>JALAZF010000357.1:2832569-4112638 GCA_022829125.1 Lathyrus tuberosus
GTGTGCATGAGATTTGTGAGCTTGAAAGTGGAACTGCACTTTTGGTTTTTCTGAAAGTGAAGCTCCAATTCTTTTACCTCTGCTTTTACTAACCTATCCATGGCGGCAGTGATGGTGAAGATGAAGATGAACTTGATGATTAACACGGTGATTGTTCTTCTTAATTCTTATCAGTCTCTTGTTAATTGTGTTTATAAAAAATTGACGGAGATAGAAAGAAAGAATTTGCTGTTGTTGCTGGAATGAGGCTGTTTATTTAGTTTTCTATTTATTTATTTGATTTATATTATTATGATTGTTATTGTTATTGACTTGTTGGGGTTTAGAAATTGATTAATGATTAATACATTTGTATCTAGATGTTCGTTTGTTAGGGTGCGATTGTGACGGTGAAAGTGTGGGTGGGATGAAAAGATATGAATAAGATGTTTTGTTTTTCATGCTAACTAACTAGTTGATGCTATTGAATTGAACAGGAAATAGACAAGGTAAAAAAGGGGTGTGACTTTGAATGTGAACAAATTCAAGTTCAAGCAGCCATTTTTGTAAAACTGGGTCTTTGATTCAACGCATACATATTTTGACAAGGTTGAGGTAGAAGTTTGAACCAGTTCATAGAAAAAAAAAAGTATATTTTAATGCAATTTTCTGTTAAACGTTTGATATGAGAGGAAGAGGGAATTGCCATTTAAAAATCTCTTTGGATTTGGATTATCATAGTGCTGCAATTATATATTTGATGATAAATTATTATTATTTTTTGTATGATGAAAGTGAAAACAGGGTATCTTGTATATACTCAATTGATATTCTGTTTTACACTGGTTTTGGCTGTATGCGATAACCAATTTGATTCACGGTTTAATAGAAAAATGAGGTGGTGGTTGCAATTTCAAATACTACCATGTTTTCTAATAAATATTATGAGGTCATATTCAGCAGCTATGAGTCAATTCTTTATAAAATGTATATTTGTCTTTATCTTGAATTATTTGAGCTAAGTCAGCAAATAGTACTATTTTTGTGAGATTGTCTGAAAATAATTTTTTTACATCAGTTAAATACCGTTTTTTTTTAAATGCTTGTAAGATGTAAAAGATAAAATGTAAAAGATAAGTATATATGGTGTTAGATAATGAGTCAGTTTGTTTTAGCTTTAAAAAAATAGATTTTTTCTTTGTGTTTTTGAAAATGGATTATAGAAAAACATTTTTAAAAATATTACAAGTTTTTTTAAATTTGTTTTTTATAAATTAAAAGACTAATTTTGGCATTCCATAACATAAATATACATTATTGAAGATCAAAACATAATCAAAATCACAATTTTTTCAAAAAGTTGTATTTTAAAAATGATTTTTATGAAAAACTATTTGAAATAACTTTAAAATTAAGTGATTTTTTGAAATTTTGATATCCAAAAAAAATTTCGCTAAAATGAAGAAATACCTAAAATAACATTTTAAGAATAACTATTCAAACCAAATTTTCATTTGAAGCTTTTATGAAAAGTTTCTTTGTAAAATTTTTTTCCACAAAATTTTGTTACACTATAAAAATCATTTTTAAAAAAAACCAAAACAAACGGGCCAAATGTGTCTGAGTTTTAATGTTTAAATAACTAAATTTTTGTACATGAAATTGTAATTTCAAGTGTTTTTCATTCTATTTTAATAAAACTATGCATTTTCTTATAGGTAAATGTATTGTATCAAAACTGAGCAATACTCAATCCAATACAATAGAAGAACGACTAATACAGTAAATCGTATCCGAAAACCAGTCTTTACTATACCATCCAATTGACCTCTAAATCAATCTAGATTCAAATAAGTTACAAGAAATCGATTTTGTCTAGGTTGTTTAGGGTATAGTACATAGAGAAAATCATACTGAACCGAACCAAACCATAATAAAAATATACTCGAACTGAACCAAACTGTTACAATTTATATAGAACCGAACCGAACCAAAGTTATTGGTTTAGTATACCGTTTAGAAATTCCGAACCGTATCCAACCGTTAGAAGACAATTTTTCCAAACCGAACCGTTTATTAAAGAACCGAACTGATCGTACCTGGATCAGACAGTATTTGGTGGCCAGCAACGTCTTGTGGACTTCAGCTCCGGTGAGGTTGGAAGACGGCGGGGGGGTGTACCTGCAAGGTACTCCGACGCTCAAGTAAGGCAAGGGTCACAAGTAAATGCAAGTACAAGGTTAGAGAGTAAGAGAGTGTGTAACCTGACCCTCTCAAGTGAGAGGGTATTTATAGAGAGCCCCCAGCGCGGGGCCAACGGTTACTTGCATTGGGCTGGATTGCCAGGCCCAATCCAAGTAACTGCCAGGGCTTACGTGGCATAGTGAAGACCAGCACGTGGTCTTCACCCTGGGGTAACCGTTCCTAGATCTCCGGAATTAGGGCAGACCGATTCCATCGGGAGTGGGTGGTTACATGAGAACGTGTCCTCGCGGGGAGGAGTCTTGCGTGTCGGGGAGAGACGTGTCCTCGCGGGGAGGATATGTATAAGGAGATGGCTCCTTGAGGGGGGAGCACCTGAGTGTCGAGGAGGAGCGAGCCCCGGAGAAGCTTAGCGCTCTGCCCACTGCTCTATGTCGTGCGTGTGCCCGACAATGTTGAGGAGGGGAATGAGCTCGACATGGGTCGTGCTAAGAGGCCTTTGTTGGGCCATCCTAGGACGTGTGGGTTGGGCCTGCTCGATTGAGGGGCAGACCCCGGCCCAGTCCAGAACAGGAGCCCCCCAAGTCGTTGCTCTGAGGTGTCAGGGCAATGACTTTAGGGTCAATGCTATGTCGAGGACGGGTCCAGCCGGGAAAGGGACTCTAAACGAGAAACGGTTGGTAATCGGGCAAAAACGAGTCGACCTGCTCGTGCTAGACTGGCCGGGGATAGGCGACATCGCGGAGACACGGGAAGTCTGAAACGAGGTGAATGAAAAGACGCGTGTTGGGGAATTAAACTACACGTTTGGGAGAGTGTGCGCCACGTGTCGCAGCTCATCATTGTCTAGGGAGGCTACGCTAGGGTAGCGTAATCGATTGCCTAGGAGCCCTCAAAACTTACGAGAGCCCTATAAATAAGGGTCATCTCGTCCCGTTTGCACTTTTGGCTCTCCCTTTGCTCAGATTCACTCTTTCTTCCTTCTCTTGTTTTGCCGTCGTACGCCGCCGCCAACTGCCGTGCCGGAACCCTACTGGAATTTATTTCAAGTAAGTTTCTTTCTGTTTTCTCCTTTCATTTGCCTTTTTAGGGTGGTTTCATGGTGAACTGATGAAGTTCTCATGGAAATCACGAAATATCCGGCGAAAACGGCGGAATTTCATAGTTTAGTTGTTGAATCTCGCGGGGAGAGGCGATGAAATCCCCGAGGACACGAAGAATATCTCGGGGTCATGAGATGAACATTTCTTAGTTATTTTGTTGAACATTCCGGGGATTAAGGACGGAATCCCCGGGGAACCGACGTTTATCTCGGGGATATGGGTCGAATACCCCGGGGTCCGGCCCAATTTCGCTCCCCGCGGACCTGAGGCTGGTCGCGGGTTCGCGTTCCCCGACGTTCCCTCCTCGCCCTTTCACTTGATCAGCGGTGGAAGGGGTGGATTTGATATGGGTCATCGAATTCACCATTTCCTTCTGCTTTTCAGGTAAATGGACGTATTGCCAGTGGCTGAGGGATCTTTGGATATTTACGACGGGCCCGATTCACCTATGGCAGAGACAACCAGCGTCGGGGAGAGGCTTCCCGACGAGTGGGCCTGCGAAGAGGCAGTGAACATGATCTCTGAGTTTGTCGACTTGAATGAGGCCGACATATTTTGTACCGTCGAGCACCGCCTAATAGGTTCACCGAAGTCGTGGAACGTGTTCAGGCCTTTGCCATATCACCGAATATGCTCGACATATAGCGGGATGCAGTTTCCCATATATGAGTTTATGTTCGACGAGGCGGGGTGGTGTTTGCCCTTCACGGATTTTCAACAGTCAGTGTTTGTCTGGCTGCGTTGGCCCCTTCTCAACTCCACCCCAACTCTCTCGCTTTCATCAGGGCTTTCGAGCTCGTGTGCAAATACCTGAAGATTGGGGCGAAGGTGCCCCTATTTTTTCGCATTTTCCATCTTCAACGGCAGGCTGTCGACGACAAGCATGGCTGGGTGTCCTTCAAGCAGGTGAGCAGCCTGTTTCACACTTATCTGGACTCCGTGCGAGATTTCAAGTATCGGTACTACCTCGTGAGGCCGGTCACACATGAGGCCGTAAATACAGTGTACCTTCGGGTCGTCGAAGAAGTAGATGGGCGGCAAGAGGAGGCCCTTGTGCCCAGGTTTCTGTTGTTCTGGACTGAAGAACACTTCAAGAGGGGAACAGACAACTATATCGTCAGCCCTGGTAAACTCTGTGAAGGGGATCGCTTGGCTCACGAGGCCATAGTCAAGTTCGTCAGTGGGTTTAACAAAGCCAAGTTCGTGACGTCGAACGGGGACTTCCTTCTGGGCGACGATGGGGAGGTCTTAACGAAGCGTCGATTGATCAACACTAGGGCTCTCCTCGAGACGTTTTCTGACGAGGAGGCTCTCGAGCTGTTAGGTGGGGTGGCCTCCCCGACTTGCCTTTCCCTTCGTCCTTCTTTTCGAATTACTGACCTCTTTGTTTTCTGTGCAGGTAAGATGTCGACTGCTGAGGAGCGCCTCAAAAAGTTGAAGGCTAACCACGCTACGAAGAAGGGAGGCAAAAGTCGTCTCGAGCAGATCCGAGCGCAGGAATCCGTTCCCACTCAGACAACCGGGGGTTCTTCTGGCTCTCACCAGGATAGTGATTCTCCCAGCCCCCAGGGCTCCCCGAAGAGGCAGCGGATTGCGGACACAGTGGCCATCGACCTTACTGAGAACGAGAGTCCCCCTGCTATAAAATTTGTGCTCCCCCCTTGTCACTCGAGGCCGAACTTTTTCATGGGGAACAATTCCCTATGCGTGGGGTGCCCCCGAAGCTCAGGCCATCTTAGGCGTCGATAAGGTCTCTCGGAGAAGGGCGCTGGTGGAGGATGTGTCCGCTGTGATGCGGGTTTGTGCGGATGCCCTGGTTCTGAATGACGAGGCGTGCCCGGAAGGCGAGCTAAACAGGTTGCGCGAGAGTTTCCAGTCCATCTCAGCCAAAATGGAGAAGGTGGGCAAGGAGCTGGCCGACTGCAAAAGCCAGAACCAGGCCTAGGTCGAGCTTCAAGGGAAGTTGGAGGAAAAGTTGAAGAATGCTGAGGAAGAGCGGAGACGTCTCGTCGGGATTGAAGAGGAGAGGGATCGTCTCTTGGCGAGGAATGCCGAGTTAGAGGAGGTTGTCCGCCCAACTAATGAGGAAACCGAGGAAGACAGGTTGCTGACCTCGCGGGCAGCGCTGATAACGAAGCTCCGGGAATCCTAGGAGGACAACTTCGTATCGGCTGACATAGGTTTCAGGAACGCCGTGCAGCAGCTTCGGGTTCTCAAACCCGACCTCACAACCGAAGGGATTGACCTCGACTCCGAGGTGGTCGACGGTCAGATCGTGCAGCCGATGCAGGTGGACGAGGTTCATGAACGCGAGGAGCCCGAAGGGACCGTCGCCGAGTAGGCTTTTCTTCTTCGTTCTATTCGGCTTGCGAGCCATTTTATTTATTTTTGGATACGTACGCCCAGCCTGCGTGCCAGGGGCTTTTGACACTTGTTTGTAATATTTGTACAATGGGTTTTTGCCCGCTTCAATGCATTTTTGCATACTGTGTGTGATGTTATAGCATTTGTTATACTTTGTTTGTTTCTGTCCAAGTAATAGAGATTTCTATACTTTGTTTTTGTCTAAGTAATACAGACTTTGGGATTTGCTCGACCTTGATAGTCTCTGACCGCGTGGAGAGCTGGTCAGGTGATCGGAGACGTATTCCGACCTTCAACGAGGCTAGGAGCTCGGTCGAGGTCTTAGCTTCGTGGCGTGAACTTCCCATCGCGAGCTGGGTGTTCTGCCTAATTGGTACAACGACGACGGAGCTCGATCAAGGTGTCCCCGTCGGATCAAAAGTCCTCGCACACACACAACGCGGCCTTCGATCATCGTGTTCTGTATAGGGGTGTCGCGCTCGTACCTTAGTGCGTCCCCGTAATCGCGGTGTTCGTGAGTTGCGGGCAGAGCTTAACTGTAGTATTGTTTGAGCTTCTCAGCGTTCCATGGTCGAGCAAGTTCTTCCCCGTGCAGATTTTCGAGGAAATAGGCTCCTGTCCCCGTTTTCGCGCGGACGCGGTACGGGCCCTCCCAGTTCGCGGCGAGTTTGCCTTCTCGCGAGTCTTTCTGGTTCCTTCGTAGGACGAGGCTGCCCACCTGAAAATCACGTTTGATAACTTTGTCGTTATAACGCAATGTTATTTTCTGTTTTAGTGAAGCTTCTCGGAGAGAAGCGCTCGAACGTGTCTCCTCAACGAAATCGAGTTCTTCCCTCAGGGCTTCGTTGTTCGCGTCCCCGTCGAGGGGGGTTTCCGTCCTCCTCGAGGGTTCCCTGATTTCCACGGGGATCACCGCTTCCGTTCCGTAGGTCAGACGAAAAAGGGTCTCCTTGGTCGTGGAATGTGGGGTCGTTCGGTAGGCCCAGAGGACGCTGTGTAGCTCCTCGACCCACCGTTGCTTGGCGTCACCTAATCGACGTTTCAATCCTCGTAGGATTACTCTGTTCGCCGCCTCAGCCTGTCCGTTCGTTTGAGGGCGCTCGACCGACGTGAAGTGCTGCTTCGTGCCTAGCTTGGAGACGAAGTCTTGGAAGTTCTTGTCGGTGACTTAATTTTCAATTTCGGTTCAGTTCGGTTCATAGATTTTTTGAACAACCCTAATTTTGCCTAGAAAACATTTTCAGAGTGTCATTCTTAATCAAGCAAATTGATCTACTAACGGCTGCCCAAATCAAAAGCCTATGCCTATGCTTCTTTTTAATTATTTCTTTTAAAGGAAACAAAAAAGAGAAAAAAAACCAGTACAGAAGAAGAAGTAGGAGACCTGGATAAACCCATCCATTCTAAGAATTCTAACCAAACTGACACGGTGACCAAGTAAGAGAGAAAAAGATGAGAGTGAGATTCTACTTGACCAAAACACAAAGGGAAGACCAGACTATGGACTCGCCAAAATGATCCTGTGCTTTTTTAATTCGTCCCTCGTGCTCTCTTAATTCATCCCTCGTTTGGAGCCTATTAATAAAAAGTCTCCAAACAAAGACTTAAATATTACTCGGCAAATTTAATTGTCAAAACTTCAAACAATCTTATTTAAAGACCTGAAGTGAGTAACACAAGTTTTTTTATTGGAGCCTTTGAGATAGAGTTAGATTGCCAAAATTCATGAGGAAATTGAAGTTGAATTGCTTGGTTTTAAAAATTTAAGTAACATTCTTGAAGGGAACTGCTGTGAAGCAGTTATCTTCAAACTCTTTCACTTCTTTACCTCTAAAAGAATTTAGGCAGCTGGCTTCATGTTGTTTTTACCAAATCTCTTGTGTCAATGTTTGGTGTTATTTAGCAATTGCTTGCTTTGGAACTAATTATTTGTTTTACTTGTTGTAACAAACTTGTCATCTCACATCAAACAACTGTACCTTTCACTTGTTAGCAAGTTTTGGTTTGCTTTAAGATTTTCCAAATTCAATGTTTGTGTCAAATTTAGCCAGTTATATATACATCTTATTCATTCATTCATTAAATCTAGCAAGTTATATATAAATCTAGCAAGTTATATTAAATCAATAAATTGTAAAATTTAGCAAGTTATATGCATAAATCTAGCAACTTATATTAAATCAATAAATTGTAAAATTTAGCAAGTTATATATAAATCTTATTCATGCATTATGAAATGGCTTGAATAAGCCGTTTCAATATGATTTTAATATGGACGTTGTGTCAATGTGAAAACTGTACTACAAACTAACAATAGAAATAATGGTTAAGTTGACTATAATTATTGCATGGTTCTATAAGAGTAGAATGAAAAGTATTGTTTCGCTGAGACATATTACTACCAAATTAACCATTTTTATTAATTATCTAAGATTGGTTTGTTTCTGTTGAAATTGCTACAAATTTCTAGAATATTCTTAAATATAATATGTATGAAAATGGTAGAAGATCCTAGAATTATAATAGTTATGAATATGGTAGAACAATCTAGAACTATAAGTATATTAAAATAATAGAATAACCTAGAACTATCATGATACTCATCTATCATAAAAACTCTAGAAAGAACTAATGTAATATAGAGGGTGGTGACTTGAGCCTATAAATAGGCCATTGGTATCTTCTAATTGATCATCCAAGAAATCAATGACATAGCTTTCTTCTAAACAATTTTCTAAAACTATCTTTTATCAACTATCAATTAACCAACTACCAATAGTGGCATCAGAGATACGTTCGGTCATATATTGGGCGTAATTATATTACCTACCTAACATTCTAAAATCCTCCAAACTACTAAAAAATTTCCTTTGTACTATAAACCCACCCCGAAATTTTTTTCTAAACTATGGATAACACCACTCAATCATCATCTATTTCTGTCCCTATTTTCAATGGTGAAAATTATGATTTCTGGCGTGTTAAAATGGAAACATTTTTTTTCATCTCAAGATTTATGGGACATAGTAGAAAAAGGCTGCACCGTTCCCGCGGATACTTCGGCTCTTAATGCCACTCAAGAAAAAGGGTTGAAGCAAAACAGACAGAAAAATTCAAAGGCGTTGTTCACCTTGCAACAAGCGGTGACTGATGCAATTTTTCCAAGAATTATGGGAGCTAAGACTGCCAAAGAAGCATGAAACACGTTGCAGGAGGAGTTTCAAGGAAGCGATAAGGTACGTGTCGTTAAACTTCAATCTCTAAGAAGAGATTTTGAACTATTGAAGATGAAGGAGTCTGAGACAATTAAAGATTACTATTCTAAAGTTAAAGAAATAGTTAATCAAATGAGAGCTTTTGGGGAAGAAATTCTTGACAAGAAAATCGTTGAAAAATTCTAATTACTATGCCCCCAAAGTTTGACCCAATCGTGACAACGATTGAAGAAACCAAAGATCTGTCCACTCTATCAGTGACAGAACTTGTGGGCTCTCTTGAAGCATATGAGCAAACACTGTATAGGCATAAAGAAGATACACTAGAAAATGCCTTCCAGTCAAAACTAAAATTTCAGCCCCAAAATAAAGAAAGTGGAGGAAAGAAAAATTATGGAGAAACTTCCAGAAGAAGAGAAGTTTCTAGAAATTTCCTTAAGAACAAGCTAGATAAAAATTCTCCATGCAATATATGCAAAAGACTAGGCCACGCAGAGAAAAATTGTTGGTACCGTAATATGCCACAATGCAACCATTGCAAGAAGTTCGGGCACGTAGAGAAAAATTGTCGCAACAAAAATAGGCATCAAGCTAATATCGCAAAGGAGCATGATCAAGAACAATGTATGTTCTATGCCACTCAAGACTCAATCAAAGAAAAAGGTGGAAGTTGGTATTTGGATAGTGGATGTAGCAACCACATGGCTAAGGATGAGACTATTTTCAAAAGCATTGACGAGTCTGTCAAAGTCAAAGTTCGACTGGGAAATGGAAGTGTGGTTGAATCAAAAGGCAAAGGCACTATCATGGTGGAGACAAATAAAGGTACACGACTCATCCATGATGTTTTACTAGTTCCCAGCCTAAAAGAAAATCTTCTAAGCATTGGCCAAATGATGGAGAGAGGCCACACACTTCACTTTGAAGGAGGTGTATGCAAAATCTTAGACAACAAAAATAAAAGGTCTGAGATAGCCCAAGTGAAGATGAATAAGAGCAATAGAAGCTTCCCGCTAAATTTAAAATATGCAACTAACATTGCCATAAAGGTGCAAGTTGATGATTCATGGCTCTGGCATCGAAGATTTGGCCACTTCAACACACATGCCTTGAAGTTGTTACATGAGAAGAATATGATGAGAGATCTTCCAAGCATAAAGGAGAATAATGAAGTGTGCGAAGGATGTCTCCTTGGTAAGCAACACCGATTTCCGTTCTCAACAAGCGGAGCATGGAGAGCGAAAGATCTATTGGAGCTGATACATACTGACGTCTGTGGACTAATGAGAACGCCATCACACGAGAACAATAGGTACTTCATACTATTCATTGATGACTTCTCTAGAATGACATGGGTCTATTTCCTAAAATAAAAATCAGAAGTTTTTGGAGTATTCAAAAAGTTCAAGGCCCTTGCTGAAAATCAAAGTGGAAAACGGATAAAAGTACTAAGAAGTGATCGAGGCAAAGAATACACCTCCCGCGAGTTTGACAAATTTTGTGAGGATGAAGGCATTGAGCGACAACTTACGGTCGCATATTCTCCTCAACAAAATGGTGTGTCAGAGAGAAAGAATCGCACAGTTATGGAAATGGCTAGATCGATGCTCAAGGAGAAGGGACTTCCTAACACATTCTGGGCTGAAGCAGTATACACTGCTGTTTACATACTCAACAGATGTCCAACTAAGGCAGTACAAGATAAGACTCCAATTGAAGCTTGGAACGGAAAGAAGCCATCAGCAAAGCACCTAAAGGCTATCAGTCGAGATGTTGAAGTTGATGAGAATGCTTCTTGGAATTGGGATGAAGAAAAAGTGGAGAAGAACATCCTTATACCAGTTCAACTACCTCAAGAAGAAGCTGAGGAAGAAGATTCATGTGAATCTGCTTCACCTCCACCACAACAACAAGATCAAGAACTATCATCACCAGAGTCTAATCCAAGACGAGTAAGATCTTTGGTGGACATATATGAAACCTGTAACTTGTTCATTCTTGAACCTGGAAGCTTTGAAGAAGCGTCAAAGCAGGAAGTATGGGTCAAGGCAATGGAAGAAGAGATAAAGATGATCGAAAAAAACAACACATGGGAGTTAGTAAATCGTCCCCTTGAAAAAGATATCATTGGAGTTAAGTGGGTCTATAAGACAAAGCTCAACCCTGATGGCACCATACAGAAACACAAGGCGAGACTAGTAGCTAAGGGTTACTCACAACAACCTGGGATTGACTACAATGAGACATTTGCACCAGTAGCTCGTCTTGATACCATTAGAGCTCTAATAGATCTTGCGGCACAAAAAGGATGGAGTATACATCAACTAGATGTCAAATCTGCCTTCCTCAACGGCGTACTTGAAGAAGAGATCTATGTGGAGCAGCCACAAGGATTCATGTCTGAAGGAGAAGAAAGCAAAGTGTTAAGACTAAGAAAGGGACTCTACGGTTTGAAGCAAGCACCTCGAGCATGGTATAGCAGAATCGATCAGTATTTCATGGGTCGAGGATTTAGGAGGAGCAAAAGTGAGCCTACACTTTACATCAAGTCTCAAGGTCAGCACACTCTCTTACTCTCTCTATATGTGGACGATCTTATCTACACGGGAAGTAAAACTAAGATGATGATGGAGTTTAAAGAAGACATGATGAAGACCTTTGAGATGACCGACCTTGGTTTGATGAGTTACTTCCTCGGTATAGAGGTAAGTCAGAGAAAAGAAGGAATATTCATCTCGCAAAAGAAATACACAAAAGGCTTACTTAAGAAATTCAAGATGTATGGTAGCAAACCAGTCGTTACTCCACTCATAACAAATGAGAAACTACAGAAGAATGATGGAGCACCAGAAGCTGATGCTTCCATATACAAAAGTCTAGTTGGAAGCCTCCTATATTTGACAGCTAGACTGCCAGACATAATGTATGCTACAAGTCTTTTATCAAGATTCATGCAAAGCCCAAGTCAAATACACTTTGGAGCAGGAAAAAGAATTTTGAGGTATCTACAAGGAACAAAAGAATTAGGTATATGGTACACTACCGAAACCAACTCAGGATTACTTGGCTACACCGACAGTGATTGGGCAGGTTCGGTAGATGACATGAAAAACACCTCTGGCTATGCTTTCTCACTAGGATCAGGAATTTTCTCTTGGGCGTCGAAGAAGCAAGCTACGGTTGCACAATCTACAACAGAAGCAGAGTATGTGGCAGCTGCTGAAGCAACGAGTCAAGCTATATGGCTTCGAAGGATACTTGAAGACATGGGAGAAAAACTGGATAGGCCTACTAAAATCAATTGCGACAACAAATCAGCAATTGCAATAGCGAAAAATCCAGTACATCACAACAGAACAAAACACATAGCAATCAAGTATCACTTTATCAGAGAAGCTGAAATAACTAAAGAGATCAAACTCGACTACTGTAGAACAGAAGATCAAATTGCAGACATATTCACGAAGGCGTTGCCGAGACCAAGATTTGAAGAGCTACGAGCTATGAGCTATGCTTGGAGTCACGGAAATTTGCATCAAGGAGGAGTGTTGAAATTGCTACAAATTTCTAGAATATTCTTAAATATAATATGTATGAAAATGGTAGAAGATCCTAGAATTATAATGGTTATGAATATGGTAGAACAATCTAGAACTATAAGTATATTAAAATGATAGAAGAACCTAGAACTATCATGATACTCATCTATCATGAAAACTCTAGAAAGAACTAATGTAATATAAAAGGTGGTGACTTGAGCCTATAAATAGGCCATTGGTATCTTGTAATTGATCATCCAAGAAATCAATGACATAGCCTTCTTCTAAACAATTTTTTAAAACTATCTTTTATCAACTATCAACTAACCAACTACCAACAGTTTCAAATGATTTTGGTTTGATTTAAAATTTTTATAAAATAAAATTTAGGACTGTGGTATCTGAATTTGGCTCACTTATGTAGGATGATCTATAAATTAGCAAGTGCATTACCGAAATATCGATCTCAATAATAATGTTATATTTTAGAGTTTGGTTTAACTTTGGTTGAAAAAAATATATTAGGGTTTTTTTATTTTGTTTGTTCGCAAAAAAAGATAAAAATAGGTTTAATATAGTAGAAAATAATTTGAGAAGAGTATTCTAGGGATGCGATTTTAATCTTGAAGCCATTGATATCCTAAATCAAATTTTTTTATCTTAATTGCAATTTTGGTCCTCTTATTATTATTATTTTTTTTAGTTTTAATCTCCCTATTTTAAAATCTAGAATTTTTGTTCTTCTATTTTCTTTTTCTTTTAGTTTTGGTCCTCCTATCTTAAATTCTGAAATTTTTATTTCTCTATTTTTTTTTTTTTGAGTTTTGGTCTCCTATTTTAAGTTTTGTTTTGGATTGTAGTTCCATTTTCAATTTGAAACTAATTTAATAGGGGAACCAAAAGTAAAAAAAAAATTAAAATAAGGGAACCAAAACTAAAAAACAATGAAAAATAGAGGGAAAAAAATTCCGAATTTTAAAATAGGGGGACCAAAACTAAAAAAAAATAAAAATAGAGGGACACAAATTCCGAATTTTAAAACTGGGAGAGCAAAAGTAAAATAAAATGAAAATAGGGAGAATAAATTTGCAATTACGCCATTTTTTTTTATAACAAAGAGGGCCAAGGCAAAAAAAAACAGAAAAAAAACTACACAGTCACTACGAGCGATTCAGACCAATTAGTTTTCTCAACTTTCAACAACAAAACAAGCGCTACTAGGGTATTGACGTAAACCTTAGACTTTTTAGCCATATAACTCATCTTAGCCAAAGCATCATCACAAGCATTAGCCTCTCTGTAGGCGTGAGAGATTGTTACTAGATCATACTGTTTAATTAAATTCATAATTTCTCTAACCAACATAAAATAGCTAGGGATGCTTCGACTCTCTTCTTGAAAAGCTCTCACCACCAACTCAAAATCTACATTCATTTCCTCTCTCCTCAATCCTAGACTCTGAGTGAGCTTGAAACCTTCTAAATTTTCCCAAAATTCAACCATGATAGCACTACAATTTTCCAAAAACTTGGAGAAAAGACCCATCCACTCACCCCTTGAATCACGAATAACACCACCCCACTCAATCATATTATGATCCTTACTAATCCCATCAGCATTAAGCTTCACCATATTATTCAAAGGCAGCTTCCAACCATAATCTCTACTTATTAGAGTTTGGCCTAACACAACCTTACAAAACCGGTTAGTAAGGTGAGGGGTGTCACTCTATATAAACTATTTCATTGCTCTATCTCCAACCAATGTGGGACTTCTAGGATCTTCCTAATACACCCCCTCACGCCCAGCACTCTTTTTGGGCTTGGTGCGTGGATTTAAACGGTGGGCTGCCCAAGGTTCGATCGATAGACTCTGATACCATATTAGAGTTTGACCTAACACAACCTTACAAAACCGGTTAGTAAGGTGAGGGGTGCCACTCTATATAAACTATTTCATTGCTCTATCTCCAACCAATGTGGGACTTCTAGGATCTTCCTAATACTACTCCACACCTCTTGCCGAAGCACAAGAGATGTCATGTTAATAACTTCCTCATACTCCCTTTTTGAAAAAAAATCAAAGTCAAAAGTTTGACTTTTTAACTTTGACTTCTTTATGTATCATTGCATTTTAGTTTTTAATCTTTCCTTTTATTTTAATATTAATTTAACTTCTTTATTAATTTCAATGTATTAACAATTATCATTTTGGTTAAGGTTAGAAATTTTAAAATAAAAAGGGAATAAAGAAGCATTTTGTCAAAAAAGAAATAAGCAAAATAATTGTTTTTTTGCATTACTTTTAACACATCCCCGTCATACAAATTTAAATCATTTTTACTATATATTGCATTACACATCCATCTGCATAAAGAAAATGCATACAAAAATAGAATAGAATAAAAAGTTGTTTTTATTTATATTTTGTCATACACTTTACATCAAATAAATAATAATACAAAAATTTTAAACAATGGGAAGAGAAGGAAAGTCAATGTTTTGTGTGCAACTTCTTCCACACGAGCAGTTCATGTTGCGCCTCTCCATCACCATCCAAGCATCCTTCACGCTCCATAACATCATCACATCACCAGTTCACATGAAAATTAAAAGGAAAAACCAGTTAATCAATACATACCATACATGATACACATACATAACATACAAGTCAGGACCACCTTCTCACGCATTTTCACCCCAAAGCAAACCCAATTTCAATTGCATTTCAACGAGACCAAATGAAATGCAAATTCATTGTAACAAATTCATATTGTATCTTGTACTTGTATACCATAATATTATTGAAAGTGGGGTAAAAGGTTTGATTTAGGGGATAAGGGATTTATATGGCTCTATGGTTTTTTTGTTGCTTCTGTTTACATAATCGTGTTTAGGTATAATTTGTGTTGACATAATTGGGTTTTGTTGAGTTTCTGGCACACGATTTGGAGGTTTTGATCCGACCATTTGGTAGATTTTTTTGAGAAATGGGAGTTGGATTCGGAAAGAGAAGGAAAAGTTGAGGGAGGGGGGGTATTTGTTGGGGATTTTCGTTTCTGGGCGGTGGCAGCCACCTTGGGCCGCCGGCGTCGCCGCCTCTGGCGGGATGATGGGCAAAAGAGAATTGCAGAAATGAAGAAGGTGAGAGAGAAAGATGAATGTTGAAATTAGGCGGATGAAGACCATTTAGATTTTTCTAGGTCTTTGTTATGGGGTTTTGATCCAACCCATTCAATACATTACCAACCTCCTATATTACAATGCACCCCCCCCCCCCCCCCCCCCGCCTTGTGTATGAGTTTTTCTGGGCCAAGCGCTAGGCCCAGTTTCCACTCCATGCACACCAGCGTCCAACACACCCCTGCTTCCCGCACACCCCCTGGGCTCATTTTGCAAATGGGTCCATTTTGGACCCATTCCTGTTATGTTTAGCAAATTTTTCTATTTTCTATACTCTTTGTTTTCATTGTTATTATTATCAATTAATTTTTATTGTTTTAATTACTTAATTTTGATAATTAAATTTAATTAACTTAATTAATAATTGAATTAATTTTTCAATTAATTAATTAAAGTAAATTAATTTTAATTAATTTAATTAATAGATTAATTGAATATTAGTTAATTAACTACATAATGCTCCTAGTGTAATTACCATTTGCTTCATCATATTTCTCATGATCATGCGTTTACATATATCATTTTTGCCTCACATAGAATTATATTTACTTCATTATTATTTCATTTATTTGTTTAATTAAATGATTAAATTGAATGAATAATTAATAATGGTAAATGAATATTTTTTCTAAGTTAAAAATCCTTGGTCCAATGCTAAATGGATTTTCAAAGCCCGACTCACTTCAAACCATTTTCACAATTCGCTTCACAATGCAAATCAAACGTTTGACCCAACATCAAGCTATTTTCTCAAACAAAGTCAAAATGATTAATTCATACTTTGACTATTTTAAACAATAATGGAAGAAAAAGGCTACCTGGGTGAAAGGTCCAATCATAACCCCGAGTGTTAGTCCCAAGCCGTAATAGCTTGCAAATCATAAATACTTATCTTTCGCTAAAATTCAAATGTGTCTCCTTTTCACAATAAATTGAGAGAAAGAGACTACCTGGGTGTAATGTCTAGTCATAGTCCCTAATAGTACGCCCAAGCCGTAATAGCTTGCAAGCCCAAGTGTTTGTCTTTCGCATAAAACACTCATAAATATTCCAAATTCTTTCATAACAAATTGGATTAAAAAGACTGCTTGGGTGTAATGTCCAATCATGGTCCCGAGTATTAGACCAAAGTCGTAATAACTTGTAAGTCATAAATACTCGTCTTCCAACCCTAAAATAAACACTTAACACATCAAACCTATTTTATCGCCCCCGTGCGATCGAAAATATTTTTTAAAAATTAAAATTGTTTAGCCAGTTCTAACACGAATCAAACAAGCGCTTAAGCCTTCCCCGCGAGCATACAAGCCAAAATTTAACCGCTAAAACGCGATCTAAACACTCGTTCAATAAAATAAACCAACAAACACGTAGTTTTCTACCCATAACTATGTAGCTTTGAATTTCACATTGTACCTAAGGATACGTAGGAGCGAGACCCACAATCTCGTCAAGCACATTAATAAAAACCTTTTTGCGCTTTTATTTTCCTTATTGCACTTTTGATCACTCGAAGAAAACAATTGACATATGCTAACAGTCAATCACAAGTTTAACTAAAAGGTTCCCTTTGAGTACAACAGACATGAGAGGTGCTAATATCTTCCCCTTGCGTAATCGACTCCCAAACTTGAATTTAGTTGCGGTGAAAATTTTATTTTATTTTTAAGGGTTTTATCGATATTTTCCCTTTACTTCTTTAGATTAAATAAAATTTGGTGCCAGTTATGTTCAATCATTTCCGCAAATGCAGGAACGCTTGCGAGGTTCCCTAAAGGAAAAGGAAAATTTCGATAAAACCCCTAAAGAAAAAAGAAATGGTCGTCGCAACTAAATCAGGTTCGTGAGTCGGTTATGCGAGGAGAATGTATTAACACCCCTTGCATCCATTGTACTCAACGGGAACCATCAAGTATGTTTTGGGTTAGGTGTTATCTTAAAAGTGTTTGTCTTCCTTCTTATTTATTAATCGCTTATCATAAATAAAATTAAGACTAAAAATGGATTTTTTTTATTAGGGTGTTTGACGAGACGTTGAATCTCGCTCCTACGTATCCTATGACGCGATGAGGAATTCAAAGCTATGTATTTCTTTGTAGAAAATTTTTGTGTGTTGGTTGCTTTTAGAGAGTGATGTTTAGTTCGCATTAAGCAATTAAACATTGCTTGTTGCTCGCGCTTGGAGAATGAACTGTTTGTTTGTTTCGCATCGAATGGTGAAGTACTACTCGTTTATGAAATTTTTTCGATCGCGCTAAGGCGAGAAAAGATAGTTTGATATGTTGGATTGGTTTTAGGTGGAAGATGAGTTATTTGAACAACAAGCTAATTACGGCTAGCATTCATATAGTCGGAGAGATTAGAGGATATTACATCCAAACTAATACTTTTTCATCCAAATAATTTATGAAATTTGTGAGGCGAATTAAGTGATAAGTCCTTAACAGCTTATAGTATTCAAACAACAAGCTAAGTATGACTAGCATTCAAATACTCGAGGAAAAGAGAGGATATTACATCCAAATCAATCTTTTTTCATCCAATAAAGACCGAATTAAATTCGATCAATTAATGTGTTTTGAATGGAAGACAAGTATTCAAATGGTAAGCTAATTATGACTATATTCAAATACTCGGGGAAAAGAGGGGATATTACGTCCAAACTAGTCATTTTTCAACCGATTTAATTTATTATAAAAAGGATTTCAAAGCGTTTTTGATTAATTAGAAAAGAACTTGATATTGATCAAGTGTTTGATTCTCATTATCATTTAAAATTGATTTAAAAAGGCTTTGATTTGATGGTGAAATGGTTTGGAATTTGATGAAAGGTTGGTGAAATATTTTGCAAATTACTTGATGTTGATCAAGCATTTTTGTTCTAAAAGATTGATTTTAACTAGTCACTTATTTAATTAATTGAATTACTAATATAATAAAATAAACAAATTAAACTAATAAGAAAAATAAAAGTGGTGTGTAGATATACAAAGTGAGGTAAGAGGAAGAACAAAAAGAATGGTGGTCTTGGTTCAAAGAAATAACAAAAAACATAAATAAAAGGAAGAGGGTGCATAACCCAATTAAGGGGGGTGACTCCCCAAAAGGGATGCCTGGGCCAAAAGGGAAAGGCCCAATTTCTTCCCTCACATCATCAAGCAGTGTGAAAAGGCGAAGAGGTGTGTTGAATAGCAAATGAGCTAAGCTCAGCGTCTAAAGAACCCAAGCAAAGAGTCAATTAGTTGACTCAAAGAGAGACATTTGATGGGCATACCGAGGAGTCAGAGATCAAATCTAACGACTCAAGGGGAGGGTACACAACAACTAGGTGGGGCTCCTTATGCAAGGGCTCCAAAGTCAACTAAAAAGTAAGCTAAAAGGATGGCCCTGAGATGAGCCACGTGGCTCCATCTGATAGCACATAGAGAGGGTATATGAAGAGAGAGTCAAGTTGAATCCCTCATTTTGAATCCAACTTTCTCTTTCTTCCCTCAAATTTCTCTCAATACTCTCTCTTCTAACTTTGCCCTCAAACACCCATCAGACCACAATCTTTTCCAGAAAACCGCTGTCAGCTCCACCATGTTCATCATGAACATGATGAACATTCATCATCTCTCATCCAAAATTTCTAAAAAAAACTCAAATCTCACCAAAATCCAAAAACCTAAACAATAACCCCTCATAAAATTACCCATTGAGCATGAATCCAACAACAAAACAATATAGGTTAGATTTTCTAAAGATCTCTTGTTTAGTCACACCAAAGATTTTCGGGCATTGGACCCTAACTCACATGGGTCATGTAAAGAATGAAACAAGATATACTCGGAATTTTCCAACCTGTGATCATCTGAATCTTTCAGGCTTTGGTTACTACTAATATTTGGAAACCCACACGGCTATCACAATTCTAATAACAAGGCCAAGCCTTGGCTTAGGTAAAACGTGACACCAATAGGTCGAGATCCCATTGGGGCTCTCCGATTTCTCTATGTCTAGAACCTACCGAGTTCTACGACGACAACAGGTCGATATCCCATTAGGGATCTCAGGCTTCTCTATGTCTAGAACCTACCGAGTTCTATGTTGATAATTGGTCGAGGTCCCATCGGGCTCTCCGACTTCTCTATGTCTAGAACCTACCGAGTTCTACGATGACAACTGGTCGAGATCCCACTAGGGCTCTCCAACTTCTCTATGTCTAGAACCTACCAAGTTCTACGACGACAACTGGCCGAGATCCCACAGGGGCTCTCTGACTTCTCTATGTCTATAATCTACCGAGTTTTACGACAACAACTAGTCAAGAGCCCATTAGGGCTCTCCGGCTTCTCTATGACTAAAAACAGTTTTGAAAACCCTGTCTAACTAGAGTAACAATGACGATTGGCTTTTCCATAAAACCAAACTGGATGGAAGTAACACCCATTCAAGAAGAAATAATTTTAGGGATTCTTTGTTTGAACACTTCGTTCCATTGGGCCTCATGATCTGGGGGCTTATGTACACTCCGAAATTCTTAAAGCCAAGTATGCTTCCCAAATTTTGATATGGCAGGGATGGCTTACCTAGCTAGGATAAACTCATCCCAGATTCTAGAAGGCGTACCTAAAAGCATTTTGTCGTTACAACACCCAAGGGTCAAACAGTAATTACCGGACCGTTACAGTATTAAATCCATTGATAAAAGTAACCAATTAGGCCATTAAAACCTATTGAAATCATAAATATCAGGAGCAATACATAGAGATCAAGGTGAAATCAGGAAGGGGGATCTGAGCAATGAATAACACAAAAAGGAGGAAACACGTGAAAAATCTTGGACCACCAACAATGGTGACCATTCATCCCTTCTTAACATACCTCCTACATACAGGAAGATTGCGATCCCACCTGGCCGACTTCAGGGGGGTTATCCAAATAGTGTTTATCAGGAACATCAAGAAACCATTTTGGTTGTGCTCAACTCTAAATATTGAGTGTGAGAGGTAGATAAAGTTACATTAGGGAATCTAATTTTTGTGTGTGAAGTTTTGTTGTTTGTATCAGGATAAATGATTGTTTCTTGTTCACATTGTTGATTGGTGCTTATTAAGGAAGAAAAGTTTTTTTTCCATGCTTCAATGAAGACTTGGTGGAACTGAGTAAAGATTGCCGCATAACAAAGTTTGGAGTTGTCCTCATTCGTTGGTAGAAAAATTGCTCTGACAAGTCTTCAACCAAATCGAGTTAACAATTACTTGTGTTATTTATTTTACGTGTTTATGAGTTTTGTTATGATATCTTATTGTTATACACATTGTTCCAACATTGTGTGATATATCAATAAAACAAAATATTAATACTTTTTCAATTCAAATTTTTAGTGTATCCAAACAAGGATATAGACAACATTATATCACTTAAGATTCCATATAAGAATATAAATCCTCAATTGTTTCATATAGTAAGTTCACTTATGATTCATTGTACGCGTGGCCTTAAAAATAAAATATCTTCATGCACAAAAAATAACAAGTGTATCAAACACCTTATACAATTTTGTGTTAATATCATCATTATTATGATGAAGATGGATATTCACTATATAGAAGGAAAGATAGTTGTGTCTTTGTTAAATAGGGAGAATATTTTGGTAGATATAATATATTAGTGGTCTCTTATAACAAGTCATATTGTTATTGAATTATAATGTGCGCATTAATTTTTGGTGGTGTTACCAGTAAGTGATTATCAATTTTTTTAGAGTATTTCTTATTACACCACCCTTGTTTCTTAGGCACCAACTGAATTTTCGGTTTTGCCCCTTTATTCCGAATGTGCACATCCGGACGCACCAATTTTTTTAAAATTTACATTTTTTCCCGGATGTGCACACCCGGTAAAAGATCTTATTTGCAAATCCGGAACAAATGCTGAAGCAGAACACCAAAACCAGAAATGTTTCTCACATTCATAAAATAAAATCGGGATTACAATTAGAAAATCGGCATGGGATCGACAGAAATTTAAATATTACAAGATCAATAGCCCGGTGGACGCTTGCACATCTCTAAGATGTCACCGACCGTTCTTCAGATTTTGACGGTCGCCTCGAACTCGATCGGGAATTGTTCCTCGTAACCCAAATAAGTTTGCCACATCGCTCTAACATCGTCTTGGTTCTTGAGCTCAACAAGGATGTAAGCGACGTTCCCTTCGTTGTCAATCGAAGGTGAACGATACTGAAGCTTCGCAACCTTCCGTTTGTCTCCGTAAGGTAGGAGATGTTCGATGTCGTCAATGATTTGGTCGAGGGGGATGTCTCTCGTTATCGTAAACTTTTGACCGCGTGTTTTGCCGTCGGTGAAGGAGACACTTGTGGCATACCAACGGAATTTGATTTGATACAATTGAGACATTTTGAGGTTTTGTGAAAGATATCAAATGAAACCCCTAATTTATAGAAAAGTTAGGGTAAAGTTATTTCTGCCCAAGTTAGTTCCGGATGTGCAAATTCGGGCAAACCCTACCAATATTACTTCCGGATGTGCACATCCGGAAGTTGGCCGGATCTGCAAATCAGAATGTTTTACTGATACAATTTTAAACCAGAATTGAGCAGCTTATGCAGTGCAATAAAATTCGTAAGTGTATTAAAAAGACATATGGATAAAAATATAATATATTTCACTTCAATAATGTACATTGTGTCGTATGCTTATACAAAAGAGTTAAAGCAAAATTCTCCGTCTAAATCTATTGGAGCTAGAACTTTCGATTTTTCCGCATTTGATGCCTTTTCAATTGCGTGCAATCTTTCGAATTCAAGCTGCCTTTCGACAAAATTATCCGGCCAAGACTCGGAAATTGCGGTTGCATGCGTCGCCCATTGCGGTGATTTAGGTGGTATCGGGCATCCGGGTTTCAAGATAACTTGTACGAAATGTCTTGATTTCGCAAGCCATCCGATACACATGATACGATCATTTGGATTCGACGGAGGTGCGGTGTGTAGTGGGAAAAAGGTTTCCGAAAATCCGTATCTCGTCAAGTCGATACACACCATATCGTAGGCGCATGCTATAAGATGACCCATCTCGGGGAAGCTCATCCATTTCGATACCGGTGCCGGACCACTCAACCACGGAACAAGTGACTCGTGAACCTTGTTGTAATTTTCTTGATTTCCATAAAGACGCAAGTATGCTTCTTTATGCGCCTCCAACTCTAGGATAAGTTGATGATGTACAAGTGCATGGCCTTCCTCTCCTTTACCGAGTATAGCCGACACGGCTCGGTAACCGCAATTACCATCCCCTACAACATCGATTATACCGTCGATATGCTTGTGCATAAAAACCGGCATCTCGTCAATAAAGGAAATCATACGTGTAGTTGGAGTCGGAGTCGCATCTCGTGGAATCGGTGTCGGAGCCGGTTTGGAAATGCGAGCTCCTTTCACGACACTTCGTAGAGATTTAGGAGTCGGAGACTCCGGAAAGATTTGGTCAACGTGCTCATAATACGAAGGATACTGAGTTGTTGAGTTGTCATTTGGTGTAGGCTTCAACTTCTTCGGAGCACCCTTTGTCTTAACCGGTTGAGACGGAGGTATCATTGCGGTTGTTTCGGGGAAGGCAATCTTCCTCAACTCTTCTTTGAGGTGTAGCTTCATATTGTCGTCGGCCTTCGAAAATCTCTTTTGAATCGCTTCCAATTCGGCCAAAATAGAGATATCGGGTTTATCTCCTTCCTTACAAGCATCATCATCAAAACTAAGTCTCATCCAATGAGGGCAAACTTCGTCAATTTGTATTGGGTCACCTAGTTTCAACTTTTTAGCAATGGCACAAGCACAAGGAAGACCGTAGGTTTTCACAATAGTGCAACCACACTTTGCACTATCGGAACCTACCGTTTCGGCTCGGTTGGCCTCGTGAAAAACATAGCCCAAGCCCGCCCGAGACATGTTGCCGATCAATCGAGAGTAGAGGAAGTTACCTTTAAACCGATGTTCCAAAACTGTGATGCTCCGACCGAAAGTGGTTTGTATCTCATTGTGTTGGTTTTTGATCATTAGATGCACAAAGTCCCAATCCCGACATAAACCCCCCTTGCTATTTCCCAACCAATTCTTCAAAGTGGCATGTGCCGACTCAACTCTATTGGTGGTAGTGTTTCCAAGATGTCGTACGTTATCGGTCCACGCACAAACAATCTTTTCTTTCACTTGATCAAGAATGGTGGATTCAACATATTTCAACAAAGCGGGGTACCGTTCACACACTTTCTGGAATTTAGTGACCGAATCGGCATATAATTCCGTTGTGGAAGAATTTAGAATATGAGTCCATGCATCCATAATTTTATCTATAATGACACCCGACTTGACCACTTTTTTGTCTTCCGACTCCACTTGCTTCGCACCCACCGCGGTCTTAACCCAACTTCGCACATTCTTTGTTATGTGAAATCGACAAAGTAGTGCATTGGAAGAAGGAAAGACCTTTGCAACCGCATTCATCAAGGCGTTGTCGCGGTCCGTAACAATTGCTTTTGGCATTTGAACATGTTTCTTCAAAAGTGACCGACACGTCTCCAACGCCCACGTGAAATTGTCCTCTTTCTCACACTCCAAAAAGGCAAAGCCGACGGCATATGTCTTATCCGTAGACGTAACGCCAACCATCTCAAACAATGGAAGACGATACTTGTTTGTCTTGTAGGTGCTATCGAGAATGAGCACTGTCGAGAACGTGTTGAACAACTTGATGGAATCCGGATGAGTCCAAAAAATATCTCGGACCGTAATTCCATCATCGCGATATCTGTACTGAGACACGTAAACGTTGTCCTCCAACACTTTCAACAGTTGTTGCATCTCACTCATATCTCCCCTAATTGCCTTGTTCGTTTGATACCGAATGTTATACACTTGCTTTATGTTTGCAACATTTTTGGGTTCTTTCCGTTTCAACGTCGCAAGTATATACTTCGGTTGGACAAGGTTCAAGGTCATGTCGGTTATACATGTCTTCTCTTTCGCCTTGAGCCGGCATACACTTGGATGACCTTGTAGCTTTGAGCACATTTCGTGGTTATGTATACCACAACGAACGGTAAATCTCCATTTCTTGGAAACTAACATGTAACCACCAATCTTAAAAGGGCACTCACATCTTCTAGTACCGGTCTCGTCTTTCTTTAACTTCCGTAGAGGTGCTTGATATTTTCCGCTTCTTTCGCACCCTAAAATTACAAAAGCTTTTCTTCTATCCGACCCATTATCCGATCTCCCAATATTTACACCGAAGCCGAGCTCAATAGCCGTCCTATGAATGTATGCGATCATGCTTTCACGATCATCAAAGTCTTGCTTGTTGTTAAAGTCACCGCCGACATCAACCGACTTTACGAGCATACCTTCATCTTTCGAGGAAATCGGCGCAACTAATTCTTTTGCCATGTTATCGGGATGCACCATCTCTATTTATAAACAAGAATAGAACCATTAATATGTATAAATAAGATTTATTCAAAAATGCTGAAAACTTAAATTAATTGGCTCCAACCATGTTTCCGGATCTGCACATCCGGAAATGTTCATGCTCAATTTGTTCCGGATGTGCACATCCGGAAGTAGCGTAACTTATTTTCCAAAAAATGTAGATTGATAATGTGAGCAATGTAGTGGATGAAGTTTAATGTTTACCTGAAATTCAGTGTTTCCTTGCTCCCTTTGATTTGTTGCACCAAAAATTTGAACTTTTTGAGTGAGAAATGGGATTGATGAAATAGGGTTTTTTGAGTGAGTGTGGAAGAAGAAGGTTGATTATGGGAAGGGGGGAGTGATCATGCAGCTTTAAATATTTCAAAATATTGTCCGGATATACAGACCCGGATATACACCGGATATGTACATCCGGTAAAAGTTCTTAATTTTTAAGGTTCCGGTGCGTCCGGATGTGCACATCCGGAATTAGGGGGCAAAAAAATAATTTCACATGGTGCCTAAGAAACTTGGGTGGAATTAGTCAATGATTATCAAATATCTTTCTAAATAGCTATACAAAAGACACATCGTGTCACTGAAAGCTTTTATAATTGTGAAAAGCAAAGAAGAAATTTCCAATAGCCTGCTCCCAATGAGATGTGTGTGGAAATAGATAAAGCATGAATGAGATCCATACAAAAAAATCTAACGAGACTAACCTCTTATCTCATATCTTAATCAACTCTCATATCCAACTATAAATAAAGAAGGACATGCCACATTACGTTTCCTTAAAAGGGAGGAGTTTTGTCAAGATTATTTAATAATTAAGATAGTACTAGTGTCCAGACGGGCACGGGCGCACGGTTTGTCCGCTTTTTTCAATACACTTACACATAAAAATATATATGATATTTTTTTAAAAATTTTGATTTTATTTAAAATTATGGGTATTTGAATTTGTGGTATGTGTATTTAAATATGGTTTTTAATGAGAAGCTAAAGTTAGTTTTATTTTCAAATACCTAATTACTTTCGCTTGTGTACAATATTCAAATATAAAATAGGGGGTGTTATGGACTGGACCAATGGCTAGACATGGCCCAATCCACTTCTGCTCCAGAGCGGCCCAAATTGCCTAAGTTCAATCCACAAAGGGGCAAAAGTTACCTTTCTGCCCCTCCAACCGGGCAAGGAATGCAACGTTCCTCCCCGGAACTACTGCCCGTCACGCACGACTTCACTGCTCCCCGAACAGCTATGGGCAGGTGCCCGGAACCATACCTATGCCCGACATAACGGCTAGTTTTAGGCACTCTGCCCGACATAACGGCTAGTTTGGGTAGTTACCTATTCTTTGGGGAAAACGGTTATTTCGCCCCGAAAATAGGACCGTTGGCCACGCGCTGGGGGCTCTATATAAACCCTCTCGCTTGAGAGGGTCAGGTATCCAATATTCACCCTAAGAATCCATACTTTGTACTTGCTCCTTTTCTCTGACCCTTTCTTACTTGAGCGTCGGAGTACCTTGCAGGTACACCCCCCTCCTCTCCATACGACCAGCATCCCTGACGCACTTGGCGGTCTGATTCTACAGGATCTGATCCAGCATTCACGATCAGTGGCGCCGTCTGTGGGAAACTTTGTTCTCCCTATCTTTCTTTCCTCAGAAATCGAAGATCAAAACAATTCTCAAACATCATCACGATCATGGCCTCCCAAGATCGCACCAAGGATGCTCTCCAAACCACCATCCTCCCCGTCAACAAATCTGACATTGACGGCCAGTCATCTCTCCTCCGAGATGCCCGTTTCCTCAGGGATAAAGCCACTGCTTTTCCTTCCCCTACCCCTGCTGATCGCAACAACGATCAACCATCACTTGACGTCCAGCCCGTTCCTGTTCCGCCCAATGTCGACCCGACCGTGGCAGCCCTCCTGGAGGCGATCAACAAAACCAACACCCTGATCCTGCAGCAGAACGAGAGGATTGGGGCACTGGAAGAGTCTCACCGTCCAAGATCCTCTCCTACGCGGAGGAACCAGCGACAATCAAGAAGCCCGCAGCCTCGGAGAGAAATCGACCGAAGGCTGCGCCAAGAACCCGATCCTCGCGTAGCCCGGAAGCGCGACCAGATCTCCTCGCGTGACCAGCACGCTCATGACCACAAGAGGACTCAAAGGAACGAGCAATCTCCCTCGATCAAGTCTAAAGGACGGGACCACTCATCTTCCCCGCAAAGGAACCACTCACCTTCCCCGCGAAGGAACCGCTCACATTCTCCTCGAAGGAACCACTCACCTTCTCCGCGAAGGAACTGGCGTCGCGAGCATCCCGTTCGGTCCCCATCATACACCAGTTCTAGTGACGACGACGAGCCTCGCGGCCCGTTGTCCTAGGAGATCTTGGCTACCCGTCTCCCAAAAGGCTTGGAGAAACCCCCGTCACTTGGCACGTATGACGGGACCACCGACCCCGACGAGCACATCGAGAACATCGATGCGCTGTTAGACTACCACGGCATACGGGGAGCCATCAAATACGGACTGTTCTCGACCACCCTTCGGAAGGGAGCAATGACATGGTATAAACAACTGCCCGAGGAGTCCATTACCTCGTGGAGACAGTTGGGCAGGATGTTCTCGCGGCACTTTACAGCATCTCGCCGCCACCCCAAAACTGAGGCCTCTCTGGGAGCCATAATCCAGGGTAAAGACGAACCACTACGTGCATATATCGAGAGGTTCAACAAAGAAGCAGTGCAGGTCCCGACGACGGACGAAATGAATAAATTTTTGCTCGAGCAGGGGCTCCGCCCAGGCTCCGAGTTTTCTAAAGCCATTGGCCTCACGCCACCGAGGAACTTAGATGCCCTCCTCCTCAAAGCCTAATCACACATTCAGTATGAAGAGAAGGTTGCGGCCAGCAACATCCGAGCATCGCGCCATCAGGAGAACGCTTGGGCGTCCAGAGGAGAAGAAGCTTCGACATCTCGTCGAGGTAAACGGAGGCGCGAGGACCGTCCTCGTGATTCCCGTGACAGCAAGGGCCCCTCCGCGCGGTTCCATGACTACACTACCCTGACCGTTTCCAGGGAAAAGATCTTGTCTGAATGTGCCAATTCGGAGTTCAAACAGGCTGGGGTCCGCTTCCCCAAACAACTTCCGAACAGACCAAACGTGGACAAATTAAAATACTGCCATTTCCACAAAAGTCACGGCCACACTACGGAGGACTGCATCCATCTGAAGGATGCCATTGAAATACTGATCAGGGACGGCCACCTGAAGCAGTTCGCGAAGAAGAAGGACACTCCTCGGTAGGACGCCCAGGAGTCCAAGAAGGTCGAGGAGGAGATACCCTCCTTGGAAGATGCCAATATACAGGTCGCTATGTCCATATCGCGACCCGATGACTTCAACGGGCCCCTGCATATTTCGCGGCCCACAGCCCGTGGGAGACATTTCCCTCCGCCATGGTCATCTTTGGCGGGGGTTTCAACAAAGTCACTGTGGGCTCCGTGAAACGGAAGTTCGAACACCTGATCAACACAAGCTCCAGCAAAGTGACCACGCTTGATCGGGCACAGAAGGGCTCCGTTCCCATCTCCTTCTACCAGGAGGAACTCCTCGGTGGCTCCCCGAACTCAAGCATACCATTGCTCGTCAGAGCCCGGATGGCGAACTTTGACGTCCGCAGGATACTCGTCGACCATGGCAGCTCGGTCGACATCATGTACTCCCAACTGTTCTCAACACTTCAGCTGGACGAATCGCACCTTACCCCCTACGCAGGGTCCGATTTAAAGGGGTTCAACGGGTCTGTAACCAAGCCGTGGGGATACGTCGAGCTGATCGTGACCTTCGGATAAGCTGAAACGGCTAGATCCATCAAGGTGCAATTTCTGGTAATCGACTGCTCGTCTCTTTACCAATGCATTTTCTGAAGGCCAACTCTAGCCGAGTTGGCAGCAGTGCCCTCAACCGTCCACCTGAAGATGAAGTATTACACTTCGAAAGGGATGGTCACCACCCTCTACGGCGATATAGAAGCTGCCCGATGGTGTTTCGAAGCAGATACAAAGGGACTCAACACCATTGCGCCCAAGCCAAAAGTGTCGAGCAAGCCAGCACTGCCAAGCAGCTCCGAGGATACCAAGCCCCTGCCCCAGGTCGACTCTATCGACCTCGACAGTCGCTTCCCCGAGGACCAACAGGAGGAACGAGCAGCTTCAGCCAGCCCGTCCACGTCGTCCAGCAGCAGCTCCCATCCGATGCGTCCAATCCCAGATGGCAACTTTGAGATAATTCTGTTTGGCGAAGACCCCCAACGGGGAGTGAAGATCGGAGCAGACCTGCCTGACATCGCGAGGAAGCAGCTCAAAGCATGCCTCCGAGAGAATGTTATCCTCTTCGCATGGAGCGCCGTGGAAATGCCCGGCTTGGATCCATCCGTCGCTTGTCACCAGCTGACCATCGACCCGACCGTCAAGGCCGTAGCACAATGTAGGAGGAAGCAATCTCCTGAGAAAACGGAGGCTGCTGAAAAAGCAGTAAAGGACCTCCTCGAGGCCAAATTTATTTCGGAAGCCAAGTACACAACTTAGCTGTCCAACGTTGTATTAGTTAAAAAATCTAATGGAAAATGGCGCATGTGCATTGATTATACCGATCTCAATAAGGCATGCCCGAAGGATGCCTACCCCCTCCCCAATATTGACAAACTTGTTGATAATTCTGTTGGTTTTAAACTTTTATCGTTCATGGACGCCTACTCGGGCTACAATCAAATCCCAATGGCAATGTCCGACAAAAAATATACGGCCTTCATGACCGAATCGGGCAACTATTACTACAATATAATTCCCTTTGGCCTGAAGAACGCCGGAGCAACATACCAACAAATGATGAACAAAGTGTTTCGGGGAGAAATAGGCGACATGCTCAAAGTCTACATGGACGAAATGATGGTAAAATCCCACGAGGAAACCGATCATACCGCCCACTTGAGAAAGGTCTTCGAATAGGCCAGGAAATACAAAATGCATTTTAATCCGGAGAAATGCACGTTCGGTGTCCGGGCAGGCAAATTCCTCGGCTTCTACTTAACGGAACGAGGAATCGAGGCCAATCCCGACAAATGTCGGGCATTCTCCGAGTTTCCTACGCCCAAGTCTAAAAAATCCATCCAGTCCCTCAACGGGATGCTCGCGTCACTATCTCGTTTCGTGGCCAAGTCCGCCCAGCACGCCCTACCATTCTTCAAACTCCTCCGCAAAGAGGCATCATTCGAATAGACCGAGGAGTGCGATAAGGCCCTTCTCCATCTGAAACGGGCACTCTCAGAGCCACCGGTCCTCTCTCGCCCAGACAACGGCAAAACGTTGTACCTATACCTGGTCGTAGCAACCGAAGCAGTGAGTGCCGCTCTCATCCGCGAGACGCCTGACGGGCAGAAGCCCATTTATTTCACGAGCAAAGCGCTGCAAGGACCAGAGTTAAGATACCAACAGATAGAAAAGGTGGCGCTGGTCCTCATTAACGCAACCAGGAGGTTAAGACACTACTTCCTGGCTCACACGATCGTGGTTCGAACAGATCAGCCCATAAAGCAGTTGCTCGGACGACCAGATATGGTCGGCCGAATGCTCAAATGGTCGCTGGAACTGTCCGAATTCGACATCCAATACGAAGGCAGAAAAGCCCTCAAGGCCCAAGCTCTGGCCGACTTCATCGCGGAGATGACGTTCGCAGACTCCCCCGCGAGCGAAGCACGCAAATGGACCATCTTCGTCGACGGTGCCTCAAGCTCTGCAGGAAGTGGCGCGGGCATCTTACTGGAGAGCGACGAAGGAATTATCGTCGAGGTATCACTCACAATGTCTTTCCCAACCTCCAATAACCAGGCTGAATACGAAGCCTTTCTCGTTGGGCTACGCCTTGCCGAGGACCTAGGTGCAGAGGAAGTCGTCATTTGCACAGATTCACAACTCGTGGCCCTCCAGGTCCGGGGAGAATACCAAGCCAAAAATGACAACCTGACTGAATACTTGGCCCTGGTAAAGAAGGAAATGGCGAAGTTTACAACAGTGGAAGTGAAACACGTTCCCCGCGAACATAACGTACGAGCAGACGTGCTATCCAAACTAGCCAGCACGAAGAAGAAAGGTGGAAACAAATCCGTCATACAGGAAGTACTTCCTCGACCCAGCATCGAGAAGGCCTCCGCGACACTCGACGTACAGGTGATCGGCGACAACAACTATTGGATGACCCCAGTCTACAACTATCTCGCCAAAGACGAACTCCCGTTCGACCCAAAGGAGGCCAGCATAGTCAGGCGAAGAGCCTGCTCTTATGTCTTGGTCGAAGATAAACTCTACAAACGAGGATTCTCTATTCCGTTGCTCAAATGTGTCGAGGAGGAAATGGTCGCACACATCCTGCGCGAAATCCATGAAGGAATCAATGCCCAACATCTCGGCGAAAGGTCCCTTGCTCGAAAGGCTCTCCGTGCAGGATACTACTGGCCGACCATGCAAAACGACGCGAAAGAACACGTGAAGAAATGCGACAAATGCCAACGGCACAGAGACATGCACTTGGCTCCGCCTAACGAGCTCAAGGCTATGTCCTCCCCGTGGCCATTCGCCTGGTGGGGCCTAGACATCCTAGGACCCTTCATGGTAGGATCAAGTCAGAACAAATATCTCATAGTGGGCGTAGACTATTTCACAAAATGGATAGAGGCAGAAGCTCTAGCCAAAATAACTGCCCTCAACATCCTGCGTTTCTACAAATGAAACATCCTCGCACGTTTCGGTATTCCCCAAGCGATAGTAACGGACAACGGGACGCAATTCACGGACAGGAAGTTCCAGGACTTCGTCGCCCAACTGGGCACGAAGCAGCACTTCGCATCCGTGGAGTACCCTCAAACAAATGGGCAGGCTGAAGCAGCCAACCGAGTCATCCTTCGAGGCCTCAAGCGAAGGCTGGACGAAACAAAGAAGGCATGGGTCGAGGAACTGCACAACATACTGTGGGCATACCGCACAACTCCGCACTCAACGACCGGGGAAACACCTTTCCATTTAGCATACGGGACCGATGCTGTAATTCCTGTCGAAGTTCACGTGCCCTCTAGGCGGACAGAGTCGCCCCTAGACGAGGAGATGAACGACGAATCGTTGAGAGAAGAGCTAGACCTCGTCGAGGAAATCCGAACCGGGGCAGCCCTTCGTGAAGCCTCGCTAAAACAAAAAATTACCATCAGGCACAACGCCAAGGTGATACGGCGAGATTTCGATGTGGGAAGCCTTGTTCTAAGAAGAAACCACAAAGACTCTCGCGAAGGAAAACTAGCAGCCAACTGGGAGGGACCCTATCGTGTCCGAGCAAAAACGGAAAATGAGGCCTACTACCTGGAACATCTCTCTGGGGAAGAACTTGCTCGATCGTGGAACGCTGAAAAGCTAAAACAATATTACAGCTAAATTCTCGGTTCGACTCGTCGCAACGACGAACGTCAGCTACCGACCACTATGTCCGTCTAGGTACAAGCGTCGCATATGATTAAAGCATACCCCGCTCAGTAACGAGCCGGACAACTGCTCGACAGCGGTCCTCAATCGAGCATCGTCGTCGTCAAAGTACCATGATTGGCAGAACCCTAGCTCGCGATGGGACGTTCACACTGCGAACTCAGGCCTCAAGCGCGATCTGAGCTCCGCTCCCCGGCCAGGGTATTCCCCGGCAGTTCGACCAGTTCCCCACACTGCCGAACACATCTATTATGAGCAATCCCCCCAAAATATTCACACAAGTCAAATACCCCCTATCACGGGCGGACATACATTCACAGCGAGCATGCATACAACACTTAGCAAAAATAAACGCAAGTAAAATCATGCAGACGACGAAGCCAGAAATATAATAAGTTAACATAATGGGTGACCACACGGGCCACAATTGTACTTAGTTACATTAAACAGGGGCCATGCCCCCCAAAAGAAAATAAATTACAATAATTCCACGGCACACAGGCCGGACAGATTACAACAACATCAAAAAATACAAACTCTTCACTCGTCCGCATGCTCGGCTGGCTCTGGCTGAGATCCCTGGTCCTCGGCGGGCTGATCCTCGGGGATGCCTTCAAGGAGACCGTCGGGCATGACAATACGACCGTCCTCAACATGCGCCAGGTAGTGAGTACCCTTGATGGAAAAATCGAGCCCAGGGTTCACTACCCGCAGTTGAGCCACGGCGTTCCCGAAAGACTCCTCCGCAACAATAATGCCATCATCCTCGGCCGTCAGTAAATGGGCAACCAACTCGGATCTCGTCTTCAATGCCTTCACATCCTCTGGCTCATCGTCACCCAGGGCATTGGCCGCCTTCAGCCGCTGGATCAACTCCTCGGCAAACTTCTTCTCCGCTGCCAGCGTCGAGTTCTCCTCCTTCAAACGAGCTACCTCCTCCTCAGCTTTCTTCCGAGCATCGTCGGCACCCTTAGCTTCTTCCTTGAGGGACGCCATGGTAGCACGGGCATCAGTAAGTTCGGCCTCAGTCGCCGAATCCCCTTCGGTGTACACAACTGCCATCTCCAACATCCTGACCAAGGCAGAAGCGTCTTGGGCCACCAACGCCCTCTTGCTCGGGTGATCCATACTTTCCAAGCGAAGAGACTCCGCCCGAGGCACAATCAGAGAGTTCCCCTCGAAGAACTTCTGATCATGAATGCAAGGAGGAAGCTCGAACTTCCCCTTCTCCGACGCCCGAGTAAGGTCTACAGCATCATTAAACCTTTGCCACTTGGATCAACCAGCCAAAGGAAGAGGAGACCCCCGGGGAGCAGAAGTAAGAGAAGAAGAGCTCCCCACAGCAGTTTAAACAGGAGGAGGAGCACGAGCACCTGCAAACCGGGATTTCGGAGGAGCCGCCCCGACCTTATTCCTCGCGAGGGCGTTCCTTACAACCCTGTCATGCGCCTGAGGCATCTCATCTGCACAAACAAAACGCGAACACGTTAGATACGAGGAAAAGAAATGACATGAACAAAATCTAAATAACTAAGACTACCGAGCAGCTTCTCAGTGTCTGCGGGAGTCTTGCACTCCAGCAGTGCCTTAACGTTGATGAATCGATGCTCGACCCTCTGACTACCATCTTCCTTGAAGATCGGGTTGCCCTTGCTCGTCCAACACTCAGCAAGCCGGAAGGAGTTGACCCACTTCACCAGCACCTCGTACGCCACGGCGTCCTGCCCGCGTAGGTCGCTCGGCTGAAAGACATAGTCACTGGGCTTCTTAGCAAAATGGTCGGGTGCCCAGTGGAGGGGGAACTTGTAGAGACTCTGCCCAATATACCTCCCCTCCTCGTCGTGCATCTCGTTCCCGTCCTCGTCAACCTCGATCTCCCAGACATATGTACTGTCCTGGGCAACCTCAGACACGGGCTTAACGACGAAGACCGTTCCTTGAATGTCCGGATTGACTCTGAAAACGGCTTGAACAGCTTGCGGGGCTACTTCAAAGAAACCCAGTCGTACTTTCTCCCCGTCAGCTGCCTTTGGAGATGGAAAACAGTGAAGAACAGAGGGAGGATGACCCCCAAGGAAAGATGTTCGCACACCAACTCGAAGGCTCGGATGAAGGCCAACGAATTAGGGTGCAGTTGTGTAGGGGCTAACTTCAAATGCTCGAACAATGACCGCTGAAAATCAGTAAACGGCAACCTCAATCCCAACTCCTTAAAAGCATATTCGTACATGGTAAAATGGTCCCCGAAGTGCGTACAGACACGATCGTCTTCGAAAGGGAAGTGCACCTTCCACTCCCCTTCCTGTCCTACCTCCGTGAAAACGTCCACCAAGGACTTTGCGAATGTGGACACATTCTCGGAAGGTTTGGCCACCTCCCACTCCTCCGCGAAGAACCCGTCGACATCCTCCTCCATGACATCCAACTCTTCCTCCTCCCCAACATTGCTAAAAGAACTCGAAGTCACCGAACTAGAGGCCATCGAGCTGCTCCTATCTTCGGAACCCGTCTCTTCCTCGGATGTATCTATAATAACTTCTCTATCTGGCCCCGTCGCCATTATAATCACCTGAAAAGCAGAGAAGAATGTGAATTTGACAGCAAATCAAATCCACCTTTCCACCGCTAAGTCAAGTGAAAGGGCGCGCAAAAGGCTAAGGACAACGTCCCCGGCCTAAGCCCTAACATCAAAGGAAAAATTGGAACCTCCCCGCGAGGAGACGCTCGAAACATATCATCCCCTGGCGAGGAACTTCCCCGCATTCAATCCCAGTTTCCGTTCGAAGCTCTGTCGGAAATTACAAGGCTTCACCAGAATCTGGGGGTGTTCCGCCGGAAAACTCATCATTCACTCAGAAGACGAAAAATCACGACGGTTACGCAAGCGTCGCCATCGCGACAACGCCGTCAACCACCTTCCTAACCGGAGCATACAGACACGTCCGGCGACATGTCAGAAGTGGAAAAATGGCACGACCACCGTCCACCACCAACAGTCACCAGAAATCCACCTATTTTGTCCTCTAAAACTAGCCCTAACCACATGCAATCTACCACTAACAACAAACAGAAGCAGAGCAAGCAAAGGATCAGAAAACTTACTTGATTTAAGTAGAAGAAAGAAGCTGCTCAAAGCTTGACGCGGTGGTCGGAAAGGCAGAAGACGGTGACAGGCAAGAACTTGAAGGAGGCGAAGAGAAATCAGAAAGAAATAGTTCCAAATGGAACGATTTTCTCCCTTTTATGCAAAGGGGCACGTGCAAACACGCGCCCGTAGGCCATTATGACTATCCACTAGCCATCATTGCCTATTAACTGCTACATGGAGCTCTAGGCACACGTGGCGTCCCAACGTTTCCAATTCTGTCTGACCATTAGTCTCCCCGAACACCGGGCAATAATGTCACAACCACGAATCTCACGAACATCTGGGGTCACGAGCACTTTGAGACAATCCTCCTCGTCTTCAAACGACGACTCCATACTGGCTCCCCGGTGCAACGAGCAGTCCTTAAGCATCACTCCCATGCTCGGGAGCAACGACTTGGGGGGCTCCTGTTCTGGACTGGACCAATGGCTAGACATGGCCCAATCCGCTTCTGCTCCAGAGCGGCCCAAATTGCCTAAGTCCAATCCACAGAGGGCCAAAAGTTACCTTTCTGTCCCTCCAACCGGGCAAGGAATGCAACGTTCCTCCCCGGAACTACTGCCCGTCACGCACGGCTTCACTGCTCCCCGAACAGCTATGGGCAGGTGCCCGGAACCACGCCTATGCCCGACATAACGGCTAGTTTTAGGCACCATGCCCGAAATAACGGTTAGTTTGGGTAGTTACCTATTCTTTGGGGAAAACAGTTATTTTGCCCCGAAAATAGGACCGTTGGCCACGCGCTGGGGCTCTATATAAACCCTCTCGCTTGAGAGGGTCAGGTATCCAATATTCACCCTAAGAATCCATACTTTGTACTTGCTCCTTTTCTCTAAACCTTTCTTACTTGAGCGTCAGAGTACCTTGCAGGTACACCCCCTCCTCTCCATACGACCAGCATCCCTGACGCACTTGGCGGCCTGATTCTACAGGATCTGATCCAGCATTCACGATCAGGGGGAGTAGTTAATTTTTATTTGTGTAACTTCTACAACTTCTAAGTAGTTTTGAAGGGCAAAACAGGAAAGAAAATAGGCTACAACAAAAAGATGTTTTGCCTTTATATATTGTTATAGATTATATTTTAGGCATAATTAGTCCCCAAGTCCTTTAAGTTATTTATGAGTTGCGATATAGTCCCTCAATAAAAAAATGATTCGATTTGGTCCCGTAATATTACTTCCGTTAACATGTTTGATCCATTCCGTTACTTCATGTGTTAGATTGTTAGTTACTGCCAGGGTGGCGTTCCAACTGTATGCCTAGTCATCAAATGAATAATTAATTTAGTTTTTAAAGGGTTACATGTTTGCTTCATGGCAATGGTTTTCAGAAAAAACGATTGTAGCTTCCTGCATCTTCTTCTCAGCATATTCGTCTTCATGGTTCATTCATCTTCCTTCTTGTAGCTTCCTTCATCTTGTTCTCTGCATCTTGTTCTCTTCATCTCGTTTTTTTCATTTTGTTTTCATTCCTATGGTTTATCTTTTTTCTTCGTCTCCAGTGTCTAAAATGTCAAGTAGTGCTTCAATTGGTACATATGAGTCGGTTGTTTGAAGAAACAAAAGGAGGGAGTGCTTTTGCCAAGATAAATGTGTGCTTCGTACCGTGGGTGACATGAGTAGTGTCAATTTTGGGAAAAAGTTTTGGGGTTGCAAAAATTTCAGAAATCATGTGAATAAGGGATGTAATTTCTTCAAATGGTTCGACGACGAAATTATTGATGAAAGGGATTTGAAGATCTAGAGGCAGAAGAAGAAAATTTACAAATTGAAGATTGAGATCATCAACACATGGGAATGGTTGAAATTGTCTATAATCATTGGAATATTGAGCTTATTGTGTAATGTTTTATTTGTAACAATTGTTTTTTAGGTTGGTTTTTCTGTGTAATGACATGTATTTGTGAACAAGGAGGTTGAATTGTGTTCTGGACTGGGCCTAAGGCTGGCCCACCGTCGGGCACGTCCCAACCCAACTTCTCATCGAGGAGGGCCCAATTGAGATCCAGCCTACCTGCACGCCCGAGGAGCTCTCACGCGGACTCCACGTGCCCCCCATGCGGGGACACGTCATCAGGCAACTACCCACTTCCGAAAGAACTGGGCAGCCCACCTTCCGAAGATCACAGGACAGTTGATCCAGGGTGAAGACCACGTGTTAGTCTTCCCTACACCATGTATTGGTCCTTGCGATCCAACCCAATGCAAAGTAACCGTTGGCCCTACGATGAGGGCACATTATAAATACCCTCTTTCACTAGAGGGTAAGGTATTCTATTCTTTACACCTTTTCTCTGTACTTGCGCTGCTCACTCCGTCTCTGACTTTAGCTTCGGAGTACCTTGCAGGTACACCCCCCATCTCTTCACGACCACAGGCGGATAAAGGAGCTCACGGCGTGTTACTGGCTGCTGATCCATTTGTGATCTGGTAAGATCAAATTGTATCTGTGGAATGTTTTTGTCAACATTGTTATGTATTTGTCAAAATTTATCAATGAAATATAGTTGCTTAAATGTTACTTTTGTTTGTTTCCCACAATTACAAGAACAAATGCAAACTATAAAATGGTCATAACAATAGTCACAAAACCATAACATTAGTTACAATAGTAACATTACAAGTCATTACAAAAGTGACATTGCAAGCCATTAGACATAACTAGAGAATAGGTATTTTATGCCATATGTTACAGCAGTTGAAATCCAACAAAAGTGGCATTATAAGCCTTAGTCTTAAACTACATAATAGGCAAAAAGTGGAATAACTAGTACACATTAAAGATAAACATAATCTTATGGTTGGCTCAGAACAAGTTTTAGACCCTTTTGAAGCCTCTTTCTCTTTTTGGATACTTGCTGAGTTGAACCTCCATCTGGTGTTGGCTGGCTTGATGTAGTAGCAACTAGTGTTGGTTGTCTTGATGTAGCAGAAACTAGTGTTGGTGGTAGGCTTGATGCAGCAGCAATTGGTGTTGGTGGTTGGGCTGATGTAGCAGTAGTTGGCGGTATTGTTAATGTAGCAGCAGCAGTTGGTGATAGTGTTATTGTAGCAGCAGCAGTTGGTGGTGGTGTTGCTGTAGCAACAACAATTGGTGTTGTTTTTGTTGTAGCAGCAACAGTTGGTGGTGGTGTTGATGTAGCAGCAGCAGTTGGTGTTATTGTTGTTGTAGGAAGCTTGCAAGTGACCTTGTTGTGACCATCTTTATGGCACCTGCTAAACTTGATACCAAATTTGGCCCTTTTGAGTTGTGTCTCATTTCTAACTTGTTCCCCTAACATCTTTGTTCTTTTTCTTCTTGGGTCTACCAGACTGTCCTTTTATGGGGGTGGTTGCAGGTCAACAACATCTATTTTGGTCCAAAGAGATTCTCCATTGACTGGATAAATCACTAGTGCATAACAAGCTTCATAACACTCCTTTTTGTAATTATCAGAAACAAAATCATCTACCTGTAAATGCTGATCCTTTATACATGAAAGGGCATAACAGCATAGTAGCCCGGTCAGCATCCACCTTCTACATGAACACTCATGCTTTGACAGATTAACAATAAAGTTTTCTTCAATGAGTGATATATGGCTAACCTCATAGTCTACTTCACCTACACGCCTATTACAAATACAAAAATCAGTTATGGATGCATACTACTTCTTTGTATTACCTAGAAAATCATGTATGAGACATTACCTCACAATCCAACTGTTAGTCCTTTGTGATTCTTTTTCCAAATTCTTTCTAATATTTGGCAGAATGGTATCAGCATGACCATAATCATGGATTCTTGTATATTGCTCTCTAAATGAACCATCAACAATATCAATAACAAGTGACTTAGCTCTGTATGCAAGTGTCTTATTGATCCCTACATTCCACTTTTGTTTTGTTTTCTACATTATATCACTCAACTTCAATTAGGAATCTCTCTTACATTACTTTGAATTTTTCCCCCAACCATTGGGAATTTAGGAACCTCACCTTATAGTCCCTACTGCATGTGTGCTTGTCCATAATTTATCTCAACTGCCAAGAATTATCATCTTTTAATTTTGCACAGTATGACTCCCATGGACAACCTTTCTTACATATGACTCTCATCCTCTTATTATCATTTTTCTTAAATTGTAGGTTTCTACCTGAATGAATAGCGTAAGTTCTAATTCCCTCTTTAAAGTCTTCCTTAGAAGCAAAATAAGTCCCTAATTCCCACTTGTAATCATCCATTCTTTTTGGAAGTTTGAAAGTAGGAAAATCATCTTTTAGAATCTCATCATTTTCAATATCATAATCATGTGGTAACTCATTAGTGTCATACTCCTCAATGTCACTTAAACCTCTAAAGCTTTCTTTTGTAGCCTCACATTCATTGACATCATCAAATACACCACTACCCTCAACTGCTTCTTCCACAACTTTTTGTTTCTTTAATCTCCCCTTACCCTTACCTTTTCCTTTCCCCTTACCCTTACCTTTTCCTTTCACCTTACCCTTACCTTTTCCCTTCCCATTTCCTTTTCTTTCAACTATATCGACAGCAATTTCTTTAGCAATTTCAATTGAATCATCACCAGAATCCCTAAAGATCTCTTTCAACACACTATCATCTTCACTATCCCCATAACCTTTTTGGTTACATTTAAGCCCCTCATTTTCTTGGTTACATTCTGCTCCCTGATGTACCTCTTGGTTACAAATCAGTCCCTCAGATACAGATTTAGTTTGAACACTCACCAAGTAGGATGTGCCATCCAATACATCATCTTCTTGGTCACATACCATATGTCCGGTGGTCCCATCTAAAGTAATATCCACTATGGCATCCTCAGACACAGTGTCCCCCTCAAAGTTAACATCCTGACATGACTCTTTTTGGTTACTGCCCTCAGTGGTCCCATCCATATTAACATCCTTAAATGAAACTTCTTGGTCAACTGCAGCTGAATCTTCAAATCCTGTGGGCCCTCCTTCATCAAAATTGTCACCTATATTATTCAATTCTTCAATGGTCCCCAAGTCATCAAAAGTTTCTTTTACACCATTATTCAATTCATCTAACATGTCATCTTCCAAACTGTCGTCTTCTACAACATTTGGACCTACGTTGTTTTCAACATTTGGACCTACATTATTTTCACCATTTGGACCTACATTATTCTCAAGAGGCAATATTTGCTCTTCCACATACACTGGGTATATTACATATAGATGAACATTCTCATTGATCAGGGCAATGGTCTTCATTTTATTTGTTCCTGCGTCATCTTGCAACGCCATTAGCTCATTATCATCCATTGCATCATAATACCACAAGCTCTCAACTTTTGGGTACCCTAAATCTTTCAACCCACCTAGAATCTCAAAATAACTCCAAAAATCCGGGTCAACTTGCCAAATCTCCTCTAAACCATTGTAACCATATCGGTTAAACTCACCAAACCCACCCCCATAGTGGACAATACACTCAAACCTATCACCACTCATCACCTAGTCACACAAGATACCTCAGAAACCACACATCGCAGTAAAAGAAATTGTAAAAACAAATGCTTTTTAAAATGATGAGTTCATACACGTACCTCTTTAAAATGCTTGACTCTCTACGTATCTTCTCCTACTATCGTGTTCGCAAACTACCGTCGCCTTCAATCACAACCGTCTTCTTCTTTGCAGCTGCTAGGGTTTTTTTTTAAAGAATGCAAATGCAACTATGATGTTATGAGAATAGCTGAATAGTTTAGGATATTAGTTACTAAAAAAGAAAACAAAAAGGATTGAAGCAACACCAAAGGTCTCCTATTAACACATCAGAAAGAAAATAGGGTGAAAAAATAAAAACAATGCCACCTAAGTATCAAAAAATGCCACATAGGTGCATTTTAAAGTTTTCTCCAATGAAACTAACAGAAGGGATTTATTGTGCTAACGGAGTGTCCTTAAAAGACTACATTGGAACATTTTTTAATTGTGGGACTAATTAGAAACAACAAAATAATTTAAGGAACTAAAAGATGAATTAAGCCTATATTTTAATTATATTGAAGGTCGTAGATTGTATTATGAAATAAATTTTTTGACAACTTCAATATAATACTTTTAAGGAGGATTTCTATGCAATAAATTAGCTAGATGACACCAAAGAGTACATAGATGACATCTTAGAGGCAAACTATTAGAGTTTTGGAAGTTATTTATGGAGATTGTATGTAACATTGTTAATGTCAAGACAGTTATTCCGACCTACAGTTGTTTAAGATAATACATGAAAGTATTTGAAGCATGGAGATTATATGTAACATTGTTGTTTTCCAAATTTATGATAATTGTTTTGTGCTTTGCACATTTAGTATTACCTATGTTAGTACAATAGCAACGATAAAAGTTTATCTGATATTGATACATTTCATTAGTTAGACATGAAATTAATACCCGAAAATAAAACTAGATTGATATAAGATAAATTGAATTATGACATGAAATCTTTTTTTTCTTCAATAAACAATGGATTGAAAAGGAGCACAAAACGTGCTCAATAGAAATTACAACAACATTGTATCTTCAGATATTCAATAGGATTTCTCCATCAATTGTAAAAGAACAACACCTTCATACTCTTCAATCCTAACACAACCTAGTTCCAAGACATTACTTTGATACGATAACACGTTTCCGCAACATTCAAGCCCATCCCCTTGAAAATAATATTATTTCTTCGAAGCCACAAACACCAACAAGTTAACCAAATCAACATCTTTTTGTTCCTATGAGCTTTACCTTGCATTAATGAATAAAATTTGTCGGCATGCCTCGTTACAGAACTTTCAACAATACTGTCCAATTCCAGCCAACTACTAATAACCTCCCATACTTTAGAAGCAAAAGGACACTCACAAAGAATATGATATAAATCTTCCTCTAAAGAAAAACAGGAAACACAAGATAAATCCACTTGATTTAAAATAACCCCCCCTTCCCCCCCTTTTTATTTAACTCCTTCTTGGAAGGCAACCTATTATTAAAAAGACGCCACCCGAAAATATGAATTTTGGATTGAACCTTCGTCTTCCAAAGTCTATGATATTGAACCAGAACTTCTTGACAGACAATGTTGACAGACTGATAAGAACTCAGTCCCTTATAGGACGAACTCACCAAAAACAGCCCCGACGAATCTCCCTTCCAAGACACACTATCCTCCACGTCCTTTTTCAACAAAACCGAGTCTAATAATCTCCCAACCTCCATTCTTTTCTGATATAGCAGTAGATTTGCTATCGGTACATGACCGACAACCATCATCAAATTCCAACTCAAATCCTCATTCAACCACATGCCACATTCACTAACTGCTACAAACCTGTCAGCAAAAGGCTCGAAAAATTCAGGATACAAAATACTCAGAGGCTGCAAACTACACCACCTAGACCTCCAAAAATCCAAACTTTCCTCATTGCCCACTTTTTCTTGAATATTCTCCACAAACCAATCGTTTGACGCAGCGCCCTTCTTGCCAATAGACATCACACCCCTCCACCAAATGGAAGCCCTTTTCAATGTTCAAAGGGAATAACGATTAAAAACCGCCTCCATGATATTGTCGTATCTAAAACCCAGTAAATTCCTCCATAGAGCTGCTTGATCATTTAAAAGCCTCCACTTCCATTTTGCTAGAAGAGCTAAATTAACCTTAGATATATCCTTCACTCCCAAACCTCCCTCCTTCTTCGATTTACAAACCATTTTCCAACTAGCCCACGAAACACCCTTTTTGTCTTTATCCCCTTGCCACAAGAATCTAGCTTGGATAGAAATAATCGCCTTAAGAACCGCCTTGGGAGCTTTAAAGAAGGAGAACATGTAAATCAACAAACTATTGAGAGTCGAATTCAACAATGTAATCTTGCCTCCAATAGAGAGAAACTTGCCTTTCCATCTAGATAATTGAATCTTCAAAAAATCAATTGTACCTTTCCAAGAAGAAACCCTCCTTGGGTTAGAACCAACAACCACACCCAAAAACTTGAAAGGAACACTACCTGAACAACAGCTTAAAAAATCAGCCCCTGCCTCCAAGAAAACTTCCGTCGTGTTTAAACCATACAATTTACTCTTGCTAAAATTCACTTTCAAACCAGAAACAGGCTCAAATCCTTTGAAAATGGCCTTCAACGTCCACAAATTCTGCCAACTTCAATCTCCCATTAAAATCGTATCATCCACGAATTGTAAGATGTCAAACTCATATTGCGTCCCACAATTGATACCCTTGAACAAACCCTGAGCTTTAGCCTTGAAAACCAAATCGGATAGTCCTCCACCTAACAAAGCAAATAAAAAAAAGAGAAAGAGGATCTCCTTTTCTAATCCCCTTTGAACCAACAAAATCCGCCGTAGGACTTTCGTTGACCAACACCAGAAAAGACGAACTAAACAAACAGGCCTCCATCCACACTTTACATCTCGGACCAAAACCGATCTCATTCATCATAAATTTAAGAAAGCTCCATGAAACGCAATCATAGGCTCTTTCGAAATCCACCTTAAAAATCATGCACTCCTTCTTATCTCTCTTAGCCATGTCGATTAGCTCATTAACCATAACCACTCCATCGAAAATTTGCCTTCCAGGAATGAAGGCAGTTAGCACTTTGAAATGACCTTACCCACAACTTGTTTCAACCTCCCAGCCAAAATCTTAAACAGAATTTTGTAAATACTTGATATCAAACAAATCGGGCGGTAATCACCCAACCTTTGAGGAATATCAACCTTAGGAAAAGAGCTATAAAGGATGATGACACAACTTTAGGAAGAATACCAGAGTCGTAAAACTCATGCATAAATGCCATAAGCTCCTCCTTCAAGAAATCCCAACCCCTCTTGAAAAATTCTAAAGAAAATCCATCTGGTCCCAGTGTCTTGTCCCCATCACAACTCCACACCGCTTCCTTTAATTCCACCATGGAAAAAGACCTTTCCAACCTTGCCACATCTTCAGTAGAAAACGCTTTGAAATCCATACCCGATAGCACAAGACGATCCATTACAACCTCTTTATAGTTGATCTCATAATAATTCTCAGTACAGTATTTAACCTCTTGAACTCCTTCTACTCTACTTTCCTCAGTCTCCACATGGATTATGTTCCTCCTTTTGTTACGAACAATCAACAACCTATGAAAAAATATCGAGTTCGAGTCTCCCTCTTTGAACCACTTCACCCTAGCTTTTTGACAAAGCAAACTCTCTCTCCTTAACAAAAGACTCCAAAACGAATTACTGAGATTTCTCCTTTTCTCCACTTCCACGTCGATAATCAGAACTTCCCCCAAATTCCACTTTTCCTCGATCAAATTCATCTCCAAAACAACCTTATCAATGCTAAGATCCACCCACCCAAAGACTTCTCTATTCCACTCTTTGAGTCTCCCATTTATGATCTTAAACTTCTCTTTCAAAATTTAAGCCTTTTTGCCCTCCACTTTGATACTTGACCATTCCCTCGAAACGAAATCTAGAAAATTATCATGCTCAAACCAGCCTTTGACAAATCTGAAAGGTTTAGGCCCCCAATCGATAACCTCGCATTTCAGCCAAACCGGACAATGATCTGATATGTCCCTAAGACCTGTTACCAAACCAAAACAGTTCCACAACTTTATCAAATCTGAGGAAATGAGAATTCTATCAAGTCTGCTACTAACACCTCCATCCGACCTTCTCCACGTATATTTATTCCCCATAACCGGCAATTCCACTAAATCCAAGTTATCAATGAAATCTGAAAAAATCCTCCATCTCCTTAGTACAATTTTCCCCTGACCTGCTGCTCCTCTATCCCACATTCTTAACCGAATTAAAATCTCCCCCAACGCACCACTCTCCCACCCCCATCAAATTCTTTTTTCAATCAACTCGCACCATAATCTCATCTTCAAAGCTATTAAACAGGAAGAATAAACATTAACGAAGAAACACACCTTACCTTCCCATAAGCCGCACAATCCAACAAAACCTTCATCTTGAAAACTGAAGAGAGAAGATAAACAACCAAGCCTCCAGAGAATCAATAATTCCCCAACTGGCCATTAGAATCTTTCGCCGACCACTCAACATCTTTGCCACCCCAAATGCCCTGAGCTATCTCATTGTCCATCTTCTTAATTTTCGTTTCCTGCAAAAAAACAGACATCCACTTTCCCTCTCCTGAAAATCTGCTTAATCCTTTTTCTCTTCAAAAGATTGCCACACCATTTCACGTTAAAGGATACCACAATCATTTTTCCTCTTTAGATGAAGAACATGTTCAATTGTTGTCACAATTACTTCAAAGCGGTGCAAATTTTATGATACAATCATGATAAGGGTTAATGAAAATAAACCCAATGTATTTTTCCTTTATGGCTCTCAAGAAAAAGGAAAACATTTATCTAGAGTGCATGTTAGTTGCATTGAGATAAAAAGGTGGAATTGTCTTTACACTTACATTCACAAGGATCTATGTATTACTTATACCTGAGGGAAGAACTACCCATTAAAATTTTGCATTTCAATAAATGTTAATGAATATTCAACATGCTCTATAAAATCAAAAACCCATTTAAGTTAAATCGTATACAAGGAACACATGAAGCACATAAATTCTTTGAAGTTGTTGATTAAACATTTTGAAATATTACTTGTTGTTATGATGAAACAATCTTGAATTATTTCTTTTTTTGAAAAATTATGGTTTTGGGTGGATACTTCTTACAAATTCTATCAGTTATACACAAGAGAATAGATAAGAAATTGTGCAAGCTACCATCGATTCATTATATCTTTAGGATTTTAATGAAGTCTTGGCATTAACTAAAAACATAAGATATTATTACGGAGAAGTGATTTTATCTCGTTTGAAAAAGACTTTTTATCTTAATATTTTGGGTGAGGTAAAAAAGAACGTTTATGAAAAGTGCATTATTTTTTTCTTTGAATGAGATTTTAACTGAAAAGAAAGATTTTAATTGTTATGTGTTCTATCCCTGATAACAACATTTTTGAATATATATATATATATACATAGAAATGCTAACATACACCTAAAATTAGTGGACCTCACACAAAAATACACCACATCTATTTTATTTTTATTTTTTTTCTTCATCTTTTTAATATGGGTCCCACCTAAAATTGGTGGACCCCACACAGAAATACACTAAGGTGTATGTTGTTAATGCACACCTACATGGGTGTGCATTAGCATAACCCATATATATATATATATATATATATATATATAAATTGGCTTCTAAGAATTCTATTGTTGATATGATCAAAATGTGATGTATTATATTTAGTCAACATATATAATGATGCAGTAGATGATGCCCATGTTTCATAATTTTGTAACATAATTAGTACTTTATAATTTTCAAATCACACATTAAAAGATGTTGAGTGGTCGGCGAAAGATTCTAATGGCCAGTTGGGGAATTATTGATTCTAATGGCCAGATTGTACATTGAAACTCGACGAATGATTACAAAGATGTAGTAGGAAAAATCATGACAGGAAGTAATATAGTTATAAGGTTTAATTCACCAACTCAACGTTCTATTCACTAATTGATGGTGCTCTATAATTCACCAAATAACGATTCTCGCTAACTTTTCAATGTCCTGAGTTAATTCAATTGATTACATGAACTACAAATGATATATTTCAAGTAGACATATCATCTTTTAAAATAACTATTATTTTGGCCAATACATCTTTCATGTTATATATTCCAAGAGTGATAATAGATATCAATATTTTTTATTTTATCGATTTCCTAATAAGTTTTTACTTCAAAAATTAAACTTCTTCCTCTTTTGCATTTTTATTAGCCATAAAAAATAATTTCGTTTAAAATTAAATTTCTCATCATAACACCATAATTTCATTTGCATCCATACACACTCTAAATTTTTTAGTTGTGGTGTTTTTCTATAAGAAATAAAAATTATTCGGCACAAAAGATCTTGTTTCCATTTAAAAGTATTAGGCGTAATACTCTTTTTAGTTCTCTAACTATAGACTCGGGTCCAATTTGATCTTTTTTCTTTTAAAAGTTTCAAATTGATCTCTTATGTTATTAAATAAGTCAACGTTTGTCTTCGCCGTTAGAAAAGTTAGAACTTCACCTAAAAGGTTGATGACGTGGATTGATTGAGTTTATGTGTGTGTTAGTAAATGAGAATGTGGCACGGTTTTTATTTTTCAATGCTGAGTCATTATCTTGGTTAGTATCCAATTCCTCTCTAACAAACCAAATCAAAGGTTTACATCAAATTAACAGGTTGTTTCAAAGGGGTTTTACTCTAACATGGTGCAGGAGAAATTTAAATGGAACAAGAAAAAGAAAGAGTATCGATTCGAAGCTTTGTGTTTTTTTCAAATTCCGATGACTTTTCCGGCAAATCTTCAGCAACACACGGTAAGATTTACTTCTTCTCTTCTCGTAGCCCCATTCTCCTTCTGATTCTCTCCACTTCTTCTCTTGCTATAACTTCTGTGTGGTTGTTAGTGTTTAACAATACTTTTTTTTGCCCCTTTTTAAGGATTCTCAATGGGTGTATTTATAATATTTTAGATATTTTGTGTATTTATTATCCCTTTTTGTCCTTTCTGAATGTGGGTTATTTTCACTAATGTAATGGGTTTGATTTTACTGATAAAGGGTTATGCAGTTAAAATGGTTACTGATATAAAATTCTAAAGCTCTGTTGTAATAATTGTGTGTATTTGGATTATTATTATTGAAAGTAAATCAATGATTTTACTAATGTGAGATTTTAGTGATGCAAAGCCCCTTTTTACTTTTTTATTGATGCAAAAATGGTTGATGTTACTGATACACTTTTTTACCTCTTATGATGTTAAACAATGCTAAAAGCCTTATAGGTGCAAACAATAATTTTTATTTTGAAAGAAGATTATGGAAAAAAAAGATAAAAATAATAAAAAAGACAAAATATTCAGAGATGACATGTTTATCAGAATCAAGGAAGAAGGAGATGCTGACTGTGCAAACCAGTCATCCAACTCAGATTACACATCATCAAATTTAACACTGTTTGCCTTTATTTAACAGAAAGGATCACTATGTACCTTTTTAATAATGTAAGGGACCAATTTGGAACTTTTAAAAGAAAGAGGACCAAATTGGACCTAGGCCTATAGTTAAATGACCAAAAAATGTATTAAGCCAAAATACTATAAGTTATTGAACACGACAATCGACCAAATTAGCTATAACTCAATCTCAATTACTGAAATAAAACTTAGTCAAACTAGAAATAGTAGAATGTGAAATTGACAAATCTTTCTTAACTTCACTTGGAAAATATATGGCTAAAGAAAGCAACAATCTATGTGCTTTGATACCTCCTAATCGATTAGAAAACTTACCTAATTGATTAGGTTAAGTTTGAAAAGGAAACCCTAATATTTGACGTCACTTAATTGATTAACAAGTCTATCTAATCGATTAGAAGGTTTACGCTTGTAGATAGATTAGATGAAGGTCTTAATTAATTAGACAATTGAGTTTTGTTTTCCTAGTTTATTAGAAAACTTAATAGATTAAGTATTTTCCTGGATTGGTTTTAAGAAGTTTTAATAAAAAAGTGAGAAGTTTGAAATACGTGTGTGAGTGTGTGTGCGTGCGTGCGTGTGTTTGTGCGCGTGCGCGTGTGCGTGTAAGTATGCGTGTGCGTGTGCTCGTGTGTGTGTGTGTGTGCGTGTGTGCATATGTGTGCCTTTGTGTGTGTGTGTGTGTGTATGTGTGTGTGTGTGTTTGTGTGTGTGTGCGCGTGTGCTTGTGTGCTATCAAAAATAAAACTTCTTCCTCTTTTGCATCTTTATTAGCCATAAAAAATAATTTTGTTTAAAATTAAATTTCTCATCATTACACCATAATTTCATCTGCATCCAAACACACTATAAATTTCCTAGTTGTGGTGTTTTCCTATAAGAAATAAAAATGATTCGATAATACATAAGCACAAAAGATCTTGTTTACATTTAAAAAAACTATAAGTTATTGAACACGATAATCGACCAAATTAGCTATAGCTCAATCTCAAGTACTCAAATAAAACTTAGTCAAACTAGAAATAGTAGAATGTGAAATTGACATATCTTTCTTAACGTCACTTTATATAGGAAAATATATGGCTAAAGAAAGCAATAATCTATGGGCTTTGATACCTCCTAATCGATTAGAAAACTTACCTAATTGATTAGGTTAAGTTTGAAAAGGAAACCCTAATATTTGACGTCACTTAATAGATTAACAAGTCTATCTAATCCATTAGAAGGTTTACGCTTGTTAATAGATTAGATGAAGGTCTTAATTGATTAGACAATTGGGTTTTGTTTCTCTAATTTATTAGAAAACTTAATAGATTAAGTATTTTCCTGGATTGGTTTTAAGAAGTTTTAATAAAAAAGATGAAAGTTTGAAATACGTGTTGGGGGGGTGTATGTGTGTGTGTGTGTGCGTGTGTTTTGTGCGTGCACGCACACACACACACACATCGGCTTAGTACTATAAGATTTACTCTTACTTCATTTACAATTAACTTATCAAACTATAAGATACAATATTGGGTGCAAAATCAGGAGAACTTTCACAACTTCACAACTTCAGTTCCTTTCAATTTGATTTAACTTTGATTAGTTATTTCAATTGAAACTTTATCACTTCAATGTCTGCTTGTTTCTTTGACTGATGATGCTTATGATTTATAATTTCTTGTTCATTTTTCATCATAAAAATCTTTAGAAGATATTACCCACACAACACATATGACTGCAACTTTACCACTCCTAGCTTGGAGATCATCACTGAAGAGACACTTGATGGGATTTTGAGGTGTTAGGGTAGTGTTTGAGAGTGTGGGCTTAAAGGTGTGATCAGAGTTGGATAAGTAAGTGCCCGAGTTAGAATGTGGCAATGTCTGATGCATTTTTGGAGGAAAAGGAAGTCGATCCAAGACATTCTCCTCTTGAAATTTGGCTATGTGAATTACTAAGGTAAGCAAGATGGGCTGGAAAGTTGGGACTTCATGTATAGTCTATAATTAAAGCAACTGAGGTAAAAGGCAGAAGGACCCTATAATTTAATTGGAAAAAGGCTTTAAATTGAGACTTATACTCTTTGGCATATGAGTTTTAACAAAGTTTGAATAGTTCACCCATAAGGGATTTAAACAACGATGGTGAAAAATGGGATTCCAGCGCATGGAGGAAGGTAGTTTAGGTCTCCAATTCACCATTAACGTGTATCCCCTAAAACCAAGAAACTGTCTAAAAATCAAAGAAATGGGATTGTTACCACTAAAGCGTGGTATATCAAGTTTAATGGTGGTTATTGGAAAAGGAACGATATTAGATCCCTATGGTGTAAACCTTGGTGATGGTAGTCGTGATCTAAGGTCATGAAGTTTAGAGATAAGGTTATGGATGTTGGATTGAAATATTTTTTGGATTTACACGAGTTGGTGTTGGCGGTGGATAACTTTTCGATGGCGGGAAGAGAATTCAATCTCAATGAGAGCACCAAAACATTATGTGAAAGCTCTAAAAGATTTGACTAAATTTTGGTAAAACATAATGTTGAACAAGATGTCCTAACTTGAAGAAATCTGGTAAAAGAAGACATGGCAGACAAGATGTCTTATCTTGAGGACTCGACATCTTGGTCTGATGTAGCAGGTTATTGCAGTTTTGTTCCAAGATTTAAGGAGCAATCAGAACATGGATCAAGGGATGATTAAACAAAGATTTCGAAGCCCATGGACAACTGAAGATTATAAAAGGAAGACCAAGACCAAGGGCAGAATAAGAATTCTTATTAAGACTTTTGTAAAAGTAGAAAATAAGGGTTTAGGATTTTGAGAGTCATATACTTTCTTGTATTGTAAGTCATCCTTTGTATTGGTTTGATACATTGTGGTAGACATAGTTTTACAGATTCAGAAACCTGTAGGTAATGAATTGTATATTGTTCTTAGATGTAGCTATTAAGCAAATTAAAGTATTATTGTTAGTCAAGAGTCTTGACTAAATTGTGTATTGGAAGGGGTATCTTTCAATTGAGCAGTTTGATGCAGTTACCGGAGGTTGTAACTGTTAGATATCACTGAGGTGATTTAGGAATTGATATGGGCTTCTTTTATCTAGATGGATTTTCTAGATAGAATTGCACTGGGTAGGAAATTAAGTGATAAGTTACCGGAGGTTGTATACTTAGAATTGATAGTGAATTCATTCTTGGCTTGGTAGCCCCCCAGATGTAGGTGAGTTGCACCAAACTGGGTCATCATATCTTGGTGTTATTTATCATTCTGTTATGTTTTATTCAATCTGATCTTATGCTCTGAAGTATATGTTTTGACATATGATGAAACATCTGTCAATACACTGTTATGTCCTTGAAGTTTCAGAGTGTTCTTGATTTTAAGAGAACAAAATGTTTTTGTTCTGTCCTTGTTCAGTTTTTGCAGAGATCAATGTCTCGACATCTCTTAGGACATCTGAGATCTACTACCAGAATTTCAATTAGTATCAGAGCAGGCATCCTGTCTGTTTCTGGATGCGTTCTAGGGAAGACACTTTCTGGTCTCTGAACAACGTAGGAGGTTGAATGTTCAGATCATCCATTGATGTTGTGGGATAGGTTGTTCCAGAAAAACAACTACGGATGGTGTCTGTTAATTTGCGAAGATTCTACCGCTGTTGCTGATAATGATGCTATTGTTACGCATAGTGCCTTATAAGAAGTTCTGACATCTTACCTGGCGCGTGTTGAAGATGGTGTTAGCCTCTCTAGAAGTTCAGGCCACTACTAGCTGAGAGTGATATAAAGAGGAAAGCATTGTGATTTGAAGTCCTCTGGAGGATCTTTCTATGTTACTAGGGAGATAGTCTCAATCAGGTAACATGAAGGGCAATAGAAGGAAAAAGGTTGAGTTGATATCTTGTGTATCAAATTCATGATTTATGGATCTGATAAACACTCTATGTCATGTTTAAAGTTGCCTAAGATACTTGAGTTTTCTCTCAAGTCCACTCATAAAGGCATTTTTGAATGTGTTTGAAGAGAAGTTGGTCAAGAAGATGTTCAAAGGGTACTTAGAAGTGTGGCATGAGAATGTCATACCATTGAAGAGAGCCAAGAGCAATTAATTTTTGCTTCCAACCCCAAGAGATTGTATTTGTTTGAGGATTCCCTATCAAAACTCTTGGAAGGCAGTCTATAGGAGGATATGGTTTTCCTAGTCTGAACACTGAATTGTCAACAGGTTGTGAGGCAAAGTTGAGTCATAGATGTTAATCTTAATGTCTCAACATTGTAATCATCATCAGAATTCTCTAGTGAAAGGGGAGACTAATGAATTTTGGTGACTGAAGAATGCAGAATTGGGATTTAAGATCAATTGCTATTTGTGTCCTTAACAAATATTTAATTGATTATCCTATTGCTTTGTGTTCAGGAAAGATGATGTCAAATTGTCACACCAGAAGGTGCAGCTTCAGATAGTTGGAAGAACTCAGAATTGATTTCAATGATCTGTTCATTGAAAAAGGAACTGATGTTCAATTAGATGTTGAAACATCATTCCAGAAGTGTGTGTGCAGAATCTTGTTGTTCTAAGGAGTGGACTTCTTGGATAATGGAGTGATGTGGCATATGTTCTGGATGCTGGACATCTCTGTGTTGATCAAAGTATTAGAAATCTGCTTCAGATTGATCTTGAAGATACATTTGGTATGCTGTCTAGGAAGGCTCTATCCAATCATCTTGTTATGGATAGGTGTTATAGTGGAAGTGAAGACTATCTCATGATCATCTTGATGAACATTCCTTGGGTCTGTTTATTTCTGATCAAGTTATGTTTCAGTATCCCCTATATGAGTATGTGTTATAGTTCCTAATGGAGGACTTTTAAAGGCATTTCAACCAGACTAGATAGAGGTCAAAATTAAACATCTAGGACTGTTTCTCAGGTTAAAGACTCTTCTGATCATAAAAAACCAGATTCATGTGAACCTGCTTGTGGATACTCTCTGGTATGGATGATTATGTTGGGGAAAGGATCTGAAAGAAACAATTGATCAAGTTGTTTTTTTAAGACTGGGTGTTGGTGTTCTTAAAAATAGGATAGAGTTTGTCTACTCAAACTTGAATATAAGGTTCAAGTCTATGAGAATATGGAACTCTTGTTCTGTTGATATAGAAGAAATCCTAAGGTGCTTAAGGATGATTGAGAGATCGTGTTAGAAGCTTCTTGAGATGCACAAGAGTTTATTTCTCTTAGTGGTTTCTCTGATGCGCGTGAGGTTTAAGCTGATACAAGTGTGTATCATTTCAAGATTTTCATGTGTACCCTAACGATGTGTAAGAGTTATTATGCAGATGGTAAGCTCTATGATTGATGTCTCAAGAATCAAAGTACATGACTACTACGATTGAGATTGATGTTCTAAATGATGTTGGAACATTATTTCTGCTGCTGGTTATTCTTGGATGTTGACTGAGTTTGACTTTCAGCTTTGAGAGCTATGTCATTCTTTGTGTAGTATGGTGTAGAGCTGTTGGTCAAGACTGTGTGATTTTTTACTATCTATGAGTCAATGGGAGGTTCTGCTGGGAATATCTCTAGATAAGACCGTGTCAGGGTGAATCTTGAGTAGGAAGCAGGCTGAAGTTGTGTCACTCTTCTTATGGAAGAGGGGTTTGATGTTTTTCTAGTGTGGATGACATCTTTGCTAACCAAGGAGTTAAGAGATTTTGTATGTCTCTTTCAGGGATGTGAGGATTCCAGGTTTGATTGGATTCATTCTCAAAGAACAAGGTTGTATATGATTGTAAGGTTCAAGATGGACTTGTACACTGTGTGAATGTGTTCAGGAGGAGAGTGATCAATGGTGTTATCTGGTCTCAATCCATGAGTACATTGGTTATGGTACAAGGAGTGTGATCCTGAGTTTTACTCACTTATGAGCATGAAGATGTTCATGTGATTACTGTGAGGTTGTGATGTCAGACAAGATGTCTTGACATCGTGGTGTGGGGATCCTTTGGCTTAGTCAGCTCTGCTTGGGAGTTTGAATGGTTAAGGCTATTGACTTATTTCAACTATGTTCTTAATTCTTAGGAGAGACCTGAAAAATAAGATAGGATATTGTCTGGGAGAATTTAATTTTCTCTTCTGATTGAGATAAGGCTCATGGGAGTCTTTGTTGTTAAATTGGGAGATGTCAGACGTGATGTCTTAACATCTTGGCCAGTCTCTTTTAATTCTGGTTGAAAGAAGTTTGCTGGAGTTATTGGAAGGCCCTGTTACTACGTCTCAGAGGTTCTAACAGAGAGTAAACAAAGTCTGGCCAGGTGTCAGGACATTGCCTAGGACTTGTGGTTGTTTCCATGTTGCTTTCTTTGGACGGTGTTCCTTGGACGGTGGTGAGTGTGCCTTAGAGAAGGCGTGCAAAACATGTGTCTTGGTACATGCGCACTCTTTGGACGGTTCTTCCTAAAGTTGAAACAGTCAAATCATATTTGGGTGGTGCACAGTCATTTATGATGAAGTTATCTACCTAAATTTATATCCTCATTGAATTGTTCTTCGGTAACTTCTATGGACTGTTAATTCCTAGAGAAACTTGAAATTCTGGTAGCAGATCTCAGATGTCCTGAGAGATGTCGAGACACTTAATCTCTGCTTCAAACACAATGACAAAAGGGACAGAATACAGATTGCAGAAAAATAAACAAACACGCAATGATTGTTGACCCAGTTCGGTGAACAACTACACCTACGCCTAGGGGCTACCAAGCCAGGAATAAAATCCACTAGATAGTATTAATTCTAAGCTAAACACCTCCGGTTTACAACTTATCACTTAATCACTACCCGTGCTTAATTTATACCTAAGATACTTCTTAGGTATGAGAGCCTTCTCAATTCCCTTTAAATCACAGCAGTGACTGAAATTACAACTCAGAGTAAACAATCCAGCTCTAGTACAACACGACACAAGAGAGACTCACAAATACAAACCCTAAACTCACTAGGTAACAATATATTTTCCACACATTTTCTAGGTTAAATTCATCCTATTTATAACCATAAACATGACTATATTTGGGCTTCAAAATGCAGCAATTCTGTTCCACAGAATCTGCAGCTAATTCTCCTCTAGAATAATTTCTTCAATCCTAAGTTTCCTAAAGTGCCTCCACACTTAGAAACAACATCTTCAAATTAAAATAAGAATCTCCAATTCCTCAATCTTGGACGCCACCTAGGAAAAACAAAAATAGTCCCAGAATAATCTGAAATCTAGAATTAAAAATAGCAATAATTAAAAACTAAAAAGTAACAGAAAAAGATGTCGAATCATCATGATAGGACATCTTGTCCAACATCTTGATCTTCAATTAGTTCTTCATGTTAGGACATCTTGTTGTCAAGTTAGTTTTACCAAAATTGATGCCAACCTCAAAGGTTTGGACTCATCAATCTCCCTCTTTGGCAGATTTTGGCTAAAACTAACTAAATAAAACCTGCAGGCAGAAAACAAAGTCCGAGGCCAAAAACCAGAACATCATAACATCAGATCATCAGCAGCGGAAAAACTAAAGCCTCCCCCTCAAACAGTTCCTTCTTCTGCAAGCAAGAGATTAGACCCTCCCCCTCAATGGCAGCAGCAACAGTCAGTTAGTGGTTAACAATGGTTAGTAAAGTTAGTATTACTCCCTCTTTTAGCCATAATATGACAAAGGCAGTTAGACTAACTAAATAACCAAGCAATAAAAAAAAGTATTAAAGTACATAACAAGCACAAAAGTGCCAAAAATTATCCTGGGCATTAAGCCCTTACAAAACCACACACAAAAAAAAAGACAACATTTAAATGTCATCTTAAGTTTCCTTATCATCCTCTTCCTCATCTCCATATCAGGATATTGTTGACAAGTAATGCTATAACTGAGAGTTATCTTTGAAGAACTCTCTCTATTTGGTGGGAACACATGTACACTAACTTGAATAGCATTCCCACACCATATTGACAGCTACAAATATTCAGACAGGCAAACTCCGAGCTCGCCCCTCAACACTTCAAATTGATTACCATCCAAGGCTTTGGTGAAGATGTCTGCCAACTGATTCTCTGTGGTAACATGCTCTAATGTTACAACTTAGCCTTCCATAATATTTCTAATAAAGGGATGCCTGATGTCAATATGTTTGGTCCTGTGGTGCTGAATAGGATTCTTTGAGATATTGATGGAACTCAAGTTGTCGCAGAAAAGTGTCATAACATCTTGTGTGACATTATACTCTGTCAGCATCTGCTTCATCCACATCATGAGAATAACTGCTACCTGTAGCTATGTATTCAGCTTCAGCAGTAGATAAAGAAACACAATTCTGTTTTTTACTAAACCATGAAATCAAGTTGTTTCCCAGAAAGAAACATCCACCAGAGGTGTTATTCCTATCATCAGCACTACCGGCCCAATCAGCATCACAATATCCTTTTGTCATACGATTTTCAAGTCAAAGTATGCGATTTTCAAGTCAAAGCCTCATTGACAATTTTGGGTTCCAACTTTGAAACAAAGCAAGCGCCATCAACAACATATCATGACTTAGTCATTCTTCCACCATTTGGATCTCCTATTATAAGATCCTTAGGATGGTCTTTCTGAATCCTGGTTGAAGACTCTAAAGATTTGACTAAAATTTTGGTAAAACTAATTGTCAAACAAAAGGATTCAACATCAAGAAATCTGCCAAACACAAAGATGTCGAAGGAGATGTCACAACATAAAGACTCGACATTTGGACTGCTATAACAGATTGTTTAAATCTGTTTCAAATCTGCTCCAAGTTTCTAGGCGAGTTTAGCAGTGGATCAAGGAAAGATCTGTTTGAAGATTCGGAGCCCAAGGAAACTGAAGCCTATATAAGAAGACTTAGACCTAGGATTTGATGTACCTCAAATTTAACCTAGTTCTCTTGTGTAAAAACAAGGGTTTAGGGTTTTGAGAGTCGTTGGCTCTCTAGGTTGTAAGTCTCCCTCTGTATCGATTCAATTTGATGCAGTGTGGTAGACATAGGTACTTATACAGATTCAGAAGCCCGTAGGCAATGAATCGTGTAGTGTTCTTAGATGAAGCTTTGAAGCAAGTCTAATATAACTTGTTTGTCAAGTAAGCTTGACAGAATTCTGTATTGACAGGGATGATGTAGATATCACAGGTTGTGATTAAGGGAAGTGAGTGAGGTATCTCGTATCAAAGAGGTTGTTCTTTGATAAAGTATTCATTGGGTAGAGATTAGGATATAAAGTTATAAATGAGGGAGTTTAGCTTTGTAAAAATTCTACAGATAGTGAAGCCTTATTCCTGGATTGGTATCCTCCAGATATAGGTGAATTTCATCGAACTGGGTTAACAATTATTGTGTTCTTTATCATTCTGCAGATTTACTTTTCTGTTAGGATTCATGATAAACATGTTGGATCAGATGTCGTAACATCTGTGTTATTGCAGTTCTAATATTCAAGGTATCAGTCTGTTGTTATGCCTCTGCGTTTAAATATTTATGCAGAATAATGTCTTGACATGTGTTAGGACATCTGCTGTCTGCATTGCCAGAATTTCAATTGGTATCAGAGCAGGCATCTTTTCTGTTTCTGGATGAGATCTTTGGGAGATACTTTCTGGCGTTTAAACAAGGAGGAGTTTTGAATATCATATCAATCAACTCAGACATACTCAAGGGTATTAATGGATGGGATAGATGTTTTGGATCGAAGGTAACAACCCAGAGGTTGTTCATGTTGCTGAGGAGGTTCTACAACAACTGCAAGAGAAGTGGCTAGTTCTCTTGTTGGGGTGTCTTATAAGATGTTTTGACATCTTACTAGGGCAAGTTGAATCTGTTCCTTGGTGGTTTCGCTGCATGTATTTCTGATAGAAGAGCTGTAGAATTATGGGATTCTGGAGTTGTTGCTGAAGACAGATGGTGGAAGGTCTTAATCATCAGCCTCTATAGTTGAAGATATCTACATCTTTTTATTCCAAAGTCGGGAGCGATGGAATGGAAAGAGGTGTTGGAAAATGTCTGTTATGGTGACTAGGTACTTGGAAGCTTGGTTCCATGGTACAATTTGAAGTCAGTTGAAGAGGAGAGGAGTTGAGTTTAGGTTTATCAAGTTCTTGCTCTGGGAGTTTGATAAATTATTGATCGGCTAGGTTGTCAAAGATATTTGAGAATTCTCTCAAGTCCACTTATAAAGACGTCTCAGTCGTGCATATGGAGTCTTCTAGTTATTCTTTTGACTAGAAGGATTTTCTATGAAACACAACTTGAAGAAAGTGGAGGTGATTTATTTTCACTATCCAAAAACAGCAAGGAAGGATTCATCTCTCTTAAACCTAAGGGTGAATCCAATCTGATTGGAGTTCTCAGAATCGTTGAGCTAAATAGGATTCATTCAGAGAAAATCTTAGTTACTTGAGTCATGGGTGACAGCCTTGGTATCTTAACTATTTGTGTCAAAGAAGATACTTGCAAAAAATTAAATACTTGATAAGTGTTCATAAAGTGATCTGGTGGAGCTTAGCTACAACAGTGAAGAAGAGTTATTGAACAAGGATTTAAGATCAATTGCTATTTATGGAATTCACAAGTATTTAATTGATTATCCTTGAAAGTCAAGATTGCCGATGTTCAACAAGATGTTGGAACATTTTATCATCAGAGTTTGTGCAGGATCATGGGAGGAGTACTGCATACACTTTAGCATCTATTTTGGTCTTGGGTGTTGACCTAAGCATCAGCTTCAGTCTGGTATGACAGAAGCATGTGATCTCTGAAGAGTTTCCTAGCAAGAACTGGTCTGGACTTTGGTTCTATTAAAGATGAAGATGAAGACATCATAATCTTGATGGTTATTTCTTGGATCAGTTTATTTATGATCTAAGAGTTTTGGAGTGCAGCAGGTGTGTTCAAGTTATTACTAGAAACATCTGGTGTTTATCTGGAAAGTGTCCTGGCAAGAGACTTGTCCAGAATGGAGTGCTGGTGATGGCACAACTTGGATCAATTTAGTTCTAATCTAGGTACTTGGGAGCATGTGATCTTGCTCATTTTGAAGGTCAAGGTTAAGTGGCAGTTATCTCTGACTTTCTACAGACTGCTCTACTAAGGAAAGTGGCATTCTTTGGTATGGCTATGGTGTAGTCTAGGACTACTTTCTCTTCTGAAGATTCAGACGTGGCAGGTACGAAGTCTTTGGAATTTCAATGCAGATAGTTATTCATCAAGGTGTGAGCCTGAAGGGAATATATGTGATAAGCAGGATGAAGGTTGTCTACTTAAAGTTGGTTGTTGAATCAAGTCTATGAGAGCATGGAACTCTTGTTCTGTAGGGAGGAGGTTCTTCTAAGTGGCAGAAGGAGGAGCTGAATTCAGCAGTTGGATGTCGTATCAGAATGTTCTGACATCTAGCTTAACATCAGAGTCTCAGCTGGTGATATGGCACATTAACTAAGGTGATCTACAGGAGAATGGAAGTTATGAATGCTTCAAAAAGATCTATCTCATACAGTTTGCGGGAGCTGTGGATTGAGGAGATGTTACATGTCTAGAGGCTTGGTGGATCCAAGATGTCTTGCTATGGAGCAAGTAGTTCATGTGACTTGAAGATAAGATTTCATTGGTGGATCAGTGTATCTTGTGGGAGTTCTAAAGAAGAGTGAGATCAATCAAAAGGTGGCATTTGGTTAGTTTCATAGTGTGCATTCAAGCAGGGTGCTTGAAACTAGTTACTCTTGGGCAGAAGGGTAGTTGGTTGAAAATGTAAAGAGGTTCTGGTTCTCTTGGAGCTTGTGGTAGAAGTTCTAGGTTGAGGATGGAAGTATGCCTTCTTTTGGTGGATGAGAGTTTATTTCTCTCTGGGTTTCTGGAGTTCTTGTCGATCAAGCATGTGGCGCAGTGTTGTTTGAAGATGTTCAGTTTGGATTACTATGCAGATTGTAAGTCCAGTGGTGGAGCATATCAAGAACCACTATGTATGGTGTCTGTGATGTGTGGAAGATGTCCTAACTGATGTTAGAACATTTCTGGGTTGGTTATCCTTGGAGAAGGATTCTATGTTCTGTGAGGAACTGGTTACCTACATCGTGTCTAAAAAGTATCTACATTGTCATACGGGAGAATGATGAAGTAGGAGAGCTGTCTTGGAAGTTTGATGTGAAGGTTTTGGTAAGACTGTAGTGGATCACAAGTTGATTGTATGAAGGTCTGGATTCTGATGCATTCAGAATATGGAAGTGGATATTCACCAGGAGAATCAGAAGTATTCCAGGTTATCATACGGGAGAATGGTGAAGGAATGATTGTCTTGGATTGTAGGGTGTATATCATATTTTTTGACCTTGCTAAGGTTAGATGAAAAGCTTGTGGAGGGGATAACGCCCCTATTGTCAAGTCATGCTAAAGGGAAGTGGATCAGTTTGGCAACTGTGAAGTTCTGAAGCATGTATACAGTATCTGACATCGTTGAAAGAAAACAAACTAAGAGGTATGGCATCTCTTTGAGGAATTTGGATCATTCCAGATCAACTGGATTTTATCTCGGGGAACAAGGAGATCTATACATGAGAATTCAAGAGGAATTCGTTTGGTGTATGAATAGTTTCTAGAAGAGGGGGATCCATGAAGCTTTGATCTTAATCCAAGAGTTGGTTAATTTAGGATGGTGATCCTAATGTGAGCTCACGGGAAGCATGACGGTGTTCATGTGTGAGTGATTATTGGTTCTTGTCAGAAGAAGCAATAGGTGGAGTTGATGATTGTGTTCAGCAGGTAGGTTGGACAGAGGGTGCGCTCTTGAAGACATGAAGATGCGTCTTGTAACGCCCCGATTTTTGTTAGATTTATTTAATCGAGTTGATTTAATTATTTTTTGTCTTTATATTATTTTATTCTTGGTTATTATGTTTTATCGCGTTTTGGGAACGTTTGCGAGAAAATTGAGTGTAGGGGTATTTTGGTCTTTTTGGCTTGGGTAGATATTGTTTTTCTTTTATAATAGAAACATAGAAAGAAAAGAGAGAAAATAGAAAGAAAAAGAAGAGAAGAGAAAAGGAGAGTGAGAAGAAGAAAAAAAGGAAAAACTTGGAGTTTAAGTAATCGAATCAACCGACATTTCAAAGCACAATTAATTGGGTAAGGGTGCGAAACTCGGTTATGCTATGTTTGTGTATGATCATGTATGTGTTTGTTGGTTTTTTCCTAGCTTTTCAATTCTAGGTCGATTGAGAGGAAACGAGAGAAATCGATGTTTTCGCGGTTGAAAATCGGTAGTATACTTGTTGTTATGATTGTAATATGTTCTGGTTGTTATGATATGGTTTGGATATGTTTTGGTGGGGAAATGGTGAATTGGAGTGAGGAACAGCGCTGCTACGAATCCCAGAATTCGCAGGCTCGCAGTGCGAACAAGCAGCGAAGAGGAAAGCGAAGGCTCGCCAGGGCTTCGCAGTGCGAATGGGTGGGCGAATGTTCGCCAGTAGTTCGCAAAGTGAACTTTATGCTGTTTTTTCTCTGCCACGGTTCGCTGGAGCTTCGCACGACGAATGAGGAAAGCGAATGCTCGCTAGGAGATTCGCATAGCGAACATGACAAATTGTTCCGTTTGGTTTTCTTCATAACTTTTGATCCGTAAGTCGGATTGAGGCGCGGTTGGGTGCGTTAGGAAGCTAACGAGACGCTCTTTCTTATAGGAATGGTTTTGGGATGGTTGGCCGATTTAATTGTGTCGGGAATTTGGAAACGTATCGTTTTGTCGACTTTTACCGTTGTAATTGTGTGCGATTGATGTGTTATCATGTGGTATGCTTTTGATATATAATGTATGACTTGTGTACTGTTATATGATGTGAATGCATGTAATGAAAAGTTGTGATAATGTTTTGTGGCCTAAGGGCAAAGAAATGCATTGTGTTATGTTTGATTGTATATGCATGATTATGGATGTTGAAATGGTTCACATGGTTATATATGTGTATGCATTTGATTGTCATGAGTCATTGTATGCCAAGCATCATGATATGCATTCTTGTGATGTCGTGTGCCCTAGTAGGTGTGAGCGACGAAACGATTCCAGAGGGAATCCGCTATAACATTGTGTGCCTTATACAAAGAGGTGTGAGTGATGATTATAGACGATCGTGTGCCTTATACAAAGAGGTGTGAGCGATCGGGTTGTGTGCCTTATACAAAGAGGTGTGAGCAATCCATAACCGTCGTGTGCCTTATATAAAGAGGTGTGAGCGACGGGAGAACATCGTTTGCCCGACGGGGAGTTACACTAAGTAACAAGCGATGATTCCAATAATTCCTGAGTGAATTAATGATGAGATGATGGATGGAACGGTACCGCATTGCATTGCATAGAGTCATTGTGTCAGTCTCTGTGCATTTGCATTAATCATGAATTGATTGATTATGTGTAGAATTGTGAATGGAATTGATGAGTTGATATATACACATGTTAGTGATAAATGTATTGAGCATGATTGATATGCTTTTGTGGTGGATGTATGAGATAAGAATCGTGTTGTTTTGTGTTTGGAGTATGGTATATGTTGTGGTGAGAATGTTGTTGTGTGCGTATTTCCTGTTATTACATAATTGTATGCAACTATATTATAGTTGTGTTTCTCACCCTTCTGCTGTTTTGAATGCTCTATGAGGCATTGCAGATTAGATGCTGGAGGTCTTTTTGTGAAGCTTAGGTCTTCATTCTTTTGTCGGTCGGCTCTGATATGTAGCACCGGGTAGTCGGGGAGATCGTGTGTGATTATGTGTATATGTATATGTTCTTTTTGGGATTGTACATGTATGACTCTGTATATGACAGACAAACTTTTATGTTATATATATATATATATATATATATATATATATATATATATATATATGAGATTTCAGTTGCAGATTTTCCGCTTTTATTCTGTATCTGAATTGTGGGTGTTAGGAACTGAGTTCCTCTGTTTACGTTGCTACCTAATTGTAGCATATCTATATGAGCAGGTTGTTGTATTTTGTTTCAATTGATGTGACACCTCCGTCTATGCCATGAATGTTTTAATTATACTCTGATTATCTATTATCGCTTTAATTAATTGGGGGTATAGATTGGGGGTGTTACACGTCTTATGTTTTCCATTAATCTACATAAGTGGTCATTGGAGGAGCACTGGTTATCTTAGATAGGGGGAGTTGCTCATTGATCTAAGACGTGTTACTGCTGGAATGCAGTTCTGAATCAAGCTCGTGTTGTGTGTCAAGCAAGCTATGATTGTTTTTCCCATCCTGGGAGGATGAGATGTTAAGAATGATGTCTTGACATTATTGTAATGTTGCAAGTTGGGGGAAACTTGACAGTGAAAGTTACATGGTTCTTAATGGATGCTTAAGAATCATTGGTTAGGTCTGGGAGAATTTATTTTTCTCTGCAGACTGTGATCATAATCCTGTGAAGATGTCATGATCTTGTCAAATCAGAATGAGAGCTTGGACAATGTCTAACATGATGTCAGAACATTGTTTAGGACATGTCTCTCTGGTTATGTGCTTGTATGGACGGTTTTTCATGGACGGTGGAGAATTTGCGTGTGCAAAACATGTTCTTCGTTCTTGGAATTCCTTTGGAAGGTGCTCTGTTAATGCTTTAATTGACTTGACTGTTGTCATTTCCAATGGTTCGATGATTCTTATGTGAGTATTTGGGTATTTAAAGAGGCATTTCTTGTCAGGGTCTGGATAAGTTATATCCAGATATGAAGCTGCTCTAGACACTTTTGTCAATTTTTGGATAAAAAGGGGGAGAAAGGAGAAAGGAATTTCTGCAGTGTTTATGCAGTTTTAGTTCTTCGTGTCCTAAGTGTCGTTTTTGTCTTTTGTTCTGAGTTTAGAACACAGTCATGTGTTTAGGGGGAGTTTTATCCCCCTCCTCATGTACACCAACATAAGGAAAAATTAATTTGGGATTTCTGGAGTCTCAGTCTCAGGAGTCTTAAATTAATACTTATGAGTTGGTTATTCAGGTTGACACGTATTCAAGAGAATCCTGGCCTTATTGTACAAAATGAGTTTTAGCCAAAATTTGTCAAAAGGGGGAGATTGAAGACTCTAACAATTTTACTAAAATTTTGGCAAAACTCATTGTCAAACAAAAGGATTCAACATCAAGAAATCTGCCAAACACAAAGATGCACTACAAGAAAAAAGGTGATTTACGACACTTGAGTTGCGACAGTTATCACAAAATCGTCCTTATTCCTGGACTGCGATGATTGTTACGACAGTTAGGGTCAACTGTCGTAGATTTTTGGCGACAGTTATCACAAAACCGTCCTAATTCCTGGACTGCGACGGTTGTCACGACAGTTAAGGACTAGACTGGGACTGTCCCAATTATTTATTTTTAATATAATTGAGATAAGGATTAACATAAAACGTAATAATTCAAATAATTAAAAAAAACATAATCTAATAATTTAGAAAATTTAATTAATTAAAAATAAAATTAATCTAAATGTTTTCAACTCACCACATTTCCCACCCATATTTCCCTCTCCCTCTCAAATGATCGTGAATTCCAATTCACTAATGGGGAGTTTTTCACTAGTTTTCCACCTGGCATGCGTTGCATCAAATTTTTTTTCCATTGGAGTTGGCCACCATGGCTAACCGTTACATTGCAATGCAACGTTCTTCAACCTTAACAAATAATAAAATAATAATAAAACATGCTTTCTTTCTGCTTCTTTAATAATTTATTCACTTATAAATTATTTATATATTAATTTTTATTTTATATTAACAATTTTATAGATAATTTAGTTTTTGTAAATGTTAATTTTACTTTTATTTTAATTATTATTTTGAATTTTAAGTTTAATTTGATTTATTTATTTATTAAATATTTTTATTAATTTAAATTAAAATTTATTTAATATAAATAAAATATTAATATATAAAGTAAAATTGTGGGACCCAATATGAGTTCTTTAGGGTTGCATAATTGGAGTGAAAATTAGATTAGTTGTTTCAAGATGATGTGGCTCAATGGGTCATACAAAGAACCCAAAAATGGGTAACACCATTGGAGATGCTCTAATATTTTAAGATTGTAAATTAAAAGATTTATTTGTTAAATTAAAAAATATATATAGAGTGAAAAGAAAATAATCCCTTCTTTCTTTTGCTATGACTTCCTTGAAACCCTTATTTTCTCGACCTCAGATTACACAACCACGAAACCCTCTCTATCTTCTTGCTTCGAGGGCTTCTATTCAATCTTTCGATTATGCCTCACAAGTAGTTGATTACACCAAAATAGAGGGAAAGATGTCTGACTAGGTTTTGCTGGCTTTATGTAATAGGGGATTATGCCCATTCTTTGACAACGTGGTGGTGGAATCAATGAATGTAATCAAATATTTTGTGATTTCAATTGTTTTTTCTTTAGAACTGTGCTTCTTTCACTTGTTTAGATGAGCATCTAAGTTGCCAATCATAAGAAATAGTTCGAACCACTGACGTTTTCACCTACGATTTCAACTAAGAGAAAAACGCATGAAAGTGATAGCCATGGCGGATCTGTAGGTTGCACTATTTGTGGTGGTATAAAAATTTGTTTGAAACATTGAAAATCAGAAATTATAATAAAAAACCCATTTTCTAAATATTTTTATTTTATTTATCTGTTTAGACTTGCCTTTGGTATATTAGGTAATTTGTTCTAATGTGTTTTCATTTTTTTTATCTAAGGAGGCAAACTCCATTAATCTCATCAATACATTGATGATGTGTATAATGTTATGGAATGTTAGCCTAAATTTCTAGGTTTCAAAGAGTGTGTTGGTCCTTTTCACCGAATGCAGTGAGATATGTAAGAAAATAGTAGCAGTTAGGAAATCTACTAACATTTTGGGTCTCACTTTTTTAGGCATTCAACGTCAATAAGAAACAAATTGAGCTACGACAACTGCTTTCTCTTAAAGCATATGAGTCCTTTAAGGAGGAATTTTTTTTGTAATTTCTAAATTTGATTCCTTTGTAATGTACTTGCTTACTTGTAACTTGTAATTGTAAACAGAATGATTATTCTTTTTTAATGAAATTGGTTCTTGAACTAATGCAATGCCTTATTCTTCAAGTAAAAGCTTTTTTCCCTCCAAAATTCAATTGAATCACTTTGAATCATGAACTTGAATGCCATATAGACTATGAATGAATCACTTGAATAATAAAGCAATGGATTGAACAAGCCATCAAACAAACAGACATGTAATAAGTCATGGCCAACAAATGGTTAAACTTGTTGAATGATCCCAAAGAATAATGGCATGATGCAAACCAAAGTGATCCATAAAGATACCAAGAATTAGGGTTTCGTGAGGATTTAACCAAAGAAACAAGATCAAACATCAATCGGTTGCATCCATAATAAAAAATGTCCAGATGAACCATGATGGCCATAAACTTGCAAATCCTACTTAAATAGCAAAAAACCTTTGAAACAAAGATGATATTTGGAAGATGAATGTGTTATGATGGATGGTTAAGGCATATGGATATGCAGATGACATGAATAGTAAACAGATAAAAATTTGAAAAAAAAAGAAGACAAATTTTGGGGTATGACACAATCACAAAAACAATGGTGAATAAAAAAGAAATAGAGAGAGTGAGATATTTAGAGAGAACTAATGTAAAAATATGACATACTAACATTAATGATGCAACATGGATATTTAAACCATCATTTAATGTAGTCGATTGCATTAATCTCTACCTTAAAAATATAAAAATTGAAAAGGGTATAACTAGTTGCACATTTTGTGCAATTGATTGAGCTAAATCTCCGCATAAAATTAAATATTACAAAAAGAGATGTAACCGATTACCAATTACAATGACTAGAATTATATTATTTTCTCAATAAAATTTTAGTACTTGATTGCGTTGCATCAATTTTTTTTCCATTGGAGTTGGCCACCATGGCTAACCGTTACATTGCAATGCAACGTTCTTCAACCTTAACAAATAATAAAATAATAATAAAACATGCTTTCTTTCTGCTTCTTTAATAATTTATTCACTTATAAATTATTTATATATTAATTTTTATTTTATATTAACAATTTTATAGATAATTTTGTGTTTGTCAATGTTAATTTTACTTTTATTTTAATTATTATTTTGAATTTTAAGTTTAATTTGATTTATTTATTTATTAAATATTTTTATTTATTTAAATTAAAATTTATTTAATATAAATAAAATATTAATATATAAAGTAAAATTGTGGGACCTAATATGAGTTCTTTAGGGTTGCATAATTGGAGTGAAAATTGGATTAGTTGTTTCAAGATGATGTGGCTCAATGGGTCATACAAAGAACCCAAAAATGGGTAGCACCATTGGAGATGCTCTAATATTTTAAGATTGTAAATTAAAAGATTTATTTGTTAAATTAAAAAATATATATAGAGTGAAAAGAAAATAATCCCTTCTTTCTTTTGCTATGACTTCCTTGAAACCCTTATTTTCTCGACCTCAGATTACACGACCACGAAACCCTCTCTATCTTCTTGCTTCGAGGGCTTCTATTCAATCTTTCGATTATGCCTCACAAGTAGTTGATTACACCAAAATAGAGGGAAAGATGTCTGACTAGATTTTGCTGGCTTTATGCAACAGGGGATTATGCCCATTCTTTGACGACGTGGTGGTGGAATCAATGAAGGTAATCAAATATTGTGATTTCAATTGTTTTTTCTTTAGAACTATGCTTCTTTCACTTACTTAGATGAGTATCTAAGTTGCCAATCATATGAAATAGTTCGAACCACTGACGTTTTCACTTACGATTTCAACTAAGAGAAAAACGCATGAAAGTGATGGCCATGGCGGATCTGTAGGTTGCACTGTTTGTGGTGGTATAAAAATTTGTTTGAAACATTGAAAATCAGAAATTATAATAAAAAACCCATTTTCTAAATATTTTTATTTTATTTATCTGTTTAGACTTGCCTTTGGTATATTAGGTAATTTGTTCTAATGTGTTTTCATTTTTTTTTATCTAAGGAGGCAAACTCCATCAATCTCATCAATACATTGATGATTTGTACAATGTTATGGAATGTTAGCCTAAATTTCAAGGTTTCAGAGAGTTTGTTGGTCCTTTTCACCGAATGCAGTGGGATATGTAAGAAAATAGTAGCAGTTAGGAAATCTACTAACATTTTGGGTCTCACTTTTTTAGGCATTCAACGTCAATAAGAAACAAATTGAGCTACGACAACTGCTTTCTCTTAAAGCATATGAGTCCTTTAAGGAGGAAATTTTTTTGGTGTAGACTCGTCTGATGCCAATTGATAGTATTGCTCAAATAATTGAACAATCTTTCATGATGGTTTGATTCGTTTTTGTTAGTTTATGATTCTAGTTAATAATGCTTTTACTATGTTAGTGTATGGAAATTGGGGTATTTGTTAGACATCCTAATCATTAGATGGAATTTTTTGCGTGTCTTATTTCCTATCTATTGAATGGAGAAATGAACTTGAATTTGTGAATTGATGCCATTTTGATTTACAGTTTTGTAATTTACATGCATTGTCATTTATGAAGAGGTTGTGTTAAACAACTTTGTATAGATATAATTTTGTGAAGTAGATAGGGATTCATGATTTTTTTCTAATTAATATGTATATTGTACAGGGAGTTGGCTGCACATTAGGGAGGACATGTGGATTCATTGGTGTTTAACATATTTAAATATTGAATAAACTATGAAACAAATTGATTCTAATTTTGTCTTCCTTGCAGGTCTATACTCATTTTGATATGAAACAAGGAAAGATCACTCTTTTAGAGTCTAGAGTAGAACATTTGTATCAACAATAGTTTATGCCATATAACAAGGACCAAAATGAAGACTTATTGGATTTCATGCTACATTGAAGCCGCTGAAGTTAAATCTTCCACTGATGCTAGCAATAAAATATGACAACTTTCTTTATTGGAAAGTCACTTTTGGTCATGGAAGAATCACATTTGACTTGAGAGTTAGTGGTAATTTATACAAGTAATTTTCATTTTTCTTGGACAATAAGTCTTCACATTGTATCTTTTGCATCTGAACTTGGGGTCCTTGAGCTACTCCATAGTTTATTTTTAAAATTCAATTGCTTGAGCTTCTTGGTTAATGGATTCACAATTAATTGATTTGTCATACATTGAAAAATATATTTCTAGGGTGCTTTATTTATAAGTTGTACTTTTCTACTCATAATGTTGTTTTTTCACATTGAGTTCAATCAACTATGTCCCAAATTAATGGACTAAATTACACCTTTGGTGTGTTGGTGTTAGGATAACATATTAGGAAGAATTAGTTAGTAAATTAGTTAACTATTTGTTTAGTTAGAGTAGTATTTGTATAAATTGACAAATACAATGATAGAGATGGGTGTGATAGAGGTAGATATCTTCATTTGTTGAAGTTTATTTGAAAGGAATCTCAATTGGTAGAAAATTAAAAATGTTGGAACATCATATTTGTGATAAACTTGTAAAAGCTTTGTCATGTTTTGGACCATTTTCTCTATAATCATTTCAAATAGCCTTCATTAAAATTATTTCATTCTGTTGGACCTTACCACCATATATGTATAATAATTAATGGTCAGAATTATACATTTTTTCTGTAGTTCATAGCTCTATCTTTTTCATGTGCTAACTTATAAAGACCATAGAGAGTATTAGATGATGGTTAGAGATGTGCTTTGGGAGTAAGTTTTTTAATTTAACTCGATACTCCAATTTTTTTTATAATACATAATGAGCACCAGCAATTTATGCTAGAGCTTTGTGGGTGACACTTAGTAGTAAGCGATATAATACATGTCTCTAAATTGAAGTATAAAAATCGTAAATAAAATGCTATTGTCCTATCAACATTCAGTAAGAAGGACATCTACTTTTTCATTATTTTAACAAATTATACAATTAATGCAGGATGTTTTTGTCCACTATGAAGCGGTCGAAGATCAGAGGAGCTGAAAGTTGCTAGATGGTTAATTATCTAAGGCATATAATCACTCAAGACATATGCTAGTCTTTTATTTCCATTGATCATAAATTTTTGTTTTAATTGTTAATTAGAGTAGTGTGGGTAAAATTGGTGGATACCTTTGCTTCCAGCATTTGATTCAATACACTAACTTTTTCTGTACCAACAGGCTATTTGAGTTATTTGTGAATATCTTGGATCTTCTTGTTTAATAAAATTATAATTCTTCATGGTATTTTGTATTGATTGAACTGAATATTGTAATAATATTGGTATTATACTAACATGAAGAGAGGAGATAATGTAGCAATTTTTTTAAAAAAATTTAAAAAATAAAATAAAATTACGGCGGTTCTAAACCGTCGCTATTTTAAATGAAATATATAAGGCTTAAATAGTATTTTCGTCCCTGTAAGTTAGCGAGTTTTTGGTTTTCGGCCCTGTAATTTTTTTTTTGATTTTAGTCCCTATATCTTACTTTTGCTTGCTGTTTAGTCCCTAAAGCCAAAATCCGCAGGAGAATCCGAAGGTTTCCTACGAATTTTCCTGCAGATTTTCCTGCGGATTTTGGTTTTAAGGACTAAAACAAACGCGAATTTGAAATATAGGGACTAAAACAAAAAAAAATTACAGGGACGAAAACAAAAAACACGCTAACTTACAGGGACAAAAACACTATTTAAGCCAATATATAATATATAATTATGGCGGTTACAATCGTCGTTATTTTCAATGAAATATATATTATATAATTATGGCGGTTACAACCGTCATAATAGTATATTGGAGGCCGGTTCAAAACCGTCGCGGAATGTTACGTCAGTTAGCGCGACAGTTTTACAAACCGTCGTAAAACAGCTCGTGACACATGTTTCTACGACAGAAGAGGAACTGTCGTGACTTGAAATTTGTGTCAGTTGTGTAGCGAGCGATTTCTGTCGGTGACGCGACCACCTTATCGCTGAGGTTTTGGGTTTTCCTCCTCGCGGAGAAAGGGGTGCTACTTTCTGATTTCTTATTTATCCCATGAAGCTGGAAGGGAAAGGGAAGGTATCTAAAACTAACCTTACACGCGAATGTTTAACTGAACAAACGCTTAAAAGAGATTGGGGGGGGGGGGGGTCCGGGGTCAGGTTATACAACGGGTAGTTGTCAATTACCCATCCTATATGTGGTTATCCATAGGATGTTAGCAACAGGTTCTGCTTTGTACTTGATGGTGTTTATCTGTTAATGGGTTTGGGAAAGTTTCTTGGGAAATATGACGGGCAGAGTGAGTGGGTTTTTGTTGACGTTTTTCGTAAGGTGCTGGACCTAAGTTTTGATTGATGTGAAGGTACTGGACCTAGATTTTTTTATTAGTATGCTCGCTAAGATTTCACAATCTTATGCCTACGTATTCTCGTTTAAATGAAACAGAGAAATCAGAGCAATCATAGTTCCTCCTATTCTATGGGAGGAAAAAGATGTTTTGGTGTCTCGTTCAAAGCCTAAGACAGAGGCTAAAAGGAATATTTGTGTCTTGTTTAAAGCCCAAGATTGAAGCTAAAAGGTTGACTGAAAGAGAATTTGTCATCTCTAAAGAGGGATTGTGTGCCTTGATCAAAGCCCAAGGTTAAAGCTAAGAGGTTGATTGACTCCACTAGGGAAGTACTTATACAAAGCCTAAGAGGAGGCTGGAGATGCCCGATTCAACAAGAGAGTGGATATATGGGTGCCTTGTATAAAGCCCAAGACGAAAGCTAAAAGAGACCGACTCTTTGGGGATATTGTTATACAAAGCATAAGAGGAGGCTAACAGTTTGGCTTTTTCGAGGAAAAAGTTCTTTCTGTCTTGGGAGGTTTATATGTGTCTTGTACAAAGCCCAAGACGGAGGCTAAAGGAGTTTGTCTCAACAAGAGAGTCTTTTATACTCAACAAGAGAGTGTTTTATACTAAAAAAGGGAGTGTTTTATACTCAACAAGAGAGGGTTTTTTCATGTCTTGTACAAAGCCCAAGACGGAGGCTAAAGGAGTTGACTCAACAAGAGAGTCTTTTATACTCAACAAGAGAGTGTTTTAATGTCTCGTACAAAGCCCGAGATGGAGGCTAAAAGGAGATTGACCCAACAAGAGAGTCTTGAAAAGTGATTGACTCAACAAGAGAGTCTGAAATATGGTTGACTCAACAAGAGAGTCTGAGAAGTGATTGACTCAACAAGAGAGTCTGAAAAGTGATTGATTCAACAAGAGAGTCTGAAAAGGTTATCTCCACTGGGGGAAGATCATTGTACAAAGCCCAAGAGGAGGCTGACTTTCCTGGGGAAAGGATCATTATACAAAGCCTAAGAGGAGGTTATCTTACTGTTGAGGATTAGATCCATAGGCAGGCCCAAGGATGGGGAACTCTCAAGAGAGAGACTGGGTTTCTATTGGAGATTTATCCAGAGTGATCGGTGTTTTTTCCTATGTTTGAAAGGAACTTGAGAATGTCTTTGAGACTCAAGGGGATTTTATACTGTCCAAGTCTACTGGTGTTGAAGAGTTTTATCTTTTGTAGGATGCCCAAAAGAGGGCAATGGCCTTAAGGGATGAGAATCAACCCTAAAGTGGCTTGAGGTTTGACACTGGAAAGACTGCTCTAGCAAAGGATGACTAAGTTCTGTCTTATACCTTTAAGAGGTCATTATGGTCCTTGTATTAAGCCCAAGAGAAGGCATGGGAACTTCTAAGAAGCCAAAGGGTCTTTGTACAAAGCCCAAGAGGAGGCGGGGATGCTTTTAGGAAGCCTGTGGGTCCCCAAACCAAGAGAAGTTCAAGAAATGCAATTCACAGAGAAGAGATCATTCCAGGAAAGTTCGAGTATTTGGAAGAAACTCAAGAGATGCTATTCACGGAGAATAGATCAACTCTGGGGAGTAGAATTTCTTTGACAATTTCTGAGGGTGACAGTCTGAGAAAAGGTTCACCGAGAATACTGCCTTTCTCTTTGTTCCATATTGATTAACCCCAAGAAAAGGGAATACTGTATCTGGAAATCCTATGAGGATCTAGTTTTGTTTGTATTTAAAGAGTGACCAACAGGGCTTTACCTAGTTCTAGACGTAGTTGCCGGGGAAAACTCTAAATAACTATACTAGTATATATACAGTTGATATATGACAAGTATTTAAAGGAGTATGAAAGAAGACTAACCATGCACAACTTCCCATGATACAGTTATATATATTGGACATATAAAAGAATGAAAGAAGACTAACCATGCGCAGCTTCCCGCAATACAATTATATATATGAAAGCATTTAAAAGAAAGCGGATAAACACTTATCCGTTGTAGAGCTTCCATGCTGTTTTGTTAGTTGTTCAACAAATAAATTAAAGAAAGTTTTGATAGCAACTATACATTTGGATTCAAAATCAAAGGAGAAAGTATTTTGAACAAAGATCAGGGTTTACCTCTCAGGGAGAGGCCCAAATTTTAACAGTGATGGCACTGTTGTTTTGTATCAGGACTTATACAACGACTGAGGCCCAAAAGTTTTGGTTAAAAGGGGATTGGGTCTTACACTCTACTAGAGGACCAAAGATTTATTTTTGTACAAGTTATGGGGCTTACAACTCAGGGAGATGCCCAGTTGGTTTTGTTACAAAGGCGACGATCGCGCCGAACTTTTGAAAATATACAGCGGGACTTATACAATGTTTGAGGCCCAAAATTTTTTTACTTACAAAGGGGTTAGGTCTTACACTCTTATTAGAGGCCCAAAAGTATTTTTTTACAAATGATGGGGCTTATAACTCAGGGAGAGGCCCAAATGATTATTTGTTTAAAAAAATGGCGATCGCGTCGAGGTTTGAAAACACAGTGGGTCTTATACGATGACCGATGCCCAAATTATTTTGGTTTTCAAAAGGGGTTGGGTCTTACATGTTATTAGAGGCCCAAATGTGTTTGAAAAAGATTTGTGAGGGTGAAAATCAAAGAAACCCTACTTTTATCATTTTTAAAAGTAAATTCTTAAAGAAAATCAATAAATAATAATAAAATACCAAATAAGCTTGAATAAACAACTTGTGATTTTTGGTTAAGATTTGAAAAATGATGTTTTAATCACAAGATGAATTAAAACTCATTTGGTTTTGATTTTCAAGATAAAAATCCACTTTTAAAAGTGTTTAAAACAATTAAAAATGAATTTATTTACAAAAATACCAACTATATTAAATAATTAATATAAATATGATTTTTTTGTGGAATAAAATATTTTAACATTTTTGTGATTTTTTTCAAAAAGAAACAATAAAAAATAATTAAAATTGAGAGAGTTATTAATTTTCCAAATCATTAAAAAATAAAATGAAAAATAATGAAAAGTGGGAAAAATGATAAAAAGAGGATCTGGGACGAGGGGGATTCGAACCCCAGACCTCTTGGGTGTAGCGCGCGCCCTTTACCACTGGGGTGGTGATACATCCGTGTATCAAAACCACCCCATGAATACATGAGGCATGCCTTGTTTTTGGCCTGGCCAAGGCAAGACAAGACAAGGTTTTGGCCAAAAACGTGAAGCTTGTAACTTTCTCATTTCTCCATGGATTGGGACAAAATTTAGGTATATCCTGCCTAGAATTTCACAAGGAATCCGAAGGTGGTGGTGGTGGTTTTTTCAGATGAGGCTCCTATTTTAAAACCCGATAGTGTTCTTGAAATAGGCCTATAATTGCATTTTCTATGCTACCTCTTGTTACAGGCATGAATTACATGATGAATTGGTTCAAACACAACATATATAACATGTATAAGATGTGTATGATCAGTGGAATTCAAAACAATGCATATTTCAAAGGGTTCAAGTTGTGATGCTGTTTACTGTGAATTTTGGTAAACAACCTCTGGCCTATCAATCTTAAACGAAAACTGACTAACTTTCAGGATCGACCACACAAATCCTAGGACATGTGCTAAATTTGAGAGAAAAGTGTAAATGACAAATGAAAAATAAAGAGAATGTAAATTGAACTCCACGTTCGACAATGCTGAAATAAAAATCTGACTGAACTCCACGTTCGACTACTTGCAATAAGGTAAAGTAAAGGCTTGAAATTTAAAGGGTTGTAAATAAAGGATGCAAAAATTAAAGGCGTCGAAAGGAAATGAAAATAAGTAAAACGCTTTGAAAGTAAAATGCGACGAACTCCACATTCTTGAAAAGTAAAGGCTGGAATGATAAAAGTGCTGTAGGAAAAACAAAGGACTTTGAAAATAAACGCAATGAATTAAAGGTGAACTCCACGTTCTTGAAAATAAAAGACTTTGAAAAGTAAATGCTTGAAGATTAAATGCTTGAATGTAAAAGTGCAGTCGAAGGTAAATGCAGAAAGTTTAAATGACTTCGAAAGTAAATTTGGCATGGCAGATAAAGTTCAAGAAATTGTAAAGGCGTGGAAAGTACATGGCTGAAACATAAACATGACGAAGATAAATTGCATTAATGAAGAAAGTGGTGTTACATCACGTACATTCTCACGAACTCGTTTCTCTACACGCGGGTACTTTGAGTTTCTTTGAGTAACTTGTACAAAAATATGAACACCCTTATTACATAGAACTAACTCCTATTTATAGTGTTAAGAAATAACTACTAAGTGGTGGTTATTGCTTCAAACGTGTCCTTTTGGCGCCTTCTCCTTGACCTCAACTGTCCCCACGTTCACAATTGCTCCTATTTGAATTTCAAACATTAGAAATTCCCTCCAGCTTTAGTATCGCAACTGCAGGGCGTGTTCCTATGGTCGAAACCTTTCCCAACACTTAGCCATTTTTGAGGTTTCTAAAACCTCTATTCTACTCAGGCCTCACCAAAACTGGGTCGAAGCCTTCTTTACGTTGAAAATAGTTTTTAACTTAAAATAGCTTTGATTTTCCTAGCGTCGAAAATGAGGGTTAACAAATTTCCCCCAAGGAATGTCCTTTCGCCAGAATTGGTAGAAAGGTCATTTCTTGATATAATAACCATTTCGACGCTTGTTTGCATGGCTTCAACTGAATAATCCACTAATTACTTAGTGGCTGAATTGTTCATTTTTCCTAACCCACGCTTATGACGTCATACCATCATGACAAATTCTCAAAACGTCTCTTCAGCCGTATTCATCATAACACTTTTCTCGAAAACAGCCGTTTGCACTCTGAACATAACTGCTACCATTCATCACGTCTCCAGAAAAAGGACACGCGTCCCACTAACTCCTCAGCTTCAACGGGAGATCCAAGGCTCTTGGGATTTTCAAACGTCTATATATACCCATTTTCGCCATTTTGTGAATCTTTCCACATTCTCACATTCTCAAGCAAACATCTTCTTCTCTTCATTTCTCTTACGCAAAACCCAGAAAAAACACCATCTTTTCGTCTTCATCAACAATGGCGTCTTCCCAAACCAATCCTCAACCAAAGAAAACTCAGAGAGGCAAGGCTACTCCATTTAAACAAACCATTCCTCCCTTCGCTAATATCCCAGGCCCCCAACTAGTGGATAACCGTCGTTGCATGCCGGAACCCACCACTGAAGAAATAAGAGCCATATACAAATCTCAGGTAATGATTCCTATAGTTGTTTCTGACAAAACGTATGCGTTATCTGGTCCTCTAGCTGATGTGGACATTTCTAATGAGAGACTAAGTGAGTTTCTCCCCTCCTACCAGAAAACAAGGCCGTTAGGGCAAAAGAGTTTTCCCAAAATCAACGCTGCTGCTGGAACTTCTCCTGAAGAAATCCCCCTACTCAAAATCAACGTTGGTTATCTCACTGATGGCACCAGGCTGGTGAGAGCTGTCAATCCCTTGAAAGAATTTGACCAATGGATGACGAAGATGGAGAAGGTAAAAGCTGAACATTGGAAGGATATAGGGATTTATGATCTTCTTATGCTGTCGAAGACCAGCATACCATACTGTCTGAACATGTTGGCAACATCCTTATACTTTTGGGACAGCACCCATTATACCTTCCATCTGCCATGTGGAATGGTTACTCTAACCTTGTTCGATGTAGCTGCCATCACAGGGCTTCGCCCAGATGGCCTTACTTATAACCCTGATGTTGATGCTGAGGACACCATCAATATTTCAGGCTCTAAACTTACATACACTCTCTTCATCAAACACCACTTTAAGCAAGAAGATGACGAAGTGTCTGATGAAGAACATATTGCTTTTCTCACAGTCTGGCTGTCGAGATATGTTTTTTGTACAAAATCTTTACAGGTAGCTAAGAAGTACCTGCCCCTGGCGAATCAACTACACCACAACAGAGGAACCTGGTTGAGTGAACTTATTCTGGCGAACCTTTACGAATCTATCAGTGAAGGGGCTTCTCGACTTATAAATATGGAGGCCCAAGGTCCTATGCACCTGAGTGGTCCTCTTTGGCTACTTCAATTGTGGCTTAATGCTACATTTGAGGCTAGCCTCCCCAGAAAAGGCCTAGTTGATGAAGCCTCTGCTGAAATGAGGGAGAAGAATGTCGAAGGGACGCGTCTGGCCAAACTCACTCCCAATGATGATGGTGAAACCCTTCAAAGGGCCTTTACCAGTTATATTATGATGTTTGCCAAACGCTATGAGTTCACTCCTAGCATGACACCTTTTCCTCAACGAAGATACGGCCCTGTGTGGTTTAAAAGGCCATTCTCAAATCCTCACCAAACTCTTGATCAAGAATCTGTTGTTATCTGGGAAGCCTTTTTGATTCCCAGATTCTTTATCCATAGGCTGAATGTAGGGAGAGGTTTATCAGCACTGATTGCCTATCAACCAAACCTTGTCTCTCGACAGTTTGGGCTGGCCCAGAGCTTTCCTCAATGCTTGTATGAGAGAAAGGGCCAAGTAATTCTTCACACTGCCTGCTTCGACGAGGAAAATGTCTCCCTTACACTCGACAACTGGAATGAGAAAAGAAGAGTCCTCTCTCCTGTGTTTTTTGAGCCTTCTTTTCTATGCACTTCATCATTCCACCAATGGTGGTCGAAGCACTATAGTGAGCACTTTCTTGATGTGGCTACATTTTCTTCGTTACTTGACCAAGTTTTTCTCAATGTGCAGGACAAGACGAAAAAGAGTAAGTTTACTCACATCGAAGAAATACAGGCTTTTCAGAAATACTTTGAAATTGTCTATCGACCAGATGATCTTAGTCGAACCATTCATGAGGCTGCTGTCACTCTAAAGAGAAAATTTCTAAAAAAGCTGGATCAACTAAAAATTTCTCCTAACGTCCCTCGTGAGAAACGTTATGAGGTAGCTTTTAAACTTTTTCCTCCAAAGTTCCCTCGACTGCCTAATGTTGATTTTGGAGTGGCGCTTGCCCCTCCATTTCCAGATTGGTTTATCTGTGGGGAGCATTTAAAACTTCTTCGACAGCAATCTCAGCCAAAGGCCCAACGAGAGGTTTCGACTAAGCATATGTTAGACAATTTTAAAGGCCACCTTCATATAGGAATTCAGGACGTTCGTGTCGAATGTGAAATATATGAAGGTTTGAAACCCTTAATCCATGGCTTTATAACTAACCACGTAATTATTAACTTGTAACAATTTTTACTGTCTTTCAGCTGTGCCTAGGAAAACTGCTTCGACTAGGGCTGCTGCCTCACAAAGTGGCAAAGAACCAGAAAGCACACAGGTACACTTCACATCCCTTGCTTACGCTTTTCATATATGGATTCCTTTCTTATATTTGCATTGCCTCTTCAGACTGGTCGAAAACCTCCAACACCTTCCAAGAAAGGTAAAAAGGATACCCCAGCTGTTATTATAGCTTCAGAGGCCTCAGATGAATCTCCCGAGGAGGTTCTTACAAAGAAACGAAGAAAACCAATAAAGGCATATGGACCTACTGGCCCACCTCCTTCGAAGGTGGGCAAAATACTCAAAAAGGCACCCACCACAAGTGGTGTCGAAAAAGAACCTTCCAAGGTGGCCTTGAGAACACCTCTTGGTGACCATGGGAGTGATGACTCAAGTCCTGCTGCTGTACAAGCTCAGGTATGTGCACCATTTTTCATTATACTGACGTCTTTCGCCCAAATTATTTCAATCTCATTTTCTCCACTTGTGTTCTTTAGGCACACATAATCACTAATCATGATCCCCGACCAACTCCAAGCAATCTCGCCACCAACATCATTAACAATCTCACTCCTCAACCGACTGCAGGAAGCTTCACCACCACGCTCCTCAACAGCCAAGGTGAGCCAACTTATCACCCATCTTCTGATATTGGCTCTGGTTTGAGTGAGATTAATCAACCTAATCCACATGCTGCAGAACACACCACACCACCAGTTCAAACCACTACTTAAAATGCACAAGCTGATGGCGCCAATTCTGATGATGATGCCTTCAGTCCACCACCCTTCGATCTGGCTAACTTCATGGATGATGATCAATTGGTTAAAGAAGAAAGAAATGAACCTGAAGTTCAAACACACAACGACACTCCTGGTCAAGCTGCGCCTGAGGAGACAAATGAGCCACTTCCTACACCAGCTGATGACCAGGAGAATATTCGACCAACTACTGAAGAGCCTGACGAAGAGATGGTAGTCGAAGAAGAAAAAGATGAAGAAGGGGAAGAATCAGAAGAAGAGGAGGAGAAAAACAAACTGATCCTAATCCTCACCATACTCCTTCGCCTGTGGTCCAGCAAACCCTGGATAACCTTCCACCTCCTGGAGACTCACTGACGACACTTAAGTGGTCGAACCCACGTGAGTATTCCAAATTAATACTTGGGCAGAAGTATGGTTCCTCTTCTTCTGTCTCTTCGACTCCAGCATCAGATGACTTCGCCAAACCAGTCCTCCAAGCCATAAAGAAAAAATTCTTCAGGGGGGACATTCACAGAGTTTTGGCCTCAGACCCATCTGCAACCGCTTACCTGAAGGATACCCTTGGAAAGCTTGAACTCACCACTCTTAGTCCAGACGTTTCTAGTTTTCTGATGGAGTTAACTGCTGTGGTAAACCAGATAGCTGCAGAGATAAAGCTGCTTCCTTCTATCAGGAAGACCCTAGAAGAAACATCTGGTCTTGAGAGTGCAGCTTGGTGCGGTGCAAAGGAGTCATATGAGAAGGTCGAAAATATAGAGGCTGACCAAAAGAAAACACAAGATGAAATAGCCTACAATCAGAAGAATATTGAAGCCTGGAAGCAGCAAATCACTGAGTTACAAGCTAAAATTGAGAATGCTGAAAAACGCAACCGTGATTTGCAGAATTTCGACACCACTGAGATGGCTAGGGAAATGAAACATGCCATAGATCGTATTGAGGCAGCCCAAAAACTTGAGAAACTGCTTGCCACTGCCAAGCTTGATGAATCCTTGTGCAATGCTCGCCTCAAACATCATATAGAAACCTTTACCCAGTTGGAGTCGAGGCTTCCCTTCTGATGCTTTCAAGACCTTTATTTGTTCAACCAATCATTTGTTTCTTGGCCTTTTCAGGCCTTTATGTAATGACAGTTTTATGCCTTTGGCATTGATTAATCAATCGTTAGTATTTCGCCATTAACTGCTTTCGACCCATATTATATTATGATGCATTTTATTTATTGCTTCATATTTCAGTCAAATTTGCAATTAAGGCATTCTATCTTTTCTCTTGGAAAACAAAACTTTCTCAGTTTTAAAACTTCAAGGCATAAGCCTCTAGTTTTAAAGTAACATTTATAGCATAGCCCTCAGGCATAATTCCAAGAATAACTCACGTGTTTCCACCGTTTGACTGGCCAATCCAATCAATACTTCGCCTCTATAAATTCTCTTCCATATGACCAAGTTTTGCATAGAAGCAAACATGAACAACTCAGAGGAATCATCAACTAAGAAAATGGCTGGAAAGGCAAAGGCAGTTGAGGAAACAAAGAAGATAGAGGCAACAAAGAAGCCTGAAGCCTCTATTGGAGCAACCTCTCAAGCCAAGAAGAGGGAAACTAAAATGAAGATCTCTAAGAAAGGACGCTCCAGCACCCAGGACTCTGATGATGAACCAGATGCAGATTATATGGATTTCCTCAAATCCATAGATTGGAGAGATTATGAATAACCTTTCCTTGATTAAAAAAAAATGTTGTATTGATTCTTCTTTGCTTTGTATGCCATATTAGCTTGACTTGGCCTATTTTGGCTTTCTTTTTATTGAATAAAGCTTAAGTTTTGATGCGAATCTCTTGCAAAATAGGCTTATATTTTTTCAAATACTTGCCATTTACTTTCAAGATTTTTTTATCTTTGTCTAACTCTTCCACTTCATAAGCTCCGTTAGAGAAAACTTGTATGACTTGGAATGGGACTTCCCACTTAGGAGACCATTTGCCTAATGTTCTATCCTTTCGATCCATAGGCAAAATCACTTTCCAAACTAAATCCCCACATGCAAAAGATTTAGATTTAACCTTTTTATTGTAGGATCCTTCGACCCTTTTCTTTTGCCTTCTTAACAACTCCAAGGCTCTAAGCCTCTCTTCATCCAAATCCACTAATTCATTCATCATCATTTCCCAATAATCCTCAGAGGGAATCTCATGATGTCTTTGAACTCTTATAGATTGTAAATAAATCTCACAGGCAATACTACATCATGACCAAAAGTAAGTCGAAATGGGGTAGTATTAGTAGCCTCTTTAGGGGATGTTCGACATGCCCAAAGAACTTGGTCTAATGTCTTGTGCCAATTTCTAGGCCTCTTTCCCACATGCTTCTTAATTAATCCAGTTACTACCTTATTGGCAGCTTCGACTTGCCCATTGGCCTGAGCATAATAAGGTGTAGAAGTCAATAACTTAAAACCTATTTCTTTGGCAAACTCCTACATCTTTCGACCATTAAACACTGATCCTTGATTTGTAGTGATTGTTTCAGGAATACCAAATCTATAAATAATGTGATTTTGAATGAATTCAATAACATCTTCTTGACCTATATTCGCCAGTGGTATTGCTTCAATCCACTTGGTGAAATAATCAATTCCCACCAACATATATCTTTGGTTCTTTGAAGATGCTGGTCGAATCTCTCCCACTATATCCAAAGCCCATCCTCTGAAAGGCCATGGTTTCACTATGGAATGTAATTCACTTGCAGGGATATGCTGTATGCCAGCATGAATTTGACATTCTTGGAAACCCTTAGCAAATTCTATGCAATTTTTCAGCATAGTAGGCCAATACATGCCTTGTCGAAACAACAACCATTTCATCTTCTGGCCAACTTGGTATGCTCCACATGCCCCACTATGTACTGTCGAAAGAGCCAAATATGCCTCTGCTTCACTAAGGCATTTCAATAAGACTCCCTCAGGGGTCTTTTTAAACAATTCATTGCCCAAAAGCACATAGCTTAAAGCTTGATACTTGATTTTTCGCTCTGTCGAAGCCGTTGGATTTTGCAAATATTCAACTATAGGCTTCCTCTAGTCTTCATCTGTCAAATTATCTATAGCAAAAATTTCAAAATTTTTGCCATCTATGCATCCAAGCTTAGTTGTTTCTAAGTCTAATGGGCACAATCCAACAGCCATCACTTTACCTCTTGCTTCAATTACTTCTTGAAGGTTTTCCTTCGACACCTTGTATCCAGAGGCAATTTGAGCCAAGTCATTAGCAACTTGATTCTCTATCCTAGGTATGTGTTGGATGGCCACTACCTCAAATTTCTTTAATAATCTATTGGCTATCACAAAGTACATAATGAGATTTTCTTTAACACATTTATATTCCTTTGTGATTTGTTTTATAACCAATTCTGAGTCTCCCATTATTTCGACTCTAGTTGCCCCCAATTCTAACAAAATTTCAAGGCCAACAATTAATGCTTCATATTTAGCCTCATTGTTAGAGCAAGGTCCTTCGACCTTATACTTGAATTTTTTTGGAATTTTTTCAGGAGAAATAATGTGTATTCCCACTCCTGTTCCATTTTTATGACTTGATCCATCAAAGTATAACTTCCAAGATTTTAATTCAACATAATTCAAATCATTTTCATTTATGGAATGGTCAACTATAAAGTCTGCAACTATTTGCCCCTTCACAGCTTTTAAAGGTTGATATGTTAGAGAAAATTCTGTTAATGCTAATGCCCATTTGCCAATTCGACTATGCAAAATAAGCTTAGACAACATATGTTTTACAACATCAAAGTGAGAAGAAACATACACATCAACTGGCTTTATATATTGCTTCAATTTAGTACAAGAGAAATACAAGCATAAACATAACTTTTCAATCATGCTATACCTAGTTTCTGTATCATTTAAAACTCGACTAAGGTAATAAATGGCTCTTTCGACTCCATTTTCATCCTCCTGAGCTAACATGCTCCCTAGAGTTTTATCTGATGCAGTTATATACAATCTCATACTCTTGTTTCTACAAGGTGGTGAAAGAATTGGAGGGTGGCTTAGGTACTCCTTGATCTTGTCGAAGGCTTCCTGCTGTAGTTGCCCCCACTCAAAACCATCTCTGTTGAAACGAAGCAATGGCGAAAAGGCTTGTGTTTTGCCACTCAGGTTGGATATAAACCTTCTTAAGAAGTTGATCTTGCCCAGCAACGACTACAACTCCTTTTTAGTTGATGGTGTTTTCGCCTCCATTATGGCTTTGGTTTTATTCTGATTTATTTCGATCCCTTTCTTGTGGACCACAAAGCCTAGGAAATCCCCCGCCTGCGCACAAAAAGCACATTTGAGAGGATTCATTTTAAGACCATATTTTCTCATCCTTTCAAAGGACTGTCGAAGATGGTCAATGTGACTCTTCCCAGAAATAGACTTTATAACAATATCATCAATGTAAATTTGCATGAATGTGTCTATAAAATCATGGAAGATTGAATTCATCGCCCTTTGATAAGTGGCACCAGCATTATTGAGGCCAAAAGGCATCACTACCCATTCATAGGTGCCTAAGGCTCCAGGGCATCTGAAAGCAGTTTTATGAACATCTTCCTCAGCAATGAATATTTGGTTGTAGCCAGAATATCCGTCCAGCATACTAAGATATTCATGTCCTGCTGCAGAATCTATTAACATTTCTGCTACTGGCATTGAATATTCATCTTTAGGAGTTGCAGAGTTTAAATCTCTAAAATCAATGCAAACTCTCAAAGACCCATTCTTTTTAATAACAGGTACTATATTAGGCAACCATTCGACATACCTTGCCGTGCGAATGAATTTGCAACGAAGCAGTCTTTCGACTTCCTCTTTGATCTTTGACAATATCTCTGGTGCAAACCGTCTTGGATTTTGCTTGACTGGTTTTTTCCCAGGTGTCATAGGTAACTTGTGTTCGACCAAGTTAATCCCAGGCGAAGCAGTCCTTGAACTCTTTCAACAACTGAACCACTTCAACCTTCAACTGGGGATCAAGGTTGGCACTGATGTAGGTAGGTCTTTTGGTTGTCCCCTCACTGAGGTTAACTTCTTCTAAAGGATCTTGTGCTAGCATTTTGATATTATTTGCCAACGGATCCTTCTCAAATCCCAAAGGCTCATCTTCATAGATGGCGTCGAGCCTCTGGCTTTGCTCTCCAGTTTCAACCTTATCTGGAGGTTTTGGGTCGAAGTCCTTACCAGGACCTTCTTGATAAAATTCAGAAATGGCTTCGTCAGCCATATAGTCATTAGCAGCTTCCAAAGCCGCTTGTAGTTTCGTTTCAGCCACATAGGCCGAAATTCTTTTTAAAGCTTCGAACTCAGTCATGATCACTGAATTCATCTCCCCATCCTGTGGGCTCTATTGGAGGTGAGCCTAAGCATGGCAAACTTCCTCCTGGTACTTCCCTGTCCCATCTGAAACCTTCGACAGGGTGTAAATACAATGAATAAAATGTTTCTTCATCAGGCGTAAACTCAAAGTCAGCTGGAGGACATGGAGCAATGTTCGCCAAATGTTTCTCAAACTGTCTACTATCCACATGATTAATAGGCACCTTAAAGTACCCTTGATCAGCTTCAATATTTTCAACTATCCCATCTGGTCTCCAAATGGTGATTCTTTGATGCATAGATGAAGGTACAGCTCCTATTCCATGAATCCACTCCCTACCCAAGAGTAGATTGTAGTTAGCTTTCGTCTCAACGACCATAAACACTGCTGGTCTGGTAATGGTTCCCACAGTAAGATCCACTTGAATCACTCCTAGAGTGGAACCAACTTTTCCTTCATAGTTCAACAGAACCATGTTGTGGGGTTTGGTATCAGTCTCAAACTTCCCAATCTTGCTCAGCAAAAATCTTGGCATTAAATTAACAGTTGCACCACAATCCACCAAGATTTTGTTAATAGGAACATTTTCTACTTTGCCAGTAATGTAGAGAGGCTTCAGATGACCCTTCATTGCCTCTGTGGGGCGTTCAAAGAAAGCATTCTGTTCTTCGACGCACCCATTGTTCATGATGTAATAACACACAGGCTTGTGTGCCAACATTTCTAATTCAGCAATTTGATCCAAGTCTTCGACCTCTGAAACTTGACCAAATTATTTTGGCATTACTGATACCACATTCACAAGAATATCTAGAGAAGCTGCTGACTCACTGTCGAAATTATCAGTCATATTCTCATCAACTTCAACTTTCTTCTCTGGCTGAACATTGAACAGCTTTCGCCTTATGGGCATCTTCTCAATTGTCCCAACTGGATTATCAACATTGGTGCTCGACTCTCCTTGTACCTGAGCCTCCCTGATAGCCTTTCGCCTGCGTTGCTCTCTTTGCCATTGTGATATAGACATGGGATTTTTACCCTTGTAATTTTGAGAAATGTATGCTGACTTGTTTGTGGTATGGTTCTCTTTTCTATACTCAAATGAAGAACCTCTTTCCACATCAAATTTCTCCCACTTCTTCTTCTGTCCTCTTCCTTCGATAGGCTTGATCCAACTACTTGTTGGCACATTCGCAGCTGGTTTGAACGTACCTGGCCTAACTCCTGGTACTTGGTTTTTCATTCCTGTCGAAAGTCGTCTATGGTCAAAACCTCTGGGACCTTTATTTACCTTCTGCCCCCAGCTTCCACCAGCTTTTTTGACACCTTCTAACTTGTGGGCAGCTTTCTCATCAAAAATGGCGCTGCATCTAGGACATAGCATTACTCCAGAACCTTTCTTCTGGCAACGGTGCAGAAAATCCACAATTGTCTCCTCTTGCTTAGGATAAGCTATCTTGTTGTGCTCGTCTTTTTCATCTGCCTTACTTACTTGTTCAGCTTTTTGATCTGTAATTTCGACCATATTGACATCAATTTTATCCTTTAAGCGCATCTTGGAGAAATGAGCTTCCAGATTTTCAGTGGTCTTCGCCAGACAACCATCACTTACTGTTGCTCTTGCTGCTTTTTGGGAAGCCTTCTGCCAAGCAGTCTTTTCAGCATCGACCATTTCCTCAGCATTGACTCTCTCAACATCAGGAGATGTCTTGAAGAATTGTTCAGCAGCCATACATATCCAGTTCTCCACCAGACAACCATTCATGTCTATCATTTCTCCTACCAACAGCATGTCATCTTCCAATTCCTTAACAACTTGGACTTTGGGGGCATTTCTGCCCATAGCCTCATTGGTGCTGATGCTACCTGAGCTAGAATCAGATTCTTCAACCAATTCAACCATGTTAATGCCTTCAGTGGCATTTATCTTCAATCCACTCACTGCCATATCCAAAACCTTGGCAGCATTATCCATTTCAACAAACTTATCAGCAGTTTCTTTGGTCACCAACATTAGACTGGCACCATCTACATTCAGGCCATTTGCAACCTTACTAAAACCTTCAGTTATCACAGGATTAGTGGCGAAGTCCTCACTAACCTCCACCATGTTGACTGACTAATCAAATCCTTCTATGGCTTCGACCATTTGGACCTCGTGAGGCTCTGTGTAGTTAGCCTCTGCAACTTGCAATGGGTCAGAGTCAATTTTCATCTGGGCTTTGCCTTTGTCACCAAACTTCAGCCTTCCTTCTTGGATAGCATTTTGCACCAAATCCCTGAAAAGAAAACATTGAGAAGTTTTATGACCCAAAAAATTATGGTACTTACAAAAACCTCTTTTCTTTCTTTGTTCTAAAGGTGGCATCTTAGCACCAGCAGGTACTATCATTTGCCCATCTTTAACTAACAAATCAAATATTTTGTCACATTTAGTAACGTTGAAAGTGTATGTTTTCTTAGGAAATTTATCGTTAGATTCGACAGGATTTTTTCCATCTGAAGGAGCTAATAATTTGCAGGCATAAGGTGGACCTTGCTTTAACTCAGCAACGTCAACCTCATTTCTTTCGAAGTAAGATGTTTCATCATATGAATTCTCCACATCTTCACTACATTCGACAAAGGCCACTTTTTTACCCCTGCTGAATTTAGCCTTTTCTTCTTTCAGCCTTTCTAGTTGTCGAACCCTATCAACCAACTGGGCCATATCTCTAAGATATTGGGTATCTAATTTCTTCCTAATGGAATAATCAAGACCCCCAGCAGCCATTTCGACCAACTCATGTTCTGGCACTTGTGTAAAGCACCTGGCTTTAAGAAGTCGAAACCTATTCAGGTAATCATCAATTGGCTCAGTAACTTTGCGTTTGATGCTAGCCAATTCTTTCAAACTAATCTTAGTTTGCCCCATGTAGAACTGTTCATGAAACAAACGTTCTAGTTGGGTCCAATTGTATATGGAATTTGGAGGCCAAGTAGTAAACCATGTGAAGGCATTCTTGGTAAGGGAACTTGGGAAGTATTTGATCCTAAGGCTTTCGTCAGTTGCAATTTCGCCTGCTTCAATCAAATACCTAGCCACATGTTCGACGCTAGATTCAGTAGTATCTCCTGAAAACTTGCTGAACTTTGGAACCTTCGTCCTAGGGGGTAACTCTGCTTGGAGAATATAATCCACTATAGGCGGAGTATAATTTGGCCTTGTGAAGCCAAGATTCACACCATTTCTGGTCATTATCCTTTCAACCATGGCTGCAAAATTATTTTCTTCTGCTTGATTTCGATGTCGAACCTGTCTAAGTAATTGATCAGCATTTTGGTTCCTGTTCACCATCACTACTGGCTCTTCCTCCATCTGGATTGGCATCTGGTTTCTTGGTGGTTCGACTCTAAAATGATCAATCATCTCTTGGTCTTCCAAGTGCACCTCAGGTACATGACGTGGATGACGTCTTGGGATATCTTCGACAACAGTTGCTCTTCGATCCACCGCTGGTACTCCCATAAAGTCAGCCATACGTGCCAATTATGCAGCCAATTGTTGGTTAGTTTGAGTTGTATTCTGAATCAAGGGTTGAAAAACTTCTCCCATTGTTTGAGACAAAGTATGTACCATTTGCATGTTACTTTCATCCATCTGTTGTCTCAAACAATTTATGGATGTATTTGTAAGACTAGGCGTTTGGACAGAGTAACCAACACCTATACTCTGATTGTTTCGACCCCCTGATCCTGACCCTTGTAATGGCGAAGACACTACAGTCTCTGAAAATACAGGTGGAGCATTCTGCAGATTTTGCATCAGTGATGTAGGCATACCATAGGGTTGACTCCTTGACCCTGTATGTGGAAAACCTGGAGGAGGATATTGCATGTACATTGAATTTCCTCCTGGGGGTGTTGGTGAATTAGGACTTTGTGGTCCTATGTATTCTAACACAGGTTGAGTGTATGATTTTGTATATGTTGATCCTAGTTCAGACACTACTAATGGAGATGATGTATGTCCTCCTGTCGAAGGCACTGGTGATGATGTGCTTTGAGACCCCATACTGCTACTTGACTGAGTGTTTGAAATACTCCCTTGAGGATCAACTTGTTGACTAGCATTAGTTGCCATTCTCTTAGTGTATCTTCTCTTTGGTATTCCTTCGTTTGTTGTGGCTAACTACCCACTTCTTAATAGCATACAACGAAAGTATTTCTTCACCAAGAAAGATAAAGTTAACAAAAAGTATAAAACTTAGCACTGGGTCCCACCTGGTGTGCCAATTTGTTTACTGTGAATTTTGGTAAACAACCTCTGGTCTATCAATCTTAAACGAAAACTGACTAACTTGCAGGATCGACCACGCAAATCCTAGGACATGTGCTAAATTTGAGAGAAAAATGTAAATGACAAATGAAAAATAAAGAGAATGTAAATTGAACTCCACGTTCGACAATGCTGAAATAAAAATCTGACTGAACTCCACGTTCGACTACTTGCAATAAGGTAAAGTAAAGGCTTGAAATTTAAAGGGCTGTAAATAAAGGATGCAGAAATTAAAGGCGTCGAAAGGAAATGACAATAAGTAAAATGCTTTGAAAGTAAAATGCGACGAACTCCACGTTCTTGAAAAGTAAAGGCTGGAATGATAAAAGTGCTGTAGGAAAAACAAAGGACTTTGAAAATAAACGCAATGAATTAAAGGTGAACTCCATGTTCTTGAAAATAAAAGACTTTGAAAAGTAAATGCTTGAATGTAAAAGTGCAGTCGAAGGTAAATGCAGAAAGTTTAAATGACTTCGAAAGTAAATTTGGCATGGCAGATAAAGTTCAAGAAATTGTAAAGGCATGGAAAGTACATGGCTGAAACATAAACATGATGAAGATAAATTGCATTAATGAAGAAAGTGGTGTTACATCACGTACATTCTCACGAACTCGTTTCTCTACACGCGGGTACTTTGAGTTTCTTTGAGTAACTTGTACAAAAATATGAACACCCTTATTACATAGAACTAACTCCTATTTATAGTGTTAAGAAATAACTACTAAGTGGTGGTTATTGCTTCAAACGTGTCCTTTTGGCGCCTTCTCCTTGACCTCAACTGTCCCCACGTTCACAACTGCTCCTATTTGAATTTCAAACATTAGAAATTCCCTCCAGCTTTAGTATCGCAACTGCAGCGCGTGTTCCCATGGTCGAAACCTTTCCCAACACTTAGCCATTTTTGAGGTTTCTAAAACCTCTATTCGACTCAGGCCTCACCAAAACTGGGTCGAAGCCTTCTTTACGTTGAAAATAGTTTTTTAACTTAAAATAGCTTTGATTTTCCTAGCGTCGAAAATGAGGGTTAACAGATGCTTACCTCTTAATGAGTTTTTTGTGCAATCTGCCAAGTGCTTTGTTCCATAAACAATTTGATGCTTTTGACACCCTCAAATGATCACTTAGAAGCTTTTAGAATGGCTGGAACCAACTGGAATCCTCAGGAACAAGTTTGAGATCTTTCTTGCAAAAGGGGTAAAAGTGACCAATATGGCAACTCTCTCAAATGATGCTCCATATGTGGGGAACCATTTGGGAAAGTTCAAGGATGATATTTGGAGTGTGTGAGGTTTTATCTGGTTTTGAAATTGACTGAATCAAGACATGGTTTGAAAAATGCAAAAAAGTCCAATTTTGAGGTTTTGAGAGGGGACTTTGTGATTTTGGTATTACAGGTCACTTGTGAGAGTTTGGACAGCTTAGATATGACATATTGGATGTGTTTGGATCATGAGTTGTAATGGAAATGCTCTCTAACTCAAAAACTTAGAGTTACCTTGCTAAAGAAGGTATTTTTGCCTAGAGAAAGAGATTTTGAGGAAAGCAAGTGTTGTAGTGCTTTCGTGTACTCAAAATGAGCACAAATGAGGTCTATTTATAGTAGAGCAAGTTTGTTTTCTAAGCAATAGTGAATGGTGGTTGCAGCAGGCCTTTGGCTAATTGGATCATTTTGGAATCTTAATTCTCCTCTAGCCATTGACTAGAGGTTAGAGCACATGCCTATGGCTCTTTAGTTCAGAGCTTATCCTTGACTCATTTAGTTGGAAATGGCTCAGTTCATGCCACCTTGGTGCATCCATTGAATGCTCCAAAACAAAATTGGAGTCTTGGCCTCTTTTAGGCTTTTTAGGGTTTGGCATGCTACTTTGGGAATTTTGGACTTGGGAGCCTGATGAATTAGTTTTTCTCCCTTGGTTATTCCCCTTGAGGAGTGCAGATGGATAAGCATGCTTAGAATTGCACAATTTGAGCAAATTGAGCCCTTGTGCACAAATCTTCCTTGCCAAGACAGTTTGTCGCAAGGCATGTTGTAGCTGTCATAACTGTTAGCTCAAGTGGAGTTTGATGGAGTTCTTGGCCATTTTGGAAAGCTCTCATATGATACAACATATGTGTGATCATAGTTTGTCTTGAAACTTTTTGGATCCAAGTGAAAAATGGCCCTACATTTTGGAAAAAGTGAAACAGATTCTGACTTAGTGAAAATTTCACCAAGTGTTGGAAAAAGTGGCATTTTCATGTTTTTGTCATTTTGGTCACTCCATAACTTAAAATCCATGAGGAATTGGAATGAGGTGTAGTTGACACTTTTAAAGTATGCCATGAGGGCTACAAATCCATCTTTGGATCAGTCAAAATGGTTGCTTGGATCTCAAGTTATGATCCTTGGAAGTTGGTACCCTAGCCACTTTGTTCTATAACTTAGAAAATTTCTAAGTTTTTTATGGTTACCCCTTTTACAAGTTATCCCACTTTCTTTGGTTTTTCTTGATGAATGATGATTCCAATCACACATGAACATCATTTTAGGGTTAAGGAACCATAATTGTGAAAAATCTAAAAAAGTCAAACTTTGACTTTTGTGCACAATTGACTTTTTATCAGGTGAATTCTAAACTGGGCGATCCTCTATGAAATCAAGTCCTTGACCTAAATCAAACTTGATGGATATGTTCCATAGGTGTTATAGGATGTATTGAATCATGTCCCAAGGTTTGGGAGCATGTCTTGGTCAAAAGTCAAAGGCACCGTTGACTTTTTCCTCAAAACCCTAATTGTGGTCCAGATGAAAATGAAACTTATAGACCAAGCTTCTAGGATCAATCCATTGTTACAAATGGATCAATGTAGTGTATTAGAGATCCTCAAATCATGTTTTGAGGCTTTGACTCATGTTTTGTCCCAAAAGTCAACTTAGGGGTGAATTAGGTCAAGAAACCCTAATTCCTGATTTTTGGTGAATGCATCCCCTGAGGCTAAATTGACTTAATGATTGGGTCCATGAGGTCCCATGGAGTATCTTAGGTTATGCTTTGAAGCATTGACTCATGCCCAGAGGAAAATTCCCATCTGGAGGCCCTGGTTGACCAAAACTCTAATTTGGTGACACTGTCGATCTTGAGGCTTAATCCACCTGGAAGGTAGCAACTTTGTGCTTGACCCTTTATGTGGGAGCCCTCTTGATCCTTTATGGGTGTTAGAGAGTTTAGACAAGTTGAAAATCATGTCAATTCTTGATTGATCCTTTGTCTAAGAGCTCTGAGAGGGTTTAAAACCCTAATTCTGATTATAGTGAATGTTCACCCATCTTTGGGGAGACTGATGAGGCATAATGGTACATCCATATTGTGGTGATGATTTGCACAATGATGGAAAATCTTAGTTGTCAAAAGTTGGGGTATGACAAATGCCCCTATTTAATCTTCTTGGACCCGAAGGTGTGAATGGCGAAGGTATTCGGGCATTAAGGGTGCAAGAGGATTAAATATCGGAATGCGCAAATTTTGACTGTGGTTATGAATGGCAGTTTGCTCATCCATCTTCTTTTGCTAAGCAATGATACTTAGAAAAGGCAAACTTCCCCTCGATCTTGGTCTTCAGCCAAGGAACTGGTCTCAGTTTCTGAAATAAACTTCCTCTCGATCCTGGTTTCCTAACAAGGAACTAGTCTCAGTTTCTGATATAAACTCCCCTCGATCCTGGTTTCCTACCAAGGAACTGGTCTCAGTTTCTTTTGTCAATAAACTTTCTTGACAAGGGACGCTATCCATAGCGGTTTTCCTCAAACTTCTCGCCGAATTTTCCTGGGGAGATGTCGTTTGATGGAAAAAGTTTTGATGTCAGACTTGCTGGGGAACCCATTGGTCTAAAATGTAGAGGTGCACAAACTTCCCTGTTTGGAGACGCCATTTATCGACTCTACTGGGGAGAACGAGTCTCTTGAGAGACTGCTTCTCGCTTGAGATATTACATCATACTTTTCTACGATATCTTCTCGGAGAAATGCCATACAATGTACCCCAATTTTAAGGTGCTGATGACTTCATCAATATTGACTTTCTAGAGAGAAAAATAAATGTGTTGCTGAGTGTCTTTAGTTGTGAGGCTTTCTCTGGGGATTTTCCTTAATCCGGGAAAGCGAAGATATCATCTTCAATGATGAAGAGTGACGTTTGTCGAAGGTTTTCTTGTCTTTCAGAGGTTCAAGTTATCAAAGTGGTCAAGGACCAACTTCATCTCAGAAATAAACTGAGGAGAGATTACTTAGCTGATTCGCCCTCTGACGAAGAAAGAACTGACGACTCGATTGACAAGAGGACTTTTATCACTAGGGGATAAGACCGACTAGAGTGATAGTGATGCAATATGAATATGAATATAAATCAATAATGCATGATGCATGTATGTATATGCTGACAAAACTGACGCGACATACAGACTAATGGATGAACATGACTAGATACTCCGCCACTGCTGGGGTCGAAGAAGTAACATATGGTCCAAAATAGCAATTCTGCCTTGCTTAGGAGAAAGTAGTTCCCGCGGGGAAAAACGTTGGTCAGGCTTAGGAGGTAAGAACTCTGCCGGGGATGTCAGATGGAATGTTCGCATCTGACATAGTTGATCCTTCATTCAGGCGTACTGGTTCAGAAGGAGTACTTTGGTTCTGCACTTTGAAGCTCGATTGCTTCTGGAGAAGCGATCGGTGTTCTTTCGATGTTCAACAGTCAAAAGAATTGCCATCTTTATTTTAAAAGTAGAAAAATTTGGCAAGTAAATTTATTTTTGTTTTATTTCAAGAATCGTTAATCATGTTAAAATGTCGTTCTGTAAAGCTAAAACAAATAAGAATTGCAAACAAAAGCACTAGGGCTCAAATTTTATTGATAGGATGGAAATCAGTCAAGCGCGTGATTCCATAGAGTATTTACAAAGTTTAGAAAATGGTAATTTAAGGGAAAAGGGCTACATTGAAACATAACGACCATATTCCTTCTACCTACTTTGAATTCCGGGCATCCTGAGCTTCCGTCGAAGATGACCTAGACTAGAGTTTTCTGATGGACGGCATGACTGCTACTGGGGGATTTGCCCCTTTGTTGGACGAAGTTACTTGCCCTGAATCCCTAATTTTTTCCTGGATTGTACTTTTAGATTTCCAATCCACCGGGATGATTTTTGATTATGTCTCTAATTTTTTCCTGGACCGCCCTTTCGGGTTTTTAATCCACCGAGACGTTTTTTTATTTTTTATTTATTTAGGCAAAGTATTTCTTGACTACGTCAACTTTGGTGGGGTAGGCAAATTCCTCTCCATCCATGGTGGCAAGTCTCAAGGCACCGCCTGAGAAAGCTTTCTTGACCACATAGGGGTCGTCATAATTCGGAGTCCATTTGCCCGGGAATCAGCGAGAAATGATTGTATCTTCTTGAGCACAAGGTCTCCTTTCCGGAAGACGCGAGGTCAGACCTTTTTGTCAAACGTCTTCTTTATCCTTTGTTGATACAACTGACCATGGCATAGTGCCGTTATTCGCTTTTCTTCGATCATATTTAGTTCGTCGTGTCGACTTTGACACCATTCAGCTTCTGTAAGCTTAGCTTCCATCAATACCCGGATTGATGGGATCTCTACTTCTATGGGGAGAACTGCCTCCATGCCATATACTAGAGAGAAAGAGGTTGCCCCAATTGAAGTGCGGATAGATGTTCGATAATCGTGAAGAGTAAAGGGTAGCATCTCGTGCCAGTCTTTGTAGGTTACAACCATCTTTTGAACAATCTTCTTGATGTTTTTGTTAGCCGCTTCTACCGCCCCGTTCATCTTGGGTCGGTAGGGAGATGAGTTATGGTGTTCGATCTTGAACTCAGCGCATAACTCTTTCACCATCTCATTGTTCAAGTTGGATCCATTATCAGTAATGATCTGGCTTGGAACACCATAACGGCATATGAGATTGTTTTTGATGAATCGGACTACCACTTGTCGGGTTACATTGGCGCATGACGCTGCTTCGACCCACTTGGTGAAGTAATCAATGGCTACCAGGATGAACCGATTTCCGTTTGAAGCTTTGGGTTTAATCATGCCAATCATGTCGATTCCCCATATGGAAAAAGGCCATGGGGAAGAAAAAACTTTGAGATGTGTTGGCGGTACATGGATTTTGTCTGAGTATATCTGACACTTGTAACACCTCCTCATGTACTTGTAGCAATCGGATTCCATGGTCAACCAGTAGTACCCTGCTCTCAAAATTTTTCTCGCCATTGTGTGTCCGTTGGCATGAGTGCCAAAGGATCCTTCGTGAATTTCTTTTATCAGCATGTTTGCTTCTTGTCTGTCTATACATCGGAGCAAGACCGTTTTGAAATTTCTCTTATAGAGTGTGTCACCGCTCAGAAAGAAACTGCCTGCCAGCCTTCTGAGGGTTTTTCTGTCTTTCCTTAGTGCCCCAGGTGGGTACCCTTGTTTCTGAAGGAAGCATTTGATATCGTGATACCAAGGTTTGTCGTCTACGACTGCTTCAACCCCGAAGATGCAAGCGGGCCTTTCAAGGCGCATTATGTCGATCTTAGGTATGTCATTCCATTGACCTACACTAATCATGGAAGAGAGAGTGGCTAATGCATCAGCCATGTGATTTTCTTCACGAGGGATATGATGAAACTCGATTCTGTTGAAGAAAGGTAACAACCTTCTCGCGTAATCTTTATAAGGAATTAGTACTGATTGGTACGTGTTCCAATCTCCTTTGATCTGATTGATAACCAGGGCTGAGTCGCCATATACATCAAAGTTCTTGATCCTTAAGTCAATCGCTTCTTCGAGACCCATGATACAAGCTTCGTATTCGGCCTCGTTGTTTGTACAGTTGAATGTCAATCTGGCGGTGAAAGGAATATGGATACCCTGAGGTGTTATGATGATCGCCCCAATTCTGTTTCCGTAATGATTTACAGCTCCGTCAAAGATTAATCCCCACTGGGAATCTGGTTCTGGCCCTTCACTGGGTAGCGGTTCATCGCAATCTTTCATTTTTAGATACATGACATCTTTGTCTGGGAAGTTAAACCCGATTGATTCCTGATCGTCAATCGGTTGATAAGCCAAATGATCGGCTAAAATACTTCCCTTAACGGCTTTCTGAGCGTGGTACTCAATGTCGTATTCTGATAACAACATCTGCCAATGGGCGATCCTTCCCGTGAGAGCAGGTTTTTCAAAGACATACTTGATTGGATCCATTTTGGAGATTAATCAAGTAGTGCAACGAATCATATACTGGCGAAGATGTTTGGCTTCCCAAGCCAGAGCACAGCAAGTTTTCTCAAGCATAGTGTACCGAGTCTCACAGTCTGTGAATTTCTTGCTCAGATAGTAAATGGCAGACTCTTTCCGTTTTGCTTCGTCTTGTTGGCCAAGTACACAACCCATAGAGTCTTCCAAGACCGTTAGGTATATGATCAGTGGTATTTCTTCCATTGGAGGTGATAGAATCAGTAGATTCAACAGGTATTCCTTGATACTGTCGAAGGCAGTTTGGCAGTCTTCTGTCCAAACGCAATCCTGGTTCTTTTTGAGTAATTTGAAGATTGGCGCGCATGTCGCGGTCATGAGGAATATAAATCTGGAAATATAGTTCAAACGTCCCAGGAATCCCCTGACTTATTTTTCAGTCTTTGGAGAAGGCATCTCTTGAATGGCCTTAACCTTGTCAGGATCAACCTCAATTCCTTTTTGGCTGACGATGAACCCTAAAAGTTTCCCTGAACGGACACCAAATGTGCACTTATTGGGATTCAAGCGGAGTTTGTACTTTCTCAACCGCTCGAATAGCTTTGACAGGTGGGTCACATGCTCCTCTTCCATCTGAGATTTGGCAATCATATCATCAACATATACCTCTATTTCCTTGTGTATCATGTCATGAAAGAGAGTAGTCATGGCCCTTTGATAGGTTGCCCCGACGTTCTTCAAACCGAACGACATTACTTTGTAACAAAAGGCGCCCCATGGGGTAATAAACGAAGTTTTCTCCATGTCTTTCGGCGCCATTTTTATCCCATTATAGCCCGAGAATCTATCCATGAAGGAGAATACTTTGAATTTTGTTGTACTGTCTACCAGCATGTCAATGTGTGGTAAGGGAAAGTCATCCTTTGGACTGGCCTTATTCAGATCCCTGTAGTCTACACACATTTGGACCTTTTCGTCCTTTTTCGGAACTGGTACTATGTTGGCTAGCCATGAGGATATTCTGATGTGGTGAGGAAACCCGCATCGATCTGTTTTTGTACTTCCTCTTTGATTTTGATGGCCATGTCTGGATGAGTCCGTCTCAACCTTTATTTTACTGGTGGATATTCTGATCTTAATGGTAGATGATGTTCCACGATACTGGTATCTAACCCTGGCATGTCCTAATAGCACCAAGCAAACACATCGGGAAACTCTTTGAGAAGCTTTATCAAACCTTCTTGACAGTCGGACTGAGCGGTGCCCTAATCTTGACTTCCTTTCTCTGTTTTTCTGAACCTAAGTTTACCGTTTCCAACGGCTCTTTGTGAGGTTCAATGGACCTTCCCTCTTGTCTGAGTAATCGGGAGATCTCTTCTGGAATTTTGTCGTCAACTTCTTCTTCAGCCCCAAATACCGGGAATTCAAAGTTGGGAGAAGGCATTGGACCGTATGTTTCAATGGGGTTTAAAACAAGCAATCTGCACGACGTGATGATTTGTTTTTAGAAGAGATAGAGAGAATGCAAGAGTGTGTGCAGTGTATTTTATTTGGAAAACTGCTTGTTTTTATTATTTGAGTTGTTTTTAGGATTACCATTTTCGGAAGAAGCCAAAAAGAGAAAACAACAATAAATGCGGAAATTACAGAACGACATTATTTTATTTATGATTTTGTCGATTCTTAAAACTACAACCCTATAAAACAAAACTCAGTCGCTTTGGGCAAAGCGAAGAGGTATATTTACAGAAAGTGAGCCCTATCAAAACATCCGTTTCACCTGGGCAGGGTGAAAGGTTAAAATAAAGACGGCAATTACTTAGACTTATGGACGACTTTTGGAACATCGACAGCAACCCATTGGCGCGAAATCCTCGGTGAATCACAAAGTCTGGTACCTTCTTTCTTGGATTGTCTTCAGAAATGACGCTGATTTCTGGTGGAGTAGGATCGTTGGAATCTGTCTCCCAGGAAGAGTTGTCGTAGGAGGATTCTTCAGCTATATCTTGCATAGTGTTTGTGCTCTCAGGTAAATCTCCTCATCCAGTTGGCTGGATGTCTTCGAGCCTGATACGAGAGCTGTCAGGAGTGGTGTACTTGACCAAGTAGTCGAACTTGCCACTTGGTTGTCCTAAGGTGTCCCACACTTCTTTGGAACTGAAGGAGTCATGCCTTTTGATGACATTGACCTCGGGAAAAGCATAGTTGATGAATTCTAGTCCTGTAAGCTTTGCAAATTCATCGTCGTGCTGGATATTTTTAGAATGCCCTGAGTAATGATCCCATGACATGGTGGGGACGCATGTATTCTTTTCAATAATGCTCAGTTGATATGCATCGTTGGGCTGACTCTTTTGCCCCAAGTCTTCCGGGTACGGCTGCCAGATAGGCAGGCCATCCATTGGGCCATAATAGTCGTGGTCAAAGTTGTCTTTCATTAGAGTGTCCTCCTCTAATGAGTTTGGTGGAGCCCGACATCCTTCCGGATCATAATCTCCATATATCATCCTGACAACTGACCTTGGTATAAATCTCAGACTCAGTGCGGTATAGCAAAATGGCGTAGGCACCTCTTCCTGAGACATATAACCATCCTCGTTAAGATAGGATTTCCATTCTTCATCTGTATCGAAGAGATCTCCCTCATTGATGGAATGGACCTCCTGAGACACTAGGTGAAGGAAACCTCCACTGTGGAAGAAATCCTGAATGGGATGAAGACTTTCATCATTAGCAGCAGTCTGGGTACAGGTTGAAGAAAAACCAAGACCCTTCTTTGTTTTGTTATAAGTAGGAATGACAAGCTGTCCCCATCCTTTTGCACTGTTACTTTTGATCACTTCGAGAGCATCTTTGTACGAGGAAATCGAAGTTTCTTTTTCTAATTGATTCTCATTGCTCACCGACAGTGCTTGGAACTGAGTTCCAACAACCTCCTCTGGTTCTACACAAGTAGACGATGATAAATTACTCACGATCAAGGCTTGCTCGCCGCAGACTGTGACTAGTTGGTCGTTCTTGACGAACTTCAGTTTCTGGTGCAGCGTCGAAGTGACTGCCCCAGCCTGGTTTATCCAAGGTCTTCCTAATAACAGCTGTATGCCGCCCGGATGTCCATGACCTGGAAAGTGACTTGGAAAGTGTGAGGGCCGATAGTTATGGGAAGGTCGACTTCGCCAATAACTGCTTTTCGGGATCCGTCAAATGCTTTGACGATAACCTCACTGCCCCTCATCGGGGATCCTTTGAATGATAGTCGCATTAGAGTGGACTTCGGCATAACATTCAGAACTGATCCTGTGTCTACCAGTACGACGGCTAAAGCATCGTCCTGGGAGTTGACTGTAATATTGAGCACTATGTTGTGACTTTTGCCTTCCTCTGGCAATTCCTCATCACTAAACCCCAAAGTGTTGCAGGAAGTGATGTTGGAAATGATGCTATCGAATTATCTTATCGTCACATCCTGTTCCACAAAGGCTTGCTCTAAGACTTTCTGTAGAGCCTCTCTATGAGCTTCGGAACTGAGTAATAGAGATAACGCAGAGATTTTTGAAGGAGTTTGCAACAGCTGATCAACAATGTTGTATTCACTCTTTTGGATGAGCTTCAGCATCTCATCGTTGTTTGTTGAAAGGTCGGGACCACTGGACTGACCGACCGGTTGATCGGGAACCTCCGTTTGAGGTTCCTTTTCTTTGCTGGGTTCTCCAACTCCTCGATTGAAGATTCGACCACTCCGTGTTACTCGACTGATGTCTGCAATATTCACGACGGAGGGTAATGGCACTTCTTTTCCATTCTCAATTGTTGTTACACCGTATTGGTAAGGGATCGCCTTATCGAACTTGTATGGTATTGGTCCTGGCAGATAGATAACCATAAGAGCCTTCTGATTTCTATGACCATCGTAACTGGCCTCAATTGGTTCGAGATTGAGAACCTTTCCACCATCAAGATGGACTCTTGATTCACAAAGTAAAGGGATTATTGCGCACACATCCTGGGCCACTTCTCGCTTAGGGATCAAGATAACATCCTTGCTTTGATCAGGATGATAGCTTGACATTGAATCAGAGCTTGACCATTGTAGCGAGCGATTTTGGACGTGGTTCTTAAGCACTGTCGCTCCTTGGGGTTACTACAGGTTGATTCATTTTTTATCCTATTAAAGCTGATGAAGGAAGGGAAATAGATGTCTCCAATTAACCCTGCTTGCATACCGAGTTTAAACAGCGGTCTGTTAGGTTACGGATGCTATGTGGTAGTGAGGCCTCTCTTATGCTATTTTGATAGAATGACGGATTTATTCTATGGAAAGGAAGTTAGGACTGATGTTTTTCAATTGATATGGGATTTAGGATTTTTGCTTAGCGTGCTCGCTAAGATTTTTTATTTCAATCTTATACCTACGTATTCCCGTTTACCGAAACAGGGAAATCAGAGCGATCGTAGTTCCTCCTATTCTATGGGAGGAAATGGTGTTTTGGTGTCTTGTTTGAAGCCTAAGACGTGAAGCGAAAAAGGTGATCTGTATCTTGTTCAAAGCCCAAGATGTGAAGCTGAAGGTGGTTTGTTTGTATCTTGTTCAAAGCCCCAGACATGAAGCTGAAAGGGTTTGACTTTAGAGAGAATTTGTCATCTCTAAAGAGGGGTTTGTCTGTCACAACTGTTTATAAAGGAGAATTACTTTAACTGGGATGTGTGAATCCGGCAATGCCATAATTTCCTTTATAGGGGATTTCCAACCTGAAGGAGAAGACTTTAACTCAGTGTAGAGCAATGCCATCTTTCCTTAGGAATTTCTCATGCTAAAGGAGGGACAGTGGCATGGATGTAGATGATCCAGAGGCTTGCCGCTTACAGCGATTAGATGAAGGGGAAGGAGTTGTTGATGTTTGTGTACTGTGAACGAGGCACAACTTTGATGCTAAAAGGTTGATTGGATCAACCAGTGGTTTTCTTATACAAAGCCTAAGAGGAGGCTATTGGCCCAACAAGAGGGTGTTTTTTATGTGTCTCGTACGAAGCCCGAGAGAGAGGCTAAAAGGTGTTTGACTTAACAAGGGAGTGATTTGTGTCTTGTACAAAGCCCAAGACGGAGGCTAAAGTGTTGTTGATTCAACAAGAGAGTCTTTTTTCTTTTTGCATCTCGTATAAAGCTCGAGATGGAGGCTAAAGTGTTGATTCAATAAGAACCTTTTTGTATCTCGTACAAATCCCGAGATGGAGGCGAAAGAGGGTACTGTTTCAGTTGAGTGACCAGTATATGGGTTCAAAGAGAAAATCAGTTCTTATATGAGTAACACTGTACTCAGGGATTTTGATTCGAGGATCAGGGATATTTCCTTTTCTTTGAGGAAATGGGAAATCCAAAGGGTATTGAGACTGTCCGAGTCTACGGGGTTCCTTCCTATTCTTGGAGGGTGCTTGAGAATTTGAGACTCAAGGAAATTAGACTGTCCAAGTCTAGAGTTTTATCTTTTGTACTATGCTTAAAGAAACAGTAGTAGACTCTTGGAAAGACTGTTCTATTAAGATGACTGATTTCTGTTCCTATACCTTTAGGAGGTCATCGGGACAATTTGTACGAAGCCCAAGAGGAGGCTGGAAACTTTTAAGAAGCCGAGGGACAATTTGTAAGAAGCCCAAGAGGAGGCTATCATTCCCGGAGGAAGAAATCATTTATACGAAGCCTAAGAGGAGACTGTGAATACTTCTCAGAAGCCGACGGGTCCTTGTACAATGCCCAAGAGGAGGCGGGGATGCTTTTAAGAATCCTGTGGGTCCTTGTACAATGCCCAAGCGGAGGCCGATGCTTTTAAGAAGCCCGTCGGTCCCCAAACCCCGAGAAATTCAAGACAGGCTATTCACAGAGAATAGATCAAGCCTGGAAAGTTCGAGAATTTGGAAGAAACTCAAGGGATGCAATTCATGGAGAAGAGATCATCTTTGGGGAGTAGAGTTTCTTGACAATTCCTAAGGAGGACAGCCGAAGAGAAGACTGTATCTGGTGTTTCTATGGGGATCTAGTATTGTCAATTTCTACGAATAATCGAAACGGCTTCACCTAGTGCTAGACGTAGTTGCCGGGGAAACTTTAAATATCTATACTATTATTACACAGTCGATATGAGTTTATGAAAGAAGACTTACAGCGAAACAGCCCCACAATACAGTTATATGCATATGAAAGCGGATAAAGAAAGCATATAAACACTTACTCGGTTGTAGAGCTTCCATGCTGTTTGGTTAGTTGTTCAACAAAGAAAGATTGAAAACAACAGTATATTTCAAAATCAAAGGAGAAAGTGCTTTGAAAAAGATGTCGGGGCTTATAGCTCGAGGAGAGGCCCAAATGATTTTTCGTTTGAAATGGCGATCGCGCCGAGATTTTCTTTTAACGCAAATGGGCTTATACAATATCTGAGGCCCAAAGTTGTTTTGGTTAAAAGGGGATTAGGTCTTACACTCTATTAGATGCCCAAAAAGTTTTGAATGAGTGATGGGGCTTACAGCTCAAGGAGAGGCCCAGTTGATTTTTAAAAGGTGACGATCGCGCCGTTTACTTGTATAGAGGGACTTATACAATAAGTGAGGCCCAACATTGTTTGTACAAGGGGTTTTTGGGTCTTACACTCTCTCAAGAGGCCCAAAGAGTTTAAAGAAAAGAAATGGGTCTTACTACTCGAGGGTAGGCCCAGATGACTTTTTTTTTTCTGAAATGGCGATCGCACCGAGATTTTGAAAACACCGGGGGTCTTATGCAAAGACTGAGGCCCAAAAATGACTTAGTTTTCAAAGGGGTTGGGTCTTACACTCTAATAGAGGCCCATGAGTGTTTGGAAATGATTTATGAGGGTTGAATTAATCAAAAACCCTAATTTGTTTTCAAAATGTGTTTTAATTAAATAAAATATTCAATTAAAATGATCAAAATTGTTTAACATGTGGAAAACAAATTATGATCTTGGATTAATGCTTCATAAATCAAGTTTTGCCCTACAAAATTATTAGAAATCACAAAAATTTGCAAAATCAATAAGGAAAAAATATTTTAAATGTCAAAAACAATTAAAAAATTAATTCTTTGCAAAAATATCAATTATATGAAATAAATAATATATTTGGGATTTTTTGGGAAAATAAAATATTTCAACATTTTTGTGAATTATTAAAAAAAGAATCAACTCAAAATCATTAAAACTCAGAGAGAAATTAATTTTTGAATCAATTAAATAAAATCACAAAATTCAAATATTTGAATTTGAGAGAAATGGCGCCAAGAACAGCTGAAGAACACGCGCGTTTTTCAGTTTTGCCCAGATTTGCATTTTCTATCCAATCTCACTGAATACTTGATTATATCATGCAATCCACATATCAATATGCTCGTCTCAACCTCACGATCATGTTTATGACAATTAATTTCATTTAAATTAAGCATAAAACAAGAAATCACGACAAATCCTCAAGAACCCTAAATTCTGCATGAAGGCTGGGATTTTTTATACACGATTTAAACAAAGCAATTAATTGAGGGGAAACATTCCATGCATGATTATGAACATTTGGCAAAAGTATTGTGCGAGGAAATATGCATAGATTGAGAGATGACCAAGTTTAGGCTTACCTCTAGGTCGTGACAGCAAGTTCAAAATGATTTCTTAGTAGGAGGTGTTACAGATGAGTTGTGATGATCTGAACAGCTTCCCTACACCCTATGGAGTGTGTTTGAATGCTTGGACTTGATGGAAATTAGTTGGATCACTTCATGGCATCTCAACTGCAACTTGGTTAAAATCTTGAGCAATTGACTGGTGATTCTGAGAAATCAGTGTTCCAGGTGTTGTTTAAGTGTTTGATCAGCTCACATATGATGTATGTGAGGTGTGTGTGTGATTGGTTTGGTTGGAAAAGCTCTCAAACTCAAAACCCGATAGTGACTTGCCTTAGAAGGCAAAATTGGAGTGAAAGAAGAGATTTTGAGGAAACATCTATTTGATGTCTTTGGTGTACTCAAACTGATCACAATTGAGCTCTATTTATAGTAGAGCAAGTTTGTTTTGCAAGGAATAGTGAATGGCAACTGCTGAGTAGGGTTGGCCAATGTTGGCAAATGAAAATCCAAGTCTCCTCTAGCCATTGACTAGAGGTTAGAGCACAGAGCTTTGGTTCCCTTGGTCTTGGATAAGTCTTGACTGAATTTAGTTGCCAATAACTCAGTCCATGCCACCTTGGTGCTTCCATTGAATGCTCCAATCCAAAATTGGAGTCTTGTCCCTAATTTAGGCAATTCTAGGTTTGGCATGCTATTTCTTGTTCCAAGGACTTTGGAGGCTTGGATCAGTGACTGTCCCCTTTAGATTCAATCCTCAGATGTGTCCAAAGTGATGACAAGGCTTGGAATTGGCTTATTTTAGCAAATCGACCAAAAGTGCAAAAATCTGCCTTACCTTGGCAGATTTCAGCAAGGCATCTTGCCAATGTCATATCTCATGGCTCAAGTTGAATTTGGTTATGTTCTTGGCCATTTTGGAAAGCTCTTATATGATACAACAACTGTTTGATCATATTTGGCTTTGATACTTTTTGGATCCAAGTGAAAAATGTCCCTACATTTGGAAAAAAGTAAGGCAAATTCTGACTTAGTGAAATTTTCACTAAGTGTTGGAACAAAGTGACTTTTCTTGATTTTGATCACTCCATAACTCAAAATCCATGAGGAATTTGGACATAGGTCAGTATGAAGCTTTTATAAATGGCAATGAGATCTACAAATCAAGCCTTGGATGGGAAAAAATGGCTTTGTGGTTTAGGAGTTATGATCCTCCAAAGTTGGTACCTTTGTCACTTTATTTCATAACTTAGAAAATTTTCTAAGTTTTTATGGTTACCCCTTTTACAAGTTATCCCACTTTCCTTGATTTTTCTTGATGAATGATGATTAAAATCATACATTAACATCAATTTAGGGTTAAAAATCCAATTTTGTGAAAAATCTCAAAAAGTCAAAGTTGACTTTTGTGCACAGTTGACTTTTTGTCAGATGAATTCCAAACTGTGCAATTCTTCAGGAAATCATGTCCTTGACCTAAATCAAACTTGATGGGCATGTTCCATGGGTGTTATAGGGTATATTGAATCATGTCCTAGGGTTTGGGAGCATGTCTTGTTCAATAGTCAAAGCTACAGTTGACTTTTCTCGCAAAACCCTAACTGTGGTTCAGATGAAATTAAAACTTATTGCTCAAGCTTCTTGGATCAATCCATTGTTACAAATGGATCAATATGGTATATTAGAGACCCTCAAATCATGTCTTGAGGTCTTGGTTCATGATTTTTCCCAAAAGCCAACTTAGGGGTGAATTAGGTCAAGAAACCCTAATTCCTGATTTTTGATGTATGCATCCCTTGAGGCAAAATTGACTTGATGATTGGGTCCATGAGGTTCCATGGAGTATATTAGGTTATGTTTTGGATCATTGGCTCATGCCCAGAGGAAAATTTCCATCTGGAGGCCCTAGTAGACCAAAACCCTAATTTGGTGACACTGTCGATCTTGAAGCTTGATCCATCTAGAAGGGAGCAACCTTGTGCTTAATCCTTGAAGTGGAGTCCTCTTGATCCATTGTGGATATTTGAGAGGTTTAGAAAAATTGTAAGATCATGTCATTCCTTGATTGATCCTTTGTCTAAGAGCTCAGAGAGGGCTTGAAACCCTAATTTTGATTGTAGTGAATGCTCACCCATCTTTGGAGAGAGTAATGAGGCATAATGATACACCCATATTGTGATGATGATTTGCACAATGATGGGAAATCTTAGTGGTCAAAATTTGGGGTATGACAACCATGGTTGAATTTCCTTATGGTCCAACTGACTTTGAAGGGCTTCTCGCACAAGGTAGCATCCTTGATTATTCTCCTAGTAGATTCTATAGCGCTAGTAGTTGTGTGGTGGCACCCGGCCACGTCCGCTTTGAATGCAGTGTAACCTCACTAGGTCTGTTTCCATTGATTCAACATCCTGACTTTGATGCCTAGTAGGATTCTTGTTCATCATACTGACTTATTGTGTGTCTTCATCTAGATAGATCGGAATCCACCAGTGGTTTAACAAGTGTTGTAAAGTTCTTTGAACGAGGGCACATCCTTGGTCACTCTCATGACATACTTTACAGTTCTGATACTCATGCGAAGTCAGAAAACTGAGCTGGACTTGCTTAGCGTGTAACTCCACCAAGCTGGTATTCATCAAGCGAATATCGAAAATTTGAATCATGTTGACCTGAGAGTGATTTCTATCACGGTAATCTTGGATCCATCCAAGATCCATCTGACGTTGGAGGGCCTCTTGTACAAAAGAGCATCCCTGATTATTTACCGAGCAAATCAGACAGGAATCATAATCGTGTCGTGGTAGATCATGATGTTGGCTTTGCCTTGAGTGCATTGCCACCAAGTTAACATTCATCGCACGGATGTCATGGTTTTGAATGATGTTGGAATTCGTATAAGTCATGTTGACCCCACGAATTCGGTGCTCTTGGATCCAACCGAGATCCAATTGTTCCTGTAGAGCTGATTGCACCACAGAACATCCTTGATTGTTTTTCGAGCAGATATCACACTGGTGATAGTTATGAGGCCGTACATGACCGTACCCGCTCTGTCTGCGATGCATCTTGACCAGGTTAGTCCTTAATAAGAGTACATCATGAATTTGATAGCTGTGCTTAGACTCTCCCTCTATCAAATTGACTGTAGCTTTCTTGTGTTGAGGCAGCGGGTTCGTCTGAACATTTGGATTTGTATCCTTGAAGGATAAGACCCCGCTCCTGACAAGTTTTTGTACATCGGATTTGAAACTGAGACAGTTTTCTATGTTATGCCCTGGTCCTCCTTGATGGTAAGGAGATGTCTGATTGGCTTTGAACCAAAAGGCGGATTTTCCGGTATTGTAAGAGGAACCCTGGTTTGGACATGCCCTTTGACTAGTAGTAACGGAAACAGTTATGCGTACAACATGGGTATAGAGTCGAACCCTGGTGGTCGCGTTGTACGGTTGTTATTGTACTGAGGACGATCCTACTGAAGATGCTGTTATGTCCTTGGATGATATTGTTGTTGAATAGGTTGGCTCTAAGCAACCGTAGGAATAGGCGCAGGGTTGATAGCAAGAGTTACAGCTGCTACTAGTTGGTAACGTCGCCTTTGCTTTCCGAGAGAGATATTGCCAATATCTTGCTCTTTTTTCTTAGGGAAAACACTACCGTATCTTTTGGTACTGCTTGATGGTCCAGCATCTTTAATTAAACGTCCTTCTCGGACAGCTTCCTCAAGACAAACTCCCATGCCTACCATCTCAGTGAAGTCACTGGGCGCATTGGCGACCATTCTGTCGTAGTAAAACGAACTTAAGGTTTTCAAGAAGATCTTTGTCATCTCTTTTTCCTCAAGAGGTGGACAAATCTGGGCGGCAATTTCATGCCATCTCTGAGCATACTCCTTAAAGGTTTCCTTATCCTTCTGCGACATGGCTCTAAGTTGATCTCTGTCCGATGCCATGTCCAGATTATACTTATATTGTTGAATAAAGGCAACGCCAAGATCTCTGAAAGTGACGATCTTAGTGCGGTTTAAACCCATGTACCATTTGAGTGTGGCACTGGTTAAACTATCTTGGAAGTAATGTATCAGTAGCTGTTAATTCTCTGTCTGAGTTGACATCCTCCGAGCGTACATCACCAGTGACTTTGAGGGCAGGAGTTACCCTTGTAATTTTCAAATTCTGGCACTTTGAATTTGAGCGGAACTTTCACACTGGGGACCAAACAAAGGCCTGCGGCGTCCTTTCCAAATAGATCCTGACCGCGAATGGATTGCAGTTCTTTCTGCATCTCCAAGAATTGTTCCTGGAATTCCTTCATTTTATCGTTCATACTTTCATTTCCACCAGAAGGTATCTGTGGAATCTGTCCTTCTGGGACAGTGTGTACCACAGGTAGTGGTACAATCATTACGGCTGTGACTCTGGGTGTCTCCCGAAGTTTGTAAATGCCCTTGGCATCTTCGTTTTCCCGAAGTTTGTAACCTTCAGGCCCAGCGGCTCCTGCTATTGTTTCCGGATCTTCCATGATCGACAGAATATATCCTTCCGGGATATAGTTGAGTGGCATGACCCAGGGACGATCTTTTGGCATGTTATACCAAGGACATACTTTTCCACTATGGGCGTCGATGTGATCTCTGAGATCACAGTCCTTTGTTGTTGTATCTGGGCTGCTTCCAGAGTTTGCATGTCATTGTGAAGTTTCCTCAGATCTTCTTTCAGAGTGTCGATTTCTTCTCTCAATCCTCTGTTTTCTTCCTCGAGATCGTCCATTTTCTTTTGTTGATTGGTCCGAGTTTTGTACGAATGAAACAATTTGACTCTAGAATCGAGACATAAATGTGAGATTCGTAGGTAAGAAGAATGCGTTGCGTGAGAATGATGAATGATATGCAATGATTAATTAATTATTTTTTGTTTAATTAAAATAAACTTCGACAATTGGATTGCAAATATCAAACAGTGGGGAGACCCCATTTTATTGAATTCAAAGATTGCGGAAATGGAAATACAGTAATTTACAAAGCGTTGTAAAAGGAAATGTCTAAACTAATGGACCCTGAGTCCTCTCTGAAGAGAGCTCAGGTGCTGGTTCTGGTATTTTCCTTTTCTTTGACCGGGGCTCTTGAGCCGTTGTCGGGTTTTCATTCCTTTGCCAAGTGAAAGGAGCGAGCAAATTTCTTTGGTCTCCTTGATTCTCTACAGTGTGTTGCTCTAAAATCTCAATCAGAGCATCCTTTTCTTTTAACAGTTGCTGTATTTTCTTGCACTCTACGTTGAGAATACGATACTTGTTCCTCCAAGACCTCTTCTCATGTTGAACTTTGTTGAGAGTAACTTGAAGTTTTTCTGTATCAGACATTAAATAAAGGACAAATTCCCTTAATGGAAGAACTTCTTGACGAGGGTAAGGCATCCTCAATTTGAGAGCTCTAGTTTATACCCAGTGGAGATAAGGCTCCACAGAGATACAGTCCAGTTTTCCTAGAGACTCTCTTCCTTTCTGTGAATATGTTTCCAAGCATGCACTATTTCTGTCTTTAGTGCCCTATCATTTTCTCCTTCCTTGAAGAAAAGACCTTCCAGATGAGCATTACGCGGGACATGCCTCATCGGGTATCCGAATTGATGACGAACTAAAACCGGATGATAATTGATTCCTCCTTTAATTCCTATGAGGGGTACATTAGGGAAATTTCCACAACGGTCAATGATTCTTATCCCGTCATAGATTCGATTGTACCAATCGATGTCAGAGTTGGTAAGAGACATAATTCTCTGCGACCAACGCAAAGTATTCTTTTGATCTCAAAATGCAGCAGACTTGGGTAAATAGGAAGTGAACTATTTGTATAGCAAGGGTACACAACATGTGATCATTCCTCCGCTCTATAAATTCCTTAAGTGTACAGAATGATAAGCATCTGCGAGCAAGGTTGGTACAGTGTTTCCAATTAGAAATATCTTAATGGCGTTGATATCAACGAAGCTATAAATGTTGGGAAACAGAAATAACCCGTAAGTGAGTAAAGGAAAGATGCTTTCAAAAGCAGGCGCATTCCCTATACTAGCAAAGTACAGGGCTTTCTTTATCAAAAACTGGGCTGGAAGACCTTGGATTCCACCCTTAATGATTATGTGAGTCCTGACTTCTGACTCGTCCAAATAGATTGCTCTTGCGATGGTTTGATCTTTTGGAATTTCTTCCAGTCCAGAAAAGGGAGATTGGTCACTATTAGGTAAATTAGTCAGGTGAGAGTACTCCTCCAGTGTTGGTGCTAGCTGATAATCTGGGAATGTGAAGCAGTGATAGACCAGATCGTAGAACTGGATGAGTGTGGACAGGATTCCTTCAATTACATGGACCTTTAACAGAGACAACAGTCCTCCATACTTAGCTCTGAAAGCATCAGGGTTGGTGATCATCCTTGCTAAACCTCTTAAATCCTCTAGTTTTGGAACCTTGAAGGTGTACTTGTGAGTCTTTCTTCTATCGAAATCCATAACGCAATCTTTCTCTCTGACATTTGCAATCATTGTCTCAGTTTAATTTGAAAAAGAGAGACTAGAAGAGAAAATTTTTCTTTGTTTTATGTTTTTTAATGAAATGAATGCATGAATGCAACAAACAAAAACATAGAAAAAACATGGGGTCAAAGGGTCGGTGTCATGAAGTCAAGGCTCTACCCATCCCCAAAGGTTTTACTGGTGATTTTTTGTACCTGTCCGCAAAATCATTGACCCTTCTTGGGATAACAACAGCAGGACGGAATCCGAGCGAGCTGATGTATCTTAGAGTAATCTCAAATGAGGGTAGTATCGTGTGACAACTATTTCCGATAGCTTTCGCACTACAAAATGGTTTTAGTCTACTAAAATCCTCAGCTTCTCAGATAACCCAATCGAACAATCTGCTTTCAACAACGGAAGTTGTATAGGCATTAAATCCGCAAAGGGCGTCTCCACTAATTCGATGGTCTACCGGGACCTCTTACCTGGGATTCACTCCCAATAAGATTACCCGTCTCGTGCCATCACATATCTTAGGTGTATACTCAGTTTTTCCAGATGCGGCATCACACACATTCTTATTAGTAGAAAAATAAACACGAATATCAATTAGGAAAAGCAATATATATATATATATATATTTGTCCTAACATCCTATACCTCTAGTTCTATGATCCTAACAGTCAATGGCGTTCCCCAGTGAAGTCGCCATTTTTCTGTAGCAAGCTATTTTTGTCGGTGACGCGACCACCTTATCGCTGAGGTTTTGGGTTTTCCTCCTCGCGGAGAAAGGGGTGCTACTTTCTGATTTCTTATTTATCCCGTGAAGCTGGAAGGGAAAGGGAAGGTATCTAAAACTAACCTTGCACGCTAATGTTTAATTGAAAAAACGCTTAAAAGAGATTGGGGGGTCCGGGGTCAGGTTATACAATGGGTAGTTGTCAATTACCCATCCTATATGTGGTTATCCGCAGGATGTTAGCAACAGGTTCTGCTTTATACTTGATGGTGTTTATCTGTTAATGGGTTTGGGAAAGTTTCTTGGGAAATGTGACGGGGAGAGTGAGTGGGTTTTTGTTGATGTTTTTGGTAAGGTGCTAATCCTAATTTTTGATTGATGTGAAGGTACTAGACCTAGAGTTTTTGATTAGTATGCTCGCTAAGATTTCGCAATCTTATGCCTACGTATTCCCGTTTAAATGAAAAAGGGAAATTAGAGTAATCGTAGTTCCTCCTATTCTATTGGAGGAAAAAGATGTTTTAGTGTCTCGTTCAAAGCCCAAGATAGAGGCTAAAAGGAATATTTGTGTCTTGTTTAAAGCCCAAGATTGAAGCTAAAAGGTTGACTGAAAGAGAATTTGTCATCTCTAAAGAGGGATTGTGTGCCTTAATCAAAGCCCAAGGTTAAAGCTAAGAGGTTGATTGACTCCACTAGGGAAGTCCTTATACAAAGCCTAAGAGGAGGCTGGAGATGACCGACTCAACAAGAGAGTGGATATATGGGTGCCTTGTATAAAGCCCAAGACGGAAGCTAAAAGAGATCGACTCTTTGGGGATATCGTTATACAAAGCCTAAGAGGAGGCTAACAGTTTACCTTTTCTGAGGAAAAAGTTCTTTTTGTCTTGTACAAAGCCCAAGATTGAGGCTAAAAGGGATTTTTGACTCCGTTGGGGAGGTTTATACGTGTCTTGTACAAAGCCCAAGACGGAGGCTAAAGGAGTTTGTCTCAACAAGAGAGTCTTTTATACTCAATAAGAGAGTGTTTTATACTCAACAATGGAGTGTTTTATACTCAACAAGAGAGTGTTTTTTCATGTCTTGTACAAAGCCCAAGACGGGGGCTAAAGGAGTTGACTCAACAAGAGAGTCTTTTATACTCAACAAGAGAGTGTTTTACTGTCTCGTACAAAGCCCGAGATGGAGGCTAAAAGGAGATTGACCCAACAAGAGAGTCTTGAAAAGTGATGGACTCAAAAAGAGAGTCTGGAATATGGTTGACTCAATAAGAGAGTCTTAGAAGTGATTGACTTAACAAGAGAGTCTGAAAAGTGATTGACTCAACAAGAGAGTTTGAAAAGGTTATCTCTGTTGGGGGAGGATCATTGTACAAAGCCCAAGAGGAGGCTGACTTTCCTGGGGAAATGATCATTATACAAAGCCTAAGAGAAGGCTATCTTACTACTGAGGATTAGATCCATAGGCAGGCCCAAGGATGGGGAACTCTCATGAGAGAGACCGGGATTCTGTTGGAGATTTATCCAGAGTGATCGGCGTTTTTTCCTATGTTTGAAAGGAACTTGAGAATGTCTTTGAGACTCAAGGGGGTTTTAGACTGTCCAAGTCTACTGGTGTTGAAGAGTTTTATCTTTTGTAGGATGCCCAAAAGAGGGCAAGGGCCTTAAGGGATGAGAATCAACCCTAAAGTGGCTTGAGGTTTGACACTGGAAAAACTGCTCTAGCAAAGGATGACTAAGTTCTGTCTTATACCTTTAAGAGGTCGTTAGGGTCCTTATATTAAGCCCAAGAGAAGGCATGAGAACTTCTAAGAAGCTGAAGAGTCCTTGTACAAAGCCCAAGAGGAGGCGGGGATGCTTTTAGGAAGCCTGTGGGTCCCCAAACCAAGAGAAGTTCAAGAAATGCAATTCACAGAGAAGAGATCATTCCAGGAAAGTTCGAGTATTTAGAAGAAACTCCAGAAATGTTATTCACGGAGAATAGATCAACTCTGGGGAGTAGAATTTCTTTGACAATTTTTTAGGGTGACAGTCTGAGAAAAGGTTCACTGAGAATACTGCCTTTCTCTTTGTTTCATATTGATTAACCCCCAAGAGAAGGGAAAACTGTATCTCAAAATCCTATGGGGATCTAGTTTTGTATGTATTTAAAGAGTGACCAACAGGGCTTTACCTAGTTCTAGACGTAGTTGCCGGGGAAAACTCTAAATAACTATACTAGTATATATACAGTTGATATATGATAAGTATTTAAAGGAGTATGAAAGAAGACTAACCATGCGCAGCTTCCCACAATACAGTTATATATATTGGACATATAAAAGAATGAAAGAAGACTAACCACACGCAGCTTCCCACAATACAGTTATATATATATATATATATATATATATATATATATATATATATATGAAAGCATTTAAAAGAAAGCGGATAAACACTTACCCGTTGTAGAGCTTCCATGTTGTTTTGTTAGTTGTTCAACAAAGAAATTAAAGAAAGTTTTGATAGCAACTATACATTTGGATTCAAAATCAAAGGAGAAAGTATTTTGAACAAAGATCGGGGCTTACCTCTCAGGGAGAGGCCCAAATTTTAACAGTGATGACACTGTTGTTTTGTATCGGGACTTATACAACGACTGAGGCCCAAAAGTTTTGGTTAAAAGGGGATTGGGTCTTACACTCTACTAGAGGCCCAAAGATTTATTTTTGTACAAGTTATGGGGCTTACAACTCAGGGAGAGGCTCAGTTGGTTTTGTTACAAAGGCGACGATCGCGCCGAACTTTTGAAAATATACAGAGGGACTTATACAATGTGTGAGGCCCAAAAATTGTTTATTTATAAAGGGGTTGGGTCTTACATTCTTATTAGCGGCCCAAAAGTATTTTTGTACAAATGATGGGGCTTACAACTCATGGAGATGCCCAGATGATTATGTGTTTAAAAAAATGGCGATCGCGCCGAGGTTTGAAAACACAGTGGGTCTTATACGATGACCGAGGCCCAAATTATTTGATTTTCAAAAGGGGTTGGGTCTTACACTCTATTAGAGGCCCAAATGTGTTTGAAAAAGATTTGTGAGGGTGAAAATCAAAGAAACCCTAATTTTATCATTTTTAAAAGTAAATTCTTAAAGAAAATCAATAAATAATGATAAAATACCAAATAAGCTTGAATAAACAACTTGTGATTTTTGGTTAAGATTTGAAAAATGATTTTTTAATCACAAGATGAATTAAAACTCATTTGGTTTTGATTTTCAAGATAAAAATCCACTTTTAAGAGTGTTTAAAACAATTAAAAATGAATTTATTTACAAAAATACCAACTATATTAAATAATTAATATAAATCTGATTTTTTTGTGAAATAAAATATTTTAACATTTTTGTGATTTTTTGCAAAAAGAACCAATCAAAAATCATTAAAATTGAGAGAGTTATTAATTTTCCAAATCATTAAAAAATAATATGAAAAATAATGAAAAGTGGGAAAAATAATAAAAAGAGGATCTGGGGCGAGGGGGGTTCGAATGATATCAAAACCACTTGGGTGGTGATACATCCGTGTATCAAAACCACCCCATGAATACATGAGGCATGCCTTGTTTTTGGCCTGGCCAAGGCAAGGCAATGCAAGGTTTTGGCCAAAAACGTGAAGCTTGTAACTTTCTCATTTCTCCATGGATTGAGACAAAATTTAGGTCTATACTGCCTAGAATTTCACAAGAAATCCAATGGTGGTGGTGGTTTTTTCAGATGAGGCTCCTATTTCAAAACCCGATAGTGTTCTTGAAATAGGCCTATAATTGCATTTTCTATGCTACCTCTTGTTACAGACATAAATTACATGATGAATTGGTTCAAACACAACATATATAACATGTATGAGATGTGTATGATCAGTGGAATTCAAAGCAATGCATATTTCAAAGAGTTCAAGTTGTGATGCTTACCTCTTTATGAGCTTTTTGTGCAATCTGCCAAGTGCTTTGTTCCAGAAACAATTTGATGCTTTGGACACCCTCAAATGATCACTTAGAAGCTTTTAGAATGGCTGGAACCAACTGGAATCCTCAGGAACAAGTTTGAGCTCTTTCTTGCAAAAGGGACAAAAGTGACCAATATGGCAACTCTCTCAAATGGTGCTCCAGATGTGGGGAACCATTTGGGATAGTTCAAGGATGATATTTGGAGTGTGTTTGAGGTTTTATCTGGTTTTCAAAGTGACTGAATCAAGACATGGCTTGAAAAATGCAAAAAAGTCCAATTTTGAGGTTTTGAGAGGGGACTTTGTGATTTTGGTATTACAGGTCACTTGTGAGAGTTTGGACAGCTTAGATATGACATATTGGATGTGTTTGGATCATGAGCTGTGATGGAAATTCTCTCTAACTCAAAAAAATCAGAGTTACCTTGCTAAAGAAGGCATTTTTGCCTAGAGAAATAGATTTTGAGAAAAGCAAGTGTTGTAGTGCTTTCGTGTACTCAAACTGAGCATAAATGAGCTCTATTTATAGTAGAGCAAGTTTGTTTTGTAAGCAATAGTGAATGGTGGCGGCAGCAGGCCTTTGGCCAAATGAATCATTTTGGAATCTTAAGTCTCCTCTAGCCATTGACTAGAGGTTAGAGCACATGCCTATAGCTCTTTGGTTCAGAGCTTATCCTTGACTCATCCAGTTGGAAATGGTTCAATTCATGCCACCTTGGTGCATCCATTGAATGCTCCAAAACAAAATTGGAGTCTTGGCCTCTTTTAGGCTTTTTAGGGTTTGGCATGTTACTTTGGGAATCTTGGACTTGGGAGGTTGATGAATCAGTTCTTATCCCTTGGTTGTTCCCCTTGAGGTGTGCAGATGGATAAGCATGCTTGGAATTGCACAATTTGAACAAATCGAGCCCTTGTGCACAAATCTGCCTTGCCAAGACAGTTTGCAGCAAGGCATGTTGCAACTGTCATAACTCTTAGCTCAAGTGGAGTTTGATGGAGTTCTTGGCCATTATGGAAAGCTCTCATATGATACAACATATGTGTAATCATATTTTGTCTTGACACTTTTTGGATCCAAGTGAAAAATGCCCCTACATTTTGGAAAAAGTGAAACAGATTCTGACTTAGTGAAAATTTCACTAAGTGTTGGAAAAAGTGGCATTTTCATGTTTTTGTCATTTTGGTCACTCCATAACTTAAAATCCATGAGGAATTGGAATGAGGTGCAGTTGACACTTTTAAAGTATGCCATGAGGGCTACAAATCCATCTTTGGATCAGCCAAAATGGTTGCTTGGATCTCAAGTTATGATCCTTGGAAGTTGGTACCCTAGCCACTTTGTTCCATAACTTAGAAAATTTCTAAGTTTTTTATGGTTACCTCTTTTACAAGTTATCCCACTTTCTTTGGTTTTTCTTGATGAATGATGATTCCAATCACACATGAACATCATTTTAGGGTTAAGGAACCATAATTGTTAAAAATCTCAAAAAGTCAAACTTTGACTTTTGTGCACAGTTGATTTTTTATCAAGTGAATTCTAAACTGTGTGATCCTCTATGAAATCAAGTCCTAGACCTAAATAAAAATTGATGGATATGTTCCATAGGTGTTATAGGGTGTATTGAATCATGTCCCAAGGTTTGGGATCATGTCTTGGTCAAAAGTCAAAGGCACAGTTGACTTTTTCCTCAAAACCCTAATTGTGGTCCAGATGAAAATGAAACTTGTAGACCAAGCTTCTAGGATCAATCCATTGTTGTAAATGGATCAATGTAGTGTATTAGAGATCCTCAAATCATGTCTTGACGCTTTGACTCATGTTTCTTCCCAAAAGTCAACTTAGCGGTGAATTAGGTCAAGAAACCCTAATTCCTGATTTTTGGTGAATGCATCCCCTGAGGCTAAATTGACTTGATGATTGGGTCCATGAGGTCCCATGGAGTATCTTAGGTTATGCTTTGAAGCATTGGCTCATGCCCAGAGGAAAATTCCCATCTGGAGGCCCTGGTCAACCAAAACCCTAATTTGGTGACACTGTCGATCTTGTGTTTGACCCTTGATGTGGGAGCCCTCTTGAACCTTTATGGGTGTTATAGAGTTTAGACAAGTTAAAGATCATGTCAATTCTTGATTGATCCTTTGTCTAAGAGCTCTGAGAGGGTTTAAAACCCTAATTCTGATTGTAGTGAATGCTCACCCATCTTTGGGGAGACTGATAAGGCATAATGGTACATCCATATTGTGGTGATGATTTGCACAATGATGGGAAATCTTAGTGGTCAAAATTTGGGGTATGACAGGTTGTAATCGCCATAATTTGCCAAAATTAACGGTCGTAATTTACCAATTTTCTTGTAGTGACGTCGAAGGAGATGTCACAGCATGAAGACTCGACATCTGGACTGCTATAACATATTGTTTAAATCAGTTTCAAATCTGCTCCAAGTTTCTAGGCGAGTTTAGCAGTGGATCAAGGAAAGATCTATTTGAAGATTCGAAGCCCAAGGAAACTGAAGCCTATATAAGAAGACTTAGACCTAGGATTTGATGTACCTCGAATGTAACCTAGTTCTCTTGTGTAAAAGGGTTTAGGGTTTTGAGAGTCGTTGGCTCTCTAGGTTGTAAGTCTCCCTCTGTATCGATTTGATGCAGTGTGGTAGACATAGGCACTTGTACAGATTCAGAAGCCTGTAGGCAATGAATCATGTAGTGTTCTTGGAAGAAGCTTTGAAGCAAGTCTAATATAACTTGTTTGTCAAGTAAGCTTGACAGAATTTTGTATTGACAGGGTTGATGTAGATATCACAGGTTGTGATTAAGGGAAGTGAGTGAGGTATCTCGTATCAAAGAGGTTGTTCTTTGATAAAGTCTTCATTGGGTAGAGATTAAGATATAAAGTTGTAAACGGGAGAGTTTAGCTTTGTAACAATTCTACAGATAGTGGAGTCTTCTTCCTAGATTGGTATCTCCTAGATGTAAATGAATTGCACCGAACTGGGTTAACAATTATTGTGTTCTTTATCATTCTGCAGATTTACTTTTCTGTTAGGGTTCATGATAAACATGTTGGATCATATGTCGTAACATCTGTGTTGTTGCAGTTGTGATATTCAAGGTATCAGTCTGCTGTTATGCCTCTGCGTTTAAATGTTTATGCAGAACAATGTCTTGACATGTGTTAGGACATCTGCTGTCTACATTGCCAGAATTTCACTGGTGGAGGGTCCCTTGTCAACCTTATCAGTCTCTGTAGATTCAAGATCAACATTATTTGAGTCTGCAGAATCTTCAGGAGCATCAAGAGATGTTCCAACATCCTCTGTGACATCTTCATCACTCATGGGAAAGAATGCTCCAATGTCATTTGTGACACCAACTTCTGTAATTGAATCATCAACCACAACATTTATGGGTTCCAGCACAACCTTAGTTATTGAGTTGAAAACCCTGTAGGCTCTGCTATTTGTAGAGTATCCCAGAAAGATTCCTTCATCGCTTTTGGGATCCATCTTCCTCATTTGCTCATGTAACATTTGCTTCCAAAAACATGGAAGTATTTCACAGTTGGCTTTCTTCCTTTCCATAACTCATATAGAGTGGCAGATGTGCCAGATCTGATGGTTACTCTATTTAGAATATAACAAGCAGTGTTCAAGGCTTCGGACAAAAAATGATGTGGAAGTTTCTTGGCATGAAGCACGACCCTTGCACATTCTTGAATTGTCCTATTCTTTCTCTCAACCACACCATTCTGTTGAGGAGTGATGGGTGAAGAAAACTCGTGACTAATTCCTTCAGAGGAATAGAAATCATCAAACTTGTTGTTTTCAAATTCCTTCCTATGGTCACTTCTGATTCTAACAATGCCATAATCTTTCTCTCTTTGAAGTTTTTGACACAAAACTTTGAACACTTCAAATACTTCAGACTTCTCCTTGATGAAATGCACCCAAGTGTATCTAGAGAAGTCATCCACCACCACATAAGCATACCTCTTCCCTCCAAGACTTTCAACCTGCATAGGTCCCATCAGGTCCATATGAAGTAGCTCCATAATATTTGAAGTGGTCAGATGTTGGAGCTTCTTATGTGACATCCTTGTTTGTTTTTCAATTTGACATTCGCCACATACTCTTCCTTCATCAATTTTCAGATTGGGAATACCCCTGACAGCTTCCTTTGATAAGACTTCCTTCATTCCCTTCAAGTGTAAGTGGCCAAGTTTCTGATGCCACATCTTCACCTTATCTTCTTTTGACATCAAGCAGGTATAAGGACACTTTGTTTCAAGAGGAGTCCACAAGTAACAATTATCCTTAGATCTGGCACCCTTCATGATAACTTCCTCTTTATCATTTGTTACCAGACACTCAGATTTAGAAAAATTAACCTTCAGACCCTGGTCACATAGTTGACTGATACTTATCAGATTAGCAGTCAACCCTTTGACAAACAACACCTTATCCAGGCTAAGTTATCCAGCATAATCTAACATCCCAACACCCCTTATTTCACCTTTTGACCCATCTCCAAAGGTGACATAGCTAGATGAATGTGGTTTAACATTGACCAAAAACTTCTTGACATCAGTCATGTGTCTAGAGCAACCACTATCAAAATACCAGTCATCTCTGGCAGAGGCTCTTAGGGAGGTATGAAGTATGAGAGCAACAGTTTCATTCTTAAGAATCCACTTCTTCTTCGGTTTACCGACATCCTTTCTCCTTCTGGACTTAGTCTCAGACTTCGGATAGCCATGCAGCTTGTAGCAGTAACACTTTATGTGGCCATACTTACCACAATGATGGCATTTCATGTCTTGATTCATTTTGCCTGAGGAGTTCTTCAGAGGTCTTTGACAATGTTGGGACATCTTACTTGACATCGTTCAATCCTGCTTTCTTTTCTGTTGAGCAGAATTCCCAGCATACCTTTTCTCTTTATTAAAACCAAGTTCATTAACATTTCTCGTATTTCTTCCTGATTGAAGAATTTCATCCAACATATCTGAGTTTCTATTAAGCATTCTTATACACTTAATCATATTGTCAAGTTTAGAATTGAGCAATACAACTGCATCCTCCAGATTGGAAATGGTAGTCAGGTGCTTCAACCTTTCGTCACAAAGTTGGGCAATAAGATCCTGTTGATCCTTCCCTAATTGACAAACTTCCGCACTTCTGATGCACAACTCCTTATAAGAGGCAGCCAGTTCATCAGAAGTGAGTTCTTCAAGATCTGATTCTTTGTTAGAGTCATAAACTCCAGTAAGTTTAGAGACACGTTTAGCAGTTTCTTCTTCGCTTGAGAAGTCATCTTCAGACCAGGATATAGACAAGCCTTTCTTCTCCTTCTTGAGAAAGGTAGGACACTAAGCTCTTGTGTGTCCAAACCCTTTGCACTCATAACATTGAATTCCCTTTCCCTTGTTGTATTTTTTTTATCATTATTGGTTCTTATTCCAAAATATTTCCTTCTGTTGACGTCGGATGACTGAGTCTTGACATTAGATCTCGATTTCTCATCCAGTTTCTTCAACAGTTGGTTATACTATTTTTCAAGAAGCCCCACAGCCTTGGACAATTCCTCATTGGAATTAGGATCACCTTCATCTTGATTAGACACCAAGGCTATACGTTTCTTCTTCTCATATTTCTCATTGATAGCCAGTTCAAAAGTTTGAAGAGATCCCATGAGCTCATCCACCTTCATGGTGTTTATATCCTGGGCTTCTTCAATAGCAGTCACCTTCATATCAAATTTCCTCGGAAGAGATCTTATAATTTTTTGAACCAACTTCACTTCTCGAATCTTTTCTCCAAGGTCACTTGAAGTATTGGCAATGTCTACAATGTTCATATGAAAGTCTTGAATACTTTCATCCTCCTTCATCCTCAAGTTCTCAAACTTGGTGGTGAGAAGTTGGAGTCTTGAAGATTTCCCCTAGAAGTTCCTTCATGAGAAGTCTTCGATATCTCCCACGTATCCTTTGCAACAGTGCAGTTCTTGATCAACCTGAAGATGTTCTTGTCAACACCATCGAACAAGGCATTCAATGCTTTGGAGTTACCTTGAGCAAGTTTGTCATCTTCATCATCCCAGTCTTCCCCAGGTTTTAACTCATCAGTGATCTTCCCATTCTTGTCTTTAGCCTTTGGTGGATCCCACCTTTTGACCATAGACTTCCAAACTTTACCATCCATAGACTTGATGAAGGCCACCATGCACATTTTCGATATTCATAATTGGATCCATCAAGAATGGATGGTCTATTTAATATTCCTCCTTCTTTGTCCATTGAACCAGAAAGTAACTTACCTGAATCTCACCCAAATGCAGAGCAGGATGTCTGCTCTGATACCAATTGAAATTCTGGTAGCAGATCTCAGATAACCTGAGAGATGTCGAGACACTTGATCTCTGCTTCAAACACAATGACAAAAGGGACAACATACAGATTGCAGAAAAATAAACAAACACACAATGGTTGTTGACCCAGTTTGGTGAACAACTACACATACGTCTGGGGGCTACCAAGTCAGGAATGAAATCCACTAGATATTATTAATTCTAAGCTAAACACCTCCAATTTACAACTTATCACTTAATCACTACCCGTGCTTAATTTTTACCTAAGACACTTCCTAGGTATGAGACCCTTCTCAATTCCCTTTCAATCACAGTAGTGACTGAAATTACAACTCAAAGTAAACAGTCCAACTCTAGTATCAACACGACACAAGAGAGGCTCACAAATACAAACCCTAAACTCACTAGGTAACAATGTATTTTCCACACATTTTCTAGGTTAAATCCATCTCATTTATAACCATAAACATGACTGGATTTGGGCTTCAAAACGCAGCAATTCTGTTCCACAGAATATGCAGCTAATTCTCCTCTAGAATAATTTCTTCAATCCTAAGTTTCCTAAAGTGCCTCCACACTTAGAAACAACATCTTCAAATTATAATCAGAATATTTGATTCCTCAATCTTGGACGCCACCTAAGAAAAACAAAAATAGTCCCAGAATAATCTGAAATATGGAATTAAAACTAGCAATAATTAAAAACTGAAAAGTAACAGACAAAAATGTCGAATCATCATGATAGGACATCTTGTCCAACATCTTGATCTTTAGTTAGTTCTTTATGTTAGGACATCTTGTCCAACATCTTGCTGTCAAGTTAGTTTTACCAAAGTTAATGCCAACCTCAAAGGCTTGGACTCATCAAAACTGCTTGGGTATTTAAAGGGGGTTGCTGCTTCTTATGTCTCAGGTTATGTTTCTTTTGCTGTGTCGTTTCTTCATGGCTTTTGTCCGGGTTTGGGTAAGTACTATGTGGGTCTGGAACTGTGTTGGTTACTTTTGCCAATTTTTGGCTAAAAAGGGGGAGAATGGGTGTGTATTCATCTCAGCTGTGGGTTGGTCCTTACATCACATAACTGATATCCTTTTGGTTGTGGAGTCCATTCTTGCAGTTGCTTTGCAAGGATGTTGTATAAGATGTTCTAACATCTTGTTTATGTCTCAGTTTCCCTTCTAAGTCTTCTTTTTGTGCTTGTGATATGAGTTATGAACACAATTGTGTCTTGTGTTTTGAGTTATCCAGAATTGGGGTCTGCTCCTCTAATCTCTGGTCTGGATAATGAAGGATGGTAAATAGGGACTGGTTTTGAGGGGGACTGTCGTGCATCTTCTTCTTCATGTACACCAGGTCAAAGGGTACACGACATACAACAGGTGGTGTGCGCCGTGTAAACCATACATACAGTTGGACGAGAAAAATGAAAGCTTCCAGGAGTCACATTATTTTCTAACAAACTAGGTAACTCAACATAATTGAATTGAGTGACTCATTATTCGAGGAATCTTCTAGACTTAGGGCCCTTTCTTGCTTATCTTCTTCTACTTAGGCATCACAAAATCATTGAGGTACTTTGGCCTTGTTGCATTCCTTGTGGCCCTAATTTGAGGCCCTGTGTAATTTTTTTCTTTAACTTAATCCAATGTCACATTTTGGGCTTCATCCTCATCCTCATGGCCCATGACAGAAACCCGCTTCTTCTTTTGTTTTAAATTTGGTGGACTAAACTAACTTATATTAAACTTTGAGGCATTCTGTTTGGTATTAATTTGGTCTCTTTTTTTGTGACATTTGTTTGACCTAATTTTTTTGGTTTGATTTGTAGCGTTACTATCATGAAAATTTTGTGATGTGGATATTCTTGACTTATTATGATAGTTATTTTTTATCCGCATTGACTTTTTAGATTGCTTTTTTTTCTGTGTTACATTTATTTACTTTGAAATTAGACATACTAGAGTTTATGTTAATTTCAATTGTGCATTTCATGTATGGAATAGTCTCTATTCTACGTTGTTTTCATTCATGCCATATTTATTCTTCTATCACACATTCCCTATTTATTTATTTTTCAGGCTAAAATAAAATTTATCTTAATTCTATTATAAATAACCTATCGACGCTATAAGGAAGCAAGTGAAATTATGAAGAATCACTAACTCTTTATGAATCAAAGAATTATTGACGCAAGTGGTCTTATATAACATTAGTAAATGCCAAGATAATTCTTTTAAAATCAATTAATTGAAATCTGTTCCACATTAGAACTAGAATTGACTAGTGAGTGATGAATTTAAATTGAAATGGTGGGCTTGAGCTTCAAATATGATGAAAAAGGATCTAACCTGCAAGGTTAACACTTTAACGCCCAAGTTAGTATGAGAATCAGATGAAGTGAATGATATTTGAATTAAAAAATTACCCGAGAAATAACATCTTCTCCCTTTATATAGTAGGAGAATTATGACTACTTGTTAATCTCTCAGGGTGAGATGCGAGAATCTATTCGACATATCTTGAGGTTAGAATACCTGCTTCCCTATCTAGGATCGTGCACATGTTCCTTACTTGGTTCGATGATCCAATTTTATTTTTGGACGAGGGTTTTGTCGTTCTATCTTTCTTTTTCTGGTTATTGCATGGTTTAATCAAAAGTAGTGATCTGACGTCATCATCATAGGGAGCTTATACCTTAAATATGCCATGTACTTGGTGGCTAATTTTTTTTACGTGCATGTATACATGATTAAATTAGTAGCAAGTGATAAGAAAAAGTATCGATCTCATAGAGATTGTATCAAGCATAATGATTTTATATAAGAAGTTGTAAAGTAAACATGAGCAAAGGTGATAAAATAATGGTATGTGTCACGTGGTTAAGAAAGGGGCAAAAATAAGATCATTAAAGGTTAATACAAAGAGAAAGATTATGTTAGACAATGTTCCATTTAATGAATTAATCTAATGTATGCTTTTGATATGTTCAATCAGGACAGACGAGATCAGAACACTAGTGCAAAAAACACTTGTTAAGTCGGGTAAAAAAGGCTTTTTAAATCAGTTCCGTACCTGACTTAAGAAAAGGCGACATAACAAGTTTTGACTTGTTAAGTCGGATTATGAACTGACTTAACAAAGTCTTGTTAAGTCGGTTGTATTGAAGCCGACTTAATAGATTGTTGCATTAAGAAACTCGAACGACCTATAAACCCGACTTAAGAAGGTATTTTGTTAAGTCGGGTATGGTGTTAATCGACCTAAGAAGTGTTTTTTTTGTTGAAAATCATGCTTTTTCTGTATCTGAATGTATGCAGAAAACCTACACATTAATCAGACAGTATGATTTATAAAAGGTCAGTATGATTTAATCCATGAATGAATCTCAGGCATATATGCACAATTCATATCTCTCAGGACATTAAAAATTCTCAGGCATAAATTTATATATTTATTAAATACATTACAAACACAAAAATGTACATGTGATAAATTTGAGCATCATATCAGGTTATCAAGTTTAAGGACATAAATATCTTACAAATTCAAACTTTTGCAAAGGTTCCTTTCAATGTATCCATGAGTAGGAACCAAAAGAAAAATGTATCTATGTGAGAGCCTTTGCTAATTTAGGCCCAATCCTGAAGATAATGTTTTTACATGAACAATTAATAACAGTAAACCAATAACCAAAGACAAATAGTAAAAGGAAAAAAAGGTATATATTCAATGAAAGCCAACATTAACCAGAGTAAATAATTATTGTTTCTTTATACGAAAATTCAAGATTACATATCCATGGTTTCTCCAGCAAGACAAGATTAAACAAGTTATATGCCAAAATATTAAAATAGTTAGTAACATAATTCATCTATATCTATGTATAATAAGTTAGATCTCATGAGTATAAACAGAGTTCAACACACCAAAGTAGCAATGATCCCAACCACATTTTGAATTGCAACATTTGATTTAGGAATTTGTAAACAAATCTAAAGAGCATCTCTGATTCTGAATTATGTCACCAATCTGCGCAGACACCTTGCCTTTGATGATCCTAAAACTAGCAGTTGTACCACCATTCTGCAGAGTTGAAGATACCACCTAAAAACACAGCCAACCAATCGAAACAAATCAAAAATCAACCGCTAACTAACAGGGATCGGAGAAAGTGCCTTTCATCACACGACAGACTGGTCCAGAATAACCATTAAGGTATAACATATTTGAGACAAGAAATATAATATGCAACAAGCTCATCATACCTGGCTTCTATTTTGATGTCTCAACAACTGCTCCAATTGCTTTCTGCAACATAACATTCACATGAAAATCCAGTCCTTCAAATTCTAATTCAAACATTTAGAAGGAAAAAACTTGAGCAGACCATCCTTTTAAACTTTCAATTAAGGAGTATAATGGCACTTCTACATGCAAACAATTTGGTTAGTGAACATATTGCAACTCCCTGCGTTATAGGAAAGATATTTGTTAGCAGCCAAAATTGAAGAAATCACACCACCTTGTTGTAAAATTGTATGGCTTTCCACTGAGCAATTCTACAAACATGCAACAAATGCTCCATATATCAATTATGAGAGTATACTACAAAGGATACAAAAGTATTCTCTATATAGAAAACTAAATTACATATATAATAGAAACGTTAGAATCAACTTCATTCAAACAAAAAATGAACATAATGATGCTTTTTTAGCTGAGGCTGAGTACATGGTATTAATCCCTTCAATGAAAATTAGTTAGTTAACAAATCCAATTTCCTTTCTTAAAATATTTCTATGATTCAGTTAAGTGTAAATATAATCAAGTGTCATTGTGATATAGTGTGAGAGAGTTCTTGTGTTTAAACACTAGCACTACCAGGACTCACTTTCATTCTTATTTCAAATATTATAATTGTGAAATCCTAAACTTAAACAAATATATTTTCTACATGAAATCTTTAGCAGACTCCCTTTAACTACATATGACAATGTTCAACATCAAAACACAACAACAGAACATAATGCTTCTAAATTAAGCTTATAAACTATTTCATTTCCCTCTCTAATAAGAAAGCAAAATATCAGAAGAAAATACATCAAAGTTAATCGGATAGTTTGACTTATAAAAGGCTCCTATCAAAAGTTCATTGAAGCACATTAATATAAAAGAGAGACAAACCTTGTTATACTATAGGTCTCTGTTGAAATCACCAGACTCCATAGCAAGATGCAAAACATACCATAATGCTTCAAACTAGACAAAATGCAAAACATACCCAACCTAGCATAATTAGGGGCTATAATTAAGGAATTGATTTTCATACCTTTAGAGTGTATAAAGGCATCCTATATAATAGGAGCTCTACCACCTTCCTTGCTAGCACCTTATATCTAGAAATAACCAAGAAACACTTAAATATTTAATTATATCATTCTACTAACAAATAATCAAAATGAATTAATCCAAGCCATATAATATCATAAAACAGAACCAGCTGTTATGAAAAAGTTCAGTAATAGCGAAATAAGTTAAATATAACATTTACAAAGCTTTACATAAAAAAGGACAACAATACTTAGGAGCAAGGGAGAAAATTACCTCACAAACAACTTCCATAGATTATGTCATATTAATAGGTTTTGAAACTGATTTGAAATGGTATACAAGGGCTGCAATTTCTTTCAGAATTGACATATTTTGGGAGCCCATCAACTTAGCCTCTTGCAAAACCAAAATGATTTGAACTGGTATACAAAGACAGAATTGGAACTAAACAACCAGTTCTTGAATAACAAGGCAAACACAAACAACATACTTAAATCTTTTCAAACAAACTAAAAACGAAATAAGATCCCAATACTAACAACAACAAACTAACACAAAGTAATAGTTATCATTTATTGAAATAATTATTTTGGCTACATTACAACAGTAATACACTTATTATTAGTGGCAGAGTATTAATAAATGCTAACCAATGTCTAATCTAGCATTATCAGATATGTAAACCAACCATAAAAATAAGGCCCAATTAGTTGTGAACAAGTAATTATAATAGAGTCAAAAACAATTATTGAATAACTATACATACCATTGCCTTCATGTGCTGATAAATAGGGATCCCATTCATTCTTGGGTTGTCTCTAGTCTTCAACAAGCGAGTTCTCCGAGTCAACCTTTTCTGTCTAGAATAACCATGTTTAATCATTAGAGTTACACATATATAATCATAAGAGTATATAATATACATGAAATTAAATGTTAGAATAGAATATAATAACTACTAGTTAACTTTTGTTAATACCTCTAAATTACGAACTATGTCACTGAGTAGCAATTGTTTCTACTTAAGGGAATGTAGAACTCTGCCACTGATAGCAATATGCATGAATAGAATAACTGAGAACTATGTCACTAGAATAAAAAGCACTCCTTTCTCATTTGGTGTAACCTATTGCATTGCACAGAGAAACGATTTGACTAGCGCAGGTTCGCAAAACACTCCTTTCTCATTTTTTCAACTTCAAGGACAATAGAATAAAAGAAAAATGACAATGATAAAGGGGAAGCGCTGCATTTATCTGGAAAAAAAAGACCACGTTTTGATACCGGATACCACATAATACTTCTCTTACCAAAAGCTTTTTTTTCCTGTACCATTACTATTCACCATACTCCTTCACTACATAAATAACTCCACCTTCCAACATTCATTCTCCCCACCATGTTCATGCTCTCTTTATTTCATTCACATAAACCACACTACTCATAAACTCTCACTTTTTGAAGCTTTAAAAACCTGCACAATTTTCCTCATACCAACAACAAACATCACCTCTACTGTTATTATAACACCCTTATCAACTTACTTCTTCAACTTGTAAAAAAGGGAAACATCCATGTGGTCACTATAATTATACCACAATCTTTATCCCACACTCTTTTTTTTATTGCTATGGCTCACAACCTACAACACAAACTCTCTGCACACAAACTCCATAACCTCTTTACTCACCACAACAACCATCTTCCACTCTTCCCCACCTTCATCAAATACCTTCCAACGCAACCGTTTTCTTGCTGCAACCATAGTCATATATTTCCTCAACATCAACAGCTATTGATTTTCTCTAGGAGGGAGGGAGGTCAGAAGAAAAAAGGCATACTTAACTCATAAATTTTTTGACTCTATGCTCAACAAAGCTTGCATCCTTGTTCTATGGTTCAAGAACAATCTTCTTCTACTAGCTGAAAGCATCCTAACTTTAACAAAGCAGCTGCTCGGTTGTCGTATTCAGAAGTTTCCCTGTTTCCATTGATATTTGGTAATGGAATGGAATGTAAGCCAGATCTAGCTTGCTTTTGAAGAGTTGGATACATATCCAAGATTGTGTCTAGAAGAAATTTGTCAGATCTATGTACTGAGATGAATGAAATAGAAATACAACAATCATCATGATATCCTAACGGAGTTGTAACCCAACGACCTAACAACACAACACCGCGGCTGCACCATCACCAACTATGTCACTACGATGTCACTGAGATATCATGAGGTTTCACACCCTTATTAACAGTAATACACTTACTATCTTCACATTATCGAATTGAAACCTCATTCACACCCTCTTGCAATAATAATAATAATAATAATAATAATAATAATAATAATAATAATAATAATAATAATAATAATAAAACAGAAATAACAACAATAGCAGCAGAAACAGAAATTTCAATATCACAAAAATTAAAAGTTAGGGTTTAGAAATTACATACCTATGAATGAATAGTGCCTTCCAAAAATTTAGGGTGTCAGATTTGCAGTGAGGGATTCGATTTCTCGGCAGTGAAGAGTATGATTGGGTTTTATGTGAAGGATTCGAGTTTGATGAAGGGGTTTCTGGGTTCGTGAGAAGAGTTTAACAAAGGGGTTCATTTGTCAAATGATGAGTTTGTTGTGAAGAAGAAGGGTTTGTAGTGAGAGAAGGGTTTGTAGTGAAGATCGAATTTGTAGTGAAGAGAAGAAGAATTTGCAATGAAGTCGCGTGAAGAAGAGATCGAGAAGAAGCAAAAGGGTTTGCATTTTTATGAATATGATTTATGAGTTTAATTTTTTTTTTCTGATCTTAACTTTTATGAAGGGTATTTTGTTCGATTCCCGCATAGTACACATTGAAATTTAATTTGTTAAAATTAAATAAAACTTCTTAGGTCAGGTGGGCGATAACTGACTTAATAAATATGTTTCTTAAGTCAGTTAGTGAAAACAAACGACTTAAGAAATTTAATACGAATTATATTTTTTTATTTAACTTTGCTTAAGTCAGTTCTAAATGTAACCGACCTAACAATGTTACAAATATTTACGAAATTGCCACCGCATCACTTCTTAAGTCAGGTTGCAGGTGAACTGACTTAACAACCTCTACTATAAAGATATTTTTGTACTAGTGGAACTTGATCTTATGGTGTATCTATACAACATTAGTAACATATACAGTAACGTAAGGGGACAAATATCTAAGCCTAGCTTGTAACTTTAATGCATGTCTCATTTCATTTTGAATGGCATTTATGATTGTAGCTCTTTATGTCTAAAGTAGCTTATCTTGTGAATATCTCTATCATACTATTTTCAAATATATTTCCGTATAAGTTCCACTTATTAAAAGATCTCACAATATTAACAAGTTGTTATCTACTCCCAAGGTGGCCAGACAAAGGAATAAATATATGGCATAAATTCACATGAGTAAAATATATCAAGACAACTTATTCATAACATTCAAAAGATTACTAATTCATTAAACTTCACATCACCCAACAAAGCAAGTTTAGCTCATAATGAGCAAAATAGGCACAATACAGAAAGATATTAAGTTACACATTCCTTAACAAGAAGATATAAATAATAAACCTAAGGATGAAACTTCAATCACTTGCAATTTTTTAATCAGAAAGCGCCATCTTCTGTCGTGACAGAATTCTTCGTCTTCATTTATTTTAATTATGTGTAATTTTTCCAAGTTTCTGAACCCCTTTCTTCATAGCAATAAACCTCTATTTATAGAGATTTTCTAGATGCATAATATCTCTCTCTTTGGTTCTTGGGCCCTTACAATGATCATTTACTTAAGCCCAAAAAATAAAGCATATTCCTTTGTGTTGTATTGTGATAATACACTGCACATGGGAGACAACATGACACTGTGGCAGCACTGCAGTAGTAACAAAAATGCAGGAGCAACATCGGTACAACAACAGCAGGCCTTGACAACTTTTTCAAATTTTTGCCTTCTTATCCATTCATTTTCTCCTTTGTCTTGTAGTGTTCCATCCTTTTCCATTCATTTTCTCCAACTCAGTCCTATTTTCTTCTCAAATCTCTTCCATGTTAGCATTAACACTGAAGTTGAGAACTCATACCGACATCTTATGGCTCAGGGAGTGCTGGATGGTTTTCAAAGATTCCAAACGTATAATGTTATGATACTCTGAACGCTATAAAGGCTATAGAGTATATAACACTGAAACACAAATTTTTGAGAAATCAATTCATGTTAGATTTAATGATAAGCTTGACTCTGAAAAGTCAAAGCTAGTTGGGAAGTTTGTAGATCTGGAGATTACCTATCCAGGCTTTGAAGGTAAAGAATCAAAAGCCAAAGAATTAGAGGCTAAAGACTCTGAAACTGTTCAACTAGAAGTTGTTGTCATTCAGACACCTATGAGGAAGCGCATACAAAGATCTTCACATTCTGAAGAATTGATTATGGGAGATAAAAATGAACTAGTCAGAACCAGATCCTCATTCAAACCTTCTGAAGAGACACTTCTAGGTTTGGTGTCCCTCATAGAACCTACATTTGTTGATGAAACACGTCTGGACACTGAGTGGATTTTGGAAATGCAGGAAGAATTAAACCAATTCTCCAAAAATGATGTATGGGATCTTGTGCCAAGACCCAACGGAACTCATGTCATTGGGACAAAATGGATCTTCAGAAACAAGCTGAATGAAAAAGGAGAAGTGGTAAAAAAATAAAGTCATACTGATGACACAAGGTTATAGTCGGCAAGAAGGGATTGACTATACTGAGACCTTTGTACCAATTTCTAGGTTTGAGTCTATTTGTCTCTTAATTTCTTTTGCTGTAAATCATAACATCATCTTATATCAGATGGATGTTAAGAGTGCATTTCTGAATGGTTACATAACTGAAGAAGTGTATCTACACTAACCTCCTGGTTTTGAAAATCACAAAAACCCAAATTTCGTTTTCAAACTCAAGAAATCTTTGTATGGTTTGAAACAAGCTCCTAGAGCATGGTATGAAAGAGTAAGCAATTTTCTTTAAGAAAATGATTTTATCAGAGAAAAGGTTGATACCACTTCGTTCTGCAAGACATTAAAAAAATGATATTTTAGTGGTTCAAATTTATGTAGATGACATTATATTTGGTTCTGCTAAGGCTACCTTGTGCAAGGATTTTTCTAAGTCTATACAGGCAGAGTTTGAGATGTGTCTGATGGGAGAACTCAAGTTCTTTCTGGGTATCCAAATTATTCAGAGTTTAGAAGGAACATATATCCATCAGAGAAAATATACCAAAGAACTTATGAAGAAGTTTGACATGTCATATTGCAAGATAGCTAAGACTTTAATGCGTCCTACATGTATTCTGAAGAAGGATGATGTAAGCAAAAAGGTAAAGCAAAAGCATCTGAATGCAACACTCATATCCTCTAGATGAAAAGTTTGCTAGATGAATTTTAGATATACGAGAGTAACATTCTTATTCTTTGTGATAATACCTCAGCTATTTGTTCATCTAAGAATCCCATTTTACATTCTAGAGCTAAACATTTTGAGATTAAATATCACTTTATTTGTGTCTCTGTTCAGAAGGGAATTTTAAATTTTATATTTATTGATACAGTCCATCAAAGGGTTGATATCTTCACAAAATCCCCTGCTGAGGATAAATTCATTTTCATTTAAAAAAAAAAATTGAAAATGGACTTATGTCCAGAATGAAAAAGATGTATATCTCAAAATGTTTAATTTCAAAGAATGATTAAATGAGACTCTGAGATTTTTTGACTCTGTACAGTGAGCCTTCCTAAGTGAGAAGGTGTCTTATATCAAAAGTATCCAGTCAGAACTTATTATTTTTGCTTCTGGATTCTAAAGAGTTGCTACATTAATTAGCCATCAATCAACCTAAGTTTGTGAATCAGATCAAAGACAACTTGGGTAAAGAGATTTCTTAGGAATAAGTAAAATTTCTCTACATCTTCCCCCTTATCACAATCTGTTGCACTATTCTAGATTTTATCATCATTGCTAAAACCCTTTTTAAACTCACTTCACTCACTTCAAACACCATCAATACTTTCTTTCCTACACTTTCTCTCTTTCAAACCTTTGTCTCTACAACCCCAAAACCCATTGTTCATCACAATGGCTAATTCTCAACAAGTTTCTCAACAACAACAAGCTACTCAAAATCAAGAGCAACCATTAACTCAACAATAACAAGTGAGAGAAGGAATTCCTAAGATTACTTTGTCTACTCTGGTCACTGAGTTGGAGGTTCTATGTGAAATGATAGTAGATTTTGATAACTTAAAAGAAAATGGTTTTGATCTTACTGATAGAGTGATATCACAAGGTTGGGATGAGTTCTGTGATTGTCTCAAAGGACTAGTTTACCATGAACTGGTTAAAGAGTTTTATATTTTCGCAACTGCTTCCAAACTTCAAATTGAAATTAGAAAAATACACAATAAGTGGGGTTGAATTGTGTTTGCAAAATTCTTTTTACTTCTGAACCAGAGTTTGGAATCTGATAATGAGTGCAGCGAAAAATGTAACAGAAGCAAATAAAAACAGCAAAGAACACACAACAGTTAACCTGGTTGCTCTCCAACTGAGAGTACTCTAGTCCCCTTGCCACTCAAGAGATTTCCATTATAATCAAACTGATTACAATTACGTATACTCACCAGTATAACACTTTCCATGCTCAGACCTACAACCTAAAACTTCTTTGCTTAATCAGCACCTGATCAAGACTTCTCTACTTAGATCCTCAGATCCTAAGACTTTCCTTGCTTAAACCCTTATGGTTCAAGACTTTACTGCTTAGATACTCTGCCTAAGACTTCTCTGCTCAGACGCACCGTCTAAGACTTCTTTGCTCAGATTCACAATCCAAGACTCCACTGCTAAAGCCCAAGGCAAAAGACTTTTATCTAAACTAACTGTTTAGAGAAGGAATAACTTACAACAACACTTGATTAACAATCAGAGGTGTTCAAATATAATACAACACACGTTCACACAAAGGATTCTTAAGCTATACAAGAATAAGAACTCTTTAACAAATTAACTTCTCTTGAGTTGATATGAATGTAGTGCATGTATATCTCAGTTGTAGTTGCAGCATTATTTCTTGAGTTGATCTTCAAATCTTCTGCTCCATTTATAGCTGAAGAAATATAGTCGTTTAAGTATCCTCAATGACTATAATCAGATCAAATCTTCTAGTACATCTTCTTTTCCAATAAAGCAGGTGTTGGAACTCGTAGTCAAGGAATTATCCACAGAACAAGGCCTTTGTCTGGACAACACTTCTATGAGACAAGTACAACACAATCTTTTGAAGATAATATCAACATATCTCGAGTCCCGTGTTAGCAGAGCTTGAGTTGACACTACTCAGTTTCAGAGGCAGCCACATCACGCTCATGATTCTGAAATGTACTAGCAGTAACTTTCTAATCAGAATCTCTCACGAGTGTATAATCAGAACCGAACCAAAGTTACTTCTTTGTTAGAACTATTTTCATCAAGTAAATATAATTTTGCACACAAGAACCAGCTAGTTAGAAATCCTAATTGTTTTTCAAATACTTTGTTATCATCAAAACCTTAGAGGATATATGGTATGAACCAAATTTGTCTCAACAATGTCCCCCCTTTTGATGATGACAACCTTAAGAGTGTGTTTGGATGGGGTAATTGAGAATTTTTAAGAAATTCAAAATTCTAAGCAATTCAAATGATTCAATTGAAATTCATTCAATTTAAAATTATTTTGTTTGGATGAAGTATTAAAATGATTCATTGTTAAATTTTTTCGGTCATTTTCTTAAAATTTAAAACTTTTGGGGCAAATTTAAAATATAAAAAATATGGACTAATTTGCAAATTTTGAAAATTTAAAGAGACTCTTGAAAATTTTGAAAAATTGTAGGGACTTATTTGTAATTTTTAGAAAATTTTAGGGGTGAATTTGAAATTTTCATAAATATGAGAACCGTCTTATAAAATTTGAAAAATTAATAATAAACAATTTAATAATTGCATGATATAGAGTGAAAGAGTAATTTCAAATTCCTTACTTTTTGTTGTCATTTGAAATTCTTTAAATTTAACTTGAATAAAATACTTCATAAATTTACATCATTTTAACAATTCTCTATATTTTTTATCCAAACAATTGATTTTGGTCAATTCATTTTAAATTGGGTTAAATATGTTTTTGGTCCCTATAAATATGTCATACTTCATTTTTAGTCCCTATAAAAAAAGAACATATTTTGATCCCTACAAAAATTTTATACAAGCAGTTTTAGTCCTTGTTATTTTCTAAAATTTTGAAAACTATTTTATTACTCCTAAACTTTTAAATTTTTGAATAATTTTTTTCTTACTTGTTTAGATAACTATAAAATATTTCTTTACTAAATTATATAATTTTTTAAAATGAGAAGAATTAAATATGAATTTCTTAAATTTCAAAAGATAATGATAAAAGTAATGAAATTCTCGACTTATAAATCAAATTTTGAGTTTTTTTTTCCGAAGAACTTTTTATAACATTCTAAATATATCTGTAAAATAATCATTCAAAAATACACATTGGTTTAACAGTAGGGACTAAAACTACGTGCATAATTATTTTGTATGGACCAAAAACTAAATTTGATAATTTTATAGGGACCAAAAACATATTTAACCCTTTTAAATTTTCTCAAAAAATTACTTTCCCTCATTAAAATGGTTCATCCAAACACACTCTAAGTATTTAAAACAATCAGTAGTAGATTAATTACGCAACAACTTTCAGGGTCGGAGGTTTATAAGCTCCCCCTGTGTCAAACAGTTTCAGATGTGAGGTTTGTAAGCTCCCCCTGAGTCCTATCTGTGAAGTTTAAGAGGTGAGATTTGTAAGCTCCCCTATATAGAATAATTGAATCCACTCCAATTGTGAGGTTTGTAAGCTCCCCCTATATAGGATCACTAAACTCATCCGGATCCAAGATTAATCTAGAAGAATACTTAATCCATTCTCCCCCTTTGTTATCAACAAAAAGACAGAGGAAAAGGAAACTTCAACGATTAATAATGGTTTCTGAACAATTCATAGCTGAACACCAGTCAAGAACAAGTTGGTCAATCAACCCAGCTTGTTGCACATGAACAACAACACCCCGTTGAACAAGAATGATAGAAAAAACCCTACAAAAAAGAATAAGAAAAGATAGTTCTGATGCAAGTATCTCTCACAAGAGCAACAACCCATATTGATTTTAATTAAGGAGACTAGGAATAAAATTTAGTGTTTATCATCAGAACAAAGCCATCATGTTCACTTTTTTCTAAGCCTTAGATTGATTCCCATAATTTGGTACTAGACTTTTGCCATAGGAGTAGAATAGAGTGTATCCTTTGTGTCAAAATCTTCAAGAAAAGCCGTGAAAAAGAACGATGTTTGGACGCTAGTATATATAAATAAAATTATGTCGCACAGAGGTTTAGAGTTATACTGACGATGTTTGTTGTTCCTCACCTCCTCCTTTTCATATTCATTCACAGTCATGGAATGCAATCCAAACAATAATTACACCAAAAACCCAGCAACCAGCCTTCGATACACCACCGCTAATAACTAAAACAGGTAAACAACAACAAATGTTTGAAGAAAGACTACAGACCACGCCGATTAGGTCCTTAATCCGAGAATTAGAACTTTAAACCATATCAGCATATGCTACTTCTCCTCCTAAATCATTGTAGTTTTCACATACTCAAATCACCGAAAACAATACTATACTATGATTCGTTTTAGTTCCACATATTTTCTTTCAAATTTCGCCAAATTTGGAATTTGTTTCATATCCTATAATGATTGAGGTCTTAATGCTAATAATGCTCTTGAATTTAGTTCATTTATATGCCGCTTCTTCATGAAAATTTGCACATTGCACTACCTAACTTTGCCAGGTTCTTAGGGCATGGTAGAAAATTAAACTATGTCTATACTGCTAGTTACTTCCATTATTTTTTATCCAAATCCCAATTATTGCAAGTAATTCACTAGAAAATTTGAGTGACTCATTTATTGACGGAAACATTTCAATCGCTGTGGTCATTAAACTAACCACCGAAATTTTATATTCATTAATAAAATTTTAAACATCACTAAATTGATCATAAAATAAACTAAGTCACTGATTTAGTGAATGAAATTTTATGACAGAAATTTTGATCTTAAAAAAAATGTTTTTATATTAAATTTAATTTATAAAAAAATCAGCGGCCAAATTTTTGTCATTAATAAATTTTGTTTTTTTCCTTTTAATCCTCTTTATTAAGTTATTATTTTACCTCCATTTTTTTTCTTTTTTTTTTTATTTTAATTACCTCCTAATATTTAATTTTCAGTAAAAAAGTTTCACTTTTTTATTTTGATAAATAAGACATATATTATATAAAAAATTGTGCAATATTATTTTTATATGTGCATAAAAGTGAGTTTTATTTTTATTATTTTTATATGTTTATAATGAAATTAAAGTTTTTATTATTATATCAATAAAACTATATAACAATTAATGATTTTTTAAATATTATTTTGAAATATATATATATATATATATGGAATTCAAACTAAAATCACTGGTTCAGTTACTATCGTTAAATTTTGGTCAAAATTAGCGGTGTTTCGTTGAGTTCAACGGTGATACAAGTGTATGTGGAAGAGAGAGCTTCCACATGAGGGGGAGCATTGTGTATAAAATCATATTTGAGGGGGAGTGTTGAGAATCAAGTGTGAGGAAGAAGTTCCACATTGATTAGAAAATGGAAGATTAAACACTTTATAAGTGGGAGAACCCACACACCTATCACCTTAAGGTTTTAGGTGGATATGTGGTGTGTCTCTCACAAAGGTGTGACTCAAATAAAAAATGTTCCATCGTTGACCCCCTCGATGGTTCCACCAACAAGATTGAGACAACCTTGACTTCTTTTGAAAACATTTGTCCTCCTAACTCAGGAAGTTAAAGATTACTTATTTTGTAGCCCCTATCTCCTTACAATTGAGGTGTACTTTGTAAGTGTAGTTAGGAAAAAAAGGAAGGTAAGACTAAATAATCAAGCTTAAATTTTCTAGGCATATTAATGGTAGATGTATACATGACAAACTCTAAGACACAGAATAAAAAAGCTAAAAACACCATACAAACACTGTTTTACACGAGTTTCATTGATTCGTAGGTGTATCTCATGAATTTCAACCTATGAAACATGGACTCTGACACGGACACTGGGACACGACACGCACCGATAATGTTAAAATATAGGATACCGCCACCGCTATATATAAGAGAGTATTTAAGCTTTATTTATCCATCTATGATTAAAAAAATTGAAAATATTCTAATCAAAACTAATGTCTTTAATTTTTTATTGATAGCATAGCTAAAAACAAGTTTAATAATTTTAAATTTGTGTGAGATTTGTACAAAATATATATAACGGTGTGTTGAAGCAAAGAAAAACACAAATTTTTGTTTGAAACACTTATCTGAATTGTGTGACATATGTGTTATGAGTGTCATACGAGCGTCAACCATTGATTCAAAGAATGTCGAAACAAAGAAAAATAACCATTTTTTTAGTGGAACACTTGTATGGCTTTTCTGACACTTTTTTTGACTTTTTTGACATGTGTCGTACAGGTGTCATACAAGTGTCGGACATCGATGCGTGTCGGACACTGCGACACGCCTATTCCTAGAGGTGTATGTGCTTCATAGATTTCATCAAATAAAAGTGTTTTAAGGGCTTTGATGATTTTCAAATTCACATACGAGACAACTATGAAATTTTCACTTGTGGAAATGCGCTTGACTAGGGAATTTTCTTTTTTGTCCTCACTGTTACCTAGAAAACCAACCTGAGTGTGTGAATCAAACCAATATCTAAAAGCCATATGCCCCAAGCAACAACAATAGGGTAAGCCATGCAGAAATATTGTTGAATGATATATGATAAGGAGTGACTAAACCCTGTGCTAACAGGTGCGTGAGTTCCATAAATGTGACTGCTATCCAATTTTGTAGTGCTTTTAACTGAATTTGTGTGACTAATAGCAGAAATAATTAGATATAAAGTTATAAACCCAATATTACTTTGGAAAAAAAGGTTGTTGAGTAACAATGAGATTTCAGATTCTTTCAATACCATAGAAAACTCAAACCCTCTTGTAATTGTCCAAGAATCATACATCCAAACGATTACATTATTACCAACACATCGACAACACAAAATAGATCACAAAAAACTAAATAAAGTCTGAACCACATCAAATAGATATCAAAAACTTGAAAGTATTAATACCACAATATCATTGAAAATAGAAACACAACATACATAAAATGTTTCAAAATGAATTCACACAACATAGATAAAAAATTGTCATAAATTAGAATTGCCATCAGATTCTATTACATTTGGCACATGTCCAAAATTATCAACAATTGTTGATGGATTGTTATTCCTAACAAATTCAACTTCATAAGTTTCATCACTTGAAGCTAGATTTATTGCATGATCTGATAAATCACAATTATATGACTGATGGAGATTTGAATATGATTGTTCATTCATGTTAAAAAAATTCCCGGAATAGACTTCATAACATAATGTTTATTTGCATCATAAGGGTGTTGAATGTAGAAGTATTGGTAGACTTGAGAAGCCATTTCAAAAGGATCGTCCACTGAACATTTCTTGTTGAAGTAAACACAAGTCATCCCATATTTTTCCTCTTCAACTTCAAACCAATCACATGTAAATAGCACAAACTTCAACTTACCATAATAATTCGCTTTTGTAATTAATCAATAATAAATTATTGACTGTGTTATTGGATTTTCATGTGAAATTTGAAAAACTTTCATTTATTGCCGCTAGTGTCATCATACCGTTGTTTTTTGTTTTACGTCTAACATCACAATTACTTGAAGCAAGTAATGCAACCTGAACATCGTGACTATTGTATCCACTAAATTTTCTTTCAGGAAGTTAAACACATCTTAAAATGTTGGAAATGTTTGAAGCACAAGCATCTGGTATTTATGCATTTTTCAATATAGAACAAAAAATAATTTTTTGGTTTGTAGTCATGGAAAAGCACGCTTTTGTAAACACTGCCCTCTTTTCTTTTATCTACCTTTTTGGGATGAAGTTTCTTTCTAATACCCATCTCTTTCAAGGCTATGTCTACTATAGGTCTTTCACGTGAGAAACCTCATTAGCGACAGACTTTTACCGCGCTAAATATTATTATTCATTTAGCTACGGATTTTTTCCGTCGCTAAATGTTACTATTCATTTTTAGTGACGGAAAAAATCTGTCGCTAAATGAATAGTAACATTTAGTGACGGTAAAAATCCGTCGCTAATGAGGTCTCACACGGTAGACGGAGCCCTCTTTCAAGTATAAATGTGTGATTTTATGATCTTTTGTCTTTTTTGGAATATCAAACAAAGTTCGTAGTATACTATAAAATATGATTTTCTCATTGTGCATCGCACCAAGGTTGTAGCGTAAAATATTATGCTTCCTATATGATAACTAAAAAAATATTGATTTTTTCTTCCATGGACCATTACTACTTTTCTTTTGAAACTTGAAAAAAGCATTGTTGACGTCCTTTAGTTTCTTTGAGATTTGTTTCCATGTTAACAACTCTGGTGGTAGCCTATCTTTTAGGCTCCCATTGAAATTCCTAAAATTTGATCTATCTTTATGATCCTCGGGAAAAAAAAACATGATGATCCATATAACACACATTTTTACTACTATTCAAATATATCATATTAGTTTATAATTACAACAAGTACATACATGCTAGTTTCCCTTTTGTACTCCACCCAATCAACATGGCATAGCTAGAAAAGTCACTAAAAGTCCATAAGAGAGCTGTTTGCATTTGAAAAGTTTGATTTAGTGATGCATTATATGTTTCTACACCCAAATTCCATAACACATTCAACTCTTCTATCAATGATTAGAGGTACACATCAATATTATTTCCTGGTGAAAGTGGTCATGGGATTTATAAAGACAACATATAATACTCAACCATCATATACCACCAAAGTGGAAAGTTATATGGTATTAATACTACATGTCAAGTACTATAAGGCTAATTCATGCTTCTAAATGGACTAAATTTTCCGCTGGCCAATCCAAGTCTTATATCACGCAACTCATCAGCGATTTCAGAATGACATTTATCAAATTCTTTCCATATGCTCATCCGTTTGCAAGATACGTCAACTTCCTAGTGGCTTGTATGTGCTTATAGGTATAAAGCTGATTATCCCAGTGAAAATTTTCCTAATGTTTTAATGATGCCAACACTAGTGATTGTTGAAGTCGATGGTAATATCATTTCAGCTTTCTGATGATGGTGACTAAACATGAAAACATCTAAAGACTCATCAAGTATGAGATTCAATATTCCATTAAAGTGCTTATATGATCGATGTATCTGAAAAAAGATCTTGAAATCATCGGAGTTGTGAAAGAGAGGAAGTGTGAAAGCTTGTCTGAAGACAGAAGTAGGCCAACGTTCGGCCAAAACTAGATAAATATCTGGTGCCATCTCTCTAAACTCTTATATCTTAATTTCTACAATTTACTTTACCACTTTTATTTTCTGCTCTTCAATTTACTTTGATTTTAAAGGATACTAACACAATTCATCTTTTATGTAAGGAAGCCTTAATTTTAATCATGAATTTTAAATGCTACAATTCACCTCCTCTTATACTTGAAGTCACTTGTCCAACATTTCCATTTTACGTGTACTCTTCATCATGCCCCCTTAATAAGCTATCAGTCTTTTAACACATAAACATTCATTGAAATCTAGAAGTCAATGGAAAATGTCTCAAAACTTTTGAATGAACTTTATGAGACTTGTGATTTTTTTTCAACTTGATATTTCCTTTTGAACCTTCATTTCACTGTGGAGCACCACAAACATATAAGAAGTATCATTCTCATGATCTTTCTAATAGATCATGAAATTATTAGGGCAAGCATTGATCTTTTCAATAAGATCATGGATTCCGGTTTCTTCTCACCATGTCAAACCTAAACATCATATCATTTTTTAAATTCAAATGTGCAGGGCCGGCCCTGTGCAAGTGCAGCAAGCACTATAGGGCCCCAAATTTTGAAAATTCTAATTTGTTTTCATAAATATTAATAGAAATAAATAAAATATTATAATAAAAACTCAATAAATTAAAAAAATATATATAATAAAAATCTAATACATACAAAAATAAGATTGATCAAAACTCAAAATAATTATAATTAAATTTATTTTTAATAAATACTTAATTGTATTTTTGTGTCTATTTTAATTATTATAATAATTTTTTTTTAAATTTATGCCTATTTTTTAAATTAGAGCGGAGTCTCTGAAATAATTGGGCCGGCCTTGCAAATGTGGTTAAATGATGTTGTACTTCAATCCTTTGTAAATTAGTTTCTAATGTGCCAATTAGCACAAGGACTTGAAATCTCTTTCCTCTGAGATTTTCATTTGGTGTATGCATAATTTAAAGAAAAAAAAATCAAGACCGTTTTGGTATTCTTTACTCCCAGAGTTTTTCTGTATCCTTTCCTTATCCATCGGATTTACGATCGAAGAGACTACCCTATATGGGAAAAAAAAGTATAAGCAAGACAAGGAGGCAAATAATATAACAAGAAAACATAAAAACTCAATGAGGAAAACAATAATGCATCTGTACATGTTGATCACATATAAAATGTTCATCCAGTACAGGAAGGGACAAAAACTTAATTCAAATATAAAAGGTAGCAAATATAATGCATGGTCAAAGGGAAACATTTAGACCATATTCTAATCAAGACTTAATGGCCCATTCTAAACATTCTAAAAACACACATCATATTTATCCGGTGCAAGAAGGGAGATCAAACTTCAACCAAATATATCAAGTAAAATCAAATATACACACATAACCAAATCAAATTCAGGAAGATCAACGCATCATATAGCAGATATTATCGAAGCTTCTAGAAATGGTTTAGATAATCGTCTTAAAAAGTCTAAAAAACCTGACAAACCAAAAAAATATCGAATGATCACATATCATGTTGGTATGTTTAGACGAAGAAAGGGGTTAGCTTGGTAGTCTCTCACATGAACTGTATTCAAGATAATTTATATGCTCCCATCCACTATTCCACAAATAAGGTTGCAGGCAGAGCCGTCTCAAGTTTTTAGAGGTCTTGTGTAGGTTTGTCCTGATTTAACTATGACAAAATAATTAGAGGCCTTTTTTAATTCTGATTTAACCGTCAAAACTTGAGGCCCCCTGCGGTAGACCGCCTTGCACGCTCTCAAAGACGGCCCTGGTTGCAGGGAAGCTGAATTATCCACTCCTCAGGTAAATGATGTATGTTTTAAGGAACAAAGATTGGGGGAAAGTTAAATAGGTAACTCAACACACCAACACTAGTCGCAGATGAATATATGAACATAGAGGATACATATGAAATCAGAAGAAGCACAATGTAGAGGAAAATATTCATTAAACTTGGAAGTTGGAACATGTATACACATTTTCTATATCAACACTAATGGCAAATGAGATTACATAAAATTGAGATATCAGAGAATGAGCTTTCATTGACAAATCAAGGGCAAGATAAACCTCAAGAAACTAATAACAAGCAACCAATACAACAAAATTCATAGATAGTTTACCAACACGACGATTATAAGCATCGGTTAAATTTCCAAAGCGCATAACTATAAAACTATCAAAAAGATAAATTATTCCAGAAACACAATTGCAGGTTTTGCCCAAGCAAGGGGAAAATCTATAAAAGGTAGTCCTCGAGGATCTAAACATCATACAAGAAGTATGTGAACCGAATCTAAGGGAAGAATTAAAATTTATAGCCTATGTATCAAAGATAAAAACAGAATTACGATGAAAAATTGATCTCTTTTCCTCCCATTCATTTAATATTTTAACGCTTAGTTTTCCTCATGCTACTTACAAATGCACAGTTCTTAGGGTCACAAAGCTTCTTGATCAAGGTTTACTATTATAGAAAACATATGAATAAACACTAAAATCATGTTCATATATAATTTTCCTAAGCAGGAGAGTGTTTCTATCAAATTCCGATAATGCCAGTAGTTATACAAGGCAAACATGGGCCTTCAATTAACTTTTGTGACAATAGAATGAGTGTTCTAATATTATGGTCCTATTTGTTTTACCTTTAAAAAAATAGATTTTTTTTTTGTATTTTGAAAAATAAATTTTGTAAAACCGTTATTCAAAATATTACAAGTTATTTTATATTAGTTTAAGAGTAATTTTGACATCATACAACATAAATATACATTATTGAAGATCAAAACATAGTCGAAATCACAATTAAAAAAAAATTGTATTTCAAAAATGATTTTTATGAAAAGTTATTTAAAATAGCTTCAAAATTAAGTGATTTTTTGAAATTTTGATATTCAAAATTTTTTTCGATAAAATGTTTATATATCTAAAATCATATTTTGAAAATAACTATTCAGACCAAATTTTCATTTGAAGCTTTTATCAAAAAATTTCTTTGTAAATTTTTTTTCCACAAAAATATATTACACTATAAAAATCATTTAAAAAAAAAACAAAACAAACCGGCCTTGCCAGTGGAATTTTCTTGGCAAATTAATATAGTGTTAATAGTTGAGTGAATCATTTAACAAAATTACTATGCATGTCATATTTATTACTACCTCCGATCATTTTTATAAGGAATACTTCATTTTTTTATATTCATTAAATAATTAATGTATTTGGAGTGATTATGATGCTAATGTTATGTTATGTTGAATACTATAACAATAGTATATATCAAAAACTTTTTTTATTCAGTATCCTTCCTGCACAATTTATGTTACGATTTTGATTCTTGGAGATTTTAGTTTCTTAATCACATGTTTTAAAGGAATGAATGTGTAATGTACCGTGTACAACATCAACATCAACATCAACATCATACATATAAGGGTTGCCAATGCTCTCACCTATGATTATAAATAACTTGATCGGTGCCGAAATCTGCCACGATACTCTCACCTATGATTATAAATTGCGGTTGCGGCTGCGGATGTTTGCAGTCATTATAGTTGCGACTATTGCGGCTGCGGATGTAGTTGCAGTTGCAGTCATTATAGTTACGACTAGTTGCGGCTGCGGATTGTGGTCCTTATAGCGTGAATTTATATTTTATCAACATAAAATAATATTTTATTATATGTATTAGATTTCACACGTCTTCTATTATTGCATGCTGATACGATCGTTGCGGTGTTATAATACGGCCATTGCAGCATTATGATACAATTTTTAATGTGATTTACAAATCACACCGCAATTATGACCTATAACTAATGTGGATGCGAACAATCACATTTCAATTAAAAACCATGCTCTAACTCTTAGAAAATTGAAGACAAAAAGAATCATAAACTTTAACAAAGTAGCTTAACTGTCCGTCAAAGTAAGAAATATAAAAGTGGTATATAAAAGTGAAAATCAATTAATTTAATCAAAACTCCAATAGTACTAACACAAACAGTCTTTAAACTAAAACATACATGAGAATGATCTTTAAAACACAAAATGAACCTTTGCATAATGTTCATAGTATAGCAAATAACACTTTTCGTATCTTCTATCCTTTTAAAACTTTGGATGCTTTTCTTATCATAAGGAGTTCAGTCATACAGAAATTGATCTAATTCTAATTGGGTTAAAATGTTCCCTTATATGTTCAAAGGTTTACCAGACCAAACAATTAGTCTCATTTGTTGGAATTAACCCAAAACCTTTTGATAATTCTAAATCAATTTTAATTTCAAGAAAGATTATACGCAGTAACTGTTAATGAATGAAAAAAAAAACGAGAAAGAAAGAAAGTAGAGTTTTAACAAAATAAAGGAAGAAGATAATGATTTTCAATTGCAGAATCTCCGCCCACAAACTGTGGAAAACTTCTTTTATTCACTTTGCAACTGCAAAAATATGTGAATACTAGTTATTACAAGAATAGAGGTTACTCCCTCTATTTATAATTGAGAAAGCCCAAAATTACAAAAGCCCAAAATTACTATTTTGGTCTAAGTCGAAATTCTGTGTCAAGTAACCTGCTTTGACACTTTGACATATAAACAACTCGACACACATACATTAGGTTAATTTCGACTAATCCTTGTTTTTGTCGAGCTACAATGCTTCAACACAAGGAATTACAATTTCAACACACCACCTAATTCATCGTGTCTAAGCTATCTACATTCATCATAGATCTTAACTTCTTGAACACTTCTACTTGCACTCCTTTCGTCATGATATCTGCAATCTGATTCTCGGTTCTGCAGTGTTCTAAATTCATCTTCCCTTCTTCTACATGCTCTCGAAGATAATGAAACCTCATTTCGATGTGCTTGCTTCTTCCATGTGATATTGGATTCTTCGCCAGATTGATAGCTGACATGCTGTCGATCTTCATGGTAATTGCTCCATGACTCTTCGTTGTAATCTCTTCAACTGGATTCACCATCCATTTTGCTTGACATGCACAAAGAGAAGCCGCTATGTATTCTGCTTCGCATGAAGACAGTGTCAATATTGGCTCCTTTCTCGAACTCCAAGCAACTGGTGCACCACCTAGCATAAACACATAGTCAACTATGGATTTTCTATCCTCAGCATCACTACACCAACTTGAGTAGGTGTATCCCACAAACATGCATTCTTTTCCTTCATCAGCTGCAGGAAACAAAATGTCGTAGTTGAGAGTTTCTTTCAGATACCTTAGTATCCTCTTCGCCGCTGCTAGGTGTGATACCTTTGAATTCTTCATGAATCTACTTAACATACCTACACTGTATGCTAAGTCAGGCCTTGTGTGACAAAGGTATCGAAGTGACTCAATAAGTCTTCTATATTGGGTTGGGTCGACATCATCTTCATCTGAATATTTCGACAGTTGCATTCTAGGCTCAGACGGAGTCGAAGTTGGGCTGCAATCTTGCATCTCAAATCTCTTGACACTATGCTAAAGAAGGCCTTTAGCAGCGCTTTTTTTTTTCCTTTAGCAGCGCTTAAAAGCGCTGCCAAAGGTGGCGCCGCTAAAGGTAAAGACAACGCTTTTTTCCTTTTAAAAGCGCTGTCTTAGGACCCCCTTTAACAGCGCTTTCGTATGACCCCCATATAGCAGCGCTTTTCCAAAGAAAAGCGCTTTCGTAGGACCCCCTTTAGCAGCGCTTTTAAAAGCGCTGCTAAAGGTCCCCCTTTAGGCAGCGCTTTTTCAAAGAAAAGCGTTTTCGTATGCCTCATTTAGCAGCGCTTTTAAAAGCTTTGTCTTATGTATACGCCATGACCCCCCTTTAGGCAGCGCTTTTTTTTAGAAAGCGCAGTCCTTTATAAAAGTGCTTTTTAAAAGCGCTTTTTAAAAGCTTTTTTTTAAATCAATTATTAAACCTGTATAATTTAACAGAATTCATAATCATTCAACACATGGCCTTTGATACCATTATATTTCAACACATAGGCCTTATAGGATTATAATTCAACAATAGGCCTTTATACGATTAAAATTCAACACATAAACCGTAAAAACCATTATATATACAACACCAAAATAACCATTACATATATATAACTCAATACAAACTATACAACACCAATTCCATACACCAATTCGAAACCTTATACACTATATCCATCAGCTATATATACAACACCTTCCATAAACCTAACACAATTTCTAAAACTAACAAATTCTCATTTCAACCATGTATTGACACCAATCCTCCTTTATTTCTTCCAATTTGTCTTTCGTGTAGGTGACACACTTAAATTCATCAAAATACTACATTTAACATAATATGCATGATTTAGTTAAAAGTAATTAATTAGATGAAATATCCGATAATAAATCTTAAAATAAATCATAACTTATATATAAATCCATACCATGTTTGGAATCTCTATTTGTTCCAAATGAATAATTTCTTTCATGAATCTCAAGATAAAATAACCATAATCGATACCATTACGCTGCCGAGGACACTACACATAGAAAAAAAGTATTAATAAGTATCATAGATGACTTGTGTTATCAAGTAGCATTACTATTATAATAACAAATCACACCTCCACTCTTATCCATGTAATGTTATTTGCTTTGGTCATTGGTACCCGAGCTTGTCGTTGTGATCGGAATATTTTTATGGATCTATCATATTATAAACGAATATTTAGAACAATCTCACATAAATAAAGAAATACACACGCGAATATTTAGAACAATCGCATCACTTACGTATCAATCATCTTCTTAATCTCTGGGTATTTTGTTTGATCACCCTCTAGCGAATCCAGATAATAGACTATTTCTGTTATCGGATTAATCGCAAGCAACAACCAGTGTCCACTGTAAAATAAAACAAAAGTATAGATGGAAATGTTATACACAACGTAAAAAAGTGAAAGATTATAATAAAGGAAGTTAGGATGAAAATCTTACAATTGGTATTTCACGGATACCACCTTCCTTCAAATTCGTTGTGCCTACAATTGTTTCAAGGCACAACCGAAATCGAGAAATAGATGTTTTTTTGCCTTGGCTACTACTGGCTTCTTGTTTTTGCTCCCTTGTTGCACCTCTTGTGTAGGAATTTGAAAATCATATAAGTCATAAACTTAGTAATCATGAAGCTTTTGAATTCGGATCATAGAATTAACATTTTCGATGCATATATATATATATATATATATATATATATATATATATATATATATATATATATATATATATCAATGTACCTCTTTTTGTGATGCAACTGACTCGGTTTGTCGCACAATCCCTTTATCTTTTGATTTGGATTTTGTAGGAGTCTAACAATCTCATGTAAATAAAATGTAGGTAAAAGTAAGCATAAAATAACTTATATGCAAGTAAAACATTTGAAAACTAAAAGGTTAATAATGGTTTTCAACATACCGAGTCATCTATGACGATGAGGTTTGACGGCCATGCAACATACGACCCTATTGCGTCCCCCACTAATGTTGCATCTGAAACGTCGTCAGGTATAGGTAGTAACGCATCCCGCTCTAAAGCAATATCAATCGAAACCTTCAAAAATCTAGCAGGGAGTGGTCTAGTGTGAAGGACGTCTCCCGGAGTGTTATGCACTTTTCACTTGCCAACCATGCGATATGTCGGTGCCGATAAATATAGCTGACAAGGTGAAATGCCCTAAACAAAACAAAAATAATACGAAATTGTTATTGTGCAATGATGTCAATATAAAAAACTGTACTAATTTAATAAATATAATTACCTCCAGAATTTTTTGTTGACAGTTGATACTGGCCTTGTCACTAGTATCTTTAAATTCTAAACCGCGCCTTTCTGACATATATCTTTCTTTATCCTGTTGCAGTTCACGAACTTGAGCTCTCAACTCTTCCAACGTTTCCATCACCTCTCTATTGCTAGGATTTTTTGTCTTTGAACACTTATACAAGACAGATGGAGTGACTCCAAATCCCTTACCCCTCACGCGACCAGAATACTCAGGAACATTTAATACTCGACTCAGTATGCTCCTGCAATCCTGGTCTTCCGTGAGAGTTAAGGACTGAGATAGAGTCTCCTGAAATTCAATATTAGAGCAACGCATAAATATATTAGATAAACAAGAACTTTCTATCTAATTAAACAAATAACGTTATACTTACACATTGTTCAAAAACTTGTTGAACACCTTCAGTAACAACTCCATCCTTTCCCACGTGGGCAGCCTTCCACAAAACATGCTCCGGAAGAGATGTTTCTTCACTTTTCTCCTCTGCAAGCTACACATTAAGTCAAGAATTAGAATGAATAATAATACAAAAAGACCATAGCAATTATATATACTTACGATTTTTTGTTCCAAGCGTACATATCCCAAACGTCCTTTCTTGTATGGATACGCGGGTTTCGAGGCTCTTTGACGATTTACGTCACTCACAACCTGCATAAACAATTATAAGTCATATCAGAACACATGTAATAACTACATGAATATAATACAATGTTCATGATAAATTAAATTAAGATTACGTGGAATTCTTCAGTTCTTTATTTGGCGACAAAAGTGTCCCATTCTTCGGGTGCAATCAAGCCCGCATACTTCTCCGGGAATTCCGCTTCAACAAACTTTCCTTGGGCATCCTTCAGAAACTTGTTGGATAAAAATGCTCGAAACCCTCTAAGTCTTCTTCCGGCTAATTGAAGACAATATTTTTGCTTCTCGTCACCAATGTTAAAAGATCTCTACAATAACAAATAAAGTGTGTTAGTATAATTAATTTAAAAATATAATCGTCAAAAATAACAAATAACATCACATATAGTACCTGTATCTCACTCCATATTTTATCTTTGGCGGGTTTCAACTATGGATTTCGCCAATTGTCACAAGTAATAGGAACTAGTGAACGGACAAGTGCATCAATGTAACTAGTCAACATTGCGCCATTAGGCTCAATTAGTTGACCTGTTTCATTCCAATGAACGTCGTATTTTATTCCCTTGTCTGTAGCACGAATAACTCCTTTCATGATTGTTATTCCTCTTGAAATATCTCCTTCCGCATCTTGAACTGATTCTTTTGGATCATTCTTGGAAGTATCGTGCGAGTTCTCCTCATTAGTAGCCATTTTACCTATAATAAAGAAAAACACATATAAATCCATAATCTATATTCCATAATCCAGTCTCAAATATGAAATGACAAGTACGTAATATAATCCATAATCCATAATCAGTTGAACATAATATAATCCATAATCAAATATGAAATGACAAACACACGACAAACATATAAATCCATGATCCATAATCAAATATGAAATGACAAACACATGACAAACATATAAATCTATAATCTATAATCCATAATCCATAATCATTCTCAAATATGAAAAATACATGACAAAATATATAATTTTACTATTACCTCTTTATTAACGTCTCTTTCTTTTCCGGGTAGGAAGATGATCTACTTGTCTCTTAATAACACGGATGGATGGATTGATCCAAATTCCCTCATTATGATCATTTCTAATATATGATTCACTCGCTCCAACAGTCTCATCTTGATCACTTATAATATATGATGCATTCGCTCCAACAATATCACCTTGATCTCCAATGTTATCATCAATTACTTTGTTAGATAAAAGCACTATAAACCATTTCGTACTTGTCGGGTCAGTGACATAGAACACTTGTCTAGCTTAAGAGGCTATAATAAAAGGCTCATCTTTGTACCCCACCCTATTAAGATCCACTTGCAAAAATCCTGACTTATCCATTCGTATGCCACTATTATTTTTAACCCACTTGCAACCAAAGATAGGAATCTGAAACTTCTCATAATCAAAAACCCAAATGCGCTCGATAACCCCAAAATATGACATATTTGCATATTTGGGGTTTAAGTCCTTCACACTTGAAATGTACATTGATTCAGCTACCAAGGTGACACCACTATTTTGCATTGTACTTTTGTCATCTTGTTCTTTGGTATAAAATGTGCATCCATTAATTGTGTATGCGCTATAAGAAAACACATGCAAACTTGGACCATATGCTAAACATCTCAACCTTTCTGTTATTGAAGCGGGATCTACACAAAACTTTGAATAAAAATGTGATCCTTAAACCATGGTATGAAACTTCGATTATGCTCTCGTACTATCCAATTTCCATTTCTATTCGGATTTAAACCTCGGAGAAAATCCTTGTGCATTTCAACATACGGCTCAACCTCATTGTCATTGTGCAGAACATACAAATGCACTTGCTCCCGTTCATCCCTTGATACGGTCACAATTTTATTTCCAATTAACTTTTTTCCTTCTTTTTTTTCAACGACGTGAGATTTGGAAAGTCCAATGGATTGAACGTTGGAAAGATATTCAGTACAAAACTCAATCGCTTCTTCAACAATGTATCATTCAACAATACAACCCTCTGGTCGACTTTGATTTTTCACATACCCTTTTAATATTTTCATATACCGTTCAGCAGGGTACATCCATCTCATATCAGCTGGTCCACACAATTGTGTCTCCTTTACAAGATGAACAACTAGATGTACCATTATGTCAAGAAAGGAGGAAGGAAAAAACATTTCAAGCTCACACAATGTAATGACTATTTCTTTTTGCAATGTTGGTAAGATCACAGGATCGATAACCTTACTACAAATTGACCTGAAGAAGAAACACAATTTAGTTATTGTGCGTCTTACTTTTTCCGGCAAAATAGAACGTATACCTATTGGTAGAAAATGTTCCATTATAACATGGCAATCGTGCGTGTTTAAACTCTTTAATTTGAGGTCTTTCATAGACACAAATCTTCTAATATTTGAAGAGTATCCTTCTGGAACTTTAACATCACTCAAAAACTTACACAATATCTTTTTCTCCTTTCTAGATAGAGTATAAGCAGCAGGTGGTAGATATGTTCATTTTCCTTTCTTCATGGGTCCTAATTCATTTCTTATTCCCATCGCCACCAAGTCCTTTCTTGCTTTAAGGCCATCTTTCGACTTTCCTTGTATATTGAGTAAAGTACCAATAACACTTTCAAATACATTTTTTTCAATATGCATAACATCAAGAAAATGTCTTACATACAACGACTTCCAATATGGCAATTCAAAAAAAAATTGACCTCTTCTTCCACCCACTCTTGACAAGGGTATGTGTAAAAGGCTTTCCAAACTGAGTACTCACATCTTTCACCTTTTCACTAACTTGATCACTTGTTAATATAGGTGGAGCTCTACCTTGTTCTGCCTCTCCATTGAAGGATTTTTTCCATCCACGGTAGTGATGATTAGAATTTAAGAATCTACGATGACCGAGAAAGACATTCTTCTGACCAAACTCCAATTGTGTCCAATCTGTTTTATCTTCACAAATAGGACACGCACATTGACCTTTTATGCTATACCCTGATAGATTTCCGTATGCTGGAAAATCATTAATTGTGCCAAACAACATTGCCCTCAAGTTGAAATTTTCTTTCCTATATCCATCATAAACCTCCACACCGTTCTCCCACAAAATCTTTAAATCTTTGATTAAGGGTGTCAAGTATACATCTATGTCATTCCCTGGTTGTTTAGGCCCAGAAATTAACATAGGTAACATCATGTACTTACGCTTCATACATAGCCATGGAGGTAGGTTATAAATCATAATAATCACAGGCCATGTGGTATGTGAGATACTTTGAAGACCGTGTGGGTTCATTCCATCAGTAGATAATGCCAAGCGAAGGTTTCTTAATTCTTCTCCAAATTCAGGATAATCATTATCAATTTTCGTCCACTGTGGTGAATCTGCCGGATGTCGAAACTTTCCATCTATAATTCTTTCATCTGCATGCCAAGTCAAGTTTCTTGCATCGGTTTCACTACGAAACATATGTCTGAATCTCGAAATTATAGGAAAATACCACAAGACTTTTACTGGAGACAACTTTTTTCTTATATCGAGAGACACCGCATTTAGAACACTCATTTAACGATGCATACTCATTTCAAAACAAAACGCAATCGTTTGGACAGGCATGTATCTTATCATAGCTCATGCCAATAGAGCACAACATCTTTTTGGCCTCATATGTTCGATTAGGAAGAACATTATCCTCCGGAAGCATATCTTTCATAAGGGCTAATAACTCTGTGAAACTTTTATCCGACCATCCATTGCCTGCCTTTACGTTGTACAACTTTAATACCGCAGACAATCTTGTGAATTTAGTGCAACCATTATACAACGGTTTCTCTGCATCGCTTACCAACCTCTCAAACATTTTGGGACAATCCTGAAGAACTTCTTCAAGTGCTTCTGCAATCTCTTCGACTTGATCACAATCGTATGTATCTGCGGCATTGTCGTTTGAAGCATAGGTCGTATTATCCCCCGGTTCAACATTCTCGTTACTTTTCTCACCATGAAGTGTCCAACTTGTATAACTTCGATCAATTCCATGTGATTCGACTGGGGTCTTTGGCGTGTTCAACAGCAACCCAAGCAAGGACATGTGATTCGACTGGGGTCTTTGGCGTGTTCAACAGCAAACTTAACGAATTTTGATACCCCATTCTGGTACTCTTTCAACAATCGATTGGACGACATCCATTTTTTATCCATTATTTTACTAAGTAAGCAAAACAAAAACAAAAGAACAACTACGTACCTGTATATATAGAAGTCAGCAACTTCTGGACTGAACCACAAAGTGTAAGATTCTTGAAAATGATCTGAATTCACTCTTCACAAGTAACCCCTATAGCAAATGAACGTAAGTTAGTAACTGATGGTGTATACCACATATAACAAGAAAAATTTAGTATGTAATATGACAAACAAGAAATATCGGAGGAACAAGTCAAAGTTTCAAGAAACAAATTTAGTAAACATCATCATTAAATCAAATAGCATGGTATAGTTTCAACTCAACATTGTCAATAAAAAACAATGTTGTACCCCAAATTTTACCCCTTAGATGTCATATTTTCTTGAACCTACATTTAGACCTCAAGCGTGTATGCATTGTTAACTAACCATTTCTTGTTGCAAGTTGTTTCTTTTATTAGTGAAAGATGGGATTTACACAAAGACGGCAAGGACTCCCTAAGACATCTTTTGGCCAAATGCAACCATTTGAATCTACATGCATCCAAGAAGACCTTTTCAACAAGAAATCAAATGTTTCACCAAGACAAGTCAACCATGGCCTTTCATGTCAAGCAAAGTGTGATTCCAAATCTTGAGAAATTATACCATGTGATAACAAACATCCTTGGAATCCATTTTTGAGCCTTAAAGATTTTTTTCTCAAGTGCAATAATTTTTCATGGAGATAAATATTCATCAAGGTGTAACATATTAAAGTGGTGCCATGGGAGGGTTTAATTTTGCAATATCCTAAGTGTTTTCGTGACATTTCTTTTTGCTCATGGACATATGGTTTGTCTTAAATTTCTAATGGGCCCAAAATATGTCATTTGGATCAAAGGCCAACATTCAAAGTTGTGCTCTGGTATTGCAACAAGGCCCGATGCATCTAGATAATTCTTGTGCCATTTGGAAAATCTGAAGATGCTTTGCTTTGAAAACAAGTTTCGTAAATGTTACCTATTTGAGCTCATCCATTCCTGTTGAAGCCAAAAGGATACTGAGATACCATAGTGGATTGGTGAAACAAGGTGGTCCAACACAAGAATCCTGCATGCATGAGCAGAGAACCCGTATGTCAAAATTCAAATTATTATTCTTTTTTGATTTCTCTCTCATGGCACTTTAAAAGGTGGTTTTGGAATAACCCTCAAAGGATGAAAGTCACAGACTGTACCACCACCTCCTCCGCTGCATATTGATCTCCAAAGAAATTGACCAAGATCAACGGTTGAGGATGTTGATACACAAACCCTAATTTCTTATCCTATGGACAAACCAATTATCCACTGTATTTCCAACACCCGGATCCACTTGCTTGACCTATAAAAGGATGTCGTTTTTCCTTTGTTCATCACACCAGAAATTACCAAGAATTTCTCTCTAACTCTCCCTTCCATAATCTTGCAAGTGACACTCCAAAACTTGCAAGAACTTCACTATTTTTCATTTCCTCTGTAACCCAGAAACATCACAGCCAACACTCCGAGAAAACACAAAAAAAAAGAACTCATCAAAACCTCTCCACTTTCCCATTTTGTTAAGTTCTGCAAGTCACCCTCAAGTCTTGCAAGAACTTACCTTTTTCTTCCCGTAAACACTTCACATCTCCCACACTTTAAAAAGTTCTTGTTTCGTGCTGAGAAGTTGGCTCTATAGCAGTTGAAGGAGGAAAGCATTCACCATCTCCAGAAACACTCGCCTGTGAAGAAGCAATGGACTTGCTCCACTAGGTATCACCTTATCTCTTTCTATATTTTTATGCATGTTGATTGTGTAATACGTATTTGCACCATGCTGTTATCATTTCCATTCCACTACTGTCTGGTTTTTATGGTTGTTTTGCTTAATGTTTGAATATCATGGTATCATATGCTTTCTGTTTGATTATTGTATTGTTGTGAATAATCATCATGTTGTTTTTCATTTTTGTGTTGATTTAATCACGTTCGGTTCGTCTGGTTTTGTTCGTGTTCGTTAAAAGAAATGAAAATAAATGTATTAGACTGGGTGGCATTCGCCACATTTGATTTGGTGGCTCCCGCCACATAGTTTTATTAATATAATATATCACTCACCGCCTAATATTAATAATATAATAACCACTCACTAAGATGAAATAATATAATAAGGAAATGGAAAACCATGGCGCCAGCCATGCTACATCATGGCGCCAACCACCTTCATGGATGTGGCGCAAGCCACCCTCCCTTTGAGGGAATAGGTGGCGCAAGCCACCCCTTTTCTGGGGTTTACTTTTTTTTTTTTTTTTGTTGATTTTCAACCTTTATTTTCCATTTCTTTTCTATATGCTTTTTTTTTAATAATTTCAAAAAAAATATAAATTTTGTTTCTTATTTCTTATTTCTTTCAATTGTGTTCTTGAATTGTTAGATGCATTTCCTTAAGTGTGCTATATAATTTGTGAATGTTGTTTGAGCATTGCTTCCTGAACTTCATCATGAGAATTTTTGTCTGTACTTGCTGGCTTCTGTTTGCTATGCTATATGTTCCCAACGCTTTGTTTCTCAGACTGTTAGAATACATTTGCTGCTATGCTTGACATGCTCATGTGCTCACTGTTTCTAAAATGTGTTACTGTTTTTTTAACTATGTTGTGGTTCATGAAACCCTTGTCATGAAAATGTGTTTGCTTTCTGTTTGAAATCACATGAGTAGATTCTTTTGTTTCTGTTTGCTTTCCATGCTATGGTTGTCGTGCTTGTGTAACTACTTTTTGATTCTTCTATGAATGTCTTTGACTTATGAAGTTCTGCTCCTGACCTCACATAAATCTTGCCATGTAAGTTTGTGTTGTTTTGCTATCTGTTAATGAACAACTTGTTTTCAAATGCCTTGTTTCCAATTGTGAATACATTCTCTACCTTATATGTTCACTGCATGACCACTTACACTCACTGTCTATACTTATGGATAAATGCTCACTATTTGCTATGTTCATATTTATGCTACACTTTATGATCACTTGCTTACCACTTGCTATGTCCACATTTATGTTCACTTCTGATTACTCACTCACTGTTTGCTATGTTCATTTTTAAGTACATTTCATGATTATTTGCTTACTGTTTTATTGAACTCCTATATATTACATATATTTCAACTCTTCTATAACTCTTATTTATAAGATGTCATTTCCCCCTTCCTTCCAAAGGAAAAGTTTTTCTATTGATTTCAAGATCATAGAAAGCTCATCACCCTCCTTTGACCCCATAGTCATAGGTGACCATTCATTACCTTTTAAAACTAGCCTTCCTAAGAGATAGCCATTAATCTCTTATAACCTTTAAACCCTCCTTTAACCTACACAAGAGATAGCCATTAATCTCCTCTCATTCACCAACTTTTAAACTTTCACAATCTTTTCAAGAGATAGCCATTAATCTCTTTCTCCTAACCAATCCATCCTCACAAGCTTTGCTTTCAAGCTTTCCACCCTTTTACCCCATCCGGTGAACTACGGTTGCTCTGATTCTTTTAGTCAGATACGTTGGCACAAGATGCGACGTCTTGGCGAGCAAACTTAGTGTACATACTTAGGTCCTTAGTCTTAGTACAGATTTACCTTAGCAAGCAAACATAACTTAACATAAACACTAAACAAGAGGTTCCCGTAGAGTACTACGGACGTTTAGGGTGCTAATACCTTCCCTAGGCGTAACCAACCCTCGAACCTTAGATCTCCCCCCTTTAGGTTTTTCTAACGATCTTGAACCTTTCCTTTGGATAAATCAAAGTCGGTTGTAAAAGAAAATGATGCAAGTTAATTAATAGCTTGTTATCCGATTTTCACCGCAACAGAAATGGCGACTTCACTGGGGACCAATTTTAAGGGTTAAACCCACCTTGCTTTTGCTTATGTTATTCATGCTTGCTATATTTGTACATATCCCTTGTATATATGCTTTGTTTGAGATCTCTTGTGGGCATGGTACTATTGAGTGGTGAGATAAGTCCTAACCCGGACTTGAGAGCACATATTATAGGATCGTGGTGTAATCAATAGTCGGTTGTTGGCAGTAGTACCAATAATTTATGGCATATGATGACCACACTCAGATGAGGCCCTTTGGGATTGTTGATGTCTGATGTGAGCAGTCACATTGATATTACTTTTTCAAATGGGAGCCAGGGATTCTGAGGACCGTAGTTACCTTCACCCCACTTGGCCTTTATAGCGTAGTGCGGTGACTATGAGGGAGCCAGTCCCGAGTAGTTGTCACGCGATACTACACTCAGACGAGTTTATCTTGAGAATATTGTTAACCCGTGTTAGTAGTCACATGGGCCGACAATATCCGAAGGATTTACATAGACTCTGGGAACTTTTAGAACCATGTTCTACAGTTGATAAACCCTAGTACACACCCTGCGGTTGGTGCTTTACCCAGACTCCATGCTGTGATCTCAAACCCTTGATCCTGTTGCATGTGTTTTTGCATCCTGTTAGCATCACATTGCATATCATTTGCATCTTTGCATGATTCGTTGCATGCGTCTGTCTGTCCAGTTTCTCATCTCCAGTTGTCTCTATCTTCCAAAGTTGTCTGTGAGTCGTCAAGCTGATTCCTCGACACCGATACCGGACTAGAGCTAACTACAGACGAAGGATGTCGGAGCAAGAGGTACACAATGTTGAGGTCCGAATGGAGATCGATAACCTCAAATCAAGTATGACTAAACTCACTGAGATGCTTCAAGTTTTGCTTGCTAGAGGAGAGCCTCACAAAAGGACAGTCATCCAGGAAGTTTCAAGCGTTGATCCTCCACCGGTTCAAGTGCCGCCTTCAACTTGGCCAGAGTTTGGTTTGCCACACAACTATTCTCCACCTCTTGCATCTACTGCTATGATAGGTCAGGCTGCCAGACCAGTGTTTCAAGCTCCTGTTTTTGCCGAGCCTCAACCTATAGTTCAGACTACTCAAACTCCCTTTGAGAATCCCCTCTATGAGTACAATGCTGCCAGTGCTCAAAGTGAAGACCGTGAAGACTTTGTTGAACCTGAAGTTGTTCGGGAACAATTTCAAAGCATAGAGAAGATACTCAAAGCCGTTGAGGGTACTGATTTCTTTAATGTGGATGCAGACAACCTGTGTTTAGTATCAGACCTTGTTATACCTCCTAAGTTCACAACTCCAGATTTTGTGAAGTACAAGGGTCACTCTTGCCCAAGAGCTCATTTGGTCATGTATCTTCGCAGGATGACTGCTCATGCAAAAAATCAGAAGCTGCTTATCCATTGTTTTCAGGATAGTGTAGCGAGCGATTTTGGACGCGGTTCTTAAGCACTGGTCGCTCTCTGCGGTTGAGCTTAAACTACAGGTCGATTCATTTTTTATCCTATTGTGAGTTGATGAAGAAAGGGAAATAGATGTCTCCAATTAACCCTGCTTTGTATACTGAGTTTAAACAGCGGTCTGTTAGGTTACAGATGCGATCAATGTGGGGGGGCCTTTCTTGTGTTATTTTGACAGACATGTTTCTGGCGGGGAACAAGGATTAGGATGTTAGGACTGATGCTTTTTGATGTGAGAGTATGGGATTTGGGTTTTTTGTTTAGTGCGCTCTCTAAGATTTTTCTTTCAATCTTATGCCTACGTATTCCCGTTTACCGAAACAGGGAAATCAGAGCGTTCGTAGTTCCTCCTATTCTATTGGGAGGAAATGGGTGTTTTTGTGTCTTGTTCAAAGCCCAAGACGTGAAGCGAAAGGTGATTTGTATCTTGTTCAAAGCCCAAGATGTGAAGCTGAAAAGTCTATTTGTGTCTTGTTCAAAGCCCAAGACGTGAAGCTGAAAAGTCTATTTGTGTCTTGTTCAAAGCCCAAGACGTGAAGCTGAAGGACCTCGACTTTAGAGAGAATTTGTCATCTCTAAAAGGGGGGTCTGTTTGTCACAACTGTTGGGTGACTGACTGTAAAGGAGGATTACTTTAACCGGGATACGCGGATCCTAGCAATGCCATAATTTCCTTTATAGGGGGTTTTAACCTGAAGGAGAAGACTTTAACTCAGTGTAGAGCAATGCCATCTTTCCTTAGGAATTTCTCATGCTAAAAGAGGGACAATGGAGTGGATGTAGATGATCCAGAGGCTTGCCGCTTATAGCGATTAGATGAAAGGGAAGGAGTTGTTGATGTTTGTATACTGTGAACGAGGCACAGCTTTGATGCTAAAAGGTTAATTGGATTAACCAGTGGTTTTCTTATATAAAGCCTAAGAGGAGGCTATTATGTGTCTCGTACAAAGCCCGAGAGAGAGGCTAAAAGGTTTTGGCTCCACGAGGGAATCTTTTCGTATCTCGTATAAAGCCCGAGATGGAGGCGAAATGGGTGATTGACTCAACGAGGGAGTCTCTTATGTGTCTCGTACAAAGCCCGAGAGAGAGGCTAAACGTTTGCTTTCGCGGGGAAGAATCATTGTATAAAGCCCAAGAGGAGGCTATTGTAACTGTTTTAGTTAAGTCACATGTCCAGTATACTGATTTTAAAGAGAAAATAAGTTCTTATATGAGCAACACTGTACTCATGGATTCGATTCAAGGATCCGGGTTATTCCTGTTCTTTAAGGAAGCGGGAAATCCAAAGGGTATTGAGACTGTCCGAGTCTGCGGGTTTTCTTCCTATTTTTGAAGGGGTCACTTGAGAATGTCTTTGAGACTCAAGGAGATTAGACTGTCCAAGTCTAGAGTGTCATCTTTTATACTATGCTTTGAGAAATAGTAGTAGACTCTATGAAAGGACTGTTCTATACAGATGACTAGGTTCTGTTCCTATACCTCTAGGAGGTCGTCGGGACAATTTGTACGAAGCCCAAGAGGAGGCTGGAAACTTTTAAGAAGCCGACGGGTCCTTGTACTAAGCCCAAGAGAAGGCTATCATTCCTGGAGGAAGAGATCATTAAACGAAGCCTAAGAGGAGGTTGTGAATACTTCTAAGAAGCCGTAGGGTCCTTGTACTAAGCCCAAGAGGAGGCGGGGTTGCTTTTAGGAAGCCTGTGGGTCCTTGTACGATGCCCAAGAGGAGGCCAATGTTTTTAAGAAGCCCGTGGGTCCCCAAACCCCAAGAAATTCAAGGCAAGCTATTCACATGGAATAGATCAAGTCAGGAAAGTTCGAGAATTTGGAAGAAACTCAGAGATGCCATTCACGGAGAATACATTCATCTCTGGGAGTAGAGTTTCTTGACAATTCCTAATGAGGACAGCTGAAGAGAAGACTGTATCTAGTGATCCTATTGGGGATCTAGCTGTCTATTTCTAATAGTGACAGTCTGAGAAAGGGTTCAAAAAGAATCTGCCTTTCACATCTCCATATTGTTTAACCCCAAGAGGAGGGAAGATTGTGTCTGGTAATCCTATGTGGATCTAGTTGTCTATTTCTACGAATAAACGAAACGGCTTTACCTAGTGCTAGACGTAGTTGCCGGGGAAACTCTAAATATCTATACTATTATTACACAGTTGATATGAGTTTATGAAAGAAGACTTACAGCGAAACAGCCCCCACAATACAGTTATATATATATATATATATATGAGTTTATGAAAGGAGACTTACAGTGAAACAGCCCCACAATACAGTTATATGTATATGAAAGCGGTAAATGAAAGCAATAACCACTTACTCGGTTGTAGAGCTTCCATGCTGGTTGGTTAGTTGTTCAATAAAGAAAGATTGAAAACAACAGTATATACAAAATCAAAGGAGAAAGTGCTTTGAAAAAGAAAGATTTTGGGCTTACAGCTCAAGGAGAGGCCCAGGGTTTTATCAGTGAGCGCACTGTTTGAATTTGTACAGAGGGACTTATACAAGTGACTGAGGCCCAAAATATTTCTGTACAAGGGGGTTGGGTCTTACACTCTCTCAAGAGGCCCAAGAGGTTTTAAAGAAAAAGAGTGGGGCTTATAACACGAGGGTAGGCCCAGGTGATTTTTCGTTTAAAAATGGCGATCGCGCCGAGGTTTTCTTTTAACGCAGAGGGACTTATACAATAAGTGAGACCCAAAATATTTTGGTTAAAAGGGGATTGGGTCTTACACTCTATTAGAGGCCCAAAAGTGTTTTGAATGGGTCTTATAGCTCAAGGAGAGGCCCAATGTTATTTTGAAAAGGCGACGATCGCGCCGTTGGTTTTTGACGGTATCGGGACTTATACAATACACTGAGGCCCAAAAATGATTTGGTCAAAAAAGGATTGGGTCTTACACTCTATTAGAGGCCCAAAGAGTGTTTGAAAAGTTTGATGAGGGTTGAATTGATTCAAAACCCTAATTTGTTTTCAAAATGTATTTTTTTAATTGAACAAAAATTCAATTAAAATGATTAATATTTGTTAAATACATGAAAACAAGTTATGATCTTGGACCAATGTTCCAAAAAATCAGGTTTCTTCCTACAAAATGATTGAAATCAAATTAGGGTTAGAAAGTGAAAAGAAAAGAAACATTTTAAATGCTAAAAACACATAAAACATTAATTCTTTTCAAAAATATCAAATATAGTAAATAAATAATATTTTTGGGATTTTTTGGTAGAATCAAATATTTAAACATTTTTGTGAATTATTGCAAAAAGAACCAATCAAAAATGATAAAAATTGAAGGAGTTATTAATTTTTCAATTTATTAAAAATAATAATATGAAAAATAACAAAATAAACAAGTGATAAAAAGAAGTCTGGGGCGAGGGGGATTCGAACCCCAGACCTCTCGCTTGCCAATACACACAAAACCAGCTGATGAACCGTTGGGGCGCAATGCCAATTCAAATATAATATGGCAAGGGAAAAATATATAGAGAACTTGTTGGGTTTTCTGAAAATGGCACCATGGCCATTGTAACACCCCTTCTATACCCCGTACAAAAAACGGAATAAACTAATCTTATAAATAAAACATCAGAGCAAAGAATAATTTATCATGATATAGCCAGAGATGCCACACCAACGTGAACTAAAACAACCTGCTCATATAGATATATAACAACCTGATAGTCATATAAACATAGAAACTCAGTTCCAAAATATCATCGTTCAGTTACAGAATTAAAGCGGAACATCCATAACTGATGTCATCACAAAAGATAAGTATGTCATATACATGTTCATACAAAGCCACTATATACAAGCCAAAAGAAACATCTACACTCGAACCCCGACTACCCGTGTTACATATCAGAGCCGACGGAACGACAAAAAGACGAAGACACTAATCTTCGCAAAAGACCTCCAGCGTCTAATCTGCAATGCCATTACAGCATTAAACCACAGCAGAAGGGTGAGAAACAGGATTATAATATAATTGCATATCATTATAAAACACTTAGCAAAATATGCACAATTATTCTCACCACACAAATACGATACTTGTAAACAACACAAGACATATTAAACCCATTTCACACATCAATCACATAAGCATATACATTAACACAATGCATAACAAATCCTTCTCAAAATTCAACACATAAACATTCATGTAATGAATTATGCAAATGTACAGAGACCGACACAACGACTCCATGCATGCGGTACCATTAGTCCCCTAGGAACTCTTGGAATCATCGCTCGTTACTTAGGGTAACTCCCCGTCGGGCATACGATGTTCCCCGTCGCTACCACTTATCAACAAGCATACGACGTTATGGATCGTTTTTAGTCCTTTATTATAGGCACACGATCAATACAACAATTGCTTACACCCATAAGGGATCTACAATTCAACATGCATTGTTTACACCCACGAAGGGATCTACAATGTCTACATGCATTGTTTACACCCACAAAGGGATCTACAATGTCTACATGCATTGTTTACACTCACGAAGGGATCTACAATGTCTACGACCTGATGCATGTCATATAATGACCCATGGCAATCAAGGCTCATACATTAAATCATGCATTTCAAGTACATATAATACAATGCACATAATTGCCAAACGGCCACAAACCTTCACCACAATATCATATACCCATCAAACATCCCTCACACAAGTCATACGTTACATATCATATCCTATCGCACAATATAGAAAATAACTCAAAAGTTCCATTTTACGGTTTCTCAGAAAAGTCGGCTAAAAGTCGGTCAAAAAATAATATTTTCCATCGTCATCAAAAAGTACTCCTCAAGACCTTCGATTAGGTATAAATAACTCTTAAATCCGATAAACAACGAACATGTTATCGATATTTCAAAATAACGAGAAAAAAAAACATAAACCGGACGCCCGACACTACGAAACGGTTCGTAAAAACTGTACCGATTGGACCAAGTTCAGACCCCAAAACTATTTTTCCTAGAAAGAACATCTCGTTAGCTTTCCAACGCTTCGAACGGGGGTTAAAACCGACTTACGGATCAAAAGATATGAATTTCTGAAAATTACACGAAAACAGAATTTTCACCTACAGCACGCGTCCGTACGACGCGCACAAAAACCAGAATTTTGGGGCAGCTGCTGCCAGCCGCGCGAAACCCCTCAAAACCCGACCGATTCTCAGAATTCCCTCAAACAAAACACGCGGTAATATCACATAAATGCATACGGACATATTGCAATCAAGAAAAACCCGATTACTCGTCTTTTATTTTTCACGAAAACCTCACACTTTCAAAAGCCAAAAACGTGAAAACTTCAATCATCAACCGATTTCGACGAAACGAGTTCCTATAATATCGGCCTCACCTCACACGACTAAACTACACAATTTGTTTCGAATTTCATCCGTGAAAACTCTCGATTCTACCGATTATGTCAAAAATAGCAACCTAACCACATAATTCTCTACACATTCAAACAATTCAAAAACAAACATATATAATCATACACAATCAATATAATAACCGAGTTTCACACCCTTACCCGATAACAATCCGATTCCTAAAGCTTGCTTGGTGATTTTTCCCCTTTGTCTTCACTTTCTCTTCACTTCTCTATTTCTCTCTTTTTCTTCTCTTTTGGGAAACTCTTACTAACTTTTTTTTTTCTTCTTTTCTAAACTTATACTAACTATTTTCTTTTATATTTTCTTAACTTAAAAATTCTAAACATTTCTAATAAATATCTAAACTAACTATTATTAACTAATACTATTAATTATGAAATATGTCAAATACCTTCTATTCCAATTTTCCCCGCAAACTCTCAAAAACGGTAAAAATACACAATGTGCAAAAATAACATATAATCACACCAATTAGCAATTAACATAAATATTGCTCAATTAAAAATAAAGACTCGACCAATTAACACCAAAAAGCACGGAAAAAGGAAATATTAAAAACGGACTGTTACAACTCTCCCCCACTTGAGAAATTTTCGTCCTCGAAAATATTACCTGATCCAAACAACTCCGGATACGACTCCCGCATCCGACTTTCCAATTCCCAAGTCAAATTGCCCTCAGCAGCGCCTCCCCACGCCACTTTCACAAGTGCAATCTCCTTGCCTCTTAACCTTTTCAACTCGCGATCTAAAATCCTCACCGGTAAAACCTCAACCGTAAGATTATCTCTTACCTCAACCTCATCCATCGGAATCACATGAGACGGATCTGGAACATACTTCCGTAGCTGTGAAACATGGAAAACATCATGTAGATTCGAAAGATTCGGTGGCAATGCTATCCTGTAAGCCACTGCACCAACTCTTTCGGATATCTGATATGGACCAATAAAACGTGAAGTAAGCTTCCTCGACTTCAAAGCACGTCCAACACCAGTCACCGGCGAAACCCTCAAAAACACATGGTTACCCGCTTGAAACTCAAGATCTCTTTTCCTTTTATCATGATAACTCTTTTGCCTACTCTGAGAAGCTTTCATCTTCTCCCGAATAAGTTTCACCTTTTCCGTCGTTTGTTGAACTAACTCAAGTCCAACTACTGCACTTTCACCAGATTCATGCCAACACAAAGGTGTTCGACATCTTCTTCCATAAAGTGCCTCAAAAGGTGCCATTCCGATACTAGAATGGAAACTGTTATTATACGTAAACTCGATCAATGAAAGAAAACTGTCCCAAACTCTACCTTGCTCAAGAACACAAGATCTCAGTAAATCTTCCAATGACTGAATTGTTCTCTCCGTCTGACCATCAGTCTGCGGATGATAAGCAGAACTCAATCTCAGCTTAGAACCTAACGCCTTTTGCAAACTTTCCCAAAATCTGGAAGTAAACCTCGGATCACGATCAGAAACAATACTCAACGGGACGCCATGCAACTTCACAATCCCACGGATATAAAGCTCAGCCAAATGCTCCAAAGAATAACTGATATCAATCGGAATGAAATGCGCCAATTTAGTCAGCCTATCAACGATCACCCAAATAGCATTATGCCCACTCAGAGAATTAGGCAAACCCGTCACAAAATCCATCAATATATTATCCCATTTCCACTCCGGAATATCCAACAGTTGCATTAATCCTGCAGGCCTCTGATGTTCCACTTTCGACTTCTGACAAGTCAAACACGCATAAACAAACTGAGCCACATCTCATTTCAAACCAGACCACCAAAATATTTTCTTCAAATCTTGGTACATCTTATTAGCACCAGGATGTATACTCATACTACTCCGGTGTCCTTCCTCAAGAATCATCTTTTTCAACTCTGCATCATCCGGTATACAAATTCTACCATGGAATCTCAAAATACCCTGATCATCCACTTTAAAGTCACCGTTCACTTCTTGATTTCCAGCAAGCAACAAATCAACAAGTTTCAAGTCCAACTTCTGTTTCTCTATAACAGACAACAGAAAATCATTAGTGATCTTTAACATACCAAGCTTCACACTCTCATGTGAAAGCTCACAAACCAAACTCAAGTCTCGAAATTGTTCCAGAAGTTCCCACTCTTTCACCATCAAAGCAGATATACGCAAAGATTTCCGACTCAAAGCATCAGCTACCACATTAGCCTTACCAGGATGGTAATTCAAGCTAAAGTCATAGTCCTTCAGAAGTTCCAACCATCTCCGTTTCCTCATATTCAACTCTTTCTGATCAAACAAGTATTTTAAACTTTGATGATCACTAAACACTTCGAATCTAGCACCGTAGAGATAATGCCTCCAAATCTTTAATACAAAAACCATCGCAGCTAATTCCAAATCGTGAGTAGGGTAATTCTTCTCATGAACTCGTAACTGCCTCGAAGCATAAGCAACCACCTTACCATCTTGCATCAAAACACCACCTAAACCAATTAGAGATGCATCACAATACACAACGAACGATTCATTAGGATTCGGTAAGATCAAAATCGGAGCTGTAGTCAATCTCTTCTTCAGCTCGTTGAAACTATCTTCACATTGAATATCCCAAATAAATGCCTTACCCTTACAAGTCAGTTGAGTCAACGGAAGTGCCAACTTGGAAAAACCTTCGATAAACCTCCGGTAATATCCAGCTAAATCCAGAAAACTTCAAATTTCAGTAACAGATCTAGGAGCCTCCCATTGTAGAACTGCCTCTACTTTGGATGGATCCACAGCAATACCATTACCTGAAATCACATGCCCAAGAAAACTCACTTCTGACAACCAGAACTCACACTTGGACAGTTTGGCATAAAGTTTCTTCTCCTTCAGAATCTGCAACACAATACGCAAATGTTCCGCATGTTCCTCCTGTGACTTAGAATAAACCAAAATGTCATCAATAAAAACAACAACAAAATGATCTAAATGCTCATGGAATATACGATTCATATACTCCATAAACACACCCGGCGCATTAGAAACCCCGAACGGCATCACAGAAAACTCGTAATGTCCGTATCGTGTCCTAAAGGCCGTCTTCTGAATATCCTCCTCTTTAACCCGAATCTGATGGTATCCTGACCTCAAATCAATCTTACTAAACACACTTGCACCCACTAGTTGATCCATCAAGTCATCGATCCTTGGAAGTGGATACTTGTTCTTAATCGTCACTTTATTCAACTGCCGATAATCGATACACAAACGCATACTTCCATCTTTCTTTTTTACCAACAAAACAGGAGCACCCCAAGGTGATACACTAGGCCTTACAAACCTCTTTTCCAATAACTCATTCAATTGTCTTTTCAACTCCACCAACTCAGATGCTAACATCCAATATGGTGCCATAGATACAGGTCTAGTACCAGGAACTAGGTCTATAGAAAACTCCACCTCTCTTTCTGGCGGCACATCTGAAAAATCATCCGGAAACACCTCCTGAAAATCACACACAACAGGAAAACTTCCAATTGCAACTTGACTCTCCACAGACAACGATGCAAACAATCCAAACAACTGAGCTTCCTCCGCCAAAAGTTTCTTCAACTCTTTGGTAGATAAGAAACCAGATTCCCTTTCTTCTTCAAGAGAAGGAAATCTCACCCACTTAAGATAACAATCAAGATGAACACGATTGAACTCTAACCAGTTCATGCCCAGAATCACATCCAAACCCTTCAATGGCAAACATACCAAGTCCATCACAAAATCTCAACCAAAAATTGTCAAAGGACAACTTAAACAAACGAAAGAAGTAGTTACCGACCCCGAAGCTGGAGTATCGATAACCATCTCTCCACCTATCTTAGACAACACCAAATTCAAACATTTCGTACAATCAATCGAAATAAACGAATGAGTCGCTCCAGTATCAATAATAGCAATTAAAAGATTACTATTAATAAAACAAGTACCTCTGATCAAACGATCTGCATTAGTAGGATGAGCTCCCGCCAATGCAAATACTTTCCCTCCAGGTTGAGCTTGCTTCGGTTTCGTGCACTTTGTACTATAGTGACCATTCTCCCCACAATTATAACACTTGATCGCATTCCTCCTACAATCAGCAGCCACATGACCCGTCAAACCACAATTAGAACACTTGTTCATATTCCTCCTACACTCCAACACACGATGACCCATACCACCACAATTATAACATTTCACAGAAGAATTCATTCCTCCTCCACTCGGCTTCCTATCAAAAGTAGCCTTCTGTTTCCCCTTATCAGCAGGAGTCACATAAGGCCTACCTCTGAACTGCCCTTTTCCTTTCTTATCACCCAGATTCTTATAATGCGTAGCACGTGCCTTACTATCTTCATCAAAAATCCTACTTTTGTTCACCAACACTGGAAACTGCCTGATCTCCTAATAACCGATACCCTGCTTGATTTCTGGCCTCAAGCCATTCACAAACTTCAAACACTTTGACCTCTCAGAACCAGCCGTATTATAATTAGGACAGAACTTCACAAGTTCCTCAAACTTAGCAGCATAATCCGCAACAGAGGAATTATCCTGCTTCAGTTCAAGAAATTCAATTTCCTTCTTACCTCTCTCATCTTCCGGAAAATACTTTTCAAGAAAAGCATCTTTGAACACAGCCCATGTAACCACTATCTCATCCTCCTCAAACCTCTGAGAAGCATTCGCCCACCAGTCTTCAGCTTCCTTTTCCAACACACGAGTACCAAACTGCACCTTCTGATCCTCGGAACACCTAATGAAACGGAAGATCTTCTCAATCTTCTTCAGCCAAATCTGTGTTCCCTCAGGATCATGAGTACCTTCGAAGCTCGGTGGATTATTCTTCTGAAACTTATCCATACTACGCGATTCCTCATCCGCCGCAGCATTGGGTAAATTCTGCATCGCTTGCGCCATAGCTTGCATGGCCGCAGTCATAGCAGCAGCACCTCTTCCAGCCATAATCTGAACGTTCCCAATGATAGCAAATTATGGTTAAACAACCACTCCACAGAGTGCAACAGACCAACAAGACACGACAGACACGACAACATGGTCGGACAAACCAAACATTAGCTCTGATACCACTTAATGTAACACCCCTTCTATACCCCGTACAAAAAATGGAATAAACTAATCTTATAAATAAAACATCAGAGCAAAGAATAATTTATCATGATATAGCCAGAGATGCCACACCAACGTGAACTAAAACAACCTGCTCATATAGATATATAACAACCTGATAGTCATATAAACATAGGAACTCAGTTCCAAAATATCATCGTTCAGTTACAGAATTAAAGCGGAACATCCATAACTGATGTCATCACAAAAGATAAGTATGTCATATACATGTTCATACAAAGCCACTATATACAAGCCAAAAGAAACATCTACACTCGAACCCCGACTACCCGTGTTACATATCAGAGCCGACGGAACGACAAAAAGACGAAGACACTAATCTTCGCAAAAGACCTCCAGCGTCTAATCTGCAATGCCATTACAGCATTAAACCACAGCAGAAGGGTGAGAAACAGGATTATAATATAATTGCATATCATTATAAAACACTTAGCAAAATATGCACAATTATTCTCACCACACAAATACGATACTTGTAAACAACACAAGACATATTAAACCCATTTCACACATCAATCACATAAGCATATACATTAACACAATGCATAACAAATCCTTCTCAAAATTCAACACATAAACATTCATGTAATGAATTATGCAAATGCACAGAGACCGACACAACGACTCCATGCATGCGGTACCATTAGTCCCCTAGGAACTCTTGGAATCATCGCTCGTTACTTAGGGTAACTCCCCGTCGGGCATACGATGTTCCCCGTCGCTACCACTTATCAACAAGCATACGACGTTATGGATCGTTTTTAGTCCTTTATAATAGGCACACGATCAATACAACAATTGCTTACACCCATAAGGGATCTACAATTCAACATGCATTGTTTACACCCACGAAGGGATCTACAATGTCTACATGCATTGTTTACACCCACAAAGGGATCTACAATGTCTACATGCATTATTTACACCCACGAAGGGATCTACAATGTCTACGACCTGATGCATGTCATATAATGACCCATGGCAATCAAGGCTCATACATTAAATCATGCATTTCAAGTACATATAATACAATGCACATAATTGCCAAACGGCCACAAACCTTCACCACAACATCATATACCCATCAAACATCCCTCACACAAGTCATACGTTACATATCATATTCTATCGCACAATATAGAAAATAACTCAAAAATTCCATTTTACGGTTTCTCGGAAAAGTCGGCTAAAAGTCGGTCAAAAAATAATATTTTCCATCGTCATCAAAAAGTACTCCTCAAGACCTTCGATTCGGTATAAAGAACTCTTAAATCCGATAAACAACGAACATGTTATCGATATTTCAAAATAACGAGAAAAAAAAAACATAAACCGGACGCCCGACACTACGAAACGGTTCGTAAAAACTGTACCGATTGGACCAAGTTCAGACCCCAAAACTATTTTTCCTAGAAAGAACATCTCGTTAGCTTTCCAACGCTTCGAACGGGGGTTAAAACCGACTTACGGATCAAAAGATATGAATTTCCGAAAATTACACGAAAACAGAATTTTCACCTACAGCACGCGTCCGTACGACGCGCACAAAAACCAGAATTTTGGGGCAGCTGCTGCCAGCCGCGCGAAACCCCTCAAAACCCGACTGATTCTTAGAATTCCCTCAAACAAAACACGCGGTAATATCACATAAATGCATACGGACATATTGCAATCAAGAAAAACCCGATTACTCGTCTTTTATTTTTCACGAAAACCTCACACTTTCAAAAGCCAAAAACGTGAAAACTTCAATCATCAACCGATTTCGACGAAACGAGTTCCTATAATATCGGCCTCACCTCACACGACTAAACTACACAATTTGTTTCGAATTTCATCCGTGAAAACTCTCGATTCTACCGATTATGTCAAAAATAGCAACCTAACCACATAATTCTCTACACATTCAAACAATTCAAAAACAAACATATATAATCATACACAATCAATATAATAACCGAGTTTCACACCCTTACCCGATAACAATCCGATTCCTAAAGCTTGCTTGGTGATTTTTCCCCTTTGTCTTCACTTTCTCTTCACTTCTCTATTTCTCTCTTTTTCTTCTCTTTTGGGAAACTCTTACTAACTTTTTTTTTTCTTCTTTTCTAAACTTATACTAACTATTTTCTTTTATATTTTCTTAACTTAAAAATTCTAAACATTTCTAATAAATATCTAAACTAACTATTATTAACTAATACTATTAATTATGAAATATGTCAAATACCCTCTATTCCAATTTTCTCCGCAAACTCTCAAAAACGGTAAAAATACACAATGTGCAAAAATAACATATAATCACACCAATTAGCAATTAACATAAATATTGCTCAATTAAAAATAAAGACTCGACCAATTAACACCAAAAAGCACGGAAAAAGGAAATATTAAAAACGGACTGTTACAGCCATCTTCCTCCTCGAGCTCGTGCATGAAGCACCCTATCTCCCTCATCTCTCCACCATTGGACATGATTCAAACACCAAACCCGTGCGTTTTTTCACAAGGAATAAGATGGCAATACCCAATTTTATTCATTTTCAGTGTGGAGTAAAATAATCATGATGAACACAGATGAACCCTAATTTGCAAAAGCAATCATGCAGGCATGGTTATAAGGTCTATGATCCAATTTCTTGAGGCAAAACAATCAACATATGATGGCAAGCAATTGGCAAAAATATCATGCGAGGAAATATGCATGGATCATGGGGTTTGAGTTTGAAGCTCACCTTGATGCAAGCTGAAATGGTGCTTTGCCCAGATGGTGTTCCAGTCATGAATTGATGATCCCTACAGCTTCAATGGATGTTATGGAGTGTGTTGCAAGCTTTGGAACACTTTGAAACTCTTTGGATCAAGCTGGAGACCTCCACCTGCAAAATTGAAGCATAATGGCTTGGTGGAAGAGTGATTTTGAGCCTGAGGTGTTACAGTCAGTGTTTAAGTGTTTGGACACCTCAAATACATCATATGTGATGTGTTTGAGCAATTGGAATTGATTGCCTATGGCTGCAACTCAAAACCCGATAGTGGTTACTCAAAAACAAGAAAACTTGAGGTTTAAGAAAGAATGAGAGAAAACAGTGTTGTAACTGGCTTTGGTGTGAGTTGAATGATCCATTGGGACCTCTATTTATAGGTGATCAACTTTTGTTTTGGAGGAATAGTGAATGGCTGCTGGATCAGATCACATTTGCATGGATTAGCTTGGAGGATTTCTTCTCAAGCAAGGTAAGCTAGCCATTCCCAAGAGCAGGGCTATGCCTTGACCAAAATCACATTCTTCAGATGCTTTTATTGTTGTTTAATCAGAGAATTTGACTGAGTAGAGTAGCTACCTTGACAATGCACTATTCCACATTAATGCACTTTGAATTCAAGGCAAAATGTGCCAAAGTGGATGAATTTCAAGTTGAAAGATTCCTTGGCTTTTTTACTCAGATTTATCTGTTGGATCAGTTGCATTGTGATTGGTTTGAACACAGGTTGCAAGCTGATCCCTAGTTTTTGGTTCAAAATCGTGTGTGGCAAGCAAACATGCAAACTGATTTTTCCAAAACAGCTTGCAGCAGCATGACTTTGGGCATGGATTTCTCATGGCTTAAGTTGAATCAATTCATGCTGTTGAGCTCTTTGAATTCTTAGTAACATATGCAACAATATTGATGTTTAACTTTGTACTTGATTCAGCTTGCAAATATGTGAAAATATCTCACAAGTTTTGGTGTTTCAACAAAATCTGTCTTGGACAGAATTTTTCTAAGTGTTGGAAAATGGTATACTTTCATGTTTTCAGCCACTTTGGCTCACTCATAGCTCAAAATCCATAATGAATTGGAGTTAGGCCTAGTTGAAGTTTTTGTAGAGGGTAATGAGAGCTATAAATCAAGCTTTGGATGGGGCACAATGGCCTTGTGGTTTAGGAGTTATGGTCCTCCAAAGTTGGTGTATTAGTGGTACTTTTCCATAACTTAGAAAAATTTCTAAGTTTTATGGTTACCCCTTTTACAAGTCATCCCACTTTTCTTGATTTTTCTTGATGAATGATGATTCAAATCATACATAAACATCATTTTAGGGTTAAAAATCCATTTTGGTGAAAAATCTCAAAAAGTCAAAGTTGACTTTTGTGCACAGTTGACTTTTTATCAGATGAATTCCAAATTGTGCAATTCTTCAGGAAATCATGTCCTTGACCTAAATCAAACTTGATGGACATGTTCCATGGGTGTAATAGGGTATATTGAATCATGTCTTAGGGCTTGGGAGCATGTCCAGGTCAAAAGTCAAAGCTACAGTTGACTTTTCTCGCAAGACCCTAACTGTGGTGCAGATGAAATTGAAACTTGTTGCTCAAGCTTCTTGGATCAATCCATTGTTGCAAATGGATCAATGTGGTGTATTAGAGACCCTCAAATCCTCTCTTGAGGTCTTGGCTCATGATTTTCCCCAAAAGTCAACTTAGGGGTGAATTAGGTCAAGAAACCCTAATTCCTGATTTCTTATGTATGCATCCCCTGAGACAAAATTGACTTGATGACTGGGTTTATGAGGTTCCATGAAGTATATTAGGTTATGTTTTGGATCATTGGCTTGTGCCCAGAGGAAAATTTCCAACTGGAGGCCCTGGTCGACCAAAACCCTAATTTGGTGACACTGTCGATCTTGAAGCTTGATCCACCTAGAAGGGAGCAACCTTGTGCTTAATCCTTGAAGTGGGAGTCCTCTTGATCCATTGTAGATTCTTGGGAGGTTAGACAAGTTGAAGATCAAGTCATTCCTTGATTGATCTTTTGTCTAAGGCTCTAAGAGGGCTTGAAACCCTAATTTTGATTGTAGTGGATGCTCACCCATATTTGGGGAGACCGATGAAATAGGATGGCTCCCCCATATTGTGATGATGATTTGCACAATGATGGGAAATCTTAGTGGTCAAAATTTGGGGTATGACAGATAGCTTAAGTGGGGCATCACTCAAGTGGTACATGGGTCTCGAGCAAAACTCTATCCATAGCTTTCAAGACCTCACCAATGCCTTCATGAAGCAGTACAAGTATAACCTCGACATGGCTCCTGATCGCCGTCAACTGCAAAACATGTCTCAGAATGATAAAGAGTCTTTCAAGGAGTACGCTCAGCGCTGGAGAGAGTTGGCTTCCCAGGTTGAACCTCCTTTGGCTGAGAAAGAGTTAACCGGGATGTTCATGGATACCCTGTCCCCATTCCATTGGGAGAAGATGGTTGGAAGTGTTTCCTCCAATTTCACTGATTTGGTTACTATCGGCTAAAGACTCGAGGAAGGTCTTAAGAAAGGAAAAGTGTCAAAGGTTGTTGAATCTTCTAATGCTGTGAAGAAATCCTACGGGAACTTTCAGAAAAAGAAGGAAGATCAGACTAATGCTATAATGGTTGAAGTGAGAAGGCCTCGTCCTCAACCTCAGTATGATGTTCACCCTACTGTTGCTGTTGTTACTCCCGTGGTTGTTGTTCCACGACCAGCTCAAGCTCCCCAACATCCGGCTGCAGGACAGAGCAAGTATCGTAATAGGGGTCAATTTGATCCCATTCCCATGACTTACACTAAACTTTATCCTGGTTTGGTTGAACAAGGTTTGGTTACCACAAGGCCTTTGCCTCCTCCTCCAAATCCTCTTCCAGCCGGCTATAGGGCTGATCTTCATTGTGAATACCATCAAGGTGGTGCAGGCCATAACTTGGAAAGTTGCTTTGCATTGAAGGCTAGAGTACAAGAGCTGATGAGGAGCAAAATCCTCTCCTTTAAGGACAATCCCAATGTTCAGAACAACCCTCTGCCAGGGCACGCCAAGTGAAGCTTCAGTCGACTTCAGCATGCTATCCTCCTAAAAGCCAGTGTTTCAGACAGGACAGCTCATCCTTGTGTTGATTAGTCACTAGGCCTTTGTTTCTTGTTTTTTGCACTTTCTTTATTTTGTAATGAGTGTTTGCTTTCAAATTATGTTTGTACTTTCACAATTAATGAAATGAGCATTGCAACTTTTGATTCAATTCATTTGTGTTTGCTATTTACTTCTTATTGCTTCCTCTTTCATGAAAAATAAAATAAAAAATTCTCTTGTCCATTTTCTTCTGATTATGCAAAGATTGGAGGGAGGATGATGAAAACGTTATACCCATAATTGCTGTTGGTATGCTTTCAAATCAAAACTTTGCTGACGATGTAAGGCATTGTTTCAACTCCCCAAACATCGGAGACATAAGGAAGATAACCCCTCTTTAACCCCTTCGAGCCTTGAAGTAGGAGTTTCTTTTCTTTGCAAATAAAAACCCGCAATTTTAACATGGGGCAGGGTAGTTCTCGGTTAACTTGATTGTGCATTCAATTACAAGAGCTTCATGCAAGACAACTTTCAACAAAATGTTGCACTCACAGTTTTCCTTCGCACACAGCAAGCAAGTGTCGAAGATGTCTTTCAGGTCTAACGCCAATGATGGTTCACTGTAATCATTAAGCAAGGCAGTCACTAAAAAAAAGAGAGAGTGAAAAAAAGAATCAAAATAAAAGCCCGCTAAGTCAAAACCTATGAAGGAGACTTAGGCAAAAATTGGGGCATCCCGCTGGCTGTAAGCTCAAATGACACAGTTCAGGCAAAAGTTAGGGATAATAAAAATCATTCAAGAGGTTACCAAAATCCTCAAAGATAACTCGAGTTGACTGAGGTCCTCACAAAAAAAACAACAAAATGTTGTGATAAGCAATGACTGCCATTTCAAAGTCCCTTTACTTCTGAATCATCAGTGCAATTCCTAACTCATGGGAATTTGAGTGCATAGTTTGAGTTAACTGAGCATAGGATTAGAAGTTCACCACGTAGATTGGGTGGGTCACAAATAAACTTTGAGCCTTTATCCTTTGTTTCTTAAACCGTGAACCATGCCACGTTATAACCCTCAAAAGACCTAATTGAAGCAAGGTCATTTTGAAAGCATACTACAGCAAGGTTGCGTAAACTGACTTCGAAAGATCTTTGCAGATCATCTATTTTGGGCATACACCCTTTGCTTAAACTTTTCACTTTAATGTCTTGAACCGCCGTGTTCAGACCAGTGACTCATATACTTCGCCTTTTTCAAAAAAAATAATTGATTTCAAAAGTTGCATGAACTTTGCATTTACCATGTTTGTACAAATACTTTTGTTTGCAAACTAGCTTTCTTCTTAAGGAATTCTCAAACATTTGAGAAACTTGGTCGGTGATCCAATCAGGGGCAAGTTCCTTCCATTTCCTGTTGAGAATCATTTCAAGATTTGTGGTTTAATGGCGACTTCTCAGAATTGGTTTATTCAGGAGATACTTCAAGACTCATACTGGGGCAAGCAATCCCAGTATACAGCAAAAACAATCATCTTCCAAGACTTAGATTGGGGCAAGCTTTCCAGGAGTACCATGAAACGGTCATTTCCAGAAACTGAAACAATGATCAATTCCTCTACAATAGTCAGCTAGTCTGGGGCAGTTTACCTGAAGAATCCCCAGGCAATGCTTTATCCTTCCTACAAGGATCATCAATTTGAATACAGTTTACTAGTGTGGCAGAGATGTGTTCAGCAGTAGCGTCTCTAGTTCCCAAGTAGAGTGACAGTGATCTCCGTGTTGAAGAATCAGTCTTCCAGTCTTGTCTTCCCAGAGAGTCGAGTCATGTCATCGACATCTGCATTTGCATTTGATCATATATTATATACATATGCATAGCATGAGTGTTTCATCCTCATTTGCGTTTCTCCCGAGGTCGTGTCGTTGTCCACGTCTCACCTTACCAAAGTGTTACCTGTCCTTTTCATTCAGTGCCATTCTTGAAGTCTTATATGTCCATTCAGTGTCATTCCTGGATAAGTTTTCTCCTTTGCATTCGGTGCCATTCCTGGATGTCTTTCTCGCTATAATTCGATGCCATTCTCAACTATTATGATTTGTACCTTCCATTCAAAGCCATTATTGAATGTCTGTTGTCCTTTTATTCAACGCCATATAGTCTTGTTTGTTCACATTTATCTAAAGCCGTTATTAGATATTGTGATTTGTACCTTTCATTCAAAGCCGTTATTGGATGTCCGGTTTCTCTACCATCCGATGCCTATCCGGATGTGTCTCTCCTTCTGATGTTTTTTCAGATCGAGTCTTTGTTCACTTTATCTAAAGCCGTTATTAGATATTGTGATTCGTACCTTTCATTCAAAGCCGTTATTGGATGTCCGGTTTCTCTGTCATCCGATGCCTATCCGAATGTGTCTCTCCTTCTGATGTTTTTTCAGATCGAGTCCTTGTTCACTTTATCTAAAGCCGTTATTAGATTTGTGATTTGTACCTTTCATTCAAAGCTGTTATTGGATGACTGGTTTCTTTTGCCATCTGATGTTTTTCTGGAGTTTTCTTTCTCTATCTTTTCTGGCTTTTCTTGAAGATCCCGTTTGAACTCTTCAGTATAAGAAGAACCAAGAAAATTTTTTGTTTTATTCCGTATTGATCCCCAGTGGAGATCATGTTTTCTTTCTGGTTCCATGCCCAGCAAAGAGTGTTTCTTTCATTTCCCCAGTGAGCCTTTCTTGTGGAGGCTGAACTTATCTTTCCCCAGTGAGCCTATGATTGGCTGCTCTTATTTGGTGTCCGGTTTTGTCTGCATTTTTGCATCTTGCATGGCATCATATCATCATATTAGCAGCATTGCACGTCTTTGTATCTAAGGGCAAAATTTTCGGTTTGCTATATTTAAATACCTTTCACCCAGACGTCCCGAGGATCATCGTTCCTCGTGCCATTCGGTGAAGCTATTTAAATAGGGGCAACTGTTGTACCCCAAATTTTACCCCTTAGATGTCATATTTTCTTGCACCTACATTTAGACCTCAAGCGTGTATGCATTGTTAACTAACCATTTCTTATTGCAAGTTGTTTCTTTTATTAGTGAAAGATAGGATTTACACAAAGACGGCAAGGACTCCCTAAGACATCTTTTGGCCAAATGCAACCATTTGAATCTACATGCATCCAAGAAGACCTTTTCAACAAGAAATCAAATGTTTCACCAAGACAAGTCAACCATGGCCTTTCATGTCAAGCAAAGTGTGATTCCAAATCTTGAGAAATTATGCCATGTCATAACAAACATCCTTGGAATCCATTTTTGAGCATTAAAGATTTTTTTCTCAAGTGCAATAATTTTTCATGGAGATAAATATTCATCAAGGTGTAACATATTAAAGTGGTGCCATGGGAGGGTTTAATTTTGCAATATCCTAAGTGTTTTCGTGACATTTCTTTTTGCTCATGGACATATGGTTTGTCTTAAATTTCTAATGGGCCCAAAATATGTCATTTGGATCAAAGCCCAACATTCAAAGTTTTGCTCCCGTATTGCAACAAGGCCCTATGCATCTAGATAATTCTTGTGCCATTTGGAAAATCTGAAGATGCTTTGCTTTGAAAACAAGTTTCGTAAATGTTACCTATTTGAGCTCATCCATTCCTGTTGAAGCCAAAAGGATACTGAGATACCATAGTGGATTGGTGAAACAAGGTGGTCCAACACAAGAATCCTGCATGCATGAGCAGAGAACCCGTATGTCAAAATTCAAATTATTACTCTTTTTTTATTTCTCTCTCATGGCACTTTGAAAGGTGGTTTTGGAATAACCCTCAAAGGATGAAAGTCACAGACTGTACCACCACCTCCTCCGCTGCATATTGATCTCCAAAGAAATTGACCAAGATCAACGGTTGAGGATGTTGATACACAAACCCTAATTTCTTATCCTATGGACAAACCAATTATCCACTGTATTTCCAACACCCGGATCCACTTGCTTGGCCTATAAAAGGATGTCGTTTTTCCTTTGTTCATCACACCAGAAATTACCAAGAATTTCTCTCTAACTCTCCCTTCCATAATCTTGCAAGTGACACTCCAAAACTTGCAAGAACTTCACTATTTTACATTTCCTCTGTAACCCAGAAACATCACAGCCAACACTCCGAGAAAACACAAAAAAAAAAGAACTCATCAAAACCTCTCCACTTTCCCATTTTGTTAAGTTCTGCAAGTCACCCTCAAGTCTTGCAAGAACTTACCTTTTTCTTCCCGTAAACACTTCACATCTCCCACACTTTAAAAAGTTCTTGTTTCGTGCTGAGAAGTTGGCTCTATAGCAGTTGAAGGAGGAAAGCATCCACCATCTCCAGAAACACTCGCCTGTGAAGAAGCAGTGGACTTGCTCTACTAGGTATCACCTTATCTCTTTCTATTTTTTTTATGCATGTTGATTGTGTAATACGTATTTGCACCATGCTGTTATCATTTCCATTCCACTACTGTCTGGTTTTTATGGTTGTTTTGCTTAATGTTTGAATATCATGGTATCATATGCTTTCTGTTTGATTATTGTATTGCTGTGAATAATCATCATGCTGTTTTTCATTTTTGTGTTGATTTAATCACGTTCGGTTCGTCTGGTTTTGGTCGTGTTCGTTAAAAGAAATGAAAATAAATGTATTAGACTGGGTGGAGTTCGCCACATTTGATTTGGTGGCTCCCGCCACATAGTTTTATTAATATAATATATCACTCACCACCTAATATTAATAATATAATAACCACTCACTAAGATGAAATAATATAATAAGGAAATGGAAAACCATGGCGCCAGCCATGCTACATCATGGCGCCAGCCACCTTCATGGATGTGGCACAAGCCACCCTCCCTTTGAGGGAATAGGTGGCGCAAGCCACCCCTTTTCTGGGGTTTACATTTTTTTTATTTTGTTGATTTTCAACCTTTATTTTCCATTTCTTTTCTATATGCTTTTTTTTTAATAATTTCAAAAATAATATAAATTCTGTTTCTTATTTCTTATTTCTTTCAATTGTGTTCTTGAATTGTTAGATGCATTTCCTTAAGTGTGCTATATAATTTGTGAATGTTGTTTGAACATTGCTTCCTGAACTTCATCATGAGAATTTTTGTCTGTACTTGTTGGCTTCTGTTTGCTATGCTATATGTTCCCAACGCTTTGTTTCTCAGACTGTTAGAATACATTTGCTGCTATGCTTGACATGATCATGTGCTCACTGTTTCTAAAATGTGTTACTGTTTTTTTAACTATGTTGTGGTTCATGAAACCCTTGCCATGAAAATGTGTTTGCTTTCTGTTTGAAATCACATGAGTAGATTCTTTTGTTTCTGTTTGCTTTCCATGCTATGGTTGTCGTGCTTGTGTAACTACTTTTTGATTCTTCTATGAATGTCTTTGACTTATGAAGTTCTGCTCCTGACCTCACATAAATCTTGCCATGTAAGTTTGTGTTGTTTTGCTATCTGTTAATGAACAACTTGTTTTTCAAATGCCTTGTTTCCAATTGTGAATACATTCTCTGCCTTATATGTTCACTGCATGACCACTTACACTCACTGTCTATACTTATGGATAAATGCTCACTATTTGCTATGTTCATATTTATGCTACACTTGCTTACCACTTGCTATGTCCATATTTATGTTCACTTCTGATTACTCGCTCACTGTTTGCTATGTTCATTTTTAAGTACATTTCATGATTATTTGCTTACTGTTTTATTGAACTCCTATATATTACATATATTTCAACTCTTCTATAACTCTTATTTATAAGATGTTATTTCCCCTTCCTTCCAAAGGAAAAGTTTTTCTATTGATTTCAAGATCATAGAAAGCTCATCACCCTCCTTTGACCCCATAGTCATAGGTGACCATTCATTACCTTTTAAAACTAGCCTTCCTAAGAGATAGCCATTAATCTCTTATAACCTTTAAACCCTCCTTTAACCTACACAAGAGATAGCCATTAATCTCCTCTCATTCACCAACTTTTAAACTTTCACAATCTTTTCAAGAGATAGCCATTAATCTCTTTCTCCTAACCAATCCATCCTCACAAGCTTTGCTTTCAAGCTTTCGACCCTTTTACCCCATCCGGTGAACTACGGTTGCTCTGATTCTTTTAGTCAGATACGTAGGCACAAGATGCGACGTCTTGGCGAGCAAACTTAGTGTACATACTTAGGTCCTTAGTCTTAGTACAGATTTACCTTAGCAAGCAAACATAACTTAACATAAACACTAAACAAGAGGTTCCCGTAGAGTACTACGGACGTTTAGGGTGCTAATACCTTCCCTAGGCGTAACCAACCCCCGAACCTTAGATCTCCCCCCTTTAGGTTTTTCTAACGATCTTGAACTTTTCCTTTGGATAAATCAAAGTCGGTTGTAAAAGAAAATGATGCAAGTTAATTAATAGCTTGTTATCCGATTTTCACCACAACAAACAACTTCAACGCTTAAGTTCAAGTAACTTCAAAGTTCTATCATCAATTCAAATTCAATTAACAATTCAATCACTATTTATCATTTTCAATCAACTCTCAAAATACAATTAATTTTATAATTAATTTCAATCATCTCTCAAAATAAATTCAATCACTAGTTCACTTAACTACTAATTTCATTATCATTTTCAATAACAACCAAATTCTTACATCACTAAAATTTTCCGATAAATATTCACTTTAACTTTACAAATAGCCCTATAACAACCTCAACAATCTAACTTCTACAACACTCTTAACTACCTTGACTTTTCTAATTAATCACTATTCAACAAATTTTACACATTAAACTAACTTCTACTATTCTACAAATTAATCATTAAACTAACTTCTATAAATTAATCACATTTTACACAATAATCACTATACTAACTTCTACTAATTAATCATTAAACTAACGTCTACAAATTAATCACATTTTACACAATAATCACTATACTAACTTCTACTAATTAATCACTTTTCTACAAATCAAAAATCAACAACTAATATCAAATCAAATTTATCAACTAACATCAACAATCAAAAATAAAATCAAAAATCAACTAATAATACAACTAATATCAAATCAAATCAAAAATCAACAACTAATCACATTTTTAATTAATCACTAACAAACTTCTACAAATTTAAAAAAATGAAAACCTAACATCAACAACTAATAATACAACAAATTTATCTCACAGAACTTCTACAAATCATATTTATCTCACAACAAATTCTATTAATGGAGAGAAACCCAGAAAAAAGAGAGTAAAAACCTCAGAGAAAAACTCAACAATGGCGGACGGATGGAAGCCACGAACAGAGGAAACTCAACAATGCAGAAACGAACGAACGAACGAACGAACGGAGTAATGATGGATGGAATTTCGTTCGTTTGCTGAAAAAAGGAAGAAGAAGAAGAAGAACAGTGTCGCGAGAGTTAGGGTGTTTACAGAAATAGAAACAGTCATAAGAAAATAGAGGGATATCTGATTATGTTTTAATTTTAATATTTTAAAAGACCTAAGGCAGCGCTTTTAGAAAGCGCTTTCTTATGTTACTCCTTTAGCAGCGTTTTTGGGGTAAAAGCGCTTTCTTATGTGGGATTAAAGAAAGGCCTTTAGCAGGGCTTTCCAAAAGCACTGGCTAAAGCGTGTTGTACGAAAGCCCTTTAGCAGCGCTTTTCAAAAGTGCTGCCTTATGGTACCCCTTTAGCAGTGCTTTTCATAAAACGCTTTCTAAAGTTCACCTGCCTTAGAGCTTTAGCAGCACTTTTCAAAAGCGTTGTCATAGGTCCTTCATATAGCAGCGCTTTTTTCTTTTGTTTTTTATTTTTGTTTTTTGTGAAACATATAGCAGCGCTTCTGCCAAAAAGCGTTGTCTTTGTTGTGCTGCCAAAACACAATTTTGGCGTAGTGTGAGTATTTCGCCTGCATATCTTCTTTGGTGCTTCATCAAACCTCTACCACTTTTGTAGAATTCGATGCCAAGGAAATTTGAGAGATTTTCCATGTCTGACATTTCAAACTCCTCACTTAGGTCATGTTCAAAATCTTCGATCTCCTTCTTACAACTTCCTATTATCAACAGTGCATTGACATAGAGACATAGTATAAGCAATTCACTATTGCTTCTTCATACATATACTTCATACTCAGTCGTGCACTTCACAAATTCCTTCTCCCTTAGAAAGCTATCTATCTTCTTATTCCAAGCTCTTGGAGCTTGCTTAAGCCCATACAGGGCTTTATGCAACCTGTACACCTTTCTTTCTTCTTCTTGTTTCACAAACCCAGCTGGTTGTGCAACATAAATTTCTTCTTCTAAGGGGCCATTCAGGAATGTACATTTCACATCCATCTGACATACCTGCCAGTTGTTCATGTTTGCTAGACCAACAACCAACCTAATTGTTTAGATCCTAGTAACGGGTGCAAAAACTTCGTCGAAGTCGATTCCTTCTTTTTGAAATATCCTTTCGCCATAAGTCTTGCCTTGTGTCGAGTTACTTCTCCTTTGGGATTCAACTTTACCTTCTATACCCACTTCACATCGATTGCTTTCTTGCCTTGAGGCAATTCGACAAGTGACCAAGTGTTATTGATTTCGATGGACTCTAATTCCTCATTCATGGCTTTCACCCACTTCGAATCTTTCAATCCCTCAGGTGCATTGACTGGTTCGACATCTGCATAGAAAGCATAGTGTACCAGCTCACCTTCTACATTTACCACATCTTTATATGTAATCACACATTACTGCAACCTTACAGGCATGTGTGTTGTTCATTGAGGTCTGCTTGGGCCAGCTTCACCTCAAACTTCTTCTTGTCGAACTTCTCTTTCGATTTCACTAGTTGGTTCTCCACATAAGATTCTCACTGAATCCTTTTTAACATTCTTAGTCCAATCTCATTCCTTAAGCTCATCTATGATCACGTCACTGCTGATCACTACTTGCTTTTTCACTGGGTCGAACAAACGGTATCCTCCAGTCGAATGATATTCTATTAGGATCATTTGACTCGACTTATCATCAAGCTTTCTTCTCAACTGATCTGACACATGTCTATGTGTTATAGATCCAAACACCTTCAAATGACTTAGGCTAGACTTGACACCACACCAACATTCTTCTAGTTTGATTCCTTCTAGCTTCTTCGTTGGACATCTATTCAAGATGTATGTTGCAGTCGACACAGTTTCTCCCCATAATTATTTGGGTCGATGCTTGCCTTTCAACATACTTATTCATGATGGTTCTATTCTTCCTTTCTGTAGTTCCATTCTTTTGTGGAGTGTAGGGTGGCACCACATCATGCACAATCCATTCTTTCTCACGTAATGCATCGAAATCTTTTGACACATACTCTCCACCACCATCAATCCTCAGAATCTTTAGCTTTCTACCACTTTGTCTTTCGACCATTGACTTAAATTTGGCAAATACCTCGATCACTTCACTTTTCTTCTTGATCAGGTAAGTCCACAGTTTTCTACTGAAATCATCTATGAACGTGACAAAGTATCTGTTACCTCCAATCAAATTCACTTGGATAGGACCACATACATCATAGTATATGACTTCAAGAATTGCCTTCGACTTGCTTCCTGCATCCTTGCTGAAGTTATTCTTGTGTTGTTTTTCCTGAACACCTTCTTCACACACTTCTCTTGGAATGTCGATTTCTAGTAATCCTGAAACCATATTTCTTCTTTTCAAATCTCTGATGTCTTTGAAGTTGAGATGGCCAAGTCGATAATGTCATATCCATTAATCTCTGCTGGCTACAGTTGCAAGGAACTTATGCTCCATCACATTAAGATCAATCTTGAAGGTTCTATTTTGAAACATAGGAGCCTTCAAGATTAACCTTCCTCCTGAGTCGAGAACTCTCATCATCTTATCTTCGATCGACACCTTGTAGTTCTTTTCGACCAACTGCCCTATACTGAGCAAATTGCTCTTCATACTTGGTATGCACAACACATTGGAAATTACCGACCTCTTGCCATATTTCCTCATAATCAGAATATCATCAATTCCTTCAGCTACTAGAGTATTGCCATTTGCAAATTTCACCATGTTCTTCATTGAGGGCTTTGTGTTGACAAACTAATCTTTCCTACCAATCATGTGTGATGAGAATCCTGAGTCCAAGTACCATTGGTCCTGGAATCTTTCTTCATCTCTTGTTGTGACAATCAGCAACATTTCTTCTTCTTCTTCATGTTTCGCCAGCTTTGCATCAGTTTCTTGATTCTTCTTCTTTTCTGGACAATCGCTAAAATAGTGAGCATACTTCGGACAATTGTAACACTGAATGTGACTTTTGTCAGGTTTTCAACCACTACCTTTTCCTCTACCTGCAACACTACCTCTTTGGTTGTCTTAGTTCCAGGGTTTTCTCTAATTCGACTAGTTTCCTTCTTGCTGATTTCGACCAGTCGAATTATTGTATCCTCCTCTGCCTTTGTTTCCATTCCAGCTTCCTTTGCCTTTCTTTTCTTTTTCTGATTGCGCCTGCAAAGCCATATCACTCTTCGACTTTCCTGCAGCTCTTTTATCCATCATTTGTTCATGGGACTCAAGCGTCCCTTGAAGCTCTTCCTTTGTCAATGCTGACAAGTCTTTCGACTCTTCTATGGCTACTATCACGTGGTCGAACTTTGGAGTAAATGACCTCAAGATATTTGCAACAACTGATCTTAATGTCAACTCTTCTCTACATACCTTGATTTGAATCCCAATTTAGTAACCCTAGTGAAGAAATTAGTTATGCTTTCACTTTCGTCCATTTGAAGTAATTCATACGTCCTTTTGTGAGTTTGTAACCTCGCCTCTTTCACCTTCTCTGCGCCTCCAAACGATTTCTCCAAGATTTCCCATGCTTCTTTCGCTGATTCTACATCACTAACCTTTTCAAAGTTATCTGGATCAACACATTGATGAATTATAAAGAGAGCTCTATAATCTTTCTTCTTCAATTCTTTGTATACAGCGTTTTCTTGTTCCATCGTGTTTTCTGCAAGTGGTGCTACTCCTCCCTTCACAAGATCCCAAAGATCTTGATAACAGGAAACCACCTTTATCCGCTTGCACCAATTCTCATAATTATTGTTCTTAAGAATAGGAAGGTTTTCCAAAAAATTCCTATTTGGATCATTCAACGCCATCATGATTTTCTTCCATCGAATCACAACCGGAGCTCTAGATACCAGATGTTGGAATTAACCTAAAACCTTTTGAGAATTCTTAATCAATCTTAATTTCAAGAAATATTATGCACAATAACTGTTAATGAAAAGAAAACAAAAAGAAAGAAAGTAGAGTTTTAACAAAATAAAGGAAGAAGAGAATGATTTTCAATTGCAGAATCTCCGCCCATAAATTGTAGAAAACTTCTTTTACTCAATTTACAACTGTAAACATCTGTGAATACTAGTTATTACAAGAATATGGGTTACTCCCTCTATTTATAATTGAGAAAGCCCAAAATTACAAAAGCCCAAAATTACTATTTTGGTCTAAGTCGAAATTCTGTGTCAAGCAACCTGCTTTGACACTTTGACATATTAACAACTCGACACAGACACATTAGGTTAATTTCGACTAATCTTTGTTTTTGTTGAGCTACACTGCTTCGACACAAGGAATTACAATTTCAACACACAACCTAATTCATTGTGTCTAAGCTATCTACATTCATCATAGATCTTAACTTCTTGAACACTTCTACTTGCACTCCTTTCGTCATGATATCTGCAATCTTATTCTTGGTTCTGGAGTGTTCCAAATTCATCTTCCCTTCTTCTACCTGCTCTCGAAGATAATGGAACCTCATTTCGATGTGCTTGCTTCTTCCATGTGCTATTGGATTCTTCGCCAGATTGATAGCTGACATTCTATCGATCTTCATGGTAATTGCTCCATGACTCTTCGTTGTAATATCTTCAACCAAATTCACCATCCATTTTGCTTGACGTGCACAAAGAGAAGCCGCTATGTATTCTACTTCGCATGACGAAAATGCCATTACTGGATCCTTTCTCGAACTCCAAGCAACTGGTGTACCACCTAGCATAAACACATAGCCATCTATGGATTTTCTATCCTCAGCATCACTACACCAACTTGAGTAGGTGTATCCGACAAACATGCATTATTTTCCTTCATCAGCTACAGGAAACAAAATTTCATAGTCGAGAGTTCCTTTCAGATACCTTAGTATCCTCTTCACCGCCGCTAGGTGTGATACATTTGGATTCTGCATGAATCTACTTACCATACCTACAGTGTATGCTAAGTCGGCTCTTGTGTGACAAAGGTATCGAAGTGACCCAATAAGTATTCTATATTGGGTTGGGTTGACATCATCTTCATCTGAATATTTCGACAGTTGCATTCTAGGCTCAGACGGAGTCGAAGTTGGGCTGCAATCTTGCATCTTAAATCTCTTGAGTATATCGCCTGCATATCTTCTTTAGTGCCTCCTCAAACCTCTACCACTTTTGTAGACTTCGATGCCAAGGAAATATGAGAGATTTTCCATGTCTGACATTTCAAACTCCTCACTTAGGTCATGTTTAAAATCTTCGATCTCCTTCTTGTAACTTCCTGTTATCAATAGGTCATAGACATAGAGACATAGTATAAGAAATTCACTAATGCTTCTCCATACATATACTTCATACTCAGTCGTGCACTTCACAAATTCCTTCTGAAATTCTGGCATAACAGACAACAGATGTCCTAACACATATTAAGATATTGTTCTGCATAATTATTTAAACAATAACAGAACAGCAGACCGATACCTTGAACTGCAGAAACACAGATGTTTCGACATCTGTTCCAACATGTTAATCAAAACAATAACAGAATATGTAAATCTGCAGAATGATAAAAGAACACAACAATTTTTAACACAGTTTAGTGCAATTAACCTACATCTAGGGGATACCAATCCAGGAAGAAGACTCCACTATCTGTAGTAAACTTATAAAGTTAAACTCCCACGTTTACAACTTTATCTCCTAAATACTACCCGATGAAATCTTTACCAAAGAACACCCTCTTTGATATGAGAATCACCACTCACTTCCCTTAATCACAATATGTGATATCTAAACCATCCCTGTCAATACATAATTCTGTCAAGCATACTTGACCAACACGCTAACTTGGATTTGCTTCAAAGCTTCATCCAAGAACAATACACAATCCAATACCTAAAGGCTTATGGATTTGTGCAATGCCTATGTCTACCACAGTGCATCAAACGATACAAAGCGAGACTTGCAAACCTAGAGAGCCAACGACTCTCAAAACCCTAAACCCTTATTTTTACACAAGAGAACTAGGTTACAAAAGGTATATTCAAGGTGTATAAACCCTAGGACTAAGTCTTCTTTTATAGTCTTCAGTTGGGCTTCAAATCTTTCCTTGATCCACTGCTGAGCACGCCTAGGATTTTGGAACAGATTTGAAATAGATTTAAAACAATTTGTTATAGTAGTCCAGGATGTTGAGTCTTCAAGTTAAGACATCTTCTTCGACATCTTTGTTCTTTGGCAGAATTCTTTAGCACTGAGTTTTACGAAAATTTTGTCCAAATTATTTGAGCTTTCAATCTCCCCCTTTTGGCAAATTTTGGCTAAAACTCTTTGTACCCTAAGACCAGGATGTTCCTAACGTCTCTTCACCCTGAGTGTCGGCTATGATTAGAGTACCGATGTGACTCCCTCTGAAACAATTAGGTATCTAGAAGTACACATCCACATACACACCTAAGAGATTGGAGACTCCTGAAATTCCTAGGTATATATCTTAACTCAAGACGCAAGACACAAAAGAGAAAAAGACTGAGGCTCGAACCTTTCTCCCCATTTTTTGCCAAAAATTGACAAAAAAAATGTCCAAAGCCAACCCAGACACACCACAACCAAGGAATAATCCTGAATAATGCCATGAGAACACATAATAGATACACATCTTGAGACAAAAGTGACCAAGGCTTTCCTATAAATACCCGAGCGGTCTTCATAGGAATTAATGAACCACGGGTCAATTCAATAAGGACATTTATAGCGAATGAGACTTCTCCAACAACGAGAGTGCACCAGCCAAGAATGCTTTGATTGTTTCTCCTATAAAGAACACCGTCCAAAGATTTTACAAAAACCGAAGAGCATGTTTTGCACGCGCAAGTTTTCCACTGTCCAAGGTACACCGTCCATAATGACCCAATAGAGAGCATGCCCTAAACAGTGTCCTGACATCAGACACACTCTTCTTCTGATTTGACCAGGGCTTCACATCATTTTCTTATCAATCACAACTAACCAATAATAGTAGAATCCACCTTGAACTGCAACAGCAGTATAATGTCAAGACATCCTTCTTGACATCCCATCTCCAAAATAATCATAGTTTGCTTATCCTCCAAACAGTCTTGATTCTGAATTACACCCCTATAGTAATACATCTTAGATCAAGGAGCAACTCCCCCAATCTAAGATAACCAGTGTTCCTCCAATGAACACTTATGTTGATGAATGGAAAACATAAGCGCGTCTTCATGTCTTCAAGAGTGCATTCTCTGTCCAACCCAACTGCTGACACTACAAGAAAATTGGCAAGTTGCGACGGTTAATATTGGCAGATTACGGCGGTTTGAACCGCCATAATTTACTAGTCGCGGCAGTTTTACTTCTATCGCGAAAACGTGTCGCCAGGCTATATCGCGACGGTTCCTAAAACCGCCACTCCAACCGTCATTCTATGTTGCGACGGGTAAGGAATTGTCGTAAATTGAAAATTGCAGCAGTTAAAACCGCCATAAATAATTGTTTTTGTTATCCAAAAATAAAAAACCATTTCCAAATGTAAATCCGCAGGAAATGTAAAATCCGCAGGTAATTCCGCAACTAATATATTTCTAAAATAAAATAAAAAATCAAATGAACTTTTAGCACACACAGAGCATTGTTTTCATTTACAAAAATAATCCATACGAATACCAATACATTTCAATTCTGACAATACAAAATACCATGAAATTTTGAAAAGACAAGTTACATCATCACCATTCCCCTCAACCTAACATAATTCAACATCAACCACATTACTAAAAAGATAAAAAGGACAGAGCTAGAGAGATATAACAATCACTCTTAGTAGAAATCAAACAATAGTTAGTTGTCATCAAGAAGAATGCTTCAGGAATCACCATTCGTCAAGAATAAGCAGAAATCAACTAATTCTCCCTCAAACTCTTAGAAGCTCTGAAAAGCATTGGAAAAACTATTTATAATATAATAAAATATAAACAAAAATGAAGTAGAAAAAAAGGAAGCATAAAACCTTGCCATCATAAAGGTGATAGAACATTAACAACACATAGCTAGCATGTGGAGATGACTTGTTAAGATTTCCCTTAAAAAATTTGTCAAGTTCAAAGGAAGTTAGTGGAAGGTTATAAAATATTTGTAAAAATTGGGGATCATATCAGCAAAACAAAGCATATATACTGGATGATTGACTATTTGAAGCACACGAAACACGAAAACAACTAATGTATTAAGGGAAATGGGTTTGAATTAGTTCCTGCAAAATTAAACATAAAAGTGGAATACTTGAGATGATAATGAAGCTAAAATCAAAACAATTTATTACTTAAAAAATAGCATGTCATGCAGCCGTGACTTGTTGAAAACCAGGAAATATATGTCTTCGTGTTTTGAAGCAAAATAATAGTAAATTCAGGCAGGTTACTAAAGCTAATCAATCAAAAAATGCATTCAGAACCTTAGATTCTTCGAATTTGATTTTATGTAGTGAAGAAAAAAGTCATTGTATAATAAAAGTATAGAATAATAACATTAACAATAGATTTAACATACAATTTCAGGATTGATAACAAATATAACCTTCAGATTCAGGCACAACCGGGACAGCACATGCCAAGGTTCTGTGACACGTGTCTTCTATCTGCATATATGACAATTTTAATAAGTAGGTGAAACAAAGCTAACAAAAAGCAAAGAATGACTATACGGTAGATTAATAAACCAAATAAAAAGTGAAGAAATGTTACCAATTGGCAGTCTACGAAGGTAGATAGAAGCGATAACAGATTGGTGGTGGGTTAGAATCCTGCAAAAATCACTTCAGTACATACTTAATGCTACTTGACTTAAGATTCTTGGGCAAAATATATGAGACAATTTAATTTCAGATACTCCCCCTGCAGTAGAAGAATACAAGTCAATTTAAACACAATACAAAAACATAACAAAATCTTACAGAGAAAATTGGTAAGCTTTCCACCTGTAATTGCCAAGCTAGATTAACATTACTCATCCTTCTCCATCCTCTGTTATCTTTGTTTCCTTTTTCGATTACTGTAGGGGATGCCGTACAAAGCCCGAAAGCATTTACCACCAAACTTTCAGGATTACGTGATATATAATTGCATTAAAATATCCAAAATTATATTTCCAAGAAAAGTCAAATAAGTGTACATCATAGTTCAGAACAAGAACTAACACGGGTCTCTACAAGCGTGTATGAGTTCTAAAGCTTCTATCACCTGTAATCCCACAATTCAAAAGTCAGAAATTCAATTTGTATATGAATTCAATCTAGCCTACAATATAGAAGACTATAATGTACATTTAACTATATATTATTACCTACAAGGGGGATAAATTGGCACCACGGCTGAAGGTCAGCTCTATACGGTACCTTTTAGGATCCTCTACAGCCACCTGTGATTTTAAAGTCAAGAAAGTTAAATATTTATATATTACATAAATTTCCCAGGCAGAAAGCTTGGTTGATGAGATGAGGGACACTAAGGGTGTTCTAACCAAGAGCTCCAAGATTCAAACTTGAGAGCTTACATAACCATTAATTTACTAATATTTCCCAATATAAAAACATATTACATGACTCAAAACAGTTAGTACAAAAAATAAGGACATGCAAAAACTTAATTCATTCATATAATGCCCACCACTTAGTAATATAGTAAGAAATTAGAAGCCGAAATGACACACCTCTGTGAAGTATATTCACAAGGTTTTTATAACAAAATACATCACTCACTGATGTAAAGTATATGCGTGTTCGCGCATGGCGATCAGGTGTCTTCACATTTGCATACCGGGGGTAAAAGGAAGAAATTAGAATAGAGCATAATTGTATAAAAATATAAGATGATTCGACAATCACTTTGGATCTAAATGATATTTGGTCTCTTTATCGTCATCATCTTCAATGGATTGACTCCCACATTAAGTGCATCTAACATTGTGACTAATGTTTCTTGCCCAAGCATCTTCTATGAGCGTCTCTTTCACAGCACCGTCCTTACTTGCCACTCAAACCTTTCCAAACAATAAATATTAGTATTACTATTACTTTTATTTTATCCTATCTTGCTGAGTTGAAAGATATGACAAATTAAGTTTTGTTTCAGCTGTGCATTTCATCAAACCGCTAGAAGTCATGAACATAAAACAGAGCAGAATACGAAGTATGATTATTTAATTCTAATACCTAATAATTATGAATTCTATGATCCTTATGAAGTTCAAAGAAAAAAGGAAGCTTTATAAATAAAGAATACTACTGCATCAATCAATCATTACAATAACACAAATCAACCAAAAAACCATTACACTAATACTGGTTCGGCAGAAGTATCCCTGTGGCTTTTTGGACAGCCAATGAGACTAATACTGGTTCGGAGACGTAGACATATAAGACTTAACCATTAAATTTTGCAACTACCCTTTCTCTCTTCTGTTTATATGACTCTAGAAATCTAACATACAAGTACTTGAGAAAAAACCATTACACTAACTATACAATTAAGTAGTTATTACCTTGAGTTGAGCTTACAAAAGCCGGCAAATTATTTTTATCTGCAAAACCACCTATTTCGCTACACTTAGAAGCTGCAAATTCAATTACAGAAGAGAAAGGTGGCTTATCCACATCATCTCTATTGTTCATAAATTTCCGTATATCCACTGACTTTGACTGCAAAGATATTGGCATTGTTGTTCCGACAACACCGACTTCTTTTCTAGAATCAGCTACAGGCTCTGACCTCGTGCTAGTTCTGGGGACAATAACAGGTATAATATCTGATTTATTGATGAGTGGATAACTTGATGTTGTATGTGATTTCAAAGAACTCCTTTTCTGAGCGGTTGTATTAAGCACTGCTGTTGAACCAACAGATACTATTTTTGAACCAACAAAATAAGATCAGCTTGAAGATGAAGTAAGATAATAGAATGGAAGTTTGAGAGAAATGTAAAGAGTTTGAAGTTGTTGCACACCCTGTGCAGAAATGGAAACAAAACCACCTTCAATTTGTTCTTAACATAATGATCATTCACTTGAAAGTAGTATTGGGGATCAGAGAAATATCGACTTATCTGTAATTCAATACAAAAGATTTATTTAACAACAAAAACCTTGAGCTTATACCTAATTTTTACTTGATCTAAGTTTAAGATGAAAAATCAAGGTACATTAAGCTTTTAATGTCATGTTTCAGTTACATCTATTTTTTCCACAGTTGAGTCCTCATTGATTGATATGAATTAGATTTAAACAAGTAAAACTATGGAATATGATTTATTTGGATGAAATCCACGTGTATCCTCCAAAGTCCTAATGGAAGCAATCGTAATCAAGATCAATATAGAAACAAGGGTTGGACCTCTCTTTAAAAGATTTATTATTCACAAGGGACCAGACCAGAGACCTCTCTAAAGTGTGCCCTTATAAGTATTCTCTCACTTGCATACTTAGAATGCTTCCACTAGGTAATCCATAATATGAATATGTAACCTTACAAACAACGAGGGAAATTAAGTTACAAAAGGCAGAAAAAATTCAACAAGTTCTTACATTGCTTTGGACATACTCAGAGCTAGATCCTAATATTTTTCCTCCATATGCACCCAATCCACCTCGAATAAGTCCTGAACCAGCAACTTGAAATGCACTTCCAAAAGGATTTGGTTGCATGTTTGGTGGAGGTTGCACCCCGGGTTGGGATCCAATATTATTATACATTCTTACTGCCTCACAAAAGAAGCAATCAGAAACAAGTTCAATGTGCAGTAAAATCAGCATCAACACAACAATATATAAATACAAAAAATATATATATCAAAACCCTAAAAGAAGTAATCAGAAACAAGTTCAAATGCACAATAAAATCAGCAATATTTAAAAGACAAAGAAACCCTCTTTCAAATGAAAATCAAACTAAATCCAAAGGAAAACGTCCATTTTTGAATCACAAACTTGCATTTCATCATAAGGTATAGAAACCAACAATTTCAACAAAGCATTACTAGTAACAAAACTACTCATATGGTTTCGAGGAAGAATCATAGACAACATGAAACCCCAATTTTACCAATTGCAATATCCAGATAGAGAAAAAGGGGCAAAATCGACTATGGATCGAGGGGGAAAAGAGGGATTGGAATATGTGAAGAGAAGAACGAACCTGAAAAGAAGGTTGAGAAGAGGGATGATGGAAGTGATGGTGGTGGAAACAAAATCCATGGCAAAATGGAGATCTGCAAAGTTGAATTAAAATGATTTAGGGTTTACAATTTTTGAAGGAGATTGAAAATGATTTAGGGGTTGATTGCAGGGAAACCTTATACACTAGATTTAGACGAATTCTTGATTCTTGAAGAAATTAAAGTCAACGGATTCTCATGGTGAAAAGGAAGAAAGAGAGTGATTTAGGGTTTTTTTTCAATTTTTTTAAGTTAAGAGTAAAGTGAAATGTAAAAGAGGGAAAAAGTAAAAGTAAAAAGAGGGAAAAGGTAAAAGAAATCTGCAAAAATAAAATTTATAATTTTTTGTTTTATTTGTTATGTGAAATTGTTGTAGATTCATGACAGTTAGTCAAAACAGTTGTCTGAACTGTCGCAATTTGTAAGTTGCGACAGTTGTATATCAACTGTCGCAACCCAAGTGTCGCAAATCCATAATTTTCTTGTAGTTTGAACACAATCATTAACTGCACTTATTGCTTCTTCTGACAAGAAACAATAATCACTCACACATGAACACTATCATGCTTCCCGTGAGATCACATTAGGATCAACATCATAAATCAACAAACTCTTGGATTGAGACCAAACACACCATTGATCCCTCTCTTCTTGAACCCATCTATACACCACACAAATTCCTCTTGAATTCTCATGTACAGACCTCCATGTTCCTCGAGACAAAATCCAATTGACCTGGAATGCCTCAAAGAGATACCTTACCTCTTAGTTTGTTATCTTCTTAACGATGTCAGATATCGTAAACATGATCCAGAACTTCTCAGCTTGCCAAACGGATTCGCTTCTCTCTAGCATGACTCGTAGCAGGGGCGGTATCCCCTTCACAAGCTTTTCTACTGACCTTAGCAAGGCCAACTAATTAGATAGACACCCCATAATCCAAGACAATCATTCCTTCATTATTCTCCCGTATGATAACCTGGAATACTTCTGATTCTCCTGGTGAATATCCACTTCTATATTCTGAATGCATCAGAATCCAGACCTTTATGCAATCAACTTGTGATCCACTACAGTATTACCAAAACCTTCACATCCGACTTCCAAGACAGCTCTCATACTCCATCATTCTCTTGTATGCCAATTGTAGATACTTCTTAGAAACGATGTAAATAACAAGTCCCTCACAGAACTTAGAATCCTTCTCCAAGGATAACTAACCCAGAAGATGTTCTAACATCAGTTAGGACATCCTTCACATATAATAGACACCAACCAACATGGTTCTAGATATGTTCCACCACTGGACTTACTATCTGCAGAGTAATCCATTTGAAGATCTTCAAACAACACTGTGCCACTAGCTTGACCAATAAGAACTCCAGTAACCAAAGAGAGAAATAAACTCTCATCCACGAAAAGAAGTAATCTTCCATAAACTAAGAACTTCTGCCACAAGCTCCAAGATAGAAAAGAGTCAATACCTCCTTAAGTCTTCAACCAATCACCCTTCTACTCAAGAGTAATTTGTTCCAAGCACCCTGCTTTAATGCACACTAAAGATCAACCAAATGCGACTTTTTGACTAATCTCACCCTTCTTCAGAACTCCCACAAGATACACTGGTCCACCAATGAAATCTGATCTTCAAGTTACATGAACTACTTGCTCCATAGCAAGCCATCTTTTATCCACCAATCCTTAGACATGTAACATCTTCTCCTTCCATAGCTCCGCAAACTGCATGAGATAGACCTTTTTGAAGCATCCATCAACTTATCTTAAGCTGATGTGCCACATCACCAGCTGAGATTCTGATGTTAAGCTTGATGTCAGAACATTCTGATATGACATCCAGCTGCTGAATTCAGCTCCTCGTTCTTCCACTTAGAAGAACCTCCTCCCTTTAACAGAACAAGAGTTCCATGCTCTTATAGACTTGATTCAACAACCAAGTTTTAGTAGACAACCTCCATCATGCTTAATCTTATCATGGGTATTCCATTCAAGCTCACACCTTGATGAATAAATACTTTAAAGCTCCAAAGAATTCACACCTGCCACATATGATTCTTTAGAAGAGAAGTAGTAATAGACTACACTATAGCCATACTAAAGAATTCCATTTGTCTTAGTAGAGCAGTCTGTAGAAAGTCAGAGATAACTGCCACTTAACCTTGACCTCCAAGATGAGCAAGATCCCATGCTCCAAGTACCTAGATCAGAAATAAACTGATCCAAGTTGTGCCATCACCATCACTCCATTCTAGACAATTCTCTTGCCATGACACTTTCCAGATAAACACCAGATGCTTCTAGTAACAACTCGAACACACCTGCTTCACTCCAATAATCCTAGATCAGAAATGAACTGATCCAAGAACTATCCATCAAGATTATGATGTCTTCTTCTTCATCTTCCACATCACCATTGTCTAGACCGGCTTCTTGCCAGGAAACTCTCCAGAGATCATATGCTTCTGCTACACCACACTGAAGTAGATTCTCAGGTCAACACCTAAGAGAAATAGATCCAAAAGCGTATGCAGTACCCCTCCCATGATTCTGCACAAACCAGATAAAGAAATGTTCCAACATCGTGTTAAACATCAGTAATCTTGAACTTCACATACAAGGATAATCAATTAAATACTTGTGAATACCACATATATCAATTGATCTTAAATCCTTGCTCAATAACCTTGCTTCACTGTTGAAACTATACTCCAACAGATCACTCCATGAACACTTAACAAGTATTTAATCTTTTGCAAATATCTTCTTTTACAAACAAAATGTTGAGATACCAAGGCTGCAATCCTTGACTCAAGTAACTAAGATTCTCTCTGAATGAACCCTATTTACCTCAGCAATTCTAAAATCTCTATTCAGATTGGATCCACCCGTAGGATTAAGAGAGATGAATCCTTCCTTGCACTTTTGGATGGTGAAAATAAATCACCTCCACTTTCTTCAGGTTTATGTTTCACAGAAAACACCCTCTAGTAAGAAGAATAACTAGAAGACTCCAGATGCATGACTGATATGCCTTTATGAGTGGACTTGAGAGACTTCTCAAGTATCTTTGACACCTTAGCCGATCAATAATTTATCAAACTCCTAGAGCATGAACTTGATAAACCTAATCTCAACTCCCCTTCTCTTCAACTGACTTCAAACTGCACCATGGAACCAAGCTTCCAAGTACCAAGTGACCATAACAGATATCTTCCAACAACTCTCTCCATTCCATCGCTCCCGACTTTGGAATAAAAAGATGCAGATATCTTTAAATATAGAGGCCGACGATTGAGATCTTCCACCATCTGTCTTCAGTAACAACTCCAGAACCCCATAAATTCCAGAGCTCTTCCATCAGAAACATATGCAGCGGAACCACCAAGGAAAAAATTCAGCTTGCTCTAATAATATGTTAGAACATCTTATAAGACACCCCAATAAGAGAACTAGCCATTTCTCCTGCAGTTGTTGTAGAACCTCCTCAGCAACATGAACAACCACCGGGTTGTTACCTTCGATCCAGAACATCCATCCCATCCATTAATACCCTTGAGTATGTCTGAGTTGATTAATCTGATCTTCAAAACTCCTCATTGTTTAAACGCCAGAAATTATCTCCCAAAGATCTCATCCAGAAACAGACAGGATGCCTGCTCTGATACCAATTGAAATTCTGGCATAGCAGACATCAGATGTTCTAACACATGTTAAGAAATTGTTCTGCGTAATTATTTAAACAAGAACAGAACAGGAGACTGATACCTTGAATATCAGAACTGCAGAAACACATATGTTTCGACATCTGTTCCAACATGTTAATCAAAATAATAACAGAATATGTAAATCTGTAGAATGATAAAATAACACAATAATTGTTAACCCAGTTCGATGCAATTCACTTACATCTGGGGGATACCAATCCAGGAAGAAGACTCCACTATCTGTAGTAAACTTATAAAGTTAAACTCCCCCGTTTAGAACTTTATCTCCTAAATACTACCCGATGAAATCTTTACCAAAGAACACCCTCTTTGATATGAGAATCACCACTACCTTTCCCTAATTACAATTTGTGATATCTAAACCATCCCTGTGAATACAGAATTCTGTCAAGCATACTTGACAACACGCTAACTTGGATTTGCTTTAAAGCTTCATCCAAGAATAATACACAATCCAATACCTAAAGGCTTATGGATCTGTACGATACCTATGTCTACCACAGTGCATCAAACGATACAAAGGGAGACTTACAAACCTAGAGAGCCAACGAATCTCAAAACCCTAAACCCTTATTTTTACATAAGAGAACTAGGTTACAAAAGGAATATTCAAGGTGTATAAACCCTAGGACTAAGTCTTTTTTATAGTCTTCAGTTGGGCTTCAAATCTTTCCTTGATTCACTGCTGAGCGCGCCTAGGATTTTGGAACAGATTTGAAATAGATTAAAAATAATATGTTATAGTAGTCCAGGATGTTGAGTCTTCAAGTTGAGGCATCTTCTTCGACATCTTTGTTTTTTGGAAGAATTCTTCAGCTTTGGTCTTCATGTTGGAACATCTTCTTCAACACTGAGTTTTACCAAAATTTTGTCCAAATTATTTGAGCTTTCACCTTCTCCCTTAGAAAGCTATCTATCTTCTTATTCCAAGCTCTTGGAGCTTGCTTAAGCCCATATAGGGCTTTATGCAGCTTGTACACCTTTCTTTTTTCGCCTTGTTTCACAAACCCAACTGGTTGTGCAACATAAACTTCTTCTTCTAAGGGGCCATTCAGGAATGCACATTTCACATCCATCTGACATACCTGCCAGTTGTTCATGTTTGCTAGACCAACAGCCAACCTGATTGTTTCGATCCTAGCAACGGGTGCAAAAACTTCGTCGAAGTCGATTCCTTCTTTATGAAGAAATCCTTTCGCCATAAGTCTTGCCTTGTGTCGAGTTACTTCTCCTTTGGGATTCAACTTCAACTTGTATACCCACTTCACATCGATTGCCATCTTGCCTTGAGGCAATTCGACAAGTGACCAAGTGTTGTTGATTTCGATGGACTCTAGTTCCTCATTCATGGCTTTCACCCACTTCGAATCTTTCAATCCCTCAGCTGCATTGACTGGTTCGACATCTGCATAGAAAGCATAGTGTACCTGCTCACCTTCTTCATTTTCCACATCATCAAATGTAATCACACATTCCTGTAACCTTGCAGGCATGTGTCTTGTGCATTGAGGTCTGCTTAGGCCAGCTTCACCTCAGACTTCTTCTTGTCGAACTTCTCTTTTGATTTCACTAGTTGGTTCTCCACATAAGATTCTCACTGAATCCTTCTTAACATTCTTAGTCCAATCTCATTCCTTAAGCTCATCTATGATCACGTCCCTGCTGATCACTACTTGCTTGTTCACTGGGTCGAACAAACTATATCCTCCAGTCGAATGATATTCTATTAGGATCATTTGACTCGACTTATCATCAAGCTTTCTTCTCAACTGATCTGGCACATGTCTATGTGCTATAGATCCAAACACCTTCAAATGACTTAGGCTAGACTTTACACCAAACCAACATTCTTCTAGTGTGATTCTATCTAGCTTCTTCGTCGGACATCTATTCAAGATGTATGTTGCATTCGTCACAGTTTCTCCCCATAATTATTTGGGTAGATGTTTGCCTTTCAAGATACTTATTCATGATGGTTCTATTCTTCCTTTCTGCAGTTCCATTCTGCTGTGGAGTGTAGGGTGGCACCACATCATGCACAATCCCTTCTTTCTCATATAATGCATTGAAATCTTTCGACACATATTCTCCACCACCATCAATCCTCAGAATCTTTAGCTTTCTACAACTTTGTCTTTCGACCATAGATTTAAATTTGGCAAATACCTCGATCACTTCACTTTTCTTCTTGATCAGGTAAGTCCACAGTTTTCTACTAAAATCATCTATGAACGTGACAAAATATCTGTTACCTCTAATCGAATCCACTTGGATAGGACCACATACATTAGAGTATATGACTTTGAGAATTGCCTTCAACTTGCTTCCTGCATCCTTGCTGAAGCTATTCTTGTGTTGTTTTGCCTGAACACCTTCTTCACGCACTTCGTTTGGAATGTCGATTTCTAGTAATCCTGAAACCATAATTCTTCTTTTCAAATCTCTGATGTCTTTGAAGTTGAGATGGCTAAGTCGATAATGCCATATCCATTAATCTCTACTGGCTGCAGTTGCTAGGCACTTATGCTCCATCACATTAAGCTCGATCTTGAAGGTTCTATATTGAGACATAGGAGCCTTCAAGATTAACCATCCTCCTGAGTCGAGAACTCTCATCATCTTATCTTCGATCGACACCTTGTAGTTCTTTTCGACCAACTTCCCTATACTGAGCAAATTGCTCTTCATGCTTGGTATGTACAACAGATTGGAAATTACTGACCTCTTGCCATATTTCCTCATAATAAGAATATCACCAATACCTTCAGCTGCTAGAGTATTGTCATTTGCAAATTTCACCATTTCTTCATTGAGGTTTTTGTGTTGACAAACCAATCTTTCCTACCAGACATGTGTGATGAGCATCCTGAGTCCAAGTACCATTGGTCCTGGGATCTTTCTTTATCTCTTGTTGTGACCATCAGTAACATCTCTTCTTCTTCATGTTTCGCCAGCTTTCCATCAGTTTCTTGATTCTTCTTCTTTTCTGGACAATCACTAAAATAGTGACCATACTTCTGACAATTGTAACACTGAATGTGACTTTTGTCAGGTTTTCAACCACCACCTTTTCCTTTACTTACAGTACCACCTCTTTGATTGTCTTAGTTCCAGGGTTTTCTCTTATTCGAGTAGTTTCCTTCTTGCTGATTTCGACCAGTCGAATTATTGTGTCTTCCTCTGCCTTTGTTGTCATTCCAGCTTCCTTTACCTTTCTTTTCTTTTTATGACTGTGCCTACAAAGCCATATCACTCTTCGACTTTCCTGCAGCTCTTACGACCATCCTTTGTTCATGAGACTCAAGCGTCCCTTGAAGCTCTTCCTTTGTCAATGCTGACAAGTCTTTCGACTCTTCTATGGCTACTACCACGTGGTCGAACTTTAGAGCCAATGACCTCAAGATCTTTGTAACAACTGATCTTAATGTTAACACTTCTCTACATACCTTGATTTGAATCACCAGTTTAGTAACCCTAGTGAAGAAATCAGTTATGCTTTCACTTTCTTCCATCTGAAGCAATTCAGACGTCCTTTTGTGAGTTTGTAACCTCACCTCTTTCACCTTCTATGCGCCTCCAAACGATTTCTCCAAGATTTCCCATGCTTCTTTCGCTGATTCTACATCACTAACCTTTTCAAAGTTATCTGGATCAACACATTGATGAATTATAAAGAGAGCTTTATAATCTTTCTTCTTCAATTCTTTGTATGCAACCTTTTCTTGTTCCGTCATGTTTTCTGCAAGCGATGCTACTCCTCCCTTCACAAGATCCCAACGATCTTGATAATAGAAAACCACATTTATCTGCTTGCACCAATTCTCATAATTATTGTTCTTGAGAATTGGAAGGTTTGCCGAAAAATGTATTTTTGGATCACTCAGCGCCATCATGATTTTCTTCCCTCGAATCACAACCGGAGCTCTAGATACCAGATATTGGAATTAACCCAAAACCTTTTGATAATTCCTAATCAATCTTGATTTCAAGAAAGATTATGTGCAGCAACTGTTAATGAAAAGAAAGAGAAAAAGAAAGAAAGTAGAGTTTTACCAAAATAAAGGAAGAAGAGAATGATTTTCAACTGCGGAATCACTGCTCATAAACTGTGGAAAATATCTTTTATTCACTTTGCAACTGCAAACTTCTCTGAATACTAGTTATTACAAGAATAAGGGTTACACCCTCTATTTATAATTGAGAAAGCCCAAAATTACAAAAGCCCAAAACTACTATTTTGGTCTAATTCGAAATTTTGTGTCAAGCAACCTGCTTCGACACTTCGACATCTAAACAACTCGACACACACACAATAGGTTAATTTAGACTAATTGTTGAAACATTATTTTGGGGGGTGTTTTTATCGTATCCGCAGGGATTGTGCGATATTTTGATGCTTGTCGTTCAATAGTCAAAACATTTAAGTTAAGGGGTTTCAAATTGTTCTTGGTTTGTTTAACATAAATTTATAGCAAAGAGTAAATTAGAGCAAAGATGTTGTAAGTTTTAGAAAAGCATGTCAAGATTAGATTTTGCTAATCCTTTTCATGCATATCCGATTAATCAAGCATATGAACTTAGTTCTGACCAATACAATCGTGTATCCTCTCGAATAAGTTTATGTCTAAAGCAAATTCGTGCGGATCGTTGTTTAGACCGTTAGGTGATGTCTCACGCTAACAATCGAAACAACAACTGTAAGATCAATACAAAGCGAATAATGAACCCCAAATCTATGTCTAGAGTTTGGTTTTTAAGAGATGAAAATATTAGGTCATGATTTGTAAAATCTATGTCTAGAGTGATACAAACCACACATACATCATTAAGAACAAATAACTTCATCTATATTGATCATAAACCTTGTTCATATACAAAAGATCAAAAGAAAGACATATGATCAAGATCAACTACATCTAACCTTAACACAAAAGTGTTTAGCTACACATTTTTATGGTAGCTTAATCAACAAGTAATGTTGCAAAGCTTTTGGAGCATCAATCTTCAAAGATTCAAGGATTGAAGCCTAAAAGCTTTGAAACTAAGAAAATGAGTAACAATGGAGTTTTTCTCTTCAAACAAGATTCTAGGTTCCAAAAAAGTGAGATGATAAGTGATGACGCTCCCAAAATATCTACAAAATGTGCCTATAAACCTGCTCAGCCCAGAAAGGAGCGTCGGGCGGTGCTTTTCACGGCCGGGCGATGGCCAAAAGTGAGGCCACGTGACAGCTACAGTGTCACGTGGACCTCCCAAAATATCTGAGAGCGTCGGGCGATCATTCCACGGCCAGGCGATCTTCAAGAGGCGCAGCCAGGAACAATTCTGCAATTTGATTGAAATTGGGGAGCCAGCGCCCCTGTAGCGTCGGGCGATGAAACCCTCCTATGCCCTAGCAGGGCCGGGCGGTGCAGGGGCCCAAGATGCGACACGCGACTTTTCCATATTTTTCGTTTCCGTGCGAATCGAGCCTCGATCTTTTCACCAAACTTGCTGCAAAAATTCACAAACACATCAAAATACCTAAATTTCACAAAAATGCAAGAATAACTTAATTAATAAATCATTTCCTGATTAAAGTGATTAAATGAGCTTAAAGGCATCAAAATCAATTATGAAAATAAGCATTTCTTGATACCTAACAACTCTCCCCAACTTGCATCTTTGTTTTCCCTCAAACAAAAGTAAGTGTCAACAACCACAAGCAAGATTTCCAAACACCCAATCAACCAAAAACATTAATGGTTCAAACTCGACAAATACATGCACAAAGTATTTCTAAGCACTCATAGGATCAAAACATGAATATGACTCAAATCCTAATCACAAAATTATACAATGCAACACCAAGTACCCTCAAGATCGAATTAAATCACCTAAATATTTACACGCATTATTTACACGGGACAAAACACACTCATAAGTAATCGTGCCACATCCAAAACAATTTATGCAATCATCTTACTACTTATGAAAAATTACGGAAACAAAGATCACAAAAGAACTTTTATCGGTTGTAACTTGGTCGGGGTTAAAAACAAGGGACATATGTACACGACCACTGAAACAAGAAAGGGTAAAATTCATGAAGAGCATTTTTCTTTTTAAACACTACCATTCTTGCTCAAACTTCCAACTCTTATTTTCACAATACATTCTCTTTTCTTGCTTTGATTCCCATAATTTTTTTCTTTTGATTTTTCCTTTTCTTTCTTTTTCATTCTCTTTTTGAATTCATTTGAGAATGCATTGTATCCACAATTACTTTTTCTCTTTTCACAAGGAACCAATCTCCCCAACTTCAACAATACTAAACACTTAAATCAAAATGCTCTTCAAAGTGGTTAAAGTTCAGGTTCATGCATCAAAATTAACAAATTTTTCGCCTTTGGCTCAAAAGAGGTTTCTAATGCTCACACACTCACACGACGATTTGAAGTGTTTTTGGAAAAGCGGTTATACTCATAGTACTCAAAAATTGCCTTAATCATTTCTATGTTTCCATAATTTCAAAACAACAAGCAAGATTAAACATAAACCATTTGAGTAAGCAACAACTACTTGAATCCCTCAAGAATATGTGAACAAAGGAGGCAACTCACATTGTGGTAATGTCCTAATTGATTCAAAATGAACAAGAGTTTACAAAATATTGCATTGACCAATTTTGTAAAAAGTAAAAATTTCACATTCACATTATGATTATACAAACTTAATTCCATACCTTGATTGTGCACACAATCAAGAATTCTATCATCACCATCAATGTTTAAGGTCAACAACATACTCTTTTCTCTTCTTGTGCTAACACACAAAATTCAAAATTTCAAGGACAACCATTATTTTCATTGTGCAACCACAACATAAAATAAAAACAGAATTTAACTAAAACACAATCTAACCAAACTGCAAATATTATAACTATGGTGTAAAAACACCTAAAATTGTACACGCCGAAGCGACAAAACACCACAACAGAAATTCTGGCCGAAGCGATCCAAAATTCTCACTATCATAAAAAACTGAAAATAAAATTCATGAAATAAATAGCAAAACAACATGAAAAAAAAAATCCTTCACTTTGCAGCTCCTTTTTTGCATTCCGATCCACCTTGCAACCTGGTTTGAGAATCGCACTGGCTACCATTTTGTGATCATGCTTTGCTTGTGAAAGCTTCACGAAGTCATCGGTTTGCAGACTTCCTAAACTACTAGGACTGCCCAAGATCCGGTTAATTGCGTCTCGGCTGAAGCTGATTTCTCAACCTCTTACAAAGGTCTTAAATCTGTAGAAATCACCTTCAGGCTGCAGCGCATTTTCATAAAATTCTCTAATCAATTGGTAGCAAACGCGATCCGCTGGGTTCATTAGCTTATCCCACTGTTTCTTCTCGGAGATTGCCTGAATTCTTCGGTAGTCCCCCTCACGGTTGATTACAAACCTCTTTTCAGATAGAACACTTCTGCCCTCAAGAGACTTGATTCTAGCTTCATGCTCAGCGGACAGAAAATGGCTCTAGTCATATTCAAGTGGAATATCTGGAACATTTGATGAGGTACCAACATTCTTTTGTTTCTTCTTTGAAGCGTGTTGTGGAGCAAAGCGGGCAGACATCTGCATAAACCAAACAAAAACAGCTTAGCACAGACATATACACATTAGCACTGTCAGTCAAACGAAAAAAATGAAATAAACAGTGAAAACCCCAAACTGGGCAAAACAGGGCTAGCGCCCTAGCAGCGCCGGGCGACGCAAGATCACTGTTGCGCCCCTCTACCGTCGGGCGGTACTGGTGCATCAGAAAAGATTTTTAAGAGCAGCACTGCTCTTCTCTTACACATCCTTCTTCAACCCAATACCAGTAAACAACAGAGATAGCGACAATAAAGACATGCAAGGTTGAAAAAGGGCATATAGCTAACAATCATCTATGTCAAACAATCACACAAACTTAACCACATTTGTACTAATTAATCATGATGAAGAAAAGAAAAACTAACAAAAAATGAAAACATGCAATACCTTGAAGTTTGAGAGTTCTGAGATGAGGAGTACGTGAGTGAACAAAGAGGGAGAGAGCAAGAGCTAGGGTTTGCACAAGGAAAGAATGAGAGAAAAGTTTCAAAACTTTCTCTCAAGTCTTTTAATAAGCCAGGGGAAAAATGGGAAAAACACTCATTTGCAATTATTCAACAACTAATTACATCAGAGAACGTTTAACATTCCCACCTTTCCAACTCACTAGCCTGGCCACTCAGAGGCGAGGCCTCTCTTAAATTTTTCGCACCGGCGGGCGATGAAACTACCGCCGGGCGCTCCACACCAGATAGCAGATTTTTCTACTATGGTGATTCAGACTAGTTTTTAATGCACTCAAATCACACTCAACTCACAACATGCAGAAATCTCAATTTTTCACTCAAAATGGCAATGCGAACAATAAAAACACTAAAAATCAAGAAATACTTACAATGTTGGGGTGCCTCCCAACAAGTGCTTGTTTAACATCGGCTAAGCTCGACGGTCCAATGCAACCTCAAGGATGGCAAAACGGAACAACGGAGGGATTCCGCTCGAAATCACCACCTAGATAAACTTTCAACCTTTGACCATTTGCAGTCCAATTCTCATTTGACTTTGTGTCTTTAATGACTATTGCCCCATATGACTTGATCTCCCGAATCCGAAATGGACCAGACCACTTAGATCTCAATTTACCTGGGAATAATTTCAATCGAGAATTGAAAAGTAGGACCAGCTGCCCCACTTCAAACTGCTTGATCACTATTTTCTTGTCATGGTAAGTTTTGACTCGATCTTTGTAAAGCTTATTGGAATCATACGCTTGGAGACGCAATTCATCCAATTCATGTAATTGCATTTTTCTTCTGTCTCCGCTTAAAGTTGGATCAAAATTCAGAAATTTCAAGGCCCAAAACGCCTTATGCTCCAACTCCACTGGTAAATGACAATTCTTACCATAGACCAATTTAAAAGGTGTGAGACCAATCGAAGCTTTAAAAGCGGTTTGATAGGCCCACAAAGCATCGTCTAGCTTATTCGACCAATCCTTCCTTGAGGATGACACCGTTTTTTCCAAAATTCTTTTAATTTTCTGGTTCGATACCTCCGCTTGCTCATTGGCCTGAGGATGATATGGTGTTGCAACTTTGTGCTTAACACCATATTGCTCCAAGGCTTTTTCAAGCTGAGTGTTGCAAAAGGGGGATCCTCCGTCACTTATCAACACCCGCAGAGTACCAAATCGAGCAAAAATGTTTCTTTTCAAAAATTTTACCACAGTTTTTCCGTCAGCCTTAGCACATGCTATTGCCTCTACCCATTTGGACACGTAATCAAATGCGACCAAAATATACTCATTGGAAAATGAAGATGGAAAAGGTCCAACAAAGTCGATTCCCCAACAATCAAACACTTCAATTTTCAACATGTTTTGTAAAGGTATTTCATGCCGCTTTGAAATTCCACCACTTCTTTGACACTTGTCACAACTTTGCGCATGCGCATGCGCATCTTTGAATAAAGAAGGCCAATAAAAGCCCGATTGAAGGACTTTCGTTGCCGTTCTTAATCCGTTAAAATGTCCTCCATACGGAGAATTGTGACAATGCTAAAGTATGTTAGTGGCTTCATTAATTGACGCACATCTTCTCAAAAGGTTGTCGACACCAAGCTTAAACAAACATGGTTCATCCCAAACAAAAGACTTGGCGTCCGACAAAAATTTATTTTTTTAATGGTGAGTTAGATCATCCGGTATTAAGTCGGCAGCTTTGTGATTAGCCGTGTCGGCAAACCATGGTCTAACTTGCACCATATACAATTTTTCGTCCGGAAATTCCTCTTTGACCTCTAATTCCTTTTTGGTCACTTCAACATTTACAAGGTGAGATAAGTGATCTGCCACCAAATTCTCAGATCCTTTCTTGTCACGAATTTCCAAATCAAATTCTTGTAACAAGAGGACCCAATGAATTAGCATTTGTTTAGAATCGGGCTTGGTGAGCAAATACTTAATCGCCGTGTGATCCGTGTAAACGACAACTCGTGACCCAATTAAATAAGAACGAAAATTTTCCAATGCATACACTGTCGCAAGCAACTCTTTTTCAGTTGTTGCATAGTTTATTTGAGCTTCATTTAAGACTTTGCTCGCATAGTATAGCATGAAAAAATTTTGTTTTCCGTTGACCCAAAACCGCACCTACCGCATAATCGCTCACGTCACACATGAGTTCAAAATCCATTTTCCAATTGGGCGCGATGATTATGGGTGAAGTAGTCAAACTTTTCTTTAAAAAATTAAAAGCAAACATGCAAGATTCATCAAAATCAAAGGACTTATCTTTGTTGAGCAAATTGCTCAAAGGCTTTGCTATCTTCGCGAAATCCTTGATGAACCTCCGATAAAATCCCGCATGTCCGAGAAAACTTCGGATGCCTTTGACATTAGTTGGAGGAGGCAACTTTTCAATCACTTCAATTTTTGTTTGATCAACCTCAAGACCTTTAGAGGAGACTTTGTGGCCAAGTACAATCCCCTCTGTTACCATAAAATTGCACTTCTCCCAGTTCAATGCCAAATTTGTCTCAACACACCGTTCAAGAACGACCTCCAAATTTCTCAAACAAAGATCAAAAGACTCTCTAAAAACGAAGAAGTCATCCATGAATACCTCCATCATTTTTTCAATAAGGTCAGAGAAAAATGCTTGAACACAACGTTGAAACGTTGTCGGTGCGTTGCATAACCCAAACGACATCTTTCGGTAGGCAAAAATCCCAAAACGACAAGTGAATACCGTCTTCTCATGGTCATCCGGGTCAACCGAAATCTGGTTATAATCGGAGTAACCATCCAAAAAGCAATAGAATTGTTGACCCGATAATCTTTCTAACATTTGGTCCATAAACGAAAGTGGAAAATGGTCTTTTCTTGTAGCGGTGTTTAGCCTCCTATAATCTATACACATCCTCCAGCCCGTCACCGTTCTTGCCAGAATCAACTCATTTTTTTCATGTCGGATTACATTCATTCCTCCCTTCTTAGGCACAACTTGGACCGGACTTACCCAAGGACTATCGAAAATCGGGTAAATCATATTGGCATCCAAGAGCTTGACAACCTCTTTTCTTACTACTTCTTTCATCGTTGGATTCAAACGGCGTTGCGGTTGAGCGACCGGTTTGAAATCCTCTTCCATGAATATTTTATGCATACAATAAGAGAGACTTATTCCTTTTAGATCGGAAAGAGTCCATCCCATTTTTTCTTGATTTTTCTTCAAAACTTGAATTAACCGGTTTTCCTCATTGTCAGATAAAATGTTGCTAATGATAACCAGTTTGTTACAACCGTCATCAAGGAACGCATACTTCAAATTAGAAGGCAACACCTTCAATTCAATTTGATATTTCTCATCACTCAATTCTTTCTTTAACACTTCCTCTTCATATTCCCATGGTTGCAACTCCTCCAAAGATTCAAGTTCCTTTAAACACTCTTCAAGTGCTCTTTCTTCTTCATGGAAGAATACTTCAAAGGAATAATCAAGAGCTCTTTGCAAAGGGGACATTACATGACTTTGCTTTGTGACATCCATTATTGCTTCTTCCGTTGCGTCTATTCTAAAACAATCGCCTTTGTCATTCTTGTGTTTCATGGCCTCAAATAGATTGAAACAAACCTCCTCATCTTGGACTCTAACCTTCATAAGACCGTCGTCCATATCAATTGCCATTCTAGCAGTTTTCATAAACAATCTTCCAAGAATCAATGGAGCGTCTTCATCTTCCTCCATTTCAATTACCACGAAGTCAATGGGAAATAAGAATTTGTCCACTTTAACCAATACATCTTCCGCTACACCATGAGGACGGGTAATGGATTTATCGACAAGTTGCAATGTCATTTGAGTGGATCTCAATTCCATCTTCCCCAACCTTTTAACAATAGACAAAGGTATCAAATTGATACTAGAGGCCAAATCGATCAACCTGTTGCCCACATAGATATTTCCTATTGTAACCGGCAAGGTGACTCGTCCCAGATCACTTTCTTTCCTCGGGAGAGTATGTTGAATGATAGCGCTACAACTAGCATCCACCATGATAGTCTCTTGATCCGTATACCTCTTCTTTTTTGTGAGAATATCCTTCATAAATTTTACATATTTCGGCATTTGCTCCAAAGCTTCGGAAAATGGAATGTTTATTTGCAATTGTTTGAAAATGTCCATAAACCGAGCATAATGCCTCGCACTATCTTTCTTTGAAAGAGCATGAGGATATGGAAAATGTTGGATCAGAATATTATTCAACGGTTCCTTCCCCTTCCTAGTTTTTTTTTATTTTTCTTCTTTCTCATTTTTTTTTCATTTCATTTTCAACTAAATCACCCTCAACATTTTTTTCTACTTCAATCTCATCACTATCTTTTTCTTTTTCAACTACATCCTCCTCCACTACAACTTCACCTATGCCCATGTCAATCTCTCTTCCACTTCTTGTTAGAATAGCCTTACAATGCTCTTTTGGACTTGGTAGAGTATTTGCCATAAAAGTTCCTTTTTGTTGCTCGGCCAATTGTTTTGATAATTGTCCGACTTGCGTTTCAAGATTCTTTATGGCCGCATCAGTATTCTTCTGATTTGACATTGACATTTGTATAAATTACGTGAGAGTGTCTTCCATTTTTGTATTTCCAATTGGAACTTATGGAGGTTGAGTGTAATTTTGGTATTGTTGACGATTCGACGGTCCGGCTTCTTGCGGTCTCCACGGTTGTTGATAACCTTGATTACCTCTTTGTTGGTAACCTTGGTTGCCTTGTTGGTACGGAGGTCGAGGTTGATATCCTTGATTTTGGTTTCCAGCATAATTTACCTCCTCCACAACTGGAGGACAATATCCGGTTAGATGATCTCCTCTACACAGTTCACAACAAGCTACGTGCACACTCTTGCTTGGGGAGTCATGAATCTCTTTGAGTTGTTGAGGAAGCTTGGACATTTATTTCGTTAACAACTCAACTTGTTGGGATAATAACTTGTTTTGAGCAAGTATAGCATCATTGGTTCCCAACTCCAAAACTTCCGGAGTCATTTGAGAAGGGCCGCGGTTATGGCTTCCCTGATGATCATTTAAAGCCATATCGTCAATTATGGCAATGGCTTCTTCGACACTCTTGCTCAACAAAGATCCACCCGCGGTGGCATCCAATAATTTTTTCTGCACTAATTGAAGATCGTTTCGAAATATATGAATTTGAGAAAGCTCATCAAAACCATGCCCTTTACAGTTTCTCAACATACATTTGAATCTCTCTCAAGCTTCGTTGAGAGATTCGTTTGCACCTTGCGTGAAAATTGCAATTGCGGTCTTTGCCTCCATGAAACGATTATGTGGAAAAAATCGTTCCAAAAATTTTTCCCCAAGTACATTACAGTCCATCATGATTGCCGTAGATTGATCAAGATACCATTCCTTGGCCTTCCCAATGAGGGAATGCAGGAATTATCTCTTAAACAGTGATTCCTCCTCAGCTTCGGGCGCACCAGTTGCTCCCGTAATCTCATAGAACTTTGTCAGGTTTGTATAAGGATCCTCATGATCCATACCAGTAAAATGAATCTGATATAGAAGCGAGAGAATACCAGTCTTCATTTCTGAATGTCGACCGTTCTGAGCATTGCGCGAAAACTATGCGGTGTGTCTCAGACTGTTAGTGCAAGGTCTAGAAGCAGGTGGTGGTGGTGGTTGTTCAGTCATGATGCGCGGTAACTGTGGTATTTGCGTCGAAGTTGAACTTTCGACTCGCACTCATCTTTCTTTGGCAAGTTACCTCCTCCGCCTTGTTCTGCTATTGATTTTATGAGTGGTTCTTTCAATCTCGGGATCGAACAGAAGTTGGTCCGCAGGTAACTTCCCTCGCATAAAAAGAAGTCTTCACACTAAACCAAACAAATCAACAAGCTCAAGAAAAAGTTAACAAGCTTAAAACAAAACAACTATTGCAATGCTTGCAATATCAAACAACAATCCCCGTCAACGACACCATTTTGTTGAAACAGTATTTCGGGGGGTGTTTTTATCTTATCCGCAGGGATTGTGTGATATTTTGATGCTTGTCGTTCAATAGTCAAAACGTTTTAAGTTAAGGGGTTTCAAATTGTTCTTGGTTTTGTTTAACATAAATTTGTAGCAAAGAGTAAATTAGAGCAAAGATGTCGTAAGTTTTAGAAAAGCATGTCAAGATTAGATTTCGCTAATCTTTTTCATACATATCCGATTAATCAAGCATATGAACTTAGTTCCGACCAATACAATCGCGTATCCTCTCGAATATGTCTAAAGCAAATTCGTGCGGATCGTTGTTTAGACCGTTAGGTGATGTCTCATGCTAACAATCGAAACAACAACCGTTAAGATCAATACAAAGCGAATAATGAACCCAAAATCTATGTCTTGAGTTTGGTTTTTAAGAGATGAAAATATTAGGTCATGATTTGTAAAATCTATGTCTAGAGTGATACAAACCACACATACATCATTAAGAATAAATAACTTCATCTATATTGATCATAAACCTTGTTCATATACAAAAGATCAAAAGAAAGACATATGATCAAGATCAACTACATCTAACCTTAACACAAAAGTGTTTAGCTACACATTTTCATGGTAGCTTGATCAACAAGTAATGTTGCAAAGCTTTTGGAGCATCAATCTTCAAAGATTCAAGGATTGAAGCCTAAAAGCTTTGCAACTAAGAAAATGAGTAACAATGAAGTTTTTCTCTTCAAACAAGATTCTAGGTTCCAAAAGAGTGAGATGATAAGTGATGATGCTCCCAAAATATCTACAAAATATGCCTATAAATCTGTTCAACCTAGAAAGGAGCGTCGGGCGGTGGCCAAAAGTGAGGTCATGTGACAGCTACAGTGTCACGTGGACCTCCCAAAATATCTGAGAGCGTCGGGCGATGAGATCAGAGCGTCGGGCGATCATTCCACGGCCGGGCGATCTTCAAGAGGCGCAGCCAGGAACAATTCTAGAATTTGATTGAAATTGGGGAGCCAGCGCCCCTGCAGCGTCGGGCGATGAAACCCTCCTGCGCCCTAGCAGGGCCGGGTGGTGCAGGGGCCCAAGACGCGACACACGACTTTTCCATATTTTTTGTTTCCGTGCGAATCGAGTCTCGATCTTTTCACCAAACTTGCTGCAAAAATTCACAAACACATTAAAATACCTAAATTTCACAAAAATGCAAGAATCGCTTAATCAATAAGTCATTTCCCGATTAAAGCGATTAAAAGAGCTTAAAGGCATTAAAATCAATTATGAAAATAAGCACTTCTTGACACCTAACACTAATCCTTGTTTGTGTCGAGCTACACTGCTTCGACACAACTAATTACAAGTTCAGCACCACTCAATATGTAGGTACAATAACTACTTCACACAAGATGGTCTATGCATAAACTAAAACTATCTTGGGTGGTAAATCTAATTACACTTATGAGTTAGTTTATTGTGAACCATATAATGCAAATACAATCACAACACTACTACACAATATACATTTCACAACAGTTGGGAGAAGGATTTCACCACGAATGGTGGCTTGTAGTAAAGAAGAGTGTGGTTGTATGTGTCCACTTTACCACTACGGGCTACAAGCCATGGTAATAACACAAAAGCGCATATCATACCACTAAGATTGTATATAAACAACCATAGTAAAAGGTTAAGGTCAAGGTTTTGATACCTAACGCCTGGATTTTTGCAAATTTCAAAACATTTCACCATGATCCTAGATTATAACCATGGTGAAAGACTTAGTGCACTACATCTCACCACGGTCCTAGATTCTAACCATGGTGATATGCTTACTTGAGTTTATTATAACTTATGTGGGATGCTTATTTCACCAACTGCTCATTAAACATATAACTTTTCAATCTAATTTAAAAATCAATAATATGACAAATTAAGTTATATTAGAAGAACAAGTTACACTAATCAATGTTGTACGAGTTTCATATAACCCATTATCCGAAATTTTCTCTTTAACAATTAGAACTTATTTCAATTCTTATAATTCTTCTACTAACACTTCCTTTACCTCTAGTTAATTTTGCAAAAAGTTATTTACTTTGTAGACAAAAATAGAGGTGAAGGAAGTGATAACTGAAGAAATAGAAGCATTGAATCAAGTTCTCACGATTAAAGAGCAAGATATAAATAATAAGCAACAAAAAGCTCGTCAAACATTGATAAGTGTATATTATTTTCTAATATAACTTCATATTTCATATTATAATTTTCTAATTCAATTTGAAAGGTTATATATATTCAGTAAGAGGTTAGGAAAACACTCAAACCATATACGATACAATAAACTCATCTTCTATGACATGTTGACTGAGCGTAATGAAAGCTGCAATGTACCAGACATATCATTAAAAATAAAATAAAAAACTTCAACAATAAACATCAACATTAACTTACCTTAAAAACAACATACAACTTAGTTTTGTCAACAAAAACAAAATCATCAACAACATAAAACTTTTATCAACAACAACATACCTTAAACAACAACATACATTAACAACAACTTACCTTAAACAACAACATACATTCACAATAACTTACCTTAAACAACATCATACATTAACAACAACATACAACGTTTATCAACAAAAACAAAATTGTCAACATTATACAACTTTTACCAACAAAAACAAAATCATCAACATTATAAAACTTTTATCAACAACAACATACCTTAAAAACAACATACAACTTAGTTTTGTCAACAAAAACAAAATCATCAACAACATAAAACTTTTATCAACAACAACATACTTTAATAATAACACACAACTTAATTTTATCAACAAAAACAAAATCATCAAGAACTTACAACTTTTATCAACAACAACGTACAACTTTTATCAACTTTTATCATATATGAGCTAAACAAATTCATCAATATATCTAAACAATAACATTCACAATAACATTTAAACTAGAAATAAACATCACCCTTCATATAAAATGCAGTAAATGATATATGACTTTTAGGAGCAATTGATCAAAATTGAAAAACTGTTCACATTGAAAGAACCATTCTAAGGGGCATGGACCATCAAACAGAGCAAGTTTCAAATTTGGGGTTCTAAATGGGGGTTGTTGGGTATTCTAAAGGAATAAAGGAGAGGGGTATGTTAGTGCACAAGATGAAGAAAATGAAGATGGAGGAAGAGAGAGAAAAGAGAGAATAACAAACTTCCACTACTCTTCCAAAACGGTTACACAAATGGTTACGCCACTACTTGTTGCTACAATTATTGACAGTTACACTAGTTTATATACACAAACAATAATGCCACGTAGGCAGCATGCTAACCTACACTAACTAGGTTAAGCTTAACAAAACTATTATTAACATTGAATATAAATTACTTCTAACACCATCCCTTAATTCATATTCAGCTAATCAAAACTAACAACACTAATTTCTTCCCTCAAGTGAAGAAATTGATCAGTCTTGATCACCTTCGTCAGAACATCTTCCATCTACTTCTGGGTGCTACAATACACAACTTCTAGCACTCCATTTTGGACTTAACTTCTCCGAAAATGATACTTTGTCTCAATATGCTTGCTTCTCTCATGCAGAAATGGGTTCTTGGCAAGATTGATTGTAGACTTGTTATCAATCATCAGCTTCAGAGGCTTGTTTACCTTAATCTTTAGATCCTGCAATAAATTTAAAATCCAAATAGCTTGACGTGTAGTCACAGCACCGACAATGTATTCAGCTTCACATGTTGACAATGCAACAACTGGTTGCTTCTTGGAACACCAAGAAATAGGATCTCCCAGATACTTAAAAAAATATCCAAAAGTACTTCTTATGTCTCCACACCAATCAGAGTTTGAATAACACATCAACTCTGAATCAACTTTTTCACTAGAAGGGAACAATTCTTCATACTTTAGAGTCCCCTTAATATACCTCCGAATCCTGACAACAACTTGGTAATGATACCATTTTGGTTTAATCATGAACCTACTAATCGTTCCAACTGCATAGCCGATATCAAGCATGGTATTACACACATACCTCAGAGAACTAACCAGCTGCTTGAAAGTTGTAGCATCTACATCATCACCCTCAGGATCATAATTCAATTTTTGATTTGTTTCTGAAGGTGTGACAACAGCTTTACAATTTAGCAGCTCAAATCTCCTCCAAAGCTCAAGTTCATACTTTAGCTGATACAAAATGATATCCTTCTTATAGTACATAATCTTCATCCATAGAAAATACATTATATTTCCTATATCAGCCATCTCAAACTCACCATTAGCACCTTCTTGAACTTAGCTATCTCATGTTCACAACTCCATGTTAGCAATATGTCATTAACATAGAGACACACTAGAATCATATTGCCTTCAGAAGTATACTGAACATAAACACCATACTCCATCTCACACTTTCTGAATTCTTGGATCTTGAAAAATGAATCAATTTTTTAGATTCCAAGCTCTTGGAGCTTGTTTTAGTCCATACAATGCTTTATGTAACTTAGTGTCATTATGAGCGATGCTAAGTTCGCATTCCAGCAGTTAGAGACGAGGTCTGTTTGCAGTAGAATGGAAGTAGCATGCCTTTCTAAAAAGGTTTGAAAGAAAATCTCGAAGGAAAAAATGGTTTACATTTGTTAAAGAGTTTTAAAGAAGTGAATTTATTTTGTTTGGGATGTGCATTGCACTAAAGTCTATGACATAGGACCGAATACTTCGCGCTAACGATCCAAACGTCTCGGGCACAAAGTATCCTAAGAAGAGGTTAGAAATGAATCTTCTCATCTTTTCCCATGTGCTTAAGGCTCTTGACGCACTATGCACATCGTATTCATTAAGTACTTTGATTTGATTTAAGAGAGAGAAGAGAGAGACTCAAGGGGCAAAAGGAAAAGACTAGGGGATCTCCACCCTAAATGTTGTCATGCCAAATGGTCTTATAGTTGAGATGAGAAGGGGAACTCTACCCTAATGTTATCATGCAAGAGATGGACCTGAGGTTGAGGTTGAAAGGGAACTACTCTAATGTTGTCATGCAAAGGATTGAGAGCCTAATGTCTATCCTACTCCAAGCTTAATCAGAAATTAATTTGGACTAGGAGCCTTAAGGGAGCATGTTAACAAAGCACAAGTAAACATTACACAACTCAATCACAAACAACATCAAGTACAAAATAAAACCCAAGTAGAGATAAAGAGATAAGCTTCAAAGATGAAAGAGATCATGCCACCAAACAAGGAGATTCAAGAATCAATCCACAAGTGGCAAACATCAAAGTTAAATCAAGACATGCTTCAAAATTGAATCAAGACAACCAAGATGTATGAAATTAAACACTTATGCACACACTTCAATCATTATAAGTCATGCTCAAAGGAATCACACATTAAAGTTCAAGAACTTAAGCAAAGACAAACAACTAGTGCACAAGCATACATGACTTGAAGTAACAACCAAACATTATCAATTAGCATGCCAAAGCAAAATGCATCAAGCAAGATGAGAATCCATACAAGTCAGTAGCTACACTATATCATGATCAACACACTTCAAAGATTAGGAAATGAACACAAGAGGATCATACATGAACTACATCAATAGTCAAACAATTGTCAACAACTAGTTCATGAAAATAAACCACAAATGATCAAGCATATGAGATTAGAGCATGAGATCAAGATGAGGCAGTAGCACAAGTATAAATATAAATTCAAATCAAACCTCAAAGATGGCTAGAAGAATCACCAAGTATCATAATCAAAGCATGCACAAACAAATAGGCATTCATCAATCAAGATCATCCATAAAAGGAAACAAACATCCACAAGAGGTACAAGAAGAAAATGATCATGCAATTGAACATTGAAAAATGGAAGGTCAGAAGTTCAAACAAGGCATTCAACTCATACAAGAGCCTCAAACATCAAGGAGATCACACATGAAACAAGTTCTAAAACTAGGTCAAAGATTAGGCAAGTATCATGTCAAAACAACATCACATTGAAGCATCAATTCAAGGCATCTCAATGACCAAAAAAATATGGATATAAGGCTATACCTCATGCCAAAACATCTAAGAACAAGTGAGGAAAAGATCCCAAACAAAATTGCACAAGTTCATCATCAAATTAATTCAACAAGTTCAAGTATAATCAACAATCAAGCATGAATCGAGGCACAATAAAACCAATTGTAAAATGATAAAAAATTCAACCTCAACACACCACAACATCACTCAAACATTAAACATTTAGGTTCCTAAACATGGTTAGAAGATTGGCTCAAGAAGTGGTTCATAAGAGCATCAAAACACAAACCCTAGTTCAAGATCATCAAGAAATACACCTTGCACAATTAAATTCAAATAAAATAATAAAAATAATTGAAAAATAAAGTAAATCCTATCATAAAATTCTCAAGACCTTAAAATGTCAGAAATATATTTTTATGAATTTTTATGGTGAAGGAATTAATTAATACAAAGTTAAAATGAAAAAATAAAATAAAATAAACAAAAACAAGTTGGGGGTGCCAAACTAAATTCCTAAATGAACTAAGGTCAAGTCAATACGTGTTGGACGCTAGAAAGTGGAGGTACATAAATGAAAAATAAGCAAAGCTCGGTCCAATTCAAATCAAAGATTCAAAAACAAACAAAAAAAGTACACGCGTGTATTTCATTAATCCTACTTGGATCCATGTCACTGCCACATATGCAAGTCAAACAATCAAACATGCCATGCAAGCACAACACAGGGACGCCAGAGCTAGGGCTCCGGTCGTCTTCTCCGATGGCTCTCACCGGAGCTCAATTCAAAACCTCATCAAAATCAATAAAACTTGACCCCATCTCAAAGGAAATTTCAAGGAGAACACGAATTTGGCATTGGTTTTCATTAAAACTCACTATAAACACCATGAAATAAGAGCACGAAAAAATGGCACACTATCTGAAACATGCTTAAAACAACACAACGGGTATGAAAACATTGCCTACACTAGTATAAGACTTCAGATGCACCAATAATGAACCCAAAACAAGTCTAACATGAGATAACCAGATTGAAGAAGAATACCTAGTGGAGTGTGTCCACTGCCTTTTGTTCTTGCTTCAAAATCTTCAGAAATTTTCTCCTCTTGACTCTAGTGACCTCAAAGAGTATGAATAAAGCAATAGATGATGGAGAACTTGGAGAAAATGAGTAGCTCGAATCTAAAAATTTTGAGTGAGAGAGTTTTTTGGATCTGAATTCTTGAGGGGATGAACTTGTGAATGAATTTTAGGGTTTTGAAGGTTTATATGAGTGAATTGGAGTAAGGTTAGTGCTTAACCATGGTTCAAAGTTGGTTATGAGTTTGTTTTGCAATTTGAAAATGAGGAAGAGTGAGGCACGGGCTAAGCACTTTGGTGAGGTTGTTATTGTGGTTTTTTTAGAGTGGAAAGAAGGCATGAGGGAAGTGTGAGGGTACTGGTACGTTAGAGGAATGTGGAGCAAAGTTATGGTCATGCACATTTTCATTCTTTCCCATTTTGGCAAAAAAGTTTGAAATGAAAATGCATGAGGTGATGTGTATTGTTTAGCTCATTTTGGCAAGAGAATGATGATGCATACGTGTGGTTTAGGTGGGAATCAAACATGCTGCAAGAATGTACCAAGAATGTGCAAAAGAAAAGCAACATGGTAACACCTTGAATCTAGTTCATATAGCCAACTTTATGTCATTGTAACTTGGTGAATTTGGCTCCCCTTGATGAGAAATTTGTACCAAATGAAAGTAGGATGAATGATAACCATTTCTCATGTTGAAAGCAAATTGAGATAAGGCTTGGAAGGTTGTGAAAAATGCCATGAAAGTTGGCTCCATGAAATTGACCAAAGACTTACCAATTTTGACCACTTAAAAACCCCTAACTTTGAGGCATCATAACTTGACCTATAGGGATCCAAATAAAGTGTTTTTAGTATCAAGAAAGCTTGGAAGATGCTTAACAACTTTCATGTTGAAGGAAATTTGAATTGGAGTTTGGATCATCAAAAAAATTGCCCTTGAAAACATGCCCTCCCAGCTAAATTTCAACGCTTAGAAAAATTCTAAGTATTGGAATCTTGAATCTTAATTTTTCTCAACTTCACACCTTCATAACTCTTGATGCATACATCCTTTGAAGTTCATTTCTTCTACAAACTTGTAGTATGTAACATCATCTACAATTTGAGCATTGGTATGCACTATTTGGATCAAGGATGAGGGAGATATGAGTCTTGCAAGATGGCCATATGAACATAAATTTTCCATACTTAGAAAAAATCTAAAAACCCTAATTTGGCAACTTTCCCTGATTTTATGATTCCTCTTGATTTTTCTTGATCAAACCTCATAATAACATGGATGATGACTTGGAATGTCCAAATATGACCCAAGAACCCAAGGGTTGACTTTTATAGGGCATCAGTTGACTTTTTGACCAAATGAATCCAATTTATTCCTCTGTCACTTAGGAAACCTTTGACATGCTTTGTAATGAACCATGAGGCATATATAGGACCCTTGAGATGTATGTTGACCAATAGAATCTTGTCTTACTCAAGAAAATAATCACAAGTGGCCTTTGCCCAAAACCCTAATCCTCAGATGATTGGGTGAACTTGTTGAGAATATCTTGATGAGTATGAAACCTTTGTATCTCAAGGATACCATGATGTTAAGAACATCTCCTCTTTCATTGCTTTAAAAGCTAACTCTTCCTCTTGAGGAAAACCAAAATACCTTGATCCCATGTCTTAGAACCAATGCAATGCATGAATGAATATGACCTAATGAATGAAGCATAAGCCAAAAAATAGGAGGGAAAATTTTGGGGTGTAACAGCTGCCCCTATTCAATCAACTTGAACCTAAAGGTGTGCAAGACAACGAAATTCAGACATTCAAGGTGGAAGGGGATTGAATACCAAAAGAACCATAAAATTTGCACTCTGCAGGGGAAGAGACGACTCCGCTGAGGAACACAAACTTCATATTCTGGAACATTCTCAGAGTCTAAATTACCACCGGAATCTGGATCAAAATCAGATTCACCTTCAGAGTCATACTCGCCTTCAGGCTCTGAATCACCTTTAGAGGCTTCTTCATCTTCATCTTCTGATTCTGACTCATCTTCAGAACATTTGGATTCTGAAGTATCTTTAGAAGCTAACTCAGGTTTTAACACCGCACCAGAGTTGGATTGAGATTTACTCTAACCTCACGCTTCTGATTCTTTCACAATGACATCTCTGCTAAATTCAACCTTGTTAGTGACAGGACAATAGAGCTTATAAGCACCTGTACTGTGGTACCCTACAAACAACATAACTCTTCTTCTGTCATCCAACTTCCTTCTCTTAGCATATGGAACATGTTTGTAAGAAACAGAACCAAACACCTTCAGATGGCTCACACTTTTCTTATCTCCAGTCCACTTATCTAAAGGAACGATTTCCTTCAGCTTCTTGGTTGGACACTTGTTGAGCACATATGATGTCGTGGCAACAGCTTCTCCCCATAATATGGGAGGGAGCTTCTTCTTCTTCTTCAGCATGCTCCTTGTCATATCAAGCAAAGTTCGGTTTCTTCATTCATCAAGACCATTGTGTTGAGGAGTATATGGAGCAGTTACCTCGTACTCAATTCCATTCTCCTCACAGAACCTTCTGAACTCGGTAGAGTTATACTCACCTCCACCATCAGTTCTGAGAATCTTTAGAGTCTTACCACTCTGATTCTCAACTTTGATTTTGAATTTCTTAAATTTAGAAAACACCTCGTGTTTGAACTTCATAAGGGATACTCACATCATCCTTGTGAATTCATCCACAAATGACACAAAGTATTTATTCCCTCCAAGTGAAGGTACTGGAAATGGTCCACACACATCAGAATGCACCACACCTAAAACATGTTTTGCTCTTTGAGGTATTTCAAATGTAAATGGAAATCTTGGTTGCTTCCCTCTCATGCACACATTGCATGACTTTACTTGCTTCTTAATTGCAGGAATTCCATGTACCACTTCGAATTATATGCCTTAAGCTTCTGAAATTCAAATGACCAGATCTTTTATGCCACATCTCACATTCCTTCACAACACTTGTTGCACTAAGGCCTTCAGAGTCTGCAATTTTAACATTCACTTTGAATGTTCTATTCCTTCCCTGTTCTAACTTCATAATTAGCTTCTGATTACAGTCATACAACTTCAAAAGATTTTTCTTCATGGTAATTGAAAATCCTTTCTCAATTAATTGGTCTACACTCATGAGATTACTTTTCATACCAAGAGCATACCACACACTCTGAATCAAAGTTGTTTTACCATTATTCAAAATTATTATGACATTTCTCATACCTTCAGCATTGAGGTATTTATCATCAGCACATCTGATCTTTGTGCTCTTTCTAGAGTCAAAATCAACCAACCATTTCTTATTTCCAGTAAGGTGATTTAAGCATCCAGTGTCCATATACCATTATTCTGCCAAATATGCATCATGAGATTTAGAAGCCATCAATAGCACAGATTCATCATCAGAATCTCCTCTGGCTATGTTTGCTTCTTTTGACTTCCTTTCCTTGTTTGACCAATAATCAACAGCAAAATGGACAAACTTCTTACAACAGTAGCATTGAATCTTCCTCTTGTCATACTTCTCCTTCCCCTTTTGAGTACTCTTCTTCCTTTCACAAGTTGAGGTTTCTGACTTTTGAACACCATCAGATCTCTTCTTGGCTTCATACCAAGACTGCTTCTGATATTTCTTACCAGAAGCTGCTTTCAAAGCTTGCTGCTCTACCTCTCTTTCAATGTTTCTTTCAGTCAGACGTAACACTTGTGCCTCTAGACTGCTTTGCATCTCTTCAATTCTCATGGTGCTAAGATCCTTAGAATGTTCAATTGCTACCACAATATAATCAAACAGAAGAGTAAAAGATCTAAGTACCTTGTCAATGATCTTTTCTTCAGAGAGAGTTTCTCCACACGACTTCATCTCATTTGTGATCAGAATCAATCTAGAGATGTAGTCAGGTATCTTCTCATTGGTCTTCATGATGAGATTCTCATACTACTTACATAGAGACTAAAGCTTCACATTCTTCACTGATGCATCATTGTCATAGCACGGTACCAGTGTGTCCCACGCAGCCTTCCCTGTCGTCGAATCAACGATCTTCTCAAACACGTTCGCATCCACACACTAATGGATGTAGAACAACGCCTTCTGATCCTTCTTCCTCAGATCACACTGAGCATTCATCTATGCATCTGTTAATTTGCGGAAAGTCCAACTGGAATGTAACCGTCGTTGACAAGATCAAGAACATCTTGAGCGCCAAACAACACACGCATCTGAATCATCCACCGATTCTAGTTCTTGCCATCGAACAATGGAAGTTTAGTACTCAGGTTACTGTTTCTGTTCATCTTCAACCTTGTGCAGTTCACTCAGATATCACCAAACTCTAGTGTTTCTCAATCCCGCAGAATCAAGAAATATGATTCTATTACGATTCCGATTGAAAATTCAACACGAACTCAAGAAACAAAATCAATCACACAACGTCCCACCTTTACACGTGTTTTCCTCTATTTCCTTGTGGATCTGAATCTGAGCTCTGATACCAATTATTGGTGCACAAGATGAAGAATATGAAGTGGAGAAAGAGAGAGAAAAAAGATAATAACAAACTTCCACTACTCTTCTAAAACGGTTACACAAATGGTTACGCGACTACTTGCTGCTACAACTATTGATAACTACACTAGTTTATATACACAAACAATAATGACACGTAGGCAGCATGTTAACCTACATTAGCTAGGTTAAGCTTACAAAACTAATACTACTATTGAATATGAATTACTTTTAACAGAGTATTGATGGGGGATGAGAATATTATAAATTGGTGTGGTTGAAAAAACATTTGGGGCTTTATGTAGGTGGAACCCATAAAGGTTTCTACAAAATAGTGGTGGTGGTGGTTTGTTGTTGTTAGGGGTGACAAAACGAATTGTCCCCGCCCGCGCACCCGCCAAAAATAGCGGGTTGGATGGAGAATTTTGACCTGCCACAGTCCATCCTGCAAAAACCTGCACACGCTGCAGCCCGCCCAGTGCACCCGTCGAGCCGGACCGTGGGCTGCTGCCCATTTAGCCACCTTTATATAACACGTAATTTAAAAATAAAAAGAGAAAGAAAATATTTTTTTGGCACCTCTAGTCGAAATTATTAAAAACATACTGGTATAAGTTGATAATTATGTAATGAAAATGGAATAGCGAATGGTGATTAGTAATATATATTGCAACGTTGAACATTAAGACATGCAATTAATGTTTTACATGTAAAATTGGTTCATATATCTTTCATGAAGAAAATAATCACAACATAGAAAAAGGTTATAATTCTATTTAAAAAATTATAATACATTGTTTGATCGTCATTAATCATACTATCAACCTTGATCTATAAAAATTGAGTTGTTTATGATAAAAGTTTATATTAACGGTGTTGTTTAAATAGAATTAACAGTGGTTGATATATAAATTAAGAGGGTTTCTTAATACACCACCCAAGTTTCTTATACACCACGTGAAATTTCTATTTTGCCCCCTGATTCTGGATGTGCACATCCGGACGCACCAAATTTTTAAAAAACGCTGATGCATTCTGGATGTGCACATCCGAAAACATATTATAGCATTATTTTTTTAAATTCCGAATCTGCAGATCCGGAAAAAAACGTAATTTTTTTTTTACAAATCTGTTTTGTCGGCTAGTCGCAAATGTCATCAGAAGTTATAACCCTAGAGTTTGTTATAACTTCTGATGACATTATGCGACTGGTGCACCAGCCACATTACTTATTGAAATGCCGAAGACAACCATTATGTTAACGGAAAGACTCAAACCCTAGAGTTTGTTATAACTTCTGATGACATTAATGCTACTGGTGCACCAGCCACATTACTTATTTAAATGTCGAAGACAACCATTATGTTAACGGAGAGACTCCAACCCTAGAGTTTGTTATAACTTCTGATGACATTACTGCTACTGGTGCACCAGCCACATTACTTATTTAAATGCCGAAGACAACCATTATGTTGACTGAGAGAGTCCAACCCTAGAGTTTGTTATAACTTCTGATGACATTACTGCTACTGGTGCACCAGCCACGTTACTTATTGAAATGCCGAAGACAACCATTATGTTGACTGAGAGAGTCCAACCCTAGAGTTTGTTATAACTTCTGATGACATTACTGCTACTGGTGCACCAGCCACATTACTTTTTGAAATGTCGAAGACAACCATTATGTTGACTGAGAGACTCCAACCCTAGAGTTTGTTATAACTTCTGATGACATTACTGCTACAAGTGCACCAGCCACATTACTTATTGAAATGCCGAAGACAACCATTATGCTGACTGAGAGACTCCAACCCTAGAGTTTGTTATAACTTCCGATGACATTACTGCTACAAGTGCACCCGCCACATTACTTATGGCAGCAGAGTCGACACAAAGTTGGTGGCACTCCTATTACCACTTGCAAAACCAGAATCAGAATGTTCTACTTCACTTATGTAGTATCGAGCGCGGAAAGCTAGCAAGTGTGCATAATAAGCAGGAGGAACTGTGACCCAAAGTCAGTCCAGAGTTTTTCTAAAGATAGCAAGTGTGCACTTAATCATGAATACAACCCTAGAGTTTTTCTAAAGATACAGAGGAATTGTTTCCCTTCTAAGGATCCACTGTTATTTTAAAGAGATCTTGAATTATCTCCTCGCAATGAACCTGAGTATAACCATTGGACTGACTTTGGGTCACAGTTCCTTCTGCTTATTATGCACACTTGCTAGCTTTCCGCGCTCGATACTACATAAGTGAAGTAGAGAACTCTGATACTGCTTCTCCAAGTGGTAATAGGAGTACCACCAACTTTGTGTCGACTATGCTGCCATTTATCTTGGAAAAGGTAAAGCATGCTTTAGGTTTAATAACACCACTTAATCATGAATACAAAACAAAAGAGGATAAGTTTTGACAACACTTAATCATGAATACAAATTAACATTTCAAAGCATGGATAAGTTATTTCAACAATTAAAAATGGTAAGAACAAAGTTTTCTATTGTACAGATACGGAGAACAAAGTTTTATATTGTACAGATACGGAGAACAAAGTTTTCTATGGTACAAATACGGAGAACAAAGTTTTCTATTGTAGAGATACAGTGAACAAAGTTTTCTATTGTAGAGATACAGAGAACAAAGTTTTCTATTGTACAGATACGGAGAACAAAGTTTTCTATTGTACAGATACGGAGAACAGAGTTTTCTATTCAAATGTATATTGACTTGCGTTGATATATTAACATTTGCGACCGACCGACAAAACCGATTTTTAAGAAAAAAAATTAAGTTACACTTTTTTCCGGATCTGTAGATCCGGTATTTGTTAAAAATAAAGCTATTTCATGCTTCCGGATGTGCACATCCGGAACACATCAGCGTTTTTTGAAAAAACGGTGCGTCCAAATGTGCACATCCGAAATCTGATGGCAAAATGGAAATTTCACGTGGTGTATAAAAAACATGGGTGGTGTGTTAAGAAATCCTATAAATTAAATTAATGGTGTAGACCATTGTTTAATATTGTTTGATATATAAATTATATTAACTCATTTATGATATAAACTTATTCTAGCCTAGACCACTCTTTAAAAAATGAGTTGTTAATGATATAAACCTATTCTAATCTACGTTGTTTAAACTAATAATATGAATTATAAATAACTCATATTATCAACTCATATAGTTCCCATTTTATCAACCAATGTTATTTATGATGTAAGCCTATATTATCAACTTATATACTGTCGATTCTTATCGATTCTTATTTATACATTTGTTCTTTGACAAACTTTGTTTAAAAAAAAAGTAAAAATTTAATTGAAATGTAAAAAAATAAAAAATAAAAAATAAAAAGACTTATTAATTTATTTAAAAGTGAATATAAATAAATAAAAAAATAGGCCCGCCAACCCATCTCTTTGACAGGGTAGGCGAGATTTTAAATCCAAATTCACTTGTCTGGTTTGCCAGCCCGTCTATTTTTTTAGAGATTTATCGCGGGATGGGACGGGACGGGCAACGTGTTTTTGCCACCCCTAGTTGTTGTGCTGAGTTTTCCAATGAAGTAGAAATATCAGGAAAAATGTTATTGTTTGAGTGTGAGATTTATTGGTCCACTCCACTTTGAGCCATTAGTATTGTGAGGAGAGTCATTGCAAATTAATATCTAGAGTCAAGGACTTGCTGCTAATTATTCATTTTGGTGTGAATATTCTTCAATTGCAATTCTAAATTTTGACTAACTTGAAATCTTTCATTAATTAGATGGTGAGTGTGGTTTATGGCATCATCAATATGCAAATGAGATGCTTCAATGACATCATCCAAGTGTTTAAAAGATGAATGTGTAGGTTTAAGAGGCATGGAATCAAAGAGATAAAAACATTGATGATAGATGAATGCTAGGATTAGCCAAACAAATCTAAGTTGCAAAGAAAAAGCAATAAAATTAACTTGAGAATTTTCATTGCACTCACAACTTGAAACTTACACTAATAATAGCTAGGATTTTAGTGATATAAATGAGCCACTTTTTAGAAATAAATATTGAAACTGTTAGAGCATAATACTAATTACACCTCCTTTAAGATTAAAAATTCTTTACAATACTGACATCTTATTATTTTAAGGGGAAAAGAACCATTTTGATAAGTGTCATTTCCTCATTAGTTTATAAAAATGAGAAAATTTATAACTTATAACTTTTAATAAGCTTATAACTTATTTTAATCAATTATTTCTAGTCATTTATAACCTATGAAGCACGAGTACTTCTAAAATGATGAAGTACCGGTACCTAGGGGTGTGCAAAATATCCGGTTGTGATGCCCAAATCCATAACCAAATCCAAATCTGTTTTAAATATTCGGATATAATTGAATGATTATTAACCGGTTTAGTGTTTAATGATTTTGGTTATCCATTTATATAATCCGGATATAATTAAATGGTTATTAACCGGTTAAATTTTTTTGGATTCAGTTATAATCCGGTTATTATCCAAAATCCAAATTTTTTAATTTTTAAAATAAAAAATATATATATTTTTTGAATATTTTTTTTAAAACTGGATTTTTAAAAAAAATCCGGTTATATAACCATAACCAAATTTATAACTGGTTTTATAACCGGTTTTGATTAAAATGTGGTTTTGGTTATAAATCCAAACCATTTAAATGGTTTGAAAATGGTTATGGTTTGGTTTCTCAAAATAACCAACAATGCACACCCCTACCGGTACCAGGTACGCACCTATATTAGATACTAGTATCGTACTCGTGGTACTTCATTTTTTTATTATTATTCGGTTTTGAGTAAAATTTATGATTTTCTTAAATATCATTATAATATATTTATGTATTTTAATTTCTTTGTTATTATATTTTAACATTATTTTAGTTTTTTAAATGTGAACCTAACAATTTAGTTCTCCACTCATGCATTTAATAGAAAACTCTTATATTTTATTAACGTACCCGTACCCTGATTTTTAAAAAAATGTTGTATCCCGTACCAGTACCGGTACCTGCACCGGGTACCGTACCCGTACCTATGCATCATAGTTTATAACTTATTGTATGAATTAAGTGTGTCGTAGTTGGTAAAAGATGTTGTGTCTGGGCTGATACTTGTGATCACTCTTTAGAGTGATGGTTGTTTCATTGTGTGAAAAGTGATGGAAGGAATTGAAAAGTCCGCGTGTATTGGCCCTAGTGTACGTATCTAGGCCAGGCCAAGAACAACATCAGCACCTTCAATGAGTAGTACTGAAAGGTTTATTTTATAGTGTAATTTGAACTTTGTAACAAATTCTTTGACATTGTAAATTAGATCAATTACTAACCATTATTGAAAATTGGGGAATTGGTGTAGCTGTTAAGTTGAGATGTTGTGTAATGTGAGGTTGCAATATGTTTGTGAGTGTTGCATGTGTCAACAAGTACCACCACAGGATGTTCTCCTATTAGTTCTTGAAATTTGAGAGTTTGAAGAGAAAATTGATCAGTTAAAGCTTAAGGTGATAATTTGAAATAGGTATCTCTAAGATCCACCTCATTAGCTTTTACATAGATAGACTATTCCAAGTGTTCTAACAGTGATGTGTCTTCATGAGCCTGATGGTTAACATAAGTTGAGGGTCCAAATATTAATTATAAGGTTTTTGTAAAAGAAAATTAATCTGACAGCAATAGATTCTAGTGCGTCCATTTAAACTAGCATCAAGCATCAGCCTTCATATAAAATGCAATCAATGATATATGACTTTTATAGGGAAATTGATGAAAATTTAAAAATTGTTCACCTTGAAACAACTAGGAGTGGGAATAGGCCAGGCCAACTAACAGGGGTCTACGACCTAGTCTACATAGGCCTAGGCCAGGCCAGGATTTTTCTTAAATAGAAAAGGCCTAGGCTTGTTTGTAAGCCTATTTAACTAAAGATGCTAGGCCACAGACCGTAAGAAAAGCCTTTTAAGCCTATTAGGCTGACCTATTTTAGAAAAACTCAATAAATTTATTAGTATTATTATATTCTATTTTGTACTTTGAATTAAAATACGACAATAAAACTTAGTTATCTTGAAAAACTTATGAAAATAAGTTGAAAAAACATTATAAACAATGTCATAAGTTGTTGTTATAAGTTTTTTTCATAAGTTCTCTCCAACAAATAGTATCACCAAACTTATGCTAATAGGTAAACTTGAATGAGACAATGAAAGCAAACCTTTAATCTCATTAATCTTTTTATTTATTAGTATATATAATATTAGTTGAATTTCTTATTTACAAAGGTTCAAATGCAGTAGGCTCTTAATTAGGCTAGTAGGTCAATCAGGCCTTCAAAAATGCCAGACTCAGGCCTAAAAAAGCCTATGATAGGCTGCAGGCCAGGCTTAGGCCTATTCCCACCCCTAGAAACAACCATTATAAGGGATCTGAACCATCGAACACAACAAATTCTAAATATGGGGTTCTATATGGGGTTGATGGGTATGTTAAGGGAATAAAGGAGAGGGGTATTGATACGGGTGAAAATATTATAAATTGGTGTGGTTGAAAAAGTATTTGGGGGATTTTTGTAGGTGGGACCCGTAAAGGTTTGGAAGGAATGGTGGTAGTGATGGTTGTTGGGAGCCCTGCATACCATGAAACTAGTTTCAATTGTATCGTACAACACCATAACTGCCAACCCTTTGGACTTACAAGGTGCACCAGATACAGTTAAAACTACCATCTCAAAATAGCAAGGAACGTAGCAAGAATCAATGGTCAGAGGCTTTCTGATACACAAGATCCTCAGAGAGGCAAGTGTAGAGCATACTAACATCTCCATGGGGTGACTATGGATAGAACATAAGAACTTAAGTTTTCAGAGAGAAGAGAAATATTTAGAACATGTTTAGACTAAAAGCACACATATTGTTTTTCATTCAACTTTAACTTGTGAAAGATATTACAAGAGTCCTCCTTATATAGGCGAGGAGGCTTCAAGAAAATAAAGCAAGCAAACACTAAAATACAGACACGTCAAAATTAAGGACATGCTATCTTTTGACCTTAAGAACTCAAGGACCCTACCACTATGCAATAATGGTAGACACAATTATTAAAAACAGACATAATACAACTTTTTAAATGCACGCTTGTGTCCCTTATTAGGTAAATGTCACATCAGTTTTAGAGAATGGGCTCATGCGATGGTGACATATTGGGGTCAGATAAGGATTCTTCTGAAAAGTTGCTTGTCTTGTTGTATGACTCATATGGTCCGCTATCTCTCATCATATCTTCATAAAGATTCTGGGAAAAGTAGTTTGGAGGGTAGCGTGACTCATACTAGTGGATGTCTGCAATCATCTCTTCAACATTTTCTTCTGGGATGTCAGTTCCTCGGAAGCCAGAGGGAAAGGTCATATTAGCAAATTGTTCTTCCATGATCATCTGAGATTCTTCATTGATTGATCCTGAGCTTTCACCTACTTCATATGTTGATCGTGTTGTCCATGGAGGTTTCCAGCAGTGAGAATTAAGAACTTCTGATGGATCTACAGATTTCCATTGAGGAGGAAGGTTTTCATGACTAATACAAGTTGTATTAATCTGAATTTTACAAGGATTATAAAAATTAATTAAATTAACATAATCCAAAAAGGCTTTTAATCCTTACAAGCTTGTGGGACAGTGATCAATGGTTTCCCAAGTGTTGATGTAACTTTTGCAAACTAGCAGTTGGGTTCTGGGATCTGTCTAGTAAGGACGATGAAGGATAAAGACTGTCTTGAAGTTACTAAGAACTTTAGCAGTTTGGTTCTTCTCCTTTAGATCCTTAATGGCTAGGCTTAGATTTTCTCTCCACCTGTTTAATGGAGAAAACCATTCTATGGCGGTCCAGATTAAGGATCTGTGCTTTCTAGGGTTTATCAGATGTTCACACATCGCAACAGTAGGGATAAGGAACGACATAGCATATAAGCTAGTAGCATACCAAATATACCATAGTTGATTCTTAGTAAATCTGAAAGCAGGATTTATAAAAAATGGTAGGTGGAAAGGAGTATCTGAGAAGAAAGGGCTATGGTCAGGAAGAGCTTTCTTTCTTATGATCTTGAATAGAAAGTAAAAGAGATTGTTCCTGCATATTCCTTGAGCTGAGGTACAGAGAAGGAGTAATTAACTCCTGGAGGAAGATTCTTGGTGACCGAGGCATTGGTTGGAATTGGACGGACCATTAAGATTAATGGGAAGGTATGCCTGGTGGTGATGATTTGGAGAGGTTTCATGGTTCTAATTAATAGATCCGGGATCACGTTCTGGGTTCCCTTAATGTGTTTTACTGTGAAATCATATATGGAAAACCAGTCTTTGAGTCTTAGAGTTTGAGGATCCGGAGGCATCTTGTTCTTGAATTCCGGGATCTTTGGAAAAGCTGAATTATCCATCTGGACTTCAAAACGGTTACCTCTGAGGTGGAAATCAAACTTTTGGATTCCCATCTTGACTGCAAGTGCTTCCTTGTAGGTGGTGTGGTAATGCTTTTCTGCTTCTTTGAATTGACCACTGGCACCAGTCTGGAGGATTCTTTTTCATTCTCCAAGGATTTTGAGAGCAGAAGGAGATTGAGTTATTTCTTTCAAAGCTTTTACAGCTTTGGTTTGTTCTTTTCCCCAGTGCGGTGGTTTCTTCTTCAATAATTTTGACAGAGTACTGGTGTACTTGGCTAATCTAGGAATGAAATCTCTGATATAATTGATTATACCGAGAAATTGCTGAATCTGTTTGATAATAAGATTGTCATCAGGAAAATTCAACAGCTCTTGAGCAATGTGAGGTTGAGGTCGATATTTCCCTTGAGAGAAATGCATTCCTAAGAAATCAATTTCAGTTTGGCCCAATTGGCTCTTTTTCTCAGAAAGCATTATAACATGTTGTTGGGCTATTTTTAGGAAATGGGCCAATAGCTGTTTGTGAGTCTTCTCATCTTTGGAGAATAGTAATACGTCATCAATGTAGATGAGAGCACTGTGGAGGATAGGCTCAAATATTTTTGTCATGGCCTTCTGGAATAGTGATGGAGCACCCTTAAGCCCAAAAGGTAAAACAGTCAATTGGTACTGGGCATTAGGAATACAAAAGGCTGTTTTTGGTCGATCCTTTGGGTTAATACCCAATTGCAAAAAACCTGACTTTAAGTCAAACTTTGATTAGATTTGATCGTCTTTGATGAACACGTTCAGAGATGAGGCCTTTGGAATAGGAAACTTATCATCTTGAAGAAAATGGTTCAGAGGTTTGTAATCAATTACAAGTCTTTTCTTTCCCCTGACTTTTTCTGACCTTTTCTCTACGTAGAATGCTTGGCAAACCCACTCAGATTTCGTGGGTTCTATGAGACCTTGTTTGAGCAGCTGGGTGCATTCTTCTCTGGCCAAGGCATAATCAGAAAGACTCATTCCAGGATGAGTAGCCTTTGTGGGATTAACATCTTCATTGAGTTTAAATGGAAGTTGGACAAAGAAATTCTCATCCTTCCATAATGGTTTTGGGTGGAGGAACCTTTCATGATTGTCAGCACAAAGCTTGAGGAGCTTTAGCTTGACTTCTTCATATCTCGTGGGGACATTGGATAAGAAGTACAACTTCATAATCTATGAGAAGGGTCTGAACTCCCTTTTATACTTGATTCCTGTGGCAAGAATTTGAAGTCTTTTGGCTGCTACATAAACATCCATCCCAATCACAATGTCCTTGGCTGGGAGTTTTGTTCCTATAACCTTTGTCCAGATAATACAATCTGGGAAGAACTTGATTCCTATTTTATCTCTTGTTATCAAGTTTGTCGTAAAGGTTTCTCCATCTGCTGCCATGAAATACGCAGTATGGGATTCCCAGAGCTCAGTTAGAAGGATGTTGGGATTCATCATGGTAATCTATGCCCCTGTATCCATGTATTCCATAATCTTTTTGGGTCGAGAGAACTTTGCTGCCAGGACATGGATTTCTACACAAGGTAGAGGAGGAGTAGGAAGAGAACTTCCTATTTCTTTGTAGGAGAATATAGGGACATAATCTTCTCCTTCAGATTCCGAGAGGGAGGTTTCTTCAGATGAATATTCTTGGAGGGTGAAGACCGTTTCTTCATCAGCTGAGCTTTGTTCAGAATAAACTGATTCAAGATCTCCTTCAACGGGATGAAGGGAGTTGATCAGTTTTGGAGCTTTGTGTTTGTTGTTAGGGCACTCTTTGGAATAATGTCCTTTCTGTCCACAGATAAAACATCTTTGTTGTTTTCCCTTTCCACGAAAGGGTTTTTTCCTGAAGAACTTCACACCCTTTTTCTTTTTCCCTTTATATTCTTCATAGGGTTTAAGATTCTTTTTATGATGTTTCTTCTTGTTGGGACAGCTACACTTCTTGTCTTTGCACTTGATCTCCAGATAGGATTTTTTGCAAGCTTTCTTGTATTTGGACTTTTGACTTAAGACCTCAGAGAATTGCTTGTGAAGATTGCATAACTTGTCGAGGGCTTCTAAAGTCATTTGATGAACTTGTCCCATACTCATAGAGGGGATATCCTTATCTGCTGCAACAATCAACTTGTGAAGGACATGCTGAATTTCCTGAGGCAAGGATGCTACATATGTGTTCTTGAGACTTCTGTCATTATAACCATTTAGAACATAGAATCTTTGGAGCATTTGCGGGTAATGCTTATCTATGTCTTTGATTTTGAGAGAACATCATTTTATCTCAAAAAACTCTTGTCTATATTTCTGGTTGTAGATGTCCATGTCTCCAATGAAAACATGGTGAAGAATACCGAGAACATTGGCTGAAGTTTGAAGGCTATGTAGCTCATCTTATTTAACTGTTCCAATGTTGGTATACCACTCCTTCATTGTTCCCGTCATACAGTAACAAAATTCTTCGATAACTTTAAAAGGATCAGCAGTGGTCTTCATCAACTAAGTGTCAAGCCAAGCACCGAAATCAATAATCCTTTTTCTCCATTTGCTAGGAGGGATATCATCAAGGGTGAACCAGGGTCCACCAGTTGGTTTGATCTTTTCAGCTTCCGGAGCATCCTGTGAGGAATCTTCATAGAAGGTCTCTTCCCTTTTTATGTTTGTCATAAAGAGTTTAGGGATAAGATCTTCTTCTGGTTGAGTTTCTACAGACTCTGTTTCTATAGATATTGTTGGTTGAGTTTCTTCAGAGCATGTGCTCTGATAGGACTTGTCTTCTTCAGATTCAGCGGCTGAACGATCCTTTTCTTTATTTGTGGAGGACTCGACAGGGGATAGATACCCTGGAGAAGATTCATATTTTGCAGTGATAGCTAGGGCTTCAAAAGCTTTGTTAGGATCCTCTTCATTTCTAGGAAATATTGAAGGAGGTGTTTTGGAAATATCCTGGGAGTCTGAAGACGAGGTACTCGTACAAGCAACCTTTTCTTTAAATTTTGAGGTTGAAGTATCAAGGGGTCTGGTATGTCTGGGCCTTATGGGTTCTGGAGCCCGGTAACTAGGACGTGGTGCAGATGAAAATCCAGATAAGTCAGGTTTTGGGGACCTGGTTGGTGAAGCGTTTAAAAAGCTTGATATGTCAGTCTCTGAGAGCCTGGTAGGTTTCGAGTAATACGAAGGATAAGCAGGGATGCCATGAAATGACTCTTGGATAGGCTTAGTTTCTGCTTTATAGATTATTCTTGCGTAATCTTTCATTTCTTCTACTCTAGCTTTTAGTTGCAAGAATTCTTTCTCCTTCTTGTTGAAGTCATGGCTGAAGACTTCAGCGCCATGTATTTGGCTAAGTCCGTGATTTAAAGAGACAACTTGGGCTTTGAGAGTTTTATAGCTTCTTTTCATCTTGGTTGAAAACCCTTTGAGATACTCTTCTGTGATTTCTGCGATCTTGTCCACCTTTCTGTCAAGATTCTGGAGCATCTCATTCTGTGCCACAATGTTCTCAGATTGCCAATTGAGAACTTCTTCGGCCTGGGTAAAAGGTTTCATCCTTCCATCCGTCTGAACTTCAGCTGGGCTAATGAAAGACTTTAATGTCCTGTTGGTGATAGGATCAATCTTCCTATCCAGGGGAGGAAAATACTGGCCGTACTCTTGTGTAGTGGCAATATACATGAAGCAAGGAATGGTTGAACTTGCTGAGGAGGATCTGCTGATCTGCAAGGGTCTGCTGGGGACCATGTTACGAGAGTTGGATCATCAGGTGGCATAAGTCCTTCCTTTCTGAGGATTGCTAGTCCTTCCTCATAGATCGATAACGGCTTTTTCTTTCCATGGATACCAACCCATGGGCCATTTTCAGGATCAGATATTTTTTTAGGAGGAGGTTATGGCTTGCACGCTCTTTTCTTCTTTGGTTTAGGGCAAATGATATCTCGGTTGATATCACTGTCGTGCATCCAGCAGTCGCAATCAGGGTCGCACATTGAGGGATCAACGTCCCATATAAAGTATCCTTTAATCTTGTCTGTATATATGGGCTTAGCATCTGATGTAACTGCATGAATAAGGCACCAGGTTTCTTCGAGGATTGGTCTGATCATCATGGTTTGGAAGATCTGAGAAGATGAGCTAGGTTCTTCATCGGGCTTTTTGAATATTGTTTTGACCGTCTTGTCTGGGAATCTTGGGAAAGAAGCTTCCTGAGATTGGGTTGGCCTTCTATCCTCATGGAGCATTTCGTAGTTAGTCATCCATTCTAGAGGAATAAGACGAGTTAACTCTTCTCTTGTTATTCTCCGAGGGATCTGGACAATCGAAGGTATTTCTTCTTTTCTGCCAGCCATAACCAACAAGGAATCAGAAGAGCAACCTGCAGTTGGAAGATCTATAGCATGGTTCTGCAGACGGTAGATGATCTGGTGGTGAAGAGTAGCCACCATTGCTTCAGGGACTTAGTCGGATCCAGTGATATGGACCTGGACCTTTAATCTTGTAGATAAAGTGTTGTCACTGATGCTAACGTTGTAATTGGGATACACCGTAAGGACGACACTTCCAGCATGAAGTGTAGTTAAGACAGTACCTATGACGGCGTTTTCATAGTTTAGATAGCTAGAATCCAGCAAAGCTATCTTTGAGTAAACCGGTTGGTTCTTCCTTCCGTGCAATGAATTGATAAGTCTAACAGCACCAAAGTGGAGGGTTGTATAACCTTCACGTTTCCATCCATTGATGAGTTCTTGGGGAATCTCCAGATCTACATATTGCTCTTGGTTGGTAGCCCTAAGACTACACTGGTCCAGTCTAGATGACTGGATATATTCTTTGATATTTGGTCTGTTTGTAGATATGAGAGTTCTAATGGATTTAGTGATAGTTTTATGCCTTCTGAATATGTTGTACGGATTTAGAAGCGGAGGAATAGTCTCAACAATTTGAGCATCATCCGGGACATGGGAGTATTCTATTAAGTTTTCTATTTTGTTAGAAAGGGTCTTTTTACAGAGTTTTGGAAGCGAGAGGGATGAAGTTGTTACAATGGGTTGAGTATTTGGAGTCTTAGTTGTGCTCATGGTAAACTGGATTTCTCTCTTACTCACTTTAATTTTCATGTTCACTCTATATGCACCCCCTCTTCTTAGGCAGGCTCTGATACCACGCTGACCGGGAGCCCTGCATACCATGAAACTAGTTTCAATTGTATCGTACAACATTATAACTGCCAACCCTTTGGACTTACAAGGCGCACCAGATACAGTTAAAATATTATGATAAATGTGATAGTTTGAGTGTGAGGTTAATTGTTGCATTCCACTTTAAGTCATTAGTTTTATGAGGAGAGTCATAGTAGACTTATGTCTAGAGTCATGGACTTGTTGCTGATTATCCATTCTAATGTGAATATTCCCCAATTGCATCATGAATATAATATATAAGTATGGTTAATAACATCATGAATATGCAAATGAGATGCTTGAATAACATCATCCAAATCTTTAAAAAATTAATGTGTAGGTTTCAGAAGCATAAAATCAAAAAATAAAAGCATCAATGATAATGCTAAGGTTAGCAAAATAAATCTATGTTGCAAAGGAACAAACAATAAAATTAACTTTAGATTTTTCATTGCACTCACGACTTGAAAATTAGAATTTTAGCAATGTAAATGGGTCATGGGCCTTTTTTTAAGAAATAAACATTGAAATTGTTAGAGCATTATACTAATCGCACCTCCTTTGATAAGATTAAAAATCCTTTTAACAATACTATTTTTTCATCTTATCATTTTAAGGGGAAAAAACCATTTTGATGAGTGATATATATATATATATATATATATATATATATATATATATATATATATATATATATATATATATATAATCAGCGTATAACTTCTTTTAATAAATTATTTCAAGTCATTTATACCTTATTTTAATAAACTATTTCTAATCATTTATAACTTAGTGTAATAAACTACTTATCATTTTCTATCTCAATTTTATTCCTATAACATAATTAAAAAAAATTATAAAAATTAAATATTTTCTATGTTATTTCAAATTTATAAATTAGTTAATATTAGAAAAATTTTAAGAAAAATTAAATATTTTCTATCACTATAAACTATCAACTACTCTTTATGTCTCACAATTAATAACTCATTTAAATATTTCACGTAGATTATAAAAAATGTACAAATGAAAGAATAAAATATTTCACCAAAATACCTTATCAAGTAGTATCAGTGGAATTACAATTAATATAAATAAAAAGCGAAAAATATATAATTACGAGTCTAACTTTTTATCGCCTAATTAGTGGAGCTATTCAAGATCTCTTTCTATTATTTTTAATTTTAACGCTACGTAGTTCTGTCATGATAGTATTTATTGAAAGAAAATCTTGTGGAGAGCACGTAATGCAAAGAGATTTTGAGACGCAAGTTAAAAAACAAACAAAAGGAAATGGAATATTGGGGGAGTGCATGTATGAAGATAATCCAATAAGACACGCGTATAGTTTTGGACTTTTGGTTTCGTGTGTCACATTAGCATTACAAATCTCTTTAATATCGTCTATCTATAGCCAGGACATAGCTGATGATTGAACAGAGACAGGCATGTTATAAATGAAGTCTTTTCCATTTGGTGGGATTGAACGAATCGGCACAACAAGACAAACCCTGTTCCTAGTTGTTGACCTAATGCACAAAAGGCCAAACACCTTGGTGGCCCGCACGTTATTCATTCTCAAGCTTTTTATTTTACTACTACTAGTAATTGTACTCGACCACACTAAAAAGAGAAAAAGTAAACAAAGGTTGTAGTATGCAACACGGCAATTTTGTTTGGTATACTTTGAGTTTGTGTGTGGCACATGTATAGCCACTGATTGAATAACATATCCGGACAAATACATAAATGCATGTTGTGCTTCCTATGGTCCTTTTATTCGTCACCGTGGATAATTAACAACATTTGTCGTTAACGTTATTTTCACACTTGAGGGAAGAATAATTATGTAAAAAATGGGGTAAATATGTAAAAGAATTCACAAGTGCACCGACCTTGTTGGTGAGGTTATAGCTATTGTAAATTAAAAAAGTTAATGTGACTATTAGCAACATGTTACAAAGGCATTAGAGGTATTAATGAAATTCGAAAAGAAAAACTACATAAAAACATAATCAAACATGTAAAGTAAATCTCTAAAGAGGGGATTCCAAGGGAAGTAGACTAGCCAAACTCATCACCTCAAAAAGGAAACCCACTTAAAGTCCACAAGCATGAATTACCATTAACAAAATCAAATTCTTCAAAAATAGCAAGAACATTTCTTAAAAAGAAATGGGTAGAAACTCTCAAGATATTATTGACTCAGTCTCTCGGGTATATATATTCAGTCAATCAGAGAAAGTACATGAGTATATTAAAGATTTGTCAATATACCATTTTCAAAAAGTGAAAATACTTTTATCTTCTAAACTTTAAAAGAAAAATTGCACCGTTTCAGGATTTTCGAATAAATATAATCGATGATTGTCAAATCATAACTAATCCACCTCTAATCTTAGATTGATCCCCCCAATGAAACAAACACTTAAAAAAAGGAAATCTCATGGAATGACAAACAACAACCTAAGCCATTTAAAATCATATTGTAGCCACAATTTCACAAGTCACAAAAAGGTGAAAAAGAGACTTTAAGGGTTAGAACACAACCCATAGGAAATACCACCAGAGTTGAGTAAGACTTTTCGCTTAAAAAGCTTCTCTCTCATTAGTATCATGTCTTGAGAAGTTGCTAAGATAAGAGAATCAGTTTAGAGGAAGTTCAACTAACCCAAAATAAGTGCAACATCATATCTTTTTTACAGCACTCACTACGCCAAAAATGAGTTTTCGCAGCGCAACAAAGACATCGCTTTCTGGCAGAAGCGCTGCTACATGTTTCGCTAAAAACAAAAATAAAAAACGAAAGAAAAAAGCGCTGCTAAATGGCGGACATAAGACAGCGTTTTTGAAAAGTGCTGCTAAAACCCTAAGGCAGGTGAACTTTAGAAAGCGTTTTATGAAAAGCGCTGCTAAAGGTGTAACATAAGGCAACGCTTTTGAAAAGCGCTGCTAAAAGGCTTTCGTACAACACGCTTTAGGCAGCGCTTTTGGAAAGCCCTGCTAAAGGCCTTTAATTAATCCCACATAAGAAAGCGCTTTTACCCCAAAAGCGCTGCTAAAGGATTAACATAAGAAAGCGCCTTCTAAAAGTGCTGCTAAAGGTCTTTTAAAATATTAAAATTAAAACAGATTCTGATCTCCCTCTATTTTCATTACGACCGTTTCTATTTTCGCCCTAATCTCTCGCGACACTGTATCTTCGTCTTCTTCTTCTGCAAACGAACTCCCTTCGTCCTCCGTCGTCCGCCATTCGTGACTTTATTCCGTTCGAGGCTACCCTCACAGCTACCGTCGTCCACCGTTCATGACTTCAATCCGTGCTACCGTCGTCCGCCGTTTGAGGTTTTTACTCTCCTTTTTTCTGGTTTTCTCTCCAATAATGGAAATGTCTAATATTCTCCATTGTTGATTGTTTCTCTGCTGTTTATGTGATATAAATTTGTTGTATTATTAGTTGTTGATGTTATGTTTTGATTTTTTGGTTTGTAGAAGTTTGTTAGTGTTTAATTGAAAATGTGATTAGTTGTTGATATTTGATTTTATTTGATTTAAAATGATATTAGTTGTATTGTTAGTTGAAAATGATATTAGTTGTATTGTTAGTTGATTTTTTATATTAGTTTTTGATTTAATTGAAAATGATATTAGTTTTTGATATTTAGTTGATTGATTTTTGATTTAATTAAAAATGATATTAGTTGTATTGTTAGTTGATTTTTGATTGCCTATCTGTTTGCGTATCTGTATCAATTTCACTCACAGGTTCATTGTTTATAATTGTGTCTAAAATGACTTTGAACTTAATCCCTCTAAGTTTGTTTAGCTTTATAAGTTCTTTAATATAATTGTGTAATTTTATATTGATGTTTTTCTTAATTACAGGTGAAATGGCTAGTAAAGTGGAAAATTCACATGATACTTCAAAAAATGATGGACATGAAACAATTCAAGAAGCGGAAGGAGATATTACGCGAGGAGTAACTATCATGAAGAACATCATTCGTGCTAGAGATAAAGGAATAAAGTATGACATTTATTGGAATGATACAAACCAACTTGTTGAGCCTAACAGATCAATGTTGACAAGTTACATTGGTACACTTGTTCGTTCGTATATTCCAATTACTTGTGATAATTGGAGAAATGCATCGTTGAAACCCGCCAAAGAAAAGATATGGAGTGAGATACAGGTACCATATTGATGTTATTTGTTTTTGTTGCCGATTATGTCTTTAAATTACTAATTATGTTATTTGTTTTTGTAGAGGTCTTTTAATATTAGTGATGACCGAAAGAAGTATTGTATTCAATTAGCCAGAAAAAGACACAGAGGGTTTCGAGCATTTCTATCAAACAAGTATCTTAGGGATGCCGAACGAAATTTTATTGAAGCAGAACGTCCAATGAAGTATGTGGATTTGATTTCACCTGAAGAATGGACAACTTTTGTAGGAAAAAGAAGAACCGAAGCATTCCAGGAGTTGATTGGCGTAAATCGCCAAAGAGCATCAAAACCCGCGTATCCATACAGGAAGGGCGTTTGGGATATGCACGCTTACAGCAAAAAATAGTAAGTATATATAAATGCTTTGATTTACTTGTTTCTTTCCCATGTGTTATAATTGATTTTATTATTTGTCTTAATGTGTAGTTAGAAGAAGAGAAAAGTGAAGAAACATGTGTTCCGGAACATGTTTTGTGAAAGACTGCTCGTGTGGGCAAGGATGGAGTTGTTGCGGAAAATGTTCCACAAGTTTTTGAGCAATGTGTAAGTATAACGTTATGCGTTTTATATCCCACTTATTGACATATATATAATATTTATGCTTTTTAATCCCCGCTAATATTTTTCGATATTCATGCATACGAATTCCAGGAGACTCTGTCTCGGTCTGCAACTCTAGGTGAAGATCAGGATTGCAGGAGCATACTTACTCGAGTGTTAAATGTTCCTGAGTATTCCGGTCGTGTGAGGGGTAAGGGTTTTGGGGTCACTCCATCATCCTTTTATAATTGTTCAAAGAGCCAAAATCCTAGCAATAAACAAGTGATGGAAGCCATGGAAGAATTAAGAGCTCAAGTCCGTGAATTACAAAAGGACAAGGAAAAATATATGACAGAAAGGCGTGGTTCAGAGTTTAATGATACTAGTGACAAAGGTAGTATCAATTGTCAACAGAAACTTGCCGAGGTAATTATATATGCTTATTATGAAATTAATTTAGCACAAATTTTTCAATATATACACATTAGAAGTGTTAATTCTATATTCAAATGTTTTACTAACTTATATGATTTTTAGATTCATGCCCAAGAGTTGCAAATAATAGAAAGTCAGAATAGGCAGGCAGAATTAGGCAACACGTCCAACCAAAAAAAGGCTCTTGCAAGGACGGGGAAAAAAAAGCAATTGTATCCCGATTTAGGTCATCTCTTGTAACACTTGTAGAAACATCGAATTTGATGGACGGAGGTATTCGTGCAATACCTATGGAAGAAGTTATTTTCGGGTATTCTTATTCAGAAACAATTTCTAAAGAGGATTTGGATCAAAATTTTAATCATTCTGAATTAGGCATCGGTGTTATGCACACATACATCAGGTATTCCGATTAACTCTCTTTAATTATTTAAACAATTTATTTACTCATTTCAACGAATAATCTAATGTTTATTATGTTTTTATTTAAGGTTTTTGTATGAGAAATTGGTGCGCCCGCATCAATTGTCAGAAAGATTCGGTTTCTTATCTGCCAACTGTATCAATGCATCTTTAATTGCGATGAATCCAACTTCAGTACAATCTCACTTAGTCGAAAGATTTATGGCCAGTATAGATACAGAAAAGTTGTATCTTTTACCATATAATACTAGCAACGGGTTAGATTTGCATTCTTACTTCATTTATTATCATTTTTCTTTTTTTGATGTTGCGTATAAAATTAATATATCGATACTTTTGTTTTATTTTACAGTGGACACTGGTTGTTGGTTGCGATAAATTCGATAAGAGAAATAGTGTATTATGTGGATTCGTTAGATGGTGATGTAGATAAATACCCGGATATGAAGACGACGATTGATACGTAAGTGAAATTGTTCTAAATATTCGTGTGTACTTGTTTATTAATTTATTTAAGTGAGATTGTTCTAAGAGGAGCCCAAGTATCAAAGAGTAAGTCAACCAACATTACATGGATCATAGTGGAGGTATATTTTCACAATTTTGCTTATAATAGTGATGCTACTTGGTAAAACAAGTTAGACTATATATCCTGATATATATTATTATTTTTTTTCACTGTGTAGTGTCCTCGTCAAAAAAATGGTATAGATTGCAGTTATTTCGTTTTGAGGTTTATGAAAGAAATCATTCATTTGGATCAAATAGAGATTTCAATCATGGTATGGATTTATAACTTATGAGTTATTTTAATATTTATCGGATATTTGATATAATTAATTACTTTTAACTAAATCATGCATATTATGTTATATTGTGTAGTATTTTGATGAATTCAAGTGTGCTAGTTACTCCAAAGTACAATTGGAAGAAATTAAGGAGGATTGGTGTCAATACTTTATTGAGCAAAGAATCATATAAGGTATGGAAGTTGGAAGTTATTGTATATACTTTGTATAGGTTTGGAAGTTGTTGTATATGGTTATTAGAATGGTTATTTTATTTTGGAAGTGGAATGGTTATTAGAATGGTTATTTGGTGTATGAATAGTTGTTATTAGAATGGTTAATTAATTTGAAAGTTGCCGACCATAAGTTGAATATTAGAATGGTTAATTGATAAAGTCTTGTGTATAATTATGAAATATAAAGCCTATATATGGTGATTGAAGTTGTTGTGTATGGTTATTAGAATGGATATTTTATTTTGGAAGTGGAATGGTTATTAGAATGGTTATTTGGTGTATGAATTGTTGTTATTAGAATGGTTAATTAATTTGAAAGTTGTCGACCATAAGTTGAATATTAGAATGGTTAATTGATAAAGTCTTTTGTATAATGATGAAATATAAGGCCTATATATGGTGATTGAAGTATATAATTATGTAGGCCTATGTTGAATAAAGGCTTGTGAATTGAAGTATATAATTATGATAAGTTTTGATAAAAAATTATGTTATACAGGTTTGTTAATATACAGGTCTATTATAAGGTTTTTAAAAAAAAAAATTTCTTAAAAAAAAGGAATTTTAGCAGCGCTTTTGACAAAAAATGCATGCAAAACAAATAATTTTTAAAACAATTTACGTGTACAAAAGACAGCGCTTTTACTGAAAAAGCGCTGCCAAAAGTGGAACTAAAGAAAGCGCTTTAAAAAGTGCTGCCTAAAGGGGGGGGGGGGGGGGGGGGGAACCAGCGCTTTTTCCAAAAAAAGCGCTGCCTAAAGTTGGAAAATAATACACATTAGGCAGCGCTTTAAAAGGCGCTGGCTAAAGCGTAACAAAAGACAGTGCTTTTAGTGGAAAGGGGACCTAAGGCAGCGCTTTTGCAGGAAAAAAAGCAATGTCTTTACCTTTAGCAGCGCCACCTTTGGCAGCGCTTTTAAGCACTGCTAAAGGCCAAAAAAAGTGCTGCTAAAGATCTTTTTTGGCATAATGACTAATAACACTGATATCAGTTTTAATGAGGGTAATATGTCAAGGCAGCCAAGAAAACGCCATCATTCCCATACCACCACCGTCATTGATCATTATCGAGAAAACATAGAGTTTCTTAAATAGTTGGAATATAACTATTATCCAACACATCTTCCTAGACAGAAAAAATGTGCCTCCATTGAAGGTCTCAAACCTGATCTCCATTATCCAAAAAAAAATAAGCTCATCAATTTTCCAATTCTTTTGGCGAAAATAAGATAGAGTTTGTGGAATCTATTCTTAAAAGGCATTTCCCCGAGCTCGCCCATTTTCTTATCATTTTGAAGATTTTATGCACATGTAGAGATGTAGAAAACGATACACTTACAATGATAGTTAAGTAGTAATAATTTAACTATGTAATCCACTATGACATAAAAGACCTTTAGCAGCACTTAAAAGCGCTGCCTAAAGTGGCGCTGCTGTAGGTAAAGACAACGCTTTTTTTTCTTGGAAAAACGCTACCTTAAGTCCCCTTTAGGCAGCGCTTTTAAAAGCGATGCCTAAAGTGTCCTTTCTTTATACTTTAAGTAGCGCTTTTCCAAGGAAAAACACTTTCGTAGGACCCTCTTTAGCAGCGCTTATTAATGCGCTTTCGTAGGACCCCTTTCTTTACACTTTAGGCAGCGCTTTTAAAAGCGCTTTCTTTGGTACCCCTTTAGGCAACGCTTTTAAAAAGTGTTGTCTTTTATAAAAGCGCTTTTTAAAAGCACTTTTTTAAAATCAATTTTTTGGAGCATTTTTTTGACCAAAGTGTTGTCTATTGTGCAGTTTTTTCCATAAGTCTTATTTTGCGCTGTCTGTTGGCAGCACAAGCGATTATAATTCAAATTTTTCATTATCGCTAATCATAAACCTGTATAATTCAACACAAGCCTTTATTTCAACACATAGGTCTTGTATACCATTATAATTCAACACATAGGCCTTGTATACCATTATAATTCAACACATAAACCGTATAATAACCATTATATATATTTCAACACAAACCTCATACACCAAAATAACCATTATATATATAACTCAATACAAACCTCATACATCCAAGTAAACATCCAAAATTCTGATAACAACTTCCAAAATAAATTACACCAAACATCTTAAAGATGCACCAATTCTAAACCTCATACACCATTTCCATCACCTATACAACAACTTCCAAAACTATTCAACAATTTCCAAAACTATACAACAACTTCCATAAACTTAACACAAAAGAAAGAAAAACAATATACCTTTTATAATTCTCATTTCAACAATGTATTGACATCATTCCTCCTTTATTTCTTCCAATTTATCTTTCGTGTAGGTGGCACACTTGAATTCATCAAAGTACTACATAATATAACATAATATGCATGATTTAGTTAAAAGTAATTAATTAGATGAAATATCCGATAATAAGTATTAAAATAAATCATAACTTATAAATCTATACCATGTTTGGAATCTCTATTTGTTCCAAATGAATAGTTTCTTTCATGAACCTTAATACAAAATAACCACAATCTATACCATTACGCTGACAAAGACACTACACATAGAAAAAAAGTATGAATATGTATCAGGATATATAGTTTAATTTGTGTTATCAAGTAGCATCACTATTATAATAAAAAATGTGAAAATATACATACACTCTTATCCATGTAATGTTGTTTGCTTTGCTTTTGGTACTCGAGCTTGTCGTTGTGACCGAAATATTTGTATGGCTCTATCATAATATAAACGAATATTTAGAACAATCTCACATAAATAAATAAATACACACGCGAATATTTAGAACAATCTCATCACTTACGTATCAATCATCTTCTTCATCTCCGGGTATTTTGTTTAATCACCATCTAGCAAATCCAGATAATATACTATTTATTTTATCGGATTAATCGCAAGCAACAATCAGTGTCCACTGTAAAATAAAACAAAAGTTTAGATGGAAATGCTATACACAACGTAAAAAAGTGAAAGATTATAATAAATGAAGTTATAATGAAAATATAACCCATGGCCAGTATTATATAGTAAAAGATACAACTTCTCTATATTTTTGTTGGTCATAAATGCATCTACTAAGTGATCTTTGACCGCATTTGCATTTCGATCTATTAGATTTGCGTTGACATAGTTGGGAGACAAGAAAGAGAATCTTCCTGTCAATTGACGCGGGAGCATCAATTTTTCATACAAGAACCTGAAATAAAAACATAATCAACATTAGAATATTCATTGAAATGAGTAAATAAATTGATCAATTAATTAAATAAAATCGATAGATTACCTGATGTATAAATTCATAACACCGATGCGTAATTCAGCATGCTGAAAAATCTGATCCAAATCCTCTTTAGCAATTGTTTCTGAATAGGCAAACCCAAAAATACCTTCTTCCATAGGTATTTCATGGGTACCACCTTCCATCAAATCCAATGTGCCTACAAATGTTTCAAGGCACAACCGAAATCGAGGAATAAAAGCTTTTTTTGGCTTGGCCATGTTGCCTAATTCTGGTTTCTTATTCTTGCTACCTTGTTGCACCTCTTGTGTAGGAATCTAAAAATCATATAAGTTAGGTAAAGTATAAAATCATGAAGCTTTTGAATTCGGATCATAGAATTAACATTTTCAATGCATATATATCAATGTACCTCTTTTTTTGATGCAACTGACTCGGTGTGCCGTACAATCCCTTTATCTTTTGTTTTGGATTTTGTAGGAGTCTAACAATACCATGTAAATAAAATGTACGTAAATGTAAGCATAACATAACTTATATGCAAGTAAAACATTTGAAAACTAAAAGGTTCATAGTGGTTTTCAACATACTTCATCATCTATGACAATGAGGTTTGACGGCCATGCAACATACAATCCTATTGCGTCCCCCACCAATGTTGCATCTGAAACGTCGTCAGGTATAGGTAATAACGCATCCCGCTCTAAAGCAATATCAATCGAAACTTTCAAAAATCCAGCAGGGAGCGGTCTATGGTGAAGTACGTCTCCCGAAGTGTTATGCACTTTTTCCTTGCGAACCATGCGATATGTCGGTTCCGATAAATATAGCTGACAAGGTGAAATGCCCTAAACCAAAAAAAATTAATATGAAATTGTTATTGTGTATATATGTCAATATAAAAAATTGTGCTAATTTAATTTCATAATAATATATATAATTACCTCTGGAATTTTTTGTTGAAAATTGATACTATCTTTGTCACTAGTATCTTTAAATTCTGAACCGCGCCTTTCCGACATATATCTTTCTTTATCCTTTTGCAGTTCACGAACTTGAGCTTTTAATTCTTCCAGCATTTCCATCACCTGTTTATTGCTAGGATTTTGGGTCTTTGGACGCTTATACAAGGAAGATGGAGTGACCTCAAATCCCTTACCCCTCACGCGACCAGAATACTCAGGAACATTTAATACTCGACTTAGTATGCTCCTACAATCCTGGTCTTCAGTTAGAGTTAAGGACTGAGATAGAGTCTCCTGAAATTCATATGCATATCGAAAAATATTAGTGGGGATTAAAAAGCATAAATATTTAATATTTTCATAAACTTCTGATTTAATTAAACAAATAATGTTATACTTACACATTGTTCAAAAACTTGTTGAACACCTTCAGTAACAACTTCATCCTTTCCCACATGGGCAGCCTTCCACAAAACATGCTTCGGAAGAGATGTTTCTTCACTTTTCTCCTCTTCAAGCTACACATTAAGTCAAGTATTAAGATGAATAATAACACATCGGGAACATGTATATCTTAGCAATTATATATACTTACTATTATTTGTTCTAAGCGTGCATATCCCAAACGCCCTTTTTTGTATGGATACGGGGGTTTTGAGGCTCTTTGACGATTTACGTCACTCACATCCTGGATAAACAATTTTAAGTCATATCAGAACACATGTGGAACAAGTACATAATACAATGTTCATGACAAATTAAATTAAGATTACGTGGAATTCTTGAGTTCTTTGTTTGGCGACAAAAGTGTCCCATTCTTTGGGTGAAATCAAGTCCGCATACTTCTTCGGACGTTCCGCTTCAACAAAGTTTCCTTGGTCATCCTTAAGAAACTTGTTGGTTAAAAATACTCGAAACCCTCTAAGTCTTTTTCTAGCTAATTGAAGACATGATTTTTGTCGGTCGTCACCGATGTTAAAAGACCTCTACAGAAAAATATACATAAAGTGTGTTAGTATAAGTAATTTAAAGATATAATCGATAACAAATAACATCACATATGGTACCTGTATCTCACTCCATATTTTATCTTTGACAGGTTTCAACGATGGAGTTATCCAATTGTCACAAGTAATAGGAATTTGTGATCAAACAAGTGCACCAATGTAACTTGTCAACATTGCACCGTTAGGCTCAATTAGTTGACCCGTTTCATTCCAATGAACGTCGTATTTTATTTCTTTGTCTCTAGCACGAATTATTCCTTTCATAATTGTTATTCCTCTTGAAATATCTCTTTTAGCATCATGAATTGATTCTTTTACATCATTCTTGGAAGTATCGTGCAAGTTCTCCTCATTAGTAGCCATTTGACCTGTAATAAAGAAAAACACATATAAATCCATAATCCATAATCCATAATCCATAATCCATAATCCATAATCAGTTGAACATAAATATATGATTCATTCTCAAATATGAAATGCCAAATACATAACATGACAAATACATGACAAATACATAATCCATAAATATGAAATGACAAATACATAACATGACAAACACATAACAAACATATAAATCCATAATCCATAATCCATAATCCATAATCAGTTGAACATAAATATACAATTCATTCTCAAATATGAAAAACACGTGACATAATATATAATTTTACTATTACCTTTTTATTAACATCTCTTTCTTTTCCGGGTAGGAATATGATCTATTTGTCTCTTAACAACACGGATGGATGGATTTATCCAAATTCCCTCATTATGATCATTTCTAATATATGATTCATTCGCTCCAATATTCTTATCTTGATCACTTATAATATACGATTCATTCTCAATATCAATATCACCTTGATCTCCAATGTTATCATCAATTACTTTGCTAGATAAAAGCACTATAGACCATTTCGTACTTGTCGGATCAGTGACATAGAACACTTGTCTAGCTTGAGAGGCTAGAATAAAAGGCTCATCTTTGTACCCCACCCTATTAAGATCCACTTGCAAAAATCCTGACTTATCCATTCGTATACCACTATTATTTTCAACCCACTTGCAACCAAAGATAGGAATTTGAAACTTCTCATAATCAAACACCCAAATGCGCTCGATAACCCCAAAATATGCCATATTTGCATATTTGGGGTTTAAGTCCTTCACACTTGAAATGTGCATTGATTCAGCTACCAAGGTGACACCACTATTTTGCATAGTACTTTTATCATCTTGTTCTTTGGTATAAAATGTGTATCCATTAATTGTGTATGCGCTATAAGAAAACACATGCAAACTTGGACCATATGCTAAACATCTCAACCTTTCTGTTATTGAAGCGGGATCTACATAAAACTTTGAATAAATATGATCCTTAAACCATGATATTAAAATTTGATTGTGCTCTCGTACTATCCAATTTTCATTTCTATTCGGATTTAAACCTCGGAGAACATCCTTGTGCATTTCAACATACGGCTCAAGCTCATTGTCATTGTTCAGAACATACAAATGCACTTGCTCCCGTTCAGCCCTTGATACTGTCACAATTTTATTTCCAATTAAATTTTTTCCTTCTTTTTTTTCAACAATATGAGATTTGGGGAGTCCAATGGATTGAACATTAGACAAATATTCAGTACAGAACTCAATCGCTTCTTCAACAATGTATCATTCAACAATACAACCCTCTGGTCGACTTCGGTTTTTCACATACCCTTTTAATATTTTCATATACCGTTCAATAGGGTACATCCATCTCATATAAGCTGGTCCACACAATTGTGTCTCTTTCACAAGATGAACAACTAGATGTACCATTATGTCAAAAAATGAGGGAGGAAAAAACATTTCAAGCTCACATAATGTAATAACTATTTCTTTTTGCAATGTTGGTAAGATCGCAGGATCGATCACCTTACTACAAATTGACCTGAAGAAAAAACACAATTTAGTTATTGTGCTTCTTACTTTTTTTGGAAAAATAGAACGTATACCTATTGGTAGAAAATGTTCCATTATAACATGGCAATTATGTGTCTTCAAACTCTTTAACTTAAGGTATTTCATAGACACAAGTCTTCTAATATCTGAAGAGTATCCGTCTGGAACTTTAACTTCACTTAGAAACTTACACAATATATTTTTCTCCTTTCTAAATAGAGTATAAGCAGCAGGTGGTAGATATGTTCGTTTTCTTTTCTTCATGGGTCCTAATTCATTTCTTATTCCCATCGCTACCAAGTCCTTTCTTGCTTTAAGGTCATCCTTAGACTTTCCTTGTATATTGAGTAACGTACCAATAACACTTTAAAATACATTTTTTTCAATATGCATAACATCAAGAAAATGTCTTACATACAACAACTTCCAATATGGCAATTCAAAAAAAATTGACCTCTTCTTCCACCCACGTTTGACAAGCGTATGTGCAAAAGGCTTTCCAAACTGAGTAGTCACATCTTTCACCTTTTCAAAAATTTGGTCACCTGTCAATGTAGGTGGAGCTCTACCTTGTTCTGGATTTCCATTGAATGCTTTTCTCCACCCACGGTAGTGATGATTAGAATTTAAAAATCTATGATGACCGAGAAAGAAATTCTTCTAACAAAATTCCAAACGTGTCTAATCTGTGTTTTCTTCACAAATAGGACACACACATTGACCTTTAATGCTATACCCTGATAGATTTCCGTATGCTGGAAAATCATTAATTGTGCCAAACAACAGCGCCCTCAAATTGAAACTTTCTTTCCTATATCCATCATAAACCTCCACACCGTTCTCCCACAAAATCTTTAAGTCTTCGATTAAAGGTGTCAAGTATACGTTTATGTCATTCACTGGTTGTTTAGGCCCAGAGATTAACATAGATAACATCATGTACTTACGCTTCCTACATAGCCATGGAGGTAGGTTATAAATCATAATAATCACAGGCCATGTGGTATGTGAGATACTTTGAAGACCATGTGGGTTCATTCCATCAGTAGATAATGCCAAGTGAAGGTTTCTTGCTTGTTCTCCAAAATCAGGATAATCGTTATCAATTTTTATCCAATGTGGTGAATCTGCCGGATGCCGAAACTTTCCATCTATAATTCTTTCATCTGCATGCCAAGTCAAGTGTTTTGCATCAGTTTCACTACGAAACATGCGTCTAACTCTCGGAATTATAGGAAAATACCATAATACTTTTGCTGGAGACATTTTTTCTTATATCGAGAGACACCGCATTTAGGGCACTCATTTAACGATGCATATTCATTGCGAAACAAAATGCAATCATTTGGACAAGCATGTATCTAATCATAACTCATGCCAATAGAGCACAACATTTTTTTGGCCTCATAGGTTCGATTGGGAAGAACGTTATCATCCGGAAGCATATCTTTCATAAGGGCTAATAACTCTGTGAAACTTTTATCCGACCATCCATTGCCCGTCTTTAAGTTGTACAACTTTAATACCGCAGACAATCTTGTCAATTTAGTGTAACCTTTATACAACGGTTTCTCTGCATCGCTTACCAACCTCTCAAACATTTTGAGACAATCCTGAAAATCTTCTTCAAGTGCTTATGCAATCTCTTCTACTCGATCATAATCGTGTGTGTCTGTGCCATTGTCGTTTAAAGCATAGGTCATATTATCCCCCGGTTCAACATTCTCGTTACTTATCTCACCATGTAATATCCAACATGTATAACTTCGATCAATTCCATGCCTCATTAAATGCGATTCCAACTGAACTGCATCAATCCGATGCCCATAACAGTAACCTAAGCAAGGACATGTGATTCGATTGGGGTCTTTGGCGTGTTCAACAGCAAACTTAACGAATTCTGATACCTTATTCTCGCATTCTTTTGACAATCGATTGGAAGACATCCATCTTTTATCCATGGTTTTACTAAGTAAGCTAAACAAACACAAAAGAACAACTAAGTATCTGTATAGAAGTCAGCAACTTCTGGACTTAACCACAAAGTGTAAGATTCTTGAAAATGATATGAATTTCACTCTTCACAAGTAACCCCTATAGCAAATTCACTAAGTTAGTAACTGATGGTGTATACCAAATATAATAGGACTTTAGTATATAATATGACAAACAAGAAATATCGGAGGAACAAGTCAAAGTTTCAAGAAACAAATTTAGTAAACATCATCACTTTCTTCAATTAAGCAATATGGCATCGACGCGCAAATTCAATCACATTAATTCAAGTAGCATGGTATACTTTGATTCAACTCAAGTAAGTCGCAAAAAACAACTTTATCACTTAAGTTCAATTTACTTTAAAGTTCTATCCAACAAAGAATCATCAATTCGAGCATAAATCAATCACCAAAATTATCAATTCCACATTTAAACTCAATTGCAACTTCAACCTCAACAATTAACAATTAATATCATAAATATTCATCATCTTCAACCTTGATAATTAACAAAGTAATCACTAAAAATTATCCGTCAATAATGTCATTATCATCAATTAATTCCAAGAATTCATCACTAACATTCAATATCAACTTATAAAATTAACACTAATTCTCAAAATAAGTTCACCAAAAATATCACTATTCATCATCTTCAACCTTGCTACAACAACAATTTCAAAACCAAATGCTAACAACAACCACAACAACACTATCAATGTCTCATTCCAATTGTTTCAACAACAAACAAACTTATTACAATCTATTATTTGGTCGCGAAACAAGAAATGGAAAAGAAAAATACGTTGCTCACAAAACTGACGGTGCCGGAACTGTTACGGTGGTGGGTGAATCACGAATACACGGCTGGAACTGTTATGATAGTGGGAGAATCACGAATACACGGCCGGAGTAACAGTGACGACGGAGGGAGACGATGTGAACAGTGGAAGATACGGTGGAGGGAGCGGCGGTTGCGAAATAATGGGATACGGTGGAGAGAGTCGCGAGAGAGAAAAGCTTGAAATGTTAGGGTTTAAGAGTACAAATGAATAGTTACTGGTTCTGAGTTTTATTTTTTACTAACTAAAACACCTATAGCAGCGCTTTCTGGTAAAAGCACTTTTTAATGTGTGTAGAGAAACGGCCTTTAGCAGCGCTTTCCAAAAGCGCTGCCTAAAGTGTGGTATAGCTTGGGCCTTTAGCAGCGCTTTCTAAAAGCGTTGTCTAAGGTGTGGCTTATGAAAGACCTTTAGTAGCGCTTTCCAAAAAGCGCTTTCTAAAGGGTAGCCTTAGTTTGGCTTTTAGCAGTGCTCTTTAAAAGCGTTGTCTAAAGTCCACCTTTAAAAGCGCTTTTTTGAGCTTTTTTTTATAAAACTTATAGCAGCGCTTTCTGGGAAAAGCGTTGTCTTTGTAGTGCTGCCAAATATCATTTTTAGCGTAGTGATCGTAAGATATGAATTTAAATCCCTTTAAAGACAATAGTAAAATGAATAATATTGTTATTTGAATTAATTAAAAAAATACTTTTTCTCAATTTTTGTATATAAAAAATATGTGGATAACGAAATTGTTATCTCAAACTATTTATCTTTTCCTCATTTATAGATTTTATGATTGAAGGTAGTATTTGTTATATGAATGGCAAAAGGACATGGCATTTTTTAGGATTACCCACGCCGCTCCCACCTCCATATACCACCACGCCTCCAAACTTTTTCGAAGATGATTATTGAATATGCACCCCCACCTCTTTATTCCACCCCACCTCCAGATGGAGATGATTAATGAACATATGCCCCCACCCCTAATGGTTGTGGATTTTTCCACTATCAAAAATTGTATCTGAAGGCTCTAAAGATTTGACTAAATTTTGGTAAAACATGGTGTTGAACAAGGTGTCCTAAAATGAAGAAATCTGTTAAAAGCAAACATGCCAGACAAGATGTCCTAGCTTGTGGACTCGACATCTGGTCTGATATAGCAGGTTGTTGTAGATCCGGTCCAAGTTTTAAGGCGCAATCAGAACATGGATCAAGGAATAACTAAACAGAGATTTTGAAGCCCATGGACTGCTTAAGATTATAAAAGGAAGACCAAGACCTAGGGAAAAAAATTCGAGACATAGTTAGACCTTGTTAAGACTTTTGTAAAAGAAAATAAGGGTTTAGGGTTTTGAGAGTCGTGTACTTTCTTGTATTGTAAGTCACCCTTTGTATCGGTTTGATACAATGTGGCAGACATAGTTTTTGTTTATATTCAGAAACCTGTAGGTAATGAATTGTATATTGTTCTTGGATGAAGCTTTTAAGCAAAACCAAGTATTAGTGTTAGTCATGTGTATTGACTGAATATTGTGTTAAAAGGGTTGTTTTCAATTGAACAGTTTGATGCAGTCACCGGAGGTTGTGACTGTTAGATATCACAGAGGTGATTTAAGAATTGAGATGAGTTTCTCTTATCTAGATGGGTTTCTAGATAGAATTGCACTGAGTAGGGAATTAAGTGATAAGTTACCGGAGGTTGTATACTTAGAATTAATACTACTGATAGTGAATTCACTCATGGCCTAGTAGCCCCCATATGTAGGTGTTGTTGTTCACCGAACAGGGTCATCATATCTTGTGTCATTTTTCATTCTGTTATGTTCAAATCAGTCTGCTCTTATGCTTAAAAGTATATGTCTTGACAGATGTTGAAATATTTGCCATGACATTGTTTTTTGAACCTGCAGTTTATGAATGTTCTTGTTTTTGTCCTTGTTTTGACAAGCAGAGATCAATGTCTCGACATCTCTCAGGACATCTGAGATCTGCTACCAGAATTTCAATTGGTATCATAGCAGACACCATGTTCTGTTTCTGGATGAGTTCTAGGGAAGACACTTTCTGGTCTTTGAACAAGGAAGGAGGTTGCATGATCAGACCATCCTTTGGTGTTGTTGGATAGGTTGTTCTAGACAAATAACTACTGATGGTTGACTGATACTTTGTGAAGTTTCTACCGCTGCTGCTGATAATGATGTTATTGTTACGCATGGTGCCTTATAAGATATTATGACATCTTACTTGGTGCATGTTGAAGATGGTGTCAGTGTCTATAGTTGTTCTTGTCACCTCTAGCTGGGAGTAATAGACTGGTGTATAGCTACTGGTCAAGACTGTGTTGATTCTGGAAGTATCACTAGTTAAACTTGTATTAGGCTGAATCTTAAGATAGGAAGCAGGCTGATGTTGTATCACTCTTCATATGGAAAAGGCGTCTAATGTCTTCCAATTGTGAGTTATATTCTGGATAACCAAGGAGTTAAGAGAATTCTTGGATGCGAGCATTTCGAATTTGATTTATTCTCAAGAACATGGTTGTCTATGGCTGTAAAATTCAAGAGGGATTTGTACAGTGTATGGATGTGTTCAGGGGGAGAGTGATCAATGGTGTTATTTGGTCTCAGTCCAAAGTTCTTTGGTTATGATATAAGGAATGTGGTCCTGGTATTTTTCTCACTTATGAGCATGAAGATGCTCATGTGATTTTTGTGAGGTTGTGATGTCAGGTAAGTTGTCTTGACATCGTGGTGTGTTGATTTTATGGCTTTGTCAGCTCTGCTTTGGAGTTTACATTGTTAAGGCTATTGACTTATTTCAACTATGTTCTTAATTCTTAGAAGAGACCTGAGAAATAAGATTGGATATTGTCTGGGAGAATTTATTTTTCTTTGTAGAACGAGTTAAAGTTCATGGGAGTCCTTGTTGAGAGATGTTGGACATAATGTCTTTACATCTTGGTCAGCCCCTGGTTGAAAGGAGCGTGCTGGGATTATTTGAAGGGTCTGTGACTTTGCCTCAGAGGCTATAAGAGAGACTTGGCAAAGTCTGGCCAGATATCGGGACATTGTTTAGGACTTGTGGTTATTTCCAAGTAGATTTATTTGGACGGTGGTCCTTAGACAATGGAGAGCGTGCCTAAAAGAAGGCGTGTAAAACATGTGTCTTGGTACATGCGCATTCTTTGACGGTTCACCCTAAAGTTGAAACAGTCAAATCAGATTTAGGCAGTGCACAATCATTTATGATGAAGTTATCTACCTCAATTTATATCCACATTGAATTGTTTTTCGGTAACTTCTATCGGCCGTTAATTCCTAGAGAAACTGCTTGGCTATTTAAACGGGGTCTTTGCTTCTTGTGTTTCAGGTTGTGTTTCTTTTGTTGTGTCGTGTCTTCATGGCTTTTGTTCGGGTTTGGGTAAGTACCATTTGGGTCTGGAACTGTGTTGGTTACATTTGCCAATTTTTGGCTAAAAAGGGGGAGAATGGGTGTGTATTCATCTCAGTTGAGTGTTGGTCCTTACAACACATAACTGATATCCTTTTGGTTGTGGAGTCCATTCTTGCAGTTGCTTTGGAAGGATATTGGATAAGATGTTCTAACATCCTGTCTGTGTCTCAGTTTCTTCTCTCAGTCTTCTTGTTGTGTCTTGTGATCTGAGTTATGAACACAATTGTGTCTTGTGTTCTGAGTTATCCAGAACTGAGGTTTATTCCTCTAAGACCTGGTCTGGATAATAGAGGGTGGTAAATTGAGACTGTTTTTGAGGGGGAGTCTCGTGCATCTTCTTCCTCATGTACACCAGGTCAAATGGAACACGGCATACAACAGGTGGTGTGCATCGTCTAAACCATCCATACAGCTGGACAGGAAGAATGAAAACTTCCAGGAGTCACATTATATTCTGCTAGACTCGTCACAGACTGGCTGAAATGACTTCAAGACTTTCTACTCCTTCTCTCCGTGTCTTCCTGGGTTTATTGTGCAAAAGGTGTTTTAACCAAAATTTGTCAAAAGGGGGAGATTGAAGGCTCTAAAGATTTGACTAAATTTTGGTAAAACATGGTGTTGAACAAAGTTTCCTAACATGAAGAAATATGTTAAAAGAAAATATGTCAGACAAGACGTCCTAGCTTGTGGACTCGACATCTTGGTCCGTTATAACAGGTTGTTGCAGATCTGGTCCAAGTTTTAAGGCGCAATCAAAATATGGATCAAGGAATAACTAAATAGAGATTTCAAAGCCCATGGACTGTTGAAGATTATAAAAGGAAGACCAAGACCTAGGGTAAAAAACCTAGACCTAGTTAGACCTTATTAAGACTTTTGTAAAAGAAAATAAGGGTTTAGGGTTTTGAGAGTCGTTTACTTTCTTGTATTGTAAGTCACCATTTGTATCGGTTTGATACATTGTGGCAGACATAGTTTTGTTTACATTCAGAAACCTATAGGTAATGAATTGTATATTATTCTTGGATGAAGCTTTTAAGCAAAACCAAGTATTAGTGTTAGTCATGAGTATTGACTGAATATTGTGTTGAAAGGGTTGTCTTTCAATTGAACAGTTTGATGCAGTCACCGAAGGTTGTGACTGTTAGATATCACGAAGGTGATTTAGGAATTGAGATGGGTTTCTCTTATCTAGATGAGTTTCTAGATAGAATTGCATTGGGTAGGGAATTAAGTGATAAGTTACCGGAGGTTGTATACTTAGAATTAATACTACTGATAGTGAATTCATTCTTGGCTTGGTAGCCCCCAGATGTAGGTGTCGTTTTTCACCGAACTGGGTCATCATATCTTGTTTTATTTTTCATTTTGTTATGTTCAAATCAGTCTGCTCTTATGCTCATAAGTATATGTCTTGACTGATGTTGAAACATCTGTCATGACATTGTTTTTTGAACCTACAGTTTTTTAATGTTCTTGTCTCTGTCCTTGTTCTGACAAGCAGACATCAATGTCTCGACATCTCTCAAGACATCTGAGATCTGCTACTAGAAATTCAGTATCTTTTTCAACAAACTATTTAATAAAAAGCAACATTTAAATATTTAAATATTTAAATTTCATTTCTTCATAGTATAAAAAACAAACTATTAAATAAAAAGCAACATTTAACATAAATTTTAAAATATTAAATCATCAAAACAACCAAGGTTGAATTTTTTTTAAAATAATGTTTGTGTTACATCTATAACCACATTATCTTCAAATAATCAAATCATTTGAAAGTTCAAAAATTTAAATCTCCACACTAAATTCTTTCATGCAAAAGTATATTTAAAATAACCATCTTTCCAAACTTAATTTTTAAACTAACCATTTTTCTTAATTATATACCAAACTACCCATGTTTCAAATAAAAAATTGCAACAAAGAGTATGTGCTAGATCAATTGATGCCTATGTATGAGTGTTATATGCATACGCCAGTTTCATTGGCGCTTGTGTTCATTTGCTATATGCATGCGTCAATTGGTTTGGCGCCAATGTGTATTCATTTTTATTTTATTTTCTATATGTATGCGCCAATTGGTCTGGCGCTTAAGTACAATTTTGAAAGCATGCGTCAATTGGTCTGTCACATGCTCTTTGTTGCAAAAAAAAAAATTGTTTGAAACATGAATGGTTTGGTATATAGTTTGAAACGATGGTTATTTAAAAATTTAAATTGAAAAATATAGTTATTTAAAAATATTGCAAAAATAACATATTTCTTTTTTCAATCGCAAATTGTTTAAAAAGATCATAAATTATGGTCATAATACTCCTTCCATTACAAATTATGAGTCATTTTTCAAATAAAAAATTTCAAATAATAAATATATTTACATTACCAATATAACAATAATTTTTTTGTTATATCCTTTACTACTTATTATTCTCTCTTCTTCTAACTTTCTTGTTTTTTGTATGTCATTAATGAAGAACATTTTTGTAAATTAACACGTAACTCTCCTTTTTTTTAAACAACATCAATTACATTTTTTTATTTGTGTTCCATACAACAATAATTACATTTTTAATTTATGTAAAACTACATAAATGTCATTCAAATTGGGATTGAGGAAGTACTCACTTAAACCTAATAAATACAAGGATAAATGAGTAATTTTGATAAGCTTGGGTCGGTGTGGGGTGAGTAAAAATAGCATCGACCTTGCCCTTACCTCAGTTTTAAAATTTTGAGTTTTCCCAACACATGTGTTTGCCCTAAATTAAATCACCAATCTTCGTTAAATTCAAACCGTTTTAGTCGAGTTATTAGTTGTATATCTTATGATCACACATTTTTTAGTTATTAATTTGTTGAGTTTGTTAGTGTGGTTGTTATAAGTTGTTATAGTTTCGTTTTCATTTTCCTTGTTTATAGGATTAATTCATGTGTATTTATTTTGAAAACTCCTGTGGTTTGGCGAAATTTTGGTAAAACATGATTATGATAAAGATGAAGAAATCTGGTCAAGATTAAAGATGTCGACAAAGATGTTCTAACATCTTACTAATGCAACATGTTTAATTACTTAAAAAATCTGTCAAAAGATTAGGTGCAAATTTGCAGAGTGGGTAAAGGAGAAACGATTGAAGGCCCAAGACAACAGAAGACTATATAAGGAGAGTCGTTGGCTCTCTTAGGAGTTGTAAGTCTCCACTCTGTATTATGGGATGCAGGGTAGTGTAGCGAGGGATTTTGGACGCGGTTCTTAAGCGCTGGTCGCTCTCTGCGGTTGAGCTTAAACTACAGGTCGATTCATTTTTTATCCTATTGTGAGCTGAATAAGGAAGGGAAATAGATGTCTCCAATTAACCCTGCTTGCATACTGAGTTTAAACAGCGGTCTGTTAAGTTACGAATGCTATCAATGTGGGGGGGCCTTTGTACTGGTTATTTGTATTTTCGCCAGTACTGTTTTCTTTCTCTTTTACCGGGGCAGAAGGTTTCTGGCAGGGAACAAGGATTAGGATGTTAGGACTGATGCTTTTGAAATACTGCTTTTGATTGATGGAGATATGGGATTTGGGTTTTTTGTTGATTGTGCTCGCTAAGATCTTTTCTTTCGATCTTATGCCTACGTATTCCCGTTTACCGAAACAGGGAAATCAGAGCGTTCGTAGTTCCTCCTATTCTATGGGAGGAAATGGGTGTTTTTGGTGTTTTGGTGTCTTGTTCAAAGCCCAAGACGTGAAGCGAAAGGTGGTTTGTATCTTGTTCAAAGCCCAAGATGTGAAGCTGAAAGGTCTATTTGTGTCTTGTTCAAAGCCCAAGACGTGAAGCTGAAAGACCTCGACTTTAGAGAGAATTTGTCATCTCTAAAGAGGGGGAAGGAGAATTACTTTAACTGGGATACGCGGATCCGAGCAATGCCATAATTTTCGAAGAAAAGGGTTTTAACCTGAAGGAGAAGACTTTAACTCAGTGTAGAGCAATGCCATCTTTCCTTAGGAATTTCTCATGCTAAAAGAGGGACAGTGGCATGGATATAGATGATCCAGAGGCTTGCCGCTTACAGCGATTAGATGAAAGGAAAGGAGTTGTTGATGTTTGTATACTGTGAACGAGGCACAGCTTTGATGCTAAAAGGTTGATTGGATCAACCAGTGGTTTTCTTATACAAAAGCCTAAGAGGAGGCTAATTTCCGCTAGGAAAATCATTATATAAAGCCTAAGAGGAGGCTATTTTGTGTCTCGTACAAAGCTCGAGAGAGAGGCTAAAAGTTTTTGACCCGACGATAGAGTCTTTGTGTCTCGTACGAAGTCCGAGATAGAGGCTATTGTTTGTTTGACTCTACGAGGGAGTTTTTGATACTCAACAAGAGAGTGTTTTTGTATCTCGTACGAAGCCCGAGATGGAGGCTAAAGGGTTGTTTCAGTTGAGTGACAAATCTAATATACTGATTTTAAAAGAGAAAATCAGTTCTTATATGAGCAACACTGTACTCAGGGATTTGATCTAAGGATCAGGGATATTTCCTTCTCTTTGAGGAAACGGGAAATCCAAAGGGTATTGAGACTGTCTGAGTCTGCGGGTTTCCTTCCTATTTAACGAAGGGGTCACTTGAGAATGTCTTTGAGACTCAAGGAAGTTAGACTGTCCAAGTCTAGAGTTTTTTTCTTTTGTAATATGCTTTGAGAAACAGTAGTAGACTCTATGAAAGGACTGTTCTATGAGGATGACTAGGTTCTGTTCCTATACCTCTAGGAGGTCGTCGGGACAATTTGTACGAAGCCCAAGAGGAGGCTGGAAACTTTTAAGAAGCCTACGGGTCCTTGTACGAAGCCCAAGAGGAGGCTATCATTCCCGAAGGAAGAGATCATTATACGAAGCCTAAGAGGAGGCTGTGAATACTTCTAAAGAAGTCGTAGTGTCCTTGAATAATGCCCAAGAGGAGGCCGATGCTTTTAAGAAGCCCGTGGGTCTATCATCTCCTTTCCATTAGGAGAGATAACTCTTTTAAAGATAAAAACCACTGGTAAACGTGCGAGGTTTACTATCCAGCGATTTTTAGCTTTTAAAGAGGGTTCCTTAGTTAAGGTCCAAGATTATGATCGTAGTGGGTACCCAAACCCCGAGACATTCAAGGCAAGCTATCCACAAGGAATAGATCAAGTCAGGAAAGTTCGAGAATTTGGAAGAAACTCAAAGATGCCATTCACGGAGAATACATTCATCTTGGGGAGTAGAGCTTCTTGACGATTCCTAAGGAGGACAGCCGAAGAGAAGACTGTATCTGGTGCTCCTATTGGGGATCTAGGCGTCTATTTCTACGAATAAATGAAACGGCGTCACCTAGTTCTAGACGTAGTTGCCGGGGAAACTCGAAATATCTATACTATTATTACACAGTAGATATGAGTTTATGAAAGGAGACTTACAGTGAGCAGCCCCACAATACAGTTTATAATATGAAAGCAGTAAATGAAAGCGATAACCACTTACTCGGTTGTAGTGCTTCCATGCTGTTTGGTTAGTTGTTCAACAAAGAAAGATTGAAAACAACAGTATATTCAAAATCAAAGGAGAAAGTGCTTTGAAAAAGAAAGATTTGGGGCTTACAGCTCAAGGAGAGGCCCAGGGTTTTATCAGTGAGCGCACTGTTTGACTTTGTACAGCGGGACTTATACAAGTGACTGGGGCCCAAAAAGGTTTTCTGTACAAAGGGATGGGTCTTACACTCTCTTAAGAGGCCCAAAAAAGGTTTAAAGAAAAGAGAGGGGCTTATAACACGAGGGTAGGCCCAAATAATTTTTCGTTTAAAAATGGCGATCGCGCCGAGGTTTTCTTTTAACGCAGAGGGACTTATACAATAAGTGAGGCCCAAAATGTTTTGGTTAAAAGGGGGATTGGGTCTTACACTCTAATAGAGGCCCAAAAGTTTTGAATGGGTCTTATAGCTCGAGGAGAGGCCCAGATGATTTTTTTTTATTTTTAAACTGGCGACGATCGCGCGGTTTACTTGTACAGAGGGACTTATACAATGAGTGAGGCCCAAAAAAAGTTTTTGTACAAGGGGGGATGGGTCTTACACTCTCTCAAGAGGCCCAAAAAGTTTTGAAAATGATTTATGAGGGTTGAATTAATCCAAAACCCTAATTTGTTTTCAAAATGTATTTAATTGAATAAAAATTCAATTAAAATGATCAAAAATTGTTTAACACATGGAAAAAAAATTGTGATCTTGGATTAATGCTTCAAAAATTAAGTATTGACCTACAAAATAATTAGAAAGCATTAAAAGTTGCAAAATCAATGTAGAAAAAATATTTAAAATGTCAAAAACAATTAAAATATTAATTCTTTGCAAAAATATCAATTATATGAAATAAATAATATTTTTGGGATTTTTTGTGAAAATAAAATATTTTAACATTTTTGTGAATTATTAAAAAAAGAATCAACTCAAAATCATTAAAACTCAGAGAGAAATTAATTTTTGAATCAATTAAACAAAATCACAAAATTCAAATATTTGAATTTCTAAAAATGGCGCCAAGAACAAGCTGAAGAACACGCGCGTGTTCTTGGTTTCTCAGATTTGCATTTTCTATCCAATCTCCATGAATACGTAATCATATCATGCAATCCACATATCATTATGCTCGCCTCAACCTCACGATCATGTCTATGTACTTTAATTTTATTTAAATTAAACATACAACAAGAAATCACGAAGAGACCTCAAGAACCTTAATTTCTGCATGAAGGCTAGGATTTTTGATACACGATTCAAACAATGCAATTAATTGAGGGAAAACATTCCGTGCATGATTATGAACATATGGCCAAATTATTGTGCGAGGAAATATGCATAGATTGAGAGATGACCAAGTATGTGCTTACCTCCAAGTCGTGACAGCAAGTTCAAAGTGATTTTTGATTTGGAGGTGTTACAGATGAGTGGTGATGATCTGAATAGCTTCCCTACACCCTATGGATTGTGTTTGGATGGTTGGACTTGATTGAAATTGGCTGGATCATTTTGTGGTACCTCAGCTGCACTTTGGTTAAAACCTTGAGCAACCAGCTGGTGATTTTGTGAAATTGATGTTTCAGAAGTAATCTAAGTGTTTGATCAGCTCATATGTGATGTATGTGAGGTGTGTGAGTGATTGGTTTGATTGGAATTGCTCTCAAACTCAAAACCCGATAGTGACTTGCCTTAGAAGGCAAAATTGGAGTGAAAGAAGAGATTTTGAGGAAAGCATCTGTTAGATGGCTTTGGTGTACTCAAACTGACCACAATTGAGCTCTATTTATAGTAGAGCAAGTTAGTTTTGCAAGGAATAGTGCATGGCAGCTAGTAAGTAGGTTTGGCCAATGTTGGCAAATGAAAATCCAAGTCTCCTCTAGCCATTGACTAGAGGTTAGGGAACAGAGCTTTGGTTCCCTTGGTCTTGGATAAGTCTTGACTGATTTCAGATGAGAATGGCTCAGTCCATGCCACCTTGATGGTTTCATTGAATGCCTCATTCCAAATTTGAAGTCTTGTCCCTATTTTGGCCATTCTAGGTTCAACATGCTATTTCTTGTTCCATGGACTTTGGAGGCTTGGCTCAGTGATTGTCCCCTTTAGATTCAATCCTCTGAGGTGTCCAAGTGGATAGGAGCAATTGAATTTGGCTGATTTTGGCAAATCGACCAAAGTTGCAAATTCTGCCTTGCCTTGACAGATTTCAGCAAGGCAACTTGGCAATGTTGTATCTCATGGTTGAAATTCTGGTACCAGACGTGTGATGTTAAGGTGTGATGTCACAACAACACACTCTGCAATAATGGACAGAATAAGCAACAGGAAAAACACAAGGAATTGTTCACCAGTTCGGTCTAACTACCTACATCTGGGGGCTACCAAGCCAGGGATGAAATTCACTACTTGTAGATATAATTTACAGACTCAACACACCAGTTGACAATCTCCTAAACTTATACTCTACTAGTGACTTTCTACCTAAGAAACCACTTAGATATGAGAACACTACTCAATCCCCTAAAACACTCAAAGAACAACCTCTCTGAGATCCCTTGATCTTGCTTCCTAGCTTAGATCAATCAACAACTCTCTATTGCTTCAAAGCTTCTAGAGAGGACAGAAAATTCAACACCTATTCAAACCTAGAATAGTGTGATTACAAGTACTCTAAACAAACCCTAGACTCTAAGCCTCCAGCTCTTGATCTTCAATCTGTTTTCTGTACCTTCTTCCTTGGTCTTGTGCGCTTTATATAGCTCCTTGAATTTGGATTGGATTTGTCACAATATTTGATCAGATTTGTTAATTAAAAACTGAATCTTTTAAAACAGATTTTATCCCCAAAATCTTTTTAAATCTTCCACCTTTTAATTCTCCAACAAACCTGCAATCAAATCTCCCATGTAACAGAAAATATCTAGCCCAAGATATTCTCATCCAACGAGTCAACACTCTCCACAATTCCAGCTAATACGCGACCCTAATAACAACAAGCCCATGCTGTCATTAGCTTCAGTTCTGCAGGTCTGATGTTACAACATCACCTATGTGACATCAGACATCCACTTCAGCAACTAGCACCCTTAACACAGCCCAGTGTTAAGTGCAATGTTATGACATCAAGCCCATGACATCAAACATAGTTAACCTTCACAACTTAGTACAGCCCAGTACTAAGACTCAATGCTGCAACATCAACACCATGACATCAGCATTGAACACCTTGTTGTTTTACCAAAATTCCAGCCAATCCAGGAACTTACAATCTCCCCCTTTGGCTAATTTTGGCTAAAACAATCTCTGCATCTTCAGAGACTTCAGCAGCGGAATATCTTCAATATTTTGAAACATTAACTTGCAGCAGTTTGACAATCTTCATATAGTCTTCATTACTTGATCTGCTGCAGCACCATCTTCATTATTGACAACAGCCAATTGGTGCTCCCCCTCAAAAACTTGAACCAGCATCACAGCTGTTCAGTAGCTCACAATGTGCAGCACATCTCCCCCTTGATGTCTGCTTTGCTGCACTCTCCAATTGCTATGAATTCTTCATTAGCAGCTCTACAACTATGCTGTCTATACTCCCCCTCCACAGCTGCATCATTACTTTTCAACTAAACACCTTTTATTTTTATTTTTTTTAGCAGCAACTACTCTTCTCCTCATGGCAATTTTTAACTCTCCCCCTGTTTAGCCATAATTAGACAATTATCTCCTGGCAGTTGGCTACACACAAGCCCAGAACCTCCAACTGCCCACAACCCCTTTTGCAAATTTAGTCTTCATAAATGCAGATTCCCAATTTGCTTCTTAATCTTTCAAATTGGTTTGCATCTAAGGCTGTAGTGAATATGTCAGCCAGTTGATTCTCTGTGGCTACATGTTCTAAGGTAACGATTTTATCTTCAACCAGATCTCTTATGAAGTGATGTCTTATATCTATGTGCTTAGTCCTACTGTGTTGTATAGGATTTTTAGAGATGTTAATGGCACTCAAATTATCACAGTATAAAGTCATAACATCTTGCTTGACATTGTATTCACTCAACATCTGCTTCATCCACACCAGCTGAGAGCAACTACTTCCTGTTGCTATATACTCAGCTTCTGCAGTTGAGAGGGACACACAGTTCTGTTTCTTGCTGAACCAGGAAATCAGATTATTCCCTAGAAAGAAACAGCATCCTGAAGTGCTTTTCCTATCATCTGCACTTCCAGCCCAATCAGCATCACAGTATCCTTTTAACTCAGTTCCAGTATTATGACTGTACAGCATCCCATAGTCACTTGTCCCATTCAAATATTTCATAATCCTCTTTACTTGGTTTAAGTGACTTACCTTAGGATCAGACTGATATCTTGCACACACTCCAACAGCAAATGAAATGTCAGGTCTACTTGCTGTGAGGTATAGCAAACTCCCAATCATACTTTTGTACAAGCTTTGGTCCACACTCACTCCATTCTCATCTTTGGATAACTTCAAATGTGTAGGAGCAGGAGTTCTTTTGTGATTTTCTTTATCCAGGCCAAATTTCTTTACTGTACTCTTAGCATACTTGCTCTGAGAAATAAAGATAGAGTCCTCCATTTGTCTGACTTGTAGTCCAAGAAAGTAGCTGAGTTCTCCCACCAAACTCATTTCAAATTCAGATTGCATTTGTTGAACAAACTGTTTGACCATAGCTTCTGACATTCCCCCAAATACTATGTCATCCACATAGATTTGGGCTACCATCAACTTTCCGCCTTCTTCTTTGACAAACAGGGTTTTGTCTACCCCTCCCTTTCTATATCCACTAGCTGTTAAGAATTCTGTTAGCCTTTCATACCATGCCCTTGGAGCTTGTTTTAAGCCATATAGAGCTTTCCTCAGTTTGAACACATGATTGGGGAAGTTTGGATCAGTGAATCCTTTCGGTTGATCAACATAGACTTCTTCATTCAGATAGCCATTCAGAAAGGCACTCTTCACATCCATTTGGAACAGCTTAAATCTTAGGTTACAGGCCACACCTAAGAGAAGCCTGATGGATTCTAATCTAGCCACTGGAGCAAAAGTCTCATCAAAATCAACTCCCTCTACTTGAGTATAGCCCTGTGCAACAAGTCTGGCTTTGTTTCTTGTAACTACTCCAAGCTCGTCTGACTTGTTTTTGAAGATCCATTTTGTTCCAATAACATTCACCCCTTCTGGTCTTGGCACTAGATCCCAGACATCATTTCTTCTGAACTGCTTCAGTTCTTCTTGCATGGCACTTATCCAAAATTCATCTGTCAAAGCTTCCTTGACATTCTTTGGCTCAATTTTGGAAACAAAGCATGAGCTAGCAATGACTTTTCTAGATCTAGTTCTTACTCCAGAATTTGGATCGCCTATAATTAGTTCCTTGGGATGGTCCTTCTGGATTCTGATTGAAGGATCTTTCTGAGGTTGTTCAGGCTCAGCATTAGTGGTACCAGGAGAGGTATTTCTTTCTTCAACATCATCCTTCTCATTTGTCACCAGACACTCATCCTTTGAGTAGCAGACTTTGTACCCTTCATCACATAGCTGACTTATGCTGATCAGATTAGCATCCAACCTTTGGACAAGCATCACACTATCAAGAGTGAGTCCATCAAGATTTTTCACTCTTCCAACTCCCTCTACAACTCCTTCTTCTCCATTACCAAAGACAACCTTGTTAGCATGCCCAGACATGATCTCCTCCAAATACTCCTTGGATCCAGTCATGTGCTTTGAACATCCACTGTCAAAGTACCAAGTTCCTTCTTCTGCTTCTTTGTCAGACAACTGAGCCAATAAGCACTTCCCTTTCTCCTTAGGTACCCATTGTTTAACAACTTTGGGCTTGTGCTTTCTCCCTCTGTTTTGAGGCTGAGGGTATCCATGCAGCTTGTAACAAGAGTACTGCATGTGTCCATACCTTCCACAATAGAAGCATCTCACCCTTTCTTCTCTGAATCTTTTGCCTTGATGAGACTGCATAGGTTGCCATCCATAATGTGGTCTTTTCCTAACATTGCTTTCCTGCCTTCTATTATACTGGTATCCATAAGGAAGCTGAGAATGCTTTTTCCTGGATTGTCTCCCATGATGGTGGGACTTTCTCCTTCCATAATGAGACACAGCATTAGTGTAACCATACCCCTGATGTTGAGACACGTGCTGTTTGAACTGAGGATGCTGTCTTCTAGGCTGTCTTCCATGGTGATGAGGCTTCCTTCTTCCATAATTATACGTCACATCATTGTTAAATCTAAAGCCATGACTATACCCGTTGACCTGATGTTGAGACATCTGATGTGACATGCCCTGTTTGAACCTAGCAGCTTGCATGCTCTTATGGTATTGTGGGGGCATATACTGACTAGCTCTTTGTGGCTGCTTTCTATTCTGATAAGGACCAGTCTTCTTCTCAATCCTCTTAGGTTGTGAAACATCAGCTTTCTTAGGAGTAGGATCCTGCACCTTTGGCTGATGTTGAGACAATGGTTGAGACATCTCCACTTTGGTTCCTGAAGTGCTTGCTTTAGTAGATACTTTTCCCTCAACCACAAATCCTAATCCAGTCCTGTCTCCAGCTATCCTTTCCGTCTGAAGAATCTTGTCGAGAGTGTCTGTACCACTGTTCAGCATCCTAACAGACTTGGTCATTTGATCAAGATGAGCTCTTACTAGCACCACTTCATTTTCCAGATCAGCTTTTTCATTCTCAAGCTGAGCAATCTGTTCCTTGTGACACTTGTTCTCTTGACAAATCTCAGCACTTTTAAAACACAGCTCTCTGTAGGTTGAATCTAGCTCATCATAGGTGACTTCTCCATCACTATCATCATCATATTCAACAATTCCTGTCAAAGCTGTAACATGCTTTGCTGACTCACTTTCACTTTCACTGTCAGAGTCAGACCAGGAAATTGTCAAGCCTTTATTCTGCTTCTTCAAGAATGTGGGACACTCCTTTTTGACATGTCCATACCCTTCACATTCAAAGCACTGGACACCTTTATCTTGGACAGTCTTCTCTTCACCTTTCTCTTTTGACTTACTGATGTCAGAGGAGATGTTCTTGACATTAGGCCTGTAGTTATAGTTCATCTTCTTGAACACTTTGTTGAATTGCCTTCCCAACATAACTATAGCCTGAGGCAGATCCTCCTGGGACTCATCATCTTTAGCTGCTGCAGGAGTGGAGACTAAGGCTATACTCTTGGGCTTCTTTTCTGGTTCTTCCTCATTCAGCCCAAGTTCAAATGTTTGAAGAGATCCAATAAGCTCATCAACTCTCATCTTGCTGATGTCTTGAGATTCTTCAATGGCTGTTACCTTCATCTTATACTTCTTAGGGAGGGACCTAAGAATCTTTCTTACCAGCTTCTCTTCTGTCATCTCCTCACCAAGAGCACTGGATGCATTTGACAGCTCAAGAACACTCATATGGGAGTCATGAATAGTCTCATCTTCCTTCATCTTCAAGCTTTCAAACTTAGATGTTAGAAGCTGAAGTCTAGACATCTTAACTCTAGATGTGCCTTCATGAGTAGCCTTCAAAATATCCCAAGCAGCCTTAGCAGTTTCACATGAGTTGATCAGCCTGAATATGTTCTTGTCAACCCCATTGAAGATAGCATTTAGGGCTTTTGAATTCCCAAGGGCAAGCTCATCTTCTTCCTTGGTCCATTCTTCTTCAGGCTTAGGCTTTGAGGTGCCTTCTTTATCCTTGCCAGCCTCATCTTTCTCACATACCTCTGGAGCTTTCCACTCTTTAATGACAGCCTTCCAAGCTCTGCTGTCTAATGACTTTAAAAAAGTAGTCATTCTAGGCTTCCAATACTCATAGTTTGAGCCATCCAAGATAGGGGGTCTGTTGACGAATCCTCCAACCTCTTTGTCCATCTTTCACCAGAAAGTACCTTCCCTAGATCTCACCCAGAGACAGACAGGATGTCTGCTCTGATACCAATTGAAATTCTGGTACCAGACGTGTGATGTTAAGGTACGATGTCACAACAACACACTCTGCAATAATGGACAGAATAAGCAACAGGAAAAACACAAGGAATTGTTCACCCAGTTCGGTCTAACTACCTACGTCTGGGGGCTACCAAGCCAGGGATGAAATTCACTACTTGTAGATATAATTTACAGACTCAACACACCAGTTGACAATCTCCTAAACTTATACTCTACTAGTGACTTTCTACCTAAGAAACCACTTAGATATGAGAACACTACTTAATCCCCTAAAACACTCAAAGAACAACCTCTCTGAGATCCCTTGATCTTGCTTCCTAGCTTCGATCAATCAACAACTCTCTATTGCTTCACAGCTTCTAGAGAGGACAGAAAATTCAACACCTATTCAAACCTAGAATAGTGTGATTACAAGTACTCTAAACAAACCCTAGACTCTAAGCCTCCAGCTCTTGATCTTCAATCTGTTTTCTGTACCTTCTTCCTTGGTCTTGTGCGCTTTATATAGCTCCTTGAATTTGGATTGGATTTGTCACAATATTTGATCAGATTTGTTAATTAAAAACTGAATCTTTTAAAACAGATTTTATCCCCAAAATCTTTTTAAATCTTCCACCTTTTAATTCTCCAATAAACCTGCAATCAAATCTCCCATGTAACAGAAAATATCTAGCCCAAGATATTCTCATCCAACGAGTCAACACTCTCCACAATTCCAGCTAATACGCGACCCTAATAACAACAAGCCCATGCTGTCATTAGCTTCAGTTCTGCAGGTCTGATGTTACAACATCACCTATGTGACATCAGACATCCACTTCAGCAACTAGCACCCTTAACACAGCCCAGTGTTAAGTGCAATGTTATGACATCAAGCCCATGACATCAAACATAGTTAACCTTCACAACTTAGTACAGCCCAGTACTAAGACTCAATGCTGCAACATCAACACCATGACATCAGCATTGAACACCTTGTTGTTTTACCAAAATTCCAGCCAATCCAGGAACTTACAATCTCCCCCTTTGGCTAATTTTGGCTAAAACAATCTCTGCATCTTCAGAGACTTCAGCAGCGGAATATCTTCAATATTTTGAAACATTAACTTGCAGCAGTTTGACAATCTTCATATAGTCTTCATTACTTGATCTGCTGCAGCACCATCTTCATTATTGACAACAGCCAATTGGTGCTCCCCCTCAAAAACTTGAACCAGCATCACAGCTGTTCAGTAGCTCACAATGTGCAGCACATCTCCCCCTTGATGTCTGCTTTGCTGCACTCTCCAATTGCTATGAATTCTTCATTAGCAGCTCTACAACTATGCTGTCTATACTCCCCCTCCACAGCTGCATCATTACTTTTCAACTAAACACCTTTTATTTTTATTTTTTTTAGCAGCAACTACTCTTCTCCTCATGGCAATTTTTAACTCTCCCCCTTTTTAGCCATAATTAGACAATTATCTCCTGGCAGTTGGCTACACACAAGCCCAGAACCTCCAACTGCCCACAACCCCTTTTGCAAATTTAGTCTTCATAAATGCAGATTCCCAATTTGCTTCTTAATCTTTCAAATTGGTTTGCATCTAAGGCTGTAGTGAATATGTCAGCCAGTTGATTCTCTGTGGCTACATGTTCTAAGGTAACGATTTTATCTTCAACCAGATCTCTTATGAAGTGATGTCTTATATCTATGTGCTTAGTCCTACTGTGTTGTATAGGATTTTTAGAGATGTTAATGGCACTCAAATTATCACAGTATAAAGTCATAACATCTTGCTTGACATTGTATTCACTCAACATCTGCTTCATCCACACCAGCTGAGAGCAACTACTTCCTGCTGCTATATACTCAGCTTCTGCAGTTGAGAGGGACACACAGTTCTGTTTCTTGCTGAACCAGGAAATCAGATTATTCCCTAGAAAGAAACAGCCTCCTGAAGTGCTTTTCCTATCATCTGCACTTCCAGCCCAATCAGCATCACAGTATCCTTTTAACTCAGTTCCAGTATTATGACTGTACAGCATCCCATAGTCACTTGTCCCATTCAAATATTTCATAATCCTCTTTACTTGGTTTAAGTGACTTACCTTAGGATCAGACTGATATCTTGCACACACTCCAACAGCAAATGAAATGTCAGGTCTACTTGCTGTGAGGTATAGCAAACTCCCAATCATACTTTTGTACAAGCTTTGGTCCACACTCACTCCATTCTCATCTTTGGATAACTTCAAATGTGTAGGAGCAGGAGTTCTTTTGTGATTTGCTTTATCCAGGCCAAATTTCTTTACTGTACTCTTAGCATACTTGCTCTGAGAAATAAAGATAGAGTCCTCCATTTGTCTGACTTGTAGTCCAAGAAAGTAGCTGAGTTCTCCCACCAAACTCATTTCAAATTCAGATTGCATTTGTTGAACAAACTGTTTGACCATAGCTTCTGACATTCCCCCAAATACTATGTCATCCACATAGATTTGGGCTACCATCAACTTTCCGCCTTCTTCTTTGACAAACAGGGTTTTGTCTACCCCTCCCTTTCTATATCCACTAGCTGTTAAGAATTCTGTTAGCCTTTCATACCATGCCCTTGGAGCTTGTTTTAAGCCATATAGAGCTTTCCTCAGTTTGAACACATGATTGGGGAAGTTTGGATCAGTGAATCCTTTCGGTTGATCAACATAGACTTCTTCATTCAGATAGCCATTCAGAAAGGCACTCTTCACATCCATTTGGAACAGCTTAAATCTTAGGTTACAGGCCACACCTAAGAGAAGCCTGATGGATTCTAATCTAGCCACTGGAGCAAAAGTCTCATCAAAATCAACTCCCTCTACTTGAGTATAGCCCTGTGCAACAAGTCTGGCTTTGTTTCTTGTAACTACTCCAAGCTCGTCTGACTTGTTTTTGAAGATCCATTTTGTTCCAATAACATTCACCCCTTCTGGTCTTGGCACTAGATCCCAGACATCATTTCTTCTGAACTGCTTCAGTTCTTCTTGCATGGCACTTATCCAAAATTCATCTGTCAAAGCTTCCTTGACATTCTTTGGCTCAATTTTGGAAACAAAGCATGAGCTAGCAATGACTTTTCTAGATCTAGTTCTTACTCCAGAATTTGGATCGCCTATAATTAGTTCCTTGGGATGGTCCTTCTGGATTCTGATTGAAGGATCTTTCTGAGGTTGTTCAGGCTCAGCATTAGTGGTACCAGGAGAGGTATTTCTTTCTTCAACATCATCCTTCTCATTTGTCACCAGACACTCATCCTTTGAGTAGCAGACTTTGTACCCTTCATCACATAGCTGACTTATGCTGATCAGATTAGCATCCAACCTTTGGACAAGCATCACACTATCAAGAGTGAGTCCATCAAGATTTTTCACTCTTCCAACTCCCTATACAACTCCTTCTTCTCCATTACCAAAGACAACCTTGTTAGCATGCCCAGACATGATCTCCTCCAAATACTCCTTGGATCCAGTCATGTGCTTTGAACATCCACTGTCAAAGTACCAAGTTCCTTCTTCTGCTTCTTTGTCAGACAACTGAGCCAATAAGCACTTCCCTTTCTCCTTAGGTACCCATTGTTTAACAACTTTGGGCTTGTGCTTTCTCCCTCTGTTTTGAGGCTGAGGGTATCCATGCAGCTTGTAACAAGAGTACTGCATGTGTCCATACCTTCCACAATAGAAGCATCTCACCCTTTCTTCTCTGAATCTTTTGCCTTGATGAGACTGCATAGGTTGCCATCCATAATGTGGTCTTTTCCTAACATTGCTTTCCTGCCTTCTATTATACTGGTATCCATAAGGAAGCTGAGAATGCTTTTTCCTGGGTTGTCTCCCATGATGGTGGGACTTTCTCCTTCCATAATGAGACACAGCATTAGTGTAACCATACCCCTGATGTTGAGACACGTGCTGTTTGAACTGAGGATGCTGTCTTCTAGGCTGTCTTCCATGGTGATGAGGCTTCCTTCTTCCATAATTATACGTCACATCATTGTTAAATCTAAAGCCATGACTATACCCGTTGACCTGATGTTGAGACATCTGATGTGACATGCCCTGTTTGAACCTAGCAGCTTGCATACTCTTATGGTATTGTGGGGGCATATACTGACTAGCTCTTTGTGGCTGCTTTCTATTCTGATAAGGACCAGTCTTCTTCTCAATCCTCTTAGGTTGTGAAACATCAGCTTTCTTAGGAGTAGGATCCTGCACCTTTGGCTGATGTTGAGACAATGGTTGAGACATCTCCACTTTGGTTCCTGAAGTGCTTGCTTTAGTAGATACTTTTCCCTCAACCACAAATCCTAATCCAGTCCTGTCTCCAGCTATCCTTTCCGTCTGAAGAATCTTGTCGAGAGTGTCTGTACCACTGTTCAGCATCCTAACAGACTTGGTCATTTGATCAAGATGAGCTCTTACTAGCACCACTTCATTTTCCAGATCAGCTTTTTCATTCTCAAGCTGAGCAATCTGTTCCTTGTGACACTTGTTCTCTTGACAAATCTCAGCACTTTTAAAACACAGCTCTCTGTAGGTTGAATCTAGCTCATCATAGGTGACTTCTCCATCACTATCATCATCATATTCAACAATTCCTGTCAAAGCTGTAACATGCTTTGCTGACTCACTTTCACTTTCACTGTCAGAGTCAGACCAGGAAATTGTCAAGCCTTTATTCTGCTTCTTCAAGAATGTGGGACACTCCTTTTTGACATGTCCATACCCTTCACATTCAAAGCACTGGACACCTTTATCTTGGACAGTCTTCTCTTCACCTTTCTCTTTTGACTTACTGATGTCAGAGGAGATGTTCTTGACATTAGGCCTGTAGTTATAGTTCATCTTCTTGAACACTTTGTTGAATTGCCTTCCCAACATAACTATAGCCTGAGGCAGATCCTCCTGGGACTCATCATCTTTAGCTGCTGCAGGAGTGGAGACTAAGGCTATACTCTTGGGCTTCTTTTCTGGTTCTTCCTCATTCAGCCCAAGTTCAAATGTTTGAAGAGATCCAATAAGCTCATCAACTCTCATCTTGCTGATGTCTTGAGATTCTTCAATGGCTGTTACCTTCATCTTATACTTCTTAGGGAGGGACCTAAGAATCTTTCTTACCAGCTTCTCTTCTGTCATCTCCTCACCAAGAGCACTGGATGCATTTGACAGCTCAAGAACACTCATATGGGAGTCATGAATAGTCTCATCTTCCTTCATCTTCAAGCTTTCAAACTTAGATGTTAGAAGCTGAAGTCTAGACATCTTAACTCTAGATGTGCCTTCATGAGTAGCCTTCAAAATATCCCAAGCAGCCTTAGCAGTTTCACATGAGTTGATCAGCCTGAATATGTTCTTGTCAACCCCATTGAAGATAGCATTTAGGGCTTTTGAATTCCCAAGGGCAAGCTCATCTTCTTCCTTGGTCCATTCTTCTTCAGGCTTAGGCTTTGAGGTGCCTTCTTTATCCTTGCCAGCCTCATCTTTCTCACATACCTCTGGAGCTTTCCACTCTTTAATGACAGCCTTCCAAGCTCTGCTGTCTAATGACTTTAAAAAAGTAGTCATTCTAGGCTTCCAATACTCATAGTTTGAGCCATCCAAGATAGGGGGTCTGTTGACGAATCCTCCAACCTCTTTGTCCATCTTTCACCAGAAAGTACCTTCCCTAGATCTCACCCAGAGACAGACAGGATGTCTGCTCTGATACCAATTGAAATTCTGGTACCAGACGTGTGATGTTAAGGTACGATGTCACAACAACACACTCTGCAATAATGGACAGAATAAGCAACAGGAAAAACACAAGGAATTGTTCACCCAGTTCGGTCTAACTACCTACGTCTGGGGGCTACCAAGCCAGGGATGAAATTCACTACTTGTAGATATAATTTACAGACTCAACACACCAGTTGACAATCTCCTAAACTTATACTCTACTAGTGACTTTCTACCTAAGAAACCACTTAGATATGAGAACACTACTTAATCCCCTAAAACACTCAAAGAACAACCTCTCTGAGATCCCTTGATCTTGCTTCCTAGCTTCGATCAATCAACAACTCTCTATTGCTTCACAGCTTCTAGAGAGGACAGAAAATTCAACACCTATTCAAACCTAGAATAGTGTGATTACAAGTACTCTAAACAAACCCTAGACTCTAAGCCTCCAGCTCTTGATCTTCAATCTGTTTTCTGTACCTTCTTCCTTGGTCTTGTGCGCTTTATATAGCTCCTTGAATTTGGATTGGATTTGTCACAATATTTGATCAGATTTGTTAATTAAAAACTGAATCTTTTAAAACAGATTTTATCCCCAAAATCTTTTTAAATCTTCCACCTTTTAATTCTCCAACAAACCTGCAATCAAATCTCCCATGTAACAGAAAATATCTAGCCCAAGATATTCTCATCCAACGAGTCAACACTCTCCACAATTCCAGCTAATACGCGACCCTAATAACAACAAGCCCATGCTGTCATTAGCTTCAGTTCTGCAGGTCTGATGTTACAACATCACCTATGTGACATCAGACATCCACTTCAGCAACTAGCACCCTTAACACAGCCCAGTGTTAAGTGCAATGTTATGACATCAAGCCCATGACATCAAACATAGTTAACCTTCACAACTTAGTACAGCCCAGTACTAAGACTCAATGCTGCAACATCAACACCATGACATCAGCATTGAACACCTTGTTGTTTTACCAAAATTCCAGCCAATCCAGGAACTTACAATGGTGTAGGTTGAATTTGGCAATGTTCTTGGCCATTTTGGAAAGCTCTTACATGATACAACAACTGTTTGAACAAGTTTGGTTTTGATCTCTTTTGATTCCAAGTGAAAAATCCCCCTACATTTGGCAAAAAGTGAGGCAGAATCTGACTTAGTGAAAATTTCACTAAGTGTTGGAAAAAGTGACATTTTCACTTTTCAGCCACTTTGATCACTCCATAACTCAAAATCCTTAATGAATTGGAATGACTTGTAGTTGAAGTTTTTGTAGGTGATAATGAGGGCTACAAATCCATCTTTGGATGAGAAAAAATGGCCTTGTGGTTTAGGAGTTATGGACCTCAAAAGTTGGTACCTTTGCCACTTTATTTTTAACTTAGAACAATTTCTAAGTTTTATGGTTACCCCTTTTACAAGTTATCTCACTTTTCTTGATTTTTCTTGATGAATGATGATTCAAATCATACATTAACATCATTTTAGGGTTAAAAATCCATTTTGGTGAAAAATCTCAAAAAGTCAAAGTTGACTTTTGTGCACAGTTGACTTTTTATTAGATGAATTCCAAACTGTGCAATTCTTCAGGAAATCATGTCCTTGACCTAAATCAAACTTGATGGACATGTTCCATGGGTGTCATAGGGTATATTCAATCATGTATTAGGGTTTGGGAGCATGTCCTGGTCAAAAGTCAAAGTTACAGTTGACTTTTCTCTTAAAACCCTAATTGTGGTGCAGATGAAATTGAGACTTGTTGCTCAAACTTCTTGGATCAATCCATTGTTCCAAATGGATCAATATGGTATATTAGAGACCCTCAAATCATGTATTGAGGTCTTGGCTCATGGTTTGTCCCAAAAGTCAACTTAGGGGTGAATTAGGTCAAGAAACCCTAATTCCTGATTTTTGATGAATGCATCCCCTGAGGCAAAATTGACTTGATGCATGGGTTCATGAGGTTCCATGAAGTATATTAGGTCATGTTTTGGATCATTGCCTTGTGCCCAGATGAAAATTTTCCATCTGGAGGCCCTGGTCGACCAAAACCCTAATTTGGTGACACTGGCGATCTTGAGGCTTGATCCACCTAGAAGGGAGCATCCTTGTGCTTAATCCTTGAAGTGGGAGTCCTTTTGATCCTTTGTAGTTACTTGGGAGGTTAGACAAGTTGAAGATCATGTCATTTCTTGATTGATCCTTTGTCTGAGAACTATGAGAGGGCTTGAAACCCTAATTTTGATTGTATTGGATGCTCACCCATCTTTGGGGAGACTGATGAAGCATGATGGTTCATCCATATTGTGATGATGATTTTCAAAATGATGGGAAATCTAAGTGGTCAAAATTTGGGGTATTACAGATGCCCCTATTTAATCTTCTTGGACCCGAAGGTGTGAATGACGAAGGGATTCGGGCATTCGGGGTGCAAGAGGATTAAATATCGGAATACCCGAAATTTTGATGGTGGTTATGAATGGTAGCTTACGCATTTATCTTCTTTAGCTAAGCAATGATGCTTAGAAAAGGTAAACTTCCCCTCGATCCTGGTCTCCTACCAAGAACTGGTCTCAGTCTCTTTTGAAATAAACTTCCCCTCGATCCCGGTTTCCTACCAAGGAACTGGTCTCAGTTGTGGAAACAGACTTCCCCTCGATCCTGGTTTCCTACCAAGGAACTGGTCTTAGTTTCTGATTTAAACTTCCCCTCGATCCTGGTTTCCTACCAAGGAACTGGTCTTAGTTTCTGATTTAAACTTCCCCTCGATCCTGGTTTCCTACCAAGGAACTGGTCTTAGTTTCTTTTGTCAAGAAACATTACTGACAAGGGACGCTATTCGTAGCGGCTTTCCTTCAAACTTCTCGCCAAATTTTCCTAGGGAGATGCCATTTGAGTGGAAAATTTTTTGATGTCAGACTTGCTGGGGAACCCATTCGTCTGAGTTGTAGAGGTACACAAACTTCTCTGTTTTGGAGACGTCATTTATCGATTCTACTGGGGAAAGTGAGTCTCTTGAGAGACTGTTTTCGTTTGGGGTTACATCATACTTTTCTCGGGATCTTCCCGGAGAAATGCCATATGATGGGATCCAATTTTGAGGTGCCGATGACCTTCTCATCAGTGGTTTTTCGGAGCAAAACTGGCGTGCTGCCGAATCTCTGATCACGAGGCTTTCTCTGTGGATTTTCCTTAATCCGGGAAAGCAAGGATATCATCTTCAATGGCGAAGAGTGATGCTTATTGAAAGTTTTCTCTGGCTTTTCAGAGGTTCAAGTTATCAAAGTGGTCAAGGACCAACTTCTTTCCAGAATTAACTGGAAGCGAGGTTGTTCAGACACAGTATTTCCTGACGAGGCAAGAACTGACAACTCGATTGAGAGGACTTCTACCACTAGGGGACAGGACCGACTAGAGTGATAGTGATGCAATATGAAATGTGAATGCAAATAAAAAATGCATGATGTATGTATGTATGTGCTGACAAAACAGACTCAACATACAGACTAAGAGATGAACACAATTGGATACTCGACCATCGCTGGGCGAAGAAGTACCGTTGATTCAAAATAGTAATTCCACCTTGCTTAGGAGATATAGTCCCGTTGGGAGCTATGTTGATCGGGCTTAGGAGATGAGAACTCGGCCGAGGATGTCAGACGAAACAAGGTCTCTGACACAGTTGATCCCTTCATTCAGGCGAACTGGTTTAGAAGGAGTACTTTGATTCTGCACTTTGAAGTTCGCTTACTTCGGGAGAAGCGATCGATGTTCTTCTAATGTTCAACAGTCAAAAGAAATTCCATCTTTAATTTAAAAGCAGAAAAAGTTTAACAAGTAAATTCGTTTTATTTCAAGAATCGCTGATTAAGTTTAAACAACGTCGTTCTGTAAAGCTAAAACAAGTAAAGAATTACAAACAAAAGCACAAGGGCTAAAATTTTATTGATAAGATGGAGATCAGCCAAACGCGTGATTCCAAAGAGTATATACAAAGTTAGAAAATGGTAATTTACAGGGAAAAGGGCTACGTTGAAACATAACGACCACTATCCTTCTAACAACTTTGAGTTCGGGACATCCTGAGCTTCCGTCGAAGATGACCTTTGACTGGAGATTTCCTCCGATAGATGATGCTGTAACTGCTGCTGAGGGACTTGCCTCTGTTGGACATAGTTACTTTCCATTATCCCTAATTTTTGCCTGGATTGTACTATGAGATTTCCAATCCATCGGGATGATTTTTTTTCATGTCTCTAACTTTTGTCTGGACCGCCCTTTCGGGTTTTCAATCCACCAAGACATTTTTTTAGGCGAAGTATTTCTTGACTACATCAACATTCGTGGGGTAGGCAAATATCTCTCCGTCCATGGTGGCAAGTCTCAAGGCGCCGCCTGAGAAAGCTTTCGTGACCACATAGGGGCCATCATAATTTGGGGTCCATTTGCCCTGAGAGTCAGTGAGAAATGATTGTATCTTCTTGAGCACGAGGTCTCCTTTTCTGAAAATACGAGGTCGGACCTTTTTGTCGAACGCCCTTTTCATTCTCTGTTGATATAACTGACCGTGGCATAGTGCCGTGATTCTCTTTTCTTCGATCAGGTTCAGTTCGTCGTGTCGACTTTGACACCATTCAGCTTCGGTGAGCTGAGCTTCCATCAATACCCAGATTGATGGGATCTCTACTTCTATGGGGAGCACTGCTTCCATGCCATATACTAGAGAGAAAGGGGTTGCCCCTGTTGAAGTGCGGATAGATGTTCGATAACCGTGAAGAGCAAAGGGTAGCATTTCGTGCCAATCTTTATAGGTTACAACCATCTTCTGAACAATCCTCTTGATGTTCTTGTTAGCCGCATCTACCGCTCCGTTCATCTTGGGTCGGTAGGGAGATGAGTTATGGTGTTCGATCTTGAACTCTGCACACAACTCTTTCATCATCTTATTGTTCAAGTTAGATCCATTATCAGTAATGATCTCGCTTGGAACACCATAATGGCAGATGATATTGTTTTTGATAAATCGGACCACCACTTGTCGGGTTACATTGGCGAATGACGCTGCTTCGACCCACTTGGTGAAATAATCAATGGCTACCAGGATGAACCGATGTCCGTTTGAAGCCTTGGGCTCAATCATACCAATCATGTTGATTCCCCATATGGAAAAAGGCCACGGGGAAGAAAGAACTTTGAGATGTGATGGCGGTACATGAATTTTGTCGGAGTATATCTGACACTTGTGACACCTCCTCATGTACTTGTAGCAGTCGGATTCCATGGTCAACCAATAATACCCGCCCCTGAGAATTTTTCTCGCCATTGTGTGTCCGTTGGCATGAGTGCCAAAGGATCCTTCATGAATTTCTTTCATGAGCATGTCTGCTTCTGGTCTGTCGACACATCGGAGCAAGACCATGTCAAAATTTCTCTTATAAAGAGTGTCACTGCTCAGGAAGAAGTTTCCAGCCAATCTTCTGAGGGTTTTCCTGTCTTTTCTGAGTGCCCCAGATGGGTACTCTTGTTTCTGAAGGAAGCATTTGATATCGTGATACCAAGGTCTGTCGTCTATGACTGCTTCAATCGCGAAGATGTAAGCGGGCCGTTCAAGGCGCATGATGTCGATCTTAGGTATGTCATTCCATCGACCTACACTAATCATGGAAGAGAGAGTGGCTAATGCATCAGCCATGTGATTCTCATCACGAGGGATGTGATGAAAGTCGACTCTGTTGAAGAAGGGTAACAACCTTCTTGCATAGTCTTTGTAAGGAATCAATCCTGATTGGTATGTGTTCCAGTCTCCTTTTATCTGGTTAATAACCAGGGCTGAATCGCCGTATACGTCCAAGTTTTTGATCCTTAAATCAATCGCTTCTTCGAGACCCATAATACAAGCTTCGTATTTGGCCTCGTTGTTCGTACATTTGAACGTAAGTCTGGCAGTGAAAGGAATGTGGGTACCCTGAGGGGTAACAATGATTGCCCCAATTCCGTTTCCATAATGATTGACTGCTCTGTCAAAGATAAGTCCCCACTGGGAACCTGGTTCTGGCCCTTCACTGGGTAGCGGTTCATCGCAATCTTTCATCTTTAGATACATGACATCTTCGTCTGGGAAGTCAAACCCGATTGATTCTTGATCGTCAATCGATTGATGAGCCAAATGATCGGCTAAAATACTTCCTTTAACGGCTTTCTGAGCATGGTACTCTATGTCATATTCTGATAGTAACATCTGCCAACGGGCAATTCTTCCCGTGAGAGCAGGTTTTTCGAAAACGTACTTGATTGGATCCATTTCGGAGACCAACCAAGTAGTATGACGAATCATGTACTGGCGAAGACGTTTGGCTGCCCAAGCCAAAGCGCAACAAGTTTTCTCAAGCATTGTGTACCGAGTTTCGCAGTCGGTGAATTTCTCGCTTAGATAGTAAATGGTAGACTCTTTCCATTTAGTTTCGTCTTGTTGGCCAAGTACACATCCCATTGAGTCTTCTAGGACTGTGAGGTAAATGGTCAGTGGTCTTCCTTCCACTGGAGGTGATAGAATCGGAGGATTCAACAGATATTCCTTGATACTATCGAAGGCGGTTTGGCAATCATCTGACCAAACGCAATCCTAGTTCTTTTTGGGTAATTTGAAAATCGGCGCACACGTCGCGGTCATAAGGAATATGAATCTGGAGATGTAGTTCAAACGTACCAGGAATCCTCTGACTTGTTTTTCAGTTTTCAGAGAAGGCATTTGTTGAATGGCCTTGACCTTGTCAGGATCAACTTCGATTCCTTTCTGGCTGACGATGAACCCTAGTAGTTTCCCTGAACGGACACCGAAGGTGCACTTGTTAGGATTCAAGCGGAGCTTGAATTTTCTTAGACGTTCGAACAATTTTGACAGATGTTCAACGTGCTCATCCCCTGTTCTTGATTTTGCAATCAAATCATCAACATATACCTCGATTTCTTTGTGTATCATGTCATGAAACAGAGTAGTCATGGCCCTTTGATAGGTTGCCCCGACATTCTTCAAACCGAACGACATTACCTTGTAACAAAAGGTACCCCATGGGGTAATGAACGAAGTTTTCTCCATGTCTTTCGGCGCCATTTTGATCTGATTATAGCCCGAGAATCCATCCATGAAGGAGAATACTTTGAACTTTGCTGTGCTGTCAACCAGCATGTCAATGTGTGGTAAAGGAAAGTCGTCCTTTAGACTTGCCTTGTTTAGATCTCTGTAATCAACACACATTCTGACCTTTCCATCCTTTTGGGGAACGGGTACGATGTTGGCTAACCATTGAGGATATTCAGATGTAGCGAGGAAACCCGCGTCGATCTGTTTCTGTACCTCCTCTTTGATTTTGATGGCCATGTCCGGGTGAGTCCGTCTCAACCTTTGCTTTACTGGCGGACATTCCGATCTTAGCGGTAAGTGATGTTCCACGATGCTGGTATCCAACCCTGGCATATCCTGATAGGACCAAGCGAATACATCGGGGAATTCTTTGAGAAGCTTTATCAAACTTTCTTTGACAGTTGGACTGAGCAGTGCTCCGATCCTAATTTCTTTTCTCTCTTTTTCTGAACCCAAGTTTACCGTTTCCAACGGCTCTTTATGAGGTTCAATGGACCTTTCCTCTTGTCTGAGTAGTCGGGAGATCTCTTCTGGAATTTCGTCGTCATTTTCTTCTTCAGCCTCGAATACCGGGAACTCAAAGTTGGGAGAAGGCATCGGATCGTATGTTTCAACGGGATATAAAACAAGCAATCTGCATGACGTGATGATTCGTGTTTAGAAGAGATAGAGAAAATGTAAGTATGTGCAGTGTATTTATTTTACTGCTTGTTTTTATTTTTGAATTGTTTTTTTTTAGGATTACCATTTTCTGAAAAAGCAAAAAAGAGAAAACAACAATTAATGCGAAAATTACAGAACGACGTTATTTTATTAATGAACAAGTCGAATCTTGAAACTACAGCCCTATAAAACAAAACTCTGTCGCTTTGGGCAATGCGAAGAGGGAAATTTACAAAAAGCGAGCCCTATCAAAACATCTGTTTCACCTGGGCAGGGTGAAAGGTTAAAGATGGCAATTACTTTGACTGATGAACGACCTTCGGAACCTCGACGGCAACCCATTGGCGGCGAACTCCTCGGTGAATCACAAAGTCTGGCACCTTCCTTGATTTGTCTTCAGAAATGACGCTGGTGGAGCAGGATCATTGGAATCTGTCTCCCAAGCAGAATTGTCGTAGGAGGATTCCTCTGTTGCACTTTGCATAGCATTGGTGCTCTCAGCTGTATCTCCCCATCAAGTTGACTGGATATCTTCGAGCCTGATATGAGAACTTTCGGGAGAAGTGTACTTGACCATAAAGTCGAATTTTCCACTTGGTTGTCCCAGGGTGTCCCACACTTCTGTGGAACTGGAGGAGTCATCCCTCTTGATGACGTTGACCTCAGGAAAAGCATAGTTGATGAATTCTAGTCCTGCAAACGTTGCGAATTTATCTTCATGTTGAGTAGTTTCCGAATGACCTGAGTGTTGATCCCATGACATGGTGGGGACACAAGTATTCTGTTCAACGACGGTCAGCTGAGTTTCATTACTCGGCTGACTTTCTTGCCCCAAGTTTCCTGGGTAAGGCTGCCACATTGGCAGACCATCCATCGGGCCATAGTAATTGTGATCAAACTTTTCTTTCATCAGAGTGTCTTCCTCTAATGAATTTGGCGGAGCACGGCATCCTTCCGGATCACAATCTCCGTAGATCATTTCGACATCTGATCTTGGTATAAATCTCAGACTTTCTGTAGGAAAGCAAAAAGGCATAGGCACCTCTTCCTGAGACATATAGCCGTCCTTGTTAAGGTAGGACTTCCATTCTTCATCTGTGTCAGAGGGATCTTCCTCATTGATAGCATGAACTGTCTGAGACATTGGGTGAAGAAAACCTCCACTGTGGAAGAAGTTTTGAAGGGGATGAAGACTTTCATCGTTGGCGGCTGTCTGAGTACAGGTCGCAGAAAAACCAAGACCCTTCTTTATTTTATTGTCAGTGGGAATGACAAGCTGTCCCCATCCTGTCGTATCGGTACTCTCGACCGCTTTGATAGCATCTTTGTATGAAGAAATTGAAGTTCCTTCTTCGGATTGATCGTTCTTGCTCACCGATAGTGCTTGGAACTGAGTTCCAATAACCTCCTCGGGTTCTACACAAGCAGATGATGATAGGTTACTCACAAGCAAGGCTTGTTCCCCACAAACCGTGACAAGTTGATCGTTCTTGACGAACTTTAGCTTTTGGTGGAGGGTTAAAGTAACCGCTCCAGCCTGATGTATCCAAGGTCTTCCTAATAAACAACTGTATGTTGCCCGGATGTCCATGACCTGGAAAGTGATTTGGAAAGTGTGAGGACCAATAGTTATGGGATGATCAACTTCGCCGATAACTGTTTTTCTGGATCCGTCGAATGCTTTGACGACGACCTCGCTGACTCTCATCGGAGGGCCCTTAAATGATAATTGCGTCAAAGTGGACTTCGGCATAACATTCAGGGCTGACCCTGTGTCTACCAGTACATTGGCTAAAGCATCGCCCTGGCAGTTAACTGTAATGTTGAGCGCCATGTTATGACGACGACCCTCTTCAGGTAATTCCTCATCACTAAATCCCAAATTATTGCAGGAAGTGATGTTAGAGACAATGCTATCGAATTTTCTGATTGTTACATCCTGTTCCACAAAGGCTTGCTCCAAGACTTTCTGTAGAGCCTCTCTGTGTGCTTCTGAACTGAGTAACAGTGATAATACTGAGATCTTTGAAGGAGTCTGTAACAGTTGATCAACAATGTTATATTCACTCCTTTGGATGAGCTTTAGCATCTCATCTTTGTCTTTTGAAAAGTCGGGATTACCAGATTGACTGACTGGTGGATCAGGAATTTTCGCCGGAAGTTCCTTTTCTTTGTTGGATTCTCCAACCCCTCGGTTGAAGATTCGACCGCTCCATGTTACACGACTGATGTCTGCAATATTCACGACGGAGGGTAATGGAATTTCCTTTCCATTCTCGATTGTTGTTGCACCGTATTTGTAAGGGATTGCCTTAGCTGATTCATACGGTAATGGCCCCGGTAGATAGATGACTATGGGAACCTTCTGATTTTTCTGACCATCATAAGTAACCTTGATCCATTCCCGGTTGGGAACTCTAGATTTTTCAAGTAGAGGGATGATGGCAAAAACATCCCTGGTCCTGTGATGACCAGAGATCGTGACAACATCCTCAACTTGCTCGGCAAGGTAGTTCGGCGACCAAATGATGGGTCCTGAACTGGGATATGGACGAATTTCTCCATGATCGACCTGACCCTGAAGAGCTGCTCTCACAAGGTAACACCCTTGGTTACTTTCTGCACAGACGCTACAACTTTCATAGTTGTGTGGTGGCACCTGGCCACGCCCACTTTGAATACAATGTAACCTCACTAGGTTACCTTCCATTGATCGGACATCCTGACTTTGACGACGAGTAGGATTCCTGTTATTGATACTAATCTGCTGAGTATCTTCGTCCATATAGATTGGCATCCACCAGTGATTTAACAAGTGCTGAAGTGCCTCCTAGACAAGGGTACAACCTCGATCGTTTTCGCAACCCGCTTTACAATTTTGATAGTCATGTGATATTAAGAATCCAAGTCGGACCTGCTCAGCATGTAACTCTACCAGGTTGGTATCCATTATGCGGATGTCGAAGATCTGAACCATGTTGATTTGATAGGAGTTCCTATCATGGTAGTCTTGGATCCATCCAAGATCCATCTGACGCTGGAGGGCCTCTTGTATGAAAGAGCATCCCTGTTTGTTTACCGAGCAAATTAGACAGGAACTGTAATCGTGCCGTGGCAGATTATGATACTGGCTTTGCCTTGAGTGCATCGCCACCAAGTTGACATTCATCGCACGGATGTCGTGGTTTTGAATGACGTTGGAATTCGTGTAAACCATGTTAACTCCACGAACTCGGTGCTCTTGGATCCATCCAAGATCCATTTGTTCCTGTAGAGCTGCTTGCACTACAGAACACCCCTGGTCGTCTTTAGAGCAGATATCACACTGGTGATAATTATGAGGTGGCACATGGCCATATCCACTCTGTCTACAATGCATCTTGACCAGATTGGTCCCCAATAAGAGTACATCGTGAATTTGATAGACATTGTTAGTCTCTTTCTCAATCAGATTGACTGCAGCTTTCTCGTGTTGAGGCTGCGGGTTCGTAAGAACATTAGGATTCGTATCTTTGAAAGATAAGAGCCCGCTCCTAACAAGCTTTTGCACGTTGGATTTGAAATTGAGACAAGTCTCAATGTTATGCCCTGAACCTCCTTGATGATAAGGGCATGTTTGATCCGCTTTAAACCAAAAAGGCGGATTTTCCGGTACTGTAAGAGGAGACTTAGTCTGGATGTGCCCCTTAGCCAGCAGTAACGGAAATAGCTCTGCGTACGTTATGGGTATAGGATCAAATCCTGGTGGCCGTATTGTACGGTTGTTGTTATATGGAGGACGAGCCTGCTGAAGAGGCTGTTGTGTCCTTTGTTGGTCAGGTTGGCTCTGCGCAACCTAAGGTTGATACATAGGAACAGGCGCGGGGCCGATAGCAGGAGTAACAGCTGCTACTGGCTGATAACGTCGCCTTTGCTTTCCGAGAGAGATATTCCCAATATCTTGCTCTTTTTTCTTAGGGAGAGCACTACCGTATTTTTTAGTACCGCTCGTTGGTCCAGTGTCTTTTACCAAACGTCCTTCTCGGACGGCTTCCTCAAGACGTACACCCATGCCGACCATTTCGGTGAAATCACTGGGTGCACTGGCAATCATTCGGTCATAGTAAAATGAGCTTAAGGTCTTTAAGAAGATTTTTGTCATCTCTTTTTCCTCAAGAGGTGGACAAATTTGAGCGGCAATTTCACGCCACCTTTGAGCATACTCCTTAAAGGTTTCCTTTTCCTTTTGCGACATTGATCTGAGTTGATCTCTGTCGGGTGCCATGTCCAAATTGTACTTGTATTGTTGGACGAAGGCAGTACCAAGATCTCTGAATGTATCGATCGTAGTACGGTTTAAACCCATGTACCATTTGAGTGCGGCACCGGTTAAACTATCCTGGAAGTAGTGAATCAGCAGGCCCTGATTCTCCGTCTGAGCTGACATCCGCCGAGCGTACATCACCAGATGGCTCTGAGGGCAAGAGTTACCCTTGTATTTTTCAAAGTCGGGTACTTGGAACTTGTGCGGGACTTTCACATCTGGGACCAAGCAGAGGTCTGCGGCGTCCTTTCCAAATAGATCCTGACCGCGAATGGCTTGCAGCTCTTTCTGCATTTCCAAGAACTGCTCCTGGAATTCATCCATTCTATCGAACATAGTTTCCTTCTTACCAGAAGGTGTTGGCGGAATCTGTCCTTCCGGGACAGTGTGCACCACAGGGGATGGTACCGTGACTACGGCATTAAGTCTTGGCATTTCCCGAAGTTTGTAACCTTTAGGAGTCTTCAGTATGCCCCTGGCATCTTCGCTTTCCCGAAGTTTGTAACCTTCAGGCCCAGCGGCTTTTGTTGCGATTCCCTGATCTTCAGTGATCGGCGGGACATATCCTTCCGGGATATAGTTAACAGGCATGCCCCAAGGACGATCTTTCGGCATCTGATACCTAGGATCATACTTTTCTATGATGGGCATTGAGGTGATCTCTGAGATCACAGTTCTTTGTAGCTGAGCTTCTGCCATGGCTTGTATGTCGTTACGAAGCTTTCTCATATCCTCTCTCAGAGTGTCGATCTCTTCTTTCAACTCTCTGTTTTCTTCCTCAAGATCATCCATCTTTTTCTGACGATTGGCCCGAGTATTATACGAATGAGACAGTTTGACTCTAGAATCGAGACACAAATGTGAGATTCGTAGGGAAGAAGAATACGCGATGTGAGAATGATGAATGCAATGATTATATTAATTGTTGTTTTTTTGGTTTAATCAAAATAAACTTCGACAATTAGATTGCAAATATCAAACAGTGGGGAAACCCCTTTTTATTGAAATTCAAAGGATTACAGAAATGGAAATACAGTAGATTACAAAGTGCAGAAACAGAAACCTAAACTAATGGGTCCCGAGTCCTCTCTGAGGAGAAACCGGGTGCTGATTCTGGTATCTTCCTTTTCTTTGACCGGGGCGCTTGGGCCGTTGTCGGGTTGTCATTCCTTTGCCAAGTGAAAGGAGTGAGCAAATTCCTTTGGTCATCTTGATTCTCTACAGCATGCTGCTCCAAAATTTCAATCAGAGCATCTTTCTCTTTTAGTAGTTGCTGTATTTGGATACACTCTACGTCGAGGGTGCGGTACTTGTTCTTCCAAGATCTTCTTTCCTTTTGAACTTTGTTGAGAGTAACCTGAAGCTTTTCAGTTTCCGTCATGAAGTACATGACAGATTCTCTCGGCGGAAGAATTCCGTAACGAGGATAAGGCATTTTTAGCTTGAGACCTCTGGTTTGTACCCAATGGAGATAAGGCTCCACCGAGACACATTCCGGTTTTCCCAGAGACTCTCGTCCTTTCTTATGAACCCGTTTCCAAGCTTGCACTATTTCCATCTTTAGTGCTCTGTCATTTTCTCCTTCTTTGAAGAAAAGACCTTCCAGATGAACACCCAGTGGGATGTGTCGCATCGGGTATCCAAATTGACGAAGAACCAATATCGGATGATAGTTGATTCCTCCTTTAGTTCCTATGAGGGGTACGCTGGGGAAGTTTCCACACCGGTCAATGATTCTGATTCCCTCATAAATCCTATTACACCAATCTATGTCGGAATTGGTGAGAGACATGATCTTCTGCGACCAACGTAAGACACTCTTGCAATCCCAAAAAGCAGCAGACTTGGGCAAGTGAGAGATAAACCATTTGTAGAGCAAAGGTACACAGCATGTGATCTCCCCTCCGCTGTACAAATTTCCCAAGTGTACAGAATGATACGCATCTGCGAGCAAAGTCGGCACAGGGTTTCCAATGAGAAAAACCTTAATAGCGTTGATATCGACGAAGTTATTGATGTTGGGAAACAAAAATAATCCGTAGGTGAGCAAGACAAAGATGCTTTCAAAAGCAGTCCTGTTCCCTATACTAGCGAAGTATAGAGCCTTTTTTGTCAAGAACTGGGCTGGCAAACCTTGGATGCCACCCTTAGTGGTCATGTGAGTCCTAACCTCAGACTCGTCCAAATGAATTGCTATTGCAATAGTCTGATTCTTTGGAATTTCTTCCAGTCCAGAAAATGGAGCTCGATCAGTGATATGTAAATCAGCCAGATGAGAATACTCCTCTAGCGTTGGTGATAGCTGGTAATCCGGGAATGTGAAACAGTGATAAACCGGATCGTAGAACTGAATGAGCGCGTCCATGATCCCCTCAATCACATGGACTCTTAACAGTGGTAGCAAACCACCGTGCTTGGCTCTGAAAGCCTCTGGGTTAACGATCATCCTTGCTAACCTTCTCAAATCCCCTAATTTTGGAACCTTGAAGGTATACTGGCGAGTTCTCCTTCTACCGAAATCCATTAGCGTAATCTTTTTCTCTGATATTTGCAATCACAGTCTTAGTTTAATTTGAAAAACAGAGAGACTAGAAGAGAAAGTCTTTTGAATGTTTTAATGTTTTATTAAATGGATGCATGAATGCAGCACACAAAAACATAGAAAAAACATGGGGTCAGAGGGTCGTTGTCATGAAGTCAAGGCTCTACCCATCCCCAAAGGTTTATACTAGGGTGATTTTTGTACCTGTACTCATTATCATTAGCTCCTCCCAGGAAGGCAGACAACAAGCGGATCGCCAGCGAGTTGTGTGCAATCTTAGAGTAAGTGCCATTCACCGAGAATAGATCACCAGCCTCAAATGAGGGTAGTATCGCGTAACAACTATTTTCGATAGTTTCCGCACTACAAAAGGGTTGGCTTTTCTAGGTGTATACTCAATCTTTCCACATACGGCATCACCCGCATTCCCATTAGCAGAAAAATAAACACGTATAGCATTTAGGAAAAGCAGTATATATATTTGTCCTAACCATCCTAGACCTTTAAAGCTATGAATCCTAAGTTCCTGACAGAAAATGGGTTCCCCGGCGGAAGCCCCAATCTGTGGTTCTCAGTCCAAGAGATGGACCAGCATAGGTCAATCTTTCTCCTCAGCAGAGTTGCCATTTTCCGTGGAAAATGGGGACGATGCCCTAAAGCAAAATGAGATTTGGGCCCCATGGTGGGCGCCATTTTTCTGTAGCGAGCGATTTTGGACGCGGTTCTTAAGCGCTGGTCGCTCTCTGCGGTTGAGCTTAAACTACAGGTCGATTCATTTTTTATCCTATTGTGAGCTGAATAAGGAAGGGAAATAGATGTCTCCAATTAACCCTGCTTGCATACTGAGTTTAAACAGAAGTCTGTTAAGTTACGAATGCTATCAATGTGGGGGGGCCTTTGTACTGGTTATTTGTATTTTTGCCAGTACTGTTTTCTTTCTCTTTTACCTGGGCAGAAGGTTTCTGGCGGGGAACAAGGATTAGGATGTTAGGACTGATGCTTTTGAAATACTGCTTTTGATTGATGGAGATATGGGATTTGGGTTTTTTGTTGATTGTGCTCGCTAAGATCTTTTCTTTCGATCTTATGCCTACGTATTCCCGTTTACCGAAACAGGGAAATCAGAGCGTTCGTAGTTCCTCCTATTCTATGGGAGGAAATGGGTGTTTTTGGTGTTTTGGTGTCTTGTTCAAAGCCCAAGACGTGAAGCGAAAGGTGGTTTGTATCTTGTTCAAAGCCCAAGATGTGAAGCTGAAAGGTCTATTTGTGTCTTGTTCAAAGCCCAAGACGTGAAGCTGAAAGACCTCGACTTTAGAGAGAATTTGTCATCTCTAAAGAGGGGGAAGGAGAATTACTTTAACTGGGATACGCGGATCCGAGCAATGCCATAATTTCTGAAGAAAAGGGTTTTAACCTGAAGGAGAAGACTTTAACTCAGTGTAGAGCAATGCCATATTTCCTTAGGAATTTCTCATGCTAAAAGAGGGACAGTGGCATGGATATAGATGATCCAGAGGCTTGCCGCTTACAGCGATTAGATGAAAGGAAAGGAGTTATTGATGTTTGTATACTGTGAACGAGGCACAGCTTTGATGCTAAAAGGTTGATTGGATCAACCAGTGGTTTTCTTATACAAAAGCCTAAGAGGAGGCTAATTTCCGCTAGGAAAATCATTATACAAAGCCTAAGAGGAGGCTATTTTGTGTCTCGTACAAAGCCCGAGAGAGAGGCTAAAAGTTTTTGACCCGACGATGGAGTCTTTGTGTCTCGTACGAAGCCCGAGATAGAGGCTATTGTTTGTTTGACTCTACGAGAGAGCCTTTGATACTCAACAAGAGAGTGTTTTTGTATCTCGTACGAAGCCCGAGATGGAGGCTAAAGGGTTGTTTCAGTTGAGTGACAGATCCAATATACTGATTTTAAAAGAAAAAATCAGTTCTTATATGAGCAACACTGTACTCAGGGATTTGATCTGAGGATCAGGGATATTTCCTTCTCTTTGAGGAAACGGGAAATCCAAAGGGTATTGAGACTGTCTGAGTCTGCGGGTTTCCTTCCTATTTAACGAAGGGGTCACTTGAGAATGTCTTTGAGACTCAAGGAAGTTAGACTGTCCAAGTCTAGAGTTTTTTTCTTTTGTACTATGCTTTGAGAAACAGTAGTAGACTCTTTGAAAGGACTGTTCTATGAGGATGACTAGGTTCTGTTCCTATACCTCTAGGAGGTCGTCGGGACAATTTGTACGAAGCCCAAGAGGAGGCTGGAAACTTTTAAGAAGCCTACAGGTCCTTGTACGAAGCCCAAGAGGAGGCTATCATTCCCGAAGGAAGAGATCATTATACGAAGCCTAAGAGGAGGCTGTGAATACTTCTAAGAAGCCGTAGTGTCCTTGAATAATGCCCAAGAGGAGGCCGATGCTTTTAAGAAGCCCGTGGCTCTATCATCTCCTTTCCATTAGGAGAGATAACTCTTTTAAAGATAAAAACCACTGGTAAACGTGCGAGGTTTACTATCCAGCGATTTTTAGCTTTTAAAGAGGGTTCCTTAGTTAAGGTCCAAGATTATGACCGTAGTGGGTACCCAAACCCCGAGACATTCAAGGCAAGCTATCCACAAGGAATAGATCAAGTCAGGAAAGTTCGAGAATTTGGAAGAAACTCAAAGATGCCATTCACGGAGAATACATTCATCTTGGGGAGTAGAGCTTCTTGACGATTCCTAAGGAGGACAGCCGAAGAGAGACTGTATCTGGTGCTCCTATTGGGGATCTAGGCGTCTATTTCTACGAATAAATGAAACGGCGTCACCTAGTTCTAGACGTAGTTGCCGGGGAAACTCGAAATATCTATACTATTATTACACAGTAGATATGAGTTTATGAAAGGAGACTTACAGTGAGCAGCCCCACAATACAGTTTATAATATGAAAGCAGTAAATGAAAGCGATAACCACTTACTCGGTTGTAGTGCTTCCAAGCTGTTTGGTTAGTTGTTCAACAAAGAAAGATTGAAAACAACAGTATATTCAAAATCAAAGGAGAAAGTGCTTTGAAAAAAAAAGATTTGGGGCTTACAACTCAAGGAGAGGCCCAGGGTTTTATCAGTGAGCGCACTGTTTGACTTTGTACAGCGGGACTTATACAAGTGACTGGGGCCCAAAAAGGTTTTCTGTACAAAGGGATGGGTCTTACACTCTCTTAAGAGGCCCAAAAAAGGTTTAAAGAAAAGAGAGGGGCTTATAACACGAGGGTAGGCCCAAATGATTTTTCGTTTAAAAATGGCGATCGCGCCGAGGTTTTCTTTTAACGCAGAGGGACTTATACAATAAGTGAGGCCCAAAATGTTTTGGTTAAAAGGGGGATTGGGTCTTACACTCTAATAGAGGCCCAAAAGTTTTGAATGGGTCTTATAGCTCGAGGAGAGGCCCAGATGATTTTTTTTATTTTTAAACGGGCGACGATCGCGCCGTTTACTTGTACAGAGGGACTTATACAATGAGTGAGGCCCAAAAAAAGTTTTTGTACAAGGGGGGATGGGTCTTACACTCTCTCAAGAGGCCCAAAAAGTTTTGAAAATGATTTATGAGGGTTGAATTAATCAAAAACCCTAATTTGTTTTCAAAATGTATTTAATTGAATAAAAATTCAATTAAAATGATCAAAAATTGTTTAACACATGGAAAAAAAATTATGATCTTGGATTAATGCTTCAAAAATTAAGTATTGACCTATAAAATAATTAGAAAGCATTAAAAGTTGCAAAATCAATGTAGAAAAAATATTTAAAATGTCAAAAACAATTAAAATATTAATTCTTTGCAAAAATATCAATTATATGAAATAAATAATATTTTTGGGATTTTTTGTGAAAATAAAATATTTTAACATTTTTGTGAATTATTAAAAAAAGAATCAACTCAAAATCATTAAAACTCAGAGAGAAATTAATTTTTGAATCAATTAAACAAAATCACAAATTTCAAATATTTGAATTTCTAAAAATGGCGCCAAGAACAAGCTGAAGAACACGCGCGTGTTCTTGGTTTCTCAGATTTGCATTTTCTATCCAATCTCCATGAATACGTAATCATATCATGCAATCCACATATCATTATGCTCGCCTCAACCTCACGATCATGTCTATGTACTTTAATTTCATTTAAATTAAACATACAACAAGAAATCACGAAGAGACCTCAAGAACCCTAATTTCTGCATGAAGGCTAGGATTTTTGATACACGATTCAAACAATGCAATTAATTGAGGGAAAACATTCCATGCATTATTATGAACATATGGCCAAATTATTGTGCGAGGAAATATGCATAGATTGAGAGATGACCAAGTACGTGCTTACCTCCAAGTCGTGACAGCAAGTTCAAAATGATTTTTGATTTGGAGGTGTTACAGATGAGTGGTGATGATCTGAACAGCTTCCCAACACCCTATGGATTGTGTTTGGATGGTTGGACTTGATTGAAATTGGCTGGATCATTTTGTGGTACCTCAGCTGCACTTTGGTTAAAACCTTGAGCAACCAGCTGGTGATTTTGTGAAATTGATGTTTCAGAAGTAATCTAAGTGTTTGATCAGCTCATATGTGATGTATGTGAGGTGTGTGAGTGATTGGTTTGATTGGAATTGCTCTCAAACTCAAAACCCGATAGTGACTTGCCTTAGAAGGCAAAATTGGAGTGAAAGAAGAGATTTTGAGGAAAGCATCTGTTAGATGGCTTTGGTGTACTCAAACTGACCACAATTGAGCTCTATTTATAGTAGAGCAAGTTTGTTTTGCAAGGAATAGTGCATGGCAGCTGGTAAGTAGGTTTGGCCAATGTTGGCAAATGAAAATCCAAGTCTCCTCTAGCCATTGACTAGAGGTTAGGGCACAGAGCTTTGGTTCCCTTGGTCTTGGATAAGTCTTGACTGATTTCAGATGAGAATGGCTCAGTCCATGCCACCTTGATGGTTTCATTGAATGCCTCATTCCAAATTTGAAGTCTTGTTCCTATTTTGGCCATTCTAGGTTCAACATGCTATTTCTTGTTCCATGGACCTTGGAGGCTTGGCTCAGTGATTGTCCCCTTTAGATTCAATCCTCTGAGGTGTCCAAGTGGATAGGAGCAATTGAATTTGGCTGATTTTGGCAAATCGACCAAAGTTGCAAATTCTGCCTTGCCTTGACAGATTTCAGCAAGGCAACTTGGCAATGTTGTATCTCATGGTGTAGGTTGAATTTGGCAATGTTCTTGGCCATTTTGGAAAGCTCTTACATGATACAACAATTGTTTGAACAAGTTTGGTTTTGATCTATTTTGATTCCAAGTGAAAAATCCCCCTACATTTGGCAAAAAGTGAGGCAGAATCTGACTTAGTGAAAATTTCACTAAGTGTTGGAAAAAGTGACATTTTCACTTTTCAGCCACTTTGATCACTCCATAACTCAAAATCCTTAATGAATTGGAATGACTTGTAGTTGAAGTTTTTGTAGGTGATAATGAGGGCTACAAATCCATCTTTGGATGAGAAAAAATGGCCTTGTGGTTTAGGAGTTATGGTCCTCCAAAGTTGGTACCTTTGCCACTTTATTTTTAACTTAGAAAAATTTCTAAGTTTTATGGTTACCCCTTTTACAAGTTATCTCACTTTTCTTGATTTTTCTTGATGAATGATGATTCAAATCATACATTAACATCATTTTAGGGTTAAAAATCCATTTTGGTGAAAAATCTCAAAAAGTCAAAGTTGACTTTTGTGCACAGTTGACTTTTTATCAGATGAATTCCAAACTGTGCAATTCTTCAGGAAATCATGTCCTTGACCTAAATCAAACTTGATGGACATGTTCCATGGGTGTCTTAGGGTATATTCAATCATGTATTAGGGTTTGGGAGCATGTCCTGATCAAAAGTCAAAGTTACAGTTGACTTTTCTCTTAAAACCCTAATTGTGGTGCAGATGAAATTGAGACTTGTTGCTCAAACTTCTTGGATCAATCCATTGTTCCAAATGGATCAATATGGTATATTAGAGACCCTCAAATCATGTCTTGAGGTCTTGGCTCATGGTTTGTCCCAAAAGTCAACTTAGGGGTGAATTAGGTCAAGAAACCCTAATTCTTGATTTTTGATGAATGCATCCCCTGAGGCAAAATTGACTTGATGCATGGGTTCATGAGGTTCCATGAAGTATATTAGGTCATGTTTTGGATCATTTCCTTGTGCCCAGATGAAAATTTTCCATCTGGAGGCCCTGGTCGACCAAAACCCTAATTTGGTGACACTGGCGATCTTGAGGCTTGATCCACCTAGAAGGGAGCATCCTTGTGCTTAATCCTTGAAGTGGGAGTCCTTTTGATCCTTTGTAGTTACTTGGGAGGTTAGACAAGTTGAAGATCATGTCATTTCTTGATTGATCCTTTGTCTGAGAACTATGAGAGGGCTTGAAACCCTAATTTTGATTGTATTGGATGCTCACCCATCTTTGGGGAGACTGATGAAGCATGATGGTTCATCCATATTGTGATGATGATTTTCACAATGATGGGAAATCTAAGTGGTCAAAATTTGGGGTATTACAGGTGGAAGGCATAGGTACAGGGACACAACCAGAAACCTGTAGGTAATGGTTGTTGTATTGTTCTTGGACGAAGCTTTAAAGCAAGTCCAAGATAACTTGAAGGTCAAGAAACCACGACAGTTCTGAATTGGCAGAAGACAGAGATATCATAAGTGGTGATTAAGGGAAGTGAGTGGGGTATCTCGTATCAGGGTTCTAAATGTTTGAGTTTAACCTTGGTAAAGATGTTCATGGGGTAGATGTTAGGGATAAAGTTGTAAACTGGGAGTTTAACTTTGTAACAGTCTACACAATAGTGAAGTCTTCTTCCTGGATTGGTATCCCCCAGATGTAGGTGAATTTCACCGAACTGGGTTAACAATTACTGTCTTATTTAACATTCTGCAATTTACACTTTTGTTAATGTTCTTGACTGACATGTTGGATTAGATGTCGTGACATCTGTTATGGTGCAGTTCTGATATTCAAGGTATCAGTCTGCTGTTGCGCCTCCAAGTTTAAAAGATTATGTAGCACAATGTCTTGACATGTGTTAGGACATCTGCTGTCTGCATAGGCCAGAATTTCAATTGGTATCAGAGCAAGCATTCTGTCTGGTTTTGGATGAGATCTTTGGGAGATACTTTCTGGCATTTTAAACAAGAGGAGTTTTGAAGATCAGATCAATCAACTCATACATACTTAAGGGTATTAATGGATGAGATGGATGTTCTGGATTGATGGGAACAACCCAGAGGTTGTTCATGTTGTTGAGGAGATTCTACAACAACTAAAGGAGAAGTGGCTAGTTCTCTTGTTGGTGTGTCTTATAAGATGTTGTGACATCTTATTAGGGCAAGCAGGATCTGTTCCTTGGTGGTTCCGCTGCATGTGTTTCTGATGGAAGAGCTCTAGAATTATGGGATTCTGGAGTTGTTACTGGAGACAGTTGGTGGAAGGTCTCAATCGTTGGCCTCTATATTTGAAGATATCTGCATTCTTTTATTCCAAAGTCGGGAGCGATGGAGTAAAGGGAGTTGTGGTTAGATATCTGGTATGGTGACTTGGTACTTGGAAGCTTGGTTTCTTAGTGCAGTTTGGAGTCAGTTGAAGAGGAGAGAGTTGAGTTAAAGTTTATCAGGTTCTTTCTCTAGGAGTTTGATAAATGTTTGGTCGGCTAGGTTGTCAAAGATACTTAAGAATTCTCTCAAGTCCACTCATAAAGGCATCTATGTCGTGTATCTAGAGTCTTCTAGTTACTCTTCTGACTAGAAGGTGTTTCTTTGAAACACGATCTGAAGAAAGTAGAGGTGATTTATTTTCACCATCCAAAAATAGCAAGGAATGATTCATCTCTCTTGACCCTAAGAGTGGATCCAATCTGATTGAAGATTTGTTGAGGTAAATAAGACTTGTTCAGAGAAAGTCTTAGTTACTTGAGTCAAGGGTGGCAGCCTTGGTATCTCAACATTGTCATTGAAGAAGATACTTGCAAAAAGATTGAATACTTTATAGGTATTCATGACATGATCTGGTGGAGCTCAGCTACAGCAGTGAAGAAGGGTTAGTGTACAAAGATTTAAGATCAATTGCTATTTATGGAATCCACAAGTATTTAATTGATTATCCTTGAAAGTCAAGATTGAGTATGTTCTGTCAGATGTTCTGACATCTTTTCATCAGAGGCTTGGAGAATTATGGGAGGGGTTCTGCATTCGCTCACAAGTCTCCTAGGTGTTGACCTGGGATTATTGGCTTAGCATCTGTTCCTGGAAAGTATTGTGAATGACTTGTCCAGATGGTGATGCTGTTGAAGATGGAGATGGAAGACTATGAAGACATCCTAATCTTGGTGATTACAGCTTGGATCAGTTTATTTCTGATCTAGGTGCTTTGGAGCATAGTGTTTACTCTGGTTGCGAAGGTCGAGGATAAGTGGCAGTTATCTCTGGCTTTCTACTGACGGCTCTACTAAGGGAAGTGGCATTCTTTGGTATTGCTATGGGGTAGTCTTGGACTATTTATTTTCTGAAGATTCAGACGTGGTAGGTTTGAAGTATTTGGAGTTTCTATGCAGGATGGAGGTTGTCTACTCAAACTTGGTTGTTGAATCAAGTCTATGAGAGCATGGAAATTTGTTTCTGCAAAGGGAGGAGGTTTTTCTAAGTGGTAGAAGGAGGAGCTGAATTCAACAGTTGGATGTCATATCAAAATGTTATGACATCTAGCTTAACATCAGAAGTCTCAGCTGGTGATGTGGCACATCAGCTTAAGATAAGGTGATCTACAGGAGAATGGGAGTGATGGATTCTTCAAAAAAGTCTATCTCATGCAGTTTGCGGGAGCTGTGGATGAGAAGATGTTACATGACTAAGAGGCTTGGTGGATCCAAGATGTCTTACTATAGGGCAAGTAGTTCGTGTGACTTGAAGATATGGTTTCATTAGTAGATCAAGGTATCTTGTGGGAATTCTAAATATGACTGAGGTCAATCAAAAGGTGGCATTTGATTGGTTTCGCAATGCGCGTTCAAGCAGGATGCTTGAAACTGATTGCTCTTGTGTACAAGAGTAGTTAGTCAAATTTGTTTGAAGGTTCTGGTTCACTGGGAGCTTGTGTCAGAAGTTCTGGGTTGAGAATGGAAGCATACCTTCTTGGTGGTTGAGAGTTTATTTCTCTCTGGGTTTCTGAAGTCTTCTTTGTTCAAGCTGGTGGATTAGTGTTGTGTGAAGACCTTCAGTGTGGATTACTATGCTGATAGTAAGTCCAGTAGTGAAGCATATCAAGAACCATGGTGTGTGGTGTCTATGATGTGTGGAAGATGTCCTAATTGATGTTAGAACATTTTTGGGTTGGATATCCTTGGTGAAGGATCTCAGGTTCTGTGATGAACTGGTTACTTGCATTGTGTCCAAGAAGTATCTACATGATCATTTGGAAGAATGATGGAGTAGAAGGGTTCCTTGGAAGGAGGATGTAAGTGTTTGTGAAGACTGAAGTGAATCACGTGTTGATTGCTTGGAAGTCTGTTTCCTGAATGCATTTAGAAGTAGAGATTCACCATAAATAAGAAGTATTCTAGATTATCATACGAGAGAATGATAGGAATGACTGTCTTGGATTGCGGGGTGTTTATCTCTAATGCCGGCCTAGTGAGGTCAGTGGAAAATCTTGCATACAGCATTGGAGCCCTTGGAGCAAGTCATGCTAGTAGTGGATCAGTTTAGCAGCTGTGAAGTTCTGGAGCATGCATACGATAGCTGACATCGTGGTAACAAACTAAGGGACCTTGCGCGTCTCTTTGAGGAATGGGAAGCATTCTAATTCAATTGGTTTGTGCCTCAAGCAACGGGATATCTACATATGAGAATTCAAGAGGAGTTCGTGAGGTGTATAAGATGGTTGTGGAATGAGGGGGATCAATGGGAGTTTGATCTGAAGCCAAGAGTTTGTTATGGTTTGGATACACGTCCTGTAACGCCCCAGTTTTTGTTAGATTTATTTAATCGAGTCGATTTAATTATTTTTATTATTATATTATTTTATTTTTGACTTTTATTTGATAATATATTATTTTTCATTGTTGTGATGTTTTATTGCGTTTTGAGAGCGTTTGCGAGATATTTGAGTGTAGGGGTATTTTGGTCATTTCACTTTATTTTTCCTTAAGTAAGAAAAATAAAAATAGAAATAGAGAAAATTAGAGAGAAAGAAAAAGAGAAGAAGGAAAAGAGAAAGAAAAGAGAAGAGAAAGAAGAAAAGAGAGAAAAACTTGGAAAGGAAGAAAATTAATCAACCGACTTTTCAAACACGATTAAATCGTGTAAGGGTGCGAAACTTGATTATATTATACTTGTGTATGATTATGTATGTATGTATTTATTGATTATTGGATTGAAATTGAATATAGAGTAAAAACCATAATATGTTGAAATGGTTGGAAATTGATTCAAATTGTGTCTGAAATCATGTTTTAAGGGTCCTTATTGTTGATACATGTTAGATAGGTGTTGTTGAGCATTCAATTGGTATTTTTCTAGTGTTTAGAAGAGATTTGGAGAGGAAAATGGTTGAATTTTGCAGAAAAAATTATGCAGGAAAAATTCTGGTTTTCCACTGCCCATACGCGTATCACTCAAGGCAATACGTGTATTGGTTAAGACAATACGCGTATGGCAATGAAGGAATGAGGGCAATACGCGTATGGAGTTCCATTTTCCCAGCCATCTGCTCATTTGCGTAATGGTACGCGTAAGGAATTGGGCAATACGCGTATCAAGTGAGGCATTACGCGTATTAGGGTTTTAGAGGAATTGTTGAAGAGGAATTGGTCTCTGCTCATACGCGTATCACCTTGGGCAATACGCGTATGGATGGGCGAGTGAGCCGGGCAATACGCGTATGGCTCAGGGCAATACACGTAGGACCATAGAGGGTGCAAAATGTTGTGTTTTCACGATTCCTTTTGGTTTTACGTCCGTAACTTGTGTTCCGATTATTCGTTTTGAACATTCTTGGTATCGTTGGAAAGCTAATAAAATGTACTTTCTTATTAAAATAGTTTTGAGATTGTTGGTCGATTTAATTATGTCGGGAATTTGGAATAGTGTCATTTTGTCGACTTTTGTCGTTGTAATTGTGTGTAATTGATGTGTATCATGCAATGTGCTGTTGATATGGGTATTGTATGACTTGTGTGCTGTTGTGTGATGAAAATTCATGTCATAAAATGTTGTGATGATGGTTTGTGGCCTAAAGGCAAGAAAATGCAATGTGTGGTATTTGATGATATATGCATGATTATGGATGTGTATATGTGTGCATTTGAATGTCATGAGTCATTGTATGCCAAGCATCATGATATGCATTCTTGTGATGTGGTGTGCCCTTGTGGGGTGTGAGCGATGAATCGATTCCAGAGGGAATCCGCTATAACATCGTGTGCCTTATACAAAGAGGTGTGAGCGATGATTATAGACGATCGTGTGCCTTATACAAAGAGGTGTGAGCGATCGGGTCATGTGCCTTATACAAAGAGGTGTGAGCGATCCATAAACGTCGTGTGCCTTATACAAAGAGGTGTGAGCGACGGGGAACATCGTTTGCCCGACGAGGAGTTACATTAAGTAACAAGCGATGGTTCCAATAGTTCCTGAGTGAACTAATGATGAGATTGACGGATGGATGGTACCGCATTTGCATTGAGTCGTTGTGTCGGTCTCTTTGCATTTGCATAAATCATGAATGGATTAATTTTGTGTGGAATTGTGAATGGAATTGATGAGTTGATATATATATATATATATATATATATATATATATATATATATATATATGCTATTGATAAATGCATTAAGCTTGATTATATATGCCTTGGTGATGGATATATGAGATATGCATTGTGTCGTTTTGTGTTCTAATTCTGGTATAAGTTGTGGTGAGAATATTTTACATGTGTATTTTGGTGTTATTATATAATTGTATGCAATTATATTATGATTGTGTTTCTCACCCTTCTGCTATTTTAAATGCTCTATGAGGCATTGCAGATTAGATGCTGGAGGTCTTTTTGTGAAGCTTAGGTCTTCATTCTTTTGTCAGTCGGCTCTGATATGTAGCACTGGGTAGTCGGGGAGATCGTTGTGATTTATTGTGTATATGTATATATATATATATATATATATATATTGGATTGTACATGTATGAATCTGTGCATGACAGACAAACTTTTTATGTGATATATATATATATATATGAGATTCACTTTCAGATTTTCCGCTTTTATTCTGTATCTGAATTGTGGGTAGTAGGAACTAAGTTCCTCTGTTAATTGCTACCTGATTGTTGCATATCTTTATGAGCAGGTTTATTGTGTTTTGTTTCAATTGATGTGACGCCTTAGTCTATGCCATGAATGTTTTAATTATACTCTGATGAATTTTTTTTATCGCTTTATCTATTTGGGGGTATAGATTGGGGGTGTTACATTAAGTGGTATCAGAGCCAGTCCGTGTCAGTTTGTGTCAGTCCTTGTTGGTCGTTGTGTTTGGGTGAGTTGTTTGTTTAACCATAGTTATTGTTATTGGAAATGAACAGAATATGGCTGGTAGGAATGATGCTGCTTTGGCTGCTGCTATGCAAGCTATGGCTCGGGCTGTGCAGGGTGCACCTAATGCTGGTGGGAATGATGAGTTCAGGAAGAACAAACCGCCTGTCTTCAAAGGGAGACATGATCCTGATGGTGCACAGATTTGGCTTAAAGAGATTGAAAGAATCTTTCGAGTAATGGACTGTGCTGAGGAACATAAGGTGAGACTGGGTATTCACATGTTGCAGGAGGAAGCTGATGATTGGTGGGTTAGTGTGTGTCATGTGTTGGAAGTTACAGGTGAAGAGGTCACTTAGGCTTTGTTCAGCAGGGAATTTTTGAGGAAGTATTTTCCTGAAGATGTAAGAGGAAAGAAAGAAATAGAGTTCTTGGAATTGAAACAAGGTAATATGTCTGTTGTTGATTATACTGCTAGGTTTGTGGAGCTGGTTCAGTTTTATCCACATTATGCTGAAGCTACTGCAGAGTTTTCTAAGTGTGTGAAGTTTGAGAACAGATTGCATCCTGAGATTAAGCAGGCAATCGGTTATCAAAGGATTAGGAGGTTTTCTGATCTGGTGGATTGTTGTAGGATTTATGAGGAAGATATCAAAGCTCATTCTACTCACTATAAGAGTGTGAACGAAAGGAAAGGGAAGCAACCGTTTCATAGTGGTCCTTATGTGACACCAGCTGATAAGGGTAAGAAGAGAGGTAATTTTGAGAAAAGGCCAAGTGGGGGAGGAATGTCTAATCCTCTGAGATGTTATAGGTGTGGTGACCTAGGACATCGTCGGTTTGAATGTAGGAAGGATATGAGAAAGTGTTCCAATTGTGGAGGTTTAGGGCATATTGCAGCTGATTGTAAAAGGAATATGGTGAAGTGTTTCAACTGTGGTGAACCTGGTCATGTTAGCACGAAGTGTCCGAAACCAAAGCAAGCTCCAACCGGTGGGAAAGTTTTTGCATTGGCAGGGACTCAGACTACAAGTGCAGACCGTCTGATCAGAGGTACTTATTTTATTAATAGTACGCCTTTAGTTGTTATTATTGATACCGGAGCGACTCATTCGTTTATTTCGTCTGAGTGCGCGAAGCGTTTGAATCTTTTATTGTCTTCGATGCATGGAGAGATGGTTATTGATACTCCAGCAATGGGATCAATAACTACTTCTTTAGTTTGTTTAAGTTGTCCTTTGACCATTTATGGTAAAGATTTTGAGATGGATTTGGTGTGTTTGCCGTTGGAGGGTTTAGATGTGGTTCTGGGAATGAATTGGTTGCAGTTCAATCGAGTGCATATTGATTGTTATCATAAACTGGTAAGATTTCCTTCTCTTGAGGAAGACGAGGAATCGAGTTTCTTATCTACCAAAGAGTTGAAGAAACTTTTGGCGGATGAAGCTCAGTGGTTCGGGTTGTTTGCATCGTTGACTGTGGAGAGTCAAGTTATACTTGATGTGTTTCCAGTTGTGTGTTAATTTCCAGAGGTGTTTCCAGAGGATATTTCAGACTTGCCGCCAGAGAGAGAGGTGGAGTTTTCTATAGATCTAGTTCCTGGTACTAGACCTGTATCTATGGCACCTTATCGTATGTCGGCATCTGAGTTGGTTGAGTTAAAGAAACAGTTGAATGAATTGCTAGAGAAGAGGTTTGTGAGGCCAAGTGTATCGCCTTGGGGTGCTCCAGTTTTATTGGTGAAAAAGAAAGATGGAAGTATGCGATTGTGTATTGATTATCGCCAGCTGAATAAGGTGACGATCAAGAATAAGTATCCTCTTCCGAGAATTGATGATCTGATGGACCAGTTGGTAGGTGCTTGTGTGTTTAGTAAGATTGATTTGAGGTCAGGTTATCATCAGATAAGAGTGAAAGAGGAAGATATTCAAAAGACGGCTTTTAGGACACGATACGGTCATTATGAATATTTTGTGATGCCGTTCGGGGTTTCTAATGCGCCAGGTGTGTTTATGGAGTATATGAATCGTATTTTCCATGAGCATTTGGATCGATTTGTTGTTGTGTTTATTGATGATATCTTGATTTATTCTAAGTCCTGGGAGGAACATGTGGAGCATTTGCGTGTTGTGTTGCAAATTTTGAAGGAAAGGAAACTTTTTTCCAAGCTGTCCAAGTGTGAGTTCTGGTTGTCAGAAGTGAGTTTTCTTGGACATGTGATTTCAGGTAATGGTATTGCTGTGGATCCATCTAAAGTAGATGCAGTTCTACAATGGGAGGCTCCTAGATCTGTTACTGAAATTAGAAGCTTTTTGGGTTTAGCTGGTTATTATCGAAGATTCATTGAAGGTTTTTCTAAGTTAGCACTTCCTTTAACCCAGTTTACTTGTAAAGGTAAAGAGTTCATTTGGGATATTCAGTGTGAGGAAAGTTTTAGTGAGCTGAAGAGAAGATTGACTACAACTCCGATTTTAGTCTTACCGAATCCTACTGAACCGTTTGTGGTGTATTGTGATGCGTCTTTGATTGGTTTAGGTGGAGTGTTGATGCAAGAAGGTAAGGTTGTGGCTTATGCTTCGAGGCAATTGAGGATTCATGAGAAGAATTACCCTACTCACGATTTGGAATTAGCGGCCGTGGTTTTTGTGTTGAAAATTTGGAGGCATTATCTCTATGGTGCAAGATTCGAAGTCTTTAGTGATCATAAAAGTTTGAAATATTTGTTTGATCAGAAAGAGTTGAATATGAGGCAACGAAGATGGTTGAAATTTTTGAAGGACTACGACTTTGGCTTGAATTACCATCCTGGTAAAGCTAAAGTGGTAGCTGATGCATTGAGCCGAAAGTCTTTGCATATGTCTATCTTGATGGTTAAAGAGTGGGAACTTTTGGAAACGTTTAGAGATTTGAGTTTGGTGTGTGAATTGACATCTGACAGCGTGAGCCTTGGTATGTTAAAGGTCACTAATGATTTTCTGTTAACCGTTAGCGAGAAACAGAAGTTGGATGTGAAATTTGTTGATTTGATGATGGTTGGAAATCAAAGTGTGAATGGTGACTTTAAAGTGGATGATAACGGTGTTTTGAGATTTCGTGGTAGAATTTGTATTCCTGATGATTCGGACTTGAAAAGGATGATTTTGGAGGAAGGACACCGGAGTAATTTGAGTATACATCCGGGAGCCAATAAGATGTATCAAGATTTAAAGAAGATCTTTTGGTGGTCTGGATTAAAGAGAGATGTGGCTCAGTTTGTGTATGCGTGTTTGACGTGTCAGAAATCTAAGGTGGAACATCAGAAGCCTAGTGGATTATTGGTACCGTTGGATATTCCCGAGTGGAAATGGGACAGCATTTCTATGGATTTTGTGACAGGGTTGCCGAATACACAGAGGGGACATAATGCCATTTGGGGGATTGTGGATAGGCTAACTAAATCAGCACATTTCATTCTGATTGACATCAGTTTTTCTTTGGAGAGGTTGGCTGAGATTTATATCAGTGTGATTGTGAAATTGCATGGTGTTCCATTGAGTATTGTTTCAGATCGAGATCCGAGGTTTACTTCCAGATTTTGGGAAAGTTTGCAAAAGGCGTTAGGTTCCAAGTTGAGATTGAGTTCGGCTTATCATCCATAGACGGATGGTCAGACCGAGAGAACTATTCAGTCGTTGGAAGATTTGTTGCGAGCATGTGTTCTTGAGCAAGGTGGTGCGTGGGATAGTTATCTTGCGTTGATTGAATTCATGTATAACAACAGTTTCCATTCGAGTATTGGAATGGCACCTTTTGAAGCGTTGTATGGAAGAAGATGTCGAACACCATTGTGTTGGCATGAATCTGGTGAGAGTTTGGTGGTTGGACCAGAGTTGGTGCAACAGACTACGGAAAAGGTGAAACTTATTCGTGAGAAAATGAAGGCTTCTCAGAGTAGGCAAAAGAGTTATCATGATCGAAGGAGGAAAGATCTTGAGTTTCAAGAGGGCGATCATGTATTTTTGAGAGTTACACCGGTGACGGGTGTTGGTCGTGCATTGAAGTCGAAGAAGCTTACTTCTCGGTTTATTGGTCCATACCAGATATCCGCGAGAGTGGGTGCTGTGGCTTATCGGGTGGCGTTGCCGCCGAGTATTTCGAATTTGCACGATGTGTTCCATGTTTCACAGCTTTGGAAGTATATTCTGAATCTGTCGCATGTGATTCCGATGGATGAAGTTGAGGTAAGGGAGAACCTTACGGTTGAGGCATTACCAGTGAGGATTTTGGATCGCGAGTTGAAGCGGTTAAGAGACAAGGATATTGCGCTTGTGGAAGTAGCATGGGGAGGCGCTGGTGAGGGAAATTTGACTTGGGAGTTGGAGAGTCGGATGCGGGAGTCGTATCCGGAGTTGTTCGTCTCAGGTAATATTTTTTAGGACGAAAATCTCTAAGTGGGGAGAGTTGTAACGCCCCAGTTTTTGTTAGATTTATTTAATCGAGTCGATTTAATTATTTTTATTATTATATTATTTTATTTTTTACTTTTATTTGATAATATATTATTTTTCATTGTTGTGATGTTTTATTGCGTTTTGAGAGCGTTTGCGAGATATTTGAGTGTAGGAGTATTTTGGTCATTTCACTTTATTTTTTCTTAAGTTAGAAAAATAGAAATAGAAAGAGAGAAAATTAGAGAGAAAGAAAAAGAGAAGAAGGAAAAGGGAAAGAAAATAGAAGAGAAAGAAGAAAAGAGAGAAAAACTTGGAAAGGAAGAAAATCAATCAACCGACTTTTCAAACACGATTAAATCGGGTAAGGGTGCGAAACTTGATTATATTATACTTGTGTATGATTATGTATGTATGTATTTGTTGATTATTGGATTGAAATTGAATATAGAGTAAAAACCATAATATGTTGAAATGGTTGGAAATTGATTCAAATTGTGTCTGAAATCATGTTTTAAGGGTCCTTATTGTTGATACAAGTTAGATAGGTGTTATTGAGCATTCAATTGGCATTTTCTGGTGTTTAGAAGAGATTTGGAGATGAAAATGGTTGAATTTCGTAGAAAAAATTATGCAGGAAACATTCTAGTTTTCCACTGCCCATACGCGTATCACTCAAGGCAATACGGGTATTGGTTAAGGCAATACGCGTATGGCAATGAAGGAATGAGGGCAATAAGCGTATGGAGTTCCATTTTCCCGACCATCTGCTCATTTGCGTAATGGTACGCGTAAGGAATTGGGCAATACGCGTATCAAGTGAGGCATTACGCGTATTAGGGTTTTAGAGGAATTTTTGAAGAGGCATTGGTCTCTGCTCATACGCATATCACCTTGGGCAATACGTGTATGGATGGCCGAGTGAGCTGGGCAATACGCGTATGGCTCAGGGCAATACGCGTAGGACCAGAGAGGGTGCAAAATGTTGTGTTTTCGCGATTCCTTTTCGTTTTACGTCCGTAACTTGTGTTCAGATTATCCGTTTTGAACATTCTTGGTATCGTTGGAAAGCTAATAAAATGCACTTTCTTATTAAAATGGTTTTGAGATTGTTGGCCAATTTAATTATGTCGGGAATTTGGAATAGTGTCGTTTTGTCGACTTTTACCGTTGTAATTGTGTGTAATTGATGTGTATCATGCAATGTGCTGTTGATATGGGTATTGTATGACTTGTGTGCTGTTGTGTGATGAAAATGCATGTGATAAAATGTTGTGATGATGGTTTGTGGCCTAAGGGCAAGAAAATACAATGTGTGGTATTTGATGATATATTCATGATTATGGATGTGTATATGTGTGCATTTGAATGTCATGAGTCATTGTATGCCAAGCATCATGATATGCATTCTTGTGATGTCGTGTGCCCTTGTGGGGTGTGAGCGAGACGATCGTGTGCCTTATACAAAGAGGTGTAAGCGATGATTATAGACGATCGTGTGCCTTATACAAAGAGGTGTGAGCGATCGGGTCGTGTACCTTATACAAAGAGGTGTGAGCGATCCATAAACGTCGTGTGCCTTATACAAAGAGGTGTGAGTGACGGGGAACATCGTTTGCCCGACGGGGAGTTACATTAAGTAACAAGCGATGGTTCCAATAGTTCCTGAGTGAACTAGTGATGAGATTGATGGATGGATGGTACCGCATTTGCATTGAGTCGTTGTGTCGGTCTCTTTGCATTTGCATAAATCATGAATGAATTGATTTTGTGTGGAATTGTGAATGGAATTGATGAGTTGAGATATATATATATATATATATATATATATATATATATATATATATATATATATATATATATATATATATATATATATATATATATATGTTGTTGATAAATGCATTAGGCTTGATTATATATTCCTTGGTGATGGATATATGAGATATGCATTGTATCGTTTTGTGTTTTAATTCTGGTATAAGTTGTGGTGAGAATATTTTACATGTGTATTTTGGTGTTATTATATAATTGTATGCAATTATATTATGATTGTGTTTCTCACCCTTTTGCTATTTTAAATGCTCTATGAGGCATTGCAGATTAGATGTTGGAGGTCTTTTTGTGAAGCTTAGGTCTTCATTCTTTTGTCGGTCGGCTCTGATATGTAGCACCGGGTAGTCGGGGAGATCATTGTGATTTATTGTGTGTATATATATATATATATATATTGGATTGTACATGTATGAATCTGTGCATGACAGACAAACTTTTTATGTGATATATATATATATATATATATATATGAGATTCAGTTTCAGATTTTCCGCTTTTATTTTGTATCTGAATTGTGGGTAGTAGGAACTAAGTTCCTCTGTTAATTGATACATGATTGTTGCATATCTTTATGAGCAGGTTTATTGTGTTTTATTTCAAATGATGTGACGCCTCAGTCTATGCCATGAATGTTTTAATTATACTCTGATGAATTTATTTTTTTTATCGCTTTATCTATTTGGGGGTATAGATTGGGGGTGTTACACGTCCTCACAGGATGCATGACATTGATCATTTGTGAGTGATTACTGTTTCTTGTCAGAGGGAACAATAAGAGAGTTAATGGTTGCGTTCAGCAGGTGTGTTAAACAGAGGGTGCACTCTTGAAGACATGAAGATGTGTCTTATGTTTTCTAGTCATTAGCTTGGGTGTTCTGTGGAGGAGCACCAGTTACCTTAGTCAGCGGGAGAGGCCTCTTGATCTGAGATGAAGTTCCAGTTTGCATTTGTGCATCAAGCAAACTGAGATGTCAAGGAGGATGGCTTGACATTATTGTTGAAGTTCCAATTTGCATTTGTGCGTCAAGCAAACTGAGATGTCAAGGAGGATGGCTTGACATTATTGTTGAAGATCCAGTTTGCATTTGTGCGTTAAGAAAATTGAGATGCCAAGGAGGATGTCTTGACATTTTGTATTGTTGCAAGTTGTGGGAGACTTGGCAGTGCAAGTGAAATGGTTCTTATTGGATGCTTAAGAATCATTGTTTGATTCTGGGAGAATTTATTTTTCTCTTGTAGACTGGGATCATATTTTTGTTAAGAAATCTCTGTAAGACCATATCAGAAGAAGAACCTATGAAGAATGACAATGTCTGACACAATGTCAGGACATTGTTGTTAAACATGTTGCATGTAATAGATTTGTTGGTCGGTGTTCTTAAAAGAAGGAACAGCCAACAGTCTTGGCCGGTGAGCATTTAGTGGAGTGAGTTTCCTTAATTAAGGGGTCTTTGAATTGACCAGAGTTATTTTCTGCGGTTCGTTACTTCCTAAGGAATTTGCTTGGCTATAAATAAGACTGTATCGATTTATCCTTGTCTCATCCTTCCATTTAGTGATCGATGGAATTTTTCAAACTATGGGTATGTTGTATCTGGGTTTGGGGTTGTCTTAGTCACTTTTGCCAATTTTTGGCTAAAAAGGGGGAGAAGAAGGAAGTCATCTTTCTGTTGTTTTCTGGGTACATTCCTGCAGGCGTTCTGCAAGAATGCTGGATAAAATGCTCTGACATCTTAACTTGTTTCTTTTGTGTTTCTTTTGTGTCTTGTGATCTGAGTTAAAAAATAGGTTGTGACTTGTGATTTGAGTTACATATTTTATGTACTCTATGTCACGACTGTTTAAGCTCTTTCTGGAATTCAGGAAGAAGATATCAGAAGGGTAACTCTCAAGATGAAGGGACTCAAGGACCTTTATCAACTTCGCTCATCCAGCACAGAAGGGAATGCTTTAGCCAAAATTTGTCAAAAGGGGGAGATTGAAAGCTCCTGTGGTTTGACGAAATTTTGGTAAAACATGATTATGATAAAGATGAAGAAATCTGCTCAAGATTAAAGATGTCGACAAAGATGTTCTAACATCTTACTAATATAGCAGGTTTAATTACTTAACAAATTTGTCAAAAGATTTGGTGCAAATTTGCAGAGTGGGTAAAGGAGAAACGATTGAAGGCCCAAGACAACAGAAGACTATATAAGGAGACTTAGACCTAGGGTTAAAAAACTGTACTTTTTGTATCGCTTGTAACTTTGTAACCTAGTTCTCTTGTGTTGAATAAGGGTTTAGGGTTTGAGAGTCGTTGGCTCTCTTAAGAGTTGTAAGTCTCCACTCTGTATTATGGGATGCAGGGTGGAAGGCATAGGTACAGGGACACAACCAGAAACCTGTAGGTAATGGTTGTTGTATTGTTCTTGGACGAAGCTTTGAAGCAAGTCCAAGATAAATTGAAGGTCAAGAAACCGCGATAGTTCTGAATTGGTAGAAGACAGAGATATCACAGGTGGTGATTAAGGGAAGTGAGTGGGGTATCTCGTATCAGGGTTCTAAACGTTTGAGTTTAACCTTGGTAAAGATGTTCATGGGGTAGATGTTAGGGATAAAGTTGTAAACATAGGAGTTTAACTTTGTAACAGTCTACACAATAGTGAAGTCTTCTTCCTGTATTGGTATCCCCCAGATGTAGGTGAATTGCACCGAACCGGGTTAACAATTACTGTCTTATTTAATATTCTGCAATTTACAGTTTTGTTAATGTTCTTGACTGACATGTTGGATCAGATGTCGTGACATCTGTGATGGTGCATTTCTGATATTCAAGGTATCAGTCTGCTGTTGCGCCTCCAAGTTTAAAAGATTATGTAGCACAATGTCTTGACATCTGTTAGGACATCTGATGTCTGCATAGGCCAAAATTTCATATTTGATTAAGAAATACCAAAGAGCTTCTAGTTGTACTCAATTTACATTCTATTATGGTATCAGTTGATATGAAACATTGTCCTTCTTGATCGCCTTCTTTTTCCAAAGAGAACTTTAACAATAATCAACAATGATAGATAATGAGTTTGATTTTGACTTTGTTCGCACAAAGAATGCAAATCCTACAAGTCCCATAAAATCATCTAATTCTATTAGCAATCAAAATCAAGCACAACCAAACATGTAAAGTAAATCTCCAAAGACGTGACTCCAAAGGAACTAGATTAGCCAAAATCATTAACTTAATAAGGACAGAAAGTTAAAGTCTAGCACTATGAATCACCATCGACAAAATCGAATATTCCAAAAATAGCAAGAACATTCCTCTCTAAGAAATGTGTCAAAACTCTTAAAATGGTATTGACTCGAACAGAGAATATGATTCTTCAGTCAATCAGAGAAAGTACACGAGTATGCCAAAGACTTGTCAATATACCATTTTCAAGAAGTGAAAATACTGTTATCTTCTAAATCTTAAAAAAAATCATATTGTTTCAGAATTTTCAAATAGACATAACCATTAAATGTCATATCATAGTTAATTCACCTTTAATCCTAGACTAATCCCCCATTGAAACAAACACTTCAAAAAAAGAAGAAAGATCTCATGGAAAGACAAATGACCACCCAAGCCATCTAAAATCATATACCACATTGTAGTCATAATTTCACATGTCACAAAAAGGTGAGAAATGCATTATAAGTGTTAAAGAACAACCCATAGGAAATACCACCAATGATTAGTAAGACTTTTCACTTAAAAAGGTTTTCCCTTATTGGTATTATGTCTTGAATGTTAGACGATAGACTTCGATCTAGAGGGGGTGAATAGATCACAAATTTTATAACTAAAAACTTTTGGCAAAAATCTGTTTTCAAAAATATGGCACAACGGAAAAACGACCCGGATCGAATCGTCTAACCGAACATACTATGGAAAAGCTATATGCGCAACGTAAACATTTTGGAATGATAATGAATACAAATCGTTCAACAATTATCAAGTCACAGATCAATCAAATGCAAAGCTCTTCATAATGCATATTGCCAATGAACACAAAGTGATAAAAATACACACAAACAATTTATCGAACACTTTGTGTGCGATTGATCACGTTTGGAAATTTGATTTATTTTGTTGATGTTAAAAGTCAATCACAATCAAAGTGATTGTGATTATATCAACAACAACAATTTAAAAGAAATTTGAAAATAATTTCCAATCGAAACAACAACGAAACTGATAATTTGCAAGGACAACGATTAAAGAAAATTAAAGCGATAAAGAGACACAAAGATTTGTTTAGGCAGTTCCTCAATTGCCTCGCTATGGGTACGTCTGTCCTCAATCCGAAATCGAATTGAGATACTTGCAATTAACCTTAACTTTGCAAAATCGTTTATACAAGAGATGAAGAACTCAAACCCCAAATCCCTATGATTTGTGTTGATTCTTGCACCTCCAAACCCTTGATCAAGTGACCAACAATGCGACTACAATCCTCTGATTATCCCGAGAACGCAACTTATTGAAACCCAAGATTCCCGAGCACAAATCACCGTCTCGCACTACTCCCGTGCAAGGAAACCACCTTGTCCTAAGGCCTTCACTCGGTCGAATCTGTGTTGACATGATCTTGTCTGAAACCTTCAAAGGCCAAGGCTAGGTGTATATCCTTAAGAGGTACTTTTCACAAAATTATAAGAAAATGGGTTAGCACAGAAAAGTATCGCCTAAGGCCTTGGCAAGAAATGGGTACACATAGCCTTGGCCTTATCTTGGTTTTTAAAATTCACGTTTACCCACACCCGCATTCTCCCTCAGTTAAATCATTTTTTCCTTATTAAATTCAGACAGGTTTAGTCGAGTTATTAGTTGTATATCTTATTATCATACATTTTCTAGCTATTGTTGTTAAGTTTGTTAGTGTGTTTGTTAAAAATTGTTAACCCTAACCCTTAAAATATCTCAAAGTGACTCCTTCATCGACAACACACAAACTCTTTGGCTCAAACTCCAAAATCAATTCTCCAAAGCCAATCGTTTATGCATGTATGATTTATTGTAACAACCTCTATTTGATAAGACAAGGAAAATATATGTAGGTTCCTTCTACAACGAGATAAAGACCAAATCGGAAGATCTTAAATATTTACATGTTCTACCTATTTACACCTACGACACAACCCAATCAATAAACAAATGGGTTATACATATCATTTGATTCTTAAAGGGCCTTAATGATGGATAAGATGCTCTGACATCTTAACTTGTTTCTTTTGCGTTTCTTTTGTGTCTTGTGATCTGAGTTGAAAAACAGGTTGTGACTTGTGATCTGAGTTACATATTTTATGTACTCCATGTCACGAATGTTTAAGCTCTTTCTGGAATTCAGGAAGAAGATATCAGAAGGGTAACTCTCAAGATGAAGGGACTCAAGGACCTTTATCAACTTCGCTCATCCAGTACAGAAGGGAATGCTTTAGCCAAAATTTGTCAAAAGGGGGAGATTGAAAGCTCCTATGGTTTGACAAAATTTTGGTAAAACATGTCTATGATAAAGATGAAGAAATCTGATCAAGATTAAAGATGTCGACAAAGATGTTCTAACATCTTACTTATACAGTAGGTTTAATTACTTAACAAATTTGTCAAAAGATTTGGTGCAAATTTGCAGAGTGGGTAAAGGAGAAACGATTGAAGGCCCAAGACAACAGAAGACTATATAAGGAGACTTAGACCTAGGGTTAAAAAACTGTACTTTTTGTATCGCTTGTAACTTTGTAACCTAGTTATCTTGTGTTGAATAAGGGTTTAGGATTTGAGAGTCGTTGGCTCTCTTAGGAGTTGTAAGTCTCCACTCTGTATTATGGGATGCAGGGTGGAAGGCATAGGTACAGGGACACAACCAGAAACCTGTAGGTAATGGTTGTTGTATTGTTCTTGGACGAAGCTTTGAAGCAAGTCCAAGATAAATTGAAGGTCAAGAAACCGCGACAGTTCTAAATTGGCAGAAGACAGAGATATCACAGGTAGTGATTAAGGGAAGATAGTGGGGTATCTCGTATCAGGGTTCTAAACGTTTGAGTTTAACCTTGGTAAAGATGTTCATGGGGAAGATGTTAGGGATAAAGTTGTAAACGTGGGAGTTTAACTTTGTAACAGTCTACACAATAGTGAAGTCTTCTTCCTGGATTGGAATCCCCCAGATGTAGGTGAATTGCACCGAACTGGGTTAACAATTACTGTCTTATTTAACATTCTGCAATTTACGGTTTTGTTAATGTTCTTGACTGACATGTTGGATCAGATGTCGTGACATCTGTGATGGTGCAGTTCTGATATTTAAGGTATCAGTCTGCTGTTGCGCCTCCATGTTTAAAAGATTATGTAGCACAATGTCTTGACATCTGTTAGGACATCTGATGTCTGCATAGGCCAGAATTTCATATTTGATTAAGAAATACCAAAGAGCTTCTAGTTGTACTCAATTTACATTCTATTATGGTATTAGTTGATATGAAACATTGTCCTTCTTGATCGCCTTCTTTTTCCAAAGAGAAATTTAACAATAATCAACAATGATAGATAATGAGTTTAATTTTGACTTTGTTTGCACAAAGAATGCAAATCCTACAAGTCCCATAAAATCATCTAATTCTATTAGAAATCAAAATCAAGCATAACCAAACATGTAAAGTAAATCTCCAAAGACCTGACTCCAAAGGAACTAGATTAGCCAAAATCATTAACTTAATAAGGACAGCAAGTTAAAGTCTAGCACTATGAATCACCATCGACAAAATCGAATATTCCAAAAATAGCAAGAACATTCCTCTCTAAGAAATGGGTCAAAACTCTTAAAATGGTATTGACTCGAACAAAGAATATGATTCTTCAGTCAATCAGAGAAAGTACACGAGTATGCCAAAGACTTGTCAATATACCATTTTCAAAAAGTGAAAATACTTTTATCTTCTAAATCTTAAAAAAAAATCGTATTGTTTCAGAATTTTCAAATAGACATAACCATTAAATGTCATATCATAGTTAATTCACCTTTAATCCTAGACTAATCCCCCATTGAAACAAACACTTCAAAAAAAGAAGAAAGATCTCATGGAAAGACAAATGACCACCCAAGCCATCTAAAATCATATACCACATTGTAGTCATAATTTCACATGTCACAAAAAGGTGAGAAATGCATTATAAGTGTTAAAGAACAACCCATAGGAAATACCACCAATGATTAGTAAGACTTTTCACTTAAAAGGGTTTTCCCTTATTGGTATCATGTCTTGAATGTTAGACGATAGAATTCGATGTAGAGGGGGTGAATAGATCACAAATTTTATAACTAAAAACTTTTGGCAAAAATCTGTTTTCAAAAATATGGCACAGCGGAAAAACGACCCGGATCGAATCGTCTAACCGAACATACTATGGAAAAGCTATATGCGCAACGTAAACATTTTGGAATGATAATGAATACAAATCGTTCAACAATTATCAAGTCACAGATCAATCAAATGCAAAGCTCTTCGTAATGCATATTGCCAATGAACACAAAGTGATAAAAATACACACAAACAATTTATCGAACACTTTGTGTGCGATTGATCACGTTTGGAAATTTGATTTATTTTGTTAATGTTAAAAGTCAATCACAATCAAAGTGATTGTGCTTATATCAATAACAACAATTTAAAAGAAAGTTGAAAATAATTTCCAATCGATATAACAACGAAACCGATAATTTGCAAGAACAACGATTAAAGAAAATTAAAGCGATAAAGAGACAAAAAAATTTGTTTAGGCAGTTCCTCAATCGCCTCGCTATGGGTACGTCTGCCCTCAATCCGAAATCGAATTGAGATACTTGCAATTAACCTTAACTTTGCAAAATCGTTTATACAAGAGATGAAGAACTCAAACCCCAAATCCCTATGATTTGTGTTGATTCTTGTACCTCTAAACCCTTGATCAAGTGACCAACAATGCGACTACAATCCTCCAATTATCCCGAGAACGCAACTTGTTGAAACCCAAGATTCACGAGCACAAATCACCGACTCACACTACTCCCTTGCAAGGAAACCACCTTGTCCTAAGGCCTTCACTCGGTCGAATCTGTGTTGACATGATCTTGTCCGAAACCTTCAAAGGCCAAGGCTAGGTGTATATCCTTAAGAGGTACTTTTCACAAAATTATAAGAAAATGGGTTAGCACAGAAAAGTACCTCCTAAGTTAAATCAATTTTTCCTTATTAAATTCAGACAGGTTTAGTCGAGTTATTAGTTGTATATCTTATTATCATACATTTTCTAGCTATTGTTTGGTAAGTTTGTTAGTGTGTTTGTTAAAAATTGTTAACCCTAACCCTTAAAATATCTCAAAGTGACTACTTCATCGACAACACACAAACTCTTTGGCTCAAACTCCAAAATCAATTCTCCAAAGCCAATCGTTTTTGCATGTATGATTTACTGTAACAACTCTATTCGATAAGACAAGGAAAATATATGTAGGTTCATTCTAAAACGAGATAAAGAACAAATAGGAAGATCTTAAATATTTACATGTTCTACCTATTTACACCTACGACACAACCCAATCAATAAACAAATGGGTTATACATATCATTTGATTCTTAAAGGGCCTTAATGATGTGAGTTCTACTTTCCGTAGGATATTTATTTTGAATGATGTCAAAACAAGGATAGTGTAGAGTTAATATATATTGGATGGTATCCTCTGATTTTAGATGTGAATTTTAGCCTTAGGAAGCCTTAAAATGGTTTGGAAAATTATCATATATCATACATGCATTGAAAACAAGGTTTTTGTGAAAAAAGCATTAAAAAACAAGTTTTTATGATAACACTACAGATAGGCCGACACACACGTGTGTAGGTCAACTTATAGAAACTTTTGCTTCAGTATAGGTCAACACACAAACTGTTCAGGTCAACCTTCACGCATCAGTAATAAAGGCTGTAGACATTGTTCATTGGCTTGCCAACTTACATCGACACAAGACCTCTACAGACCGACCTAAGACCTTCAAAGGTCGACCTAATTACCTTGATAGGTCGACTTATTGCTTTTAAAGGTTGACACACACAATGCACTTTTTCAAAAATTTCATTTTTCCTCCATCCATTTGCATTCTTTTTGCTTCATATCTCATATATATATATATATATATATATATATATATATATATATATATATATATATATATGTGTGTGTGTGTGTGTGTGTGTGCGCGTGTGTGCGTGTGTGTATGTGTGCGTGTGATGCATATATATATATATATATATATATATATATATATATATATATATATATATATATGCATGTATGAGTATGATGCATATATTGCTTTTAAAGATCGACCTAATTACCTTGATAGGTCGACTTATTGCTTTTAAAGGTTGACACACACAATGCCCTTTTTTAAAAATTTCATTTTTCCTCCATCCATTTGCATTCTTTTTGCTTCATATCTCATACATATACATATGTGTGTGTGTGTGTGTGTGTGTGTGTGTGTGTGTGTGTGTGCGCGTGTGTGTATGTGTGTGTGTGTGTGTGTATATGCATCATACACATACATGCATATATATATATATATATATATATATATATGCATCACGCACACACACATACACATACGCACGCGCACGCTCACACACACATATATATATATATATATATATATATATATATATATATATATATACATACTCATACATGCATCATTTTCTAGTAAGGTTCTAGTGTAAAACCTAAACGAAACTAGAATTTCAAAGATACTCATCATCTTTAACCTTTCTTCTATGCATACACACAATCAAACTACACATAATTGTTTTTTGATTGGATGATCGTCTAGATTAGAGTTGATAACGTCCAATTAGATTGGTGTAACGATATTATTGGGTTGAGTTCTTTGAGTGTTTCAAATAAGAAACCCAAGATGGGGTTTTCCTTCAAGATCATTTAGGATTTGAAGGTTTTGGACATGATTATGTAAAACGGACCCGATCCAGTGAAGGCCTTGGGACAAGATGGTTTCCTTGCAAGGGATTTGCGTGAGACGATGGATATTTTTTGTAAGTCTTGGGTTCAACAAGTGTGTGCTTGGGATTAATCCGACCAAACGAAAAACCTTGAGATGGAAGGTCTTGCAAGGTAGTAACAAGAATTGGTGAATTGAAGCAGCATTGTGATAAGTGCAAATTGTACCTATTTGTGTATATATGTTTTGTTGCACTTATCAGTACTTTTTGTCTATATCGTTCAAATAAACCCCCACTTTGTTTATAAATACGTTTATTTTACGTTTTAGTGTATATATTGCGTATTGCGTAAATATTACTTAGTTTAATTGATTGTTATCTCAATTTTGTAGGAAGTAAATAAATGGTATCTTGCCATATTCTTGAAGAGCATTGAATAAGCTTTCCAACGCTTCCGACCGTGCGTAAATCGGAGTTTCGGTGTGGAAGTTGTGGCCAAAATAAGGACTGGTTTTCTGTCTTGTTCGCACTGCGAACTGGCAGCGAATGTTCACTTTGCGAAGGTCCAGCGAAGGTCCCAGCGAAGGCTGGCAGTGAGTTACAAAAGAGAAATAAGCCAAGGTTCGCACTGCGAACCTATCAGCGAGCATTCGCACTGCGAATGGTTCGTTCGCACTGCGAACCAACGAAGGAAAGCAAAGGCGGTTTGGTGATCAGAGGCACTTAAAGTGCCATTTTTTGAGTCATTCGCACTGCGAACCATGCAGAATTTGCAATGTATATAGTTCATTTCAGTTACCTTTTTAGGAATGGTTTTGGGGGTTTTTGCTCCAACTCCATCAAACTTCATTTCTTCATAGGATTAGCTTAGAAAACAACTGTGGAGCATGCATATGGATGATCCGGAGTGGATTGATCGTCGACCGGCTCCGACAATCCGCGAGATGTTTGGTTCATTTCTCTTCTTCTTTGTGTTTTTCTTTATGGTTGGGTTGTGTATATGTATTTGTTGTGATCTCATGTGAAATTCTGGTATTAGACGTGTGATGTTAAGGTGTGATGTCACAACAACACACTCTGCACAATGGACAGCAATAACAGTAAAATAACGCCAAGAATTGTTGACCCAGTTCGGTTATAACCAACCTACTCTGGGGGCTACCAAGCCAGGGATGGAATTCACTACTTGTAGATATAATTTATAGACTCAACAATCCATTGACAATCTCCTAAACTTATACTCTACTAATGACTTCCTACCTAAGAAACCACTTAGGTATGAGAACACCACTCAATCCCTTACAAACACTCAACGAAACCACTTTTAGTACCCTTGATCTTACTTCACAGCTTCGATCAAATCACACAACTCTCTTTGCTTCACAGCTTTAGAGAGGACAGAAACTCAACACCTATTCAAACCCTAGAATAGTGTAAATACAAGCACTTTAAACAAACTCTAGACACTAAGCCTTCTGCTCTTGATCTTCTGAATGTTTTCTGTCGCCTTTTTCCTTTGGTCTTGTGCGCTTTATATAGCTCCTGAATTGGGCTTGGACTTGTCACAATATTTGATCAGATTTATTAATTAAAACTGAATCTTCAAAATAGATTTTATCCCCAAAATCTTTTTAAATCTTCAACCTTTTAATTCTCCAACAGACCTGCAATCAAATCTCCCATGTACCAGAAAATATCTATCCCAAGATATTCTCATCCAATGAGTCAACCACTCTCCACAATTCCAGCTAATACGCGTGCCCTAATAACATGTCCTACTGTTATTAATTCTGCAGGTCTGATGTTACAACATCACCTGTGTGACATCAGACATCCAACTTCAGCAATTAACTACTTAACACAGCCCAGTGTTAAGACTTCAATGTTACAACATCAGCACCTTGACATCAACATTGAATATCCTTTGTTTTACCAAAATTCCAGCCAATCCAGGAACTATCAATCTCCCTCTTTGGCTAATTTGGGCTAAAACAACCTCTACACTCTGCAAACAACTTCTGCACTCTGTAAACAACTTCTGCACCTTCAGAGATTTCAGCAGCGGAATAATCTTCAATAAATTTGAAACTCATTAGCAGCAGTTTGACAGTCTACATAGTCTTCATCACTTGATCTGCTGCAGCACCATCTTCATTATTGACAACAGCCAATTGGTGCTCCCCCTCAAGAACATGAACCAGCACCACAGCTGTTCAATAGCTTACAATATGCAGCACTTTACTCCCCCTTGATGTCTGCTTGGCTGCACTCTTCAAATGTCAAAACTCCCCCTTTTTATCTGCATCACATTAGCAGCATATGGCAATAATCCTCTTGACTATCTTGGCTATGTTCTCCCCCCTTTTTAGCCATAATTAGGAAAACTTCACCTGGCAGTTGACTACACATTTTCAGAACCACCCCAACTGCCCACAACCCCTCTAGTAGATTCAGTATTCATTAATGCAGATTCCCAATTTGCTTCTTAACCTTTCAAATTGGTTTGCATCCAAGGCTTTAGTGAATATGTCAGCCAACTGGTTCTCTGTGGCGACAGGTTCCAAGGTAACAACTTTTTCTTCTACCAGATCCCTTATGAAATGATGCCTTATGTCTATGTGCTTTGTCCTACTGTACTGTATAGGATTTTTAGATATATTAATTGCACTCAGATTATCGCATTACAAAGTCATAACATCTTGTTTAACATTGTATTCACTCAACATCTGTTTCATCCATACCAGCTGAGAGCAACTACTTCCTGCCGCTATATACTCCGCTTCAGCAGTTGAGAGAGATACACAATTCTGCTTCTTGTTGAACCAGGAAATCAGATTGTTCCCTAGAAAGAAACACCCTCCTGAAGTGCTTTTTCTATCATCTGCACTTCCAGCCCAATCAGCATCACAGTATCCTTTTAAAACTGTCCCAGAATCACGGCTATACAACATTCCATAGTCACTTGTGCCATTTACATATTTCAGAATCCTCTTCACTTGATTCACGTGACTTACCTTAGGATCAGATTGATATCTAGCACACACTCCAACAGCAAAGGAAATATCAGGTCTGCTTGCTGTGAGATATAGTAAACTCCCAATCATACTTCTGTACAAGCTGTGATCCACACTCACTCCATTCTCATCCTTGGATAGCTTCAAATGGGTGGGAGCAGGTGTCCTTTTGTGATTGGATTTATCTAGGCCAAACTTCTTTACTATGCTCTTAGCATATTTGCTTTGAGAAATAAAGATAGAATCCTCCATTTGTCTGACTTGCAACCCAAGGAAGTAGCTAAGTTCTCCAACCAAACTCATTTCAAATTCTGATTGCATTTGTTGGACAAACTGTTTTACCATAGCATCTGACATCCCCCCAAATACAATGTCATCCACATAAATTTGGGCTACCATTAATTTTCCTCCATCTTCCTTGACGAACAAGGTTTTGTCAATGCCTCCTTTTCTATACCCATTTGCTACTAAGAATTCTGTCAACCGCTCATACCAGGCCCTTGGAGCTTGTTTTAAGCCATACAGTGCCTTCCTCAGTTTGAACACATGATTGGGGAAGTTTGGATCAGTGAATCCTTTAGGTTGATCTACATAGACTTCTTCATTTAGATAGCCATTTAGAAAGGCGCTCTTCACATCCATTTGGAACAGCTTGAATCTTAGGTTACAAGCCATACCCAAAAGTAGTCTGATGGATTCTAGTCTCGCCACTGGAGCAAACGTCTCATCAAAGTCGATTCCCTCCACTTGAGTATAACCTTGTGCAACAAGTCTCGCTTTGTTCCTTGTAACCACTCCAAGCTCGTCTGACTTGTTTTTGTAGATCCACTTTGTTCCAATAACATTCACCCCTTCTGGTCTTGGCACAAGATCCCAGACTTCATTTCTCTTGAACTGCTCCAGTTCTTCTTGCATAGCATTTATCCAGAATTCATCTGTCAGAGTGTAACATTTACTACCAAACACATGGAAGTACTTAACATTAGGTTTTCTTCCCTTCCATAGTTCATATAGAGTAGATGAAGTGCCTCTTCTTAGGGTAACTCTGTTGTGAATGTAGCAGGCGGTGTTCATGGCTTCAGCCCAGAAGTGATAAGGTAGTTTCTTGGCATGAATCATTGCTCTAGCCGACTCTTGTATAGTTCTGTTCTTCCTCTCAACAACTCCATTTTGCTGAGGGGTGATAGGAGATGAAAACTCATGACTTATACCTTCAGACGAGCAAAATTCTTCAAACTTGCTATTTTCAAACTCTCTTCCATGATCACTTCTAATTCTGATGACCTTACTCTCCTTTTCTCTTTGGAGTTTATGACAGAGCTCTTTAAAGACATCAAACACCTCAGATTTGTCTTTGATGAAATTCACCCAGGTGTATCTTGAGTAGTCATCCACAACTACATAAGCATATTTCTTTCCACCCAGACTTTCAACCTGCATAGGCCCCATCAAATCCATATAAAGGAGTTCCAACACCTTGGAGGTGGTGTCATGTTGAAGCTTCGGATGAGACATCTTTGTCTGCTTTCCTTTTTTACAGTCTCCACACACCTTTCCTTCCTCAATACTAAGTTTGGGAATCCCTCTGACTGCTTTTGAGGAGATGATTCTCTTCATTCCTTTTAGGTGAAGATGTCCCAGTTTCTGATGCCATATTTTGACATCATCTTCTTTAGCAAGCACACACGTGGAGGAATTTGAATTTTGCGGCACCCAAAGATAACAATTGTCCTTAGATCTGGCTCCCTTCATAATGACTTCTCCTTTGTCATCTTTCACATTACATTCAGACTTTGTGAAGTCTACTTTGAATCCTTGATCACAAAGTTGACTAATACTAATCAAATTAGCTGCTAGTCCTTTAACGAGAAGAACATTCTCCAGCTTGGGAGTACTGTCACAGTTTAGTCTTCCAATTCCCTTTATCTCTCCTTTGATCCCATCACCAAATGTAACATAGCCAGAAGACTGAGGTTTCACATCAACAAGTAGATTCTTTACTCCAGTCATGTGTCTTGAACACCCACTGTCAAAATACCAGTCATCTTTGGTAGAAACCCTCAAGGAAGTGTGAGCTATCAAGCTGGTAACTTTAGGTATCCATTTCTTCATCACCTTAGGCCTAACCTCTTGCTGTTTGGGTTGATGAGCAGAATTAGGATATCCGTGAAGCTTGAAGCACGAGGACTGCATATGACCAATCCTGCCACAATAGAAGCATCTGACTCTGCCGTTTCTAAAGTGGTTAAATCTTCTCCCACTTTGACAATTCTGTGGCTGCCACCCATACTGTTGTCTCCTTATTCCATAGTTGAATTGTCTTCTGCTGTATTGATGATGCTGTCTCTTAGTCTGTCTTCTATGGTGATGTGGTTTCCTTCTTCCATAAGTCACAGCATTGTTGTACGTATAACTATACCATTTTTCCTGATGTTGATACCTCTGCTGAGACATGTTCTGGTCGAACTTGACAGCTTGCATATTCTGGTGATATTGGGGAGGCATATACTGACTAGCTCCTTGGGGCTGTATCTTCCTCTGATGTGGGCCATTCTTCTTCTCAGCATTCTGGGGCTGAACAACCTTCTTTGGGGAAGGGCCCTGTTTCGTAGGTTGATGTTGAGAAAACGGTTGAGACATCTCCCTTTTTGTTCCTGAAGTGCTAGCCACATATCCTATGCCTGATTTATCTCCAGCAGATTTCACTAACTGAAGAATTTTATCAAGATCAGCAGTACCACTGTTCATCATCCTAATGAATTTAGTCATATGATCCAGTTGGGACTTAACTAGCACAACTTCGTTTTCTCGGTCAGCTTTTTCATTTTCAAGCTGAGCAATCTGTTGCTTATGATACTTGTTTTCTTGACAAATTTCAGTACTTTTCAAACACAGCTCTCGATAAGTAGAAGCTAGCTCCTCATACGTTATTTCTTCATCACTACCATCATCAGACACAACAGTTCCTGTTAAGGCTCTAGCATGCTTTGCTGACTCACCATCACTTTCACTATCAGATTCAGACCAGGAAACTGACATGCCCTTCTTCCGCTTCTTCAAGAATGTGGGACATTCTTTCTTGACATGTCCATACCCTTCACATTCAAAGCACTGAACACCTCTATCCTGAGCAGTCTTCTCTTCATCTTTCTCTTTTGGATTGGTGGTGGTGTCAGAGGAACTGTTCTTAACACTAGGCTTGTAGTTATTGTTCCATCTTTTTAACACTTTGTTGAACTGCTTTCCCAACATTGCAATGGCTTGTGACAAATCTTCCTGAGAATCTTTGACTACCTTATCTTCTGCAGGAGTGGAGACCAAGGCAATACCCTTGGGTTTCTTTTCTGGTTCTTCTTCATTTAAACCAAGTTCAAACGTCTGAAGAGATCCAATGAGCTCATCTACTCTCATCTTGCTGATGTCTTGAGCTTCTTCAATGGCAGTCACTTTCATCTTGTATCTCTTAGGTAAGGACCTAAGGATCTTCCTTACGAGCTTTTCCTCTGTCATCTTCTCACCAAGAGCACTGGATGCATTAGCCAGTTCCAGAACATTCATGTGGAAGTCATGAATGGTCTCATCATCCTTCATCTTCAGGCTTTCAAATTTTGATGTTAAAATCTGAAGTCGTGATATCTTGACTCTAGATGTTCCTTCATGAGTAGCCTGCAAGATATCCCACGCTTCTTTATCAACTTCACAGGTATTGATTAACCTAAAGATATTCTTATCCACTCCATTGAAGATGGCATTCAGAGCTTTGGAATTTCCAAGGGCAAGCTCATCTTCCTCCTTGGTCCACTCTTCTTCAGGCTTTAGCTTAGAGGTGCCTTCTTTATCTTTACCAGCATCATCCTTCTCACACATGACATGTGCTTTCCACTCTTTAATAACAGCCTTCCAAGCCCTACTGTCCAAGGATTTTAAGAAGGTGGTCATCCTTGGCTTCCAATAGTCATAATTGGATCCATCCAAAATAGGGGGTCTGTTGACGAATCCTCCTACTTCTTTGTCCATCTTTTCACCAGAAAGTAACTTCCATAGATCTCACCCAGAGACAGACAGGATGCCTGCTCTAATACCAATTGAAATTCTGGTATCAGACGTGTGATGTTAAGGTGTGATGTCACAACAACACACTCTGCACAATGGACAGCAATAACAGTAAAATAACACCAAGAATTGTTGACCCAGTTCGGTTACAACCAACCTACTCTGGGGGCTACCAAGCCAGGGATGGAATTCACTACTTGTAGATATAATTTACAGACTCAACAACCCGTTGACAATCTCCTAAACTTATACTCTACTAATGACTTCCTACCTAAAAAACCACTTAGGTATGAGAACACCACTCAATCCCTTACAAACACTTAAAGAAACCACTTTGAGTACTCTTGATCTTACTTCACAGCTTCGATCAAATCACACAACTCTCTTTGCTTCACAGCTTTAGAGAGGACAGAAACTCAACACCTATTCAAACCCTAGAATAGTGTAAATACAAGCACTTTAAACAAACTCTAGACACTAAGCCTTCTGCTCTTGATCTTCTGAATGTTTTCTGTCGCCTTTTTCCTTTGGTCTTGTGCGCTTTATATAGCTCCTGAATTGGGCTTGGACTTGTCACAATATTTGATCAGATTTGTTAATTAAAACTGAATCTTCAAAACAGATTTTATCCCCTAAATCTTTTTAAATCTTCAACCTTTTAATTCTCCAACAGACCTGCAATCAAATCTCCCATGTAACAGAAAATATCTATCCCAAGATATTCTCATCCAATGAGTCAACCACTCTCCACAATTCCAGCTAATACGCGTGCCCTAATAACATGTCCTGCTGTTATTAATTATGCAGGTCTGATGTTACAACATCACCTGTGTGACATCAGACATACAACTTCAGCAATTAACTACTTAACACAGCCCAGTGTTAAGACTTCAATGTTACAACATCAGCACCTTGACATCAACATTGAATATCCTTTGTTTTACCAAAATTCCAGCCAATCCAGGAACTATCATCATGTATATTTGTCGCCCATGGCGCTGTATAAAACTTGCTTTACAAATTTTTTTTGGTGATTGTCTCTGATTTTTGCTTTATGTGCGGGGTATGGGTTGCGTTAGAGATAACCGTCGCAAACTTCGATTAGGGATGATTGTCTGTTAGTTTCTGGATTCTAGAGATAGATTTAGGGCTAGCAATCTTCAATAGGCGTCGAAACTTAATGCCTCCGTGCCTTGAGCTAGCGTACGAAAGTATCGGCAATGGTAACACGGTTGTTCTCTCAACTTTGCGTTAGACATAACCTGTGTTGTGAGCGATGCTGGGTGATATTGAGGAGTATTGTAGGTTGAGTATAACTGGTCGGTAAGTTTAAGTTTGTGAGGAGTGATTTATATGCATTGCCGGACGAGTTTTTCTCTCTGAAGAATGATTTGTTTTTATGTTTTAATGTTTACTTTTCTGTTTTCATGTTTTAAACCATTCAAACCCAAACTCATTGACGCGAGAGACTGTCGAACGACATTCTTTCCCTCGAACCGATCTCTGTGGACACGATATAAATCCCGGAGGGAATTCTTCCAAAAATAAATATTTTTGCTGCTTGCCCTATTCTGCATTCAACAAAATGGCGCCGTTGTCGGGGATTGGTTTTGATATTGAATCGCATTGCGATAGTTTCTTTGTTTTTGAGTTTTGTAAATATCGTATATATTGTATATTTTCACTTGTTATACTGATACTTGTAGATTAACGTTTGTTTAAGTGTTTGGTTAGGACGCTTGCTTTTGGTTGCGCGGTGAGACATCACCATGGCATGAATGAAGGAAGTTTCTAATTAAGCACCGTAAAGGCGTCGAGCTTACGACGTAAAACAAGCATGTTTTATAGTTTTTCTTTTGGAATGTTTTTGGTTGTTGTTTGCTCACAGATTTTGATTGACTTATTTGAGGATGCTTTTGTGATTTTCCAAGTTGGTGCGTTTCAACTTGCGGATGTATGGTAATGATTTTGTTAAGTTTTGTACACGTCTGAGGTATGTATTTATCGCTTTCTATACTTTAGCATATTCGTGATACTTAGGCATTTTACAAACTTCCATGCCATCCATTCTTTTGTATACTTGTTCTATTGTGAATCACTTTAGTTCCCAACCTTTTTGTGAGGTAGCTCTCCATTGTTCATATATGCACGGAGTACCAACATTCTTGTTCTAACTGGATTTTATTATGTTGAATCTTTTGTTTGTGTTGATTATATGAATGCATGAAAAGGATCAAGGCAATTGTTTCATTTTGAGCACAACCACCTTAGCCAAATAGTCAATTCACCTTGTGAGTGTGTGAGAATTTGTAACCCCTTTGAGCTTTTTGATCCATGTTTCTATTTGAACTTAATGCTTGTCTATGAGTATTTAGTTCACTTATTTTTGAATGGATTTTGTTTTTTCTTGGACCTCAATTTTGTGTTGTTGTATGGATTTTTTCCTTGCCTTAGAAAGTAGGGAGTATTCACATGATGGTGCGGTTGAATTCAAGTTGGGGAGAGGATGATTGTATACTCATTGGTTGGATTCTATGAGGATTGAAAAAGAAAAGAAAAAAGAGAAAAATATGACAAAGAAAAGAAAAGAAAAAAGTGAAAAAGAAATAAAAAAGAAAAATCCTTGAAAAAGGAAACAAAAAGAGTTTCAATAATTGTTCTAAATAAGTATTGTGTGTTGTGTAGCACTTGGGATTGTGGAAGAAGTTGGTTGAAATTTTGTGTGTGAATCTTTGTGAGTTTTCACTCCCTTAGGTTTAGGCAAGTTTTTGTTTCAATTACCTTTAGAAATTGCCCCTTGTTTGTTTACCCGACCACGCTACAACCTTGAAAAGCCCTTGTGATTCTTGCCTTTGTATTTTCAATGTGAATTTGTGGATGTATGCATAATTTAGTCTTTTGTTTGCATGAATGTTGTGTGAGTGTAAAGTACCTTATTGTGTGTTTTTCATCTACCGATGATTGTTCTTACTAGGTGTGATTCACTGTGGAACTTGTGTTGTTTTATATTTTTTGGCATGATTTTTGTATTTTGCATTTGTTTCATGACTATGTTGTCGTCGTAGTTTAGCGGTAAGTATTTACTTTTTGTGTGTACCATTTTCATTTGAACCATTCATTCGTTTCCGTTTTTCAAAACCTGTTGATTCGTCATTCTTTGGATATTGCTTGTGCATTTTCAAGTTTGTTTGATTCTTGTTTGTGGACAAACAATTAGGTAAGTTGGGGAGAGTTTGATAAGTGCAAATTGTACCTATTTGTGTATATATGTTTTGTTGCACTTATCAGTACTTTTTGTCTATATCATTCAAATAAACCCCCACTTTGTTTATAAATACGTTTATTTTACGTTTTATTGTATATATTGCGTATTGCGTAAATATTACTTAGTTTAATTGATTTTTATCTCAATTTTGTAGGAATTAAATAAAGGCTATCTTGCCATATTCTTGAAGAGCATTGAATAAGCTTTCCAACGCTTCCGACCGTGCGTAAATCGGAGTTTCGGTGTGGAAGTTGTGGCCAAAATAAGGACTGGTTTTCTGTCTTATTCGCACTGCGAACTGGCAGCGAATGTTCGCTTTGCGAAGGTCCAGCGAAGGTCCCAGCGAAGGCTGGCAGTGAGTTACAAAAGAGAAATAAGCCAAGGTTCACACTGCGAACCAGTCAGCGAGCATTCGCACTGCGAACCAACGAAGGAAAGCAAAGGCGGTTTGGTGATCAGAGGCACTTAAAGTGCCATTTTTTGAGTCATTCGCACTGCGAATGATCGTTCGCACTGCGAACCATGCAGAATTTGCAATGTATATAGTTCATTTCAGTTACTTTTTTAGGAATGGTTTTGGGGTTTTTGCTCCAACTCCATCAAACTTCATTTCTTCATAGGATTAGCTTAGAAAACAACTGTGGAGCATACATACAGATGATCCGGAGTGGATTGATCGTCGACCGGCTCCGACAATCTGCGAGATGTTTGGTTCATTTCTCTTCTTCTTTGTGTTTTTCTTTATGGTTGGGTTGTGTATATGTATTTGCTGTGATCTCATGTATATTTGTCGCCCATGGCGTTGTATAAAACTTGCTTTACAAATCTTTATTGGTGATTGTCTCTGATTTTTGCTTTATGCGCGGGGTTTGGGTTGCGTTAGAGATAACCGTCGCAAACTTCGATTAGGGATGATTATCTGTTAGTTTCTGGATTCTAGAGATAGATTTAGGGCTAGCAATCTTTAATAGGCGTCGAAACTTAATGCCTCCGTGCCTTGAGCTAGCGTACAAAAGTATCGGCAATGGTAACATGGTTGTTCTCTCAACTTTGCGTTAGACATAACCTGTGTTGTGAGCGATGCTGGGTGATATTGAGGAGTATTGTAGGTTGAGTATAACTGGTCGGTAAGTTTAAGTTTGTGAGGAGTGATTTATATGCATTGCCGGGCGAGTTTTTCTCTCTGAAGAATGATTTGTTTTTATGTTTTAATGTTTACTTTTCTGTTTTCATGTTTTAAACCATTCAAACCCAAACTCATTAACGCGAGAGACTGTCGAACGACATTCTTTCCCTCGAACCGATCTCTGTGGACACGACATAAATCCCGGAGGGAATTCTTCCGAAAATAAATATTTTTGCTGCTTGCCCTATTCTGCATTCAACACATTGTTGGTGACTTGATCAAACTTTGATCAAGGGTTTTGGAGATGGTAGAATCAACAACAAACCATCGGGTTTGTTGGGTTAAAGTTCTTCATTTCTTGTATATACATTGTTTGCAAAGTAAGGTTAATTGTGACTATCTCAATTCGAATTCGAATTAAGGGCGGACGTACCCATAGCGAGGTCGATTGAGGAACTTCCTAAATAAATCCTCTCTCTCTCTCTCTCGCTCTCTCTCTCTCTCTCTCTCTCTCTCTCTCTCTCTCTCTCTCTCTCTCTCTCTCTTTCTATCTATTTATCTATCTATCTATCTATCTATCTATCTATCTATCTATCCTATCTCTATCTCTATCCCTTTAATTTTTTTATTTGCTAATTATCGAACTTGTTGTTGTTTTGATCAATTCATTTGGAAGTCAATTGTTTATTACATTTTGAATTAAGGTTTGTTTATATAATCATAATCACTTTGATTATGATTGGATTTAACACCCACAAAACAAATTAAATTTCCAAACGTTATTGATTGTACACAAAGTGTTCGAAAATTTGTCTTTAGTACTTTTAATTGATTTTGATCATTGGAAGTAAGCTTTACGTGTAGCTTAGCATTTAATTGTTTGGGATTAATCGTTGTTGAACAATTTGTGTTCATTATCATTCAATTGTGTAACTTTACGCATACCTGAGCTTTTCGATAATAGGTTCGGTTAGGCGATTTGATTCGGGTTGTTTCCGCTGTGCCATAAAACTTTTGAAAACCATTTTTGCCAAAAATTTAAAATTTAAATTTGTGATCTATTCACCCCCTCTAGATCGAAGCCTATCGTCTAACAAGTTGTATCACGAGCTCCGGTTTATTTTGTGCTTAAGATTTACTTTTTAGAAGAATGGTTACCGAACCTAAGAGAGCGTATAATAAAGCACCAATTTTCACCGGCGAAAACTATGGCTTTTGGAAAGCTTGTACACGTATTCATGTCAACTTCGTTGACAAGAGTATATGGGATGCCATCAAAAATGGTCCAAATGAAATAATCAAGACTAATGATGAAGGTGTTACATTACCTAAACCAGAAGCACAATGGGATGTTAATGATTGGAAATTGGTCACATGATTAGAAAGCGAAAACTATTCTCACATCCGCTTTAGGCATTGATGAGTATTATCGTGTTTCTCATTGTGAGACTGTCAAATCTATGTGGGATGCATTAGAGGTTGCCCATGAGGGTACTAATGATGTCAAACAAGCTAGTATCAACACATTAAATCAAGAGTTTGAACTATTTCGTATTGAGCATGGTGAAACCATTGCGGACATGCGAAAACGGTTCACACATTTTATCAATCGATTAAATGCGCTAGGTAAGCCTATTTCCAATGAGATTGCTAATAACAAAGTGTTGAGATGTTTAAGTAGGGAGTGGCAACCCAAGTTCACCTCTATCAAAGAAGCAAATGATCTTAAAGTTCTTGATCTTACGGCTTTGTTCGGTAAATTGGAAGAGCATGAGCGAGAACTCACTTGCTTCGAAAAATATGAAGAGTGTGAAAAGAATGTGAAGAAGGAGAAAGGCAAAGACAAGGAAGAAAGGAAGAAGTCCATAGCTCTAAAGACTTCTAGCTCAAAGTCCTCATATATTGAGAAAAGTGATAGTGAAAATGAAGATGACAAGAATTCCTATGATGAGGATATGGGGTTGTTTGTCAAAAGATACCAAAGGTATATAAAGAAGAATGAAGTTAGACACTCCGAAAAGAACATAGCCAAATTTAGAAGGTTGAAAAATTACTCAAAAAAGGATGAGGATGGGAAGAGTAAGCTTAGAAGATCTTGTTATCATTGTGGTGAAATCGGTCACTATAGACCAGAATATCCTATGAGGAAGAAAGACAAAGAAAAGAGCCATCACAAGAAATCTAGTAAGTCTAGAAGAGCTTATGCTGCTTGGGAGAGCACAAGTGATTCCTCTAGTGATGAAAACACAACTTTAAGTGTTGAATCGACTCGAATTTGCCTTATGTCAAATAGAAAGAAAAATAAAAATGTAAGTCTCTCTAAGCTTGAATCTATTAATGATTTATCATATTCCCAATTACAAAAAGCATTTGAATGTCTTCATAGAGAGGCCTTAAGAGCTTTTAACAAGTTAACTTCACATGAAAAAGTCATTTTAAATTTGGAAGCTAAAGTGTTAGAATCCGAAAGGAAGTTTGAAGCTATTAAGAAATCTATGATAGATTTTCAAAGTGACAAGAATGAGGATATAAAACCTCCTAGGTTTAGTTGTGAACATTGTCATAATAGACAAGAGGAGATAAAAAGTCTTCAGGTCAAATTGGATTATGACTTACAACCTAAGATTGCATTTGCTATTAATTCTTAAGAGCTTGGAAAATCCTTGAATCATGTGAATAAAAAGCATAGATATGTTCATAAGGACTCAAATAGCAAGACCACATCTCATAAAAACCTATCTTTTCATTATAGTTGCAAGAAAGGCCATACTATTGAAAGGTTCAAATTTAGGAAACTTTTGGTTCCTAAAGGAGCTACTCAATGGTTGCCCAAATGAAACTTTGATTTCACTCACTCTCAAGGACCCAATGAAAATTGGGTACCTATTTCCTTTTTTTTTTATTCCACAGGTTGATTGTCTTAACTCTGGCAAAAAGATGTCGTATCTTGATAGTGGATGTTCAGGGCACATGACGGGTGACATATCTCTCTTCATTGACTTTGTGCCAAAGAAAAAAGGGTTCGTCACTTATGGACACAATAACAAAGGAGCTATACTTGGGAAAGGTAGTGTAGGTAATCCCTCGTCTACTACTATCTCTGATGTTATACTAATCGATGGTCTTAAACTTTACCTTCTAAGCATTAGTAAACTTTGTGACAAGGGTTTTAAAGTTACTTTTACAAATACTTGTTGCTTATTTGTGCATGATGAAAAGAAGAAATGTATGTTTAAAGGCTTCAAGGTTAATAATACTTATATGCTTAACTTAGATGAGGTATCCTTGGTTGGAAGTAAGTGTCTAGCTACCATGAGTGAAAACTCTTGGTTATGGCATAGACGCCTAGCTCACATCAACTTTTAATTACTAAACAAAGTAACCACAAAAGATTTAGTAATTGGTATACCAAGAATGAAGTTCAGTAAAAAGCATCTATGTGAAGCGTGTCAAATGCGGAAGCAAACTAGAATCTCTTTTAAATCTAAAATCTTGTTTCTACCTCGAGACCTCTTGAACTTCTCCATATGGATCTCTTTGGTCCCTCAAGGACCAAAAGCATAGGTGAAAACTATTATGACTTTGTTATTGTAGATTGTAGCACGATTTTTGTGGTCTTGAATCACTATCGCTTGGGCACTACAGTTCGATTCATTTTTTATCCTGTTAAGCTGATTAGGGAAGGGAAATAGATGTCTCCAATTAACCCTGCTTGCATACTGAGATTAAACAGTCAAAAATGTTGGTTTACAGATGCTATTAAGATGTGGGCCCCTCTTTGATTATTTTGTTAAGAATAGAATGTTTGGACCATTTGTGAGGTTTTTGGTAATGTGTTTAGATTTGATGCTTTTGGGTTGATATATGAAGGTACTGGATTTTGGGTTTTTGATTAGTGTGCTCGCTAAGTTTTTTGCAATCTTATACCTACGTATTCCCGAAACAGGGAAATTAGAGCAATCGTAGTTCCTCCTATTCTATGGGAGGAAAAAAGGTGTTTTGGTGTCTTGTTCAAAGCCCAAGACGTGAAGCTAAAGATGTTTTGTATCTTGTTCAAAGCCCAAGATGTGAAGCTAAAGGGTTGAGAGAGAGAATTTGTCATCTCTAAAGAGGAGTCGTTGATGTTTGTATGCTATGAGCAAGGCACAACTTTGATGCTAAAAGGTTGATTGACTCAACCGGGGTTTTCTTTATACGAAGCCTAAGAGGAGGCTAGAAGTTGACTTTTCCAGGGAAAATGTTCTTTCTGTCTTGTACAAAGCCCAAGATTGAGGCTAAAAGGGTTTGACTCAACAAGAGAGTTTGTCATACTCAATAAGAGAGTAATTTGGTGTCTCGCATGAAGCCGGAGACGGAGGCAAAAAGGGAAGAGAGACTCCATGAGATATTCTGAAAAGGTGGTTGACTCCACGAGAGAGTCTGAGAGTTTATCGACCCAACAAGAGAGTCTTTTTATACTCAACAAGAGAGTGTTTTGTTGTCTCGTACGAAGCCCGAGATAGAGGCTAAAAGGAAATTGACTCAACAAGAGAGTCTTTTATACTCAACAAGAGAGTGTTTTATATGTGTCTTGTATGAAGCCCAAGACGGAGGCTAAAAGTGATTGACTCAACAAGAGAGTCTTTTATACTCAACAAGAGAGTGATTTTTTGTGTCTTGTACAAAGCCCAAGACGGAGGCTAGAAGTGGTTGACTCAACAAGAGAGTGATTTTCTATCTCGTACGACGCCCTTGATGGAGGCTAAAAGTTGGTTGACTCAACAAGAGAGTCTTTTATACTCAACAAGAGAGTGATTTTCTATGTCTTGTACAAAGCCCAAGACAGAGGCTAAAAGTGGTTGACTCAACAAGAGAGTCTTTTATACTCAACAAGAGAGTGATTTTCTATCTCGTACGAAGCCCGAGATGGAGGCTAAAAGTGGGTGACTCAACAAGAGAGTCTGAAAAGGTTAGCTCTGCTGGGGAGAATCATTGTACAAAGCCCAAGAAGAGGCTATCTTACCACCGTGGATTCGGGAGATCCGGAGGCGGGTCTAAGTATAGGGAACTCTCATGAGAGAAACTGGGTTTCTGCCTATGTTTGAAAGGGAACTTGAGAATTTCTTTGAGACTCAAGGGTCTTAGACTGTCCACGTCTAGAGTTTTATCTTTTGTACAATTCCCAAGAGGAGGCACGAACATTACGGGATGAGTATCAACCCTACAACGGCCGGAGTTTTTTGACGCTGGAAAGACTGCTCTAGCAAAGGATGACTAAGTTCTGTCTTATACCTTTAAGAGGTCGTCGGGGTCCTTGTATGCAGCCCAAGAGAAGGCATGAGAACTTCTAAGAAACCGAAGGGTCCTTGTACAATGCCCAAGAGGAGGCGGGGATGCTTTTAGGAAGCCTGTGGGTCCCTAAACCCTGATAAGTTCAAGACATGCTATTCACCGAGAATAGATCAAGCCAGGAAAGTCCGAGAATTTGGAAGAAACTCAAGAGATGCCATTCGCGGAGAAAAGATCATCTCTGGGGAGTTAGAGTTTCTTTGACAATGTCTAAGGGTGACAATCTGAGAAAGGGTTCACCGAGAATGCTGCCTTTCACGTCTCCATATTGTTTAACCCCAAGAGGAGGGAAGACTATATCTAGAAATCCTATGGGGATCTAGTTTTGTTTGTATTTAAGAGTGACCAACATGGCTTTACCTAGTGCTAGACGTAGTTGCCAGCGAAAACTCTAAATAGCTATACTAGTATTACACAGTTGATATGTGACAAGTATATAAAATTTTGTGAAAGAAGACTTACAGTGAAACAGCCCCACACTACAGTTATATACATATGAAAGCGGTAAATAAAAGCGGATAAACACTTACCCGTTGTAGAGCTTCCATGCTGTTTTATTAGTTGTTCAACAAAGAAAGCTTTGGTAACAATATTATATTCAAAATCAAAGGAGAAAGTGCTTTTAAAAGATTGTGGGGCTTACAGCTCGAGGAGAGGCCCAAGTTTTGACGATGATCGCACCGTTGTTTTGAAAACTGTACAGAGGGACTTATACAATATGTGAGGCCCAAAAAGTTTTTATGTACAAGGGGATGGGTCTTACACTCTATTAGAGGCCCAATGATTTATTTTTTGTACAAGAGATGGGGCTTACAACTCAAGGAGGGCCCATGGGTTTTTGTTAAAAAGGCGGCAATCGCGCCGAACTTTTTGATGGTATCGGGACTTATACAATACACTGAGGCCCAAATCATTTTGGTTTTCAAAACGGGTTGGGTCTTACACTCTACTAGAGGCCTAAAAGATTTTTTAAGAAAAGGAATGGGACTCATAGCTCGAGGAGAGGCCCAGATGATTATTTGTTTGAAAAATGGCGATCGCGCCGAGGTTTGAAAACACAGTGGGTCTTATACGATGACCGAGGCCCAAATTATTTTGGTTTTCAAAAGGGATTGGGTCTTACACTCTACTAGAGGCCCAAAGATTTTTTTAAAAGTTTTGTTTGGGTGAAAATTAAGGAAACCCTAATTTCATCATTTTAAAAGTAAATTCTCAAGGAAAATCAATAAAAAATGATAAAATACCAAATAAGTTTGAATAAACAACTTGTGATTTTTGGTTGAGATTTGGAAAATGATGTTTTAATCACAAGATGAATTAAAATTCATTTAGTTTTGATTTTCAACATGAGAATTCAATTTTAAAATGTTTAAAAAACAATTAAAAGTGAATTTATTCACAAAAATACTAACTATATTAAATAAATAATATAAACTTGATTTTTTTGTGGAATAAAATATTTCAATATTTTTGGGATTTTTTTCAAAAAGAACCAATAAAAAATAATTAAAATTGAGGGAGTTATTAATTTTTCAAATCATTAAAAATAATATGAAAAATAGTAAAAAGTGGAAAAAAAATAGCAAAAAAGAGGGTCTGGGGCAAGGGGGATTCGAACCCCAGACCTCTTGTGTACAACATGCGCGCCTTACCACTGGAGTGCTGATACATCCGTGTATTGAAACACAACCACAAATATACAAGGCTTGCCTTGTTTTTGGCCTGGCCCAAGGCAAGGCAAGATTTTGGTTAGAAATGTGAAGGCCAAAACTTTCTCATTTCTCCATGGATTGGGACCAAATTTAGGTCTATCCTGCCTAGAATTTCACAAGGAATCCAGTGGTGGTGGTGTTTTTTTTCCAGATCATTCTCCTATTGAAAAACCCAATAGTGGTTTTGAAATAGGCCATGATTTGCCTTTTCTATGCTATATCTTGTTACAGGCATGGATTACATGATAAATTGGTGCAAACACAACACATATAACATGTATAAGATGTGCATGATCAGTGGACATCAAAGGAAAACATGGTTCAAAGAATTCAAGTTGTGATGCTTACCTCTTTTTGGAGCTTTTGTGCAATCTGCCAAGTGCTTTGTTCCAGAAATTATTTGATGCTTTGGACACCCTCAAATGATCTCTTAGAAGCTTTTAGGATGCTCAATGAGAATCCAAGTCTCCTATAGCCATTGACTAGAGGTTAGGGCACAGGCTGCTGGCTCCCTTGGTCTTGGATATGTCTTTGACTGAATTCAGTTGGAAATGGCTCAGTCCATGCCACCTTGGTGCATCCATTAAATGCTACAAACCAAAATTGGAGTCTTGTCCCTCTTTTAGGGATTTCTAGGTTTGGCATGCTACTTTTGGTTCCAAAGACTTGGGAGGCTGATGGATCAGTGTTTGTCTCTCCTTGGTCCCCCTTGAGGTGTTCAGATGGATAAACTTGCTTGCCCTTTGTAAAATTTGAGCAAATCGAGCAAAACTCCCAAATCTGCCTTGTTATGACAGTTTGCAGCAAGGCATATTGGCATGGTCATATCTCATGATTTAAGTGGAGTTTCATGGAGTTCTTGGCCATTTTGGAAAGCTCTCATATGATACAACATATGTGTGATCATAGTTTGTCTTGATACCTTTTGGATCCAAGTGAAAAATGCCCCTACATTTGGAACAAAGTGAAGGCAGATTCTGACTTAGTGAAAATTTCACTAAGTGTTGGAAAAAGTGACATTTCATGTTTTCAGCCATTTTGATCATTCCATAACTCAAAATCCATGATGAATTGGAATGAGGTGTAGTTGAAGCTTTTGTAGAGGGCCATGAGAGCTATAAATCTAGCTTTGAATGGGGATAAATGGCCTTGTGGTTTAGGAGATATGATCCTTCAAAGTTGGTACCCTAGCCACTTTGTTCCATAACTTAAAAAATTTCTAATTTTTTTATGGTTACCCCTTTTACAAGTTACCCCACTTTTATTGATTTTTCTTGATGAATGATGATCCCAATCACACATTAACATCATTTTGGGGTCAAAGAACCATAATTGTGAAAAATCTCAAAAAGTCAAAGTTTGACTTTTGTGCACAGTTGACTTTTTGTCAGATGAATTCCAAACTGTGCGATCCTCTATGAAATCAAGTCCTTGACTTAAATCAAACTTGATGGACATGTTCCATGGGTGTTATAGGGTGTATTGAATCATGTCCCAAGGTTTGGGAGCATGTCCTGGTCAAAAGTCAAAGGCACAGTTGACTTTTCTCGCGAAACCCTAATTATGGTTCTGATGAACTTGAAACTTGTTGCTCAAGCTTCTTGGATCAATCCATTGTTGCAAATGCATTAATGTAGTGTGTTAGAGACCCTCAAATCATGTCTTGAGGTCTTAGCTCATGTTTTGTCCCAAAAGTCAACTTAGGGGTGAATTAGGTCAAGAAACCCTAATTCCTGATTTTTGATGAATGCATCCCCTGAGGCTAAATTGACTTGATGATTGGGTTCATGATGTCCCTTGGAGCATACTAGGTTGTGCTTTGAAGCATTGGCTCATTCCCAGAGGAAAATTTCCATCTGGAGGCCCCAGTCGACCAAAACCCTAATTTGGTGACACTGGCGATCCTGAGGCTTAATCCACTCAGATGTTGCAGCCTTGGGCTTAATCCTTAAGGTGGGAGTCCTCTTGATCCATTGTGGATGTTTAAGAGGTTTAGACAAGTTGAAGATCATGTCATTCCTTGATTGATCCTTTGCCTAAAAGCTATGAGAGGTCTTGAAACCCTAAATCTGATTGTAGTGGATGCTCACCCATCTTTTGGGAGACTGATGAGGTATGATGGTACATCCATATTGTGATGATGATTTGCACAATGATGGTCAAAATTTGGGGTATGACATAGATGATTACTCAAGATTTTGTTGGGTTTTGTTTTTGTCTAGTAAAGATGAGACCTATCCGGCTTTTAAACAGTTTTCTAGATTATTCAAAATAATATGAATTTGAAAATCATTTCCATGCGAAGTGATCATGAAGTAGAATTTAAAGTCGATGCAAAAGTCGATGAGGGTATCTTCCTTGGATACTCACAATCTAGTAAAGAATATAGGGTTTATAGCAAGAGATTACTTATTGTTGAGGAGTCCTTACATGTTACGTTTGATGAGTCTTACCCAAAAGATGTTGGGAAAGGTGTTTCTATTCATGATGTAGGTGTATCTTCACGAGAAATAATCAATGGAATCGAACAAGGAATTGATCAACCTAAAGTGGCGAAACATGAGAAGAAAGAAGATGATGATTGTGAAGAGGAGAAGGTTGAGAGTCCAGATGCAGTGGAAGATCTACCTTTGACTTGGAAAACATCCAAAGATCACCCTATTGACAACATACTTGGGGATATTGTAACACCCCCAATCTATACCCCCAAGCTATTAAAGCAGTAAATAAAAATTCAAAATTTCATCAGAGTATATTTAAATTATCATGGCATAGACAAGGGGCATCACATCAATTTGAAACAAAACATACAACACCTGCTCATAAAGATATACAACAGTGGGGTAGCAATCAACAGAGGAACTCAGTTCCTTACACCCATATTTCAGATTTTAGAATAAAAGCGGAAAATCTAAAACTGAATAACATATATATATGTCACGTGAAAAGTTGTCATACATCCAGTTAGACATGCACCAGCCAAAAGATATATATACATAATACACAATAATCACAAACGGCCTCCCTAACTACCCGGTGTCACATATCAGAGCCGACCGACAAAAGAATGAAGACGCAAAGCTTCACAAAAAGACCTCCAGCAACTCTAATCTGCAATGCCTCATAGAGCATTATAAAACAGCAGAAGGGTGAGAAAAACAATCATAATACAGTTGCATAAAATTATATATTAACACAAAAATACACAAGTATAATATTCTCACCACAAATGCACCACAATGGAATAAAACACAACACAGTACAATTATCAGGTATTCATCACCCATGCACATTAATCATACACAATGCACTCCTCATCAACACAATTATACATATTCCATCACATTATTCTCATTCATAATTAACATACACAATTAATCCATGATTATGCAAATGCACAGAGACCGACACAACGACTCTATGCACATGCCATGCGGTACCGACTTCCAATGTTTCTCATGTCTCATCACCAGTTGCCATTCACTATTGCTTGCAAAACAAACTTGCTCTACTATAAATAGAGGTTTGGCCAATGTTGATCAATGAGAATCCAAGTCTCCTATAGCCATTGACTAGAGGTTAGGGCACAGGCTGCTGGTTCCCTTGGTCTTGGATATGTCTTTGACTGAATTCAGTTGGAAATGGCTCAGTCCATGCCACCTTGGTGCATCCATTAAATGCTACAAACCAAAATTGGAGTCTTGTCCCTCTTTTAGGGATTTCTAGGTTTGGCATGCTACTTTTGGTTCCAAAGACTTGGGAGGCTGATGGATCAGTGTTTGTCTCTCCTTGGTCCCCCTTGAGGTGTTCAGATGGATAGACTTGCTTGCCCTTTGTAAAATTTGAGCAAATCGAGCAAAACTCCCAAATCTGCCTTGTTATGACAGTTTGCAGCAAGGCATATTGGCATGGTCATATCTCATGATTTAAGTGGAGTTTCATGGAGTTCTTGGCCATTTTGGAAAGCTCTCATATGATACAACATATGTGTGATCATAGTTTGTCTTGATACCTTTTGGATCCAAGTGAAAAATTCCCCTACATTTGGAACAAAGTGAAGGCAGATTCTGACTTAGTGAAAATTTCACTAAGTGTTGGAAAAAGTGACATTTCATGTTTTCAGCCATTTTGATCATTCCATAACTCAAAATCCATGATGAATTGGAATGAGGTGTAGTTGAAGCTTTTGTAGAGGGCCATGAGAGCTACAAATATAGCTTTGAATGGGGAAAAATGTCCTTGTGGTTTAGGAGATATGATCCTTCAAAGTTGGTACCCTAGCCACTTTGTTCCATAACTTAAAAAATTTCTAATTTTTTTATGGTTACCCCTTTTACAAGTTACCCCACTTTTATTGATTTTTCTTGATGAATGATGATCCCAATCACACATTAACATCATTTTGGGGTCAAAGAACCATAATTGTGAAAAATCTCAAAAAGTCAAAGTTTGACTTTTGTGCACAGTTGACTTTTTGTCAGATGAATTCCAAACTGTGCGATCCTCTATGAAATCAAGTCCTTGACCTAAATCAAACTTGATGGACATGTTCCATGGGTGTTATAGGGTGTATTGAATCATGTCCCAAGGTTTGGGAGCATGTCCTGGTCAAAAGTCAAAGGCACAGTTGACTTTTCTCGCGAAACCCTAATTATGGTTCTGATGAACTTGAAACTTGTTGCTCAAGCTTCTTGGATCAATCCATTATTGCAAATGCATTAATGTAGTGTGTTAGAGACCCTCAAATCATGTCTTGAGGTATTAGCTCATGTTTTGTCCCAAAAGTCAACTTAGGGGTGAATTAGGTCAAGAAACCCTAATTCCTGATTTTTGATGAATGCATCCCCTGAGGCTAAATTGACTTGATGATTAGGTTCATGATGTCCCTTGGAGCATACTAGGTTGTGCTTTGAAGCATTGGCTCATTCCCAGAGGAAAATTTCCATCTGGAGGCCCCAGTCGACCAAAACCCTAATTTGGTGACACTGGCGATCCTGAGGCTTAATCCACTCAGATGTTGCAGCCTTGGGCTTAATCCTTAAGGTGGGAGTCCTCTTGATCCATTGTGGATGTTTGAGAGGTTTAGACAAGTTGAAGATCATGTCATTCCTTGATTGATCCTTTGCCTAAAAGCTATGAGAGGTCTTGAAACCCTAAATCTGATTGTAGTGGATGCTCACCCATCTTTTAGGAGACTGATGAGGTATGATGGTACATCCATATTGCGATGATGATTTGCACAATGATGGTCAAAATTTGGGGTATGACATAGATGATTACTCAAGATTTTGTTGGGTTTTGTTTTTGTCTAGTAAAGATGAGACCTATCCGGCTTTTAAACAGTTTTCTAGATTATTCAAAATAATATGAATTTGAAAATGATTTCCATGCGAAGTGATCATGAAGTAGAATTTAAAGTCGATGCAAAAGTCGATGAGGGTATCTTCCTTGGATACTCACAATCTAGTAAAGAATATAGGGTTTATAGCAAGAGATTACTTATTGTTGAGGAGTCCTTACATGTTACGTTTGATGAGTCTTACCCAAAAGATGTTGGGAAAGGTGTTTCTTTTCATGATGTAGGTGTATCTTCACGAGAAATAATCAATGGAATCGAACAAGGAATTGATCAACCTAAAGTGGCGAAACATGAGAAGAAAGAAGATGATGATTGTGAAGAGGAGAAGGTTGAGAGTCCAGATGCAGTGGAAGATCTACCTTTGACTTGGAAAACATCCAAAGATCACCCTATTGACAACATACTTGGGGATATTGTAACACCCCCAATCTATACCCCCAAGCTATTAAAGCAGTAAATAAAAATTCAAAATTTCATCAGAGTATATTTAAATTATCATGGCATAGACAAGGGGCATCACATCAATTTGAAACAAAACATACAACACCTGCTCATAAAGATATGCAACAATGGGGTAGCAATCAACAGAGAAACTCAGTTCCTTACACCCATATTTCAGATTTTAGAATAAAAGCGGAAAATATAAAACTGAATAACATATATATATGTCACGTGAAAAGTTGTCATACATCCAGTTAGACATGCACCAGCCAAAAGATATATATACATAATACACAATAATCACAAACGGCCTCCCTAACTACCCGGTGTCACATATCAGAGCCGACCGACAAAAGAATGAAGACGCAAAGCTTCACAAAAAGACCTCCAGCAACTCTAATCTGCAATGCCTCATAGAGCATTATAAAACAGCAGAAGGGTGAGAAAAACAATCATAATACAGTTGCATAAAATTATATATTAACACAAAAATACACAAGTATAATATTCTCACCACAAATGCACCACAATGGAATAAAACACAACACAGTACAATTATCAGGTATTCATCACCCATGCACATTAATCATACACAATGCACTCCTCATCAACACAATTATACATATTCCATCACATTATTCTCATTCATAATTAACATACACAATTAATCCATGATTATGCAAATGCACAGAGACCGACACAACGACTCTATGCACATGCCATGCGGTACCGACTTCCAATGTTTCTCATGTCTCATCACCAGTTGCCATTCACTATTGCTTGCAAAAAAAACTTGCTCTACTATAAATAGAGGTTTGGCCAATGTTGATCAATGAGAATCCAAGTCTCCTATAGCCATTGACTAGAGGTTAGGGCACAGGCTGCTGGTTCCCTTGGTCTTGGATATGTCTTTGACTGAATTCAGTTGGAAATGGCTCAGTCCATGCCACCTTGGTGCATCCATTAAATGCTACAAACCAAAATTGGAGTCTTGTCCCTCTTTTAGGGATTTCTAGGTTTGGCATGCTACTTTTGGTTCCAAAGACTTGGGAGGCTGATGGATCAGTGTTTGTCTCTCCTTGGTCCCCCTTGAGGTGTTCAGATGGATAGACTTGCTTGCCCTTTGTAAAATTTGAGCAAATCGAGCAAAACTCCCAAATCTGCCTTGTTATGACAGTTTGCAGCAAGGCATATTGGCATGGTCATATCTCATGATTTAAGTGGAGTTTCATGGAGTTCTTGGCCATTTTGGAAAGCTCTCATATGATACAACATATGTGTGATCATAGTTTGTCTTGATACCTTTTGGATCCAAGTGAAAAATTCCCCTACATTTGGAACAAAGTGAAGGCAGATTCTGACTTAGTGAAAATTTCACTAAGTGTTGGAAAAAGTGACATTTCATGTTTTCAGCCATTTTGATCATTCCATAACTCAAAATCCATGATGAATTGGAATGAGGTGTAGTTGAAGCTTTTGTAGAGGGCCATGAGAGCTACAAATATAGCTTTGAATGGGGAAAAATGTCCTTGTGGTTTAGGAGATATGATCCTTCAAAGTTGGTACCCTAGCCACTTTGTTCCATAACTTAAAAAATTTCTAATTTTTTTATGGTTACCCCTTTTACAAGTTACCCCACTTTTATTGATTTTTCTTGATGAATGATGATCCCAATCACACATTAACATCATTTTGGGGTCAAAGAACCATAATTGTGAAAAATCTCAAAAAGTCAAAGTTTGACTTTTGTGCACAGTTGACTTTTTGTCAGATGAATTCCAAACTGTGCGATCCTCTATGAAATCAAGTCCTTGACCTAAATCAAACTTGATGGACATGTTCCATGGGTGTTATAGGGTGTATTGAATCATGTCCCAAGGTTTGGGAGCATGTCCTGGTCAAAAGTCAAAGGCACAGTTGACTTTTCTCGCGAAACCCTAATTATGGTTATGATGAACTTGAAACTTGTTGCTCAAGCTTCTTGGATCAATCCATTGTTGCAAATGCATTAATGTAGTGTGTTAGAGACCCTCAAATCATGTCTTGAGGTCTTAGCTCATGTTTTGTCCCAAAAGTCAACTTAGGGGTGAATTAGGTCAAGAAACCCTAATTCCTGATTTTTGATGAATGCATCCCCTGAGGCTAAATTGACTTGATGATTGGGTTCATGATGTCCCTTGGAGCATACTAGGTTGTGCTTTGAAGCATTGGCTCATTCCCAGAGGAAAATTTCCATCTGGAGGCCCCAGTCGACCAAAACCCTAATTTGGTGACACTGGCGATCCTGAGGCTTAATCCACTCAGATGTTGCAGCCTTGGGCTTAATCCTTGAGGTGGGAGTCCTCTTGATCCATTGTGGATGTTTGAGAGGTTTAGACAAGTTGAAGATCATGTCATTCCTTGATTGATCCTTTGCCTAAAAGCTATGAGAGGTCTTGAAACCCTAAATCTGATTGTAGTGGATGCTCACCCATCTTTTGGGAGACTGATGAGGTATGATGGTACATCCATATTGTGATGATGATTTGCACAATGATGGTCAAAATTTGGGGTATGACATAGATGATTACTCAAGATTTTGTTGGGTTTTGTTTTTGTCTAGTAAAGATGAGACCTATCCGGCTTTTAAACAGTTTTCTAGATTATTCAAAATAATATGAATTTGAAAATCATTTCCAAGCGAAGTGATCATGAAGTAGAATTTAAAGTCGATGCAAAAGTCGATGAGGGTATCTTCCTTGGATACTCACAATCTAGTAAAGAATATAGGGTTTATAGCAAGAGATTACTTATTGTTGAGGAGTCCTTACATGTTACGTTTGATGAGTCTTACCCAAAAGATGTTGGGAAAGGTGTTTCTTTTCATGATGTAGGTGTATCTTCACGAGAAATAATCAATGGAATCGAACAAGGAATTGATCAACCTAAAGTGGCGAAACATGAGAAGAAAGAAGATGATGATTGTGAAGAGGAGAAGGTTGAGAGTCCAGATGCAGTGGAAGATCTACCTTTGACTTGGAAAACATCCAAAGATCACCCTATTGATAACATACTTGGGGATATTGTAACACCCCCAATCTATACCCCCAAGCTATTAAAGCAGTAAATAAAAATTCAAAATTTCATCAGAGTATATTTAAATTATCATGGCATAGACAAGGGGCATCACATCAATTTGAAACAAAACATACAACACCTGCTCATAAAGATATGCAACAGTGGGGTAGCAATCAACAGAGGAACTCAGTTCCTTACACCCATATTTCAGATTTTAGAATAAAAGCGGAAAATCTAAAACTGAATAACATATATATATGTCACGTGAAAAGTTGTCATACATCCAGTTAGACATGCACCAGCCAAAATATATATATACAAAATACACAATAATCACAAACGGCCTCCCTAACTACCCGGTGTCACATATCAGAGCCGACCGACAAAAGAATGAAGACGCAAAGCTTCACAAAAAGACCTCCAGCAACTCTAATCTGCAATGCCTCATAGAGCATTATAAAACAGCAAAAGGGTGAGAAAAACAATCATAATACAGTTGCATAAAATTATATATTAACACAAAAATACACAAGTATAATATTCTCACCACAAATGCACCACAATGGAATAAAACACAACACAGTACAATTATCAGGTATTCATCACCCATGCACATTAATCATACACAATGCACTCCTCATCAACACAATTATACATATTCCATCACATTATTCTCATTCACAATTAACATACACAATTAATCCATGATTATGCAAATGCACAGAGACCGACACAACGACTCTATGCACATGCCATGCGGTACCGACTTCCAATGTTTCTCATGTCTCATCACCAGTTGCCATTCACTATTGCTTGCAAAACAAACTTGCTCTACTATAAATAGAGGTTTGGCCAATGTTGATCAATGAGAATCCAAGTCTCCTATAGCCATTGACTAGAGGTTAGGGCACAGGCTGCTGGTTCCCTTGGTCTTGGATATGTCTTTGACTGAATTCAGTTGGAAATGGCTCAGTCCATGCCACCTTGGTGCATCCATTAAATGCTACAAACCAAAATTGGAGTCTTGTCCCTCTTTTAGGGATTTCTAGGTTTGGCATGCTACTTTTGGTTCCAAAGACTTGGGAGGCTGATGGATCAGTGTTTGTCTCTCCTTGGTCCCCCTTGAGGTGTTCAGATGGATAGACTTGCTTGCCCTTTGTAAAATTTGAGCAAATCGAGCAAAACTCCCAAATCTACCTTGTTATGACAGTTTGCAGCAAGGCATATTGGAATGGTCATATCTCATGATTTAAGTGGAGTTTCATGGAGTTCTTGGCCATTTTGGAAAGCTCTCATATGATACAACATATGTGTGATCATAGTTTGTCTTGATACCTTTTGGATCCAAGTGAAAAATGCCCCTACATTTGGAACAAAGTGAAGGCAGATTCTGACTTAGTGAAAATTTCACTAAGTGTTGGAAAAAGTGACATTTCATGTTTTCAGCCATTTTGATCATTCCATAACTCAAAATCCATGATGAATTGGAATGAGGTGTAGTTGAAGCTTTTGTAGAGGGCCATGAGAGCTGCAAATCTAGCTTTGAATGGGGAAAAATGGCCTTGTGGTTTAGGAGATATGATCCTTCAAAGTTGGTACCCTAGCCACTTTGTTCCATAACTTAAAAAATTTCTAATTTTTTTATGGTTACCCCTTTTACAAGTTACCCCACTTTTATTGATTTTTCTTGATGAATGATGATCCCAATCACACATTAACATCATTTTGGGGTCAAAGAACCATAATTGTGAAAAATCTCAAAAAGTCAAAGTTTGACTTTTGTGCACAATTGACTTTTTGTCAGATGAATTCCAAACTGTGCGATCCTCTATGAAATCAAGTCCTTGACCTAAATCAAACTTGATGGACATGTTCCATGGGTGTTATAGGGTGTATTGAATCATGTCCCAAGGTTTGGGAGCATGTCCTGGTCAAAAGTCAAAGGCACAATTGACTTTTCTCGCGAAACCCTAATTATGGTTCTGATGAACTTGAAACTTGTTGCTCAAGCTTCTTGGATCAATCCATTGTTGCAAATGCATTAATGTAGTGTGTTAGAGACCCTCAAATCATGTCTTGAGGTCTTAGCTCATGTTTTGTCCCAAAAGTCAACTTAGGGGTGAATTAGGTCAAGAAACCCTAATTCCTGATTTTTGATTAATGCATCCCCTGAGGCTAAATTGACTTGATGATTGGGTTCATGATGTCCCTTGGATCATACTAGGTTGTGCTTTGAAGCATTGGCTCATTCCCAGAGGAAAATTTCCATCTGGAGGCCCCAGTCGACCAAAACCCTAATTTGGTGACACTGGCGATCCTGAGGCTTAATCCACTCAGATGTTGCAGCCTTGGGCTTAATCCTTGAGGTGGGAGTCCTCTTGATCCATTGTGGATGTTTGAGAGGTTTAGACAAGTTGAAGATCATGTCATTCCTTGATTGATCCTTTGCCTAAAAGCTATGAGAGGTCTTGAAACCCTAAATCTGATTGTAGTGGATGCTCACCCATCTTTTGGGAGACTGATGAGGTATGATGGTACATCCATATTGTGATGATGATTTGCACAATGATGGTCAAAATTTGGGGTATGACATAGATGATTACTCAAGATTTTGTTGGGTTTTGTTTTTGTCTAGTAAAGATGAGACCTATCCGGCTTTTAAACAGTTTTCTAGATTATTCAAAATAATATGAATTTGAAAATCATTTCCATGCGAAGTGATCATGAAGTAGAATTTAAAGTCGATGCAAAAGTCGATGAGGGTATCTTTCTTGGATACTCACAATCTAGTAAAGAATATAGGGTTTATAGCAAGAGATTACTTATTGTTGAGGAGTCCTTACATGTTACGTTTGATGAGTCTTACCCAAAAGATGTTGGGAAAGGTGTTTCTTTTCATGATGTAGGTGTATCTTCACGAGAAATAATCAATGGAATCGAACAAGGAATTGATCAACCTAAAGTGGCGAAACATGAGAAGAAAGAAGATGATGATTGTGAAGAGGAGAAGGTTGAGAGTCCAGATGCAGTGGAAGATCTACCTTTGACTTGGAAAACATCCAAAGATCACCCTATTGACAACATACTTGGGGATATTGTAACACCCCCAATCTATACCCCCAAGCTATTAAAGCGGTAAATAAAAATTCAAAATTTCATCAGAGTATATTTAAATTATCATGGCATAGACAGGGGGCATCACATCAATTTGAAACAAAACATACAACACCTGCTCATAAAGATATGCAACAGTGGGGTTGCAATCAACAGAGGAACTCAGTTCCTTACACCCATATTTCAGATTTTAGAATAAAAGCGGAAAATCTAAAACTGAATAACATATATATATGTCACGTGAAAAGTTGTCATACATCCAGTTAGACATGCACCAGCCAAAAGATATATATACATAATACACAATAATCACAAACGGCCTCCCTAACTACCCGGTGTCACATATCAGAGCCGACCGACAAAAGAATGAAGACGCAAAGCTTCACAAAAAGACCTCCAGTAACTCTAATCTGTAATGCCTCATAGAGCATTATAAAACAGCAGAATGGTGAGAAAAACAATCATAATACAGTTGCATAAAATTATATATTAACACAAAAATACACAAGTATAATATTCTCACCACAAATGCACCACAATGGAATAAAACACAACACAGTACAATTATCAGGTATTCATCACCCATGCACATTAATCATACACAATGTACTCCTCATCAACACAATTATACATATTCCATCACATTATTCTCATTCACAATTAACATACACAATTAATCCATGATTATGCAAATGCACAGACACCGACACAACGACTCTATGCACATGCCATGCGGTACCGACTTCCAATGTTTCTCATGTCTTATCACCAGTTCACTCAGGAACTATTGAAACCATCGCTCGTTACTTAGTGTAACTCCCCGTCGGGCATACGATGTTCACCCGTCGCTTTAGGTCCCCACATGGGCACACGACGTTTATGGATTGCTTTAGGTCCCCACATGGGCACACAATCCGATCGCTTTAGGTCCTCACATAGGCACACGATCGTCTATAACCATCGCTTTAGGTCCTCACATAGGCACACGATGTTATAGCAGATTCCCTCTGGAACCAAACTGTCACTCAGGACGTCACAACAATGCATATCATGATGCTTGGCATACAATGACTCATGACATTTAATATGTACACGCATAAATACATTCATTTCCATCAAAAAAATCACACTTTGCACTTATGCCCAAAACAATGCATTTAATTATCATACGGCCACAAATCATCACAACACCATTTAAACACATGCATTTACATCATACAACAACACTTTGCACGATACACCTCAATTACGCACACTTACAACGACAAAAGTCGACAAACCGACACTATTCCAATTTCCCGACAAAATTTAATCGGCTAACAATCTCAAAATTATCATCATAAGAAAGTACATTTTATAAGCTTTCCAACAATATAAATAACACTTAAATCGGAAATACGGTTCGAGAGTTATGAATTTTTAAGGAAAAGTATTATTTGGAAAAAACTCACAACCGCCCGGCGAAACATGTCAACCGCCCGGCGAAACACTCTTCGCCTCTACTTTGCCCGGCAAAGCACAGGCGACACTAATCCCACCCAAATGACTCAAAAGAGTCAGAAACTTGGAACCTCTGCGCCTCTCAAAACCGCCCGGCGAAAGGACGAACCGCCCGGCGAAACAAGCACACCGCCCGGCGCTTCACACCAGAAGCAGAATTTCTGCTTCGTGATGCACTGTTCCATAACCCAAAATTTCCATTTTCCTCCAACCAAACCATTTCCAACAGCCACACAAACCTCAGCAATTATTCATACATATCACAGGATCATACTACAAGATTCGTATCAATTTTCGTCCGTGAAAACATCGATTTCTACTCGTTTACGCGTTTTCGACCTATACCCGAAAAACTATCGAACAGGACAATACAACATGCAAACACATATACATAATCATACACAACGATAAGATAATCGAGTTTCGCACCCTTACCCGATTAAATAACGCGTAGAAAAGTCGGTTGGTCGATTTCCAAGTTTTTCCCAAAATCTCTCTTTTCTTCTCTTCTCCTTTCTTCTTTTTTTTTTCTTCTTACTATGTTTTTCTCTCTTTTTCTTTCTATTTCAACTCTTAACTTAACAATCAAATTAAAATGCCCAAAATACCCCTACACTCAAATATCTCGCAATCGTTCCCAAAACCCGATAAAATATATTCACGATGAAAAATAACATATTTTCACATAAAAATCAGAAATAAAATAATATAATAATAAAATAATCAAAAACGACTCAATAAAATAAAAATACTAAAACTGGGGCGTTACAACTCTCCCCCACTTAGAAATTTTCGTCCTCGAAAATCCTACCTGAAACAAACAACTCTGGATACGACTCCCGCATCCGACTCTCCAACTCCCAAGTCAAATTGCCCTCAACAGCGCCTCCCCACGCCACTTTCACAAGTGCAATATCCTTGCCTCTCAACTGCTTCACCTCGCGATCCAAAATCCTAACTGGTAAAGCCTCAACCGTAAGGTTCTCCCTTACCTCAACCTCGTCCATCGGAATCACATGCGACGGATACGGAACATACTTCCGAAGCTGTGAAACATGGAACACATCATGCAAATTCGACAGATTCGGCGGCAACGCCACTCTATAAGCCACAGCACCCACTCTCGCAGATATCTGGTAAAGACCAATAAATCGAGAAGTAAGTTTCTTCGATTTCAATGGACGACCAACACCCGTTACCGGCGTAACCCTCAAAAATACATGATCGCCCTCTTGAAACTCAAGATCTTTCCTTCTCCGATCATGATAACTCTTTTGCCTACTCTGAGAAGCCTTCATTTTCTCTCGAATAAGCTTCACTTTCTCCGTAGTCTGCTGTACCAATTTCGGCCCTACCACCGTTCTCTCACCAGATTCGTGCCAACACAACGGTGTTCGACACCTCCATCCATACAATGCCTCAAACGGTGCCATATCAATACTAGAATGAAAACTGTTATTATACGTGAATTCAATCAACGCAAGATAACTATCCCACGTACCACCTTGTTCCAAAACACAAGCCCTCAACAAATCTTCCAATGACTGAATCGTCCTTTCCGTCTGACCATCCGTCTGCGGATGATAAGCCGAACTCAATCTCAATTTAGAACCCAAAGCCTTCTGTAAACTTTCCCAAATATCGATGTAAACCTTGGATCTCTATCAGAAACAATACTCAATGGAACCCCATGCAACTTCACAATCACACCGATGTAAATCTCAGCTAACCGCTCCAAAGAAAAACTGATATCAATCGGAATAAAATGAGCCGATTTAGTCAGCCTATCAACAACCACCCAAATAGCATTATGCCCTCTCTGAGTGTTCGGTAACCCCGTTACAAAATCCATCGAAATGCTATCCCACTTCCACTCAGGAATATCCAACGGTTGCAACAAACCACTAGGCCTTTGATGTTCCACCTTCGACTTCTGACAAGTCAAACAAGCATACACAAACTGAGCCACATCTCTTTTCAATCCAGACCACCAGAAAATCTTTTTCAAATCTTGGTACATCTTATTCGCTCCCGGATGCATACTCAAAATACTCTGGTGTCCTTCTTCCAAAATCATCCTTTTCAACTCCGAATCATCCGGAATACAAATTCTACCTCGGAATCTCAAAACACCATTAACATCCACTTGAAAATCACTATTCGCATCTTTTTCTCCAACCAACATCAAATCCACAAATTTCAAATCTAACTTCTGTTTCTCATTAACCGTCATCAGAAAATCATTAGTAACCTTCAACATTCCAAGCCTTACACTATCCGAAGTCACTTCACAGACCAAACTCAAATCTCTAAACAATTCCAAAAGTTCCCACTCCTTAACCATCAAAGCCGACATATGCAACGATTTCCGACTCAACGCATCGGCTACCACATTAGCTTTACCAGGATGGTAATTCAAGCCAAAGTCGTAGTCTTTCAAGAACTCCAACCACCTCCGTTGCCTCATATTCAATTCCTTCTGATCAAACAAATATTTCAAGCTTTTATGATCACTACAAACTTCAAACCTTGCACCGTAGAAATAATGCCTCCAAATCTTCAACACAAAAACCACAGCCGCTAACTCAAGATCATGAGTAGGATAATTTTTCTCATGCACTCTCAACTGCCTTGAAGCATAAGCCACAACCTTACCTTCCTGTATCAGAACACCACCTAGACCAATCAAAGAAGCATCACAATACACCACAAAAGGTTCATTAGGATCCGGCAAAATCAAAATCGGAGCTGTCGTCAATCTTCTCTTCAGCTCATTAAAACTCTCCTCACACCGAATATCCCAAATGAACGCTTGACCTTTGCAAGTCAACTGGGTCAAAGGCAATGCTAGCTTCGAAAAACCTTCAATGAACCGTCGATAAAAACCGGCCAAACCCAAAAAGCTTCGAATTTCAGTAACAGATCTCGGAGCCTCCCATTGTAGAACCGCTTCTACTTTAGATGGATCCACAGAAATACCGTTACCTGAAATCACGTGTCCAAGAAAACTCACTTCCGACAACCAAAATTCACACTTGGACAATTTTGCAAAAAGCTTCCTTTCCTTCAAAATCTGCAAAACAATACGCAAATGCTCCGCGTGCTCCTCCCGAGACTTAGAATAAATCAATATGTCATCAATAAACACAACAACAAATTGATCCAAATGCTCGTGGAAAATCCGATTCATGTATTCCATGAACACACCAGGTGCGTTAGAAACCCCGAGTGGCATCACAGAATATTCATAATGACTGTACCGTGTCCTAAAAGCCGTCTTCTGAATATCTTCCTCCTTCACCCTTATCTGATGATACCCTGATCTCAAATCAATCTTACTAAACACACAAGCACCAACCAACTGATCCATCAGATCATCAATCCTTGGAAGAGGATACTTATTCTTAATCGTCACCTTATTCAACTGACGATAATCAATACATAATGGCATACTTTCATCTTTCTTTTTCACCAACAAAACTGGCGTACCCCAAGGAGAAACACTTGGCCTCACAAACCTCTTCTCCAACAACTCATTCAACTGCTTCTTCAACTCTACCAACTCAGATGCCGACATTCTATAAGGTGCCATAGAAACATGTCTAGTACCAAAAACTAGATCTATAGAAAACTCCACCTCTCTCTCTGGCGGCACATCTGAAATATCCTCAGGAAACACTTCCGGAAATTCACACACAACAGGAAACACATCCAGCAAAACCTGACTATCCGCAGTTAAAGATACAAACAATCCAAACAACTGAGCTTCCTCCGCCAAAAGTCTCTTCAACTCTTTGGTAGATAAGAAACTCGAGTCTTCGTCTTCCTCAAGAGAAGGAAACCTTACTAGCTTATGGTAACAATCAATATGAACCCTATTAAATTGCAACCAATTCATTCCCAGAACCACATCCAAACCTTCCAACGGCAAACACACTAAATCCATCTCAAAGTCTTTACCATAAATGGTCAAAGGACAACTCACACAAACCAAAGAAGTAGTTACTGACTCCATCGCTGGAGTATCAAGAACCATCTCACCATCCATCAAAGACAACACAAGATTCAAACGCTTCGCGCACTCAGACGAAACAAACGAATGAGTCGCTCCAGTATCAATAATAGCAATCAAAGGCGTACTATTAATAAAGCAAGTACCTCTTATCAGACGATCTGCACTTGAAGTCTGAGTTCTTGCCAATGAAAACACCTTCCCACTAGTTGGAGCTTTCTTCGGATTCTGACATTTCGTGCTAATGTGACCAGGTTCCCCACAATTATAACATTTCACCACATTCTTCCTTTTACAATCAGCTACAACATGTCCTTCACCTCCACAATTAGAACACTTATCCAAATTCTTCCTACACTCGGACTGACGGTGTCCCAATCCACCACATCTAAAACACCTCGGAGAATTAGACATACCACCTCCACCTGATCTTCGATCAAAAGTACCCCTTTGTTTACCTTTATCAGCCGGCGTTACATACGGACCACTACGAAACTGCTGCTTCCCTTTCCTGTCACTTACACTTTTGTAATGAGTAGATCGAGCCTTACTATCCTCTTCATAAATCCTACAACATTCCACCAGATTAGAAAACCTCCTTATCCTCTGATAACCAATCGCCTGTTTAATCTCAGGACGCAATCCACTTTCATACTTCACACACTTAGAGAATTATGCGGTCGCCTCAGCATAATGAGGATAGAACTGCACAAGTTCCACAAACTTAGCTGTATAATCAATTACAGACATATTACCTTGCTTTAGTTCCAAAAACTCAATTTCCTTCTTTCCCCTAACATCCTCGGGAAAATACTTCCTCAAAAACTCCTGGCTAAACAATTCCCAAGTTACCTCTTCATCACCCGCTTCTAACACAGGACGTCTACTAACCCACCAGTCATCTGCTTCTTCCTGTAACATGTGAGTTCCCAATCTCACCTTACTGTCCTCATCACAATCCATCACTCTGAAAATCCTTTCAATCTCTTTCAGCCAAATCTGTGCTCCATCAGGATTATGTCTCCCCTTGAAGACAGGCGGTCTATTCTTTCTAAACTCATCATTCACTCCAGCATTCGGTGCACCCTGCACAGCACGAGCCATAGCCTGCATAGCAGCAGCTAAAGCAGCATCGTTCCTTCCAGCCATAAACCCTGGCGTTGATGGGAGGGCAAGGACCCTCACCACCCTGACTGCCTATGATCACCCATCAATAAAGAAATTCCCCTACCTTAGAATTGCACAATCTCTTAAGCTTTTGGCTATGGTTTCTCCTTCTAGCTCTCCCTCTTACAATCCCTTGGTTGCCTATTTTCTCCAAAAGTTCTAATTTCACGTATTGTAAACCTAGCCTCCACCAAACTTCATTATTTATTTTACCCTAATCTTATAATCTTTAAATATTAAACTTTGGTCCTACTTTCCCAAATTCTCACCACTCCACCTCATATTTTCAATATTTCTTGTTTCCACCCAAACTCTTAAAAATCTTATTTTCTTATTATTTTAATTAAATAAAAAACTCAATTAAATAAATATTAAATAAAAATCCTCAAAACAGTGAATTATTCTTAATAATTCTATTTTCTTCAATTATTACTAAATAATTAAAATTTTCTAACTATCTTAATAATTTAAATAAATATTATTTTAGGTTTTTTGCACTCAACTTTATAATCCCCGTAATCATAAAATTACTAAAATACCCCTAAACCCTTAAAACCCCAAAATAGCACAAATAACACAAATAAACACTCCAATAATTAAATAAAATATTAATTTAAAAATTGGGATGTTACATATATACCTAGAATATTCCTTTGTCTTGGGTAATCTAAGAAGCAATCCACATTTATCTGATCTTCCACATAAGTATAATATCATGCGCTCACATCCCCAATATGTGAACATTAACGGTTGAGTTACATGTTGACGGATCTTTAGATTAATCACACAACCCCTGCACTTTTGTAGTGTGACAATCAGTCTGCTCGCATATAGTTGTTAATGCAAGTTTTAACAAACACACGAAATATATCAAAATTGAATGTCACATTGTACCTGAAAATCGTTCTCTGATTTGTTCAAATTACTATGTATTCTCAACCCTACACAACAGGCTTATTTACTAACCAAGCGTCTTAAGCCACTGCCTTTTTCCCAATTGATTTCCAAGCTTGACCTTCGTTGCATCCCCTTACAAGCTTGAGGCAAGGTATTGGTTATATATCTTATGACCAATTATTGATCATTAATGATCAATTAAGTTTGTTAGCGTGATTTTTATAAGTTGGTATAGTTTCAATGTCATTTCCCGTATTTATTTTATTAGCAATACCAAAGGAGTTCAAGCTCTTTTCTATTTACATTTTATTATGATAGGTTGGATTCGTATTTTATTGTCATATATAATTTATTACTCCTTATGATCTTTGTTGCAAGAAAAGATTCAGTTTTTCTTATACTTTAATCATATATATATATATATATATATATATATATAATTTAATTTAATTTTTAATTATTTAATATATTTTAAAAATTATTTTTTTCTTATAATAAGAATTATTGGGAGAATACTTTATAATCTTATAAAGTTGTCTTATTAATGGGAGAACTTCATTAAAAAACAATAAAATAGGTTTGGTATGACACTAACTTTTTCTTAGAATTAATTCAAATGTTTTTTTTTTCGAAATAAAGAAACTCTACTTATTCAAAGAAATAAGTGAAATATAAGGTTAACCAAAAGGTCCAACTCCCAAGAAGACAAAAAACCCACAAAGTTCAACACTAATTAATCATTAGATTAGAAATATATTTTCTAATTTTAGGATTACACCATCCTCTATAAGCTAAAGTGTCTATGACTATACCACTAATGTTTGTATTATTCATAGTTTTCCATAGCTTTTATTGTTTCTATACCTCCAAATTTCATACATTGTCTCAGTTGCAGCACTACGAAAAATGCACACTTTCCAACCCTTGCCTTTTCCATTACAAATAATCCAATTGAGCTCTTCATTCCATCCATTGGGCTCATGGTTCAAGTTTGACCAGTCCAGAACATGCTTCCAAATCACTCACATTTGAAGACAAGAGAAAAACAAATGCTCTACTATTTCGACATGCGAGCAGAAGTTGCACCGGTCATTATCGAGCATGCAAAACCTCTTCACACGCTCCTTAGTTACCATCCTTTTGTGACAAGCCAACCAGAACACAGACAGGGCCCTAGGTCATGCTAAGTTCCTACGGAGCAAATGTCTCCACTCCACCTTGGGAAACTCCTTTTTGATGTAATCATAGACTTTCCTTGTCTCAAACTTCGTAATTATACGATTTCACCCATTCATGCTCTGAGTTACCCCCCTCTGCTTCAAGATGGCTTTGATAATCCATGACACGTTCTAGTTCAACTGCACACTCAGTAAAGTCTCGCCTTTGGAATAATAAGTATGCATCCACTTTATCCATAAATTATCTTTCTTCCCACTTAAATTCCACAACAACTTTGCCATGCTCTCCTTATTAAAATCTTCCAAAGACTTCATGTTAAGACCACCTTGATTTTCGAATGTGCAGACCTGTTTCCAAGAAACAAGAGACTTCTTAGAGATCGTGTCTCCCCCAATCCAAAGGAACGGTCTACATATGACATCAATGTTATGGATCACCTTCTTGGGGAAAGGTAGACACTGCATCCAGTAGGTTGACACAAAATTGGTGATGTTGTTAATCAATTGAAGCCTCCCAGCATATCTAAGAAGTTTTCTGCTCTAGTGCCTAATGCGCGAAACAATTCTATCAATCATCCCCATGTAGTGATGAATAGAGAGTGTTTTGCTCGTGAGAGGAACCCCAAGATACCTGAAAGGGAGAGCCCCATCTGCAAACGAAGTAATCCCTGGACCTCATCTTTCACATTGTCCTCCAACTAGGGGTGGGAATAGGCTGGGCCGAGTTAGACTTTGCCAAGCCTGGGTCTGACCTGCTAAAAAATTCAAAGCCGAAATATGGCTTGTAGCCTATCATAGGTTTATTTTTAGGTCTGAGTCTAGCCTTTTCGAAGGCCTAATTAGTCTACTAGCCTATTTAAAAGCCTACTTCATTTGAACATTTATAAATAAAAAATTTAACTAATGTTAAATGGACTAACAAATTAAAAGATCAATGAGATTAAATGTTTGTTTTTATTGTCTCATTCAAGTTTACTTATTAGCATAAGTTTGGTGATATAATTTGTTGGAGAGAACTTATGAAAAAAATTTATGAAAAAAAACTTATGACAACAATTTATGACATTGTCTATAATGTTTTTTCAACTATTTTCATAAGTTCTTCAAGATAACTAAGTTTTATTTTCGTATTTTAATTCAAAGTACAAAATAGAATATAATAATAATACATTTATTGAGTTTTTCTTAAATAGATCGTATGCTCTTGTTAGTTGATCTGCCCTATTCCCACCCCTACTTCCAACCCATCCTAATAGGCCTTGCATTTTGTAGGATTCACATATAAATTTGTGGCTCTAGAGAATTCATTCATCTTTCTCCATAAACAGCTCAATAGACTTTTTATCCCTTATAACAAACAACAACAAATCATCTGCAAAATTGATATTAATTATCTTGAGTTTCTCACACTTAACATGGAAATTGAAGTTTGAAATTTTGCTCAGCTTTTACATACTTCTGGGCAGGAATTAATTCAAACGTTTCATACACAATGGAAGCAAACTTTCTTTTTGTTATTTACACATTACCTCCGTTTTAAAATATTTGATAATTTAATGTAGTTAAAAAGTTAATTTTTCAATAGTAAAAGTGTTAAGCTTGAAATGTCTACACTTTCTAGCTCACCAAATAATTAACTATGTTAATTAGTAAGACATAATAATAATATACGCAGAGTACATTAAAGATAAAGTTTGTTACGCTATAGTTATCCTTATTATAGTATCTTGTTTATCGATCAATTAGTTAAATTATCAATAATACTTGTAATTATTTTTTATCAAAGAAAATAGTGAACGAGCCAAAAAAATACAAAGGAATTGAAGAATGAAAAAAGCAACTAATTTTAACGAGAAAGCGCTGGAAACCACTTTAACAAAACACATTTTAATGGTTTAGGTGCATGTTTGTATTAACTTGGCTGAATATGACTTTTGCTGTACTCTTTTATTTGGCATGTCTTATGCCTTGGTGGTAATATATTTTGGCTTTTTCAAAAAAAAAAAAAAAAAAAAAAAAAGGAAGAAAGCCAACAAATCACTTGGTTGCATGAACTTGATGAAGCGAAGAGTTCAAATCCAAGAATGTATTATTACTACAGAAAAAAATTGGTACAGCGTGGGTATCTCCATTCCCATTTGATTATTTGTGACACAACACAAACCACCACAATTACTTCTTCATTATTTTCCGCGTGCCTATCCATCTTCATAAGCCAAACCGACGCTATAATCCACTATAGTGGGTTCCAATCAAGGGAAAAAAAATCTAATTAATCATCATCGCACTATAGGTATTGAACAAGAGTGAGAACAAAGGGTCATCGATCATCGTACAAGCTCGTTTTGTGATAATATTAGTTGGGACCCATTTTAGAACCAACGAGTGTTTCATAACTGTGCCACTTGTTCGTAGCACACGGTGAACTAGACAATGATACAATGAAACCGAACCGGTTTCAAATTTCCAATACGACAAATCTTACTAATAACAATAATGGTGTGATAATATTATTTAATTTAAAATTATGAAAAAGAAAATGAAAAGGAAAATGAAAAATAAAAGGTTGCTTTCGCTAGGCTCTGACAAAAAACATGCCGTCACGCGTATTCAGAAGAGGACAAAAGGGGTGTCATGGTCAGGGGCAATAGGGAGATATTGTGGGGAGGGGAGGGTATATGTGGAAATGGAAAGATGGAAAGTGGGTTTGGCAAAACGAAGAAAGGTTGAGACGAAACCCTTTGTCGACACGTGCTTGGCGTCGGCCGCACGCTGAGAAACTAATTTGTCTTGTTATGGCTGGCTCACTTTTCCACCCAAAAGTTTTTCTATATGGGTACAATTCTTGCCCCTATCTTGTTTTTCACTACTTTCATCTGTAATACTCCTATAACAATCTCTAAATCCTAATACTTCATCCGTCTTAAAATAAAAATTTTTTAATAGTATTGTTCATATATTAAAAAAAAAAATTATTAAAAAATTAAATGTAACAATTTTACAAAATTATCCTTAATTATTATTGATTTTCATAAAAGTGTAATGTAATATAATATCTTAAAAGTTGTGTGGATAATATTTTTTAAGAATAAAGTTGGTAAGAATGAATTATTATTGTCTTAAAAATATAAAAATATTCTTATTTTAAGACAATTTTTTTTATTAAAAAAACTCTTATTTTAAAACATACAGAATACTATTTAGACCTCATCAAAAGTCACTTATAATACTATATATCATCTATCACTATAACTTAGTCTAACATTGATTAACTATTAACTACTAAAAATACTAAAAATAAGAATCTTTTCTCTTTAGATAGTGAGAATGAGAGAGGACGAGAGAGACAAGAGAGAGACAGACAGATGGACAATAGTGAATCCAACGAGAAGGAAAAGATACAGACCAGTTCAAAACAAGACAGTGAGAGACAAAATCACCACATGTTATGTCAACAACCTTCCAGACGACATAAAAGATAGAGAAGTAAGTAGGGAGAGTGTTTGAAAAATGGGGCAAAGTGACAGATGTTTATATTGCAAAAAAAAGGACAAAAGGGGAAGGATATTCGGATTTGTTAGATTCGCTGAGGTATCCGACGAAAAGTGGTTGAAAGAGCAACTAAAGGATATCTGGTTTGGTTCTTATAAAGTATGGGTCAATATCTCTAAATTTCAAAAACCAAACAGGATGCCTTATCAGATGAACAGATTGAAGGGTAAAGAGATCTATGACTCAGAGAAGCCGAAACCTGTAGTGGGTAACGGAAGAGCATCAAGACGGATAGGGAAACAAGTTGCACCAAAACAGATCAGCAGAAGAATAGAAGGAAAAAGTTATGCAGAAGCGTTAAAATATACAGAAAAACACCACCAAAAGACATGGGCGCAAACAGAGAAAGGCAACGACAGGAATAACAGAGAAAGCATTGGAATCTTTATAACGGTTGACGAAAGGGAGATGGCGTGGGTAAAATCGGGATACGTAGCGGTAGTCAAAAGGGCAGAAGAAATACAATCTCTACAGAGGCGGCTGAGTGAAGCAGGTATTACAACAATGAAGATCATTCTGCTAGGAGGTGGAAAGGTTTTCATAAAATTAGACGAGAACGTCAAATTTGAGCAAATCCAAAAGGAGGCAGAAAGTTTGTTCCAACAGATGTTCAGTGTTGTTAGAGAGTGGGAACCAAGAGACGTAGGGGGTGTTAAATTCACTTGGATCAAGATCTACGGCATTCCAATACATGCGTGGAGAAAGAAAACTTTTGCGTTATTGTCATTCTCCTTTTGCAGGCTAATTAAATTGGACCAAGCAACAGAAGAAATGGAGAGACCCGTATATAAGGACTCCATTATTAGAGGCCATCAACAAGGTGACAAAGATTCTAATAAATAATGTCTCCTACCAAGTTCGAATAACAGAGGAAGTGTGTGAATGTTACTCATAGATAACAGGATTGGATTTTGATGAAGAATTACGCGATGAAGATGACGAAGAATCAACATAGTCTGATGGCAACTACATTCCAGAGTCGCTGGAGGAGTCGGAAGATGAAACGGATTTGGAAAGAATAGAAAGAAATTATGAACGATTATTGCAGAGAGAGATTGTAGAAAACGAAGCATTGGAAGAAGTGAAAGTTTTGAGGAGCGAGAAAAATCAGGTGATGCCAAGAGGAAATCAAGAGGCGCCGACAAATAGTGTAGGAGAGGTAATGTCAAAAGATGGAAGAGATTGTCAGATCAGCAATTATGAGGGCATAGAAGAGATAAACGGCGTGAGGAGTAATAAAAGTGAATCTCTAAAGAAAGCTTTTACTGATGTGGAAGATATACATGAAGATGGGCCAACAGTGCAGTCAAATAAAGTAGGTGAAAATTCGGCCCATACGTTTGGTAAAATAGTGAATAAGAAAAGTGGGCCAAACAAAACAAATACTGAAAAATTATTAGACAACAACAAAGGATTGAAAGGCAGTGTCGACCCAGATCAACATCTTTTAGAAGGGCAGGAACACGAAACAGAACCAGTGGAATTCAATCTGTACCGTGGGGATCCGATCAAAGAGATTCAAATAAGGAACCATGATCTCAATTCAACACAAGGCAACGAAGACATTCAGAGAGAACGATGCACCACAGAAGTAGAGAAAGATCCAGTGGAATTGGCGTCAACATCCAAGGAAAGAAGAAGGAGAAGTTGGTCAATCCTGAAAGAGAAAAAGAAGGCGTGGAGAAGAGGAAAGAAGGATAAATCAAAGTATAACTGCAACATCAGACATCTGCAGAAAAAATAGGTGAGTTCCAATTCTAATCTCATCCTGGCTGACATTGATAGTGAAAGAAATAACTGGATTATCTGTCATGGGGAGGCAAAAGAAGTAGCAAGAGATACATGGGACTTAGGGAAGGAGTTTGGGTTAGTGCATAAAGGTGAAGAAGGGGAAATCCTTTAAGAACTAGAAGTTAGGTTGAAGGGGCCGGAAACTAAACCGTAAGGGGCGGTTTCGCGCTGGGTGGATGCAAATTACAATTTGATGAATATTATTAGTTATAATGTGAGAGGACTGGGCAGCCTTGCAAAGAGAAAGAAAATTCAGAGTGTAGTTCAAAATCATAATCCGAAGGTGCTGTGTATCCAAGAATCAAAGATGGAAAATATTGATAGAAGTATATGTACCGGTATTTGGGGCTCATCTGAGTTTGACTTCGTGTTCAAGTCGTCGGTGGGAAACTCAGGCGGTATTATTACAATCTGGGATTGTAGTTGTTTCAACGTTAAAGAGAGGTTGGTTAGGGGAAATTATATATGGCTAAAAGGTGAATGGGGGGAAACAAATATCCAGATTAACATCGTGAATGTTTACGCGCATTGCAATCCAAAATTGAAAAAGACTCTGTGGAATGAACTGAAAGGCGAGATTCAAGGCAGAATGGATGAGAAATGGTGCATGGTGAGAGATTTCAATACGGTTAGGGATTCGTCGGAAGGAAAAGGTAGAAGTGAAAGTTCTAGAGGAAGAGAGATGAAAGACTTTGACGAACTTATTTCTAGGTCAGAACTCGTAGACCTTCCTCTTCATGGAAGAAAATTCACATGGTTTAGAAGTGGAGGAAGCGCCATGAGTAGAATAGACAGGATGTTAGTTTCAGATTAGTGGGCTGAAGTCTGGTCGGATCATAAACTAAGTTGCATCGAAAGAGGACTGTCAGATCATTATCCAATCATCTGGAGAAGCTGGAATCAGAATTGGGGACTGAAACCTTTTCGGATGCTCTCATGTTGGAAGGACGCGGAAGGATATCACAACTTCGTTAAGGAACGATGAAGGAAAAGTCAAATAGAAGGTTGGGGTATGTTTGTGCTTAAAGAGAAGTTCAAGAAGATAAAAGGAGAACTGAAGGTATGGCATAGAAATCACATTCAAAATTTAGGAGAAAAAATAAAGAGGATCAAAGAGGAAATTAATATAATAGACCGAAAAGAAGAGAGTGATGGATTGACAATAACAGAAATCAACGAAAAAAGAGAGAAATCGGCGGAATTGTTCAAGTTGTCCAACTTAATTGTAGCATAAATTGGCAGAAATCAAGAATTAAGTGGTTAAAGGAAGGGGACGCGAACACAAAATATTTCCATGGATGCATCAACAAAAGAAGGCGGGAGAACGAATTATTGTTCATTGAAGCAAATGGTAAAAGGGTGTACAAAGCGGAAGAAGTGAAGAAGATCGTCTTCGAGCATTTCCAGCAGCACTTTGAGGAGAGTTAAATCTAAATTTCAAACGACTATCTGAGTTGGACATGAAAGAGTTGGTTAAAGTATTTACGGAGGATGAAATCTGGAGCGCCGTTTGGGAGTGTGACAGCTCAAAGAGCCCAGGCCCGGACGACGTGTACATGGGATCAGGAATCAGTCAAATTTGACTTCCCAGACGAGGATGTCATGTACCTAAAAATGAAAGATTGCGATGAACCGCTACCAAGCGAAGGGCCAGAGCCAAGTTCCCAATGGGGACTAATATTCGACGGAGCTGTCAACACATTTAGAAATGGAATTGGGGCAATCATTGTTACACCTCAGGGTACCCATATTCCTTTCACCGCCAGGTTGACATTCAAATGTACAAACAATGAGGCCGAATACGAAGCTTGTATCATAGGTCTCGAAGAAGCTAATGACTTAAGGATAAAGAACTTAAATGTCTATGGAGACTCAACCCTGGTCATAAATCAGATCAAAGGAGAGTGGAACACATATCAACCAGGATTGATTCCTTACAAAGATTATGCAAGAAGGTTGTTGCCCGTCTTCAACAAGATTGAGTTTCATCACATCCCTCGTGAAGAAAACCACATGGCTGATGCACTAGCCACTCTATCCTCCATGATTAGTGTGAGTCGAGGGAACGACGTAACCAAGATTGACATAATGCGCATTGAAAGGCCCGCTTACATCTTCGCGATTGAAGCAGTCATAGATGACAAACCATGGTATCATGATATCAAATGCTTCCTTCAAAGATAGGAATACCCGCCTGGGGCATCAAGAAAATATAGGAAGACTCTCAGAACACTGGCTGGTAACTTCTTCCTGAACAATAATACGCTCTACAAGAGAAACTTCGACATGGTTTTGCTCAGATGCGTGGACAGACACGAAGCAAACATGCTGATGAAATAGATTCATGAAGGATCCTTTGGCACTCATGCCAATGGACACACAATGGAAAAACAAATTCTAAGAGCTGAATATTATTGGCTGACAATGGAATCCGATTGCTACAAGTACATGAGGAAATGTCACAAGTGTCAGATATACGCCGAAAAAATTCATGTGCCACCAACGCATCTTAAAGTTCTTTCTTCTCCATGGCCTTTCTCTATATGCGGAATCGACATGATTGGCATGGTTGAACCCAAAGCTTCGAACGGACATCGATTCATCCTAGTAGCCATTGACTACTTCACCAAGTGGGTCGAAGCAGTATCATACACCAATGTAACCCGACAAGTGGTGGTCCAATTTATCAAAAACAATCTCATATGTCGTTATGATGTTCCAAGCCAGATCATTACGAATAATAGATCCAACTTGAACAACAAGATAATGAAAGAGTTGTATGCTGAGTTCAAGATCGGACACCATAACTTATCTCCCTACCGACCTAAAATGAATGGAGCGGTAGAAGCAGCTTACAAGAATATTAATAAAATCATTCAGAAGATGGTTGTAACCTACAAAGATTGGCATGAGATGCTACCCTTTGATCTTCACGGTTATCGCATATTCGTCTGAACTTCAATAGGGGAAACCCATTTCTCTCTAGTATATAGCATGAAAGCAGTTCTCCCCATAGAAATAGAGATCCCGTCAATGAGTGTATTGATGGAAGCCAAGTTAACAGAAGCTGAGTGGTGTCAAAGCCGATACAATGAACTAAATCTAATAGAAGAAAATAGAATGACGGCTTTATGCCATGATCAGTTATATCAGCAAAGAATGAAGAAGGCGTTTGATAAAAAGGTCCGACCCCGTGTCTTCAGAGAAGGAGACCTCGTGCTCAAGAAGATACAATCATTTCTTACTGATCCCAGGGGCAAATGGACTCCAAATTATGATGGCCCTTATGTTGTTAAGAAAGCCTTCTCATGCAGTGCTTTGAGACTCGCAACTATGGATGGAGAGAAGTTTACCTACCCCACAAATGTTGATGTAATCAAGAAATAGTTTGCCTAAATGATAAAACATATCGGTGGATTGAAAACCCGAAAGGGCGGTCCAAGCAAAAATTAGAGCCATAAACAATAACTATCCCGATGGATTGAAAACCTGAAAGGGAAATTTGGGCAAAAGTTAGGGATTCATGGCAAGTAACTATATCCGACAAGATTGACTTCTCAGCGGTAACGTCATCCGTCAAGAAAACTTCAGTCAAGGTCACCTTCGACAGAAGCTCAGAATGTCCAGAATTCCAAGTTGGTGGAAGGATAGCGGTCGTTATGTTTCAATGTAGCCTCTTTTCCTTTAAATTACCATTTTCTAAAATTTGTAATGCTCAATGGGATCATGCGTTTGGCTGATTACCATTCTATCAATAAAATTTAAGCCCTTGTGCCTTTTGTTTGCAATTCTCATTCATTCTGCTTCGTGAAATGACATGTTTAATATGACTAACATTCTTGAAACAAAAAAATGAATTTACTTTTGCTTTCAAATTTACTCCTACTTTTAAAACAAAGATGGCAATTTCCTTTTGATTAATGAGCATAAGAAGGAATATCAACGGCTTCCCCGGAAATGACCAAACTTCGAGATGCAGAATCAAGGTACTCCTTTTAATCAGTACACCCTGATTAAAGGACAAACTACTTCACATGGAATGTCCCATCTATCATCCCCGATAGAGTTTTTACCTCTGAGAACCGATGATTGGTTTTTCTCCCCAGTGGGGTCTACCTCTGAAAAACAAGAATGAATTTCTATCCCTAGTAGGTTTGTACCTCCAGAAACCAAAACAAACGCAGGGGTCCCCGTGCCTAAACGAACGTGCAACCTTCAGAATCTCCAGTAATACCCCCATCTCCCAGAATGGCCGAGTATCCATTAGAACTCATCGTGAGTCCATATGTCGTGTCTGTTTTGTTAGCATAAGCATTTCATACATACATCATGCATAATTGATTCATATTCATACTCAAGTTGCATTAATATCACTCTGGTCATATTCATCCCCAAGTCATAAGCGTCCTCTCTCCAATAGAGTTATCAGTCTTCCTTACCACGTCCAATACGACAAAATTTTGATTTAAGTACTTTCCTCATCTGGAAAATGTACTGCCTAAACAAGCTCTCTCCAGTGCATTCTTGGATTAAAATTAGCCCTCGACCACTTTGATAACTTGAACCTATGAAAGGCAAAGAGACATTTGGATATACACCTTTGGAACTTCACTCTTCACCAATAAAGATGATATTTTGCTTTCCTGGATTAAGGAAAAATTCCCAGAGAAAGCCTCTCTACAAAAGACTCTTGGCAATACGGCAGTTTTCTCGAAAAAATTGCTTTTAATAAAGTCATCATCACATCAAAATTGGATTACATCACGCAGCGTCTCTTTGAAAAAAAGGTCTCGAAGGGATGTATGATGTAATCTCTCTGACAAATGGCATCTCCAATAGAGAAGTTTGCACACCTCTGCAGCTCAGACCAATGGTTTTCCCCAGCAAGTCTGACATCAAATCGTTTTTCCATCAAATGGCATCTCCCCAGCGAGAAGTTTGGTAAAAACCATCACAGATAGCATTCCTTGTCAAGAAAAAAACTCGATAAAATTAAAACTGAGACCAGTTCTGTGGCTGAAGACCAGGATCAAGGGGAGGTTTACTCGACAAGAAAAACTAAGACCAGTTCCATGGCTGAAGACCAGGATCGAGGGGAGGTTTACTCGACAAGAAAAAATTGAGACCAGTTCTGTGGCTGAAGACGAGGATCGAGGGGAAGTTTTACCCTTTTCTTAGTAGCATTACTTAGTAAAAGAAGATGGATAAGCAAATCAGCTACCATTCACAACCACAATCAAAATTTCGGGTATTCTGATATTTAATCCTCTTTTACCTTGAATGTCCGAACGTCTTCGCCATTCACACCTTCAAGTCCAAGAAGATTAAATAGGAGCATCTGTCATACCCTAAATTTTGACCACAAGATTTCTCATCATTGTGCAAATCATCACCACAATATGGATGCACCTTCATGCCTCATCAATCCTCTCAAAGATTGTTGAGCATTCACCTCAATCAAGAATTAGGGTTTTGGACCCTCTCAGAGTACTCAAACAAAGGATCAATCAAGAATGGACATGATCTTCAACTTGAAAAACCTCTTAAACATCCATAGAGGATCAAGAGGCCACACACATCAAGAATCAAGTATAAGAATGCAACATTCCAAGTTGATCAAGCCTCAAGATCACCAGTGTCACCAAATTAGGATTTTGGTCGACCAAGGCCTCCAGAGGGAAATTTTCATCTGGGCATGAGCCAATACTTCAAAAAATGATCTAAGAAGCTCAAAGGGACCTCATGGATCCAATCATAAGTTCAAAATAGCCTCAGGGGATGCATTCATCAAAAATCAGGAATTAGGGTTTCTTGACCTAATTCACCCCTAAGTTGACTTTTGGAACAAGGCATGAGCCAAAACCTCAAGGAAGGTTGTGAAGACCTCAAATATCTTATATTGATCCTCTTACAAGTTCAAATGGACATAAAGAACTTGGTTCATAAGCAATATAAAGATGCAAGTTCATCTGGACCACAAACTAGGGTTTCTGAGAAAAAAGTCAACCCTACCTTTGACTTTTGACTAAGACATGATCTCTGATAACACGTAAATGTATCGTTTATTTGACTTGACTTACATGAATTTTAGTTATGTTCTCCCTTAATTTATTTCATTTATGCTTCAATTTATGTCTCGATTATCATGTTTTCAGGTCTTGGATTAAATTGGATTAAAGTACAAAAGAAAGAAAAGAAAAGAATTAAGAGAAGAATTGAAGAAAAATGGAAGGAAAGAATTGAAGAAAAGAAAATAAAAAAAAAATATAGGTGTGGGGGCCACCACACACTTAGGTGTGGCGCCCACCACACCACAAGCAACAAGAGTGTGGCGCTGGCCACAAGGAGAAGAAGAAATGTGTGGCGGGTGCCACACATGAAGAAAGAGAGAAAAAAAGTGTGGTGGGGGCCACATTTGAGAGAAGGATGAGTGGCGAGTGCCACGCAGCCCACTTCCCTTATTTTCACGCCATTTTCTCCAGACCGAGTATTCAGTCCACGATTCCTATTTTCACGGAGAAACCGCCCGTAACCTACGAAGACCGCTGAGTATAAATAGGAGTTTTCGTCTTCAGTTTAGGTGTCGAAGTTTTATGCGCGGAAGCGCTGTTCATAGTTTTAGGCAGAAATTACATTGTAAAAGTGGTAGTTTTCTCACATTGAGGAACTACTACACAATTAGTATTAGGCCTATAATTTGTGTAGCGCTTGGACTAAACGTGCCGCCATTAATAAAAGCTATTTCAGTTCCGCATTTATTCCAAGACCCGTAAATTATTTCTGGCTTTTACAGGTTTTTATCGCATTATTTGTTATTATCGTTTTTGTACTCTTTAATTAATTATCATGTTGTTTTCAATTGAAATTATCATGTTTAGTTTGTCTATGTTTAATTTTATGTCTTGCTAAATTGTTTAGAGTCCAGTATGAGAGGACCGTCATTCCGACGGACCTGGGTAATTAAATTAGTGTTAACTTAGAATAAATTATGTTTTGGTCTTTGTTTCCAAGTTTAATTTAAATAGCTTTGTCACGAGAATCTGAGGTTATTTAACACTGTTTCGTCACGAGAGTGAGAAGCAAGTAAAGGTTAGAGCCGGCACTACGAGAGCGTGGGGATCGAACCAGATAGTGGGAACGGGGCATTGATTCCAAAAACAGCGAGAGCGCTTTAGGTATCGATTAGGATCTAATTGATTTTCAAAATACGTTTTCTAATTAGAACGGGCGAGCGAGAGCAAAATCCTGTGGTTAGGAAACGTGGCTTTAGTCAATAGCGCGAGAGTGTGAGGCGAAGTCTTTAGATCAATATTTTCTACGGAACATAAGTAAATTAATGCCAACCAATTACAGAGTGCCTGAGGTACACGGAATCCACATTTCGGTCTCTCTTTTCTATTATATTTTCTTAGTTTTATTTTAGTTCTAGTCCTAGTTTCCCTTTTATCAATTATCATTAGCCTTAGCTTTACATCGCAGTAATAGATAACGGTAGGTTGACATTGGTCTCTGTGGGTTCGAAAATCTTTTATATTACTTCGATATTTCCGTGCACTTGCGGAGGCATCAAGTTTTTGGTGCCGTTGCCGGGGACCAACAGTCAATATTGTGATTCCGTTGTTGCACCGTATAGACTAAGGCACTCGTATCTCTAAATTACTATGTATCACCCAAATTTCTTCTACGATGACTACTCCCAAAATTTTGAGGATCCGCACCCAAATTTTCTCTACGATTACCAACCGCCAGACTCTCAGTATTTTGAGGAACCTCACCCAACTTTTCTCTATGATTACCACTCCCAATATTTTGAGAAACCACAAGAATGCTATAATTCCAACCTCAAAACATTAATGGAGGATTTCATTGAAACAACAACTAATTCTAAGCTAGAATCTATATGGAGCACTTTGTGGAGACACAAACTCTCCAGAATGAAGAGCTTAGAAGACAACATCTCGATACTTATGAAACCCTTAGGCAGATAAACATTATGGCTGAGTCCCTCGCGACTCACACTGAGGCATTGGAGACTCAAATCTCCCTGCTTGCACAGACACCTATAGGGTCCTCTCCTGAGGAGAATGTGTATGTTGTAACAACCAGTAGTGATAAACAAATCGAAAATCCTAAAGAGAGCGATAATGAGGTTGACGAGAGTGACAATGAGATTGAGGAGAGTTCTGGTGAGAAGAGAGTAGAGATTGAGAAAAATCCACCGACACCATCCGAAAGGGAGGTTGTCAAAGAGGTAGAGAAAGAAGCATATATTATTGTTCTTCATCCCTATACCCCACCGATTCCTTTCCCGCATAGGTTTGTAAACTCCCAATCTAAAACATATGTGAAGGCATTGGAAAATGTCCACGCCAATGCACCTTTGTTTGAGGTCCTAAATAAAAAGAGAAAATTAGAGGACCATGAAACTAGGGAAATCATTAAGAGGGTAAGGTTAGACTTTGAGATGGTGGATGAAATAGCTAAGCCCAAACTTGAAAAGCTGATACTTAGGATAAATCTAGAACCACCACAACAAGTTCAAAAGAATGAACCACCCCATAGAAGGAAGAAAAGAAAAGGTGAGGGATATGTGAGATGGCTTGATAAGTGGCCGTGGAAACCGAAGATTAACACTCCTAACTGTCGAGTTATCGACGTTAAACAAAGCCCTGTGTGGGAGGCAACCCACGAACTTTTAATTTAATGTTTTCCTTTTATTGTTTGTGTTTGCAGAAAATAAAGAATTGTATCGCTTGTCACGTCTCAGCTGCATTTAGGCGAAAGATCTCTATATGACAATCCCTTAAAATGACCTAGTGCCCACGAACATTCCTACGAATGCCGCTGCTGGTGGTGACACCGATGATGAGTATGATAGGAGAGGGCATATCTCTCCCGTTCGTGACTCACCTTCTCCTTGTCCTTTCGCATAGTCAGGTTTCACCTGCACTCACCGCACCGTATTTTTCTAACATTTTTTGCAGGTACTTCCTTCGGAAACAGGTAGTATGATGAGCGGCTTTAGTAAAGTGAAGTTTTAGCAAGTTCAGATAACTTGTAGTACAAGATTCCAGAGTAGAAGTGGCCAGCAAAGACGGGGACAACATGGAAGAATTAGAGCGAATTTGGTCATGGCATTCATTCAGGTTCTATCCTTTCTTTACCACCTTTTATCAAAACATTAAGGACAATGTTTGGTTTAAGTGTGGGGGAGGAACATTTACCGCTTTCATTTTACCGCTTTCTAGTTAGATTTACTGTTTTCTAGCATGATTTTAAAAATTTTTCTATTTTAATGTTTTGTGTGTCTGTGCATGTGCTGTCGAGTCTCTATGCGTGATTTTATGTTTTTTGTCGATTTCCCTATTCCCTTGAGCCACACCAAATATTTTGAAATTTTTTGAGGTTACAAACAAAATTGAGGTTGAATTGTGCGACTTGGGAAAATTCCGCAAGATCGGTATTGTTCGAACACCGTGAGCCTCTAAATTATGGAAATTAATTTGAGTACTTGTTATGCCATAACCTTAAGTTCTCACCCCTTTAGTAGTGCCTAAGTAGTTTATTTAGCAGCCAGCACCATCCTAAGCACGCGCTAAGTAGGAAGCCAATGCAAATAAGTGTATGATCTCAGGCTTAAAAGGTAAATTAAGAAAATAAAAAAAATGAATGAAAAGAAATGCTCCTTCTAAGTTAGGTGATCCTCACCCGATCATTTAGCTCAATGGTGCAAACTTCTTTCTTTTATTGATATTTAAGCCAATGTGCAAAAAGAAAAAAAAAATGATAATAATGAGATCATAGTCACTAACAGACCATCCTACCATGAGTGTGAAAGGATAACGGGCTTAATGTGATTGTGCCAAAATGAAAAGGGACGAAAGAAGGATGAGTAAGTTAGGCTTAGGTATAATGACATGATTCAGATTGGTTTGTATAGGAGGGAGGTTGATGACCGCAAAAGCGGAATTGTGTTGTTACGATATCCTTAGTGTGTGAGCAATATCAAACCTTGGGACATGATTCAAGACACTCTAGAACACCTATGGAATTCATCCATTAGGTTTGAATTAGGTCAAGAACTTGATTTCATAAAGGATCACAAAGTTTGAAATTCATCTGATAAAAAGTCAACTGTACCCCAAAACCAAGTTTGACTTTTGAGATTTCTTGACAAACATGGCTTCTTCAAGTCAAAAACAATGTTAACTCATGGTTTGAATCATCATCCATCAAGAAAAATCAAGTAAAGTAGGGTTATTTGCAAAAGGGGTAATCTTAAGAAACTTAAAATTTCACTAAGTTATGGAAAAAGATGATTTTTACCCAACTTTGCAAGACCATAACTTTTGATCCAAGCAATCATTTTCTTCCATCCAAAGCTCAAATGAAAGCTCTCATTACATACTACAAAAGTGTCCTTCTGACCCATAGTCAAAAGATGCATGGATTTTGAGTTATTAAGCCATGAAGTTAGGGTTTCATGAGATTTTCACTTTTACACTTAGTAAAATTTTGGACAGAATCTGTTTGCATTTTTTCCAACTTTGAGGTCATTTTTCTCCATGACCCACATTGATCCAAGACCAAAGTTAAACATCAAACTTGAAGTATGATATGCAAGCTTTCCAAAGAGTACAAGAACATCATCAAACTCTATTTGAGCAAAGAGATATGGAGTGGCCAACATGCCTTGCTGCAAACTGTTTGCAAAATCAGTTTGGTCATTACTTGCCATACACGATTTTCTTGTCAAGAGCAATGATCAATGCCACTCACATTCATTGCATAATAGAAGAAATCATGGCAAACTTGCAAATTTGAGTCAAAGGGTCAAGAAATCTTTCAACTTGGAGTAATGGCTTTTGTCACATTATGCCTTGAATTCAAAGGCATTTATGTGCAATAGTGCACATTCAACAAATGGACATTCCTCAGTCAATATGATCACATAAACAACAATAAAAATGACTGAGGAATGTGGAATTGGTCAATTGGTAGCTGAGCTATTTGGACACATTGGTGTACCTTGCATTAGGGGTAATTATACCATTCCAAAACCATTAAACCAAGATCTTATCTTCCAATTTGAAGATGTTCATCCAAGACAAGCTTCCTCTACTGTAAATAGAGGTCATGTGTGACTGATTAACAGACACCAAAACATCTCCAATCCATGTTTTCCTTCACTTCACTCTCCAAAACCAGAATTTGCTTCTTTTTCAAGTAACATGCGAATTTTTCAATAGGAAACAATTCTATCAAAACTAAGAGTGTAGACACATCACATATATCATATAGAAACTATCCAAACACTTCTCCATCATCTGTAACACCAGAATCACAAACCTCCAAATCACACTCAAGCCAAATTGCAGTTGAGGTACCTCAAAAAGTTCAAGGTATTTCCAATCCATTCCAAGCTTCTAAACACCTTACATAAGGTCCATTAAAGTTTTCTAGATCATCACACAACATCTGTAACACCTCTACATCAGAATTCGAATTCCTCTTGCACAAGTAAGCCTGACACTATCAAACTCTATACTACATGCATCATAAATTTGTTTTCAAGTTACCAACTTGTTTCTAGTAGTTCATAGAGTAATAACCCTCAATCAATTGCATGATTTCATTCGTGTTTAAGATTTCATGATAGTTTGTGCAAATTCTAGGGTTTTTGTGTTCATCACAATTATCTCACTCCATACTTAAAATAAATGAAATTAAATACCACCATTGTGTTCCTTGATTAAAAGTGAGCAAGATTGATATTTGAATCATTCCGTTTCATCACATATTGAGTGACATTGAGAGGGTTTTACAAATTTGGGGAAACAGAGAACGCGCGAGTAAGAACAAGTGTTCTTGGCACCCTTTTTGAATTATTCTTTTATTTTTTAATTGATTTCAAAAATTAATTTCTCTCTGATTTTTAATCATTTTTTTATTGATTCTTTTTTTTAAAAATTCACCAAAATGTTAAAATATTTTATTCTACAAAAAAATCAAAAGAATATTATTTATTTAATATATTTTGAATTTTTGTAAAGAATTTCTTTTTAATTGTTTTTAAATATTTTTTTAAAGAAATCTTTCTCTTGATTTTTCAAACTTAATTGAATTTCAAGCTTTCATATGAATAAAACTTGATTTTTCAAAACATTTTTAAATATCACAACATGTTTTTAAACATATTTGATATTTTATATCATTTTTTATTTAATTTTCTTTGAAAAATTGTAATTTTATTAAAATTAGGGTTTTCTCCTTGATTTTAAATTTTCAATCTTCATTTGAAAAACACTTTTGGACCTCTAATAGAGTGTAAGACCCAACCCCTTTTGTAAATAAAAAATTCCTGAGCCTCTATCATAGTATAAGTTCCGGTACAATTCTCAAAACAAAGGCGCGTTCGTTATTTTTTATCCGGACCTCTACTTGAGTATAAGCCCCATTTTTCTTCTTTATAAACACTTTTGGGTCTCTGATAGAGTGTAATACCCAAACCCCTTTGTATATAAATAAATTTTGGGCCTCTGCTATAGTATAAGTCCCACAATATCTTTCGGTATCGCAGTGTGATCACTGTTTTCAAAACAAGTCATTTGGGTCTCTCCTTGAGTATAAGCCCCAATCTTTTGTACATAAACTTTGTTTTGAACAATAAACAACCTCCATGGGCCCCTCCTTGAGTTGTAAGCCCCATACCTCTATTTTCAAAATCATCTGTCTGTTTTAAACTGGTACTATGAGGAACATTATTCCCGGTGAAACTGCCCTTAGAGCACTTGGGCCTCTCTTTGAGTTATAAGCCCCAAACATTCTTTTCTTTTAAAAAAAACAACTTTTTTTTAATTCAAATTCAAAGTTTTTCTCAAAACTTTCTTCAATTTCTTAAAACCCTAATCATACAGTGGTCATCAATACAAACCAATCACAATACACTTGGGCCTCTTCTCAAAGTGTAAGACCCAACATCTTTCTTTTAAATGCATACTTGTTTACATACCTGTTAATACACTTATCTGTATATACTTGTTCATATCTGTCTAGAGTTTCCCCCAGCAGTTAGGTCTATACTTAGGACAAACCAGAGGTTACTTCTAACTTAGTCAAAACTAGTTCCCTCATAGGAAACTTCCCTCGATACAGTCTGCCTCCTCTTGGGCTTATTCAATATGGAACAGAGAAAGGCATTATTCCCGGTGAAACTTTTCTCAAGACTGTCAAAACTTAGAAACATATACAAGAAATTCATTTCCCCAGAGAGGATTAATTCCCGGTGAAACCTCTTTTGAATTTCTACAAACCTTAGAATTATTTAACAAAGAAATGACTTATTCCCGGTGAAACCTTTCTTGAACTTCTCTTAGGCTTTGACCAACAAGCTTCTTAAAAGCATCCCCAACCTCCTCTTGGGCTTAATACAAGGACCAACAGGCTTCTTAGAATTTCCCTGGCCTCCTATTGGGCTTAGTACAAGGACCCAAAGGCTTCCTAAAGGTATAAGACAGAAATTAGTCATCTCTACTAGTTCAATCCCCATGAGAGTCAAAAGCCCAGAACATCCTACCATTCAAAAGTTGATCTTCTACCAATAATCACCTCTTGGGAATCATATAAAAATCTCTTTCCAACCAGATTCTATCTCTTCTTAATAAGACTTGGATAGTCGCAGCCTCCTCTTGGGCTTCATTCAAGTAGACTTGGGAAAGTCTCACTCTCATAGTCTCCTTTTTGACTTAACACTAAGACCCACAGGTCTCTTAAAGGCATAGGGTAAACCCTGATTATTTTACCAAGACACCAGTCTCCAGCAGAGTTAAAACCCTTTAAGGTTTTCAAACTCACCTTTAAACTCCTCTGACCCCCTAACAAGGATTAACTTTCATCTTGAAAATCCCAGCCAAGGTCAATTTACCATCAACTTACCATCAACAAAATCAGAGCCTCATGGCATCTGACAATTCAATTCTTCCATGATTCCCGCCAAGAGTAGTTTCCCTTTGGATTCCCCAAAACAATTTAGACCTTCCCCTGGATTTCAATAATCCTCAGCAAAAGCCAGCCTCCTCTTAGGCTTCATATAAGAAACTCCCCCCGAACCAGCCTCAATCTTGGGCTTTGTACAAGACAGATATAACACTCCCTAGAGGAGTCAGTTTCCTTTAGCTTCAACCTTGGGCTTTGAACAAGGCACACAAAAATCAACGTCCCCTCAGATGAGACCATGAGTCCACTCTACAGGAAGATACATCCTCTATACATCACATATCAAAACAAACAATCAAAACTTTTGTCCATATAATTGTTGTAAGTGGCACACTTATAGATTTAAAATCCAAGCTAGAGTCCTTCCCTTATTATGGCAAAAATTTATCTTTCATCTGACTACTGTAAGTGGCAAGCCTCAGGATTCTATACTTCGAAGTCAATGTCCCTCTCTTAGTATGAAAGATTCATAAAGGAAAAAGTGGCATTGCTCTACAATGAGTTAAAGCTTTTTCCTTCATGACATCTCTCTTATAAAGGAAATTATGGCATTGCTGGATTCCACACATCCCAGTTAAAGTAATTTCCCTTATAACCAATTACCCAACATTTTATGATGAATAGGCGAGTTATTTCCCTTTAGAGATGACAAATTCTCTCTCTCAATCACCCTTTTAGCTTCAATCTTGAGCTTTAAACAAGACACAAATACTCTGATAGCTTCAATCTTGAGCTTTGAAAAAGACACCAAATATTTTTCCTCCCATAGAATAGGAGGAACTACGATTTCTCTGATTTCTCAAACCTCTTTACGAGAATACGTAAGCATAAGATTACGAAATCTTAGCGAGCACACAAATAAAAAATCTTAGGTCCAAGTTCCTTCCCAAAAACAATAGAAAACCCGAAAACAACAAAAACATTCTCTCAACACTCCCAAAGGAAAAACTTTCCCAATCCATAGTAGATAAACACAAGAAAGCATTTCAAAATTAGCAGAAGTACATGCAAAGCAAGGTTCATATAGATTACTATAGATACTCTGGATGTTAGTAGCTTCCCTTTGTATAACCAGACCCCGATCCCCGATCTCTTAGCATTTATTAAAGAAAAAAATTGCGTGCCTGGTTAGTTTAAGATATTTTCCCCCTCATTTCGAGCTTCATAGGATAAATACATAAATCAGAAAGTAGCACCAAACATGCGGTAAGTGATCGCGTCACCGAAAAAAACCGACAACTACACCTGGCATTTCATTATAATCCTAGCATAACAATCTTTAAATTCTCGAAGTAAATTAATTGCCTATTGTCATACCCCAAATTTTTACCACTAAGATTTCCCATCATTGTAAAAATCATCATCACAATATGGATGAACCATTAGTCTCCCCAAAGATGGGTGAGCATCCACTACCATCAGAATTAGGGTTTCAAGCCCTCTCAGAGCTTTTAGACAAAGGATCAATCAAGAAATGACATGATATTCAACTTGTCTAACCTCCCAAACATCTACAAGGGATCAAGAGGACTCCCACTTCAAGGATTAAGCACAAGGCTGCTCCCTTCCAGGTGGATCAAGCCTCAAGATCGCCAGTGTCACCAAATTAGGGTTTGGTCGACCAGGGCCTCCAGATAAAATTTTTCCTCTGGGCATGAGCCAATGCTTCAAAGAATATCCTAAAATACTCCATGTAACCTCATGGGCCCAAGCATCAAGTCAATTTGACCTCAGGGGATGCATACATCAAAAATCAGGAATTAGGATTTCTTGACCTAATTCACCCCTAAGTTGACTTTTGGGACAAATCATGAGCCAAGACCTCAAGAGAGGATTTGAGGGTCTCCAACATACCACATTTATCCATTTGTAACAATGGATTGATCCAGGAAGTTTGAGCAGCAAGTCTCAATTTCATCAGTACCACAGTTAGGGTTTCGCGAGAAAAGTCAACTGTAGCTTTGACTTTTGACCAGGAAATGTCCCAAACCCTAGGACATGATTCAATATACCCTATAACACCCATGGAATATGTCCATCAAGTTTGATTTAGGTCAAGGACATGATTTCCTAAAGGATCGCGCGGTTTGGAATTCATCTGATAAAAAGTCAACCGTGCACAAAAGTCAACTTTGACTTTTTGAGATTTTTCACAAAGATGGTTTTTTAACCCTAAAATGATGTTAATGTATGATTTGAATCATCATTCATCAAGAAAAATCAAGAAAAGTGGGATAACTTGTAAAAGGGGTAACCATAAAAACTTAGAAAATTTTCTAAGTTATGAACAAAGTGGCAAGGGTACCAACTTTGGAGGATCATAACTCCTAAACCACAAAGCCATTTTTCCCCATCCAAAGCTTGATTTGAAGATCTAATTACCCTCTACAAAAGCTTAAAACTGACCTCCCTCCAAATTCATCATGGATTTTGAGTTATGGAATGATCAAAATCACAAAAAGTGAAAATGTCACTTTTTTCCAACACTTAGTGAAATTTTCACCAAGTCAGAATCTGCCTTCACTTTTTTCCAAATGTAGGGGGATTTTTCACTTGGATCCAAAAGGTATCAAAACCAAATATGATCAAACAGTTGTTGTATCATATGAGGGCTTTCAAAAATGGCCAAGAACATCACCAAATTCCACTTGGGCCAAGAGATATGTTAATGGCAATATGCCTTGCTGAAAACTGCCAAGGCTAGGCAGAATTTTGCATTTTTGCTCGATTTGGAAAAATCAGATAATTCCAAGCCTTGTCATCACTTTGGACACATCTGAGGATCAAATCTAAAGGGGACAAACACTGAGCCAAGCCTCCAAAGTCCTTGGAATAAGAAGTAGCATGTCAAACCTAGAATTGCCTAAAAGAGGGACAAGACTCCAATTTTGGATTGGAGCATTCAATGTATACACCAAGCTGGCATGGACTGAGCTATTTGCAACTGAATTCAGTCAAGACTTATCCAAGACCAAGGGAACCACAACCCTGTGCCCTAACCTCTAGTCAATGGCTAGAGGAGACTTGGATTCCAAAGTGCAACCATTGGCCAAACCTCTGCTGCAATTGCCATTCACTATTGCTTGTAAAACAAACTTGCTCTACTATAAATAGAGTTCATTTGTGCTCAGTTTGAGTACACCAAAGCCATCAAACAGATGCTTTCCTCAAAATCTCTTCTTTCACTCCAATTTTGCCTTCTAAGGCAAGTCACTATCGGGTTTTGAGTTTGAGAGCTTTTCCAATCAAACCAATCACTCACACACCTCATAAACATCATATAGAAGTGATCCAATCACTTAAACAACATCTGGAACACTGATTTCACAAAATCACCAGCCAGTTGGTCAAGTTCTTGACAGATTTGCAGTTGGGGTACCATCTCAAGTTCCAAATCATTTCAATCCATTCCAAGCATCCAGACACACTCCATGGCACCTAGGGAAGCTATCCAGACCATTGGAACCTAGTTGTAACACCTCTAACATAAAACACGATCACCAGCTGCAAGAGGTAAGCATGAGCTCTTCTAACTCTATGATCCATGCAATTTTTGCTGCACAATAATTTGGCCATATGTTCACAATCATGCATGGAATGTTTTCCCTCAATCAATTGCATTGTTTGAATCGTGTGTAGAATTTCTGAACCTTCATGCAGAAATTAGGGTTCTTGAGGTTTCTCTTTGATTTCTTATTCCATGTTAAAAATAAATGAAATTAAAGACCATAGACATGATCGTGAGGTTAAAACGAGTAGATTGATATGTAGATTGCATGATATAATCAAGTATTCAGTGAGATTGGATAGAAAACGTAAATCTACAGAAACAGAGGGTGGCGCGTGTTCTTGCCATGTTCTTGGCACCCTTTTTCAAATATTTGAATATTTGAATTTTGTGATTTTATTTAATTGATTCAAAAATTAATTTCTCTCTGAGTTTTAATGATTTTGAGTTGATTCTTTTTTCAATAATTCACAAAAATGTTAAAATATTTTATTTTACCAAAAAATCCCAAAAATATTATTTATTTCATATAATTGATATTTTTGCAAAGAATTAATATTTTAATTGTTTTTGACATTTGAAATATTTTTTCCTTCTTGATTTTGCAAATTTTAATGATTTCTAATCATTTTGTAGGTCAAAACATGATTTTTGAAACATTAATCCAAGATCATAATTTGTTTTCCACATATTAAACCCTTTTGATCATTTTAATTGAATTTTATTTAATTAAAATATATTTTGGGGAACAAATTAGGGTTTTTGATTAATTCAACCCTCACAAATCATTTTCAAACACTCATGGGCCTCTATTTGAGTGTAAGACCCAACCATTTGTAAATACAAACAATTTTTGGGCCTCACTTATTGTATAAGTCCCGTTGTATTACAAAAAGTTCAACGCGATCATCGTCCATTGAAAAACAAACCCTGGGCCTCTCCCCGAACTATAAGACCTATTCAAAAACTTTTTGGGCCTCTAATAGAGTGTAAGACCCAATCCCCTTTTAACCAAAACAATTTTGGGCCTCAGACATTGTATAAGTCCCTCTGCGTTAAAAGAAAACCTCGGCACGATCGCCAGTTAAAAAATTAACCCTGGGCCTACCCTCGTGTTATAAGCCTCATTTATTTTCTTTAAACACTTGGGCCTCTTGAGAGAGTGTAAGACCCATCCCTTTGTATAGAAAATCTTTCTTGGGCCTCAGTCACTTGTATAAGTCCCTGTACAAATTCAAAACCACAGTGCAATCACTGATAAAACCTTGGGCCTCCCCTTGAGCTGTAAGCCCCAACATCTTTTCAAAGCACTTTCTCCTTTGATTTTGTATATAATATTGTTATCAAAGCTTTCTTTGTTGAACAACTAACCAAACAGCATGGAAGCTCTACAACCGAGTAAGTGTTTATATGCTTTCATTTACCACTTTCATATACATATAACTGTATTGTGGGACTGTTTCATTGTAAGTCTCCTTTCATAAACTCATATCAACTGTGTAATAATAGTATAGATATTTAGAGTTTCCCCGGCAACTACGTCTAGCACTAAGCCTTATTGATCATTGTTAAATAGACTAAACTAGATCCCCATAGGATTACCAGATACAGTCTTCCCTCCTCTTGGGGTTAAACAATATGGAGATGTGAAAGGCATATTCTTTTTGAACCCTTTCTTAGACTGTCACCTTTAGAAGTTGTCAAAGAAACTCTACTCCCCAGAGATGATCTTTTCTCCGTGAATGGCATCTCTTGAGTTTCTTCCAAATTCTCGGACTTTCCTGGCTTGATCCAATCTCGGTGAATGGCATGTCTTGAACTTCTCGGGGTTTGGGGACCCACAGGCTTCCTAAAAGCATCCCCGCCTCCTCTTGGGCGTTGTACAAGGACCCGTCGGCTTCTTAGAAGTATTCACAGCCTCATCTTAGGCTTCGTATAAGGATTCTTCCTTCGGGAAGAGAGCCTCCTCTTGGGCTTCGTACAAATTGTCCCTCGACTTCTTAAAAGTTTCCAGCCTCCTCTTGGGCTTCGTACAAATTGTCCCGACGACCTCCTAGAGGTATAGGAACAGAAAGTAGTCATCTTAATATAACAGTCTTTCAAAGAGTCTATATCCTACTACTGTTTCTCTAAGCATAGTACAAAAGATAAAACTTTAGACGCGGACAGTCTAATTTCCTTGAGTCTTGAAGGCATTCTTAAGCCCCTTTCAAAAATAGGGAAAACCCCAGTAGACTCGGACAATACCCTCAGAATTTCCCATTTCCTTAAAGAACAGGAAATAACCCTGATCCTCTGATCAAATCTCAAAGTATAGCCTTACTTTTAATTAGTCTCTTTATAAGAACTGATTTTCTCTTTTAACCAACATACTGGACCTGTCACTCAACTGAAACAGCAAACCTTTTGCCTCTATCTCGAGCTTCGTACGAGATACAAAAAGACTCTCTTGTCGAGTCAAAACTTCCTTTTGGCTCTATCTCGGGCTTCATACGAGATACAAAAAGACTCTCTTGTCGAGTCAAAACTTTTTTTTGCCTCTATCTCGGGCTTCGTACGAGATACAAAAAGACTCTCTTGTCGAGTCAAAACTTCCTTTTGCCTCTATCTCGGGCTTCGTACGAGATACAAAAAACACTCTCTTGTTGAGTATAAAAGACTCTCTTGTAGAGTCAACCCTCTTCAGCCTCTGTCTTAGGGCTTTGTACAAGACACAAATCACTCTCTTGTTGAGTATAAAAGACCCTCTTGTTGGGCCACTAGCCTCCTCTTAGGCTTTGTATAAGAAAACCCCGGTTGAGACAATTAACCTTTTAGCATCAAAATATGTGCCTCGTTCACAGTATACAAACATCAACAACACCTTTTCCTTCGTCTAATCGCTGTAAGCGGCAAGCCTCTGGATTATTTGCATCCACGCCACTGTCCCTCTTTTAGCATGAGAAATTCCTAAGGAAAGATAACATTGCTCTACACTGAGTTAAAGTTTTCTCCTCTAGGTTGAAAAGCCCCTATAAAGGAAATTATGGCATTGCCGGATTCACACATCCCGGTTAAAGTAATTCCCCTTTATAATCAGTCGCCCCTGACAAACAGACCACTTTAGAGATGACAAATTCTCTCTAAAGACAACATCTTTTTAGCTTCACATCTTGGGCTTTGAACAAGATACAAATAGACCCTTCAGCTTCACATCTTGGGTTTTGAACAAGATACAAATCACTTTTAGCTTCACGTCTTGGGCTTTGAACAAGACACCAAAACACCATTTCCTCCCATAGAATAGAAGGAACTACGATCGCTCTGATTTCCCTGTTTCGGTAAACGGGAATACGTAGGCATAAGATTGCAAGAAAAATCTTAGCGAGCACACTAATCCAAAACCCAAATCCCGTACCTTCACCCATCAATCGAAAAGCATCAGTCCTAACATCCTACCCATGAACAGTCCCAGTATTTTTCAATCTAAGAAGAAAGAGGCCCCATTACCATATAGCATCCGTAACCTAACAGACCGCTGTTTAAACTCAGTATGCAAGCAGGGTTAGTTGGAGACATCTATTTCCCTTCCTTCATCAGCTTAATAGGATAAAAAATGAATCGACCTGTAGTAACCCCAAAGAGCGACAGTGCTTAAGAACCACGTCCAAAATCGCTCGCTACACCTATGACTTTAAAATTGGGTTGATGTTGGCATATATATATATATATATATATATATATATATATATATATATATATATATATATGTCGTCCTTCTATTAGTTCCTTCGCCCAGGTCAATTTCCTTCAAAGGATCCTGGGGCTGCATATTTGTCGCCGACGTGACAGGATCCTTTTCTCCGCCCAAAGGCTCATCATCATAGATGTAGTCGAGCCTCTGGCTTTTTAAGCCATCATTTTCTATGTTTGCTGGCTGCGGATTTTTGAGTGGTTTTGGCTCAATGTTTATTCTCTACCTCTGGCATAATCGATTACGGCCAGGTAACATTAATAAAACCTCTAGCCTAATTGAAGTCCAAACTACTTTAGCCTCTAGCATAACTGGCTGCAGCCAGGTAACATTAATAAAACCTCTGGCCTAACTCAAGTCCAAGCTACTTGAAGCTTCTGGTAAAATCAGTTGCAGATGGGTATCGTTAATAAAACTCCTTCTCATGGATTGAGGTCTTGAACTTCAATAATTGATTACATAGAACAACATAATGAAGTCGACTACAAAAATACTAAGTATGTGGTCGCGTTGTGTTTAATAAAGCAGCCATCCTATTAAGCCGACTAAGTAAAAAGAGAGAAACCTCTGATCAGGGCTTGAAATCTTTGGCTTAAGTAATCGATTGTACAAAACAAAGGAGCATGATCAAAACACACCGGTCGAGAAGAGCCTAGCTTACTAGTCCTTTATTGAGCTGTAAAAGCAAAAATGATCATGCTGAATCAAAACGTTTAAACACATAGATTGCTAAAGCATGCACGACTAGGGGTGTTCACAGGCCGGTTTGGTTTTGTTTTAAGAGAATCTGATGCCCAAGCCGATTAAAAACATATGGATTGGTTTGGATTGGATTTGTACACTTTTGTGATAAAGCCCAAACTGAACCAAACCGAGAAACAACGGGTTGGTTTGGGTTGGATTGATCGAATACACTAAAAATAAATGTGTACATTTTTTTTAAAAAATAACTTTTATATCAGTTAATTTTCCATAATATTATAAAATCCTTAATTTTTCTTTTATCTATCTATGTTGTGAACGGATCAAATAACATTTCATTATTTTTTTGAAGTTAAATACTTTGTACTAGTTTCCATGATAATAATCATATGAATTATGCGAATTAATTATGTTTGGTTCGGGTAGACGGGCTCGGGGGTATAATTTTAGAAATCCGATGCTCGAACCAATTAACACCAGGTTTCATTGGTTTGGTTCAGTTTTTGTCCAAACTAAAAAAATGTCCGACCCAAACACCTTGGTTTGGTTTGGATTCCGGTATGGTTCAGATTTGCCGAAACTAATGAACACCCCTAGTTATGACATTAAAAATTGAATGAAATACGTAGAAAGATGATGAAAAAACATTGTCATAAAGAGCCCTCAAAAGGCTTAAACTTTTGGAAGGAAAAAAAAACAAAAATATTGTTTAGGCCAACAACAAAAAACATAAACAAAATTAAACTTCATTCTCCTGAGCCTCAGGAGTGAATGATTCACGGCCATATCCTTCAAATCCTCTATCTCAGGGAAAGCCTATTCCATGTCGACCAGTTGCCTGTCCACCACTGTCTTGAAAAAATCTATCCTGGTCACATCCAGGTCGGACATGATGCATAGAGTTTGGGCTTTAGCTCTCTTGAAGGCATCATCCCCAACAGAGAGCAAATCCACCCAGGCATCTTGCAAAGAATTTCTTAAAGTCTCATTATGAGCCTGAGCCTACTATGCTTCTCGGACCAAGTCGACATTGGTTGCTTACAACTCCGAGCACTTGGAGTTAGCGGTCTCTTTTTATTTGGTCATTTCCGTCAATTGGGACTCTGCCGTCTCTTTTTGATTCTTCATCTCGGCAAGCTGTTTGGTTCAGGATTTCAAATCATCCTTCAACTAGTTTAGACTTTAGTTAGGAGACTTTTGTTCTTTTCATATGCATCACCTACTTAAAAAAGACCTCGAGTCATGAGGAAACACCTCATCATGTAAGTACCAAGTTTTTTTGTCAGCTGTTGAGCACCTATTAACTTAAACTTTTTAACATCCTCGATTGCATTCAGATGATCATAGAGGTATCATAAACCGTTGTAGTTATTGGACTAGAATTTGAATTCGGAGGAGGGGTTGGTTTGGTGACTACTACCTGAATCCTGCATCAAGATGGTGATTGCCAAGTCGGCTTGACTAACATCATCATTAATCAAGGTCTTCATTTTCTTTGGAGAAGCAGACTTAGAATCCACAGAGGGAGGAACAAAGGTATCCTGGGGCACGGATATGGCGGGATAAGTTTTGATAGTTTCCATCTTCTTCTTTTTAAGGGTCCGAGTTTGAATACCCATCAGATAACTTTTGGAAGCAAACTGATCCCCACGCCTCGCTCTAGCTTCGACCATCAATTTTGTTTTGTTCGGAAAGCTTGAGATTGGTCATGTTAGCAAAAATAAAAAGACCAAAATAAAAAATTAAGAAATATGACTATCAATAGGGTTATTAAAAAGCAATAAAAAGCATATATAAGCATTACCTAGGAAATTGGAAATTTGTTCCGGGTCTTCAGCCATCTGTAATAAATCCTTAACTTTCACTACCCAGAAAGCATCCAAAACGGCCAAAGCTCGGATTTCCAAAGCATTCAACTTGTCATAGTCAAAACTAGAAACCAGCAATGGACTATCCGACCAGTAAATTAGAAAACGATAGTACCCGTCTAGTACATACATAGCTTGGGGACACCTTTTCCCACTCTTCACTAGAAGGAACTTGTCCTTAAAACCCTTATAATTTGTGGTGTAAGCATGAAGAAAGCTCTTCCCCGAAATACCACTAAGGGATACCCAACCTCTTTTTTCCACCCCCTTCAACTCAAAAAATGAGAAAAAATAGCCCTAAGGTAGGCGTTATGTCCACTGTGTTACAAACGATTTCAAAGGCCTTGATAAAACCTCAACTATTTAGGCACAATTGAGGAGGGGCTATGTTTAGGGTTTTGAGGAATTCAGACTCAAAATCGGTAAACGAAATGCAAAATTTGAAATCCTAGATTACCCTTGTGTAAAAATAGAAATATTCATCGGGCACTCCCTTAGGACGAGTAATACAGACCCTCTCGTCAATCAAGCAAGGCTCTAAGATAACATCTTCCTAATTCCCAGTGGAAGAAATTGAGCTATTGGAATGAAGCTTCGAGATGTAGCTATCGTCAATAACATTATGGTTGTAGCTTAGAATTTCCTTATCTATAAGAATTCATGTTGCCTCTATTAGAGTTTCCAACAAACCTGAGGACAAAGACTCTGAGTCAGTGTTACCAATAGGTGAAGGGATTTCACCATAAATTTCTCTAATAATCCGATCAAAATCCATTCGAATCAAATAACCCTCACACTCTCGCATAGAAGCATTTCAAATCCTATTTCTATCACTAGTAGTAAGGGAAATCAAACACCCCCCTGAGTAACTATAATTTTGTAGTGAAGACATAAATAAAAAAGCAGAAAGGGAAATAAAATGATACTTGGGGCTTAAGATATTAGAAGAAACGAGCGGTGGATGAAGAGGAGATTTGTCTGCAACGCTTGGGAAGAAGATCACTTGGGAAATAGAGATATTCAAATGAAAAACTATGTCCTTTTAAAAAACAAATTTGTAACGGTCAAGAATTCATATAAGAACGAGCAATGATGACATGTGGGAGTTCCCATAAAAACCATCATGATAAGGAGAGAGAAAAGTTTGTCATCATTTAGATGACTGACACTTCACTGTTTTGCCGATCAGGAGGCCGGACTGGAGATGAGGGAATTCCAAGATTATTTTGGCCGAACACTTTAATCCAATAAGACCTCGTGATTAAGGGGCTTATGTACATCCCCGAATTCCCTAAAGGCGAGTTAGTGGGCAAGTCGAGTATGAAGATACAAATAGGTCAGGTAACCATAACCATGCACAAGTCAAAATCGGGTTAGGAGCAGCAAAGTAAGCATGTCGGAACCGATCTCATGACGACGCGGACAGATGGACAAGTTGGGTTCAATTTCAATGTAGGATGTCATATGAACGATCGCAGAAGACGGTTATGAAATGCCCATGATTGCATGGGAGTTACATATATTAATGGAAAAGACGTTATATGGTAATTAGAAAGGGGTGGGGGACGTTATCTGATGCCACCTTTATGAGGGAGATGAAAGGGTATGTATTGAAGGATCATTGATGAGTTGATCCATATAAAAAGAGACTTCCTGGATAAGGAAGGCAGGAAATAATCACCTAAAAATACATTTATGAACACTTAAACCAATCATTTAAGGCTCCCCTTGACTTATATTGATTTAAATAAACCTTTTAGTCTTTTTAGCAAGAACAAAGTGGAAGCCTTAAGTTCAAAATGAGCTAAAAACCAAGAGCAAAATAGTTAATCCCCCCTTCTGAAACTAAAAAAAAAAAAAAATTCTTGGACCATAGGATAAGATAACCAAACTAGGATTTAGGCTGACTATCTTAACTGAAGAGTTCGGGCATGACAAGAAACATTAAGAAAGCGTGCGCGCGCACACACACACACACACTAACATGACTAAATTGAGAAAAGACTGAGTTGTGCCAATTTTAGAGGTGGTCCCCTTAGATGAAATGAGTTACTAAAGTAAGAGGTAGAGGAAAGTAAATTTTTTTTTCTGACATTATCTGTTGCATCACCTAAGGACAAGTAATGATTCAAGTTTGAGGGAGTGATTCAAGTTTGGAGGGAAACTTGGTGATTCCTTTGGGCCAGGATTCACAAATATCCCAAAGCCCATGGTCCAAGACAACATAAAAACTCTAGATGGAAGAGACTATAAAAGGACCTCTCCGAGGAAATGCAAAAGAGCTTCAACAATATAGAGAAAGAAACACTGAGTGAAAACTAATGAAGAGAGTGAGTTGAACAAAGTGGATAAATTCTTCTTCTCATCATCCCAAGTGTATGCTACTAGTATCTGCCGTGACAGAGATTGTCTCTTGCAGATTAAAGATTGCAAGAAGAATAAGAAGTTAATCTTAGGTTTTCATTTCTTTTTCATTACTTGTTTTAGAATGTTTAGCTTATGTACCAGTATTGATGTATGTACTAAGTTCATCATGAGCTAAACCCTTTTATGTTGAGAAATGTGAAGTTAATATGAAATAGTTTTTTGTGTTAAATGATATGTTATTAGTGTTTTATTTTATCATGTGTTTAACTGTCATTAATATACTTCTTTGAATGATCAACTTTGGAAAATATACGACAGTGTAAAGTAGTAAAAGATTATCGAACCACGAGGACCAACGGGTTAAATACCGAACTCCATTCTATTGGTGTATATCTAGAGAGATCAAAATTGAGGTTTTGTAAAATAGCTTATTTAAGAAGCACTTATTATAAAAATAACTTAAATGAAAATTACTTAAATTATAATGAAACAAACAACACTTAGGGTCAAAATTATTACTCTGACATATCTGTATGATCTAATTCGCTTCAATTATGAGAGTTCTGACACGATTTATAGAAAATAGATAAATATGGACAACAATTGCTTTCGTCAGCGTGTTTACCTATCGATGACGAGTAATTCGCCTTCTTTTGCACAACCATATTATTCGTCAAAGATTGATTACTTTTGCTAACTATAAAAATGGGATGTTTCTCAATCTCAACCAAGAACTTTCGTTGTATTGGACTCGATTGTTTAAAAACCTGCATTTAGGAACTAATGTATATCCTTTCAGACTACAATTGGTATCTGAGAACTCTTTACTTTCGTACAAGGGTTGGAATGACATAACTCAAGTATTAAAATAAACATGGACAAAGACTCTCATAATTGACTTGTGATAGATCATACGAATAGTTATGAGATAAGCCTCATGACCCTTAGTCCCTAGAGGACTACTCGCTCATGGTGAAGGATAACATACTCAGAGCAATATTCATAATCAAAATCATAATAAACAATTGAAATAAAATAGAAATTGCAATGAAAACGATTAATAAAACATGGCTGACAAGAAAATACGTTGAATTGACCTTGATCCAGTGCTCCAATAAAGACTTGAGTACAGAGAATAGAAGTACAAAATACGTGAAAACTGGAATAAAAACTTGATCCCTAAAACTCAAGACTACCAATGAGTTTTATAGAAAGTTCTAAAGCTGGAATAAATCTATGTGATCAATTTCAATTACATCAAAGAATATCAGATCCAAACATGAAAAAGCCCCAAAACAGAAGCAATCAAGACGAAAAAGGAAAAAAATCAGGGGGAAAGCTCGCCTCTCTTCTACGGGTGGGCGTAACAGTTCCCTAGAAAGTTGTATGGGCACATCAAAAAGAAGGAAAACTAGGGTTAGCTGCTACAGCCCATAGTAGGTGCTACTGCCGCCCGTAGCAGCCCTGTAGATTTTGTAATAAGAATTTCTGACTTTTGACTTTTTCTCGCATTTCGCTCGTTTTTGTTCCTCTTTCGTTCCAAATACTTGTTAAAACTCGAAAATAACTCAAACACAACACCAGAGCATAAAACATGATAAACGGAAGTAAATAAAACAAAAAACAGGAAAATAATGAAGTAAAATAACTGATAAAAACGATGCGAAAACCACTTATCAAGCTCCCCCAAAATTAGATTGTTGCTTGTCCTCAAGCAACAAAGCTTGCTTATGAAAATATTCGGATCAAGCGGTTCACTTAATGAAAAAGCTTACAAAAATGAAGTTATCGGTACTCATACGTGAATTTTCGTACAGATCGGCTAAGATCCAGCTCTCTTGGTAATCACTTGACACCAAAGTTATTTGCAAGAACACTCACCGCAGTGAGACTACGAACCTAAGTTTCCCTTTCAAACACTGCTCCAACTATGCATTATACTTAAGTCTATTTTTTCGGTTTTTCCTTCCCTTTTCATTCGGACAATCAAATTAAGGCATTTTGGAATTATTATTATCATCACATGCACAAGACTGGTCGAGAATTTTTGTTTAGACACAAGATAAACAACAATTGCCTTCTTTATTTATCGATGAAATTACACACTTTTGTGTGTTTATTTATTTGTCCACTTTGGGACGACGTTTGGGGTTCAACCACTGTTAGGCTAAATAATCGGGAAACAGTTACCCAATTTAGAAGGTGTAGTTTCCTTTTACCGTCTTTTCATCATTTTGGTGCTAAGATTATTTATTTTCCAACCAATCATACATGCATGCGAGTCCTAATTATGCCAGACTGTCATTATAAACTAATTAGGGAGTACTTTTCAGAAGCCGAGTACTATGGTACAAATCTACACGTTGAACTCGCATCTTACTTTGGGGGACCTAGGGTGTTCGAGTAATACCTATGTTGTCAAGCTTTTCCAATCTCCCTAGTCTTAGCCTCTCATCCCTCTAGCTCTATATACTTTCCCAATTTCCTCATGACCAAAGCTTTTCAATAATTTTTTTTGAACGGTCCTAATTCGAAAAAGATTTTTGAAAAAGTGGTATTTTTAAAAGAAAAAAAATAAAAACAACTAAAAATTGGAAATAACTTTAAAGAATAAAAATCAAAAGGAAAGTAAAGAAATTTCCCCCAAACTTGAACTAAACATTGTCCTCAATATTTTAACGCAAGCAAGAGGGAGTGAACTCACAAAGACATCACTTGGGAGGTAGGAAGTACAACATAAGTTGCTGCAACATCAACTGAACATCATCCTAAACCATGCCTTGTCTTGTTTGCTCTTCTTTCATGCCTCGAATCTCCAATTGCACCCACCCTCATCTATCTTGATTATCATTCAAAGGCCCAGCTTTGTGTTGTGTAGGATGAGTAGGTGACGGGACAATGTTTTCCTCCATAGCAGTACTTGCACCATGGTTAGACAAATCGGGGTCTCCCTCATCCTTGGATGAATTATTATGAGTGGTGGCACCCTTCTTATACAACCAATTATTCACAACATCAACCCTTACTTTCCTAGGCTCAGGAAAATTAAGAATAACCTTGTTGCGGATCATCACCGCATATGTGTTACCGTCAACAAAAATCATGCCTTGATGGAAAAGGGCATCCATGTCAACCTTATCCCTACCCTCTAAAAACGATGTATGAAAGAGGTAATGGATATACTAACACTTAAAAAAAAACTTGTTTGACTTAAATACATCTCATTATGCCTCTTTGATTTGATGCAATGTTTTGGAAAAATTTCATGATCATTGACAATGATTTGGAATCACAATGGTACATATTTTTCAAAATAAATGTTGTTTCAAAAAAATTGTAAAAATTACGGCGTTTCAAACTGCCACAATTTACAAATCAGTGTGTTATTTAAGAAAATAGTAAAATTGCAACATTTTATAACTGCCACAGTTTATGAACCACTGTGTTGTTTCAAAAAATAGTAAGATTGTGGGGGTTTCAAAATGCCATAATTTACGAAAGCAGTTTTTCAAACAGAGAACACATCAATCAACTGATTCTAATAGTCAATCGAATTACTCCCTTAAAAACTTGAAATTTTTCCTTTTAAAAGTTGTGCTTTCAATGTCAATCATGCATGAATGTTTAAGAAATATAGAATGGTTTAGATTCACTAGCCCGAGATGTTTTACATTATTGCTTCCCTCCATCAGCAGTCGACATCCAAACTAAACACTTTCTCATCTCATCAAGAGAGGTTTCTTCCATATCCTCCGTGAAGAAGGAGGAAGGCCCGATATTAGTACATACAAAGATAATAAGTTAGGGATCATATCAAAAGACATCCTTTCATAAAGCTTACCCAAATATTCCTCTACCCCATTACCATCTTCACGGTCTTGGGTGATTAGAATGCAGGAGTCTAGAGTCTAGGAAGCATCTGGCTAGTGATGGATACTCGCCTCAAGCCGAGGGGATCGCCTCCCATTTAAAAAGGACGCCTTCAACTGAGGGACTCGCCCCAAGTTAAGGGATTCACCTTCCCTTTAAATGAGCAACGCCCCAAGACAAGGGACATGCCTCTTATTAAAAGTATCACCCCATACCACGGGACAAAAACTAAATTAGGCCTTAAAACACTTCTCCTTTTTACAAGCTCACGTACTTGAGGGAATGATTAGTGTTATATTTGTGAGAATTCCTAAATAAGGGTGACGCCAAGGCCTTCTCTTAGTGAGTCATCGCATGGGCACTGCCTTAACAGAGTATGGGGTATTAACTTTAGGGCATATGACATGTATCATATTGTTATCTCATCCACTAACCATACAAGAATGAGTCAAGCTACAACTCCCTCAAAAAAGGTGTTCAGCGGTCTTCTCCTGTAAAGGGGGGACGATTACTACTTCTTAGGGTTTCCTAAACCTTAGGCCCAAGAGCCTCTATAAATATTTGACCCTTTGGTGGTAGGAGATATATCATAACTTAACCAACATTAAGCATATCATATAGCCTTTCACCTCGTGTGAGTTTACCACTTATACCACCATAAACTCCATAACACAACCATATAGGGCTTCTCACTGTCGCATGCAAACCCTAATTGTTATACATTGGCAATGGCCTTAATGGCTCTTGGGATTTCACTTTTTCAGATGTTTTATTTTGTTGGCTTTTCTGCTTTCTATATGTTACACATTGAAAAACCTTGGTCTAATTGGAAATTATCGCCCATCATGATAGTTTAGAGGTTATATATTCATGTTGTAAACATCATTTGGACTATCCTTTAGACTTTATTATATGCACACTTTAGATTTCTTTGCATTTCTCTGTTTGTCTTGTAATTGGAAGAACAAGCAAACATTGTTGTATTTTACTTTGTTTGGTTAATTCAGGTTAAATTTTTGCTATTTATCTATTTATTTTTTGTTCTTTACTTTAATTTATTCAAATTTTTATACTCATGACTATGCTTGCATGTTCTTTACTTTAATTTATTCAAATTTTCATCAAAGGCTGATGACTGTGAGATGTGTATAACTGACATATCACATGTAGACTATTAGTTTGAATTATGCTTCATTTAGATGTAGAATTAAGTGTGTGTTATATTTAATTTGTAGTTCCTTAGAATACTTTGAAAAAAATTTCTTTTTTTTGCTAAATTATACATAGGAGACTTGTAATTTAGCTGTTTTAACACTTTACTTGAAGAATCTAATCAAATAATAGCTTTGATCAAAGTAACAAATGAAATGAAAAACAAACAATAAAGCATGGAGTATGAAAAAAATAGTATAAATGACCACATTTTATGCAAGAATAGTGAGATCAAATTAGAATCACCATAAGAGTAAGAGACTTTTTATAATATTTAAATTCAAAGAAGAATCCTAAGGAGCAATCTTTAATCTCAAACAAAATGATTTTCTTATTTACATTGAGTATAACTAGGGGTTACAAAACGGGTCCGACCCCTTGGAGATGCACATATTGTAGTTGCATGTCCCTAATTCATTCAGGGAGGACACCTATATGTGATTATTTTATTGCTTGTTTAATCACTTTCATCGTTAATTTTATTTCGATTTGTTTAGTCTCCTTCGTAATTTAACTTCTTAGGATCAAGTTTTAAAATATTCATTTTTAGCATGCATAAAGCTTTGGTTATATTTGATCTTGATAATGATGTTTTTTGATAAATTACATGAGTAAGTAGAATGAAAACCTTTTATGTTTTTTATTTGAGTTTGATTTAAAGTTAAATCTCAAAGTCCTTTTAAAACCTTAAAATTTTGAGATTTTACGCATTTGATTCGAATCATGGATTTCCAACACATTTTATGATTCTAATCAAATTGGACAAAGGAAAAACTGGATCATTTGATTCGAATCATTTTTTACACTTGATTCGAATCAACCTCCTGATGTCCACTTTTGTTTGATTTGAATCGAATCAAAATTTTAACATGATTCGAATCACACACTTTTTCAATATTTTCGTGTCAGGACTGTTGCATTTAATCTGAATCATTTTTTGTACAACATTCGATTCACGTGGCTCGTGATTTGAATCACACTTTCCTCTGATTCGAATCAACGAACATATTTTCAAAATTTTGTTTTCTTTTTATCCCACTGCACTTCCTCATTTGATTCAACTCATAGATTGCACTTGATTCTAATCTAACTGACTTTTCCAACCACTTTATGTACTTAATCTCAAGCACATATAAAACCTTTTTGTCATCATTTTATACATAACATTTATCATTCTGATCATAATTTTCAGTGTGAATTTATTGAAAAATCAATTTCCTCTATTTTAAGTGTTCAAAGTCTTGCAACAAAATATGTGCATCTTCAACTTCAATTTAATTTAGATCTTGATAACGAGAGATTTGTGTTAGATGATAGGCTTCGATCTAGAGAGGGTGAATAAATCACAAATTTAAAAACATAAATTTTGGTAAAAATAGTTTTCAAAAGTTTTATGGCACAAAGAAAACAACCCGAATCGAATCGTCTAACCGAACCTACTATCGAAAGGCTCGGATATGCGTAAAGTAAACCAATTGGATGATAATTAACACAAATTTTTCAACAACTAATAATTCATAAATCAATTAAATTATTAGATATGCGTAGAGCTTATTTCCAATGAACAAAAATTAATTAAATTACTCAAAGGAAATTTATCGAATAATTTGTGTGTGATCGATAACGTTTGGAAATTCTATTTGTTTTGTTGATGTTAAAAGGAAATCACAATCAAAGTGATTATGATTATATTAACAACAACGCTTTAAAAAGATAATTGAAAAACAATTTCCAATCGAATTGATCAAAATAAGAATGAACTCGATAATTTGCAAGAACAACAATTAAAGAGATATCGAGAGAAAGAAAGAGAGACACATAGATTTTTTTAGGCATTTTCCCAATCGGCCTCGCTATGGGTACGTCTGCCCTCAATTCGAAATCGAATTGAGATACTTGCAATTAACCTTATCTTTGCAAAACAATTTATACAAGAGATGAAGAACTCTAACCCCACAAACCCTACGATTTGTTCTTGATTCTACCACCTCCAAACCCTTTATCAAAGCTTGATCAAGTCACTAACAATGATGCTACAATCCTCCAGTTCTTGACTACTTGCTTGAAAGAACACCTTTTCTTCAAGGTTTATGCTCGGACGGATTAATCTCTAGCACACACTTGTTGAACCCAAGATTCACGAACATGATTCACTGTCTCGCGCTACTCCCTTGCAAGGATCCACCTTGTCCCAAGGCCTTCACTCGGTCGAATCCGTATTTGTGTGATCTTGTCAAAAACCTTCAAATCACAATGATCTTGAAGAAAAACCCCAGCTTGGTTTTCACAAAGATCCCAACCCATTATTCTCAGTTACACCAACCTAATTCGACGTTATCAACCCTAATCTAGATGGTAACCCAATCAAAAAATGATTATGTGTAGTTTGATTATGTGTATGCATAGAAGACAGGTTGAAGATGATGAAAATGCTTTGTAATTCTGGTTTCGTTTAGGTTTTACAATAATACCTTACTAGTACCCTTGCTAGAATATGATGCATGTATGAGTATATATATGCATGGGAGAAACTAGGCAAAAGGGATGCAAGAAAAGAATAAGAGGAAAATAAAATTTTAATTTTTAAAGGCAATAGGTCAGCCTATGAAGGCAACATGTCGTCCTGTAAAAGTCATTAGGTCGACCTATATAAGCAACAGGTCAACATGAAGAAGTCTAAGGACAACCTATCTGAGGCAACCTTTAGGAAGTTGCCACAGGCTTCATTCTTGGAGCATGGAGGTCGGCCTATCTAAGTTATGTGTTGACCTATTCTAAAGCAAAGGTTTCTATAGATCGACCTGAACTCGTACGTGTCGGCCTATGCAACATTTTCCACATTAAAAACTCAGTTTGGATGCATGAAACATGCCTAAAGTATTTCCAATTATTTTCAAACTTATTGGTATGCATCCTAATGCTAAAATGATCAATGCACAACTAGACTTTAGTTGATACCGTCCAACATACAAAAATGCTACTTTTCGTCCTATTTTTGACATCATTCAAAACATGACTAGATAGAAGAATGCACTCACATACTACCCCTTTTTGATGATGGCAAAACTCAAATCATATGAACATTGCGTTTTTCTTTGGTACACTGAAAAGCTCCCCCTGAACGTGTGCATTATTCTCTTCATAATCTTCTCCCCCTTTGACAACACCAAAAATAGACAAGTAATCCTTTAGAAGTATCACATAGATACAAATTTTACATATGTATTATACCACACAGAGGCAATTGCAAAAAATAAGTGGTGCACTCACATACAACATATACGTAAATAACACAAGCTTAATAAACATACCAAGACGTAAGAGTCATTCAAGTTACACATAGTACAACCATTAAAGCATCTTAAGCACATTGTTCATACATAATTAAAAGGAACTAACAACCAAAACATAATGAAAATGCAAATGCAAGAAGACTCCAAACACAAATTAAAAGACTCAGCCGATCAAAACACACAGATTCACGACATGCAACACAACACTAAAACACTTCATCTTCTTCCATGGCCTCTTGGCATTGGTCTTGGTCTTTCATCCATGGCAGCGGCTTCACAGATCTCGTGGTAAAAGCAATCATAATGAGTAGCATCAGTTTCTTGAGCCATAATCATATGATTAATCCTTTCCATAGCAACTGTATGATTCTCATTTACAGTATTCCGCAAAGACATTAGACTCTCAGTCGTATAAGCAACAAAAGACTAAAAATATACGTCCTGAGTAGCCATATGTTCCCGCATTAAGCGAAACTGCTACGCCTGCTCAGCATACCTCTCATCTTGCTTCAACTGCATGTTCAGAAGCATGGTCACTATTGAGGAAGCATACGCATAACTACCACCAAAACTAGCACCATAATCAACCCCATGATGCGCATCATCCGTAGCAGTGTCTCCCATTTATGCATTATGAGGAACCTTCTCAGATTGCTCATCATCCATATGATTCTCATCAAGTTCATTAGGATCATCAAAATTAAAGACTTTCCTTCCATTCTTACTTAGCAGGAGATAGTATGCCCGGTGTTATTCGCGCTTGATTTTGAGCGAACAATCTCTAGCCTCCTAATGCAGGTTTACTTGTGGGATCGGCTACGGAATCCCAAACTCTCCTGTTTAGACGGTTGTATTTTGTGATTAGTTGTCGAGTAAGTAGATTTTGAGGTGAGGAGAGAAATAGAACAGAATTGGGGGTCGAAGAGGTTTAAATGAGTTGGAGAGGGGAAGAACAATATTAAATGCAGGAAATTGTAAATGGAAAGTGAGTAAAAGGCAAGTTCAAATGTAAATGGCTTGATAAGATAAATTACATTAAACGGAAATGGGATGCAAGTAATACATTTTGCGGGAGTGTAACTCGTTTCTTGTAACGCTAGATACTTTGAGTGTTTTTCCCTTGCAATGTTACAAATGCGACCCCTAAAACTCACTAAGAGCTTTGCTTAAATAGTGACATAAAATGAACCGTCAATCAATTCTGCTGCTGACACGTGTCACCCATGTCTCTTCATTTGTTTGCGCCTTGGCCATATTTGAATTTTGCCCGCGCAAACCTTCGACGTTCTCTTTTCCTTTAAATGTCATGTCAAAGCTGCTTCGACAGTCTTTCGTCCTGTAGACTTCTCCAATCTCTGCGTCGATACACTCCCCTTCTGCTTGTGGTTGGCGTCGATCAACTCCATGTTTCCCTGATTTCTCTCACCTATAGTTCCAGTCGAAATCTGTTGGCTAACAAATTGCCCTCCTAAAAGGCCAGTTTCGACTGAGACATGGTGTCAATGGAGAAAATTGGCATTTTATATTCTGCCAGATTTCGACCACCTGTCCAATCCGTAACGTCATGTCTCATGATGACGTTTTTCTGTGCCATAATTTCCAAGGCTAAATCATCATTCACATCTACTCCCTAGGTCATGTGCCTCTAACTACTCTGTTTCAAACGTCATGGCCTCCCTCGCCCTTCGCTTATAAATAGTCTCTCCTTCGTGGATTCATTACTCCCTTTTTTCTTTTCTTCATCTTCTGCAACGTCTCATCAGTTTATTACTCATTTCCCATTTTTCCTTCTCTCAACTTCTTGCTGCCATGGCTGCCACTGATACCACCGCGAGTTTTGCTTTACCTGACACAGGTGCAAACCCCATAGCCTTCAACCTCTTCGGAGAAGAAGCGGTGACTCGCATTTCGTAACCATCCTTTGATGACCCTTTAATTCTTGAGAGTTGGAAGAAATAAATTATCATACCCTTCGTAGTTGCTGACAAATTGTTGGCCTTTCATGGTCCATATCCCACTGAGAAAATGCATCCCAGAAATGTTCAAGAACATTTCCCATGTTTCGAACCAATCATTCCTCCTGCCTTTGAAAAAGAAGGTGTTTTTGATATGAAATTCTTGGCTCCAAAATCTAGGATTTTTAGGTCGATGCCTAGCCCTGGTAATAAAGGCTATATAGCCTGGTTGAACAGAGTTCAAGCTAAACAGAAAGAGCAATGGGAAAATGTTGGAATATTCAACGCTATCTAGATTTCCAAAAATGCTCACCGGATCAACCCCTACCTACTCCTATCATCGATGTATTTTTGGGAGGGTTCGACCTATTCCTTCCACTTCCCTTGTGGAATGTTGACACCGACTCTCTTCGACGTGTCGACCATCACCAGCCTGTCTCCTTTGGGTAACACTTTCAATCCCGCTCTCAAAACCCAACATACCTTTTCCTTCAATCGAGCAGGCCTCCAGAATTACATTGAAGATCATTGTGATTCGTCATCTGCTGAGGTATCTGACAAGGAACATATCGCCTTCTTGACCCTCTGGCTCTCGTATTATTTGTTCTGCCCTGGCTCTCTGCAAATAGCAAAGGGGTTCATCCCTCTAGCCATTCAAATTTATGAGGGTCGACAGGTTCCCCTGGGAAAACTTCTTCTTGCGTCCCTATATCATTCTTTGGGCGTGGCGACCACGAAACTAAAACAACTTCATTCCTCTACTGCGGCCTTGAACCTGTCGAGGCCAATGTGGCTATTGCAATATTGGACCAACGCCATTTTCGAGCATATATTGGGTCACCCGGTATCCACAGACATCATGCGTTTAACGGAGGATAGGCCTATTGAAGGGATGAGGTTGGCTTTGACTACTTTTACGGAGGTTCCCAACAGGTTTCTCTTCATGAAACATATGAATATGTTTATTGATGCGACTATCTTCGTCCCAGCATGGCGCCCTTCGTGGATCGTCACTTTGGCCCGACATGGTTTAAAGGTCAATTTCCCGGTAGTTCCCCTCAGACCGCGGCTCAGTCGAATGTCATCTGAAGGGTTTTCTTAACTCCGATCATGTTGTCTTTTAGGATTGAGTCTGGGTCGACCGGTTTTGGGTTTGTGAATTATTAACCCAACTTGGCGGCTCGCTAATTTGGCCTGAGCCAAATGTTGCCGAAGTCTTTGGTGTATCATGCCACTGATATTGTGTGGACTGACCGACCCTTGGATCTTGAAGATCACAAAGCCTGTCTTAAATTTTATAAGTCCACCCAAAAGCTTAAGCTCCCCGTGTTCAGGTTTCAACAATCCTCCTTAACCACTGATGAATTCGACGCCTGGTGGGCTGAGTATTATAGCTCGCGTTTCTCCAGTTCCGTGTTTCTCCAAAAATTGGTCGATGGTTTGGCTGAACTGCCAGGTGGACCCTTTAAGGTGCAGCTAATTCCGACGCCTCTTCACGATACTGCTCTGGTGGCTGATCATATAGATTTTCCTCCGACAAAGGTAACCAACCTCTTTTCTTTAACTCCAAGTCCTTCTTATCTGTTGTTTTCGGCTCCTTATTTATCCTTTTAATCTCTCAGAGTCAAAAACGTACTACTACTGCGACTACCTCTCAAGATCCTCCTTAGAAGAAACTTAAAGTCGTCTCTAGCTCACAGGTATACTCCGTCCATGTGCTTTCTCTTTCTTTTTTCTTTTCTTTTTTTTCGATGGCATTCATTTTTATTACGTTTCACCAGGTTCCCGAGGAAGTCCAAAATCTCGAGAGTGATGCTTCTGACGACAGTAGTCGTATCTTTCCTGGTTTCAAAACCCCTGCGCCTAGGAAACCCCTTCAGACCAAGAAAAAGACTAAGATTGTTCTAAAAAAATCCATGGAAAAACTAGTTTCCCCTGGTGTCGAGATGTCTGACAGGCATGGTACTTCCAAAGTCTCTGAGCCTGCTGTCCGTGAAACTCCTACTTTGTCGACTCCGCTTGATACTACCGGGGTGGTTATCGGGACTAAGGATCGTGCGCCTCCCATCAAGACCATAATATCTCAGGTTCGAAATGAACCCCAAGGTTCTTCTGCTGCACATGCCCCTAATATGGAGTAGACGGATGGTGGGGATCAAAATGTGGATACATGCCAGTCTGCTTCGAATGTGGCTACTATCGCGGCCACTTTGTCTACGCCTGCCAATGTTGTAGCTGAAGACGCAATTGAGGCTTCCCAAACCGTCGTGCCGTAAGGCGTCATTTCCCATACTACTCCAGACGGGCAGTCTCCCTGATCCTGAGGAGATTAAGTCATTGAAGAAAACCAATCCAACTGAGGCCCTGTGAAAACTTCAACGTCTTCGACAAGCAACGGTCGACATTCACCTGCCTAATATAGCACCTCTTATCCCTTCATCACTTGACGCCACTGTCCTCTGCCAACTCGAACAACTCAAGAGCATCGTGTCCTGCAAAGTACTAGTCGATGGGACTGGGGATGATTCGGCCTTGGTGGCCGATGCTTTTAAACTGATTTATACGATTTTGAAATCTGACATCCCCGGTCCCCTAGCCCAGTATTTGATAGAGCTTGAGGCTTTCCTTGGCCAGTTTGTCAAAGACCTTGCCCTCCAGCGTAGCACAAATTTACAGGTCGAAGCTCACACAGCCGAAATGGACAAAGAGTGGGATCTCAGCGCTCTTTGTAATAAGAACCTGACTGATCTTGAAACCAAGAAACAAGCTCCTCTTGACAAACAACGGACCTTTGATTAACAGATTGCCGCCTATAAATCCCAGATAGCTGAGCTGAATGCAAAGATTACCGAGGTTGAGAAGCAGAAGGCTTCCCTTCTTGCAGCCGATGCACTTCCGACTCAAGATGCCATTGATAAGGCAGTTCTCCAAGGGATCTCTCATGGTGAAAAGGCCCTCAAGCTTAAGGATCGAATTGCCCAACTGAAAGTAAAACATGTTTATCTAGATACTATAGTGGCCTATGAGAAGACTCTTTTTGAAGACCTTAAGTCTCGGTTCCCGGTGTAACTATATGTTTACTTTACCACAATGTAATCCATCTTTTGTAAGCCATTTTGGCAGTTTGGGCCATTTTGGCTTTTATTATATTAATGACAAGTGCTTTTAACTTTTTATTCGAATCTCTTGTAGCATAGGCTTATATTTTTTTCAAATATTTTCCATTTACTCGTAAGATTCGTTGATCCATGTCAACTTCTTGGATCTCGTAAGTATTATTGCTAAACACTTGATTAATTTGGAACGGTTTTTCCCAATTGGGTGACCATTTTCCTAACGTTCGATCTTTCCGATCCATGGGCAGGATCACCTTCCAAACGTAATTATAAACTACGAAGGTTTTTTCCTTCACTTTCTTCTTGTACGCTTTGGCCACTCATGCTTTTTGACGTAACAACATATCTAGAGCGACCATTCTTTCTTCGTCTAAGTCGATGATCTCGTCGAACATCATATTCCAATATTGTTCTGATGGAATTTTATTTTGTCTTTGTATCCTGATCGACTATAGATGAATCTCTGCGGTAACACAACATCGTGACCAAAAGCTAGGTAAAACAGTGTCAAGTCCGTCGCTTCTTTTGGGGACGTTCGACATGCCCACAAGACTTGGTCTAACGTGTTGTGCCAATTTTTTGGCTTCTTAGCCACTTGTTTTTTAATCAAACCAATTATTACTTTGTTGGAGGCTTCGACTTGTCCGTTTGCTTGGACGTAGTAAGGCGTAGAGGTGATTAGCCTAAATCCTATTTCGGCGGAGAATTCCTGCACCCTTTATCCGACAAAGACGGACCCTTGGTCTGTGGTAATAGTTTCAGGGATTCTGAACCTGTAAACGGTGTGTTTTTGGATGAAGTCGATTACCACTTCTTGGTCTACCTTTACTAGAGGCACATCTTCTATCCATTTCGTGAAGTAATCTATCCCTACTAGGATGAACCTTTTGTTGTTTCAACGAGGCCGATTGAATCTCTCCTATTACATCCAATGCCCAACCTCTAAAAGGCCATGGCTTGACAATCGTGTGTAACTCGCTAGCTGAAACGTGCTGAATATTCGCATGAACTTGACATTCCTGGCAACCTTTCGCGAAGTCCATACAGTCTTTTAACATACTCGACCAATAAACACCCTGTTGAAATGGTAACCACTTCATTTTATGGCCAGCTTGTTGAGCTCCACACATCCCACTATGCACTTCGGGCATTGCCAAATATGCTTCAGTGTTACCCCGACACTTAAGCAATATTCCTCCTGGGGTTTTCTTTAGCAATTCATTCCTCATACATACGTAGCTCAAAGCTCTATACTTGGTCTTTCTATCAGCACCTCCGACTGGATTTCCCAAGTATTCTACGATTGGTCTCCTCTAATCGGATTGTGACAAATTGTCAATAGCAAAAACTTCGCAACTCTAAAAAATTATAAAATTTTCAAAATTTTTGAAATTTTCGGATAAGACCCTTGCCCCTTCAGCTTTTGCTATTAGCAAATGTGATGGCAGCGGTACGTCCAAAACCATTTTGTCTTTGACCTCGATAAACTCCCTGAGCTTATCTTTTGACACTTTGTACCCAGACGCGATTTGTGCCAATTCGTTAGCTTCGTGGTTTTCCACTCTGGGTACATGAGAGATATTAACAATCTCAAATTGTTCCATCAAGTGTGTCGCCGTGGCAAAGTACATCAACAGATTATCTTTGACACACTTATATTCGCGTGTGATCTGTTTGATGACCAACTCTGAATCCCCTTTTATTTCGATTCTCCTAGCACCTAAGTCTTTCAAGATCTTGAGGTCACTTATTAAGGCTTCATATTCAGCCTCATTATTAGAACATTTTCCTTCAACCTTACATCTGAGTTTTGTGGGAATGTTTTGTGGGGATATTATTAAGATTCCAATACCTGTACCATTTTTATGACTTGACCCGTTGAAGTAAAGTTTCCACGGGTCTGAATTGACCATGTTAATGGTTGTTTTGACTATTGCATGGTCTACAATAGAGTCCGCCACTATTTGTCCTTTCATGGCTCTCAGAGGTGTGTATGTTAACGAGAATTCAGTTAATGCGAGTGCCCATTTCCCAATTCGACTATGCAAAATGGGTTTTGACAACATATGTTTAATAACATCAAAATGAGACGAAAAATAAACATCAATTAGCTTTATATATTGCTTTAGTTTCATACACGAGAAGTACAAGCATAGGCACAATTTCTCAATCATGGTGTACCTATTTTCAGCATCCATTAATAATCTACTGAGGTAATAGATGGGTCTCTCGACACCATTGTTATCCTCTTGTGCTAACATACTTCCTATGGTCATTTTCGACACAGCAATATACAATCTCATATGCCTATTTGTGCTTGGTGGTAGCAACATGGGAGGCTTTGTGAGGTATCCCTTGATGGCGTCGAAAGCCTCTTGGTGCTCCTCTTTCCAATTAAACTCATCATTCTTCTTGATCTTTAGCAATGGCGAGAAGATCTCTGTCTTGCCACTTAGATTTGAGATGAATCTTCTCAAGAAGTTGATCTTTCCTAACAAAGACTGGAGCTCCTTCTTTGTTGTCGGTGCTTTGAGATCCAAAATTACTTTTGTCTTGTTTTGGTTGATCTCTATGCCCTTTTTGTGCACCACGAAACCTAAAAAGTCTCCTGCACGTACACCAAAATCACATTTCAGTGGATTCATTTTTAATCCATATTTTCTCATTCTTTCAAATGAGCGTCGAAGGTGGTCTAAATGGTCGTCCTCGGACGAAGACTTTACCAGAATGTCATCAATATAGACCTGCATAAAGATTTCAATAAAATCATGGAATATGGAATTCATGGCCCTTTGGTATGTTGCACCGGCGTTTTTTAAGTCGAACGGCATAACAACCCACTCATATGTTCCCAAAGCCCCTGGGCATCGAAACGCTGTTTTGGGAACATCATCTTCTGCTATGAGAATTTGATTATAGCCAGAATATCCATCTAACATGCTAAGGCATTCGAAGCCCGCAACCGAATCGACTAGCATTTCAGCCACTGGCATCGAATTCTCGTCCTTAGGAGTTGCATTGTTTAGATCTCTAAAATCTATACAAACTCGAAGGGTTCCATTCTTTTTAATCACAGACACTATAGCAGCCAACCATTCGACATACATAGCAGTTCTGATGAATCAGCTTTTGAGCAATCTTTCGATTTCTTGTTTTATCTTCAATGTGACCTCTGGCGCAAAACATCGAGGATGTTGTTTTATTGGTGTCTTTCCTAGCTGGATTCGTAGCTGATGCTCAACAACGCTACGACTTAAGACATGCATCTCGCCGTAATCCCAGGCAAAACAATCCCTGTACTCTTTCAATATTTTGATTAATTTCGCCTTCATCTTCGGCCCAACTTTGGTGCTGATGTATGTTGGTCTCTTTGTGACACCATCTCCCAAATCAATTTCTTCGAGTGGGTCTTAAGCATGCATCCTTTGTATTTCATTATTCGGGTCTCTTTCGAATCCCAAAGGCTCATTGTCATAAATGCAATCTAACCTCCGACTTTCCAAAGTTGGTGTCTGGCCACATGGGCAAAATTTGAACTCTTCGACTTCGGCTTCGACAACCAAATGCTATAATTTTTTGGCCTCCAGAGCCGTCTTTATTTAGTTTTCAGCCAATTAGGCCGAAATTCGTGCCAAACTTTCTGGCTTAATGGCCATTGCGTCTTGCCATCAGCCCCCTTACCGGAGGATGCACCTCTTCAGGCCTCATGGCCTCCTAAGTGTCCCAAATGAAACCATGGTCAGGATCCAAGTTCAGGACACGACTTGTGTATGCAAAGGTAGAAACTTTTGACTCGCCCTCACAAGGGGATATATTTTCCAGGTGCTGATCAAAGGATCATTTTGTGCCTTTGGCTTCGTCCACCTTGTAATAATTTTGATCAGCCTCAATATTCTCGATGCCATCTTTTCTCCAGATGATCAATCTCTGGTGCAAAGTTGATGGGACAACTCCAATTCCATGGATCCATTCTCGGCCCAGCAGCAAGTTAAAATTGGCTTTGGAGTTGATGACCATGAACAATGTCGATCGGAGGGTCGACCCTACGGCCAATTCGACCTAGATAACCCCCAGAATGTTACTAGTTTTTCCTTCATAGTTGGACAAAACCATGTTCTGTTGTTGGAGCTCATCATCCTTCCTCCCCATTTTTGTAAATATTGTATGAGGCATCAGGTTAACGACTGCCCCCCCGTCTACAAATACTATGTTGACTGGGAGCCCGTCAACTTTGGCTTTTATGAACAAAGTCTTCAAATGATACATTATTTCTGCACTTGGCCTCTCGAACATTGATTTTTGTTCTTCCACGACGCCATCATTTATGACGTAATATCACAGAGGTTTGTGCTCAGCAGCCTCGTTTGGCATGAAGCCTTCGTCTGCCTCAGACACCTCCGATACTTTATCATATTCCGCTGGCAGTACTGATACGATGCCACAGTTTATGACAAAGTCCTCACCGAAAGTATCATCATATGGATCATAATCATCCATGTCATCATCTGGGGTGGGTGTGTATTCAGGTTCTTCTTCATCTGACTGAGGGGTGTATTCTGGTTCCCCTTATCCGATTGAGGGGTATATTCAGGCTCTTTGCATGCCTCGGCTGAGGACTTGCACTTGGTGCTCTGAGTCGACGTTACCTCTTTGTGTCCCAAAGCATTAACTGTTATGGCGACTGTTTGGTTGGCCACGATTTTTCCTTTCTCGACCCATCTACCCCTTTGTGGGCGGTTCCTTTGCACTGTGGATTCAAAAGGCCTCAGCTGAGAAATTGACCCGTGTTTTTATTGTGAAGTCGACACTCCTTTCCCAGCTTTCTTGTTTCGCTGATAACGTCTCCACCGAGTCCGAGTCATAGGATTATTTCCTTTGTAATTTGGGGACACAAGATAACCTCTCGGCTCGACTCCCTCTTCCGAGTTCTGGGCCTCCTTTTCCAGGTCAAGTACCTTCCATTTCGTCCTTTTGCTTCCCTTCTGGTTGACCGATTCCACCCATTTTTCTTGTGGAATATTTACCGGAGGCAGGAAAGTCCTGGTTTTTTTAGGCTGGCATGTCTTCGGTATTCCTTACTTCTTTGTGGCGCCTCCACCCTGTCGAACACGGATTTTGGAATAGGAGGTTTGCTTTCTTCCAACGCCTTCTTCTTCTCAGCTTCATATCTTTCAGCGACTTTCTCATCAAAGACCGCGTTGCATCTTGGGCACAAAGAAGCCTTCGACCCGCTTACTCTGCACTTTTCCTGGAACTCGTCCAGTCCTTCACCTACTTGTGGGTATACTCCAGCTAAGCCCTCTTTCTCAGTGTTCTCTATGGTGTCAACCATCATGCATTCTTCCACGTCAGTGACTTTAACCATCATGCAGTCGAAAGGTTTAGAGTATAGAGCTTCCTCAACCTTCAAAGGGTCAGTGTCGACCTCCGTCTTTGGTTTCTCGCCAAACTGTAGCATGCCTTCCTTCAGAGCATTTTGCACCAAATCCCTGAAAAGAAAACATTGAGAAGTTTTATGACCAAGAAAATTATGAAACTTACAATATCCCTTTTTTTCTTTTTTTCTATTGGGGGATCTTTTAAACCTTGGGGGAATAATTATTTGGCCATCTTTAACTAAAACATCAAATATTTCATCGCATTTAGTTACATCAAATGTGTAAGTTTTTGCAACGTATTTATCTATTTTCTCCATTTCGACGAGGTTTTTCCCGTTTGATGGTTTTAAATATTTACACCTGTATGGGGGGCCTGGCTTGAATTCGGCCACATGGACCTCGCTTTCTTCGAAGGGACCCTCGTCATCAGACAAACTTTCGACGGCTGCCACATAGGAAACTTTTTCCTTTTCGTGATATTTCTCGGTCTTGGTTTTTTCGACTCGTAGGCGTTTGATTTGTCGAACCCTGTCAGCTAGTTAAGCCATATCTCTAAGATATTATGTATCTAGCTTTTTCCTAACCGAATAGTCGAGCCCACCTGCGGCTATTTCGACAAGTTCGTGTTCAGGAACTTGAGTGAAGCATCTAGCTTTCAGAAGCCTGGACCTGTTAAGGTACTGGTCGATTGACTATGCAGGCTTCAGTTTCACACTAGCCAACTCTTTCAGACTGATTTTTAGTTGCCCCATGTAAAATTGCTCATGGAACAACCTTTCCAACTGCGCCCATGTGTGGATGGACTGTGGTGCCAATGTGGTGAACCATGTGAATGCATTCTTAGTTTAGGAGCTTGGGAAATACTTCATTTTCAAATCTTCATTATTGGCTATGTCACCAGCCTCTGTCTGGTACCTAGCCACGTGTTCAACCGTGGATTCCTCAGTATCCCCAGCGAACTTAGTGAATTTTGGTACTTTCCATCCCCTTGGTAGTTTTGCCTGATGGGAAAGAATAATTTGGCCTTCTTAGGCCAGGGTTTGCACCATTTTAAACCATGATGCATTCCACAATGGCCTCAAATTTTTGTTCTCCGACCATTGCGTTATGTCGAACCTGTCTAATGACATAGTCCGGGTCTTAGTTTTTGTTAACCATTACCACGGGCGGACGATGATCTAGCCAAGGTATCTCTTCGACCTCGGGAGGCTCTTGGTCCACTTTTTCATCGAACCTCTCCTCTTGTCGGAGGGGTGCCTCCTGCTAAGGCTGGGGTGGTGGTCGGACCTGTGCCCTCGGGGAACCTAAAAAATCTCCAATCCTAGTTATCTGAGTTGCCAATTATTGGTAACTCTGTGTCGATTCTTGGATTAAAGGTCCCAGTATGGTTCCCATTTGATGTGTTAGCATGTGGACCATCTCGTGGTTACTTTTATCCATATGTTGTCTCATCACGGCGACGGAACTTGATGTGAGAGTTGGGATTGACTGAGTAGATAACCCTAACCCTAAAGGTCGAATGAACTGATTGGTTAACGGCTCTAACCCTTGGTAAGGCTGGAATGCTAATGACGACCCCTCCCCGAACGTCGAAATGTTGTTGTGAATGCCAGTCATAAATTCAGGTGGCATGCCATAAGTCCGTGGAATGAGCATTAAAACGCTGGGTGTATGGGGCCCATACGTTCGTGTCGATGTCGTCCTTGGACTTTCCGACAGAGGTGTCGACAAGATAAGACTACTCGACGCAGTCATAACCGCGGTTGTTGAGATGTCACTAATGCTGGTCACTTGTGACACAACTGGGTTACCCCTTAGGGGTTGTTCATTACTTGGATGTGGCGTTACCATCTTACCACTCCGTAATACCGTAAACCGTACTTAACACAAACGTGTCCCACTGGGCGTGCCAATTTGTTCGCGCTTGATTTCAGGCAAACAATCTCTAGCCTCCTAACGCAGGTTTACTTGCGGGATCGGCTACAAAATCCCAGGCTCTCGTGTTTAGATGGTTGTATTTTGTGATTAGTTGTCGAGTAAATAGAGTTTGAGGTGAGGAGAGAAATAGAACAAAATTGGGGGTTGAAGAGGTTTAAATCAGTTGGAGAGGGGAGGAACAATATTAAATGCAGGAAATTGTAAATGGAAAGCGAGTAAAAGGCAAGTTCAAATGTAAATGGCATGATAAGATAAATTGCATTAAATGGAAATGGGACGCAAGTAATACATTTTGCGGGAGTGTAACTCGTTTCTCGTAACGCTAGATACTTTGAGTATTTTTCCCTTGCAATGTTATAAATGCGACCCCTAAAAATCACTAAGAGCCTTGCTTAAATAGTAACATAAAATGAACTGTCAATTGATTCTGATGCTGACACGTATCACCCACGTCTCTTCAACTGTTCACGCCTTGTCCATATTTGAATTTTGCCTGCGCAAACCTTCGACATTCTCTCTCCCTTTAAATGTCATGTCGAAGCTGCTTTGACGGTCTCTCGTCCTGTAGACTTCTCCAATCTCTGCGCCGATACACTCCCCTTATGCTTGTGGTTGGCGTCGATCAACTCCATGTTTCCCTGATTTCTCTCGCCTATAGTTCCAGTCAAAATCTGCTGGCTAACAGGCGCGTGATGTCGTAAAAAAATTCATGTTAGTCAGTGTACTTTGAGAAAATTCATGAGACAGACCATGAGACTTATAGACGAGATTAGGCATACTAATGTTGAAATAATTCAGGATTTTCACAATCACTGAGGGATAACACAAAGATGTACCTTTGTTACATGTCCTGACAGAGAACATGCAAGACACAAAGTAATACGACCAATTTTTTTCAACCTTGTGCAGCAAAATGTACATCAGGTGAATTTCAAGAGAATCAACCCTTGAGAAGCCTCCATTCTTAGGACATAGGATATGAGACACAATCAACAATAGAATCCAAGGCAGCATCTTTAATTGTTCAGTGGATATGGGATCATAATAGTCTGCAGGATGAAGAACTTTGAGCATTTCATGAACGCTTTAATCAAAGTTCTTATGTGTGTCATAGTCGGTTACTAGCTCATCAACTTCTTCATCAACATCATAATCACTAAGAGTAATACCAAACAATGTATTCCATAATTCATCCTTAAAATGATAATTTTTTCTACCCATTGAAAATTTGAAGCTAGAACCATCCATGTCATGTAGTCCAGAATAAAACACACGAATAAGGTCCTCGTTGTAGTCTTGAGCCAACTGTAAGAAGTAATCAATCTTCTGATGTTCAACAAGCTTCACAAACTCGGGTAAACATAGGCCTTCAACTGTATCCTCCTTCCACATGTATTTCTTGACAACGAGATAGAATATATGCTTAATCTCAAACTCTCTAGCGTATTTCTTTGAAACCAAAGTGAAAGGATTCTCTGAGGAAACTACAGATGAACTTGCTTTGTTCTTGCCTTTAGCCAAACTTTTAGACTTGGAAGAAATGAAAATGGTGAAATGAGATGTGCACATCAAGTGTTTGTCAAAATGTTTGAATGAAGAATGTGAGAGAATGAGAGAACTATGAACACCCGCACACTCAAACACTAGAAACAAGCACATCACAAGACAAAAAAAAACAATAAATAGCAAACAAGAAGAGAAATTTGGAGTTTAGGTGAGTTATGACGAATTGGGGTTTTTGGAGATTTTTTTTTTGAATAAAGATCATAATAAGAGAGATATTGAGGAAGGATTAGAATATAAGTGATGGGATATTTGTGACACGAGGAGATGAAATGAGAATTGTATGTGTTCCAAGTATGATGGTGGATTGGAGAGATTTGAGATCTTTGTGCATGCAAGATAGAGGAGAGAATGAAGTGAAATGTCTCAAATTGCACTTATGAGCCGACCTCAGCACGCATGTGTCAACCTATTCAGATAATAGATCGGCACATAATGAAGCGAAACCACAAGAATTAAAAAAATTAAATCATGTGTCGACCTGAAATAATATATGTCGACCTGTACTGCAGCTTTTCTTAAAAATGCAAAAACTGATTTTCATAGGCCGACCTATACGAGACTGTGTCGACCTGAAGACTTCAAAAATGCAAAAATATGACTCAAATTGAATTTGTAGGGACCAAGAAAGACTCAAGTTGACTCATGCACAATAACTTGGTGCGAGATATATGCATATGATAGATTTTTATGGTTTGTTTGATAGACTCATGCAAATATAAAAATTTTAAGCATGAATTGGTTCAAGATAAATATGAAATATGAAGACATCTACAACATAGTCACTATAAACATTTCAAATGCAACTAACAATGTTTGCATTAACATTTTTGGAAGTGAACATACATATCAAACATCATACACAAAACCCATCACATATCTGTATGAAATAAACATGTAAAAGCAATACTTACTCACAAAGTAAGAAATGATATAAACGATATTACCTCACCGTACACAAGATAGAGGATGCACTTACATTCCACGAAGAACTTTCAATCGAAAGTTGAAATGAACGCAATACCTGCCACAAAACATAATCGAGACCAAAACGCTCTTACCACATTTCTTCTTGTACAAGTATTTGAAAGTGTGACTAATAATGTATCCAATAGGTGATTGACTTGATGATTATTCTTGATATTGGACTCTCAATCTTGCTCAATAATGATGATTATCATGCTCCTCCTCATGTTTCATCATCTTAGGTTGATCACTCCTAATTTGATGTACTTGAATATGTCTTGTTAAGGATAAACCTACATCATTGAACATAATAACTTTCTAACACTTCTCGGATAGAACATTAGTAATCATTCACACACTTTTACCAATTAAAGAAACACTAAGAGCTAACCAATTTGGCAACACAATCTGCCTTGCTTGTCACATAGATCAGCACAATAAGGACATGTCACCGTGTTGTGCCTTGATGCTCCATAAACGAGATCCCATACTCTCTTCATAGAGTCAAGACATTTTTCCTGCATGATTAACAATTAGTGATAGTTACTCAATCTTCATTGGGTTCTTAAGGGTTAGTAAACCATTGGTTGCATTTAGGCAACCATTGATAGACACCTTTAGGAAGAAAGAGTTTCCTAAACTTGCACTTAGCAATGGTGTTCCCTTCTTGGAACAATAATAACAATACAAATTATAAGAAGATAACCTTTTGCTATTTAGTTTCTTTTGAACATAACTATACCTTCTATAAGGATTATGAGGAGACATGTCATATTTATAATTTTCTATAGCAAAAGTAACCTTGGGTTGCAAGGCCTATCCAATTTGGCTTTGAGAGTTCTTGACTCCTTTTGCCAAATGTGACAAGTTTCACAACCAAACCATGAAGGTTTAGCATCCTCATGTTTGTCCTTTAGAATATCTAACATAGACATCCTTAGAGCTTCCATATTCTTTTCATTTTCCAAAATCTTTTCTTCTAAGTGAGAAATTATCCTTTTATTTGAAGTTAATCTTTTGAAAGCGTTTATAGCCTGTATTTGTAGATTTTCAAAAGATTCTTGTAATTGAGAAAAAGCTAAGTCATAATAAGTTTGAAGATTAGAGTGACTTATAACCTTTTTATTTCTTTTGTTTTCCATATAGCAAAGCATGGTCGATTCAACACTTGAAGTAGAGTTATCATCACATGATGAATCACTTTCACTCTCCCAAGCGGCATAAGCTCTTCTAGATTTTCTAGACATTTTCTGACGGCCTCTTCCCTTTTATTTCTTGATTGTAGGACACTCCAGATTAAAGTGACCGGGTTTGCCACAATTGTAACAAGTACATCTAGACTTCCCCTTTTTGTTCTCATCTTATTTTGAGGAACTTGATAACTTCCTTGATTTTTCATGGTACTTATCGAGATGTTTGTTACCATGTTTCCACATTTATTTATTGAATCTTTTTATAAACAGCCCCATATCTTCTTCTTCGGATTCATCGACATCTTTCGATTCACAATCCCTAAGCTCATCATGTGAGGACCTTGAGCTAGAAGTCTTTAGAGCTATGGACTTCTTCCATTCTTCTTTGTCTTTGCCTTTCTCTTTCTTCACTTTCTTTTCTCGATCTTTTTCATATTTTGCTAAACAAGTGAGTTCTTGCCCATGCTCTTCTAATTTTCCAAACAAAGCCGTGAGATCAAGCACCTTTAGTTTGTTTGCGTCTTTGATGGCGGTGACCATGGGATTCTATTCCCTACTTAAACATCTCAAAACTTTGTTAGTAGAAAGTTCACTGGAAACAAGATTACCTAGCGCATTTAATCGATTTATAAGATGTGTGAACCATTTTTACATATCGGAAATGGTTTCACCATCCTCAATACGAAACAGCTCAAACTCTTGATTTAATGTGTTGATACTAACATATTTGACATCATTAGTGCCCTCATGGGAAACCTCTAATGTGTCCCACATAGCTTTGGTGGTATCACAATGAGAGACGCAATAATACTCATCAACACCCATAGCGGAAGTGAGAATATTTTTCACTTTCCAATCATGTGACCACAATTTCCAATCATTAGCATCCCATTGTGCTTTCGGTTTTAGTACGGTAACACCTTCATCATTGGTCATAGTTATTTCATTTGGACCATTTTTTATGGCATCCCATATACCTTTTTCAAAGGAGTTGACATGTATACGCATACAAACTTTCCAATAGCCATAATTTTCGCAGGTGAAAATTGGTGCTCTATTGTACGCTCTGTTAGGTTTGGTAGCCATTATTCTAAAAAGTAAATCGTAAGCACAGAAGGAGCTCTTGATACCACTTGTTAGACGATAGGCTTTGATCTAGAGCGGGGTGAATAGATCACAAATATAAAAACAAAACTTTTGGAAAAAATAGTTTTCAAAAGTTTTATGGCACAACGGAAACAATCTGAAACGAATCGTCTAACCGAACTTACTATCGAAAAGCTCGGATATGCGTAACATACCCCAATTGGATGATAATGAACACAAATTATTCAACAACTATTAATTCATAAATCAGTTAAATGATAAGATATGCGTAGAGCTTATTTTCAATGAACAAAAATCAATTAAAATACTCAAAGGTAATTTATCGAACACTTTGTGTGCGATCGATAACGTTTGGAAATTCTAATTGTTTTGTTGATGTTAAAAGTCAATCACAATCAAAGTGATTATGATTATATCAACAACAACAATTTAAAAAGATAATTGAAAAATAATTTCCAATCGAATAGATCAAAACAACAATGAACTCAATAATTTGCAAGAACAACAATTAAAGAGATATAGAGAGAAAAAAAGAGAGACATAGAGATTTGTGTAGGCAGTTCCCCAATCAGTCTCACTATGGGTACGTCTGCCCTCAATTCGAAATCAAATTGAGATAATTGCAATTAACCTTATCTTTGCAAAAATGTTTATACAAGAGATGAAGAACTCTAACCCAATAAACCATATGGTCTGTTGTTAATTCTACCACATTCAAACCCTTGATCATAGCTTGATCAAGTCAGCAAAAATGCTGATACAATCCAGAAGTTCTTGACTACTTGCTTGCAAGACCTCCTTTTCATCAAGGTTTTTGTACGGTCGGATTAATCCCTAGCACGCACTTGTTGAACCCAAGATTCATGAACACGATTCACTGTCTCGCGTTACTCCCTTGCAAGGATCTACCTTGTCCCAAGGCCTTTACTCGGTCGAATCCGTATTTGTGTGATCTTGTCTAAAACCTTCAAATCACAATGATCTTGAAGGAAAACCCCAACTTGGTTTTCTTATTTGAAACACACAAAGATCCCAACCCAATATTCTCGGTTACACCAACCTAATTGGACGTTATCAACCCAAATATAGATGGCTACCCAATCAAAAAATGATTATGTGTAGTTTGATTATGTGTATGCATATAAGAAAGGTTGAAGATGATATGAATGTTTTGTAAATCTGGTTTCGTTTAGGTTTTACACTAGTACCTTACTAGTACCCTTGATAGAATATGATGCATGTATGAGTATATATATACTTGGGAGAAATTAGGCAAAAGGGATTCAAGAAAGGAATAAGAGGATATTAAAATTTTAATTTTAAAAGGCAACGGGTCGGCCTATGAAGGCAACAGGTCGGCCTGTAAAGGTCATTAGATCGGCCTATATAAGCAACAGGTCGGCCTGAAGAAGTCTTAGGTCAGCCAATCTGAGGCGTCCTGTAGGCAGTGGCCACAGGCTTCATTCTTGGAGCATGGAGGTCGGCATATCCAAGTTATGTGTCGACCTATATTGGAGAAAAGGTTTCTATAGGTCGACCTGAACTTGTATGTGTCGGCTTATGCAACATTTTCCACACTAAATATTCAGTTCTGATGCATGAAACATGCCTAAAGTATTTCCAATCATTTTCAAACTTATTTATATGCATCCTAATGCTAAAATGATCAGTGTGAAACTAGACTTTGGTTTATCTTGTCCAATGTACAAAAACGCTAAATTCCGTCCTAGTTTTGACATCATTCAAAACATGACTGGATAGAAGAATGCACTCAGAATTTGTAATTGATTGAAGGAGGCGCTTCCTTGAAACTAATCGTTCTTAGAGATCTTGTTGAGTGTTTCAAGTTGTTAGCAAGATTGAGGTGATTTTCAATGGTGGTGACAAATTCCATTGAAAAGAAGTAGGTTATTCTCTCCAGAGTTTCCTTAGTAGTGACTGTGTGGAAGGCAACATATATAAGGAAGTTCTTCTCAGATTTCGGATAATACACCACCTAAGGAATCAGTAGGATCAAGGGGTTTATTGTTACATACGAAGGCTTGGATCAGAATTGGTGATATTGAAAGATTCTAAAAACGTAATTCGAGTAAAAATTGCGTATAAGAGTTTGGTTGTGTGTTGTATACAAGTCAAGATACAAATAGGAGATTTTCTTTTCTCAGTTGTATTGAAACTCTACTGAATATTTTTCAAATAACAAGGAACTATGCAGGTTCCAATGGGAAACCATTGAAGAGTGCACATAGGCAAAGTGAGGACGAACACTGAAGCTCTACAAAACTCAGTGCCATCTCTCTCTCTCTCTCTCTCTCTCTCTCTCCTCTCTCTCTCTCCTCTCTCTCTCTCTCTCTCTCTCTCTCTCTCTCTCTCTCTCTCTCTCTCTCTCTCTCTCTCTCTCTCTCTCTCTCTCTCTCTCTCTCTCTCTCTCTCTCTCTCTCTCTCTCTCTCTCTCTCTCTCTCTCTCTCTCCTCTCTCTCTCCTCTCTCTCTCTCTCTCTCTCTCTCTCTCTCTCTCTCTCTCTCTCTCTCTCTCTCTCTCCCTCTCTCTCTCTCTCTCTCTCTCTCTCTCTCACTCATAGTGTTTACATGCTTAGGTTGGTTTGAATTTGACATAAGAGTTTAATTTTTTTAATTCAACCTAAATTGATTAAGAATCATTTGTTTCGGTAACATGTTCGATCAATGCTAAACCAACACAATTCATATACATTTTTAATGACAACATCATTATTTTAAATATATGCATATAGTTTGGTTGGCTTTTATGTGTTCAAAATATGCATTCTAATGTCTGGATTCAAACAAAATTTATAATTAAGTTAGAAGATTTCAAACCATCTTATTGATGTTCTCTTGAGTATATATAATATGAATTTGGCGAGAAGATAACACGATTTTGCTTTGATGAAACATATAAAACTTGTCCAATAGCTTAATATCAATATTTATGGGTTCTCATGGCGCCTATGTCCTTTAGGGGTTGTGTCTAGTGCCTTAACCCACTAAAAATGGAAAGATTTAGTATTGATTATTTCAAAGGTTTAACAAATTTTAAAATATAAAAAAGTTGAATAGAATCTTTCTTGCTACGAGCTTAAGAGACTTTCACATAAGAAGAACCTCTTTAGTCCTTCACGGTATTCTAAGACCTTGCATAAGCTATTTCAATGTTGTTGTTTAAGTTGAGCTTAATCAACGTTAACCAAATGGTGAAAATAAGAGGGCCAAACATAGTAGTAAAATAAAATATCAATGATGATTGTCGTTTTAATGGTCGTAAGAACAATTCATTCAACAAGGGTGAGTGCAATTAAAAACCAACAAAACAAGATAAAAGAAAAACAATCATTAACCTATAAAAGAGAATAACAAACAATGCGATTGGAGTGGGAAAGTTAGTGCTCTAGGATAAAGAAAATGAGGAAGCGCGACAAGTGATCGCGACTTTACGAGTCTAACAGAACATAACTGTAAAAATACAGTCTATCGCGTAGTTTTAAAAGATATCGAACCTACCGAGATTAATAATCAATCTACCGTTATCTATTGATGTTGTGTAAAGTTAAGGTTATGGTTAAAAAGGTTAAGACGGGAACAAAAATCGTAATTAACTAAAAGTTTAGAAATTGTCATAAAAGGAGACCAGAATATGGATTCCGCGTTTCTAAGGGACTTAGTAGATTTTAGGCACTAATTATGATTGAATACATTCTGTAGAAAATATTGGTTTAAAGACACCGTCTCACACTCTCGCGCTATTGACTGAGTCACACTCCCTAACCACATGATTTTGCTCTCGGTCGTCCGTTTTAATTAGAAAGCATGTTTTGGAAACCAATAAGATCCTAATCGATACCTAAAGCGTTCTCGTTGCTTTTAGGATCGATGCCTAGTTTCCACTATTCGGTTCAATCTTCACACTCTCGCGCTATCAGCTCGAACCTTAATTTGTTATTCACTCTCGTGAAGAAATAATAAACATACAATTGGAAACTAAAATCAAAATAGAATTTTAAACATAACTTCGCGCCTATTTTTTCTACTGAGTCCCGTCGGTAACGAAGGTCCTCATACGCTGGACTCAGACAGAATTAGCAACACATTATTTCAGATGAAAACAACATAAACATGTCATTCGAAATTGAAGACTGCATTATAACAAGTAAAGCAATAAAATAGTTATGCTAAAGTAAAAGCGGTAAATAAAAACCTGTAAATTAAATTGCACGAAACAGAACTTGAAGAAACGACTTTATTCCGACAAGATTGCTTCGGTCCAAGAGTACAAAAGGTAATACAAGAAAAACACAGAAAATATTGTGACAATACCTCTATGTGAGTTATTGTCACTTTACAAGTAATATATGCCTAAATATTTCTACAGCGCTTCTGCACGATTCTCTCCATTTTCAAATGATCAGATGAGACCTATATATAGACTAGGTAACTACTGAGAAGTCCTAAAACGTGCAGGAGGCGGTTGAAGAGGAAATAGGGAGTGGCTGAGGTAAGTTCCAACTGATTCTCGTGAAAACTGGTCTGCATGATAATGGCGGACGCCATTAAGGCAAATGGTAAACGTCATTGCCTCCCTCATTAAATGACATGTCATCCTGGATAATGGCGGACGCCATTTTGGAATGGTGAACGCCATTGTGCCATAAATCACAAATTATGCTCTTCTGATCTTCTTCCCACCAACCTCGCTCGAATGCTCCTAAAATGCAATAAACTGCAAAACAAACACGAAACATCGTAAAAGTAATAAAAACAGAGTAAAATAAAGATGGAATCATACGTTTTGAGCCTAATAAACATGATACGTTTTCATGTTATCAAACTCCCCCACACTTAGACCATTGCTTGCCCTCAAGAAATCCCCAACGCAACAAACAAATAAGTGCAGCGTTTGAGACATAGGCACGACAAAGACTAAAAAAGAGTAAGAGGTTGCTAGGATAATGCTAAATAGATAGGTACTAGATATCGATACCAAAGATACCGTAGTGACACATATTCGCATAACGCGAACGAAAACTCCCTCCTATGCAAACCAATCTGAAGTGTGCCTTTATAACTCGACCTACATTCTTCGTTCTTTTTCACCTCTTTTCATTCTAGCGCAATCACATTAAGCTCGTTATCCCCACACGCACATGGTAAGTGAACCTGTTAGTGTCTGATGATCTCATTATTCTAAAATCAGATTATTATTATATTTTTTCTTTTTTCTTTGCTTGTCCTTTCGAATTTAAAGAGTCCATCCCATTGGGCTAAATGGTCGGGTGAGGACCACCTAACTTAGAAGGGACTTATCCTATCATTCGACTTCCTCTATAAATATTTTTTTATTCAAATTTTTGAGATCACACACATATTTGCATCTATTCCTTACTTAGTGTGGCATTAGGATGATGCTGACTACTAGTATAAACTACTTAAGAGGCTACTTCAAAAACTTAGAACTCAAGGTCTCGGCATAATGAATATTCAAATTGACCTCACATACTTAGGGAGTTTAGGGTGTTAGGACAGTACCAATTTTATCGAAACTTTCCAAAGTCTATCTAACATATCCAAAAGGTGAGAAACAACCTATACTCTAGGAGTGTCATACCAGTGAATCAGAACAAAAACTTTTTTTGATGGGGGTCAAATCTAAGGGAGAATTCTAACAAGTAAAAATAGTATCATACAATAGGACTCAAGCAAACACAAAACAACAAAAACAAACAACAACTAACTAGAAAGTAGTAGAAAAGTTGAAAAATAAAGCAGGAAAAATTGAAAAGTAAAGCGGTAAAGCTCCACCGCCACACTTGAACCAAACATTGTCCCCAATGTTTCACTACAAGGTGGAAATAAGAGCGAATAAAACCTGGTAGATGGCTCAGTGTCGGCCTCGTCCTCTATGACGTCCAATACCGCCTCTACCAAAAGTCGGGTGTGGTACATGTTGCATAAGCTCTCTCATGTTTGATACCTCCACGCATAATTCATTCATCTGCTCGATGAGGTCACCTATATTATGCTCGGTCCTGTCAGCAAAGTCAAATTATTGCTCTCTGATCTAGTGGATGGTGGCCATCATCTCATCTTACTGCCTCTGCATACTCCTGAGTAGTGCATCACGCTTTGTGTCGATATCATTGCGGTGTCTAAGCTCACACAGGACGTCATCAAGGGCTAACCTGATAGCGGTGTAATCGTACTCCTCGCGTGACTGACGTCTAGATGAAGTACCTGCAAAAAATTCAGCATAACCACGTGTAGTGTGTGCATGGGTGGTGTCGATCACGTGAACATCATCCTCCATACACTTAATCTCCTCGTCAGTGTCATTTCCCACACCTGCCTGGACATTAACATCGTCACCAGGCTCAGTGGCATTAAGATCATAAATCCAGTTGCCCCTCACTCGTATATTAGTGCATGCAGTGGAGGGCATAGTAACTTCCCTAATTCCTCTGTTACTCACCATTAAGTAATACTTGTCATCAGGTTTGTTCTTAATCAGGCGCATACTACGACAAGCATCAAGGTCTAAAATTGGTATCTCGAGTGAATGAAGTGTAGCCAACTCTCCGTGTAAATCCAACGCAAGGGCTATGGATGTGATCAACCCCCTACACATACGAGACCTCCTACTCTAACACTAACAGACTGAAGATGTGCAAGAAGAAAAGGTGTAGGATTCACTTGTGTCTGTGTCAGAGCGCAATATAAAAAGAAGAGGTCCTTGGAATTTACCTTTCAATTGTTCTTCCAACCAAAAACGGTATTAGCTAAAATACGGTGAAGGTACCAAATTGTCGGGTTATGAATAGAAGTGGCCTTAAGGCCTTCCCAATCATCGATGGCTTGGCCAGTGATCTAACGCCAAAAACCAAAAGCATCGGCTTGCCAATCGCTCTCTAGAGGGGCTTCGCATTCAAATTCATCTCCATGAGGAAATTAAAATATGTTGGCCATTTGGTCTTAATCAAAGGTGTAATATCTGTTGAATATTCTAAAATGGACAATGCCTACTGTGCGGGAACCTCCTATAGGTGTTTCATATCTATAAGTGCTTAGGAACTCATAAGTCAGCCTAACATAAGTAGGACTAGCCAGCGAATAGAAATAAGACATCCCTAAGTTATTAAGCATCCAATTAACACTATCTATCAAACCTAAATCACGAAGGGCAGCGTTATGGGGATACCTCGTTGCTGCGACACCCCTCTCGAATAATTTGTGATACTTCGCTTTTTGGTTCTCTCCTTAAATACCCCCTGTGAAAGTAATGCCCAGATAACCAACCTCTCCTCTTTGTCTTTCTACTCTAGGAGGCATGGTGAATGAGTGAGTTAAAGGATTGGATGGAAAAGTTGAGAAATTCGGAAAGGGTGAAGGATGAGTAGAAGAGTTTTTGGGATGGAATGTAAAAGAATGATTAGGAGTTTGATATTTATGGTAATGGAAGGAAGTTTGAAGGTTTATGAGTGAATGAGTGGAATAGTATAAGAGTTTTTCAGAGGTTTAAATGTGGAGGAAATAGAAAAACATGCAAGAGAGGAATTTGAAAAGCATAACTGCCTCTCAGACTGATATGGCGGTCGCGCTTTAGGCTAATGGCGAACGCCATTAGCTTAAAACGTTCCAATTTCAAAAATAGGCTAATGGCGAACGCCATTAGCATTATGGCGACCGACATTTGCTTTGAACACGTAAAATTTGAATTTAGGCCTAAAATCAGTGTATTTTCTAAATCTTTTGGTTATCAAGGCCAGAATTTTCTTAAGCGTGAATGATTTTTGCATATGGCCTTAATTAAAATCATAAATAGTAAATAAACGTAAAATGAATTAAACTTAAGATAAGGAAAAATGAACAAACAGAATGAAATTGAAACATAAATAGAACTTGCATTAATGGAAACATGATAAAGCTGAAACATATGTCTACGTCGATAGCTCGAAGATACAATAACATAACAAGAACAATAAAAGGTTGTCTTGGAAATAAAATGAAATACCTAAATCAAAAAGGAAACATAAAACGGTACAAATAAACCAACACTAGTCCCTACGACGTGCAACATTAGGCTCAAAGAATCGCCTCATAGAATAAATCTACTGAAATAAGTGATTAAACTGCTCATTAACAACATCCATGAATCCAAGAAAGTCTACACGCAAGGTGGTGAGCTCTCCTATAAGTGTAGCAATTTCCATCCTGAGGGCGTTAATTGTTGCAGTATGATCAACCAGAGGCTCTGCACGAACACCAGAAGCGAATGAAGCAGCATCAGAGAAAATGGCATTTCTATTCTCATAGGTCTGAGGGGTATCAGGTGGAGTGGGTGACTCATTATGGCCCTCCAAATTATATAGCCAGCTATTCCTATTATGTACACTCGTCCTTTCATGGTTAGGCAATGTAAAATTGTGTACCACTTGGTTATCAATAAGTAGCTCAAATTATATGGGTCGCAGATTAGCAATAATGTCACGGTTAAAACAAAAGTGGATATGCATTGGACGGATACCACCCAAACCATGCAAACGGGTAATGGGGTATCTCATGCCAATGGCAGCAGCATTCACAGTGACTAATCCTCCTACGATGATAGGTTTGTGGGTCTCTCGGGCAATCCTATCGAGGTTAGCTAACATGAATGTAGAAGCTTTCACGGGTCTATCTTGGGAGGCACAGAACATGATGAATAGCTCATCTCTCGACACTGATGTAATATTTTCATCCTTACCAAATAGTGTGTGGGCTAGGATTTTGTGGAAGTATCGGATAGCATGGGTTTGAATGCTCTCAAAAAACATGGAATTAGGCTCAGGATGGTAGTATCCGGTAATGTTACCCCAAAAATACTCCAGGTTAAGATCAGTAAAAGCATATTCCTGGGCTATGATAAAAACATATGGACCATTAGGGAATCTTAACAGTTCAGCCATTTCATGGTGTGTGAACGGTACTTCGTCCCAAAAATCCTAAAGGTAGTCAGACCCCTGTTAAATCCTAAACCTCTGTTAGGATCATAGAAAAGGAGCTTAGGAACTTAATGGTTAGCCTAAAATATGTGTGAAACCTCCTCCTCACAACAAAATTATCCCAACCTATTTGGCTAAGAAGATACATCAAACTGTCACGAATCCCTAAAATGGTCATGGTGGGTCCGTCAAGATAAATAGACAATGTCATATCTCTCTGAGATAGTGCTTCGAAACGTCTCCTCTGGGCTTCGTTCCTAAAGACAACCTCCATATCATCCATAGGCTGCATTATCTAAAGTTAGTGTCAAGTTAGCCTAAGCTAAGTTAGTTTGAAAATAGACAAAGATTTAGTTAGTAGTGAATAGAATAGTTAATTGTACCGCATAGAAGAAAAATAAAAAGAATAAAATAAAAACAAAGATCTAACTTAGAATCGTGGGTTGCCTCCCGCGTAGCGCTTTGTTTAATGTCGGGAACTCGACATTAATTCAGAAGGGATTATTCTTTTGAAAGAGCGGGCAACTCTTCTAATTTGTAGCTTATGTAGAAATACTTATTTTCTACGCTATGGTAGTGCTTAAGTCATTGCCCATTTACAACGAAGGTCTCATTAGATTTTCCTCTTATTTCTATGGCTCCGCTTTGAAAAACTTTTATTACCTCAAAAGGGCCAGACCGTCGAAAACATAGTTTTCCTGGAAACAATTTCGGTCGAGAATTAAAGAGAAGGACTATGTCACCCTATTTAAATTCCCTCCTTGCTATTCCCTTATCATGTCAATGTTTAGTTCTTTCCTTGTAAATCCGAGCATTTTCATGGGCATCTAATCAAAGTTCTTCTAGTTCATGGATGTCTAAGATTTGTTTCTCTCCTACGGCTGTGTAATTCATGTTTAGGGTCTTGATGGCCCAATAAGTCTTGTGTTCTAGCTCGACCAGCAAGTGACATGATTTACCATAAACTAACTTAAATGGAGTGGTTCCTATTGGAGTTTTATAAGTTGTCCTATAAGCCCACAGAGCTTCATGGAGTTTCGCAGACCAATCTTTCCTAGAAGTTGCAACAGGTTTTTCTAATATTTGCTTAATTTCTCTATTGGAAATCTCAACGTGTCCACTCGTTTGAGGGTGGTAAGGTGTTGTTACTCGGTGTCGAACTCCATATTTAAGTATCAGTCTCCCAAAGATATTTGAAATGAAATGGGAGCCTCCGTCACTAATGACTAGTCTCGGCACACCGAATCTGGGAAAGATGGTGCTCTTAAAAAGCCTAATAACTACTCGTGTGTCATTTGTAGGAGAGGTTATTGCCTCTATTCATTTTGAAATGTAATCAACAGTTGTGAGTATGTATTTATTACCAAAAGAAGATGGGAAGGGACTCATAAAGTCAATACCCCACACATCAAAGACTTCCACTTCTAGGATACCTTTTAGTGGCATATCGTCGCGCCTAGAGATATTCCTAGTGTGTTGACATCGGTCGCAATTTATAACTGCGATGTGGACATTTCTCCATAAACTAGGCCATAAAATACCTGACTGTAAAATTTTTGTGCATGTCTTGGATGTGCTTGCATGCCCTCCATAGGGTGCAGCATGGCAATGGGTTATGATGTCTTCTACCTCTTTTTCTGGGACACATCGACGGAAAATATCATCGGCGCCTCTTTTGAAAAGAAAGGACTCATCCCATTAGTAATGCTTTAAGTTATGAAAGAATTTCTTCTTCTATTGATAAGTTAAGTCTGGTGGAAGTACTTCGGCTGCTAGGTAGTTTTCAAAGTCCGCATACCATGGCACAACAATTTTAGTGTAGACTGCTTCCACAACTTCATCAGTTTCTGTGTCATTATAAATTAGAGAACATTCAGTCGTGTTTCTTTCTAACTGGGCTACTAATATGTCATAAAGGAAATCATCGTTGATGGGTACTTGCTCAGCTTTTGTGTTATCAATTCTAGAGAGGTGATTGGCTACTACATTCTCGGTTCCTTTCTTATCCTTAATCTCTAGATCAAATTCCTGAAGTAGTAGGATCCATCTCAAAAGCCTTGGTTTAGCATCCTTTTGGCTCAATAAGTACCTAATTGCGGAGTGATCGATGTAGACAATTATCTTAGCTCCCACTAAGTAGGAACGAAACTTATCTAATGCGAAAATGGCAGCTAGGAGTTCCTTTTCTGCGGTGGCATGGTTCATTTGTGCTTCATCTAGAGTTCTACTTGTGTAATAAATCACATGAATCTTTTTATCCTTGCGCAGTCCTAAAACTGCGCCTATGGCATAGTCACTAGCATCACACATTATTTCGAAAGGTTTACTCCAATCAAGTGGTTGCATGATAGGTGCAGTAATCAGGGCCTTTTTCAATAATTGGAATGCTTCTAAGTACTTTTCATCAAAAATGAATTCAATGTCTTTCATCAACAGGCTAGTTAGTGGTTTAGTTATTTTAGAGAAATCTTTTATAAATCATTGGTAAAAACCAGCTTCCTAAGAAACTACGTATTTCTCTAATGGTTTTCAGAGGTTGAAGGTTTTCTATAACTTCTATCTTGGCTTTATCGACTTCAATCCCCTTGTCGGACACTATGTGTCCAAGCACTATTTCTTATCAGACCATGAAATGACATTTCTCCCAATTAAGCATGAGATTAACTTTTACGCATCTCTCTAGTACCATTTCTAGGTTCGTCAAACATCCTTCAAAACTATGCCCACAAACGGAAAAGTCATCCATAAATACTTCCATGGTGTCATCCAGAAAATTTGCGAAGATTGCCATCATGCATCTTTGGAACATTGCGGGAGTGTTACATAGTACAAATGGCATTCGTCGATATGTGAAGGTACCATAGGGATAAGTGAAGGTAGTCTTTTCTTGGTCAACAAGGTGAATAGGGATTTGGAAGAATCCTGAATAACCATCTAAGTAACAAATTATCATCTATGTATGGTTTACACCAGTTATTATCTTCCATTATAGGTGGTGCTGGAATCTTTAGTATTTCAATATACTTTGATTGTTCCATCTCCATTTCTCTTACACATTTTTCAATGATATCCAGTGAACAATATGAATCGTTGATAGCTGGTGCCTTTAGGAATTGTGAAAGGATGAATTCAACTTTTTCTTCACCAACCTCGGAGGTTAGCTTTCCTTTCTTCACATCTATGATGGCTCCAGCGATGGCCAAAAAGGGTCTTCCTAATATAATGGGAATGTTGGAATCCTCCTTTATGTCCATTATTATGAAGTCAGTAGGGATATAAAATTGACCTATTCGAACGGGAACGGTCTCTAGCATACCTACAGGAAATTTGACAGACCGGTCAGCTAGTTGTAGAGACATCCTCGTTGGTCTTACTTCTCCTAATTTGTGTTTTTCGTATATAGAAAGGGGCATTAGACTAACACTAGCTCCGAAGTAGCATATTGCTTTGTCTATGACACATTTTCCGATTACACATGGTATGGAAAAACTACTTAGATGTTTTAATTTCGGAGGCATATTGTTTTGAATTATAGCGCTACACTCTGCATAAGTGTAACAGTTTCATTATCCTCTATCTTTTTCTTATTAGATAGGACCTCTTTGAGGAATTTAGTATACGAGGGCATTTGTGTAATAACTTATGTAAAGGGTATAGTGATATTAAGTTGCTTAAGAAGTTCTAAGAATTTCTTAAATTGTCTTTGATTTTTAGGTTTAACGAGTCTTTGAGGATAAGGCATAGGTGGTTTATATGGTGGTGGAGGCACATATGGTTTTTCTTTCTCTACGGCCTTTTCATTTTTGTCACCTTCCTTACCATCGTTTGCTTTATTTGATTGGTCGTCAATTGTTGACTTCTCAGTTTCTTTTCCAGACTTTTGATACATGGACGAATTTTGGATTCTAGGATCTACCAGCCCGTCTAATTCTGTCACACTTCGCAATGTGATACCATTTGCATGACCTTTGGTATTAGGTTGCGGTTGGCCAGGAAATACTCCGGCTGGGGTTGCAGTTGATGCTTGTTGTTGGGCTACTTGATAAATTTGGGTTTCTAGCATTTTGGTATGGGTAACCATTGCATCAAGCTTAGTTGCCATTTGCTTCAGCAATTCACTCGTGTGTACATTTTGATTGGCGAACTCTTTGTTTTGTTGAGTTTGAGTTGTGATGAAATTTTCTAATAATAGCTCAACGTTTAACTTCCTAGGTGCTTGAGGAGCAGCGAGGGCTCCTTTCTGATAGCCTGGAGGAATAGCAGGGGCTTGAGTTGGAGCGAACAAAGCATTGTTGCTCTTGTAGGAAAAATTAGGATAGTTCCTCCAGCCAGGATTGTAAGTGTTTGAGTACGGGTTTCCTTGGGCGTAATTTACTTGGTCGGTAGGAATACCAGCCAATAGATGACATTCAACATTACTGTGCCCAGGGGTTTCACATAATTCACAATTCAGTGTCACAGCGGCCACGGTGGCTGCTGGAGTTACAATCAAACTTTCAATCTTTTGAGCAAGTGCATCCACTTTAGCACTGACATGGTCTAAATTGTTAACTTCATACATTCTACTCTTCGTATCAGGTTTTTCAGCGGGAGTTCTCTCACCTCCCCATTGGAAGTGGTTTTGAGCCATGTTTTCAATGAGTTCATAGACGTCTTCATAAGGTTTGTCCATCAGAGTGCTGCCAGCTGTAGCTTTCAGATTTAACTTGGTGTTGTACAGAAGACCATTATAGAAAGTATAGATTATCAACCATTATTCAATTCCATAATGCGGACAGAGCCTGTGAGGGCTATGGTCTTTCACCTTTTTCTTTTTAATGATGTCAACAAATATGTTGAGTATTAGATTGTAATTTGAGCGTTATCACTTCTCTTGTCGGGCAAACTGCATCTAGTCATTGTTGTTCATGTGTCTAGACATATAGGACTTTGTCTTATCCATAAATATATGTGCATGATCATTATATTAGTGTCTAGTATGTTTGTTTGGGTCTTAGTCAATTAAAATGTGAAAAAAATGAATTTTATGTAAAAATACAAGTTATGCGCTGACCTACTATGTGCATGCGTCGACGCATGATTACTGATGCAAGACGTGTGAAATAAACGGGAAAGCGCATAACTATGGGAAAGCATAAATTGCATTCATGCGTCGACGCATGGTGACTTTGGGTCGACGCATTCTAGTCATTTTTTCACAATGTTTTCCACGGGTCAGCGCACGCTGACCCTCATTAAAACATGAGTCGACCCATAACTTGCCTGACCTGATTTTTTCACTTAAATTTTTTTTCTGTTATTTCTGTTACAACTTTGGTGGGTCAATTTATTCTCTATAAATAGTTTGGTCCTCTCATTATTGAAAACAACAAGAAACGTGAAAATAGATACCATTTTTCTCTTCATCTTCATCTTTTTCATTGAGTAAACAAACAATCACACATAATCATCTTTGTTTGTGTCGCCCATTAATCGAAGTGATAACGTTCAGAATTTAGGAAGTGTATGATCTTCATTTTCTGGGTTAAGAGCTTGGTATGTGTTTCTTGAACACAACCAATTGGTTTTGTCCTCCAAGAATCGAGTAGATTTTGGGGGATTTTTGCACAAACCATTTCGTTCTACAGGGATTCAGCCGAACGAAGGTAATCGAAGATTGGAGCAATTGTTCAGTTTAGTAGCTGTAATCGGAGGATCGTAGAAGAGAGGTTTGGGTTCGAATTTTTGGTAGATCGCAATTGATCGAGTAAAGGTAACCAAAGAATGGTGGGTTCTTTCGGTTTAGTAGCGTGGGACGGTAATTAGATCAACCATATTCGAAGCACTTGATTCATCTTGAATAAAGGGGAGAGAAGACTCTGCATCAACGATCGAAGATGTTCGAGGGTTTGGATGTTCATTGTTCTTCTCTTGTAATAAACAATTTGCAACAGCTACATATATATATATATATCTCAATTCCAAATTGTGGAATTGGGGGCAGACGTACCCAAAGCGAGGACGATTGGGGAACTGCCTAATTAAATCTCGTTTGTTCTCTCTTTCCTTTAACTCTTTTACATTTCAGTTTATTCGAATTTGTGAAGTCACAAGTTATCGAAATTTCTGTCGTAGTGTAATCGTAAGCTGAGAAATTGTTTAGTTAAATTGATACAATTCCTTGAATTGTATCTTGGAGCAGCTTTACATTACCTTCCATAGAAATTCTGCACTTAGTGTGTTTAGGCACAACAGGTGTTTGATAGTTTGCTTCAAAGCAAAAATCGAACGCATTGCTTTTAATTGTTTATCGTTTTACCTCATTGGTTTGGATTAATCATCAAGCAAGCGATATTTTGTTGATTGCGTTATAAGTGTAGTAATTGAACTTAATTTTTCTCTTCCGCACTCATTCTCAATATATTCGTGCATATCTGATCTGTTTAGTAGAAGGTTCGTGGTAGACGTACAATCCAGTGGTTGCTTCCGTTAAACAGTTTAAAACTAAATTTTTGGTAACCATTTGCGTGTAAAACTCTAGGGATCTATTCAATCCCCCTTCTAGATTTATAGCCATCATCTAACAGAGCCTACGCATGTCCTTGTATCTTTCCCAAGCATCAAAAAGAGATTCATTGTCTTTCTGCCTAAATCCGTTGATTTGGGCTCTTAGCATAGCAGTTTTGCTAGGTGGAAAATATCGGGCAAAGAAGACTTTCTTCAACTCGTCCCACGTAGTGATGGAGTTGGATGGTAAAGACTGGAGCCAAGCTCTAGCTCTATCTCTTAAATAGAAAGGAAAAAGACGTAGTCTTATGGCTTCATTACTAACACCATTCGCTTTTACGGTGTCAGCGTATTGTACAAACATAGATAAATGAAGGTTCGGGTCATCTGTAGGACTCCCAGAAAATTGGTATTGTTGAACGGCTTGTTGTTGGCTGTAGAATAGGGCAAGCAAGCAAAAATATTTATTTTCGGAAGAATTCCCTCTGGGATTTATGTCGTGTCCACAGAGATCGGTTCGAGGGAAAGAATGTCGTTCGACAGTCTCTCGCGTTTATGAGTTTGGTTTTGAATGGTTTCAAACAAGAAAACAGAAAAGTAAACATTAAAACATAAAAAGAAATTCATTCTTCAGAGACACACTTATCAGGCACTGCATACAATCGACTCCTCACAAACTTAAACTTATCGACCAGTTATACTCAACCTACAATACTCCTCAATATCACCCAGCATCGCTCACAACACAGGTTATGTCTAACACACAGTTGAGATAACAACCATGTCACTCTCTTCGTCACTCTAGCGAGCGAAGCCTCGAAACACGGAAGGCATTAAGCTTCGACGCCTATTGAAGATTGTTAGCTCCTAAATCTATCTCTAGAGCCCAGAAACTAACAGACAATCGTCCCTAATCGGAGTTTGTGAGGGTTATGTCTAACGCAACCCAAACCCCGCGTATAAAGCAAAAATCAGAGACAATTACCAATAAAGATTTGTAAAGCAAGTTTTATACAATGCCATGGGCGACAAATATACATGAGATCATAGTCAATACATATACAAAACCCAACAAAGAAGAAAAACACAAAGAAGAAAAGAAATGAACCAAACACTTCACGGATTGTCGGAGCCGATCGATGAGAAATCCACCTCGGATCATCCACATGCAAGCTTCCATGTTGTTTTCTAAGCAAAGCAATGAAAAATGAAGTTTGATGGAAATGGGATCAAGAAACCCCAAAACCATCCCAAAAATAATGACTGAAAAAAACTATATACATTGCAAATTCTGCACAGTTCGCAGTGCGAACTATCATTCGCAGTGCGAATGACTCAAAAAATGGCACTTTAAGTGCCTCTGAATACCAAACCGCCTTTGCTTTCCTTCGTTGGTTCGCAGTGCGAACGAACCATTCGCAGTGCGAATGCTTGCTGACTGGTTCGCAGTGCGAACTTTGGCTTATTTCTATTTTGTAACTCACTGCCAGCCTTCGCTGGGACCTTCGCTGGACCTTCGCAATGCGAACACTCGCTGCCAGTTCGCAGTGCGAACATGACAGAAAACCAGTCCTTATTTTGGCCACAACTTCTTCACCGAAACTCCGATTTACTTACGGTTTGAAGCGCTGGAAAGCTTATTCAATGCTCTTCAAGAATATGGCAAGATAGCCTTTATTAAATACCTACAAAAAATGAGATAAAAATAAATTAAACTAAGTAATATTTACACGTTACGCAATATATACACTAAAACGTAAAGTAAACGTATTTATAAACAAAGTGGGGTTTATTTGAACCATATAGACAAAAAGTATCGATAAGTGCAACAAAACATATATACACAAATAGGTACAATTTGCACTTATCAAACTCTCCTCAACTTACCTAATTGTTTGTCCACAAACAAGAATCAAACAAACTTGAAAATGCACAAGCAATATCCAAAGAATGACGAATCAACAGGTTTTGAAAAACGGAAACGAATGAATGGTTCAAATGAAAACGGTACACACAAAAAGTAAATACTTACCACTAAACTACGACGACAACATAGTCACGAAACAAATGCAAAATACAAAAATCATGCCAAAAATTCTAAAACAACACATGTTCCAAAGTGAATCACACCTAGTAAAAACAATCATCGGTAGATGAAAAACACACAATAAGGTACTTTACACTCACACAACACTCATGCAAACGAAAGACTAAATTATGCATACATCCACAAATTCACATTGAAAATACAAAGGCAAGAATCACAAGGACTTTCAAGGTTGTAACGTGGTCGGGTAAACAAATAAGGGCAATTTCTAAAGGTAATTGAAACAAAAACTTGCCTAAACCTAAGGGAGTGAAAACTCACAAATATTCACACACAAAATTTCAACCAACTTCTTCCAAAATCCCAAGTGTTACACAACACACAATACTTATTTAGCACAATTATTGAAACTCTTTTTGTTTCCTTTTTCAAGGATTTTTCTTTTTCTTCCTTTTTCACTTTTTTCTTTTCTTTTCTTTGTCATATTTTTCTCTTTTTTCTTTTCTTTTTCAATCCTCATAGAATCCAACCAATGAGTACACAATCATCCTCTCCCCAACTTGAATTCAACCGCACCATCATATGAATACTCCCTACTTTCTAAGGCAAGGAAAAAAATCCATACAACAACACAAAGTCGAGGTCCAAGAAAAAATAAAATCCATTCAAAAATACGTGAACTAAACACTCATAGACAAACATTAAGTTTAAATAAAACATGGATCAAAAAGCTCAAAGGGGTTACAAATTCTCACACACTCATAAGGTGAATTGACTATTTGGCTAAGGTGGTGGTGCTCAAAATGAAACAATTGCCTTGATCCTTTTCATGCATTCATATAATCAACACAAACAAAAGATTCAACATAATAAAATCCAGTTAGAACAAGAATGTTGGTTCTCCGCGCATATATGAACAATGGAAAGCCACCTCACAAAAAGGTTGGGAACTAAAGTGGTTCACAATAGAACAAGTATACAAAAGAATGGTTGGCATGGAAGTTTGTAAAAAGCCTAAGTATCATGAATATGCTAATGTATAGAAAGCGATAAATACATACCTCAGACATGTACAAAACTTAACAAAATCATTACCATACATCCGCAAGTTGAAACGAACCAACTTGGAAAATCACAAAAGCATCCTCAAATAAGTCAATCAAAGTTTGTGAGCAAACAACAACCAAAAACATTTGAAAAGAAAAACTATAAAATATGCTTGTTTTACGTCGTAAGCTCAACGCCTTTACGGTGCTTAATTAGAAACTTCCTTCATTCATGCCATGGTGATGTCTCACCGCGCAACCAAAAGCAAGCGTCCTAACCAAACACTTAAACAAACGTTACGAGAACAAAATGTATACAACACTTGAACAAACATAATGGAAACAGACAATATATACAATATGTACAAAACTCAAAAACAAAGAAACAATCGCAATGTGATTCAATATCAAAACCGATCCCCGGCAACGGCGCCATTTTGTTGGCTGCAGAATAGGGCAAGCAAGCAAAATTATTTATTTTCGGAAGAATTCCCTCTGGGATTTATGTCGTGTCCACAGAGATCGGTTCGAGGGAAAGAATGTCGTTCGACAGTCTCTCGCGTTTATGAGTTTGGTTTTGAATGGTTTCAAACAAGAAAACAGAAAAGTAAACATTAAAACATAAAACGAAATTCATTCTTCAGAGACACACTTATCAGGCACTGCATACAATCGACTCCTCACAAACTTAAACTTACCGACCAGTTATACTCAACCTACAATACTCCTCAATATCACCCAGCATCGCTCACAACACAGGTTATGTCTAACGCACAGTTGAGATAATAACCATGTCACTCTCTTCGTCACTCTTGCGAGCGAAGCCTCAAAACACGGAAGGCATTAAGCTTCGATGCCTATTGAAGATTTTTAGCTCCTAAATCTATCTCTAGAGCCCAGAAACTAACAGACAAACGTCCCTAATCGGAGTTCGTGAGGGTTATGTCTAACGCAACCCAAACCCCGCGCATAAAGCAAAAATCAGAGACAATTACCAATAAAGATTTGTAAAGCAAGTTTTATACAACGCCATGGGCGACAAATATACATGAGATCGTAGTCAATACATATACAAAACCCAACAAAGAAGAAAAACACAAAGAAGAAAAGAAATGAACCAAACACTTCACGGATTGTCGGAGCCGATCGATGAGAAATACACCTCGGATCATCCACATGCAAGCTTCCATGTTGTTTTCTAAGCAAAGCAATGAAAAATGAAGTTTGATGGAAATGGGATCAAGAAACCCCAAAACCATCCCAAAAATAATGACTGAAATAAACTATATACATTGCAAATTCTGCATAGTTCGCAGTGCGAACGATCATTCGTAGTGCGAATGACTCAAAAAATGGCAATTTAAGTGCCTCTGAATACCAAACCGCCTTTGTTTTCCTTCGTTGGTTCGCAGTGCGAACGAACCATTCGCAGTGTGAATGCTCGCTGACTGGTTCGCAGTGCGAACTTTGGCTTATTTCTCTTTTGTAACTCACTGCCAGCCTTCGCTGGGACCTTCGCTGGACCTTCGCAATGCGAACACTTGCTGCCAGTTCGCAGTGCGAACATGACAGAAAACCAGTCCTTATTTTGGCCACAACTTCTTCACCGAAACTCCGATTTACGCACGGTTTGAAGCGCTGGAAAGCTTATTCAATGCTCTTCAAGAATATGGCAAGATAGCCTTTATTAAATACCTACAAAAAATGAGATAAAAATCAATTAAACTAAGTAATATTTACATGTTACGCAATATATACACTAAAACGTAAAGTAAACGTATTTATAAACAAAGTGGGGTTTATTTGAACTATATATACAAAAAGTATCGATAAGTGCAACAAAACATATATACACAAATAGGTACAATTTGCACTTATCACTTGTAACAATGAAGGTTTTAGTTCGAAATTGTTTCGTTCAATGGCAGGGGCAACAATGCTATTATAAGGTTCATCTGGTGACGGAACAGCGTAGTCCGTGAGAGGACGGTTCAGTGGATTCTCAACCATGGGAATTTTTAATTCTGGATAAGGAATTTTAGGTTCAGGAAGGTTATACTTAATTTGGAATTCGTTGATTCGACGTCTTAAATTAATAAAACATTCGAAATCGTCAATCGGCTGCTCTAACTTGTCTCTTTGAGAGCGAGTGTTTGGCATACAATCGGCGAAATAGGAAAAAGGAAAATTTGTTGCCTTAGTCTATACTGCGCAACAACAGAATCACAATATTTACTAAATTAGTCCCCGACAACGGTGCCAAAAACTTGATCGCGACTTTACGAGTCTAACGGAACCTAACTGCAAGTATACAGTCTACCGCATAGTTTTAAAAGATATTGAACCCACATAGACTAATAATCAATCTACCGTTATCTATTGATGTTGTGTAAAGCTAAGACTATGGTTATAAAGGTTAAGATGGGAATAAAAATCATAATTAACTAAAGGTTTGGAAATTGTCATAAAAGGAGGCCGAAATATGGATTCCGCATTCCTAAGGGACTTCGTAGGTTTTAGGCACTAATTATGATTGAATACGTTCTGTAGAAAATATTGGTTTAAAGACACTGTCTCACACTCTCGCACTATTGACTGAGCCACACTCCCTAACCATAGGATTTTGCACTCAGTCGTCTGTTTTAATTAGAAAGCTTATTTTGGAAATCAATAAGATCCTAATCGATACCTAAAGCGTTCTCGCTGTTTTTAGGATTGATGCCTAGTTTCCACTATCCGGTTCAATCCTCACACTCTCGCGCTATCGGCTTGAACCTTAATTTGCTACTCACTCTCGTGACGAAACAATAAACATACAATTGGAAGCTAAAACCAAAACTGAATTTTAAACACAATTTCGCGCCTATTATTTCCTACTGATTCTCGTCGGTAACAACGGTCCTCATACGCCAGACTCAGACAGAATTAGCAACATATTACTTCAAATAAAAACAACATAAACATGGCATTCGAATTTAAAGACAACATTATAACAAGTAAAGCAGTAAAATAGTTATGCTAAAGTAAAAGCGGTAAATAAAGATATGTAAATTAAACTGCACGAAACAGAACTTGAAGAAACGATTTATTCCAGCAAGATTGCTTTGGTCCAAGAGTACAAAAGGTAATACAAGAAAAACATGGAAAATATTGTGACAATACGTCGATGTGAGTTATTGTCACTTTACAAGTAATATATGCCTAAAAAATTCCACAGCGCTTCTGCATGATTCTCTTCCTTTTCAAATGATCAGATGAGACCTATATATAGACTAGGTAACTACTGAGAAGTCCTAAAACGTGCAAGGGGCGGTTTGAGAGGAAATAGGGAGTGGCTGATGGAAGTTCCAACTAATTCTCGTTAAAATTGGTCTGCATGATAATGGTAGACGCCATTAAGGCAAATGGCGAACGTCGTTGCCTCCCTCATAAAATGACGTTTCATCCTGGACAATGGCAGATGCCATTTGGGAATGGCGAACGCCATTGTGCCAGAAATCACAAATTCTGCTCTTCTGCTCTTCTTCCCACCAACCTCGCTCGAATGCTCCTAAAATGCAATAAACTGCAAAACAAACACGAAACAGCGTAAAAGTAATAAAAACAGAGTAAAATAAAGACGTAATCATACGTTTTGAGCCTAATAAACATGATACGTTTTCATGTTATTAACAAGTAGATTCGATGTTGGAAAACAAAGGAAAGAAGCGTGAAAAATTGACACACATGTGATATTGGGTTCCATACGTAAGAAACTATTGATGAATATGGGGGAGGAATCACCTAAAAAGCATGAATATTTGACGTTTTGTATACCAGTGACATACATATAAGTAAGTATAATGACCATATGTGCATGTGAAAAATGTAAAGTGACGATTTGGCCAGCATAATCATAAATTGTATCTCTTAGTTGGTTATTCTAATAAACTAGATTAAGACCTGCGCGTTGCGTGGGGTTGGAGATGATTTATTTAAGTAATATTAAATAAAATAGATTTTGATATTATTTATTATATAGGTTCAATAATTTAGACAATAAAATTAGGAGAGCCACAAAAAATTGTAAAATTTTAAGTGATTATGCAAATAAGTCTGCAAAATTCCATAAGATTTTAATTTTATTGTGATTTAATTTAAATGTGAGATTTGAAATAAGTAATATAAGCGAAAATGTTGAAGCATGAAAATGTGAAATAAATTAGATAAGTAAAAATGTTGAATCATGAAATTGTAAAATAAGTTTAAAAAAATTCTAATCAATTTATTTATTATTTCATTTTTTTTTTTTTTGTCTTTGTCATCCAAGAGAGTCATCTCTAAAAGTTTATGTCGTTGTAGTAATTTGAAAATTTATGTGTGAATGTATCACATTTGTATTTAAATTATTTAATAAGTATTTATCATGTGTATTATTTTTTATTTTTTATTTTTCAATTTTTTTTTAAATCTTGTTATGTAAATCTTATGTACACACAATTAAAAAGTCAGAAAATTCTTTGGTAAAATTTTATTAGCTATGAAAATGTTTATGAACAAAAATAAGTGCATGAGAAAATTATAGAAGTAGTTAGTGTCCAAAACAGAAAATAGAAAATTTTGACTCATCTTAAAAGCATGTTTTTATATAGGATTCAAATTTTTAATTAACATTAGAAAATTAGATATATTTTTATATTTATTGTTAAGTTCCTAATTGTTCATTTTTTTAATGTGTTTAAGTAGTGAATAAGTCATTTTTTAAGAATAAAAATTGTTCTAATTTTAATAGAGACTAAATTAGCTCCCTAAATTTTTTTATAGTGTTATTTAAAAATTGAATAAAATTTTTAAATAATAATTTTTAAAGGTTATAATACATGAAATTAATATAACATATTAATTTAAGAATAAGTAGAAGTATACTCATAAGTAAAGGAAAAATTAAAGAGATAGAGAGATGTTTGCAGTTTATTTTTTTTCTATAAAAAGTTGTACATAAAGAAAATAAAGTGAAACTATAATATACTATTTTTTGAGGTGTAATTATTGTGTGTTGAATAAACAATTTGTGCACATATGCAATTAACATGACGTGGACTAATTAAAAGATTTAATTGATGATGTGTTACAATATAGTTTAGTGCGTTAGATTTAATATATTATAATAAATAATAATTTACGTTTTTTTCTTGGTAAAAAAAAGCTAAAGAAGTATATGCGTTAGAAAAAAAAAAAACTTTATGATCAGTCAATAAAAACAACTCATTCTCAATATTCAATACATAAAAGATAAACTCTAGAAGAATAATAAGGTCATCTTTTAACCTCGATACCCATATAAGACTTATGAGAAACTTTCTCTTATAGGGAAAATCCATATTGAGGACGACTGAGCAATGCGATTTTTTAAAGGTCAGTCATTAGGATAATTTCTTCAATGAAAAATAATAAATGCATTTTTATAGTCGTCTTTCATTCTAAAGGTTGGGAACTCGACAGGTAAAAACGATGACATTATTCTGAAAAATAAGATAGATTGGTGATGAAAGGATTATAATGAGTGATATGATGGCTAACCTCATCAAAATTAAACAAGTCATAAGAGCAAAGGTGGTGGAAAATGGGAAAGGTGCAATAAAAAAAGGAGGGAAAATAGAATTGTCAAAGGTTGTTTGAGAAATAAATATAAATAGATAGATTTTGGGGCGTGAAGGAAGAATGACATGTATGTTGAACTTTTATGCATTCAAAATATAACATGATAATGATTGGATAAAAGGATTTCAAAAAATTTTAACAATCTTGAAAGAAATAGGCTTTCAATTTAATATTATATTCTATGAAGTTTTAGAGCTATAAGTACCTAAGAAAAAATGTTCAAAAATATGAGCATGAGATGGAAGTCATAGTGACATGTGGAAATGAAGAAACCACGAGGAAAAATATGAAGAAACAATTGAGTGATGGAGATGAGGAACCCTTATATATATATATATATATATATATATATATATATATATATATATATATATATATATATATATATATATATAAAACATCATTCTCTTTAATAATGGGTAAACACCTCCCTTATTGCAATTGGGTCCAATTTTGGCCCATGGAGAAACCTGAACGAAAAAAGAATTATTGTAGCGGTAAAAATTATGAGTATAAGCTATTGATTAACTTAACTCATAAAACACGAGTCGCCACCGCACTTTTATTTTATATAAAGGTAAGGGAAAAGAGCGAACAAAACGTAAAGAAGTTCTAAAAACAAGAACAAATAAACAGAGACAGGGTAAGAGGGTTGGTTACGCAATAGAAAGGTGTTAGCGCCCAAAACGTCTATAGTACTCTATAGGATCCCTTTGAAATATCTACGCTTTTTGGTTTGAAAATGGTTTGCTTGTAAAAGATTGGAAAGTTGAGAAAAGAAGTATTTTTTTAATGTTTTTGTGTTTGACAAGACTTCCTGAGTCTCGTGCCTCGTAGTTCGTGGTAAAAATAACAAAATGATTTGTTTGGTCCATTTTAAATGAAAAGACAAGTTGTCATTTTAAGGAGAAAACTACAACTAGTCACCTACAAATGTGAGAAAATAACATTTGCATCACCTTAAGATGGAGTATTTTTGCTTGGATTAAAATCAACAAGTCTATCACTTAACATCTAAATGAAAATGTCAACATCTTTGATACTATGGCGATAGGAGAATTACATCTTAACTATGAAAATGACTCGTGTCTAAACTTTATGAAAAGTTTAAAAGAAAAAAATGCACAAAGGCACAAAATGATTCAATGAGTTTTTGTATTTTTTATGTATTTTGAAATTGTTTGAATATGCTTAAGATGGATTAGCATTTATTAAAAAAAAAGTTTTAAATCACTTGACAAGAGTCAAGGTTTATAATGAAAGTGATTCTAGTTTGAAAGAAGAAGATTTTGAAAAGGGGGGAAGATTTTGAAAATTTAAGAAGGGGATGAGATGAAAAGACTATCCTATTGTATAAAATAAAAGCTAAGGACAAAGAAAAATCTAACCAAGAAATGATCAAGATCCATGACATAAGTCAATCAAGAATTCCCTCTTTTAGATGTAAGGCACAATCAAGTCAACCAAGCATCAGATGAGATCATAATAACCAAGTTAAGTCTTCAAGAATAACTCAAACCAAAGGTATCAGATGAAGTTTAGGATCCAAGATGCCAAATTCCAAGCAGAGGTCAAGATTCCTACTTCTAAGTCTATAACTTTACATCCAAAGCATAGGGTAGTGACATCAAGTCCACAAAAGTAACCAAGTTTTTTAGCAGTTTTGATATTTATTAATGTTTTAAGAGAAAGTCTAAATGGACAAAATAAAAAAAGTATAAGCATAAACATAAGTCCAAGTGGACAAAGTGAAAATGACATAAACAAAAACAATAACATGATATGAGATGCTAAAATAAAAGCATAAAGTAAATGGCAATAAGTAAAGAGCATAAAGATAAATGACAACTAAAGTAAAGATTAGATCAACAAAATGTTAGTAAGTTAGTAATTAGGAAAGAAAAGCCAATTTGTCATTTTTTGGAGAAAACTCAACTAGAGATCCACAAGCATGAACACATGGTCTTATACATTACCAAGAGAAGAGCTTCAACTTGGATAAAATCAACAAGTATGCCACTAGCTCTCTTTAGTAACAAAAGATCCAGTCTATTTCACATAATACCATGGAGAATAGGAGGCTAACAATCTCACTTACAAAAATGACTAGTTTTCCGATTCGGGGCAAATTTTGCGCTATGTTAAGCAATCGTAGCACAACCTATAAGGAAGGTCATACTATGGGAGGCCGATCAATAACAATATTTGTGCTAATATAAGCTATAGAAATGACATGTAAGACATTCTCTTAAAGCTTGCCACACCAAAATGAAAAAGAATAGTGGTCTCTTCTTAATCAAAGACTTCCATCAATGGTCAAAGACAGCCTATCACTACTCCAAAGTGAAGTGAGTGATCAAATGATCACCTCAACAACATGTTTGAAGTAACGAAGGTTAAAAAATCTTTGATCATCAACAATCCATGATGTAAAAGATTTTCATCAACCAAAAGAAAAAAAAAAGAGAATAGAGATGAAGAAGAGGCGGCAATGAAACCAAAACAACAAATTGAATCAAATTATTGATCAAGCTATCATCAAGATCAATCATTCATTTTGGTGGATTAGGATTTTCACCCTATCAACACCCAAGATCCATTGAGCTTGAGAAAATTTGACCAAATCAACCAAGATTCAAGTCAACCAAAAGTCAACAAAGGTCAATCAAGAACAAAATGCAATAAAATGATTTTTTTTTGCATAAAGATGATTTTTAAAATGAATTTTAAAATGCAAATAAAGACGAAAATGCAAATGATGCATCAAATCAAATCACAAATGACCAAGAAAAATCCAGAAAGTTAGAAACAGCTTAAGAATCATATACACATTTTTTTCAGAATTTAAAAATGCATGAAAATATAGGAAAAAAATGCACAAAAATGCTCAAAAAATAGTAAATGATGAAATAAAAATGCACAAAAATGCTCAAAAAATAGGAAATATTTTTATAAAACTATGGAAAACAATCGGAGTAAAAATATTAATGTAACTATTTTTTATGAATTTTTGAAGACTAATGCAATTTTAAAAATAAAAATCAGAAAATAATAAAAGAGAAAAAACAAGGTGCGTTGGATCAAGCCTCATTAATTGACATGGCAGATCCAACGCACCTGAGGTGAAATAACACCATGGAACACGCGCAGAGCAAAACACCATCACATTTAAAATCAGCCAATCATAATATTTCAAAGTGCCAGCGTAGGACAACTCAGGTCACCACCTTCGTCCTCTCTGGTCGTCTTCTCCAGTGAACCAGTCACCGGAGTTCCACAAAGGGTAAACTCGGGTCAGGGTACCTATGCCATTTTACCCGTCTCATTAAGACGAACACAACTTCATCCTCCATTTTCATTTATTGAAAAAGAGTTAGAAGAATTTTGAGGAAATGCAGAAATGAAAACGAGCATTCAAACAAAAATTAAATGATGAACTCAAGCAATCAATAATAAATAAGTTAGGGGAAATGATCAACAAGCCAAGAGCTACATTATGGTAACTTGTTTGAAGTGATTTGAAGCTTCTAACTACCTTGTTGAGATGGTGACCAGAGGTTGAAGAAGCTTGATCTGGTCAGAGCAATTGAAAAGGTCTGGGAGCTTGAGACTTGAACCAAAAGCTTCAGAGAATGACGATAGAGGTATTAGAACAAAGAAATTGGGTTAAAATTGGCTAGAATTCAAAACCGAAAGTGGAAATTTCTAGAAAAATTTGAAGTTCAAGCAGAGGTTCAATGGCTCTCAGAAGCTTGGAAATGAAGGTAGTGACCTCCTTTATTTATAGCTGAAGATGATAGAATGCTAAGAGGGTGAATTGAGTGGAAATTGAGTGTAATCGTGTGCACCCTCATCATGCCAAAAGTGTGACTTGAATCCACTCAAAACTCAGCTAAAATGCGTTTCAAGGATCAATTAAAACTTGGGCCACTTCACTAAACATGTTTAAGTGCTTAACTCGTGCCAAATTGATCTATAATTGAATATTAGATGAACAAAAGTTCTGATCATAGAGCTTTCTTCAGTTTTAAGTCACCGTGTTCAACTCAATGGGGCATCCTACTTAAGAGGCTTTTTGATCCCATTCTTCTTGCAATGTGTAGTTCCCATGGCCTAGTTTATAATGTGCCAAGAAAATATTCATTTGGACATCTGAGGAGAAAGTTATGGTGTGTTGAAGTTGGCATGAAAAGGTGGTCACCATACTTAGAAAAATTCTAAGTCTTTGAGGCGGAAAATTACTTATAATGTTCCAACAAATTCCAAGGCCTTCCAAGCATAATGTGATATTGACCATTGAAGAAAACTTGTAGAGGGTATTGTAAATGATATTATGCAAAAAATAATCAGCCTCAAAGGATAAAAATTGAAGAAGTTATGATCCTTGAAAGTTGGGAAAAAGTCACTTGAAAATAGGTCAAATTTCACTAAGTCCACAAATGACCTATAACGTCTTCAAACTTTTGATGGTTTTCCAAGCATAATTGGCTCTTGTCAAGTAAAGAGAAGTTATAGAGGATATTGAGAAGAGTCATATGCAAAAATAAGCACTCAAAAATATGGAGAATTGAAGGAGTTATAGTCTTTGGAGGAAAACTGTGTCTTGAGAGGAAAACTCTTGAGAATCAATGAATGTCCATAATGTGTCTTGAGGAGAACAAAGCTTTAACTTACCAAACTTGAGGCCATTGATGAAATGCTCTACCTTGCACAATAAACTTAGAGAAACAAGACATATATTTTGATTAGTGGTTAGATCAACAATGAACATATAAACACATAAAAGGGTGCTTGGTGACCTCTTTCCGGACAAAGCCAAAGAGTGAGAGGGGGAGAAGACCCAGCATATGATCTTGTTTGTGTACTAAAAATGCCAAAGATATGTGAGATATTAGGGTTAAAATTAAGGTATGAAAATTATATCATGTGAAAATAATAAATATTACAAGGTTATAAACTCAATAATATAAAGTTGATCAATATGGTTAGTTGTAACTAACTCAACTAAATATGCTAACTAACTTTATGATTCACAATATCAATTAATATATTTAATAGCCTCTATCATGCTAGGGGGTAGATATATATAACTCTGATCTTGGATACAAACTAATAGAATGGAGTCGGATCAAGAGTTTTAGTAAGGAGATACACCAATTGATGTGTAAAAGAGATGGGTTTTCAAGAAAATAAGGGGAAAGAAGAATATGGCTCAGACTTCTTTTGAGGAAATTATAATCAATTAAATGTACTCGGTGTTTGAGAAATTCCATACAACCTTGTGCTTTTGGACAAAATCGTTGTTCATTACTTGTATCATTGTAGTTTATAATGTGTCAATTATCTCTCAATTAAACCGTCATAGAATAAATTAAATTTATCATCAGATGATAAGCTTCATGAAGATATGTTTATAGATCTTTATATGATTAGATACTAAAGGATAACGACTAGTATTCTATAAGAGAAACAATAAACATTGACTTTGTTGGTGTAGAGTTAACCATGGGAACATGGATAGTTGACTTGGTGTAGCATTGACTAGAGCATCCTATCAAAAGAAAATGTATAGGAAATACGACTAGACAATGCTTTTCCATATGCATTTCTAAATTAATTATTGATCATAATAATAGGAGATGATTTTCCATATGCATTTCTAGATTAACTGTGGATGATGACACTAAAAGATGCATTTCCAAACCCATTAAGAGTCCAAATGATCACTTTAGGGCATGTTTATACATGTTCTACTAGAGCACATATTCTTAAAGAGTTTTAAATTGTTGATGACACTAATAGGATGAGTGATGCTACGATGACACCTTATTAAGTGATAACGTATGTACACCGTAAAATTTTCCAAGCATTTTATCTTTGACACAAAAACCAAACCACGAACAAATTATTTAAAAAACCAAATGATACATACAGGAGTAGTTATATACGGTGTTGATGTAAGTTTAAGTGTAAACTTAGCATTTCTCCTAATAAAATTTAAAGTAATAATAATAAAACGTATTTATTACTGTTTTCTTGTGGTGATTAGTTATGGCCTTAGTTTTCCTTTAATTTGTTTTGGGATTTTAAAATACGACATGCGTGTCGTGTCTCTCTTTTAATCTCTTGATGTAACTTCTTTTCTTATCTCACTCCCTCGTATGTAAAACGAGTATTCTTTGATGTAATGTAATGTTATAAAGAAAAAGAAGAATACAAGATCAAAAGAGGAAAACCTTGGAGATTTTGCTTGGAGAAGCGTATATCGTTATTAAGTTTAAATTAGTTTCTCTCATTCGCTTGAGAGAACAATTGCGCTAGGGGTCATAACTGTTTAATTTTGTATGTATGTTGATGCATGTGAATGTATGTTAATGCATGTGAGAGACGATTTATGTGATAAATAAGTCGGTGAGATCAAACTAATTGAAAATTCCCTCAAAATTGAATATTAAGATTATGCTTTCCAAGTTTTAGCGCTCATCAAGACTAATATCAAATAATGTAGGTTTCGCCTAACGCGAGGTGTATGCTCTATATTAGTAAGGTGCGATGGGATAAACGTAATATCCAACTTCTAAAACAATGGGTCAAACTTAACTAAACAAATTATAATAAGAATATATACGTTTAGAAGCAAGAGTTGGGAATGATCCATATGATGGATTAGAATAAAGAGTTATTCGCCCAACTGAAATATTTGAGAATTGTATTAGATACAACTGGAAGGAGTTCCTACCTAAATAACCGAGTTTTGTGTAATCATCCTAACGCTGAATTAAAACAAAGTGAAATATGGATATCGATCCACTAGAAAATCTTCCGATGAGATTTTTCGAATCAAATGGTGAGGGTCATTTGGTTTGAGTAAAATAGTGAGAGCATATTTAATTAAAGGCCTAATTGAATATGTTGTTTTTAATTGATACTTAAAATTTCATATTTTTCTGGATTGACACCGAAACCGAAGGATTTTCCTCAAACATGATAAAGAGTTGTATGTCTTAGAGACACCTGTTCCTGAAAATGAGCCTCCAAGTTCTACACCTAAGGCAGAAAGAGATGCTTATAAGAAGCATGTTGATGATGCCAATAAAGTTGTCGGCCTCATGTTGGCTACCATGAACTCAAAGTTGCAGAAGCAACATAAGAACATGGCAGTGTTCGATATGATCGAACACCTGAAGATGCTCTATCAAGAGCAAGCAAGACATGAAAGGTTTGAAGTTTCAAAATCCCTTTTTCAAAACAAATTAGCTTAGGGAGCCCCTATAGGTCCACATGTACTCAAGATGATTGGGTATATAGGGAACCTTGAAAGGCTGGGGTTTCCCCTCGGAAAGGAACACGTGACTGATTTGATCTTGCAATCGTTGCCGGAGAGCTTCAGTCAATTTGTCCTTAATTTCAACATGAAAGATATGGACAAAAGTCTTCTAGAGCTGCTAGGCATGTTAAGAATTGTTGAGCAGAATCTGAAGTCAAAAGGGAAGTCCATTCTGATGGTCAGTAATGGAAAAAAAAAACAAAAGGCCCACTAAGCAGGGTGGTAATTGGAAAGGCAACGAAGTTGCCAAACCCAAACATACTGCTCCTACTTTGAAGCCTAGTGGAGGCATAGCAAAGAAGGGCCCTTGCTTCTAGTGTGGTAAGACCTGACACTGGAAGAGAAACTGCCCAAAGTACCTGGAAGACAAGAAGAATGGAGTGGAGACTTCGAATTCGAGTATTTTTGTTATAGAAATCAATTTATATACTTCTGCATCATAAGTATTAGATAATGGATGTGGTTCTCACATTTGCACTAATGTGTAATGGCTAAAAAGGAGTAGAGATTTGGCAAAAGATGAAGTTGACCTACGAGTTGGCAATGGAGCAAAGGTTGTTGTTTTAGCGGTAGGAACTTATGTATTGACTTTACCTAATGGTTTAATAATTCAGTTAGAGAACTGTTATTATTGAAGTTGAGAAAAACACAAGAAAGGGGGGTTTGAATTGGGGTTTTCAAAAACGAAAGCTTTTTACTCACTCTGTAAAAATCACCGCTAATGAACAACAAAGAGAAATACACTTCGATTTTTATACTGGTTCACTTGAAAATCTCAAAGTTAATCCAGTCCACCCGCCAAGGTGATTTCGCCTTATATCCAAGGACTTAATCAACTATAATCAACTGATTACAACTGCACTAGCAACCGCTGATGACTAACAAACCACAAAGACACTCAGTCTATGTCTTCTCAAGGATTGTGACCTAACTGGTCCCTTAAGGAAATACAAACAACAGTTTGATTACAAAGTTGTGTTTACAAAGATTGCTTCTACACAAGCAGGTATAAATAAGTTAAAAGCACAATACACTTAAAGAAAATTCTGCAGAAATTTAGACAACAGTCTAGTAAAAATTATTCGTTATTTCACTTGCTTGCTTGCTTGCTTTCGTGCATGCAATAATTCTTCAAGTCTTCAAGTCTTTATATAGCTAGTAAAAAAGATCTGTTGAAGGGTAGATCTGGTATTCTTCATGAATGAGCTGGCGACTTAAGTAATGGTTTGATACAGAGGGGACAAGAATTGTACTACCTCAATTTCCTTACTTCAAGAAATCCGCTTAGTGGAAGGAATATTGGTTTGTACCATGTATTATTTTCCCCACGTATAAACGCGTTCTTATATTCTATTCTTCAGTGGCTTCTGGATAAATAGTTGTTTGAAGCATGAGTTAGAAGAGTTGATTTTGCTTGAGTTCAGAAACTCCAATCCTCAATCAGAAGCTTGATCACATCAATATCTGACTTGAGATTCTTCAGAGTTTTTAGAACCTTCGGCGTTTAATCTTCGGAAGCTTAAGCAGTCTTCAGAAGTGCATTGATCAGAGTCACATTGTTGGTGTAAGCCCTAGAGGCCAATACTTTTGGTACTTGTATCAAATTATTTATTAATAATAAAAGGCATTTCTTTATTATGTTTGTTTTTCCAAAATGATAAAGTCCATAGAATAGCTAGTTCGTTTAATGAAACATTAAGTATGACTTAATCATGAGATTCCATTAAACATAAGGACACTATTCTTAAAGCATCCATAGTCGAGCTTTAATGTGAAATGGGATAGCCTTAAAACATTAAGACTATTATGTAGATAGACTGATGATCACATCTCATGGATCATGGATAAGGAGTTATCAAGTCTTGACATAGGTATGAATATTAGGAGTAATATTTATACTGGATTGACCCACTATGAGAGTACTACATAGAATGTTATGCAAAGTGTCATAAGTTACTCTCATGGTGATAGTGGTGTATACCACCCTTCGACCTGAAACTACTATGTACCCTAGATGTAGAGTCAAGTACTTTATTGTTGATTAAACATTGTCCGTAATTGGATGATCATAAAGACAGTTGATGGGTACTTCACAAAGCATGCTGAGGGACATGAGTAATCTAGATGGAATTTGCCCATCCTGCATAACAAGATAAATTTCTAAGGGCCCAATATTGAATTGGACAAGGATGACACGGTATATGCCTTGTCTTCAATATAGACATAGGGGCAAAAGGGTAATTGTACACACAAGTACTATCACAAAAGGTTTTTTGTCAGATCACATGACAATTTTGTGACTTGGGTTGCAGTGATGTGTTGCTAGATACCGCTCACTGTTTATTATGTTAAATACATGATTTAATATAATTGTCAACGTCACGAAATCCTACAGGGTCATACACATAAAGACAGTTGGAGAAGAGATAGAGTAAATAAGGAACACCGTAAGGTACGGTGCACTTGAATGGAATACGGAATATGGTAAGGTACCATGTAATATAATAATAGTTATTATTAATCTTATAATAGTTATAAAATTTAATAATAATAATAAAATTATATTTATTATAATAATAGTTATTATAATAATATAATAATATTATTATTGAGTTGGGCTTTTTAGCTTGTAGCCCACACAAATAGTTCTATAAATAGAACCCTTGTGCAGAAGCTCAAAGTTGTTGTTGTAGAAACCCTGGCCGTATTATATTTTTCCTCTCCCTCACTCAAAACCTTCAATCGTAATCAGCTAGCACTGTGACTGAAGGAAGCTGTTTGTGTGGACTAAGTAGAGGCGTTGTTCATCGTACAACGCTCGTGATCATCCATAGATTTGGAATCAAAGGTTTCATCGCTACAAGAGGTAACCTTTCTATCACAGATCATGATCTTTCGTAAGGATCTCTAAAGGGAATTTTTTGTTTTCCGCTGCGTTTAGATCGCAAATTTCCCTTCAGTGGAATCAGAGACTGGTTACGAAACCATGAGTCTGGTAATTGTTTATTTTCTGTCATTTTTGTTTTAATTGGATTAAAACACATAAAAATTAAATCAAATCCAGATATTGAATTTTTGGCATCAGATTGTGTACGGGTTGGATGATTGATATTGACTATGCTTCGGAATCCGACAATAGTATGGTGAAGCAGCGATATGTCAATCGTCCATAAGTTACACATATATGATCGATCTAATTCATATGTGATATGATTAACTTTGATGCAAAGATGGTATATTGGATATACTATTTTATTTCATTAGTTCAAATCACGTAATGATTATCATTCGATTGAGCGATCTGTGGTTATCTGCTTCGGAATCTGACTTTAGTATGGTGAAGCGATAGCATACGGATAATCATACTGAATTATTGATCATGGTGTTTTGATGGTATGAAATTGTTGCATCAAGGTTTATGACGGTACAAGGGTTGCGCCGTCAAAGAGGTCTACGATCAAAAGTCACGCGTTCTGTTAGCGTGACGGTCTCCATAGTTTCAGGTGTGACGGTCACCATAGCTTTGTGACTATCGTCATGGGCTGATGTGTGACGGTCGCCATGGAAACTGTGACGGTCGTCACAGGCAATATGACGGCGCAAATGTTGCGTCAATGCAGTATGCGCTTTAGGTCATGCATTCGCCAAAAATTTAATTTGATTTATTTAATAAACAGGATTTAAATTAATAATAATAATATTTATTTATTATTTTTCTTATGGTGATCAGTTATGGCCTTAGTTTATTTTTCTTTGTTTTGGATTTTATAAATACGACCTGCGTGTCGTGCCTCTCTCTTATTCTCATCATGTAACTCCTTTTCTCATCTCACTCCCTCGTATGTAAAACGAGTTTCCTTTATGTAATGTATTATTATGAAGAAAGAGAAGACTACAAAATAAAGAAGGACGGCCTTGGAGATCTTGCTTGGAGAAGTGAAGATCGTTATTAGGTTTAGCTTAAGTTCTCTCATTGGCTTGGGAGAACAATTGCGCTAGGGGCCATAACTGTTTCATTTGTATGTATGTATGTTGATATATATTGTATGTATGTTGATGCATGTGTGAGGAACGATTTATATGATAAATAAGCCGGTGAGATCAGACTAATTAAAAATCCCTCAAAACTAAATATTAAGTTTTTGCTTTCCAAGTTTTAGAACTCATCAAGACTAGTATCGAATATTGTAGGTTTCGCCTAACGCGAGGTGCATGTTCCATATTAGTAAGGTGCGATGGGATAATTTTAATATCCAATTTCTAAAATAATGGGTCAAACTTAACTAAACAAAATATAATAAGATTATATGCGTTTAGAAGCAAGAGTTGGGAATAGTCCATATGATGGATTGGAATAAGGAGTTATTCACCCAACTGAAATATTCGAGAATTGTATTGGATACAATTGGAAGGAGTTCCTACCTAAATAGCTAAGTTTTGTGTAATCAGCCTAACGTTGACTTAAAACAAAGTGAAATAAGGATCTCGATCCACTAGAAAATCTTCTAACGAGATTTTCCGAATCAAATGATGAGGGTCATTTGGTTTGATTAAAATAGTGGGAGCATATTTAATTAAAGGCCTAATTGAATATGTTATGATACTTATATTTTTTTTCCATTCCATTTTGTAGATTACCATGACAACAAACACATCTAATAACATTTTGCGAACAATCCTGGATAAGGAAAAATTGTCTGGGACAAATTTTCTGGATTGGCACCGAAATCTGAGGATTGTCCTCAAACATGACAGAAAGTTGTATGTCTTAGAGACACCTGTTCCTGATGAGGAACCTCCTAGTTCTGCTCCTAAGACTGAAAGAGATGCTTATAAGAAGCATGTCGATGATGCCAATGAAACTGCTTGCCTCATGCTGGCTACCATGAATTTTGAATTGCAAAAGCAACATGAAAACATGGCAGCGTTCGATATGATCGAACATCTGAAAATGCTCTATCAAGAGCAGGCAAGGCATGAAAGGTTTGAAATTTCAAAAGCCCTTTTTCAAGCCAAGCTTTCTGAGGGAACCCCAGTAGGTCCCCATGTACTCAAGATGATTGGGTATGTGGAGAATCTTGAAAGATTGGGATTTGCCCTCAAAAAGGAGCTTATGACTGATTTGATCCTGCAATCATTGTCAGAAAGCTTCGGTCAATTTGTCCTTAATTTCAACATGAATGACATGGACAAAACTCTTCCTGAATTGCTAAGCATGTTAAGAACTGCTGAGCAAAACCTGAAGACAAAAGGGAAATCCATTCTGATGGTCAGTAATGGAAAGAAACAGAACAAAAGGCCCACCAAGCAGGTTGGTAAATGGAAAGGCAAGGAAGTTGCCAAACCCAAACATATTACCCTTGCTTTGAAGCCTAGTGAAGGTATAGCAAAGGAGGGCACTTGCTTCTATTGTGGTAAGACCGGACATTGGAAGAGAAACTACCCAAAGTACCTGGAAGATAAGAAGAATGGAGTGGTGACTTCGACTTCAGGTATTTTTGTTATAGAAATAAATTTATCTACTTCTGCATCATGGGTATTAGATACTAGATGTGGTTCTCACATTTGTACCAACGTACAGGGACTAAAAAGGAGTAGAGATTTGGCAAAAGGTGAAGTCGACCTACGAGTTGGAAATGGAGCAAAGGTTGTTGCTTTAGCCGTAGGAACTTATGTTTTGACTTTACCTAGTGGTTTAATAATTCAGTTAGAGAACTGTTATTATGTACCTGCAATTAGCAGGAATATTATTTCCTTATCTTGTTTGGACAAGTTTGGTTTTTCATTTATAATAAAGAACAATTGTTGCTCTATTTATTTGAATGATATATTCTATGCTACTGCACAAATGAACAATGGATTATATGTCCTTGATCTTGAAATGCCAATTTATAACATTAATACTAAAAGGATGAAACCTAACGAGTTAAATCCAAGTTACCTTTGGCATTGTCGCTTAGGCCATATAAATGAGAAACGCGTCTCCAAACTCCATAAAGATGGACTATTTGACTCTTTTGATTACGAATCATATGATATATACATATCTTGTTTAATTGGAAAGATGACAAAGTCCCCATTCACAGGAAAAGGTGAAAGGGCTAATGATCTTTTGGCCCTCATACACACTGACGTATGTGGACCACTGAACATACCAGCCAGAGGAGGTTTTCAAAACTTCATCACATTTACCGATGATTTCAGTAGATATGGTTATGTCTATTTAATGAAACACAAAGCTGAATCCTTTGAAAAGTTCAAGGAATTTAAGAATGAAGTACAAAACCAACTAGGTAAGAATATTAAAACTCTTCGATCAGATCGAGGCGGTGAATATTTAAGCCTAGAGTTTGATAACCATCTAAAAGAGTGTGGGATTCTACCCTAACTCACTCCTCCTGGAACACCACAATGGAATGGTGTATCTGAGAGAAGAAATCGAACCTTGTTAGACATGGTCCAATCCATGATGAGTCATGCCGATCTTCCAAACTCCTTTTGGGGACATGCACTACTGACAGCAGCTTACACACTTAACCGTGTTCCATCCAAAAAGGTTGAAAAGACACCATATGAAATATGGAGTGGTAAGAAACCACATATGTCTTACATGAAGATTTGGGGTTGTGAAGTTTATGTAAAACAAAAATTTTCAACTAAGCTTGAACCCAAATCTGACAAATGCTTATTTGTGGGGTATCCTAAAGAAACAAAAGGGTATTACTTCTACAATCCTTCTGAGGGCAAAGTGTTTGTCGCTCGAACTGGAGTTTTCTTGGAAAGGGACTTTATTTCTAAAGGAATCAGTGGGAGGAAAGTAGAGCTTGAAGAAATTCAAGAATCACAAAGCATTGATACACCTATGGAGGAATTAGAGCAGGAACCACAAGTAGTTGTGGAAGAGCAACCTGCTCAAGTAGAACAAGACCAGCGTAGGTCGAGCAGGATACGTCACCAACCAGAGAGATATGGATATCTCATAAATGATCAAGGTGAATTATTACTCATGGATCAAGATGAGCCTGTAACCTATCAAGAGGCCATAACTGGTCCTGAGTCTGAGAAGTGGCTAGAAGCCATGAAATCTGAAATGGATTCCATGTACACAAACCAGGTTTGGACCTTGGTAGAGCCTCCTGTAGGAATTAATCATATAGGATGCAAGTGGGTCTTCAAAAAGAAGACTGGCATGGATGGTAAGGTACATACCTATAAGGCAAGACTGGTTGCTAAAGGTTATAAACAAATTCATGGTGTAGACTATGATGAAACCTTTTCACCAGTTGCAATGCTTAAATCTGTTCGGATTTTACTTGCTATCGCTGCATATCATGATTATGAAATATGGCAGATGGATATCAAGACTGCTTTCCTTAATGGGAATCTTCTTGAGGATGTGTACATGACACAACCTGAAGGATTTGACATACCCGAAGAAGCCCAAAAGATATGCAAGTTACAGCGATCAATCTACGAATTAAAGCAAGCTTCCAGAAGTTGGAATCTTCGTTTTGATGAAACTGTAAAACAATATGGATTTATAAAGAATGAAGATGAGCCTTGTGTCTATAAGAAGGTTAGTGGGAGCATAATCGTTTTCCTGGTATTATATGTAGATGACATATTACTCATTGGAAACGATATCCCTACCTTGCAACAAGTAAAAGCTTGGTTAGGGAAATTCTTTTCTATGAAGGACCTTGGTGAAGCAGCCTATATATTAGGAATCAGGATCTATAGAGATAGATCACAAAAACTGCTTGGTCTAAGTCAGAGTATATACATAGACAAAGTGTTGAGACGCTTTAATATGCATAATTCCAAGAAAGGATTCATACCTATGCAATATGGCCCATGTCTATCAAAAACACAATCCCCTTCAACAAAGGAAGAAAGGGATCGCATGAATAAGATTCCATATGCATCTGCAATAGGATCTATCATGTATGCCATGTTATGTACTCGACCAGATGTCTCGTATGCTTTAAGTGCAACGAGTAGGTACCAATCTGATCCTGGTGATGCTCACTGGGTAGCTGTCAAGAATATCCTTAAGTACTTGAGAAGGACTAAGGACTCATTCTTGATATATGGAGGTCAGGAAGAGCTCGCGGTAATTGGTTATACCGATGCTAGCTTCTAGACAGATAAGGATGACTTTAGATCACAATCTGGTTATGTGTTCTGCCTAAATGGTGGCGCTGTGAGCTGGAAAAGTTCAAAGCAAGAAACAGTTGTTGATTCTACAACCGAGGCCGAGTATATTACTGCCTCAAATGCAGTGAAGGAAGCTGTTTGGATCAAGAAGTTCATTAGTGAACTTGGCATAATCCCTAGCATTGTGGACCCCATTGATCTCTATTGTGATAACAATGGTGCTATCGTACAAGCTAAGGAGCCTAGATCTCACCAACGATCCAAACACATACTTAGGCGTTATCATCTCATTCGAGAGATAATAGATCGTGGAGATGTGAAGATATGCAGAGTACCTACACTTTATAATATTGCTGACCCACTAACAAAACCTCTTGCGCAGCTGAAGCATGATGGTCATACTAGATCTATGGGTATTAGGGGTATGCCTGATTGGCTCTAGTGCTAGCGGGAGATTGTTGGTGTAAGCCCTAGAGGCCAATACTTTTGGTACTTGTATCAAATTATTTATTAATAATAAAAGGCATTTCTTTATTATGTATGTTTTTCCAAAATGATAAACTCCCTAGAATAACTAGTTCGTTTAATGAAACATTAAGTATGACTTAATCATGAGATTCCATTAAACATAAGGACACTATTCTTAAAGCATCCATAGTCGAGCTTTAATGTGAAATGGGATAGCCTTAAAGCATTAAGACTATTATGTACATAGACTGATGATCACATCTCATGGATCATGGATAAGGAGTTATCAAGTCTTAACATAGGTATGAATATTAGGAGTAATATTTATACTGGATTGACCCACTATGAGAGTACTACATAGAATGTTATGCAAAGTGTCATAAGTTACTCTCATGGTGATAGTGGTGTATACCACCCTTCGACCTAAAACTACTATGTACCCTAGATGTAGAGTCAAGTACTTTATTGCTGATCAAACATTGTCCGTAACTGGATGATCATAAAGACAGTTGATGGGTATTTCACAAAGCATGCTGAGGGACATGAGTAGCCTAGATGGAATTTGCCCATCCTACATAACAGGATAAACTTCTAAGGGCCCAATATTGAACTGGACAAGGATGACACGGTATATGCCTTGTGTTCAATATAGACATAGGGGCAAAAGGGTAATTGTACACACAAGTACTATCTCAAAAGGTTTTGTCAGATCACATGACAATTTTGTGACTTGGGTAACAGTGATGTGTTGCTAGATACCGCTCACTGTTTATTATGTTAAATACATGATTTAATATAATTGCAATCTCACGAAATCCTACAGGGTCACACACATAAGGACAGTTGGAGAAGAGATAGAGTAAATAAGGAACATCGTAAGGTACGGTGCACTTGAATGGAATACGGAATATGGTAAGGTACCATGTAATATAATAATTATTATTATTAATTTTATAATAGTTATAAAATATAATAATAATAAAATTATATTTATTATAATAATAGTTATTATAATAATATAATAATATTATTATAGAGTTGGGCTTTTTAGTTTGTAGCCACACAAGTAGTTCTTTAAATAGAACCCTTGTGCAGAAGCTCAAAGTTGTTGTTGTAGAAACCCTGGCCGTATTCTATTTTTCCTCTCCCTCACTCAAAACCTTCAATCGTAATCAGCTAGCACTGTGACTGAAGGAAGCTGTTTGTGTGGACTGAGTAGAGGCGTTGTTCATCGTACAACGCTCGTGATCATCCATAGATTTGGAATCAAAGGTTTCATCGCCACAAGAGGTAACCTTTCTATCACAGATCATGATCTTTCGTAAGGATCTCTAAAGGGAAATTTTTGTTTTCCGCTGCGTTTAGATCGCAAATTTCCTTCACACACGTCACAAGCAAGAGCCAAGAGAACGTTGTAGCAGTAACATACAGTTTTTTTTAGAAACTTTTCATCCGTGAGTTTGAGCAGAAGCGATTTAGATCAATATATTCAGAAACTTGTAATGTTTCACGTTCAAGAGTCAGAATCAAAACTGTTTGCTAAAGATACACAATAATAAACCGTTAGGGTACCAAAAATTTTCTCACACAAATACTGACTTGTTATCATCAAAACTTAGAGATACAGATGCAGAACCAAATCTTGTTCTAACAATCTCCCCCTTTTTGATGATGACAAAACATTGTATTTTGATGAAAAAATTTTGTCGGGTAATACCAAAACATATATCATAAAGAAGCACAAAGCTCCCACTGAGATGATCAACTCTAAAAAGATCATTAGAATGAAAGAACGCTTCCCTGATTAACCTTTTTGTTGGAGTAGATGAACCTTCTGTTCAAAAGAACTGGTTTATCTTTCAGAAGTTTCTTAAACTTGTCCTTACTGTTGTTAAGTATTTTAACAAGGATTTAACACAGAGTAACGTATATCAACTTTTGATGAGTTTTACTTCTGATCAGTTGAATAAACTTGAATAATCTTAGAAGTGTTTTCTCACTCAAGATGATTCAGAACTTTAAGAAGCTAGCATATCTTCAGAGTTTGGGATTCATACGTTTTGTTCTAATTTTTCAGGTGTTTCTGATATATAGCAAGTTTTTCCTGAAAGAAAACAACTAACATAATATCCTTTTAAACAAGGGTTAATGCAAACATTTAAAATGTTTGGGTTTGATTCAAGAGAAATTAGGTATATCAAAATCAATACTTTCTCCCCTTTTTTGTCAGCAATCAAAAAGAAAATATGCAATAACATGCAATCAGATGCAACAAAAAATAATATTCATTCGATAAACATTAATGCCAGAGGCGCAAAAGTACATAAACAAGGAAAAGAACAAAAAAAGATAACAACCCAAACAAACAACACAACTAGGTGCAACTAATGGTTAGGGTCGGATGAGGGAAGTCTGGAGAGAATAATTTGAAACATCTTTTCTTGATTATCCAAATGTTCCTTCATTTTGTCCTTGTCTTCCTTCAGCTTAGCAAGAGTCTTCAGAATTTCTGGAATTACTCTAGAAGTAGAAGTCCCAGCAGTAGTATTCAAATTTTCAAAAGCAACAACTTGTTGTTCAGAGCCACTATCTGCAGTTTGTTGGACATCTTCAGAGACAACTTGCTTGCCTTTATCAGCTGTGACATTAATCAAGGCAGCATTCTCATTCCTTTCTTCTTCCTCCATCTCAGGGGCAGGAAGACATAAAGGAACAAATTTTTGCTTCAAGACTTCCACGACAGGTACGAGGCACGAATGGAAATTATTTTTAGCCAATTTGTATCCAAAATTCTTCATCCTTGAGATTTTGGAATCAACCCATTTCCTGTAGGTTTCCTAAGTTGAATCACTTTCTGCTGGATTGACAGATTTGAGACTAATCTGCATAGCAGCATCCAGGCGATTCTTGAACTCTATATCAAGTTTCCGCAGCGTCTTACCAACATTAGGATTTTTTGTCTTAGAGATGTTAGGGAATTTGATGGTTAAGTCACAAATATTGGGGTTGGGATCACGACCATACATACTGGGTATTACAAGGGAGGGAAGATCTTCATAAGCCTTTGATTGGGGAGCACTGGTGAAGTCATCAGGAGTACCCTCAGACAGTTGAATATATGGATTTTCTAATTGGGGAGCATTAACAGATGGATGAAGGTGTGAAAAACACAAGAAATAGGGGGTTTGAATTGGTCTTTCAAAATAAAATTGTTTCTTTTGGTTAACTTACTTTTTATAAGACTCTTCCTTTTATCAATAAAAACCTTTGTTGAATCACAACAAGATAACACGTTATGTTTATACTAGTTCACTTGAGAAACACTCAAGTTAATCTAGTACACCCGCCAAGGTGATTTTGCCTCTCTCAACGAGGTCTTAATCCACTAATCAATTAGATCAATACAATGCACTAACCAAAATGCTGGTGACTAACACAACCTCTAAAACTCACAAGTTCTAGACTTCTCAAGTAATACAACAACACGGTCTTACTCAAGGAACAACCTCTAAGACAACACATCTTAGACTTCTCAAGAAATACAACCACACGGTCTTTCTCAAGGAACACAAACCTAAGTTTGGATAAATTTCATTTACAGAAAAGTGCTTCTTATACAAGCTGAAAATGTAAACAAGTTTTGACCAGAATGACTTAAGAAAGATTTCAGTTGGAAAGTATTTAGCAGTAGCGTTCGCGTGTATCTTTCTTCGAGTCTTTTGCTTCTTTATATAGCCGTGTAGAAATAGCCGTTGAAATGTAATCATGATAGCTATCTAGGCTAGCGGCTAGAGGCGTGAGGACAGATAAAAACTTTTGCGTCCTGTGCGTCCTTGTCAGAATATCTTCGTTTGTACCGTTGCACTGTTACCAAGATATTTTCGCTTTGCATTAAGGTACAGTTGTACTATGTAGCTTTATCTTCTTGGCTTCTCAACTTCAGATGCTTTTTACGAGCATGAGTAAGAAGGGAAAACATAGCTTGGTTCTTGAGATTTTCAAGTCTTCGAATCCTCAGAGCAGCGCCTTCAGAGTCTTCAGCACTTGGTCTTCATATCTTTAGAGGCTTTTGATAGTATCTGGTTGAAGCATGAGTAGAGACTATGGTTAGGTCTTCAGAACCTTGATCAGAGAGCATAAGTCTTCAGCATCTGGACTTCGTTCAATCAGAACCTTTATCTTCAGATCTTCAGAACTCGTTCTCTTTCTCTTTTGTACGAGACTCTTGTGAACTTTATATTTTCTTGAGTTGAGTTCTGCATTTCAAGTGTATAGGCGAAGTATTTTCCTTTAAGCATTATGTTCGCGCCAATTTACGGAAGCATAACCTGTTTGTTAAGTTCTCAAAAATAACAAACATTAGTTGTACAAAATTGTTCATACAGAAATACTCATTTGCTATCATCAAAACTTAGAAGTAACATTGCAGAACCAAATCTTGTTCTCACAACCTCCCCCTTTTTGATGATGACAAAACTATGTATTTTGATGACACAATTTTGATATATATGTAATGCAGGGAAAATAACAGGTTCTAAGGATTGCTTATCCTTCGTATGAAATACTCCCCCTGTGTCTTAGACTTGATGAATTTCTATGCTTGGGCTCCCCCTGTTTTCACTAGGTCATAAGCTGAAATTATCATATTCTTGATTTTTGAAGATTCACTTAGTGATGTTTGATTTGGATCAGGATTCCTGAAACAGAAAAACAATCTAATAGAAATAATAGTTTATCTGTTAGCATGTAAACAACGTTGTTTTTCAGAGATTGACTATGGAATCAAAATATCACATTCATATTACTTCTCCCTCTTTTTGTCATTGATCAAAAAGATTAGTGGTGAAAGGGTGAAAAACAAAGATTTAAAGACAAAAGAGACATAAAGATTAGATGCTTCCAGAGGACATCTTGTCCCATATTTTTTGAAGCATGCCCTGAAGATTAGCATTGACAGTCTTTTGTTCCTCAAAGTTTTCTCTGAACTTCTGTTGTTCTTCTCTGATTTCTCCAATTGTGTTTTCCAAATGCTTTACAGCAAGATCAGATGTGGAAACAACTGCAGCATCTTGCTTGGCCTTTTCCATGGCTTCAGCTTCTTGTGCTACTCTGGCCTCTTCAGCAGCTTTCTCTGCTAGAAGTCTTACTTCTTCAGCAGCTTTATCTTCCGCTTCTTTCTGTTTAGCTGCCAGGAACTTGAGTTCCCTGATTCGCTCTTCAGCTTCTGCTCTCTCCTTTTCCAACTGAATTCCAGCAGTTATGGTTGCGTCTAAGAAACTTACAATTCTTGCAAGTTCAGTATCCAACCATTTCTGGAAGTATTGACGAGAGCTTTCAAGCTCCAAGGGCTTGACGTTTATGTTGATTTCTTCTCTTAATTTTGCAAACTTCCTTAATGCCTTGTCACGAAATTGACTTATGCATTCTTCAAAAGATGTTGGAAGCGGTATGTCATAGATAACCAAAGCAAGACCAAGCTTGGCAGAATTTGTTTCAAGTGGTGCTTGCTGAGATGAAACGATCTCAATAGGAGCATGTTCATTGATTTGCTGATTAGCAGGAGATGTCACTTCTGAAACAATAAAAGGTTCAGAGTGTTGAATTGAGGATTTAGCAATGGTTTTCTGATGAAAAGCGTAAGACATCGGTGAGACAGGCATATCTGGTTGTATGATTGAGGTGGTTGTTGATGAAGTGTGTGTAGGAATGGCTACAAATTGGATAGGTGTACTAATTGATGGAGAGGAAATTTGTGGAATGAAAATTGTTTTAGTTACAGGAATAGAGATTAGAGGTGGTGGAATTGAAAAAGATGGAGGTTTGAAACTGACTTGTTTATGTGAAGTGGAAATGGAGATAGTCTGTTGTGAAGATGGAATATAGACTGATTTAACTCTAGAAACAGATAAAGCAGAATCAGACTTACTGGTTTTCTCTAATGTAGAGGTTAGAGTAGCAGTCTTGGAGAATTTTGATTTGTCATTTTTGTTCCTTTTCTGAGGCTCAGAATTAACAGTAGCTTGCTTTCTTTTCCTTCTGAAGGACTCTGCAAGAGTTAGTTCAGGAGAAGGTTCATCAGCCTCTTTAGTTTGCTCCCCTAATTCTTTGTCAAGTTCAACTTCTTCATTCTTGACCTCAGATACATCATATCCTTGTGCTTTCATTACGTCTACAAATGCAATAACTTCTTCAATGAGGTCACTTCTATAATAGGCAGGATAATCTGGCACTGTGATTCTGCATTTGAATAAGTCCTCAGAGATAAAAAAAGGTTCCACTCTTACTTTATTAATTATTCTCATATGCTTAAGTGTTGTGGCATTGACTGATTCTCCAATTGTTGCAGTCAGATCATCTGTGTGTTGAACTTCTGTAACCAGAGTGTCCACTATACCACTTTCATAGAATATGTCTGAAAGCATTCTTCCAAAAGGAATTTACTTAGGTATATCACTTTTAGGTTCACCTGTTGTTCTTGTCTTCTTCACTATATCTCTCAGATAGTAAAATAAGATGGAGGGTAAACACATCCTTTCCTTGGTGAGCAAATAATATAGCATATACTTCTGATTTGCATTGAAGTAATCTGCAGCATATGATGAAGGTCTTGGATTGACACAACCAATATGTATCTTGTGCCAGATTTTTAGATTTACATGCAGGTCTTTTCTCTTATACACTGTTTTATTTGGTTGATGGTTGGTATAAATGGTTGGGTTGATAACCTTTTTCATAAACGGGGATTTATTTACCCTTCCATAGACTCTCTTGTTTCTCAGAAATTCCAGTTTATAGAGTTCAACAATTGATTTCTCGGTGATGACAATTTTTCATCCCAAGACATAAGAGACGGCATAAAGTTTATCACAATCAGCTTGTCTCCAAAAATCTTTTACGAGTGCTTCAAAAACTGGACCTTTAAGCCTGTCAAAGAAATTATTCCAACCATAAGCTTCTACATCATTGATCAGATTAAATCCATTTTCGGCAAGATTTTCAAAATCTACATGCAGTTCCTTGAGTACAAGTAGATTCTCAAGATTACAGGTAATTGTGGCTTCTCTTTGAGTTACATGATCTTTATCTATCTTAGAAGATTGTGATGAAGAAGGAGTAACTGTCGCAGTTGCTATAGACATTGTTGAAGTAGTAGACGACGTTACTGATGAGGATGATGACCCTTTCGAGGGATTCAAAGATGCTTCTGTTTCTTTGAAGAAATTGACAGTTTCTTGTTGAATATAATTCATCATGATGATAGTTAAGACCGGAGAGGATGAGAACAGGGATTGAGTTTGTTCGAGGGAGAGATAGAGAGATTTAGGGTTTTAGAGTTTCCTTTTGAGTGAGAGTGGGAATAGGAATGGTTTTTGAAAATTTAAAGAGATAGACACCGTACAGGGGATAAGTGAATATATGTAATAAAGTTTTGAGTCAATCTCAAGAAAATTACTGTTCGTTTGATTTGGATAAATATAGTGATTTAGAAATGATCAAATCACATGCAAAAACTATTTTCTAATTAAATGACGCGTCATGATTGACTGGACAACTCAGAAAAATTATCAGAATTACGACACGTCTTTCACAAGTGGTTCTGAAAAATTCAAAATAATTATTTTCTCTGACTAAACACATTTGGTTCTGAAGTATCTTTACTCTGGACAGTAGTCCATTTTTAGATGTTTTAAAATAATTTGAAATCTATCTTCAGCCAAGGGTTTTGTAAAAATATCAGGCCATTGATGGTCTGTATCAATAAATTTTTAGCATAAGGTTCCCTTCTGAACATAGTCTCTGATAAAATGATGTTTTATTTCAATGTGTTTAGCCCTAGAATACAAAATTGGATTTTTACTTAAACAAATAGCAGCAGTATTATCATAGAAGATAGGGATGTTACTCTCATATATCTTATAGTCTTCCAGCTGATTTTTCATCCAAAGCATTTGTGTACTGCATAGAGAAGCGGAGATGTATTCTGCTGTTGCTGTAGAGAGAGCAATTGTAGATTTCCTCTTGCTTGACCATGAGATTGGGTTATTCCCTAGGAATTGACAGTTTCCAGATGTGCTTTTTCTTTCCAATCTGTCTCTAGCATAGTCTGCATCGCAGTAACCAGAAAGAGTGTACTCTGATGTTTTCTCATACATCAAGCCAAGGTTAGTTGTTCCTTTCAGATACCTTAGAATCCGTTTAACAGCAGTTAAATGAGATTCTCTTGGATCTGATTGGAATCTAGCACATAAATGTACACTGAATAATATATCAGGTCTAGAAGCAGTTAGATATAAGAGAGAGCCTATCATACCATGATAGAGCTTCTGACAAACCTTAACTCTTGTTTCTTCTTTTCCCATGATACATGTTGGATGCATTGGTGTTTTAGTTGTATTACAATCCATCATGTTGAATTTCTTCAGAAGTTCTTTGTGTACTTACTTTGATGAATGTAAGTGGCCTCTGGTTTTTGATCAATTTGAATTCCCAGGAAGAACTTTAACTCACCCATCAGACTCATTTCGAATTCTGCTTGCATGAACTTTGAAAATTCTTCGCATAAAGAGGGGTTAGCATAACCAAAAATAATATCATCAACATAGATTTGAACTATAAGAATATCATTCTTATATATTTTACAGAAAAGAGTTGTGTCAACCTTTCCTCTGCTGAAATTGTTTTCTAAAAGAAATTTGCTCAATCTATCGTACCAAGCTCTGGGAGCTTGTTTTAAACCATAGAGTGACTTCTTGAGTTTAAAAACAAAATCCGATTTTTTTGAATTTTCAAAGCCGGGAGGTTGTTTGACGTAGACTTCTTCTGATATATAACCATTTAAGAATGCACTCTTAACATCCATCTGATATAGGGTGATGTTATGATTTACTGAAAAGGAAATTAATAATCGTATTGCTTCAAGTCTGGCTACCGGAGCAAAAGTTTCGTTGTAATAAATTCCTTCTTGTTGACTGTATCCTTGAGCAATAAGTCGTGCCTTGTTTCTGACAACTTCTCCCTTTTCATTTAGCTTGTTCCTGAATACCCACTTGGTTCCAATTACATGAACATTCTTAGGTTTTGGAACTAGATCCCAAACATCATTCTTTGAGAATTGATTAAGTTCTTCTTCCATAGCCAGAACCCAATCCTTGTCCATAAGAGCTTCTTCAACTGTAGCTGGTTCGATTAACGACACCAATCCTAAGAGTGTTTCTTCTGATGGTCTGAAGGCTGATCTGGTTCTGATTAGAGCGTCCTTGCTACCCAGAATTAGTTCCTCAGGATGAGATGTAGACATTCTTCTTTTCGTTTGATGTGGAGTATTCTGAGTTACACCAACAGTGTCCGGAGTGGGATCTTGTTGTTCTTTAACTTCGTCTGCCTTTTCTTTAGGTTCTAAAAAGCTAATTTCCAAATCTACAAGCTTGTCAACTAGCTCTGACTTTTCAGAGTCAGGCTTGTCATTGAATCTAACATGAATTGATTCTTCCACAATCCGTGATTCTGTGTTATAAACTCTGTAACCTTTTGAGTGTTCAGAGTATCCTAACAGCAGACACTTCTGTGCTTTGGAATCGAACATGCCAAGATTCTCCTTAGTGTTTAACATAAAACAGGTACATCCAAATGGATGAAAGTAGGAAATGTTGGGAATCTTATTCTTCCATAATTCATAAGGAGTTTTATTCAATATAGGTCTTATAGAGATTCTATTTTGAATATAGCACGTTGTGTTAACAACTTCTGCTCAAAAGTGCTTAGCCATGTCAGTTTCTTGGATCATGGTGCGAGCCATTTCTTGTAAAGTTATGTTCTTTCTTTCAACAACTCCATTTTGTTGAGGAGTTCTAGGACAATAAAAATCATGAGATATCCCATGTGAATCAAAAAGGTTTTCAAAATCTTTGTTTTCAAATTCTCCACCATGATCACTTCTGACCTTGACGATCTTGCAATTCTTTTCATTTTGCACTTGGGTGCAGAAGGAAGCAAACACAGAATGTGACTCATCCTTGTGTCTTAAGAATTTTACCCATGTCCAACGACTATAGTCATCAATGATGACTAGTCCGTATTTCTTACCATTGATAGAAGCAGTTTTCACTGGTCCAAATAGATCAATGTGAAGAAGTTCCAATGGTCTAGAGGTAGAAACAATATTCTTTGCTTTAAAAGTAGTTTTTGAAAACTTGCCTTTCTGACATGCTTCACAAAGAGCGTCTAAAGAGTACTTCAGATTTGGCAAACCTCTGACAAGTCCAAGCTTGTTCAGCTGAGAGATTATTCTCAAGCTATCATGACCAAGACGTTTGTGCCAGACCCATTGCTCTTCATTTACAGATAGAAGACATTTTACATTCTGATTTTTTAAATCTGATAATTTAATTTTGTATGTATTGTTCTTCCTCTTACCGTTGAACAGGACAGATCCATCCTTTTGATTTACAGCTTTACAGGACGTTTGATTTAAAATAATGTCATAACCATTATCACTAAGTTGACTAATTGACAATAGATTATGCATTAGACCTTCAACTAACAGAACATTATTAATAGAAGGAAGCTTACCATTTCCAACAGTTCCGGAGCCAATAATTCTACCTTTCTTATTTCCTCCGAAACCGACGACACCTCCGGGTTTAAGTTTCAAATCTTGGAACATATGCCTTTCTCCCGTCATGTGTCGCGAGCATCCACTGTCCAGGTACCATGACTGGTGTTTCAATGGTGCCATTAAGGATGTCTGCAACATAAACTATCTCATTCTTAGGTACCCATTTTGTGGGTCCTTTCACATTAGTTTTTCTAGAGGTTCTGACACCTTTGGACTTCCTTACATTAGGATAATAGTGTGAAACTTGTGCATAGTGTTTAAGTTTAGGAGTTTTCTTCAGTGTCTGTGTTTGTGTAGTGATAGATTTTGAACCTTTTTGTTTAGAACATTTCAAGATAGTGCCAGAGGGCACACAATGTTTGGACAGAGGTATTATCTTGATACTCTTGGTCTCATCATATGGTTGTGATGGTCCTGAATATCCCAGACCTTTGTTATCATTTCTGCTGACTCCATAGATCATTGAAGCCATTTTGCTTCTGTCTATGCTTTTAGCGAGAAAGTGTTAGGAGGCTCTATCATACCTGACTACTTCATTAGTATTGGTTATGTTATAGGTGATTTCTTCTTCTAACCTAGAGACTTTACTTTTTAATGTAGTATTTGAATTTTCTAGAGAAAGTAGTTTTTCATTTAATTCAAAGATGGTTTGTTTGCTTTTAGTAAGTACTTCTGAAGGAACCACAAGAGTCTTTTTCAGAGTTTTGTGTTTTCTTCGAAGAGTTTGATATCTTTCCATAAGTTCATATAATCCTATTTCAAGTTCAGAGCGAGATAGGGAAGAAAGTACCTCTCTTTCATCGCCCAAGTCTGATGGTTCTCCTTCTAATAGAACATAGTTGGTTTTAGCCAAGAGTGCTATGTTAGCACGTTCTCCATCAGAATCATCTTCGGACTCTGAATCATCCCAAGTTGCCATAAGACCTTTTTTAGCTTTCTTAGGTCTTTCATCTTTCTTAAACTTTGGACAGTCATTTTTGATATGTCCAGGTTCGTTGCATTCAAAACACGTAACGTCTCTTCCATAAGTTCTCCTTTGACCATGTGTAGACTCATATCTTCTTCTTGGTCCTCTAAACTTATTTCTTCTGTATTTCCATAGTTGACTAATTTTCCTCGATATGAGAGATATGTCATCTTCGTCTGATTCTTCTTCAGATTCTTCCACTTCCTCCTCTGCTTGATACACCTTTTTATTTTCAGATTTAGCTTTTAGAGTAATGGATTTGCTTTTCTTTTGAGGTTCATCTTCTTGGAGCTCTATTTTATGACTTCTTAAAAAACTAATTAGTTCCTCAAAATTTTTACTATTCAGATCCTTTGCTAGTTTCAAGGCAGTCACCATTGGTTTCCATTTCACAAGTAGACTTCTGATAATTTTTGTAACACCCCGTTTTTTTTTTTTTTTTTGAAAGACATCAGAGTCAATTGTTTAACGAATTCCAAAACAACGGAGTATGTTACTTTCAAGCGCACAGCCGGCTCTATATATCCGAAGAAACTACCACGCATATTTTTCGAAATGTAAACAACTGTTTTGAAACTGAAATTATAATATATGCATCAATAGTAACTCCTCGAAGGAGCAAAGTGCAAGTACCTGTTGTAATACCCCAAAATTTGCTCTCCCTCTTTGTCATCATAGTATGGCATTATCATTTATCATATCATATCCACCTCATTAACATTACATTGCATTTAACATAGAAAATTGAAGCATAGCATCCTTCTTACTATCAGGGCATGTGATCAGGTGGAAGATGGACAATCAAGGGATCATTCAAAGCACAAAAAGGTCAATCAAGTTTCCTCAAGGCAAGCCAAGAGGTCTTTCATGTCTCATACCATCTCAATGGATCATCCACAACCTCAAGGATGAGAGATTCAATGGGAGATTGAAGCACTACATCTTTCACTATGCAAGAGGTTCAAAAATTAAAGGAAAACCCTCAAAGGAGATAGCTCATTGATCCAAAATCATCCTCAAATGGTATATCTCATCATCCTTTAAGAGGATACACAACATACTCTGAGGAATTTGAAATTGAAGACTGCACATTTTTCTCCTAGGAGGTGGGCACCAAAACTAGGGTTTCCCATTAAATCAGAGAATCTTTGATTTTTTGGACAAAACTTGATGTCATGGTATTCTACATGTTCTTAAGTGTATGTGTATGGAGAATTGCCCCTCAATTAGTTTTGGAAGTGGTTCAATTGGAAGAAAGATAAAAAATCAGGAAATTTGGGGCCAAGTCAAATAATCAGAGGAAAAAGTCAACTCTTGACTTTTTTAGGCCAAATTCATGAAATTCATGTTATATGTGTCCAATGTGCAAAATTTGATCAAGAAACTCCAAAGGAATCATGAAAAAATCAAGAGTTGGAAAGTTGCCATTTTTGGAAGAAGAAGGGTTACTAAAAATAGCAAGTTTGGCCATTTTGCATCAGAGTTTGAACCAAGGCCATTTAAAATTGAAGCACCAAATGAAAATTCCACTCGGCCACAACAAAAGGTCTTGCTTTAAGCTTCAAATCCATGTGTAGAACATCTCCATTGGATAAATAATGAGAGAGATATGGATGGTCAAAGTTGGAGGAAAATAGGCCAAAACCATGTCATGACCAAGTCTTGCCAGGCCTGCGCGCATGTCATTTTCACAAATACTTGGTGGGCCAAATGTATTGATCAATTACTCATAGTTAAAGGCCTCAAATGAAAAAGTTTTCAACATCAAAGATGTTCATTGTAGTGCCATCTTCACTTTTCATGTTGGGCAAAATTCCATTTGATCAAAGGTTGAGGAGTTATGAGGGCTCAAAGTATGGTCAATACAACTGAGAATTTGACCAAGTCTCAACCAAGTCATGCCACCAGTCTGCACATCTATGTACCAGTCCCTCTTACACCTATTTATGGTCATTTTTAGATATGTTTGAGACATTATTTCAACCCAATTTTCAAACCAATATTGTTCCATTACATCTCCTCTTTTCCATGACTCCAAAACCTTGCCAAACCATTCAATGAGTAGAGAGAAAAACATCATCAAACTACCCTACATTACACTGATACATTAACATACACGATTTGGTTTACACACACCACAAACACTTCTTAACCTCAGCTTTCCTCTTTAAACCAAGCACACATGACATAAATCTCATACACTAGCACGTGCTTTGCATGGAAATAGAAAAAACAAGCTTGCTGAGCAAGTTTCTAATGCAACAGCCTTTGCCATTCGTTTCTCTTGTTGCTCCACCATAACACACCATAGGTCATCACCATAACATCATAGCCATAGCATAACTCGTCCCCTAACTAACTTGGCTCAGTTAGTTAGGATGGACTCAGTTTAACCACTTTAACTCACCTTAACTGACTCATTAAACCATGGTTAAACTCTACTATAAATCAAAATATCACTCACAAATCTCGGTTTCTAACTCCATTCTTCTCATTTCACTCCCAAACACTCTCTAATTTTCTCTCTGATTCTTCCACATTCTCTCCAAAAACTCTCTCTGCTCTACTCTCAACATCACCATTGCAAGGAAGCTTCGAGTTCACATTGTTCAGCCTCCTCCTAAATCTTCTATGATTCTCTCTCAACTTCACCAAAGAGCAACTGATTTTTGAGCTTGGATCTCATTTCTTCTCCCCTGAATCATCATCTTCATCAAAGCCTTTATTTGGCCAAGTGAAGCTTAAGGAAGAAGCAAGCATCTCCTCTGGTTTTCTCAGACTCTACAAGGACTGGAAGATCAGGTTCCGAAGCTTACAAACTCTTCTCTCGCGTTTACTTGTTTATTTTGTTGTTTTCATGATGATATGAGCTCACTAGGAGCATTTGAACTCTGGCTAGTTGATAGAGCTTCTTAGAAGCTTAGATCCAAAAACTTAGGGCAATATGTTCGTGCTTGTTTCTTGCTATATGTGAATGGTTTGATGATTTCATTGATGGATTTGGAATGTACGTGACTTCCTGAACATTTTGATGTGCATTGCATAAATTTCTGGAATGTTTGGTTGATTGCAGCGCCGGAGAGTGGCCGGAGAAGGTGACCGGAGGTCCCTCTCCGGCCGGTGAGTTGATGTTAGGGTTTATGTGTGTTCTAATCCTGTCCGTTCATTTTTCGTGATCGTGTGGTTCAGGACGTGCCAGCACATTAAAATTCACGTGCACCTCACATGTTTTATTTCTGATTTCAATTAATCAACGTGTGGTGCAGTGCATGGTAATATGTGTGGTCACTCATGCGCGTGTGTTAGATCTGGTTACTTTGACTTTCGTTTGACCTTGACTTGATCCAATGGCCATGAGCGAGTCAATTTTGTTGACTGAGAGTGTATGTTTGTTAGTGTGTTTTGCGCAGACTTGGACCTTGGACTAAATTGATATTCACACCCCCCTTGTTTAAGGCCCAATGTAATTTGAACTGAGTAATTACTAGTCACGCACCCCCATTCCTTTTTGCATTGCATTTTATTTTTCCATTTTTCTACACGTTTGCTTTTTAATTTTTAAAAATACTAAATAGCATCACAAAATTCCACAAAAATTCATGAGTATCATTAAAACATTTAGGAAATTTTCCATGATTTTATTTCTTGATTTTATGACCTTTTTACCCCTGCTCCATAATTTTCTTTGAATTTCTTTGGTGTGCATTCTCAATGTGGTACATGACTTTGTTTAATTTTGTTCTTAATAATTAAAAATTGTTTTGATGCTCTTCTTTTTGAATTAAGTCATTATCATCTTGAGATATGTTAAGTGTTTTTTATTTGATTTTTCTAGGTTAGTTTATAGCATGTTTGGTGTTCATTTTTGTGCTACTTTGTACGATATGTCTACTTGACCTAAGTGCATTGTTTGATATCATTTTGCCTTGGTTCCTTGCATGCTACTTTGATATGTGATTCATCTATGATTAGTGAACTTCAATACCATGTTTTCATAATTTTCATGAGGCCATTTGATTTTTTTTTGATGCATTTCATTTAAAGCATTATAACATGTCACATCATTGTACTCTTTGTGCATGTTTACATGATTTCTTTTGGACATACTTGCATGATCATTTGCCTATTTTGTGAACTACACTCTTGAAATTATAGGTCATTGATACATATAATATGCCATCTTTGCATGTTGGTTATCATTTGAACCTTGTGCACCTTTAACATGTTGTGTTTGCACTTTCCTTTTGTTTGAACTTCCATTTCAATTATACTTCTTCTATCACTTCTTAAAAGAACACTTGTGAGATGTTTGTGAATCATTTTTCATTTCATTTCAATTCTGATCCTTAGATTACATGTTCCATTCATGCATGTTTCTTCTATTTCTTTTCATCTTTCATTCTCCCTTTTCTTATGGTAACATGTTTTAATGCCATGGATAATGTTTGTTGCCTATCCACTTGGACTTGCATGATAACAATCATTTGTTTTCCATATGATGCACATTCTGGTTGTGACCAATAGGATTTGATTTCTCATCTAATTCTTTTGAGTTTTATGGTGCATTAAATGTTCTTTTACTTCTTATACTTCTTACACATGTTTACTAACCATGTAGGGGCTTTGGTAAGTTGCAATTGAGTGTGGATAAGGAATCCACATTCAAACTTCTTTCCTTTCATCTCTTTTACAATTCCATTTTATGTTTTGTTAAGCACTTATGTGCTTTCTTTTAATAATTCATCACTTTCCCTTTGTGAATTACAATTCATCTTCTACTTTAGAAGTGAATTGTTTAATTCATTCTTTCTTTAGACTTTAGGTTGAAACCTCACAAACCTTTAGGATCACTCCCTTTAATCTTCAATTAGGATTGAGTCTTAGTCCACATAGGTTTTACCTTTTCTCCTCTCTTGAGTCTCTCTTCTCATCTCTTAAAGGAAACTCAAAACATCTAATAAAGGTAGGCATTTATTGCATTTAGGCCTTTCACATAAAGAAAAGATTATAAGGGGTCTTCTCTTATAATCTTAAAATGTATAGCATATAACCCATCTTGGGTCAATGTGTTAAACATTTGATCTGGTGTGAGGGACTTAAATGCAATACTTGTTGAAGGTAAATAAAAAACACTTCTTCATTTCTTAATCAACAAAAGCACTTAATAAATACAAGTATGCTAGTGTATCTGAACCTTAATAATTGGAAATAGGTGTGAGGGTCTTCTTCACTCTTAGTGTGCTTTCTTACTCATTCCATCTTGGAATGTGAGGATGTACACATTCCAATGACTAAGATTCAGATACACTATCATATGCAAACAAATCCAAAACACTTCCTTCTAAAAGACAAAAACAAACAATAACGTCTTTCCTTCGGGAATTCTTTCCTCACCTCATTCACTCTTAGCGTATGAACGCGCTTCTACTCGTTCTCTTGCAAGATGGTAACGCACTCGGACCAACGAGCCTGCAACACCTGAGCTAGAACATAAGTCGTTCTCTAAAAAACACAAACAACCCGTCCCTAGTGAGGGGAACTACGTCGCTCTGATTCTCACACTCCCGATGAGATACGTAGGCAGTGGGGTAGGGCCCATGCGAGCACTTCTTTTATTTTCCCTACATTTGTTTCTCTTTCTCCTTCTCTTTCTTTCTTTCAGTTCCATTTCCAGCATCCTTTTCTATCACCCTTTGATCGAGACAAGCAAGCGTGGATCCCATCGGGTACGATGGACGCGAGGGGGTGCTAATACCTTCCTCTCGCGTAACCGACTCCCGAACCCAGTTCTCTTGGTCGCGAGACCATGCTTTTCCTTCTCTTCAGGTTTATGCGGTGTTTCCTTTCCCTCTCATGGGATAAATACACATTGATGGCGACTCTGTTCGGTGCCACTTTCGCGTTTGTACTAGGATGAAAATCCCGGGAGCGACAGCTGGCGACTCTACTGGGGATCGAACCCAGAATCTCTGGTTTCCTTAGCGAGTCAATCCTAGCGCTTGTTTGCTTTTCTTTCACTGGGTGTTTACTGTTGTGCTATATTTACCGTTTTATTGTATGGTTACTTTCTGCTTTACTGTACATTACTGTATTTATCGCATTTAATGCATTACATATCATTATTGTGCTGGACTGTGCTGTTGTTTTCTGTTTGGCGGGTGGGGTGTTCTGAGAGATAAGCTCACTACACAGGCTTGAGTACACCCATAGGTATTAGAGTGGATAGTCGTGACGCTTGCGTGGTGGTGACCACGTATTGTTGTTCATGAGACCCGCAACCAGACGAGGTTCTATCAGGAGCTTTCTGCTACTGCATGTTATGCAGGCCAGTGGTTATTCTCTTGAGGAACTGTCGACTCTGGTGACCATTCCCGAGGACTCAGTTGCGGCACTCCTCCCGAGTTGTGACAGTGGCAGACCACATTCCGTGGCAAACCCATTGCACATTCTCGATCCGAGGACCCAATGCTGGGAACTTGCTATAGGACATCCCTTTTTGAAAGAGAATCAGCGGAGGCACTCCTCGATTGGCGATAGTACTGTACCCTGAGGGATGAATGTACTATTGCTTCTCGACCTCAGTGCCAGAAGCTGAGGACCTTTTTGTTTTGGAGAATCAGTTGAGGCCTCCTCGATTGATGATGATGCCAAACCAGAAATGGTGAAAGTATCATCATTTCTCGACCTGAGAGCCCGGGATACTGAACATCCTAGTACCCACATGTGAGAAGGGCGGGTTGTTTACAGGTTTGCAGGAAACCATAACCTCCTACATACCCGGTTTTCTATCATCGTCGCTCATAAGGAAGTTTCATCCTATTGTATTCAGATGGTCTTTATCTATGGTTCTATATTGTTCTCAGAGCTACACTGACACCGTTCACAGTTCGGCACAAACACCTGATTACCTGATCACATTGCCCTTTGCATTGCATTATCATATCCTAACATACATGTTTATTCATTTCCAGGTGCATATATTACCCTTGATTCCAGTCATCAGGTCCCTGCAAAGATGAACACTAAAGAGAGGAAGAATATCATCAGCTATAAGTTCCTTACGCCTACTTTAGGCCCTATTGTTATGCTGAAGGGGATGGCGAGCCCTGCAGTACGAGAAGCTTTTGAAGAGAAATATGGGTGGATTTTATCTATGGTCCGTAATGTCAGTGATTATGAAGCCAGAGGTCTCCATACGTTGATGCAGTTCTATGATCCGCCTCTGAGGTGTTTTGTATTTCCAGACTATGTGTTGGTTCCTACCCTGGAGGAGTATTCCAACATGTTGGGGATTGCTATCAAGGAGGAGCCCCCTTTCTTTGGATCGGTGGGGGATCTTGACATTGGGAAGGTGGCGGGTGCTCTTTATTTGAGCAAATCAGAGTTAGACGCCAATGTCTCCAACAAAGGAAAGATTCGTGGTTACAAGCTGGAATATCTGATTAAGAAGGCCCAGGAAGCAGCTAAAGGCGAGAATTGGCTTGTTTTTAATGCTTTGCTAGCCCTTTGTATATACGGCATAGTGTTGTTTCCCAACGAGCCGAATTTCATTGATACGGACGCCATACGAATATTCATGATGAAGAACCCGGTGCCAACGCTACTGGGAGATCTTCACTACTCGTTGTACAACCGAAACGAAAAGAAAAGAGGAGGGATAATTCGTTGTTGTGCACCCTTGTTCTATAAGTGGTTTGCAGGCCGTTTACCACAATCAGGGGCTTTTGTGGATTCCAAAGATTCTCTAGAGTGGAAACAGCGTTTAATGGGATTGGTGGCCAAGGACATCGTATGGGTAGATCATGGGCTGATTGGCAAGAATATCATCCACAACTGTGGTAAGTTCCCTAACGTTCCACTGATAGGAAGAATGGGTGGGATTAACTACAATCCTTCTTTGGCCATTCGACAATTTGGGTATGCCCTGACAGGTCCGCCTATTAAGAGAGATGTGGAGGAGTCCCTCTATTTTCATACATCAGATGGTTGGGAAGCAGCACAGAAAGCTTCTGAAAGCTGGGGTAGCATACTGAAAAAGGGGAAAGTTACTCTAGGCAAGCCTAACAACCAGGTTTATCCAGCATATGAAGAGTGGGTGAAGAAAAGAGTTTAAGATTTTCTCTTGCCTTTTGGTAAGGCACCCCTTTTGTATCCAGAGAATGAGAAAGCAAGAAGCACTGCTACTGTGGAAGAAGTTGACAAGTTGCAAGCCTTGGTGAAAAAACTTCAAGGAGAGAATTCCGAGTTGAGTAGTTGTCTTCAGAATGCTCTACATGCCAACAAAGAGCTGGAGCGGAAAGCCCAAGATGCTGAACAAATCCTAACTGCAAAAGAGAAAGACTTTGCTGGAAGAGCCCAACATTTCCGGAAGATTAGTAAAGGTGCTGATGATGCTACTCAAGCCCACAAGCAAACCAAACAGGCGTTAGCACAGACCAAAGAAAAGTTAACAAAGTTTCAGCACGCTTGGGACGAAGTTAGGATAGAGAATGCTGAATTACAGGAACAGTTGCAGATTAAGGACGAAGAGCTTGAAAAGGCGCACGAGCAGAGGAGAAAGTATCGGGAAAGCCTCGGTAAGAGTCAAGAACAGCTAGAAGAAGCTAGAGGTGAGCTGAGGAATACCAAGAAAGAGTTTGAAGAAGTCATGATAGAAAGGGAGATACTCAAGATGCAAGCTGGCATAAAGAGACACAAAGGAGTGTGTGATGACGAGGCTCTGATGCTGCATATGGGTTCTTTAAATGAAGCTCTTGAGAAAAGGGATGTCTTGATCAAAGAAATGATTGAAAAGCCGAATCACCAGCGTACCCGTATACTTTTTGAGGAGATCAAATACTCAAGTGATAAGCTGAAGGATGTGGAATTGTCAGACTGATGTTCTTTTCCTTATATTTTGTTGTTAATGGTTACCATCAGGCTTGTTGATGGATCCATTTTTCCTTGTATTGCATTTGCGGTTGAACCTTTCTTAAATGTACTTGAATACTTCGTTGAATGAGTATGAGCAGTTTTATTTAGAATTATTCCTTATCAGATAGCTGCACACAAGCACATGACCACGATACGTCTCTTTATATCACGACTTCTGGTCTTCAGATTTCTGTGGTTGGATTGGAATCAGGGTATAAAGCACCTCGGAAATGACAAACATGGCATTGCATATCATTTTGCATTTTTGTTACTTGCTTTTCAGGTAATCGTTGCGGGGTCTCTAACCTTTATTTGGTTTCAGGCAGTATAGCTGAGAATCATATTCACCGATATTCGACGCGAAGAAATCAAGTAAGAATCATGGATCAAGTGCAAAGTGATTTGGCTGAAATGAGGGCGCGTATGGACCAGTTCATGACCCTCATGACTGGCATGGCGCAAAATCAGGAGAGATTGAGACTTCTGGTCGAGCGTCCAGACAATGGGCCCGAAGGTGATCAACATGACAATTCACAGGGACATGGCATTCCTCCTCCCGGGGGCAACCCTCCTCCTGGTGGTAACAATCGGGGTAATGGAAATGGTAGGCATGCTGGTGTTACTCTTGAAGATACCCTGGAAGACCAATTTACTCTGTTGGATGCTGATGTGGGTAATCAAGGTGATCGAAGGTATGATGAGTTAGCAGAAAAGATCAGGGCCATAGAATGCAAGAACTCTATGGGTATTGATGTTACTAGCTTGGGGCTGGTCCCAGGAGTCAGAATTCCCCCTAAATTCAAACCTCCTACTTTTGATAAGTATCACGGCAATGCGTGTCCCCAAATGCATCTTCAAGCTTACTTTGGGAAGATTTCAGCCCATACGGATGACGAGAAGCTATGGATGCACTATTTTCAGGACAGTCTGGCTGGGGCGTCCTTGACCTGGTATATGAAATTGAATAGAGCTGCTGTGAAGAGTTGGAAAGATCTGGCAGAAGAGTTCTTGAAGCAATACCAGTACAATATTGACATGGCGCCCAACCGCACCCAATTGCAGGGGTTGTCCCAGAATGCCAAGGAGAGTTTCAAAGAATATGCACAGAGGTGGAGGGAAATGGCTGCCCAGGTCCAACCTCCCTTGTCAGACAGAGAAATGGCGGATATGTTTATGGGCACCTTGCAAGGGGCCTATCTTGATAGATTAGCTGCTTGTCCGTCAACTGGATTTGCTGATATCGTGATTGCGGGAGAAAGAATAGAAAGTCTGTTAAAGCTTGGGAAGATCCAAGATGTGAGTGGGGCTGGCTCTTCGGGGACGAAGAAACCGTTTGCTAGTAACCAGAAAAGAAGAGAAGGTGATACGAATGCTGTGTTTATAGGACGAGGCAGAGGACGTTCTCAAGCTTATTATCAGGTAGATGCTGTAACAATCCCCACACCGTCTGTTCAGAAACAACAACCCCGACAACAAGTTCAACAGCAACAACCTTTTTTCCAGCAAAGGTCTAGGCAGAGGGATCATAAGATAGATCCTCTCCCTATGACTTATGCCGCGCCGTTGCCCCGGCTACTTGAGTTAAAGTTGGTAGAACTCCGTACTATGAAAGCTCCGGTTGCTGGAAACTTGCCACCTAACTTCGATGCTAATGCTCGTTGTGAGTTCCACTCAGGTGCTCAGGGGCACTCCATTGAAAAATGCTGGGCTTTCCATCATAAAGTACAAGATTTGATTGATGCTAAAGCCATTAATTTCTCTCCCGCTCCTAATATTACTCAGCATCCCATGCCTGATCATAGTACAGCAAATGTATACGCTATTGAAGATGGGAGGAGGTTGAATCTGGTGACAGATATCCATCAAGTGAAAACTTCTTTGTTGGTTGTAAAAGATCGTTTATTGAAGGGACAGGTGTTTCCGGGATGTAATCAAGTTTGTTCTGAGTGTATGAACCAGGAGAATGGCTGTGATAAGTTGAAGATGGGTTTACAGAATCTGATCGATGAAGGATGTCTACAGTTCGACAGAGTCGTGAAAGGCACTGATGAGATATCAACCGTGACCATCTATTACACTCCCGCTGAGATTCAAATGCCGGTCAATGCAGTTCCCGTGGCGAGTGTTGCGCAAGAAAGGCCCAGTCCTGTCACTATCACGGTGCCAGGACCAATTCCGTTCACATCTACGAAGGCTATCCCATGGCACTATGGGGCAGATGTATATTACGAAGGTAAAAAGCAGGAAGTTGAGTCGTCAGTAAGTCCAAATATTGATAATGTAGGGGGTGTAGGGGGCTTTACAAGGAGTGGAAGATTGTTCGCTCCCCAAACCTTGAGAAGTGATAAAGAGGCAGAAGCTGCAGCAAAGGCTAAAGGTAAACAGGTGGTTGAAAATGCGCCTACACCTGAAGCAGAGACAAAGATTACTTTTGATAAGGAAATGGAAGAATTTATGAAGATAATCAAGAAAAGCGATTATAAGATTGTGGACCAACTGAATCAGACCCCTTCAAAGATTTCAATCTTGTCACTATTAATGTGCTCTGATGCGCATCGGCAGGCGTTGTTGAAAGTATTGAAGAGTGCATACGTGCCACAGGAAATTACTGTTAATCAGCTCGAGGACGTAATCTCTAATGTTAATGTTAGCCATGGCTTGGGATTTACAAGTAGAGATCTGACTGTTGAAGGAAGAAATCACAATAAGGCTTTGCATATCACGATGGAGTGTAAGGGCGCAGTGTTATCTCATGTACTGGTAGACACTGGTTCATCACTTAATGTCTTGCCCAAGAAGGCATTAATGAAGCTGGAAGTTGATGGTTTGATCTTAAGGCCTAGTGAATTGGTGGTCAGAGCATTCGATGGGACTAGACGATCTGTGTTCGGTGAGGTGGAATTGCCCGTACAAATTGGACCACAGGTATTCAAATCCACGTTCCATGTAATGGACATACAACCTGCATATAGCTGCCTATTGGGACTCCCTTGGATTCACGGAGCCGGGGCTGTTACTTCCACTTTGCACCAAAAGTTGAAGTATGAGTTTGAAGGGTAGGTTGTGATGGTTTGCGGTGAAGAAGACATCTTTGTGAGTCACTTGTCCACATTCAAGTACATTGAAATGGATGGGGAAATTCATGAGATGCTGTGCCAATCATTTGAAGCGGTCAATATTGACGATGCACCTGAGTCTTCTTCTGTACCAGTTAGGGCCGGTACCTCCATTTCATCTTACAAACAAGCTGTCGAAGTCGTCAGGGCAGGCAACGCCCAAGGTTGGGGCAGGTTGATAGAGACCCCAATGAAGGAAGACAAATTTGGTATTGGTTATCATCCCTCTACAACTTCAGATGCGGGGAGCAGAGGACCCATTACTTTCAATAGTGGGGGAATTATCTACACGGACCAGTCTTGTGCAGCCACAGAGGATAGTGTCGACAGTGATTGTGACCTGGACAACTGGGTACGCCCTCATGCTCCGGGGCAACAAGTGCAGAACTGGTTCGTTGAAGAAGTCATCCGGGTTACTCTTTAGACAGAGTAATTTTTCTTTGTTTTTTCTAACCATAATGCATGTCAAAATCTTGCGCCCTGCCCAAGGCGTATAGATTCATTTGTAGGGCCACCCTGGTTGCATTTGCAATTTTTAATCATTAATAAAGGACGTTTTGCAATCAAATTTTGTTCTCTGTCTTTCAGTTTTTATTTTTGCACAAAAATAATAAAATGGCAATGTTTCATTTTCTTTTGTTTTGCTTAAAAATAAATTCTAAAATAAGGCATGAACCCGTCCATGCAGACTTGATCCTCCGGATACCACTGATAACGATTTTGATATGGCTATGTATGACTTTGACAATCCGATTTATCAAGCCGAAGAAGGGGATGAGAAAGATTGTGAACTCCCTGAAGAACTGGCCAGATTGTTGAAACAAGAGGAAAGGGTCATCCAGCCTCATCAGGAGACTGTAGAAATCATCAATATTGGTACCAAGGACGCCAAGAAAGAGATCAGGATTGGTGCCAGCTTGCAAGCAGATGTGAAGAAAACTTTGACTGAAATGTTACGCGAGTATGTTGACATCTTCGCCTGGTCGTATCAAGACATGCCGGGGTTGGATACGGATATTGTCGTGCACAGGCTGCCATTAAGAGAAGAATGTCCGCCAGTCAAGCAGAAACTTCGTCGAACTCACCCCGACATGGCTTTAAAGATTAAGGAGGAAGTCCAGAAGCAGTGGGATGCTGGTTTTCTTGCTGTGACAAAATATCCTCCGTGGGTAGCCAACATCGTGCCAGTACCGAAGAAAGATGGAAAAGTGAGAATGTGTGTGGATTATCGAGATCTTAATAAAGCTAGCCCGAAAGATGATTTTCCACTACCTCATATTGATGTGCTGGTCGATAATACAGCTCAGTTTTCAGTGTTCTCCTTTATGGACGGGTTCTCCGGGTATAACCAGATCAAGATGGCACCTGAAGATATGGAGAAGACCACGTTCATTACTCCGTGGGGTACATATTGCTATAAAGTAATGCCTTTTGGGTTGAAAAACGCAGGGGCAACGTACCAGCGGGCGATGGTAACATTGTTTCATGACTTGATTCATAAGGAGATCGAATGTTAAGTAGATGATATGATTGCCAAGTCGAGAACAGAAAAGGAACATCTGATTAACCTGAAAAAGCTGTTTGAAAGGTTGAGAAAGTTCCGTCTGAGATTAAATCCAAACAAGTGCACGTTTGGGGTGCGTTCTGGAAAGTTGCTGGGTTTCATTGTGAGCGAAAGAGGAATCGAGGTTGATCCTGCCAAGGTGAAAGCAATACAAGAAATGCCTGAACCGAGAACAGAAAAAGAGGTTCGTGGTTTCTTGGGTAGATTGAACTACATTGCAAGGTTCATATCTCACCTAACAGCCACATGTGAGCCAATATTTAAATTGTTAAGGAAAGATCAAACGGTCAGGTGGAATGACGATTGCCAATTGGCATTCGATAAGATAAAAGAATACTTGCAGGAACCTCCGATTCTAATGCCTCCAGTTGAAGGGAGACCGCTGATAATGTATCTGACAGTACTTGAAGGTTCCATGGGTTGTGTTCTCGGTCAACATGACGAGACAGGTAGGAAGGAGCATGTTATCTACTACCTGAGCAAAAAGTTCAATGATTGTGAGTCCCGGTACTCAACGCTTGAAAAGACATGATGTGCCCTTGCATGGGCCGCTAAGCGATTGAGGCAATATATGGTTAGGCACACAACCCTGTTGATCTCTAAATTGGATCCGGTCAAGTATATTTTTGAGAAACCAGCACTTACAGGCAGAGTTGCAAGGTGGCAGATGGTACTGACAGAGTACGATATTCAATTTACTTCGCAAAAGGCAATTAAAGGAAGTATACTGTCAGATTATCTTGCGCAACAGCCTCTTGATGATTACCAGCCCATGAGATTTGATTTCCCTGATGAGGACATCATGTTTCTCAAAGCGAAAGACTGCAAGGAACCACTTCTGGAGGAGGGGCCTGATCCTGAGTCCAAATGGAGTTTGATGTTTGACGGGGCAGTTAATATGAATGGGTGCGGAGTTGGTGCAGTCCTTATTACGCCAGAAGGTGTTCACATGCCCTTCACTGCCCGAGTAACTTTCGGGTGTACCAACAATGAAGCAGAGTACGAAGATTGTATAATGGGGATCGAGGAGGCGATTAATCTACAGATTAAGACCCTTGATATATTCGGTGATTCAGCTTTGGTAATCAATCAAGTGAAAGGGAGTTGGTACACGCACCAAGCAAATCTAGTGCCGTATAGAGATTATACAAGGAGATTGCTGACATTTTTCACAACAGTGAAATTGTACCATATTCCTCGAGATGAGAATAGGTTCGCTGATGCCTTGGCCACTTTGTCTTCCATGATCAAAGTGCAAGGATGGAACCATGTACCTAAGATTGAGGTATCCCGCCTTGACAGACCTGCATTTGTGTTTGCGGTCGATGCAACGTCCGATGACAAGCCTTGGTACCATGATATTAAATGCTTCTTGAGCAATCAAGAGTACCCGCCCGGGGCATCGTCCAAAGACAGGAAAACGTTGAGAAGGCTAGCTGGTGGTTTCTTCTTGAACAAAGATGGCGTGCTGTATAAGAGAAATTTTGACACGGTCCTTCTTAGATGTGTGGATAGACACGAAGCAGACCTGTTGATGATTGAAGTGCACGAAGGCTCTTTCGGTACCCATGCCGGAGGGCATGCAATGGCTAAAAATTTGTTAAGATCGGGATATTATTGGTTGACTATGGAGTCAGATTGTTGCAAATATGCCCGCAAATGCCATAAATGCCAGATCTATGCAGACAAAGTGCATGTGCCTCCAAATCCGTTGAGTATCATGGCGTCGCCCTGGCCGTTTGCCATGTGGGGCATTGATATGATCGGAAAGATTGAGCCTACAGCTTCTAATGGTCATCGTTTCATCTTGGTGGCAATTGATTATTTCACCAAATGGGTTGAAGCTGCATCCTATGCCAATGTTACAAAACAAGTGGTAGCTCGCTTCTTAAAACGGGATATCATTTGCCGATATGGAGTTCCCGAAAGAATCATTACTGATAATGGTTCTAATTTGAATAATAAGATGATGGCTGAGTTATGCCGGGACTTCAAAATCGAACATCACAATTCTTCTCCGTATCGCCCAAAGATGAATGGCGCGGTCGAAGCGGCCAACAAAAATATCAAGAAGATTGTGCAGAAGATGGTTGTCACGTACAAAGATTGGCATGAGATGTTACCATTTGCTTTGCATGGGTATCGAACGTCGGTACGCACGTCCACTGGGGCAACCCCATTCTCACTTGTATATGGTATGGAGGCAGTGCTACCGGTTAAAGTGGAGATTCCGTCCCTCAGAGTCATGATGGATGTTAAGCTAGATGAGGCTGAATGGGTACGAGCCAGATTTGATCAGCTGAGCCTTATTGAGGAAAAGCGATTGGCGGCTGTATGCCATGGGCAATTATACCAGCGCAGAATGAAGCAGGCATTTGACCAAAAGGTGCGTCCTCGGGTTTACAAAGTCGGAGATGTGGTACTCAAAAGGATCCTTCCTCCCAATACAGATCACAGGGGCAAATGGACTCCTAACTATGAAGGTCCATTCGTGGTTAAAAAGGTCTTTTCGGGTGGAGCCTTATTGCTTACAACCATGGATGGCGAAAACTTTTCATCCCCTGTCAACTCGGACGTAGTCAAAAAATACTTCGCATGAATAGACCCGCTGGATAATAAAAATAAAAAAATCCAGGCAAAAAAGGGCATCCCGGCGAACCAAAAACAGAATAAGGTTCGGGCAAAAATTAGGGATATAATTGAAAAATTGTACACCCGGTAAGTTGAAAACCCGAAAGGGCAACTTAGGCAAAAAAGGGTATCCTGGTGGATCGAAAACTTGAAAGGGCGGTCCACGCAAAAGAGGGATTTAAGCGAATGACTACGGTCTGAGTTATCTGTACCCCATTATCGTTTGAACAACTGACATTCTGAAAGATAGGAATCAGTCTAATCATTCCTCAGAAGGCAAGGTCGGGGAGTTTGGAAGACATACTGGTCATAACAGAATGGAAACTCAGTGGAATTCCGTTTTCACATTGCCATTAGGATAGTTTCTTTTCTCAATTTTCAGCGATCACCTCTTTCCAGGGATTGCTTCCTGATGTAATTGCCTATTCTGGGCTCTTAGTCAATAATTTGAATTTCAATAAAAAGCTTTCTATTTTTGTTTTATTGCTTTGTTTGCAAAAACGTCCTAATTTTTTATAAAACATTGCATTTTGAAAACATGGCGGCCTTGCAATAACATGCGCAGAAAAAAAACATTTGAAATTACTTTGAATGTTGAATACTCCCAGATGGTGGATTCTAGCCACGCAATATTCGGGGCATGTGTGAATATTCTTTTGTTGCAGGTAGCAGGTACCGATGATTTTAAACACAAGACCAGTAATCAATTACCCCACGCAAAAGACTGGGACAATTACGGTACTTCCAACAGCTACAAGCTTTTCTGTGTCGATAACGGTCACAAGTTCCCCAAAAGAGTGGTCTCGCCGATACTGAAACTGATGGTCATTATCCCCAGCGAAGTCGCAGGAGTTTGAAGAGGCTAAATCTTCTGTAAAATCCTCTTATGACATCCTCTTCGGGGACGAATTGTTGGTTTGTCCAAGCATGGGGCATGTTTGTTTCCCCAACATGAAGTGTTGATCATCCCCAGTAGAGTTTGAGGGCAGTTAGTCTTCTGTAAAATCCTCTCAAAAAGGCATTCCCCAACACGAGACGTTTTAAAGCAGTTTCCTCCAGCAGAGTTTGTTATAAACTCGTCATCCCTAACGGAATTGTCTAAAGGGAAGCTCGCCTAACATGGTGCATTGTGGTACTTATCCTAAGCAGACTACTGTAGATTTGCTTTGGGTTTCCCCAATAGATCTCTAAGGACTCTTTCCTAGCAAGTTGCAGTGGAATGTTCTAACCAGGATTTGCATATCCCTGGCAGAGTAGCCCTGATCCCCAGCAAGATTGTGTCTCTGGTAATGGTATCCCCACAGAGGTCAGCATCGAATCTTGTCAGCAATACTCCCCAGCTGAGTTGTTGTTCTCCCCGTAGAGGTTTATAAGATCGGCAGAATCTATTCCTCAACAAGGATGGTACAGTCTTTCCCCAGCCGGGTCAGAAGGTTGATAGCCCCTACAAAGGGTCTTGGATTGGATAGATCCCCAAGCAGAGTTTTTTATGACTTTTCTTCCCTAGCAAGACGCCATGCAAAGAAATTCTCATCCCCAGCGGAATCGTTGTGACCAGAATTCATTCCCCCAGCAGATGAAGTGATTACTGGCAGATTTATTATTCTTCAAGTCCAATTTATTTTTGGCAAACTTGACAATTCGAAGCAGACGGATTGTTCATTCATTCTCCAGCAGAGATACTATCCTCTCAGGAACCTCTAAAGTCAAGTCATTGATCATTGTTCCTCAGCAAAGTCGGCAGAGATGTCTGACACGGATGCAGAGTGTAATCCAGTGTTGGAATTTTGCGAAAGTCCACCCGTAGTGTGGCAAGCCAGTAGTCGTCTGGCATTGTTAAAAGCAGCCAAAAGTCCAACAGTGGATTGGCGGAAGGTCCATCTAAGGGTGGCAAATTCCAAAAGTCCAACAGTGGATTGGCGAAAGGTCCATCTAAGGGTGGCAAATTCCAAAAGTCCAACAGTGGATTGGCAAAAGTCCGTCTTCGGGTGGCACAAGTCCAACAGTGGATTGGCAAAAGTCCGTCTTCGGGTGGCAAAAGTCCAACAGTGGATTGGCGGAAGGTCCATCTAAGGGTGGCAAATTCCAAAAGTACAACAGTGGATTGGCGAAAGGTCCATCTAAGGGTGGCAAATTCTTAAAGTCCAACAGTGGATTGGCAAAAGTCCGTCTTCGGGTGGCAAAAGTCCAACAGTTGATTGGCAAAAGTCCGTCTTCGGGTGGCAAAAGTCCAACAGTGGATTGGCAAAAGTCCGTCTTCGGGTGGCAAAAGTCCAACAGTGGATTGGTAAAAGTCCATCTGCGGGTGGCAAAAGCAGCTAAAAGTCCAACAGTGGATTGGCAAAAGTCCGTCTTCGGGTGGCAAAAGTCCAACAGTGGATTGGCGAAAGGTCCATCTAAGGGTGGCAAATTCTAAAAGTCCAACAGTGGATTGGCAAAAGTCCGTCTTCGGGTGGCACGAAGCTGCAAAGTTCACCAGTAGTGTGGCAGGCCAGTAGTCGTCTGGAGTTGCATAAAAGACATTATTAAAGTCCACCAGTAGTGTGGCAGGCCAGTAGTCGTCTGGAGTTGCATAAAAGACATTATTAAAGTCCACCAGCAGCGTGGCAAGCCAGTAGTTGTCTGGCGTCATTCAAAAAGACATTTCTAAAGTCCACCAGTAGTGTGGCAGGCCAGTAGTCTCTGGGATTGCATAAAAGACATTATTAAAGTCCACCAGTAGCGTGGCAGGCCAGTAGTCGTCTGGTGTTGTTCAAAGGACAGATTTCTCCGACAATGTTTCATTGAAGATTCAATCCAGCAATGTCGGGGGGTTTCTTCCTCATCATCCAGAGCAAATTTTTGGTTATATTTGGTATTCAATCACTATATACCGTGAAAGTCCGAAAGCAATTGCTTTCAGGCATTCAGGTCTACAGCGCTTGAATAGGGGCAGCTGTAATACCCCAAAATTTGCTCTCCCTCTTTGTCATCATAGTATGGCATTATCATTTATCATATCATATCCACCTCATTAACATTACATTGCATTTAACATAGAAAATTGAAGCATAGCATCCTTCTTACTATCGGGGCATGTGATCAGGTGGAAGATGGACAATCAAGGGATCATTCAAAGCACAAAAAGGTCAATCAAGTTTCCTCAAGGCAAGCCAAGAGGTCTTTCATGTCTCATACCATCTCAATGGATCATCCACAACCTCAAGGATGAGAGATTCAATGGGAGATTGAAGCACTACATCTTTCACTATGCAAGAGGTTCAAAAATTAAAGGAAAACCCTCAAAGGAGATAGCTCATTGATCCAAAATCATCCTCAAATGGTATATCTCATCATCCTTTAAGAGGATACACAACATACTCTGAGGAATTTGAAATTGAAGACTGCACATTTTTCTCCTAGGAGGTGGGCACCAAAACTAGGGTTTCCCATTAAATCAGAGAATCTTTGATTTTTTGGACAAAACTTGATGTCATGGTATTCTACATGTTCTTAAGTGTATGTGTATGGAGAATTGCCCCTCAATTGGTTTTGGAAGTGGTTCAATTGGAAGAAAGATAAAAAATCAGGAAATTTGGGGCCAAGTCAAATAATCAGAGGAAAAAGTCAACTCTTGACTTTTTTAGGCCAAATTCATGAAATTCATGTTATATGTGTCCAATGTGCAAAATTTGATCAAGAAACTCCAAAGGAATCATGAAAAAATCAAGAGTTGGAAAGTTGCCATTTTTGGAAGAAGAAGGGTTACTAAAAATAGCAAGTTTGGCCATTTTGCATCAGAGTTTGAACCAAGGCCATTTAAAATTGAAGCACCAAATGAAAATTCCACTCGGCCACAACAAAAGGTCTTGCTTTAAGCTTCAAATCCATGTGTAGAACATCTCCATTGGATAAATAATGAGAGAGATATGGATGGTCAAAGTTGGAGGAAAATAGGCCAAAACCATGTCATGACCAAGTCTTGCCAGGCCTGCGCGCATGTCATTTTCACAAATACTTGGTGGGCCAAATGTATTGATCAATTACTCATAGTTAAAGGCCTCAAATGAAAAAGTTTTCAACATCAAAGATGTTCATTGTAGTGCCATCTTCACTTTTCATGTTGGGCAAAATTCCATTTGATCAAAGGTTGAGGAGTTATGAGGGCTCAAAGTATGGTCAATACAACTGAGAATTTGACCAAGTCTCAACCAAGTCATGCCACCAGTCTGCACATCTATGTACCAGTCCCTCTTACACCTATTTATGGTCATTTTTAGATATGTTTGAGACATTATTTCAACCCAATTTTCAAACCAATATTGTTCCATTACATCTCCTCTTTTCCATGACTCCAAAACCTTGCCAAACCATTCAATGAGTAGAGAGAAAAACATCATCAAACTACCCTACATTACACTGATACATTAACATACACGATTTGGTTTACACACACCACAAACACTTCTTAACCTCAGCTTTCCTCTTTAAACCAAGCACACATGACATAAATCTCATACACTAGCACGTGCTTTGCATGGAAATAGAAAAAACAAGCTTGCTGAGCAAGTTTCTAATGCAACAGCCTTTGCCATTCGTTTCTCTTGCTGCTCCACCATAACACACCATAGGTCATCACCATAACATCATAGCCATAGCATAACTCGTCCCCTAACTAACTTGGCTCAGTTAGTTAGGATGGACTCAGTTTAACCACTTTAACTCACCTTAACTGACTCATTAAACCATGGTTAAACTCTACTATAAATCAAAATATCACTCACAAATCTCGGTTTCTAACTCCATTCTTCTCATTTCACTCCCAAACACTCTCTAATTTTCTCTCTGATTCTTCCACATTCTCTCCAAAAACTCTCTCTGCTCTACTCTCAACATCACCATTGCAAGGAAGCTTCGAGTTCACATTGTTCAGCCTCCTCCTAAATCTTCTATGATTCTCTCTCAACTTCACCAAAGAGCAACTGATTTTTGAGCTTGGATCTCATTTCTTCTCCCCTGAATCATCATCTTCATCAAAGCCTTTATTTGGCCAAGTGAAGCTTAAGGAAGAAGCAAGCATCTCCTCTGGTTTTCTCAGACTCTACAAGGACTGCAAGATCAGGTTCCGAAGCTTACAAACTCTTCTCTCACGTTTACTTGTTTATTTTGTTGTTTTCATGATGATATGAGCTCACTAGGAGCATTTGAACTCTAGCTAGTTGATAGAGCTTCTTAGAAGCTTAGATCCAAAAACTTAGGGCAATATGTTCGTGCTTGTTTCTTGCTATATGTGAATGGTTTGATGATTTCATTGATGGATTTGGAATGTACGTGACTTCCTGAACATTTTGATGTGCATTGCATAAATTTCTGGAATGTTTGGTTGATTGCAGCGCCGGAGAGTGGCCGGAGAAGGTGACCGGAGGTCCCTCTCCGGCCGGTGAGTTGATGTTAGGGTTTATGTGTGTTCTAATCCTGTCCGTTCATTTTTCGTGATCGTGTGGTTCAGGACGTGCCAGCACATTAAAATGCACGTGCACCTCACATGTTTTATTTCTGATTTCAATTAATCAACGTGTGGTGCAGTGCATGGTAATGTGTGTGGTCACTCATGCGCGTGTGTTAGATCTGGTTACTTTGACTTTCGTTTGACCTTGACTTGATCCAATGGCCATGAGCGAGTCAATTTTGTTGACTGAGAGTGTATGTTTGTTAGTGTGTTTTGCGCAGACTTGGACCTTGGACTAAATTGATATTCACACCCCCCTTGTTTAAGGCCCAATGTAATTTGAACTGAGTAATTACTAGTCACGCACCCCCATTCCTTTTTGCATTGCATTTTATTTTTCCATTTTTCTACACGTTTGCTTTTTAATTTTTAAAAATACTAAATAGCATCACAAAAATTCATGAGTATCATTAAAACATTTAGGAAATTTTCCATGATTTTATTTCTTGATTTTATGACCTTTTTACCCCTGCTCCATAATTTTCTTTGAATTTCTTTGGTGTGCATTCTCAATGTGGTACATGACTTTGTTTAATTTTGTTCTTGATAATTAAAAATTGTTTTGATGCTCTTCTTTTTGCATTAAGTCATTATCATCTTGAGATATGTTAAGTGTTTTTTATTTGATTTTTCTAGGTTAGTTTATGGCATGTTTGGTGTTCATTTTTGTGCTACTTTGTATGATATGTCTACTTGACCTAAGTGCATTGTTTGATATCATTTTGCCTTGGTTCCTTGCATGCTTCTTTGATATGTGATTCATCTATGATTAGTGGACTTCAATACCATGTTTTCATAATTTTCATGAGGCCATTTGATTTTTGTTTGATGCATTTCATTTAAAGCATTATAACATGTCACATCATTGTACTCTTTGTGCATGTTTACATGATTTCTTTTGGACATACTTGCATGATCATTTGCCTATTTTGTGAACTACACTCTTGACATTATAGGTCATTGATACATATCATATGCCATCTTTGCATGTTGGTTATCATGTGAACCTTGTGCACCTTTAACATGTTGTGTTTGCACTTTCCTTTTGTTTGAACTTCCATTTCAATTATACTTCTTCTATCACTTCTTAAAAGAACACTTGTGAGATGTTTGTGAATCATTTTTCATTTCATTTCAATTCTGATCCTTAGATTACATGTTCCATTCATGCATGTTTCTTCTATTTCTTTTCATCTTTCATTCTCCCTTTTCTTATGGTAACATGTTTTAATGCCATGGATAATGTTTGTTGCCTATCCACTTGGACTTGCATGATAACAATCATTTGTTTTCCATATGATGCACATTCTGGTTGTGACCAATAGGATTTGATTTCTCATCTAATTCTTTTGAGTTTTATGGTGCATTAAATGTTCTTTTACTTCTTATACTTCTTACACATGTTTACTAACCATGTAGGGGCTTTGGTAAGTTGCAATTGAGTGTGGATAAGGAATCCACATTCAAACTTCTTTCCTTTCATCTCTTTTACAATTCCATTTTATGTTCTGTTAAGCACTTATGTGCTTTCTTTTAATAATTCATCACTTTCCCTTTGTGAATTACAATTCATCTTCTACTTTAGAAGTGAATTGTTTAATTCATTCTTTATTTAGACTTTAGGTTGAAACCTCACAAACCTTTAGGATCACTCCCTTTAATCTTCAATTAGGATTGAGTCTTAGTCCACATAGGTTTTACCTTTTCTCCTCTCTTGAGTCTCTCTTCTCATCTCTTAAAGGAAACTCAAAACATCTAATAAAGGTAGGCATTTATTGCATTTAGGCCTTTCACATAAAGAAAAGATTATAAGGGGTCTTCTCTTATAATCTTAAAATGTATAGCATATAACCCATCTTGGGTCAATGTGTTAAACATTTGATCTGGTGTGAGGGACTTAAATGCAATACTTGTTGAAGGTAAATAAAAAACACTTCTTCATTTCTTAATCAACAAAAGCACTTAATAAATACAAGTATGCTAGTGTATCTGAACCTTAATAATTGGAAATAGGTGTGAGGGTCTTCTTCACTCTTAGTGTGCTTTCTTACTCATTTCATCTTGGAATGTGAGGATGTACACATTCCAATGACTAAGATTCAGATACACTATCATATGCAAACAAATCCAAAACACTTCCTTCTAAAAGACAAAAACAAACAATAACGTCTTTTCTTCGGGAATTCTTTCCTCACCTCATTCACTCTTAGCGTATGAACGCGCTTCTACTCGTTCTCTTGCAAGATGGTAACGCACTCTGACCAGCGAGCCTGCAACACCTGAGCTAGAACATAAGTCGTTCTCTAAAAAACACAAACAACCCGTCCCTAGTGAGGGGAACTACGTCGCTCTGATTCTCACACTCCCGATGAGATACGTAGGCAATGGGGTAGGGCCCATGCGAGCACTTCTTTTATTTTCCCTACATTTGTTTCTCTTTCTCCTTCTCTTTCTTTCTTTCAGTTCCATTTCCAGCATCCTTTTCTATCACCCTTTGATCGAGACAAGCAAGCGTGGATCCCATCGGGTACGATGGACGCGAGGGGGTGCTAATACCTTCCTCTCGCGTAACCGACTCCCGAACCCAGTTCTCTTGGTCGCGAGACCATGCTTTTCCTTCTCTTCAGGTTTATGCGGTGTTTCCTTTCCCTCTCATGGGATAAATACACATTGCTGGCGACTCTGTTCGGTGCCACTTTCGCGTTTGTACTAGGATGAAAATCCCGGGAGCGACACCTGTACAATACAATAACCCAAAATACCGCACCTAGTTCATGACCTATAAACATGAGGGTGCCATGAACATAAGGCATACTGTAGCCAAAATATAACAACAACTGCTCCTAAAAGTATCATAGTATACGGTATAGTCATCCAAAAAGATCTCCAAAACTAAACTATGACGGGCCCACATCTACGAAAACACGATCAGAACAGGATAGGACTATACAACCACAAGCTAAAGAACTAAGGCGGGCAAATGCAAGGGTGCTCGCCACAGACCAAGCAAGAACTCTCGGAAGGGGCTCTGGCTCGTGATGTCACATCATACATCTCAGCGCTATACACATCCCCGGACTCCCTGGTGATCAAGTCAACCCACATGGTCGGGGTTACTGAAGGGGCTGAAATCTCAAAGCAACTATCCCCCTCCATAGAAACTCTAGGGGAATAACCCGGGCGAGATACCGCGGGATCCCCTGAAGGTCCCGGTCTAACAGCAGTCGCTGCTCCAGACATGTCCTCCTCCTGCACCTTCGCAGGTACAGAAGGTCCTCTCACCTCAAATCCTCCACAAGTAGTGGCTCCCAATCCACCACAAGGTACAGTCTCTCCCTCTGAACTCCTCTGCGCCCTCGGCTGAGGCTCCATAGGTGCTACTCCTGGAACTTCCCATGCTCCCTGCATGGGAACTAGAAATGGGGTCGTCTGCCAAACCACGCTCTGGTGTATCTGCAGGGTGTCATGTCTAGTCGTGATCACTATCTGCCCGTAGTAGTAAGCCGTACTTGAAGCCGGGTCAATCCTCCAAGCACTGGGCCGATCCTGGTCAATAAAATCCCAGGTGGTCACAGTCCCCAACACGATCGGCAGAACCTGTGGCTCTCCCATAGTCTGGGTGGTCATTAACCACATCATAATAATAGTAGAGAGTCACTTTCTAAAAATAGCATATAGAAAAGAATACACATATACAGGTATAACATGATATAATTGAAACACAATTTAACACCACAAAGTAAATGCACATATATCCTAAATGCAGACTCTATATGGATTGGTGGTCCCAATTCGTCGGGTACTCTCACCATGCATGAATCTCGGAATTTAACCTCTCCGCAGAGAGTCGTGATACCCCCCTTGGGTCCTCACTAACCGTGCTGCCCTGCAGACACAAAAAGTGATGCCCTTGCAGACACCCGGTGTTGCCTCCTCGCAGACACCTGACTCAATTTGATCTCAAAGGATCGATGATGGCTCAGTCACATCACCTGGTGCAGTAGAATCCCTTCAGGATTAGGTGATGGCTCAGTCACATCACCCTGGCCCATTCGACACCAACTACCTACACGCAACTATGGTATGCATGAACACACATGTGCAAATGCAACAATTTATATACTCTCGTCTTAGGTACTCATAACCACATGCCAATTCATATATTTCGCACAAATCATATGAATGCATTTCACACGTTTAACATTAATCAACTCAAACAGCACATCAATTTCACAAGGACCCCAAGTGGGCACACAAATCAGTCATACAAATACATACGAATTCAGTACTATATAATATCGTTAGAAGGTGCCCTTACCTTCGCACGCTTCCTGATAATTGCTTCTTTTCTCAAACCGAGTACTATCGAACCCTAGATCACGTAGCGTTTTTACCATTAAATATATTTTTCCCCTTCACCAAAAATTAGCTATTCTAGTTTCTACACTATATATAATAAGTTCTTAATCATATATAGATATGGTTAAGATTACCACCAAACTTATTTAATAATTTTCAAAATAAAATATATAGACTAAGTTCTATATTAAAGGAACACACACTGGGATTTAAAATTTCTCTAAAAAAAGAAGATTTTTAAAATAAAATAGTCAATTATTGTATCTCAATTTGTTCTTAAGAAAATATCCAACATAATTCTAATATCATGAATTAGTTATAAAACAATTTATCTAAAAAAAAATGTCGGCACACAAAATAGGCGGTCACTATCACTGTATTAACAAAATTACCAATTTTTATGGCCATTTATAAGTAGTAATTAATTTTTTTGTCATAGTGTTTTTATGGGATGGAACTGATATACTAAAAAATATAATCATAACTTATAAACTCTTTTTCATCTCTATTCAAAAGATTAAAAATTTGTAGTCTCATTAAGGTACAAATTTATTTGATACATAGGCATGTGATATGAATAATTAACTACTTATAAAGGATTTCTAACCAACTATTCATATACTGTCATAAATAATTAGCTACTTATAAAATGAACTTTTCTTCTATACCAAAAGTATCACACAATATATACAAGTTATAAAATTTCAATCAACTATGATATGTTTGAAATTACAAAAACACTATCTTAAGATATTTTGAAACATTTTAATGGCTACACGTCATATTTTCTGATTATAAAACTAAATTTCTTAATTACAAAATTAATTTATTAACATTTCTTTTACACACTAAGTCACTATATTTTCATGTAATATCATAAGATATAAAAATCAAGTGATGGGTAGGAGTTATATCTCTAACACAAGAGAAAGAAAACATACCAAATTTTCTAAGCTTTCAAGGGAAGAGATTGAGTAGAGGAAGAGAAATGGAAGAGTTTTTTTTTTCTCTAATTCTATAGCTTTAGTCGAGAGAGAAAGTTTTGTGGTGTGCTGTATAAAAATTTAATTATATCAAATTTCTACTTAAAGACTAGATTAGATAAAGACTAGTAAATAACCTCTCCCTAGCCCTTGGATTTTCTCCCTCACATGCTATGTCATCATTACTTCAAGAAAATATCATGATATTTTAGAATGCAAAAATAATTATATTAATCTACTAGCACTTCAAAACAAATCATGATGCACAGTAGTTCGGTGTAAAAGATCACTATTTAGACTAGGAGAAAAATATATTCAAACGGAATAAATGTATAGAAAAAGGGACCGGTACGAATAACAGTCGAACACGCAAAAAATAAACTTGAACATATCAAAATAAATTATATGTGACGAAGTTATAGAAAACATACTGGAAATGATAAAACTCATAAATATAATAATTTCGACCGGTCAGCCGGTAAATTTTTATTTAATTAATTCCGAAATAAAAAGATAGTTAGTACCGATACTTAAAATAAGAGAACAACGCCACTCACTGTAAAGTTTCTGATAACCCTCCTGACCTGGCCCTAGTAACACAGTATTATTTATCGACAAAAACCCCGGACTCACGATCGGCAACCCCTAACTCTCTTAATAATTAAACACCCTAATACTTAAAATTATTCAAAAGCTATGGGTCTTACATTACTTCCCCCCTAAAAGAAGTTTCGTCCTCGAAACTTAGACGACATTGAAAAGCTCAGGATATTGCTCCTTCATCTTGCTTTCTAGTTCCCAAGTTGCATCTCCTGTAGCTTCGTTCCATATTACCTTAACCAGTGGTATTTCTTTGTTCCTAAGGCTCTTCATTTTCTTATCTCCAATCCTTATTGGTAGTACCTCAAATGATAAGTCTTCTTTCAGCTGGATGTCATCGGGCGTGATCACATGTGAAGAATCTGGAACATACTTCCTTAGCTGAGACACATGGAACACGTCATGAATTCAGGATAATTCTGGTGGTAGTGCTATTCGATACGCAACCTTCCCAATTCTCTCGGTGACTTGATACGGTCCAATGAATTTAGGGGTCAACTTCCTCGCCTTTAGGGCCCTTCCCACACCAGTGGTTGGTGTAACTCGAAGGAATACATGCTCCCCTCCTTTAAACTCTAACGGCCAACGACGCTTATCTGCATAACTCTTTTGACGATCTTGTGAAGCCTTCATCCTTTGCCTAATCATCCTGACCTTATCCGTAGTCTGTTGCACCATATCTGGTCCCACTATCATATGCTCCCCATCTTGATACCAACACAACGGTGTCTGACACCGCCTTCCATAGAGAGCCTCATATGGGGCCATTCCAATACTTGTATGGAAACTGTTGTTGTAGGTGAATTCTATCAATGGCAAGACATCATCCCAACTTTCTCTGTCATCTAACACACAAGTTCTTAATAGATCCTCTAAGGACTGGTTAGTTCTTTCCGTCTGGCCATCCGTTTGCGGATGATATGCCGAACTTAACCTTAACTTAGTACCCAATGCGACATGTAGTGCTCCCCAAAAATGAGAGGTAAATTTTGGATCCCGGTCTGACACAATGCTTGCGGGTACTCCGTGAAGCCTCACTATCTCAGCTATGTAAATCTCAGTCAGCTTCTCGGTTGTATAAGTAGTATTGACAGGCAGAAAGTGAGCAGACTTCGTTAACCGGTCAACTATAACCCATATGGAGTCATTCTTCCTTTTAGTCTTTGGTAAACCTGTGTTAAAGTCCATCAAAATGCTATTCCACTTCCATTCTGGTATGTCCAACGGTTGTAACATCCCTGCAGGCCTCTGGTGCTCTACCTTTTCCTTTTGACAGGTCAAACATGACGCAACATACTCAGCTATATGCCTCTTCATACCTGGCCACCAAAAATCCTGCCTTAGATCCTGATACATCTTAGTTGCCCCTGGGTGAATACTCAATTTTCTCTTATGAGCCTCCTCAAGGATCGTCTTTCTCAATTCTTTTGCATCGGGCACACACACTCTACCATTACATCTCAAGATATTGTCTCTTCCTACCTTGAATTCCGTGGCGGTTCCTCGAATAATCAGATTCCTTTTTTCTACAATCAAGTCGTCATCCTGACAACTCGCAATGTCTTCCAACAATCCATTTGATACTTTAATCATACCCAATTTCAAAGCTCCTGGTACAAATTCTACGTTAAGATGTAGGTCTCGAAATACTTCTAACAACCTTTGTTGATTAGCCATGATGGTCGACAATGCGGAAACACTCTTCCTGCTTAACGCATCTGCCACAACATTCGCTTTTCCAGGGTGGTATTATAGTGTTAAATCGAAATCTTTGAGCGTCTCCATCCACCTTCTCTGTCTCATATTCAGTTCTTTCTGGTCAAAAAGGTATCTCAAACTTTTATGGTCGCTGAAAACAACAAAAGTGCACCCATACAGGTAATGTCTCCAGATTTTTAGGGCAAAAACCACCGCTGCAAGCTCTAAATCATGTGTGGGATAGTTCTTTTCATGAGTTCTTAACTGCCGTGATGCATACGCCACTGCTTTCTTATGCTGCATCAGCACACATCCGAGTCCTTGATGAGAAGCATCACAAAAAACTTCATAAGGTTCCTCTGGTTACGGTAAAACTAACACCGGTGAAGTCGTCAATCGCTCTTTCAGCAATTTGAAACTGGTTTCACACTTCTCGGTCCAAGCAAAGGGTTGATCCTTCCTTGTAAGTTGCGTCATTGGTGCCGCAATCCTTGCAAACCCTTCAATAAATCTGCGGTAATAACCAGTTAAACCGATAAAACTTCGTATATCTGTAACCGTCTTCGGTTGATCCCATGCAAGTACCGTCTCAATCTTCCTAGGATCCACTGTTATCCCTTCTTTTGATATGACATGACCTAGAAAATTCACTTTGTCTAGCCAAAACTCACACTTAGAGGGATTAGCATACAACTTCTTATCACGCAAAACTTGTAAGACCAAACGGAGATGCTCTTCATGTTCCTCTTCATTCTTTGAGTAAATGAGTATATCATCGATGAAAACTACCACAAATCGGTCTAAGAACGGATGGAAAATCTGATTCATGTAGTCCATGAAAATGGCGGGTGCATTCGTCACTCCAAACGGCATCACAAGGTATTCATAATGCCCATAACGCGTACGAAATGCCGTCTTTGAAATATCTTCCTCCCTTACTCTGATCTGGTGGTAGCCTGACTTCAAGTCAATCTTTGAGAAAACGGCAGCTCCATTTAATTGATCCATCAGATCATCAATTCGTGGCAAGGGGTACCGGTTCTTAATAGTTACCTTATTGAGTTTCCGATAATCCACACATAAGCGTGAACGCCCATCTTTCTTCTTTACCAAAAGAACTGGCGCTCCCCAAGGGGATACACTTGGCCTGATGAATCCTTTCGCGAGTAGATCCTCAACCTGACTCTTTAGCTCAGTTAATTCTACCGGCACCATCCGATAAAGAGGATCTGAAACCGGTCCTGTTCCAGGATGTAAATCTATAAAGAACTCTACTTCGCGTACCGGGGGAAATCCTGGAATCTCCAATGGAAACACATCTTGGAATTGTTGAACCACACGTATATTTTCAATTTGAATGTCTGAGGTTACTTCCACACTGTGTAGTGACAAAACCTCTAGAGCCCCATCCTTCAAGGCCACTCTAAGTTGGTTTGCGGACAAGTATTTAACAACTCTGGGTTCAGGGAAAAATACCATCTTGCGAGCACAGTCCAAGATGACATAGTGATAGGATAACCAGTCTATCCCGAGTATGATCTCGAGTGACGGTAGGGGTAAACAAATTAGATTGACCAAAAACTCTCTGTTCTGGATAACTACTAAACAGTGTAAGCATGCCGAACTCACAACTAAATTCTTGGCAGGTGTAGAGACTTGTAAATCAAAAAGCAGTGGAGATATCTTTATGTTCAAACGATTTGCACAATCTAAGGAAATGAATGAATGAGTTGCACCAGTATCAATCAATGCAGTTAAAGAGTTACCTGCAACTTGACAATTCTCGTGTATTGCATTACTGGCTTGGACACTCTCCTCAGCACCCATAGTGTAGACACGCCCCTTTTCCGTAGGTCGGGCTCCCTGTGTCACATTCAATGTTGACTCCACCTTTGGAACCTTGCAATCTCGGGACAGATGACCTGGTTTCTTACAGTTGTAGCAAGTAAGTGTATTTGTTTTGCAATCCTTCGCAAAATGTCATTCCCGTCCACAGTTGTAACATACCAGTTTCCCCCTCATCTGATTTCCTTGGGTGACGTTTGCAGAACGAGTTGGTCTACGATAGTTTTGGGAGGGTTGATAAGGCTTCATTCCCTGTCTACCACGATTAGGATTATTTGGACGACTTGGTCCCCCAGCAGTATAGTTTCCTCCACGGTTTACCCTCTTATTTTTCATATCCTCGATCTCTTGACATTTCTCAACCAGTGTTTGAAATTGTCTGATACCCAGAGGTATCACTGCATCCTGCATCTCATATCTCAACCCTTCTTGGAATCGACGACACATGTAAGCTTCATCGACACCATCTCTGAAGAAACGAAAAAACCTTGATAGGGATTCAAACTTGGTCGCACAAGCCTCAATGGTCATACCTCCTTGGCGTAGTTTCAGGAATTCCTCACCGTACCTTTCCCTAGCTATCTCTGGGAAGTACTTGGCCAGAAATTTATGTTTAAAGGTTTCCCAGTTTATCTCCTCGTATGCACCTTCCATAATCAGCCTAGTGTTCTTCCACCAGTACTCAACATCTCCTAGTAGTTGATAGGTGGCCAGAGTCACCCTTTCTATCTCAGGGCAATGGATTGCTTCGAATATCTTCTCCAATTCCTGAAGCCATAAATCAGCCGCATCAGGACCTCCTTCCCCACGGAACTGAGGTGGGTCTTGGCGACGAAATTGAGTGAAAGTACGAGTCCCAGCAGCATGAATCTATCGATCTCTCTTCTCTGTATCTCTTTGTATCTTAGCATTGGTTTGCGCAGTCACAGCAGCTGCCATAGCATTCATTGCATGAGCCATTTGACCAATGGTGAGATCATTTGTCTCAGGGGGTGGAGGTACACGTCGGGGAGGCATTTTCTTCCTGCAAAACCCAACATTTAGATTAGAACCTTCTCCTGAGCTTTCCAACACTATCTCATATCAATAACTTGCTAACGTAAACTTAATTAATCAAGCTCTAGAACTGACTGGACAACTAAACAGAAGACTCTAGACGGATGACTTCCTAAAACACTTTCCCTTTGAAGATCTAAAGCCGTGCTCTGATACCAAAAATGTAACAACCCGTTTTTCTTTTTTTTTTTTTGAAAGACATCAGAGTCAATTGTTTCATGAATTCCAAAACAACGGAGTATGTTACTTTCAAGCGCACAGCCGGCTCTATATATCCGAAGAAACTACCACGTATATTTTTCAAAATGTAAACAACTGTTTTGAAACTGAAATTATAATATATGCATCAATAGTAACTCCTCGAAGGAGCAAAGTGCAAGTACCTGTACAATACAATAACCCAAAATACAGCACCTAGTTCATGACGTATAAACATGAGGGTGCCATGAACATAAGGCATACTGTAGCCAAAATATAACAACAACTGCTCCTAAAAGTATCATAGTATACGGTACAGTCATCCAAAAAGATCTCCAAAACTAAACTATGACAGGCCCACATCTACGAAAATGCGATCAGAACAGGATAGGACTATACAACCACAAGCTAAAGAACTAAGGCGGGCAAATGCAAGGGTGCTCGCCACAGACCAAGCAAGAACTCTCGGAAGGGGCTCTGGCTCGTGACGTCACATCATACATCTCAGCGCTATACACATCCCCGAACTCCCTGGTGATCAAGTCAACCCACATGGTCGGGGTTACTGAAGGGGCTGGAATCTCAAAGCAACTATCCCCCTCCATAGAAACTCTAGGGGAATAACCCGGGCGAGATACCGCGGGATCCCCTGAAGGTCCTGGTCTAACAACAGTCGCTGCTCCAAACATGTCCTCCTCCTGCACCTTCGCAGGTACAGAAGGTCCTCCCACCTCAAATCCTCGACAAGTAGTGGCTCCCAATCCACCACGAGGTACAGTCTCTCCCTCTGAACTCCTCTGCGCCCTCGGTTGAGGGTCCATAGGTGCTACTCCTGGAACTTCCTCTGCTCCCTGCATGGGAACTAGAAATGGGGTCGTCTGCCAAACCACGCTCTGGTGTATCTGCAGGGTGTCATGTCTAGTCGTGATCACTATCTGCCCGTAGTAGTAATCCGTACTTGAAGCCGGGTCAATCCTCCAAGCACTGGGTCGATCCTGGTCAATAAAATCTCAGGTGGTCACAGTCCCCAACACGATCGGCGGAACCTGTGGCTCTCCCATAGTCTGGGTGGTCGTTAACCACATCATAATAATAGTAGAGGGTCACTTTCTAAAAATAGCATATAGAAAAGAATACACATATACAGGTATAACATGATATAATTGAAACACAATTTAACACCACAAAGTAAATGCACATATATCCTAAATGCAGACTCTATATGGATTGGTGGTCCCAATTCGTCGGGTACCCTCACCATGCATGAATCCCGAAATTTAACCTCTCCGCAGAGAGTCGTGATACCCCCCTTGGGTCCTCACTAACCGTGCTACCCTGCAGACACAAAAAGTGATGCCCTTGCAGACACCCGGTGTTGCCTCCTCGCAGACACCTGACTCAATTTGATCTCAAAGGATCGATGATGCCTAAGCCACATCACCTGGTGCAGTAGAATCCCTTCAGGATTAGGTGACGGCTCAGTCACATCACCCTGGCCCATTCGGCACCAACTACCTACACGCAACTATGGTATGCATGAACACACACGTGCAAATGCAACAATTTATATACTCTCGTCTTAGGTAATCATAATCACATGCCAATTCATATATTTCGCACAAATCATATGAAAGCATTTCACTCGTTTAACATTAATTAACTCAAACAACACATCAATTTCACAAGGACCCCAAGTGGGCACACAAATCAGTCATACAAATACATACACATTCAGTACTATATAATATCGTTAGAAGGTGCCCTTACCTTCGCACGCTTCCTGATAATTGCTTCTTTTCTCAAACCGAGTACTATCGAACCCTAGATCACGTAGCGTTTTTACCATTAAATATATTTTTCCCCTTCACCAAAAATTAGCTATTCTAGTTTCTACACTATATATAATAAGTTCTTAATCATATATAGATATGGTTAAGATTACCACCAAACTTATTTAATAATTTTCAAAATAAAATATATAGACTAAGTTCTATATTAAAGGAACATACACTGGGATTTAAAATTTCTCTAAAAAATGAAGATTTTTAAAATAAAATAGTCAATTATTGTATCTCAATTTGTTCTTAAGAAAATATCCAACATAATTCTAATATCATGAATTAGTTATAAAACAATTTATCTATAAAAAAATGTTGGCACACAAAATAGGCGGTCACTATCACTGTATTAACAAAATTACCAATTTTTTATGGCCATTTATAAGTAGTAATTAATTTTTTTTTCATAGTGTTTTTATGGGATGAAACTGATATACTAAAAATTATAATCATAACTTATAAACTATTTTTCATCTCTATTCAAAAGATTAAAAATTTGTAGTCTCATTAAGGTACAAATTTATTTAATACATAGGCATGTGATATGAATAATTAACTACTTATAAAGGATTTCTAACCAACTATTCACATACTGTCATAAATAATTAGCTACTTATAAAATGAACTTTTCTTCTATACCAAAAGTATCACACAATATATACAAGTTATAAAATTTCAATCAACTATGATATGTTTGAAATTACAAAAACACTATCTTAAGATATTTTGAAACATTTTAATGGCTTCACGTCATATTTTCTGATTATAAAACTAAATTTCTTAATTACAAAATTAATTTATTAACATTTCTTTTACACACTAAGTCACTATATTTTCATGTAATATCATAAGATATAAAAATCAAGTGATGGGTAGGAGTTATATCTCTAACACAAGAGAAAGAAAACATACCAAATTTTCTAAGCTTTCAAGGGAAGAGATTGAGTAGAGGAAGAGAAATGGAAGAGTTTTTTTTTCTCTAATTCTACAGCTTTAGTCGAGAGAGAAAGTTTTGTGGTGTGCTGTATAAAAATTTAATTATATCAAATTTCTACTTAAAGACTAGATTAGATAAAGACTAGTAAATAACCTCTCCCTAGCCCTTGGATTTTCTCCCTCACATGCTATGTCATCATTACTTCAAGAAAATATCATGATATTTTAGAATGCAAAAATAATTATATTAATCTACTAGCACTTCAAAACAAATCATGATGCATAGTAGTTCGGTGTAAAAGATCACTATTTAGACTAGGAGAAAAATATATCCAAACGGAATAAATGTATAGAAAAAGGGACCGGTACGAATAACAGTCGAACACGCGGTTGATTAAAAAAATAAAATTGAACATATCAAAATAAATTATATGTGACGAAGTTATAGAAAACAGACTGGAAATGATAAAACTCATAAATATAATAATTTCGACCGGTCAGCCGGTAAATTTTTATTTAATTAATTCCGAAATAAAAAGATAGTTAGTACCGATACTTAAAATAAGAGAACAACGCCACTCACTGTAAAGTTTCTGATAACCCTCCTGACCTGGCCCTAGTAACACAGTATTATTTATCGACAAAAACCTCGGACTCACGATCGGCAACCCCTAACTCTCTTAATAATTAAACACCCTAATACTTAAAATTATTCAAAAGCTATGGGTCTTACAATTTTCTTGACATGATCAGCAGTAGATTAGCCTTTGTCCAGAACTCTGAGTCCTGCAACAAGCATCTGAAATCTTGAGAACATGGTTTCCACAGATTCATCATCTTCCATCTTGAAGACCTCATATTTTTGAATTAGTGCAAGAGCCTTCGTCTCCTTGACTTGAGCATTGCCTTCGTGATTCATATGAAGAGAGTCAAAGATAGACTTTGCAGTTTCTTTGTTTGTAATTTTTTCATATTCTGTATAATAAATTGCATTTAACATAATCGTTCTTGCTCTGTGATGATTTTTGTAAGTTTTCTTCTGTGCATCTGTAAATGCACTTATTTCAATCTTTTTGCCTGCAGAATCTATAGGGTGACTGTAGCCATCAACTACCAGATCCCATAGATCTAATTCACACGACAAAAAGTAACTTTTGATTCTATCTTTCCAATAGTCAAATTTTTCCCCATCAAAGATAGGAGGTTTTGCACTATAAGAATCTCTTTCATTCACAATAACACTTGTCTCGACATTTGGTATAGCCATTGTTTTCCACACTTGGATCGGTACTGAACACTGTTAAGTGCTTGATAAAAATTCAACCTTTTTATCACCTCAGAACCGGAGCTCTGATACCAATTGAAGGTGTGAAAAACACAAGAAAGGGGGGGTTTGAATTGGTTTTTCAAAATAAAATTGTTTCTTTAGGTTAACTTAATTTTTATAAGACTCTTCCTTTTATCAATAAAAACCTTTGTTGAATCACAATAAGATAACATGTTATGTTTATACTAGTTCACTTGAGAAATACTCAAGTTAATCTAGTCCACCCGCCAAGGTGATTTTGCCTCTCTCAAAGAGGTCTTAATCCACTAATCATTTAGATCAATACAATGCACTAGCCAAAACGCTGGTGACTAGCACAGCCTCTAAAACTCACAAGTTCTAGACTTCTCAAGTAATACAACCACACAGTCTTACTCAAGGAATAACCTCTAAGACAACACGTCTTAGACTTCTCAAGAAATACAACCACACGGTCTTTCTCAAGGAACACAAACCTAAATTTGGATAAATTTCGTTTACAGAAAAGTACTTCTTATACAAGCTGAAAATGTAAACAAGTTTTGACCAGAATGACTTAAGAAAGATTTCAGTTGGAAAGTATTTAGCAGTAGCGTTCGTGTGTATCTTTCTTCGAGTCTTTTGCTTCTTTATATAGCCGTGTAGAAAGAGCCTTTGAAATGTAATCATGATAGCTATCTAGGCTAGCGGCTAGAGGCGCGAGGACAGATAAAAATTTTTGTGTCTTGTGTGTCCTGTCTTGTCAGAATATCTTTGTTTGTACCATTGCACTGTTACCAAGATATTTTTGCTTTGAATTAAGGTACATCTGTACTATGTAGCTTTGTCTTCTTGGCTTCTCAACTTCAGAGGCTTTTTACGAGCATGAGTAAGAAGGGAAAACATAGCTTGGTTCTTGAGATTTTCAAGTCTTCGAATCCTCAGAGCAGCGCCTTTAGAGTCTTCAGCACTTGGTCTTCATATCTTCAGAGGCTTCTGATAGTATCTGGTTGAAGCATTAGTAGATACTATGGTTAAGTCTTCAGAACCTTGATCAGAGAGCATAAGTCTTCAGCATCTGGACTTCGTTCAATCAGAACCTTTATCTTCAGATCTTCAGAACTCGTTCTCTTTCTCTTTTGTATCAGAGTCTTGTGAACTTTATATTTTCTTGAGTTGAGTTCTGCTTTTCAAGTATATAGGCAAAGTAGTTTCCTTTAAGCATTACGTTCGCACCAATTTACGGAAGCATAACCTGTTTGTTAATTTCTAAAAAATAACAAACATTAGTTGTACAAAATTGTTCATACAGAATACTCATTTGATATCATCAAAACTTAGAAGTAACATTGCAGAACCAAATCTTGTTCTCACAATGGAGATATGATGGGTGTTGGTAGAGATGGTGGATGGTGTATAGGGGTCATGTAGCCAAAAGAAGAATGTTGTTTAGGTAATCGTTTTTCAGACACGATTCCTTTGGAATGTGATGGTGGTAGAGTTGAGATAGTATGGCTGATGCTGATGGAGTGATCAGTGTTGGTAAGTCAGCATTGGAAACACCAGAATTAGAGATAAGAGAGGAGTCATTTACAACAGACTTACTGTGATCACCAGCAGGAGGGGCAAATGGAGTTGTCTGAGAAGAGTGAAGAGTATCACCAGGAAGCATGGCTTACAGTTGATCACCGACAGGAACTTCATTCACATTAATTGATGTAGTTGCCATCTTCTTCTTTTTGGTTGATGGTTATTCACCATTAGTAGTCCTCTTTTTCTTTCCTTTTCTCTTTCTCTTTAAGATCTCTTGAAGAGTATCTGGAAGGTTGCCCATGTCAATCCACACGTCCAGTGCTTCATCTCTGCATCCAGCAAGGTAGAGTGCTAACTCATATGGATGATAAGTTCTAGAAAAAGATGGAAATCCAGAAACTAGAATCCTCATAGCATCAATTTCTTTCTTTGATGGAAGAATGGCTGGATGAGTGATTTTTTCAATAAGCTTCATACTCTTCAAATTCTTCACCCAGAAGATGTTTCCAGCAACCTTTATTAGCTCCTTATTTTGCCCAGTAATCAAAAGATCTTCAACTATTCCAGACTCAACAAGAATGTCAGAAATAAGTCTGCTGTAAGGGATATGACTCCCCTTTTTGGTAGAGCCAGTTCTTGAGGTCATGATCGAGTCTCTCAGAAATCTGAACAGGATGACTAGGAGATATATCTTTATTCTTTTCATCAGGAAGTACAAAACATACTTTTGAGAAAGATTGATATAATCGGACGGGTGAGTAGGATGACGGTGGTAAAAACACCATAACATGATCTTGAACCAAACTCTTAGAGGATCTTTTAAGAGCGATGAAGAAGGATCCTTATTAGAGTCTAGAACAATTCCTTCCTTGAAGATAGATGCAGTGACTTTAGCTTCCCTTTGCTCATCCGCTTGAACATTGTAGATTCTTAAACCTTTTCCATCATGGGAGATTAAATCACAAATAGTATTTTCTGTGATGATGATACGTCTTCTAAAAAAAAAGATAATGACGTTCTTGCTTGCAGATGCATGAATCCAGAATTCTTTAACCAGGATTAGAAAGGTGGGTCCTTGCATTCTCTTAAAGAATTAGCTCTAGCCTTGGAAATTAAGAGTTTGAGTAAGATCGCACCCATTATCCTTCAGATTATTGAAATCCACCATGGTTTCACTAAGAACATAAAGATCATCTACCGGCGTGTCGAGAGTGATAGAAGATTTATCTGGAATCGTGAATTGTCTTTCTTGTTGCTGAGATTGTGAGGAACATTGAGATGATTCAGCCATTGATGTTGAGAGTTAAAGTTGAAGGAATGAAGACGGAAGATTTTGGGTGAGCAGTTGTTTTGAGGAGTTTTAGGGTTTGAAAACTAAAAGTGTGGGAGAAGTGAGCGTAGTGTGAAGTGTAAACGATGTGATTTTATATAGGCACAAAAATAATTAAAATAATTAATCATAATTACACACAGTAAATGCACAGTAATATGAGGAAGGCGTAAAGATTTTGCCTATTCTCAAGAAGGTTATGAAACCCAATGCGTCAAATCATGATTACGCATGTTCATCAAATGGGACAGTTGTCACCACTAGCGTTTACACGTTCTCAGATGAAAGGACAACAATTAATGTTGTAACTGTTCACAATCCAGAAGACAAACCAAAGGATTTCCTTCTGAAAAGTAACGTTCTAATTCATGAACCTCTCTCACTTCAAAAAGCTCATGTTTCAGAACCAATCGCGTAATTTAAAAATAAAATAAACAAATAAACAAGTAAATTCATCAGAATCTTATTTTAGAAATTATGGTAACTTGACACATTAAAGTTTCATCAACTTATTCTGGACACGGTTTTATAAATAAATTTTTCAGAATAAATACTAATCTATCCTCAGCAAGGACTTTTGTGAAAATATCAGCCCACTGGTGGTCTGTATCCACAAATTTTAAATGAAAAATGTCCTTCTGAACATAGTCACGTAAAAAGTGATGTTTTATTTCAATATGTTTAGTCCTAGAATGTAGAATAGGATTCTTGGATAGACAAATAGCAGAAGTATTATCACAGAAGATATGAATGTTACTCTCAGAAATCTGATAATCTTTTAACTGACTTTTCATCCAAAGAATCTATGTGTTACATCCGGAAGCTGCAATGTATTCCGCTTCAGCAGTTGATAAAGCAATTGTGGACTGTCTTTTGCTGGACCATGAGATCAAATTGTCTCCCAGAAATTAACAACTTCCAGAAGTATTTCTTCTTTCTATTCTGTCTCCAGCATAGTCAGCATCACAATTGCCTACCATTTTGTACTCAGATGATTTTCTATAGAATAGCCCAAGGTTAGAAGTACCTTTCAAATACTTAAAGATTCTCTTAACAGCTGTTAAGTGAGTTTCTCTAGGATCTGATTAGAAACGAGCACATAAGCACACTCTAAAGAGAATGTCTGGTCTAGAAGCAATCAGATAAAGGAGAGATCCAATCATACCTCTGAATATCTTCTGTTATATCTTACCATTTACCTCTTCTTTTCCAGAATACATGTAGGATGCATTGGAGTTTTTGCTGGCTTGCATTCTGACATGTTGAACTTCTTCAAAAGTTCCTTGGTATATTTGTTTTGATGAATATATGTTCCTTCAGTTTGTTGATCAATTTGAATTCCCAGAAAGAACTTCAGTTCTCCCATTAAGCTCATTTCAAATTTAGCCTACATTAACTTAAAAAATTCCTTGCACAAAGGAAGTATTAGCAGAACCAAATATAATATTATCAACGTAAATTTGCACAACCAGAATGTCATTTTTATAGGTTTTGCAAAAGAGTGTTGTATCCACTTTTCCTCTAGTAAAGTTATTTTCCAAAAGAAAGTTACTTAGTCTTTAATACCAAGCTCTGGGAGCCTGTTTTAAACCGTATAACGATTTCTTAAGTTTGAAAATGAAATTTGGGTTTTCAGAACTTTCAAAACCAGGAGGTTGGTGCACATACACTTCTACGGAAATATACTCGTTTAAGAATGCACTCTTTACATCTATTTGATATAAAGTGATGTCATGATTTATAGTAAAAGAAACTAAGAGACGAATAGATTCTAACATGGCAACTGGTGCAAATGTTTTTGTATAGTCTATTCCTTTTTGCTGACTATAACCTTGTGCTACCAGTCGTGCTTTGTTTTTTACGACCTCACCTTTTTCATTGAACTTGTTTCTGAATACCCATCTAGTTCCAATAACATGGACACCTTTTGGTTTCTGATCAAGATCCCAAACATAATTTCTGGTGAATTAATTTAGTTCTTCTTCCATGGCCAGAATCCAGTCGTTGTCTTAAAGAGCTTCACCTATAGAGGTTGGTTCGATGAGAAAAACTAAGCCAAGAAGAGTTTCTTCAGAAGGTTTGAATGATGATCTGGTTCTGACTAGTGCGTCTTTATCTCCCAGAATCAATTCTTCAGAATGAGAAGTTCTTGGTCTGCTTTTCTTTTGATGAGATGGATCAACAACAATTTCTAATTGAGTTGTTTCTGAGTCTTTAGTTTCAGCAGCTGTGTCTTTATCTCCAGAGTCTTTATCCTTAGGTTCTGAGAAGGTGATTTCTAAATCTGCAAGTTTCTCAACTAGCTTTGACTTTTCAGGGTCAAGCTTATCATCGAATCTAACATGAATTTATTCTTCAATAATTTGTGTTTCTGTGTTATAGATTATGTAGCCTTTTGAGCATTCAGAATATCCTAACAACAAACACTTTTGAGCCTTAGAATCAAACTTGCCAAGATTTTCCTTAGTGTTAAACATAAAACATGTACAACCAAAAGGATGAAAATAAGATATGTTGGGCTTTCTGTTCTTCCACAATTCATAAGGAGTCTTACCCATAATAGGTCTAACAGAAACCCTGTACTAAATGTAACATGCTGTGTTTACTGCCTCTGCCCAGAAATGCTTAGCCATATCAGTTTCTTGGATCATGGGACGACCCATTTCTTGCAAAGTCCTATTCTTCCTTTCTACAACTCCATTTTTGTTGTGGAGTTCTAAGACAGGAGAAATCATGGGAAATTCCATGAGAATCAAATAGATCCTCAAAGTATCTGTTCTCAAATTCTCCGCCATGATCACTTCTGACTTTGACTATTTTGCAATTCTTTTTGCACCTGAGAGAGAAAAGGTAGAGAACACAGAATGCGACTCATCCTTGTTTCAAGAACTTTACCCATGTCCAACGACTATAGTCATCAACGATAACTAATCCATACTTCTTTCCACTGATTGAAGCAGTTTTCACTGGTCCAAACAAATCAATGTGTAGAAGTTCTAACGGTCTGGAAGTGGAAACAACATTTTTTGCTTTGAAGGAAGTTTTAGAGAACTTGCCTTTCTGACATGCTTCACAAAGAGCATCTGAAGCAATCTTCAGGTTTGGTAAGCCTCTGACCAATTCAAGCTTATTTAGCTAAGAAATCCTCCTCATGCTAACATGGCCCAAACGTCTATGCCATACTTATTGCTATTCATTAACAGACATTAAGCATTTGACATTCTGTTCACTGAGATCAGAAAGTCTAATCTTGTAAATGTTATTTTTCCTCTTTTCGGTAAAAAAGATTGAGCCGTCTTTCTGACTGACAGCCTTACAAGACTTTTGATTAAAGATAATATCATAACCATTGTCACTAAGCTGACTGGTAGACAATAAGTTATGCATCAAACCATCGACCAGAAGAACATTAGTAATAGAGGGAAGTTTACCATTAACGATAGTTCCAGAGCCAATGATTTTTCCTTTCTCGTTTCCTCCAAAACTAAAGAAGCCTCCAGACTTAAGTTCCAAACTTTGGAATATATGCCTTCTTCACGTCATGTGGCGCGAGCAACCACTGTCCAGGTACAATGATTGGTGTTTCAATTAAGCTGCTAAGGATGTCTCTTCAGAATCATGATCAGATTCTGCTTCTGAGTCTGATGATACTTTGTCTTCGGGTTCTCCAGAGACTTCAGCATCAGAGGTTGTTCCCATCAATGCAACATTAGCTTGTTCTTCTTCAGAATCTTCTTCTTCTGAATCAAAGTCGTCCCAGGTAGCCATAAGTCCTTTCTTGCCTTTGAAATTTTTTTTTTATGCTTTCTGTTTTTCTTGAGCATGTGACATGCATTCTTATAATGACCTGGCTCTTTGCATTCATAGCAAATAACTTCTTTTCCAGAACTCGACTTCCTTTGTCCAAATGTTGAGCCAAAATGACCGACAGTCCTTCTAGCTCCTTTGAACTTTGCTTGGCCATTTTTTCTGTTCTTCCAGAGTCTGTTGAACCATCGGGAAATTAATGAAAGTTCATCATCTTCTGAGTCTTCATCAGAATTTTCTGAGATTTCTTTAGCTTGATAAGCCCTTGACTTTTCAGAGTTAGATTTCAAGGCAACTGACTTTCCTTTCCTTTGAGGTTCATCTCCCTCAAGCTCTATATCATGACTTCTTAAAGAACTAACAAGTTCTTCAGGACTGATACTGTTCAGATCTTTAGATAGTTTCAAGGCAGTTACCATAGGTCTCCACTTCTTAGGAAGGCTTCTGGTGATCTTTTTGACATGGTCAGCAGTTGAGTATCCTTTATCCAGAACCTTGAGTCTTGCGACTAGCATTTGAAACCTTGAAAACATAGTTTCAACTATTTCATCATCCTCCATTCTGAATGCCTCATATTTCTGGATTAGGGCAAGCGCATTTGTCTCCTTAGCTTGAGTGTTTCTTTCATGAGTCATTCTTAGAGAATAAAAAATGGACTTGGCAGCATCTCTGTTTGTTATCTTCTCATACTCAGTATAAGAGATAACATTTAGCAGTATAATTCTTGCCTTGTGATGATTCTTATAATCTTTCTTTTGTTTATCAGTCATAGCACTTCTGGACACTTTTACTCCTGCAGCATTAACAGGATGAGTGTAGCCATCAACAATAAGATCCCAAAGATCTACATCATAGCCAAGAAAGAAACTTTTGATTATATCTTTCCAATAGTTAAACTTGTCACCATCAAAGACTGGTGGTTTGGCACTGTAACGATCTTTCTCTACTAGAATAACGGCGGCCACCATTATTTCTCACACACACACTGGATCGGTATTGAACACGGTTAAGTGTTTGATAAGCTTTTATCACAATCAGAACTGGAGCTTTGATGCCAATTGATGGTGAGAAAAACACAAGAAAGGGGGGATTTAAATTGGGGTTTTCAAAAACAAAAGCTTTTTACTCACTCAATAAAAATCACTGCTAATGAACAACAAAGAGAAATACACTTCAATTTTTATACTGGTTCACTTGAAAATCTCAAAGTTAATCCAGTCCATCCGCCAAGGTGATTTTGCCTTATACCCAAGGCCTTAATCCACTAAAATCAACTGATTACAACTGCACTAGCAACCGCTGGTGACTAACAACCCATAAAGACACTCAGTCTATGTCTTCTCAAGGATTCTGACTAACTGGTCCCTTAAGGAAATACAAACAACAGTTTGATTACAAAGTTGTGTTTACAAAGATTGCTTCTACACAAGTAGGTATAAACAAGTTAAAAGCATAATACGCTTAAAGAAAAGTTTGCACAAATTTAGACAACAGTCTAGTAAATCTTTTTCGTTATTTTGCTTGCTAGCTTGCTTACTTGCTTTCGTGCATGCAATAATTCTTCAAGTCTTCAAGTCTTTATATAGCCAGTAAAAAAGATCCTTTGAATGGTAGTTCTGGTATTCTTCAAGAATGAGCTGGCGACTTGAGTAGTGGTTTGATACAAAGGGGACAAGAATCGTACTACCTCAATTTCCATACTCCACAAAATCCGCTTAGTGGAAGGAATATTGGTTTGTACCATGTACTATTTTTCCCACGTATAAACTTGTTCTTATCTTCTATTCTTCAGTGGCTTCTGGATAAATAGTTGTTTGAAGCATGAGTTAGAAGAGTTGATTTTGCTTGAGTTCAGAAACTTCAATCATCAATCAGAAGCTTGATCACATCAATATCTGACTTGAGATTCTTCAGAGTTTTCAGAACCTTCAGCATTTAATCTTCGGAAGCTTGAGCAGTCTTCAGAAGTGAATTGATCAGAGTCACACGTCAGAAGCAAGAGCCAAGAGAATGTTGCAGCAACAACATACAGTTTTCTTATAAGCTTCTCATTCGTGAGATTGAGCAAAAGCGATTTAGATCAATATATTCAGAAACTTGTATGTTTCACGTTCAAGAGTCATAATCAAAGTTATTTGCTAAAGATACACAATAACAAACCGTTAGGGTACCAAAATTATTCTCACACAAATACTGACTTGTTATCATTAAAACTTAGAGATACAGATGCAGAACCAAATCTTGTTCTAACAATTATGTACCTGCAAATAACAGGAATATTGTTTTCGTTTCTTGTTTGGACAAGTTTGGTTTTTCATTCATAATAAAGAACAAGTGTTGCTCCATTTATTTGAATGATATATTCTATACTACTGCACAAATAACCAATGGACTATGTGTACTTGATCTTGAAATGCCTATTTATAACATTAAAACTAAAAGGATGAAACCTAATGAGTTAAATCCAACTTACCTTTGGCATTTTCGATTAGGCCACATAAATGAGAAACGCATTTCCAAACTCCATAAAGATGGATTTTTGGACTCTTTTGATTATGAATCATATGAGACATGCATATCTTATTTAATTGGAAAAATGACAAAGGCCTCATTCATAGGAAAAGGTGAAAAAGCTAATGATCTTTTGGCCCTCATACATACTGATGTACGTGGACAAATGAATATACCATCCATATGAGGTTTTCAATACGTCATCACATTTACTGATGATTTTAATGGATATGGTTATGTGTATTTAATGAAACACATATCTGAGTCCTTTGAAAAGTTCTAGGAATTCAAGAATGAAGTACAAAACCAACTAGGTAAGAATATTAAAACTCTTCGATCAGATCGAGGCGGTGAATATTTAAGCCTAGAGTTTGATGACCATCTAAAAGAGTGTTGGATTCTATCTCAACTCACTCCTCTTGGAACACCATAATGGAATGGTGTATCTGAGAGAAGAAATTGAACCTTGTTAGACATGCTCCGATTTATGATGAGTCACGCCGATATTCCAAACTCCTTTTGGGGATATGCACTTCAGACAGTAGCTTACACACTTAACCGTGTTCTATCCAAAAAGGTTGAGAAGATACCATATGAGATATAGAGTGGTAAGAAACCACATATGTCTTACATGAAGATTTGGAGTTGTGAAGTTTATGTGAAACGACAAATTTCAACTAAGCTTTAGCCCACATCTGACATATGCTTATTTGTGGGGTATCCTAAAGAAACAAGAGGGTATTACTTCTACAATCCTTCTGAGGGCAAAGTGTTTGTCGCTCGAACTGGAGTTTTCTTGGAAAAGGAATTTATTTCTAAAGGAATCAGTGGGAGGAAAGTAGAGCTTGAAGAAATTCAAGAATCACAAAGCATTGATACACCTATGGAGGAATTAGAGCATGAATCACAAGTAGTTATGGAAAAGCAATCTGCTCAAGTAGAACAAGACCAGCGTAGGTCGAGCCGGATACGTCACCAACCAGAGAGATATGAATATCTTATAACTGATCAAGGTAATGTATTACTCATGGATCAAGATGAGCCTGTAACCTACCAAGAGGCCATAATTGGTCCCGAGTCTGAGAAGTGGCTAGAAGCCATGAAATATGAAATGGATTCCATGTTCACAAACCAGGTTTGGACCTTGGTAGAGCCTCATGTAGGATTTAATCATATAGGATGCAAGTGGGTCTTCAAAAAGAAGACTGACATGGATGGTAAGGTACATAACTATAAGGCAAGACTGGTTGCTAAAGGCTATAAATAAATTCATAGGGTAAACTATGATGAAACCTTTTCACAAGTTGCAATGCTTAAATCTGTTCGAATTTTACTTGTTATCGCTCTATATCATGATTCTGAAATATGGCAGATGGATGTCAAGATTGCTTTCCTTAATGGGAATCTTCTTGGGGATGTGTACATGAAACAACCTGAAGGATTTGACATACCAGAAGAAGCCCAAAAGATATACAAATTAGAACGATTAATCTATGGATTGAAGAAAGCTTCCAGAAGTTGGAATCTTTATTTTGATGAAACTGTAAAATAATATGGATTCATAAAGAATGAAGATGAGCCTTATGTCTACAAGAAGGTTAGTGGGAGCATGATCGTCTTCCTGGTATTATATGTAGATGAGATATTACTCATTGGAAACGATGTCTCTACCTTGTAACAAGTAAAAGTTTGGTTAGGGAAATGCTTTTCTATGAAGGACCTTAGTGAAACAGCCTATATATTAGGAATCAGGGTCTATAGAGATAGATCACAAAAATTTCTTGGCCTAAGTCAGAGTACATACATAGACAAAGTGCTGAGACGCTTTAATATGCATGATTCCATGAAAGGATTCAAACCTATGAAACATGGCTTGTGTCTATCAAAAACATAATCCCCTTCAACTAAGGAAGAAAGGGATCGCATGAATAAGATTCCATATGCATCTACAATAGGATCTATTATGTATGCCATGTTATGTACTCGACCAGATATCTCGTATGCTTTAAGCGCAACGAGTAGGTACCAATATGATCCCAGTGATGCTCATCGGATAGCTGTCAAGAATATCCTTAAGTAATTGAGAAGGACTTAGGACTCATTCTCGGTATATGGAGGTCAGGAAGAGTTTATTGTAATTGGATACACCGATGCTAGCTTCCAGACAGATAAGGATGAATTTTGATCCCAATCTGGTTAAGTGTTTTGCTTAAATGGTGGCGTTGTGAGCTGGAAAAGTTCAAAGCAAGAAATAGTAGTTGATTTTACAACCGAGGCCGAGTTCATTGATGCCTCAAATGCAACAAAAGAAGTTTTTTGGATCAAGAAGTTCATTAGTGAACTTGGCATAGTCCCTAGCATTGTGGATCCCATTGATCTCTATTGTGATAACAATGGTGCTATCGTACAAGCTAAGAAGCCTAGATCTCACCAACGATCCAAGCATATACTTAGGCGTTATCACCTCATTCGAGAGATAATTGACCGGGGAGATTGAAGATATGCAGAGTACCTACACTTGACAATATTGCTGACCCACTAATGAAGCCTCTTGCGTAGCAGAAGCATGATGATCATACTAGATTTATAGGTATTAGGGGTATGCCTGATTGGCTCTAGTGCTAGTGGGAGATTGTTGGTGTAAGCCCTAGAGGCCAATACTATTGGTAATTGTATCAAATTATTTATTAATAAAAGGCATTTCTTTATTATGTTTTTTTTCTCAAAATAATAAAGTCCTTAGAATAGCTAGTCCGTTTAATGAAATATTAACTGTGACTTAATAATGAGATCCCATTAAAAATAAGGACACTAATCTTAAAGTATCTGTAGTCGAGCTTTATTATGAAGTGGGATAACCTTAAAGCATTAATACTATTATGTAGATAGACTGATGATCACATCTCATGGATCGAGGATAAGGAGTTATCAAGTCTTAACATATGTATGGATATTAGGAGTAATATTTATACTGGATTGGCCCGCTATGAGAGTACTACATAAAATGTCATGCAAAGTGTCATAAGTTACTCTTATGGTGATAGTGGTGTATACCACCCTTCGACCTGAAACCACTATGGACCCTAGATGTAGAGTCAAGTAATTTATTCCTGATCTAACATTATCCGTAACTGGATGACCATAAAGAAAATTGATGGGTACTCCACAGAGCATGTTGAGGGACATGAGTGACCTAGATGGAATTTGCCTATTCTGCATAACAGGAAAAATGTCTAAGGCATACCGATTAGAGGAAAAGTAGATGGTAATTCTGAAGGTGTTTCTTCTCTCGTCAAGCCTAAGGATGTTCAACATAAAACCTATGAAATGTTTATCTTGTGAGATATTATTGTTATTATTGGCAACAATCAAGTTATTATTGATATAATAGATGCCTTTAATGATTGTGATACTTCTCCCTTTTAGAATGTGATTGATGTTATTCTAAATGTTGAGATTCTCATCACTGAAACTTGTCCTTATAACCCCATGCATAATGTCCTCACTCACTTTTAACCCCATGCATAATCTCATCACTGAAACTTGTCTTAATAACCCCATGAAAGATGTCACTGAAGATGTTAATGAATATGTTAATGAGGATGAGTTTGTAAGAGAAAAAGTTAACGACAACGAGGTTATCAATGATGAATGTGTTGATGAGATTTGCGTTGTTTAACAATTTCTAAGAAAAGGAAATAAAGTTATTTCTAGCATTGCAGATCATGATATTTAGGAACTTGTCACTAATATATTGCATGACATTGATGACAATGAAAAGATTAACGAGCGTGTTAAAAATGTTAAAACGTCAATCGAATGAAAAATGCTTCAAAAGAACACTCCATATGTTTGTTTTCATCCTAAAGAAAGTAAAATCAAATGGAATTTTGTTTATCATATGAGGATGGCTCTTGATTAAGAACTTTATGTTGAAGCACTAAAGTTTAGTGAAATTATGGTGCTTCTTAGTGATGCTCAATTATTTTAGACAATCCTGAATGTTGGATCTTGTTATCCTAATTTGGCGAGGGAATTTTTGGTTAAACTTCCTATTAGTTCCCTCTCTTCAGTTTGTGGTGTAAATGATGATCTTGTTATTGGTGAGGATGAAATTGGTATTGCTCATGAGTTGCTGAATTGCAGTTACAAATTATTTGTTGGGAAAAATGCCTCTAACATTGTGATACCCATTATTGCTCATCTTTATAAATCTGATCTAATTTTTTTTAAGAAGAAATGTTGAATGTTGCTTGTCCTTCAGTGCCTACGAGAAGTCATATTCTTAAAGGCTTTGATTCATGAGAAGAATAGTCTCATCTTATGCAAAAAAGTGTGGTCTCCCAAATTTGTTGGAGCTTCTTCTTCTCAATATGTTATTGTTGCTACTACAATTTTGGTGTTCTGCTGTGATATGTGGTGTATGTAATCTTTATCTGACATGGAAGATTGTCTATAAGAATTTGTGAAACATCTTGTCTGTTAGCAGGTTCTGCTGCTGGTTTGTATGTTTCTGTAAGGTTTTTATGTTCTAGCCCACTTTATTTGTTTCTCCTCTGATTGTTTAATGGTGGTCCTCTATTATTTGTCTCTTTCAAGCAAATAGGGGGAGAAAATGCACACTTATCTTTAAGGATATTGTTTAAATCTTTGTTTTTGTGCTCTTTATGGTGCATTCTTGAAGAAGTGTTTAATCTATGCTTTGCCTAGAAAATAACTAAAGAGGGAAATTGCTATTAAATTTGGATTGATTTATTTTTATAATAAAAATGGCAAGCAAGATTTCTCGAAAGTTGTTGAGCAAAAATTGGCTCATTTGGTCTTGTGCTTGACTCTAGAGTTTATTACAAGGTTTAGTTCATGTTTGTTTAGTCCAAGATTCCGCTGAAAAAAAGTTTATTGGAAAATTTTTGTAGGCAACTTTTTTATTAACATTAATTAATATTGATCTCATGCGCTTTGGAGAGACTAGCTGCATTCAAGACCTAAACCCTTATAGGCTTTCTAGATGGATCATTGTTGTTATATAAAGAGGCAATCTTCTTGTGAAGACTTAGAACTTTAGAGAAGATTTATACTCTAAAGGAGAGTTTTAGTTGAGTCTTGTTTTTGTAGTTTGTACAATACATTCCTGGGCATTAATTCTAAATCATCTGAATAGAGTTTTAAGTTATATTAAAATCTCATCTTTCATCTTTGTATTGAATAAACACTTGGGATAGAGACAAAGTGAAAGTGAGAGGTGTCTCAGATTCAGGGGGAACCCTGATTGAATTATCATAGGTAGTATTAGGAATGCGGAACTAGACGAAGTGAGTTCATATAAGACCAATTGTACTTCTGACTATTAGGAGTGAAGTCCTTCTTTCTATAGGGAATCCTGAATAGAAATTAACGGGTAGTATTATGAAAAGAGGTATTGAACTAGGAGAGTTAAAATCAAACTAATTTGTACTTTTGACTATTAAGAATGAATTTTCTTTCATTGGGTTAACACCTTTAAGATGTAGGTGCTTTTGCATCAAACAAGGTTACCGATCCCTGTGTTATATATATATATATATATTACTGTTATTCTTTGTGTTACACATTTAACTTGTCGTACACATTGTTACAACATTGTGTTTGACTTCTTGTCAAGAACAGAATTTCAGCGATGCTCATTTTAAAAATAGAGTTCTATTCTTATTGATCTTTATTTCTCCTCGAGACTTAGTGGATGCATTTTCCTCCAACTATGTTAACCTATCTTGGTTGAGATTATTAATTTTGCTCCATATATTAATCTATGTACAAACTCACCAGTAATTGAACATGAGGTTGTTGTGCATCCCTAGAATATTGGGTGTATTCATCGACACAATAATCTTTCGATTTATCTAGCCTAATTTTTAATCCTCATATGATGATATAGTTTTCAAGTTCTACTTGGCTATTCGTACGAGGATATTCTCCTCATGCAAAGCTTTATTTTACTTTTAATTATTAAAGGTATTATATAATTTTATTTTATCTGTGAACCGCATTCCAGCGTCGATTACTACTACTTCTATGATACCAAACCTTACTAAAATGTTTCTTTTGAAGAAATGTATCATGTTGGTTGATGTGATTTGTCTCTATCCATTTGGTGAAATAATCAATTGCGGTCATAGAATAATAGATTTATTTATGGGCTAGGGAAAAGATCATGTGACATTTATTCCCTGTCTAGAAATTGGCGACGACAAAGTGAGAGTAATAAGGTCAGATGCCGTGGTTGGTGGAATTTTCCATGTCGTTGACATTTTTTTCTCACATTTATGAATGATCTTGGCGTCATCTTCCTATATCGTTGGCCAATAATACTGAGCTTCTAACACCTATTTTCTAAACATCATCCTTTAATAAGTTTTCCACTAATACATTTATGTATCTCATGTAATGCGTATTTTAAATTTGCAAGGTCTACTCACTTAAGGAGCGGGGTCGACATGCCTCAATGGTTGAGAGTTCCGAGTATATATTACATGACTGATGTCACCTAACTAGTTTCTTGAGGTTATTCTTTTAGGCTATTAGTGACTACTTCGATACAAACAATGAGGTCATTGATGATTTCACGTATTACTAATTTATGCGTTCATGTTGATAGTGTGTTGGTTAGTTTTAATAAGACATCTGCTCATAATTTTTTTCCTCATGAGATATGGTGGAAAAGACATAATGGCTCAGTTAGTGAACTTGTTCGTCTAACCACCCACTGGACCCTGGTTCGAACCATGTTGGGGTAAAATTTGTTTATATTATTATATGTTATTCAAAACAATGGAGAAATAGAAGAGGATGTTTTATCAGAGGATAGTAAGACAATAGATGTAGTACGAGATAAAATGTTGGAATGTTAAGAATCAAAACGAGAATAAAGTAAGTGCATGAGAGATGATGATGTTTTGTTGGATGTGTGGTAAGACTATACATGATAAGATTAAAGTGACAATATTAGAGAGAGTGTTGGGTAACGCCTATAGTAGGAAATATGGTGGAAATATAAGCTTAGGTGATTTGAGCCTGTATTATGTTATTCAAAACACTAGAGAAATAGAAGGGGATTGTTTTATTAGAGTGTAGTAAGACATGAGATGTTGTACAAGACTAAATACTGGTTGGTTAAGAACCAAAGTAAGAATAATGTAAGCGTATGAAAGATGAAGATATTGTGTTAGATGTATGGTAAAACTATACTTGATAAGATTAAAAATAACAATATTAAAGAGTATTTGGGTAGCATTTATAGTAGGAAATATGGTGGAAAATAAACTTAGGTGATTTGAGCATATAAAGAGAAGACATGTAAATTTTGTGGTAAAGAAAATAACTCAGGTGGAAATGTAGGTTGATGAGTATTTTGACGGTACGAAAAGAAAGGAACCAAACCCCTTACCTAACTCAACACTAATCCGAACTGAATCATGATAACGACTCTGAAAATTATTAGTGAGGGAACTTTGTTAATTGATGCAGGAGGTGATACTTATACACACATGCATAGAGCTGTCAAAATGGGCTACCCGACCCTAAACGGGCCGACCCTGATGGGCTCGGGCTTTTTAGGGCTGGGCCAAAAAAACCCATTTCTAATATGGGCTTGAAAATTACTACCCGAGCCCCGCCCTAGATGGGCTTCGGGCTACCCGGCCCTAAATGGGTTTTTTTTAATAAAAAATAAAAATAAAAATTCCATAATATTTATTATAAAAAAAATTAAAAATTAAATTATTTTAAACATAATACATGCTTATAATATATTTTTAAGTACTATATTATCTTTTATCAATACTATAATGTATTTTTAAATATAATACATATCTAAATTGTATAAAATAATACTCAAATATTTAACATAAGAGAAACTAATAGAATACGATAAGAAGAGTGTTGATTATATTAATGTATAATATTTAAAAGAGAAATATTGAATAGAATATATATAAAATTTAGTGAGGTGAGAAAAATAAATGTGTTATTTTGGAGTAAGATAATATAAGTATTAATATAGTTTTTTAAAATTTATAGTGATATGGGCCTAATGGGCTACCCACGACCCATATGGGGTACCCTAATGGGTAGCGGGCTTTTTAGGAGTGGGGTAAAAAGGCCCTGAAAAATATGAAACTCTAATTTTAAAACTCAAGCCTTATAATTCTTCGGGTTCGGTGGACCGACTCATATGAACTAGTCTATTTTAACGGCTCTACACATGCACACACACTCAAAAAACACACATACTTTTTCTTTGTATGACAATCAACCATCAAACTAAAAAAAAAGAGGACTGAACCAAAAGAACAAGAAAAAAAATTCAAATCATGTCTTTCTCTTTATCTTCACCCTATTTTTTTTCAAGCAGATGTGAGGAAAGTTGTTCCCATCTTAGAATTCATTCTAAAGTATTTGTTATAAACAAATTTTATCACGTGGTAAAATAAAATGTAAAATTTTCGAGATAAAAAACAAAATATTCTTACAAAATCAAAATTTAAATCAAGGAAAAAAAACCTACTACTATTATTTATATTTATATTATATAAAACTCCATTTATTAAATTCAATTTTAGCTAAAATATAGTTTTAGTCCCTCTGTTTTTCAAAATTCACGGTTTTGATCTCTCTATTTTTTTTTTAACAGTTTTGGTCCCCCACCTCAATTTTGACAAAAAAAAAATAATAAACAGTAACTTATCCGTACAAAAAACAGGGGGACCAAAATCGTGAATTTTAAAAAACAGGAGGATTAAAACTGTATTTTAGCCTTAAATTTTAAAAGTAGTAATAAATAACGAGGGGCATTGCGTGGACGTAAAAAGCAATTTCCGTTATGATAAATGAGGAAAAACAAAACTCAATAATTTAATATTAATTTAAAAAGACAAAAAAACAAAAAAGCTAACTCAAAGACATAACAATATTGTTAACAAGTCCAAAACGGGGTTGTCAATAGCCATCAACAAGAACAAGAAAGCTTCTTCTGTACACAAGCTTGTACGTCACAAGTCATTTCTCTCTCAAATACATACACAAGCATAAAGACAAAAACACACATCAAATTTAAATAATAATATTTCCATTTCTTTCATTCATAAATAATTAAATACAACCTAACCCGAGCATGCGCTGTTAATTTTTTTAAGAAAGTTTTTACCATGGTTTTATTCATTTATAGATGACAAAATCAATCTGTCTGTTTTACCTAATTCTTTTTATATTTTGAATCAAAATTTTAAGGTCACACCGTTTAATATATCCGTCACAGTTTTTATATAAGTGAATATTAATTCGAAAAATTGTAATTATTAAATTTAAAAGTTGTAATTTTCGCGGGTCCGTTTTATCCCGCACTCATTTTTATTGGTGTACAAGGTGAATAATGGATGAAAAAAAACAGAATTATATTATAATAGAATGATGGCTACAAAGGATTACAAAATCACTAACTACCACTAGTCTATTTATAAGTTAAAACTAGGACTACAAAAGGCAACAAACAAAATACTAAAATACCCTCTAACAAACTTAATGATTAAGTTTGTAAATATAAATTATTATTTCTAATACCATCCCTTAATTTATATTTCCTCAAAACTAACAACACCAATTCCATCCCTTAAGCGAATAAATTGATCAGTCTTGATAGCCTTCGTCAGAACATCTGCCAACTGTTTCTGGGTGCTACAGTGCTCAACTTCTAACACTCCACTCTGAACCTGATTTCTCAGAAAATGATACTTGGTCTCAATATGCTTGCTTCTCCCATGCAACACTGGGTTTCTGGCAAGATTGATTGCATACTTGTTATCAATCATCATCTTCAGAGGCTTGTTTACCTTGATCTTCAGATCCTGCAGCAAGTTCAGAATCCACACAGTTTGGCATGCAGTAACAGCACCTGCAATATATTCAGCTTCACAGGTTGACAACGCAACAACAGGTTGCTTATTGGAACACCAAGAAATAGGGCCTCCTAGGAACTTGAACAAGTACCCAGAAGTACTTCTTCTATCAACTCTGTCTCCACACCAATCAGAATCTGAATAACTCAGAAGTTCTGATTCAATCTTTCTTCCAGAAGGAAATAACACTCCATACTTCAGAGTTCCCTTGATATACCTCAGAATCTTGACAGCAGCTTGGTAATGGGACCACTTGGGTTTACTCATGAATCTGCTAACCATTTCAACTGCATAGCAAATATCAGGTCTGGTATTACATAGATACCTCAGAGAACCAACCAACTGTTTGAAGGTTGTAGCATCCACATCCTCACCATCAGAATCGGAATCTGGTTTCTGATTTGTATCTGTAGGTGTGATAGCAGCCATACAATTCTGCAGCTTAAATCTCTTCAGAATCTCACGTTTATACTTCAGCTGATGCAAAATGATACCTTTCTCAGAATATCTGAACTCCATCCCTAGAAAGTATGTCATTTTCCAGAGATCAGTCATTTCAAACTCATTCATCAGCACCTTCTTGAACATAGCTAGTTCTTGTTCAGAACTTCCTGTCAGCATCTAAGTCTTGTTTCTTTCTATGGCCTCAAGTTCTTCTTTCATGGCCTTTAGCCAGACCTTCTGCTTGAGAGCCTCTTCCGTACTTACGGGTTCAGAGTCTACTAACATGGCACACTGAATAACTTCTCCTTCAGAATCTACTTCAGTGTCTTATAACATATTAAACTCTTCAAATCTTCTCGGAATGTTTCTGATTCTCTGTGGCCTCTGACCTTGGTCAGAATCTCGTTCAGATGCTTGAACCCCAGAAGTTTCTCCTTCAGAAGTTTCTCCTTCAGAAGCTCTTGCTTCAGAAGGTTGACTTCCTCCAGAACCTTGACCATCTTCAGAGTCTGGCATATTCCCAGAGTCTGAATCACCACCAGAATCTGGATCATCATCAGAATCTGGATCATCAGAGTCACCTTCATCTTCTGAGTCTCCTTCAGAGTCAGAATCACCATCAGTTTCAGAAACTATAGTTCTGACCTTTCTTCAGAAGTTCTCACATCAGAGTCAGATTGAGACTTATTCCAATTCCAAACTTTTGATTCCTTCACAATAACGTCTCTGCTGAATTCAACTTTATTAGTTTCTGGACAATAAAGCTTGTACGCACCTGTACTGTGGTATCCCACCAGTAACATTACTTTGCTTCTATCATCCAGCTTCTGTCTTCTGGCTTCTGAAACATGTTTGTAACACACAGAACCAAAAACCTTCAGATGGCTAACACTTTGCTTATCTCCAATCCATTTCTGAATAGGAATTATTTCCTTCAACTTCTTCGTTGGACATCTGTTGAGCACATATGCTGCGGTGGCAACAGCTTCTCCCCACAAATTGTGAGGAAGCTTCTTCTCCTTCAGCATGCTTCTCATCATATCAAGCAAAGTACAATTTCTTCTTTCAGCAAGATCAGTGTGTTGAGGAGTATAAGGAGCAGTAACCTCATGCTCAATTCCATTCTCCTCACAGAACTTCTGAAACTCTTTGGAGTTATACTCACCCCCACCATCGGTTCTGAGAATCTTCAGAGTCTGACCACTTTAATTCTGAGCCTTCATTCTGAACTTCTTGAATTCGGCAAACACCTCGTGTTTGAACTTAATAAGGGATACCCATGTCATTCTCGTGAATTCATCAACAAATGACACGAAGTATTTATTCCCTCCGATCGATGCTACTGGAAATGGACCACACACATCAGAATGCACTACTCCCAAGACATGTTTTGCTCTTGGAGCTACTTCTGACGCAAATGGCAATCTTGGTTGCTTTCCTTCCATGCACACTTTGCCTGACTTCTCAGGCTTCTTAATTGCAGGAATTCCATGTACCAGCTTCTTCGAATTTAGATGCCCTAAGCTTCTGAAATTTAGATGACCAAATCTTCTGTGCCACAGCTCACTTTCCTCCACAACACTTGTTGCACTGAGACATTCAGAGTCAGAAGTTCTGACATTCACCTTGAATGTTCTATTCCTTCCCTGTTCTGACTCCATAATCAGCTTCTGATTACAGTCGTACAACTTCAGAAGATTGTCCTTCATGGTAACTGAAAAACCTCTCTTTTGTTCAAGGACAAGTAGTAAGATTTTAGATCCGCATCTTTGTTAAATCCGTTTCGTTCCATTCTATTCAATTTTTTCTGCCTTTCATCAAGCAGACCTAAACAAGATGGAAATGTCCGTTTGCCACCCTTATATTCAAATCGAAGAATTTGTTATTACAATTTGGCGATACATAATTTCCAAAAAAAATAATAAATAAAATAAAATATTTAATTAATAAATAATATTGTACGTGGGACCCATTTGAACAGTTTAATTCGGCCGCCAGCTTTGTCGTCTCTCTTGTCTCCGTTTACATCTTCCTTCCCTCCGTCGTTTGACTACACCTTTCTCTCTCTACACCTCTCTCTCTTTCTCTCTCCTCAAACCTCTCTTTCTTATCTTTCTCATTTCTCTCATTCATTCATTCATATCATACCTCATCATATATGTCAATGAATCAATCAATGTGATCGATCTTTCTCACTCTTTCTCTCTTTCCTTTTCACCTTCTCTTCTTCTTCTTAAACCGACAAATCAATCTTACCCTCTTTCTTCACTTCCTTTTGTTCTTCTATGCGGCGCCATAAAGGTTCGGTTATGGTTATTTTTCTCTCTGTTTGAGGATCACTGTTACTTTTGAAGCTTGTTTTTGTTTCCTTCGATTTTGTTTTTTGAATCATTCAGAAAGAGAAAGCATAGACACAACCATGGCTGGAAGTAATGAAGTCAACCTTAATGAATCTAAGGTAACAACTTTTCTTAGTTTTGTGCTTTTTATGTTTTTTTTGCTGTTGTTTCGTGTTCTTACTTTATTTGATTCTTCTATTGTGTGTTCTGTGTTTTTTCATTTTTTTCTTTGTTTGTAGAAGTGATTTGTGGTGTGTTTTTTTATGTTGGGTTTTGGTATTGAAGGGGAAAGTTGTAATCTTTAACATAGATTGGGAAGGATTGTTGTGTATTTGTTGGGGGAATATCTCTGTGTTTGAAGAGATTGTTGTCTCTTTGTTTTTATTATCCTCTCTGGGTTTTGTTGATAATGATGGTCCCTATAATAGGGTTCATTTCAATTTTTATTTTTGTACTTTCTATTTTTTCTTACATGTAGGCCTCTTGGGTTTCTTGTTCTGGTAAGTTGGTAAATTTCAGTTTGATTTTGTCTCCAAAGTTGAAAATTTATCCCCTTTCACTAAATTTTATATGGTTTTTCATGTTTATACTCTCTTTTCATGATCCTTCTTTTCAATAGTTTCTTGCTTTTCTAAGGCTTTATGAGCTTTGATTAGACGATTTGTTTCTATACAAGAACTATACTATCAAATAATATGCATAGTTCAAATGGATAAGCTTTGATTAGATGATTTTTTGACCCTTCTTGTTTAGAAGAACTATAGCGTTGAATGAAATGCTCATTTGATATTGGACAAGGTTCTAATGACATGTTACAATCTGTACAGAGTGTTGTTCCTCTCAATACTTGGGTGCTTATCTCCAATTTCAAGCTAGCTTACAATCTTCTAAGACGATCGGATGGAACATTCAATAGAGAGTTGGCTGAGTTTCTCGACCGCAAGGTCCCGGCCAATACGATTCCTGTTGACGGAGTATTCTCTTTCGATCATGTCGATCGGAATACAGGACTTTTTAGTAGGGTTTATCAACCTGCTCCCGAGAATGTTACTACTTGGGGCATTATAGAGCTAGAAAAGCCTTTGAGCACAACTGAGATTGTTCCTGTTATAATTTTCTTCCATGGTGGAAGCTTCTCTCATTCCTCAGCTAATAGTGCTATATACGACACTTTCTGTCGTCGCCTTGTGAGCATGTGTAAGGCTGTTGTTGTTTCTGTAAACTACCGAAGATCGCCCGAGAATCGGTTCCCATGTGCTTATGAAGACGGTTGGAATGCTCTTAATTGGGTTAAATCAAGGACATGGCTTCAAAGTGGAAAAGATTCTAAGGTTTATGTCTACATGGCAGGGGATAGTTCCGGTGGTAACATTGCTCATCATGTCGCGGTGAGAGCTGCCGAGGAAGATGTCGAGGTACTAGGCAACATTCTTCTCCATCCTCTCTTTGGCGGGCAGAAGCGTACGGAATCAGAGAAGAAACTGGATGGAAAATATTTCGTGAGGTTGCAAGATCGCGATTGGTATTGGAGAGCTTTTCTACCCGAAGGAGAAGATAGAGACCACCCTGCTTGCAATCCTTTTGGACCTAATGGTAAAAGCCTCGAAGGACTCAAGTTCGCCAAAAGCCTTGTTTGTGTGGCTGGTTTGGATCTTCTACAAGATTGGCAATTGGAATATGTGGAAGGTCTCAAGAATTATGACCAAGATGTTAAACTTCTTTACCTAAAGGAAGCAACTATTGGTTTCTACTTCTTGCCTAATAATGATCATTTCTATTGCCTCATGAACGAGATAAACGCGTTCGTGCATCCTAACTGTTGATAAACCACTACTACTTCTACTACTACTACTACTTAACCATACATGACTAAAAGCCTGACTTGTATTTTTTATGTCCCTACTTTACAGTGGTGGTGTGTAGTTATTATAATATTATGTAGTGTTGTTACTCACTATTTTAACATCTATGGTGGTAAATATGAGCTTTCTGTTATCCGCAGACTACTTGTTGGTGCACTCTGCCTATATCTTTTGAAGGGTAGCACCGGTTTCTGCATCTGAGGTACCGAAGTTTGGTTGTGCCACCGTACTCAAAGCTTGTCCAAATTTACTTGTTCGACCTCAAAAGGAGGAGGAGAGATACAAGACATAGGGCATGGTTGATGAATTTGATTAAGTGAGTGTTTTTATGTTGTATAACTATTATATAGAGTGGGAACTTTTGAGTATAGCCCATCCTGTTATGAACTTGTATGTTTTTTATATAGTAATATAAGTGTCTTGTTTGTTTGGTTTTTTAGTTTTTCGGTTTTATCTTTGTCCAAAATGCCCAAGTTGTAGCGTTCTTTGTTGTATTTTCAGTTTCTTAACACAGAAGTTACATATGTATTTGGTTTTGTTGATGGATTCAACCTATAGAGAAATGTTGGTAACCAAGATTAGTAATCACTAGTTAAAATGATGAATTTGAGTTATTCTATGGTTTTTTTCATCTCTATTTAAAATGACTACATCTCATTATAGATGCAACCTAAGATTCAGTTGAAAAGGTTGACACCAAATGTCCAATGTGGAAAAGAGATGTGTTTTCTTGTCATGCGTGATCTTTAATCATTTGTTAGAAAGGAATAATGGAACATGTAATAGAACATGACAGGGGTGGGTAGGATAGGAGGACAATCCTTAGTCCTTTGTTCATTCATTACCTTAAAGTCAAATCCCATCCACCAAAAGGACAAGATGCTTTCACAGAAGAGTGTTCACCAAGACCAAGAGTATGAATCATAAATTTCTCCATCTTTCAACCACAACTAGGTTAATCCTTTTTCTCATTGTTTTTGTCACTTGTTCAATTTTTGACCAAGAAATTCATCTCTACAATTATGCTCAGAATATTGAATATGTACCCTAAAAAAAGTACAATGGATAAACTTCATGAAATGCATTGTGATTCAAATCTATCAAGAATATAGTTTCCATGAGTCTCTTTTTTCCTTTAAGCAAAAAGCTTCATTGAAAAATATTTAAAAAAAAAACATTAACTTTATTCTATTCTATCCTATTCTACATTGTTATTCCATTTCATCATATAGTAGTAAAACTATTATTATTTTTCTTTATTCTGACTAGTATTCATGAACAGCTAAGCTTTGACAAAGACATGAAACTCTTGTCTTTTAGTACTATTGATTTTCTTGGGATACTTATCTACTTTGTTTTTTTGGGAGCTTTTGTATAACAACACAACAAACTTATTCAAATTAGGCACAAAGACTTTTGTTACAACTTTGAAGTTTGTTGTTTTTTTTTTCTACTTTATTATGATTTATGAATAGTTCTTGGTATATAATCGGTTTGTCTTTTAAAAAATATTCCCTAATACGACAGAGAATGGAGTCATTATCAATAAATGGGGTTTCTTTAATTTGGATTATGGACAAAACTTGATTTGTTATGCTTGGTAGTACTTTGCTTTATTGTTTAGTTAATTAAAAATATTTGATGGGTCATTACTTGTGTTATGCGCATTCACACCACACCAACAATGGTACCATTATGAGGAATCTTCTACTCAAGTGTGTCGTTAGTGACTAATTTTATATGACTATATTGTATTAATACTTAAATCATAAGTATAGTTTTTCCACCTCATGTTTGCTACCTACTTTCAGCTTTATGCTTTCAACTTAAATCCGTTTTTGCATAGTTGGGTTCTCACGGGAGAAATGAAAAAGGTGAAAGAATATCAAGACGTTAGTGTTGAAAACTAAAATAAAATTTAACCATTCATTATTTTGTAGTCTATTATAGAAGTGGAAAATAAATATTGTTAAGGAGAATAAAATCATTGGTTTTGAACATCTCCTTAAATTGACGCGTTTGGTTGGGTCAAGTGCATATATTTGTTAATAAAAAAATGGATGACGTGGAGGCAGAACAATCTTAATAAGAATATTTGTAATTTAAAATTAAGTAATGAAAAAGTGATATTAGTTGTCATTATAAATATCATTGATTGAATGATAATCCACTGCAATATACTTGATACATTTATGAAAAATAGAATTTGTTATGATTTAATTAAATTCCTGTTAAAGATTTAAAAACTCTTGTTTTTTTTTTTTTGTTTTTGTTTTTTTTTTGAGATTAATGAAAAGTTAAAAAGAAGTTTTTTTAATGCACCACATATATTACTTAGACATTAAGTGAATATATTTAAATGTTTCGAGATTTCAGAAATGCATCTCCGGACGTATATTGAAACGTTAAATGATTCGAAGATGCATTTCCGTAATTTTAAAAGTCATACTCTGATAGATATTTTACACATATATTGCTTCAGAGATGCATCTTTGTTTATTTTACGGATATACATTTTTGTAACCTATCAGAACAAAATAGTTCATGTGATGTTTTGTTTATGTTTACTTAAATGAAGATTTATAAGCATTATGTACTATGTTATGTGACGAGATTTAAACCATTAAATTGATATGTAAAAAATGACGTATATAAATTCAGATAGTCCAAAAATGTCATATATAATTAAAGTCGAAAACAAACATAAAGTAGCATAAGGTGAAAATAAAATACAATATATAATGAATCCAAAGTACAACTACTATATACTACTGCACTACTGTGTATGTTGGACTACATCTCATCTGCCTCCTCTGGCTCCTCTACCTCCCCGGGTTCCTCGGCCATAAATCCCCTCGTCCTCAGTTGCTGTCTCCGGTACATCAATGTCCCTCATGCCTCTATCATGATGGCGTCTAGGACCTGCCTCACACCAGACCCATAAGGGAAGATACCTCTGTCAATGCCTGCCTGCGCAATCTCCACTATGCGACGACATCTAAGCAAGACATCCTCAGCATAATCTAACTATTCATGCTCCACCTCTAGTATCTCCTGATGAGCTGACCTCAGTGGATCTCCTAGAGCAGCTTGCACCATATACGAATGTGACACCCTGAAGAACCACTTGATGTTGAAGGTGGTACACAAAAAGTGGGAGTTTGAATTATGTTTCGTGTTTTCTTTAATGTAACTTCTGATCAGAGTTTCAGAATTAGAACTGGTGTTCAGATTCTATTTTAATTCATTGGTAGCGGATATAACAGAAGTAAACAAATAACAGTAGAAGACACAAAAGATTTATCCTGGTTCCTCCTCTAAATGAGAGTACTTCAGTCCCCTTTCCTCACAAGAGATTTTCATTATAACCACTTCATGATTACAATCGCTTATGCTTCTGCATAAGTCTTTTACACTTGCTCAGACCAACTGTCTGAGACTTTCTTGTTTAGAGCACATGTCTAAGACTTTCCTTGCTCACACCCTCTGACCGAGCCAACTGCTCCAAAGGTCTTCTGGTTGAGACTTACCCTTGCATAGAGCACATATCTAAGACTTCTGCTCACATCCTCTGACCGAACCACCTGCTCTTTTGGCCATCCAGACTGAGACTTCCTTGTTCAAGCAGCACTTGAGACTTCCTGCTCACGCCCCTCAGACAGAGACTTTCCCTTGCTCAATCAGATTAGATAAATAAGACTTTCATAGCTTAAGCACTTAAGCAATGAGACTTACGCGGCTCAAGCATCTTGGCTTAAGACTTGTTGCTTGAATCCCAACGAGACAAGACTTTTGCTCAAGCACATAGCAAGAGACTTTGATCTAAACTACTGAAGGCTCAGCAGAATAGAGAACAAGGTGTAGATGATACAAGCATCAGAGGTACGGGAAATCACAATAACAAAGACCTAAAGCTCTCAAGATTTATAAGATATTCAAGGGTAAAAAATCTTAAGGCTTTTACAATTACAACCTACAACAGAAATTATACATATTACAATAGAGTTGATAATTGCTTGATCTTGCTACTCCTTCGTCTGGAGAATCCTTATTAAAATTCAAACTTGAATCTTCAGCCATATTTATAGCCTTTGCATAAACTAGCCGTTGAAGAGGTAACTTGATCAAGTGTCTTTGCCTTTACTTCATAGTACAAGAGACGTTGAAGATGGATGCATAACAGATTCTGAATCTAGTGTGTAACACGTTTAACCTTTGAGTCTTCAAGAGGTTCTGTACTGATAGATCCGTTGAGAGCAGATATCTGTAGAACATGCCAAACTTTCTTGAGCCTTGCAATCTTGTAGACTCTAGCTGATAAGACAATATAGCTGGCTTTATGCAGTACAGACAACTACAACTTGATCACCAACTCTGAATGGTACCAGATGCTGATATAAAATTACTAAGTGTAGTAACTCGTCTGAATGCTGAGGTCTTCAGCTCAGAGTCTGCGCCAAGCCATACTAGAAATTGTTCTTCAGACTCTGCCACCAGAAGCTAGCATTGAAGCAACGCCCAAGTGTGTTTAAGTAAAACAGATTCTGATTATTTATGTACAAGAACAAGAACCTGCATAAATAAAACACACATCAAATAAACCATTGTTCTTTCAATACTTTTGTTATCATCAAAACTAAAAGAGAATATGTCATGAACAAATCTAGTTCTAACAATCTCCCCTTTTTTGATGATGACAAATACAAGTATATAAAGGACAATATTGGGCATTTAATTTTCTATGCAACAATAGGGTATGAGGTTTGTAAGCTTCCCCTGAGTCTGATAGTCCACAACTGAGTTCTATTGACTCTAACACCAAGAACTATTTTTTAAGAAAAAATAAATCAGTTTTCTTAGTAACATCAGGGTCCGAGGTTTGCAAGCTCCCCCTGAGTCAAACAGTTTCAAGGTTGAGGTTTGTAAGATTCCCGTCAGTTCCATATTTAAGAAAACCAAAATAACAATATCTTAACTTTCTTTGGAAACATCAGAATGCGAGGTTTGTAAACTCCTTCTGAGTCTGATAGACTAAGTCTATGGTTTGTAAGCTCTTACTCAGCACTATGTACAAGAAAGTTAAAATATGTTGCCCTTTTAACTTCCTTTGGCAACACTAAAATACGAGGTTTGTAAGTTCCTTTTGAGTCTGATAGACTAAGTCTGAGGTTTGTAAGCTCTTACTTAGTTCTATATACAAGGAAGTTAAAATATTCCCTGGGCTAGGTAACAAAAACAGAAAGTAAGTGACAAGAAAATAAATGACCAATATGTACAACTGAATGGGTACTCAATGGGTTCAGTTTCCACTTAAATACTTACTATTATTTCTCCCCCTTTTGTCGCGTCAAAAAGAAAGAAATAAAAGAAGGAAAAAGAAGAAAATAAGGAAAGGAAAATAATTTCCACTAATTAATGCAATTCAGATCATCATTACTTGATCAGTTTCTAAGAGGAAAAGTAATCAAGTAGCAAGGGCCATTGAGGATTGTGCAAACTAGTTAATGGTCAAAAACAGTCTCAAGAATCAGGAAAGAGATCTTATTCCAATGATTAGGATACTCAGAAACTACAATAAAAAGGACCAACACCTAGTTCATTTTAAACAACATCTTCAAGAGTAATGGAGTCATGAGTTGAGAGCAACAAGAAATCCGTGGTAGCAGAGATCTCAAAGCGTCCAACAAGACGAAAAATCCAAAAACGTCAGAAACAAGTTGTTTCTGCATCATCCACTACTGACTCTGTGCTTCTTACAAAACCTACTTCAGATGAGGCAACATCAGCAGCTCCAAAACAGCCCTACAAGAAGGATCCTTCAGAAGCTGCTACGAGACCACGAAGAAATATCATGAAGAGAACAAGAAGGAAGAGGCTCAACGAGATATTTAACCAGCTTGCGGTTCTAGAGCCAGAAATGGAAGATATTGTAGAATACGAACCAAATGTTGATTATGGTAGCTACTAATTTTGTAGAAAAGAATGAAATAGAACCATATGATTCTAGGTCAATCCATTTTCCTTTTAGGAATATTTTGTAATCCATTGACAAGATTAATGAAAGATGTTTTGAGCAAATTATTTATTTACATAATATGCAACAATCATCCAATTAACCTAGAGACTTTCTGAATGAGCATTAGCAAAGTGAAACTGACAACACAAACATCAGTAAAACTAATCAAACATTAACTCATATATGTTCAAAGAATCTTAAATAGGTTAGACTGCAAGATAACATTTCCAAGAGTTATTATTAGAGTACTGATAAGACTTATCCAATACTTAAATAATATTAAACTCAAGACAATGTATGTAACACGTTTATAAAAAGGACGCAAGTAAGCTTTCTTCCATCATCACTTAATCCCTAAAACACCAAGATGTACAAGCAAAAGCAAATCTGGGTTCCAAAGAGAGATTTCAGGAAGGTAGCATTACTGAATGCAGCAACTCAAGCAAACCAATGCAAAGCAACAACTGAAGGATCTGCAAACAAGAAGACAACTTCAGAAGTGCTCTCCTCTTCAGCATCCTTTGTGAAGACACACGAAAGAAGAAGATCTTCTGGATCCAGACGCAGAAAACAACTGAAAAAGGAGGCTTTGAAGTTTGCTAAGGAAGAATGGCAATATTTCTTAGATAATATGGACATGTCAGATGATCCTAGGGAATTCTTTATGGCCATCCCAACAGACTAGGAAATCCAATTGTCTTGTAATAACTTCCTTTCCATTACTGAAATAAGTTGTAAATATTGAGTACTTTTACCTATTTATTTTAGATTCTCATGAACAACATAGAATAAATATTCAATAGTTTAAAATTGAACACAAGCATGAACAAACTCTGAATTAATAATAAGAAGCTTAATACAGAGATTTCAACATGATACAAAGCATAACTATGCAAAAATCTAACATCAGAATCTTTCATAGATAGCTTCTAACTTATCTCTCCAAATCTTAGAAGAACTATCCTCGGAACTTATGTTAACCCCCTGCTGAACAAGTATTTCAGAAATAACTCGTCCATAAGGAATGGAGAAGGTCTTTCCCTTTTGAAAAGAAGAAAGAGACCTCTTTAGATGATCAAAGATAACTTGAGGAAGATCAATCTTCAAATCTGAATTAAGAAGTAGAAGCAGATCTTTTTCAATAAGGTCCACTTGGTCTAAATCCTTATCCTTAGGAAGTAAGTTTGAATTCAGAATCTGATTCCAAACAACAACATCAGGAAGAAGATTTGAGACCTCTGATGTATTATATGGGTCTACAAAGATACGCCAAGTAGGAAGATAGTGTTCCCAAATAAAAGTTCCTGGGATTTCTCCAATCTCCTCACAATTGATTACATTTGCAATCGCTTTAGAGGTTACTATAATAGAAACACCAGTTACTCTAGACAGAATAACATACTCAGAATTCAACTCAACAATGGAGGCATTATTCCAAAACTTTTTGACAAGACTTGGATAAGTGAAACCACAGAGCATCTCAAAGTAGCTATTCCAACCTTGTTTAGACACAGTCTTCTAGAAGTTGAAACTAATCTTAAGCAACTCATCAAAATCCATAAACTTTTCATTGATGACAACCAGCTGATCAAAGGAGAATGAACTGAGGAACTCATCTTACGTTTGGTTTGATCAACACATAAATAAGAAGAAAAGAAGAAGAAGAATTGAACAAGAATCCTACAAGAATAAGAATCCTGTCAAAAAAAGGACACGATGATGTTACACAAGACAGAGAATAGTAACAACAAGTACCAAAAGAGAGAACATCATTACCCAGGGGTTCTTATCCTGCAAATGTTTCAATTCCACAACATGAATTTCCCCTTTATGAAAATTTAAGCATTATATAAGTTTTTGGAAAACTTTTTACTTAAACTGTTATATCATACATAAAGAATCTTCTTCTGAATCTCAAAAACTGACAACTTTTAGAAGGTATCATCCATCAGAGTCTAGTAGATCTAGACTAAGATACAAATATCATCTGTCAGTTACAATACTCTAAGATTCTATTCAGAACTGGCACTTCATCTTGAAACTAGAGTCATGAGTGATAGATGAACATTGAATTGAATTCTAGACAGCTAACACACAGCAGTAACGACAAAGAAGGTGAAGAAACTATTTCCATAAATAAGATCACCATCTGGCTTAATAAGACATTTAGTATAGACAAACACAACAGAGTTTCCTCTTAAAGATTTCTGAAGTTCTTCTTTTCAAAAGAACTTCTCTAGAAGTCTAACAGAAACTTTGTATTTAAATCTATACAAATGTTTCATTGAATCAAAAGATTAACCAGAAAAGAACAAGCATACCATTTTTTTGTTGGCCAGACTCAATTCAGTATTCAGACTTGACCAATAGAGTCTGAACACGGCTTTGAGGGGATTCTGATTCAATGGTTGTCAAACCATTGATTCCACTACTCTCACCAAATTCAGTACCACCAGTACTTGAATCTGGGATGTTGGCTCTTCCTCCAATAAATGTTGTAAACAACTTTATGGAAGATGCATATGCTTCTTTCCTTGATATCTGTAGCAGATACATTATGATGCTCATATTTCTATAAGACCATACATGTAAGTACAAACAAACTCTTCTTTACCTTATGTCTCAATCTAATAGCAAAATCATAAGTCACTCCAGAGTATAAGTCTAGGATGAGATATGATATGAACATAATCTTGTTTTAAGCAGAGTCACTAATCTCATAGTCTAGGATTAAATCTTTTGACTCTGAAATCATTGACAAGCTCAGAACCAGATGGTGTTAGCTATCATAGATTGACACAAAGCAAATCAAAATACTATCTTAGAACGACTGACAGAACTCAAGCAGAAATTGAAGACTTCTCATAGAAATGTCTTTTAAAATAATTTCCATGATGATCCTCAATCAAGAAGCAATGAAGTTTCTTAAGATATCACCTTAAAGAACATACTCCACATTATCAAATATTTTGAAGCAAGGTAGATTTGACAACATCTCTTGCTCTTCAATACTTGATTTTTATTTCAGAACACAAATGCTTCTTTTAATCTGTATCCTGTACTAATATTAGCTTAAAAAGTTTAGACATTAAAGAGCATCTGATATTAGGTTCTGGTAGTGTTTCTTCTTGCTTTCAAATATGGGAAATCAGTTGAAATAGAAGTATTTCAGAAGCTTCTGAAGTTACTTTTCTATCAACAGATATCACAATCCATTCAGCCAGTATGGAAGTTCTTCTGACAAGAAACCTAAGTCTCTCATCATCAGTCATTCCAAGGAACTAAGCTTTATTGAGAAAGTGATCTGTTGAATAGTCTTTCATCATCTAACTCCATTTCTTTCCTTTGAAGACTGCAAGACAAATCTTTAAAACACGGCAGATTCAAGTAGTAAACTTCCTGAATAACTGTGACTTTAGATTTAAGTCAAAGAGCAATCTTCTCAGAATTTGCTTGAAAAGACTATATGAAGTGTAACAGCTCAAGCTTCAAAACTGATCCCCACAAATCCAAGCACAAGAATTCAAAGATTGTCTAAACATCAAACACATAAATGATGTTAATATACTCAGAAGTGAGATAGAGCATCTAATAGAATGCAACTACCTCTAAAGATATTCAATATGCATCTTCTGAGCTGGTGAAAGAGATTTTCAAGATGATCATATTTGCATCATCAACTTCTATAGTAATACCTCTTTCAAGGATATTTTATAGACCTTCGGCAACCCTTTATTAAGACCAATGAGTTAAAAATATGTTTATCTTTTCCACCATTTAAATTTAGGGGAATCATCCTTTGAATATGGTAGGAAAAGCCGTATGATATTTTTCATGTGGCACTTGATTCCTTCTTGAAGAAGAATTATACTTTTCTTATTGGATCATTATCTATGCCACTGTTAAATGTTAAGCACAGACCATGCTTTGATACCAATTGAAGGTGTGAAAAGTACACAAGAAGGGGGGGGGGGTTGAATTGTATTTCACATTTTCTTTAATTTAACTCCTGATTAGAGTTTTAGAATCAGAACTGGTGTTCGGATTTTGTTTTAATTCATTGGCAGCGGATATAACAGAAATAAATAAATAACACCAGAAGACACAAAATATTTATCCTGGTTCCTCCTCTAAATGAGAGTACTTTAGTCCCTTGCCTCACAAGATATTTTCATTATAACCACTTCATGATTACAATCGCTTATGCTTCTGCATAAGTCTTTTACACTTGCTCAGACCAACTGTCTGAGACTTTCTGTCATACCCCAAATATTGACCACTAAGATTTCCCATCATGGTGCAAGTCATCATCATAATATGGATGGGCCATCATACCTCATTAGTCTCCCCAAAGATGGGTGAGCATCCACTACAACAATAATTAGGGTTTCAAGCCCTCTCAGAGCTCTTAGACAAAGGATCAATCAAGGAATGACATGATCTTCAACTTGTCTAACCTCTCAAACATCCACAATGGATCAAGAGGACTCCTACATCAAGAATCAAGCACAAGGTTGCAGCATTCAGAGTGGATTAAGCCTCAAGATCGCCAGTGTCACCAAATTAGGGTTTTGGTCGACCAGGGTCTCCAGATGAAAATTTTCCTCTGGGCATGAGCCAATACTTCAAAACATATCCTAAGATACTCCAAGGGACCTCATGGACCCAATCATCAAGTCAATTTAACCTCAGGGGATGCATTCACTAAAAAAAACAGGAATCAGGGTTTCTTGACCTAATTATCCCCTAAGTCGACTTTTGGGACAAATCATGAGCCAAGACCTCAAGACATGATTTGAGGGTCTCTAATAAACTACATTGATCCATTCACAACAATGTATTGATCCAAGAAGCTTGATCAACAAGTTTCATTTTCATCTGAACCACAATTAGGGTTTTGAAGGAAAAGTCAACTGTATCTTTGGCTTTTGACCAGGACATGCTCCCAAACCCTAGGACATGATTCAATACATCCTATAACACCTATGAAATCAATCCATCAAGTTTGATTTAGGTCAAGGACTTGATTTCATAGAGGATTGCACAGTTGGAGTTCATCTGATAAAAAGTCAACTGTGCCCAAAAGTCAAAGTTTGACATTTTGATTTTTTGATCAATTATGGTTCCATAACCCTAAAATGATGTTAATGTGTGATTTGAATCAACATTCATCAAGAAAAACCAAAGAAAGTGGGATAACTTGTAAAAGGGGTAACCATAAAAACTTAGAAATTTTCTAAGTTATGGAACAAAGTGGCTAGGGTGCCAACTTCCAAGGATCATAACTTGAGATCCAAGCAACCATTTGGGCTGATCCAAAGATAAATTTGTAGCTCTCATGGCATACTTTAAAAATGTCAGCTACACCTCATTCCAATTCATCATGGATTTTGAGTTATGGTTGGACCAAAATGGTTGAAAACATGAAATGTCACTTTTTCCAACACTTAGTGAAATTTTCACTAAGTCAAAATCTGCCTTCACTTTTTCCAAAATGTAAGGGAATTTTTCACTTGGATCCAAAAAGTGACAAGACAAACTATGATCACACATATGTTGTATCATATGAGAGCTTTCCAAAATGGCCAAGAACTCCATGAAATTCCATTTGAGCTAAGAGTTATGACAGTGGCAATATGCCTTGCTGCAACTGTCAAAACAAGGAAGATTTGTGTATTTTGCTCGATTTGAGCAATTTGTGCAAATGAAAAGCATGCTTATCCATCTGAACACCTCAGGGAAGAACCAAGGAGGGACAGACACTGATCTATAAGCCTCTCAAGTCCTTGGAACTAAAAATAGCATGTCAAACCTACAAAACCCTAAAGAGGGGACAAAACTCCAATTTTGTTTTGGAGCATTCAATGGGTGCACCAAGGTGGCATGAACTGAACCATTTACAACTGAATGAGTCAAGGATGATCTCTGAACTAGGGGACCAGCAGCCTGTGCCCTAACCTCTAGTCAATGGCTAGAGGAGACTTGAGATTCTAAAATATAACCATTGGCCAAACCTCTGCTGCAGTTGCCATTCACTATTGCAGCCAAAACAAACTTGTTCTACTATAAATATAGCTCATTTGTGCTCAGTTTAAGTACACCAAAACACTACAACACTTGCTTTCCTCAAAATCTCTTTCTCTAGGCAAAAATGCCTTCTTTAGCAAGGTAACTCTGAGTTTTTGAGTTAGAGAGCAATTTTATCACAGCTCATGATCCAAACACATCCAATATGTCATATCTAAGCTGTCCAAACTCTCACAAGTGACCTGTAACACCAAAATCCCAAAGTCCCCTCTCAAAACCTCAAAATAGGGCTTTTTTGCATTTTTCAAGCCATGTCTTGATTCAGTCACTTTTAAAACCAGATAAAACCTCAAACACACTCCAAATATCATCCTTGAACTGTCCCAAATGGTTCCACGCATCTGGAATTCAATTTGAGTGAGTTGTTATTTTGGCCACTTTTGCAAGAAATGGCCAATTTCCATTCCTGAGGTTTCCAGCTGATTCCAATCATCCTAAAAGCTTCTAAGGGATAATTTGAGAGTGTTCAAAGCATCAAAACATTTCTAGAACAAGGCACTTGACAGATTGCCCAAAAAGCTCCTAAAGAGGTAAGCATCTCAACTTGAACTCTCTAAAATATGCCTTGCTTTGAGGTCCACTGATCATGCATCTCTTATACATGTTATATGTGTTGTGTTTGCACCAATTTATCATGTAATTCATGCCTGTACCAAGAGGTAGCTAAGAAAATGCATATTATGTCCTATTTCAAAATCACTATCAGGTTTTGAGGAGGATTGATTTTCTGGAAAAACCACCACCACCATTGGACTCCTTGGGAAATTCGAGGCCAGATGCATATAAATTTTGTCTCCATCCATGGAGAAATGAGGAAGTTATGGCCTTCACGTTTCTAACCAAAAGCCTTGCCTCGCCTTGGCCAGGCCAAGAACAAGGCAAGCCTTGTATATTTGTGGCCGGGGTTTGATACACAGATGTATCACCACCCCAGCGGTAAGGCGCACACACTGTACACAAGAGGTCTGGGGTTCGAATCCCCCTCGCCCCAGATCCTCTTTTTTACCACTTTTTCATATTTTATTATTTTTCTTATTATTTTTAATGATTTGAAAAATTAATAACTTCCTCAATTTTAATTATTTTTTATTGGTTCTTTTTGCAAAAAATCACAAAAATGTTGAAATATTTTATTCCACAAAAAAAATCAAATTTATATTATTTATTTAATATAGTTGGTCTTTTTATGAATAAATTCATTTTTAATTGTTTTTAAACATTTAAAAGTGAATATTTATTTTGAAAATCAAAACCAAATGAGTTCTAAATCATCTTGTGATTAAAACCTCATTTTTTAAACCTTAACCAAAAATCACAAGTTGTTTATTCAAGCTTATTTGGTGTTTTATCATTTTTAATTGATTTTCTTTGAGAATTTACTTTTAAAAATAACAAAATTAGGGTTTCTTTGATTTTCACCCTTATCAATCATTTTCATAAACTCTTTGGGCCTCTAATAGAGTGTAAGACCCAATCCCCTTTTAACCAAAACCTTTTTGGGCCTCAGATATTGTATAAGTCCCTTTGCGTTAAAAGAAAAATTTCGGCGCAATCGCCAGTTTAAAAATAAAAAACAACTGGGCCTACCCTCGTGTTATAAGCCCCATTTATTTTCTTTGGGCCTCAAATAGAGTGTAAGACCCAACCCATTTTTTGAAAACCAAAATAATTTGGGCCTCAGTCATTGTATAAGACCCACTGTGTTTTCAAAAACCTCGGCACGATCGCCGTTTTCAAACAAATCATCTGGGCCTCTCCTTGAGCTGTAAGCCCCATCACTTGTACAAAAATAAACTTTGGGCCTCTAATAGAGTGTAAGACCCATCCCCTTGTACATAAAAACTTTGTGGGCCTCACATATTGTATAAGTCTCTCTGTACAGTTTTCAAAACAACGGTGCAATCATCGTTAAAACTTGGGCCTCTCCTTGAGCTGTAAGCCCCAACAATATTTTCAAAGCACTTTCTCCTTTAATGTTGAATTCAAATATATATTGTTATCAAAACTTTCTTTGTTGAAAAACTAACAAAACAGCATGGAAGCTCTACAACGGGTAAGTGTTTATCCGCTTTCATTTACTGCTTTCATATATAACTGTATTGTGGGGCTGTTTCACTGTAAGTCTTCTTTCACATCCTTTTATATACTTGTCAAATATAAACTGTGTAATACTAGTATAGCTATTTAGAGTTTTCCCCGGCAACTATGTCTAGCACTAGGTAAAGCCTTGCTGGTCACTCTTAAATACAAACAAAACTAGATCCCCCATAGGATTCCAGACACAGTCTTCCCATCTCTTGGGGTTAAACAATATGGAACAAAGAGAAAGGCATTATTCTCGGTGAACCTTTTCTCAGACTGTCACTCTTAGAAATTGTCAAAGAAACTCTACTCCCTAGAGTTTATCTATTCTCCGTGAATAGCATCTCTTGAGTTTCTTCCAAATTCTAGAACTTTCCTGGAATGATTTCTTCTCAGTGAATTGCATTTCTTGAACTTCTCTTGGTTTAGGGACCCACAGGCTTCCTAAAAGCATCTCGCCTCCTCTTGGGCATTGTACAAGGACCCTTCGACTTCTTAGAAGTACTCATGCCTCCTCTTGCGCTTAATACAAGGACCCCGACGACCTCTTAATGGTATAAGACAGAACTTAGTCATCCTTTGATAGAGCAGTCTTTCCAGCGTCAAAACTCCAGCCACTTTAGGGTTGATACTCATCCCTTAATACCCGTGCCTCCTCTTGGGCATTGTACAATAGATAAAACTCTAGATTTAGACAGTCTAAACCCCCTTTAGTCTTAAAGACATTCTCAAGTTCCTTTCAAACATAGGAAAAAGCACTGATCACTCTGAAACTGGGTCTCTCTCATGAGAGTTCCCCACCCTTGGGCCTACCTATGGATCTAATCCTCGGCAGTAAGATAGCCTCCTCTTGGGCTTTGTACTAATGACTCTCCCCCGCGGAAGTAACCTTTTCAGACTCTCTTGTTGAGTCAGTCTTCCTTTTAGCCTCCGTCTTGGGCTTGGTACAAGACATATAAAAAACCACTCTCTTGTTGAGTATAAACGATTCTCTTGTTGAGTAAACTTTTAGCCTCCGCCTTGGGCTTCATACAAGACACATCTAAAACACTCTCTTGTTGAGTATAAAAGACTCTCTTGTTGAGTCGATCTCTTTTTAGCCTCTATCTCGGGCTTTGTACAAGATAGTAAATCACTCTCTTATTTAGTATAAAAGACTCTCTTGTTGAGTCGATCTCCTTTTAGCCTCTATCTCAGGCTTTGTACGAGATAGTAAATCACTCTCTTGTTGAGTACAAAAGACTCTCTTGTTGAGTCACTCTCTTTTTAGCCTCTATCTCGGACTTCGTACGAGACAGTAAAACACTCTCTTGTTGAGTATAAAAGACTCTCTTGTTGAGTCGTTCTCCTTTTAGCCTCTATCTCGGGCTTCGTACGTGACAGCAAAAAACTCTCTTGTTGAGTCAAACGGACTCTCTTGTTGAGTCAATCACCCGTTTCTGACTCTCTTGTTGAGTCAACCCTTTTTAGCCTCCGTCTTGGGCTTTATACAGGACATATAAAAGTACTCTCTTGTTGAATCAAACCCTTTCAGCCTCCATCTTGGGCTTTATACAAGATATATTCTTCCCAACGGAGTCAATACCCCGATTGAGTCAATCAACCTTTTAGCATCAAAATTGTGCCTTGCTCACATCATACAAACATCAACAACTCCTCTTTAAAGATGAAAAACTCTCTTATCAAACCCTTTAGCTTCACATCTTGGGCTTTGAACAAGATACAAACCATCTTTAGCTTCACGTCTTGGGCTTTGAACAAGACACCAAAACAACCTTTTTTTTCCTCCCATAGAATAGGAGGAACTACGATCGCTCTGATTTCCCTGTTTCGGGAATACGTAGGCATAAGATTGCAAAGATCTTAGCGAGCATACTAAACAAAAAACCCAAAATCCAGTACCTCCATACATCCATCAAAAGCATCAGACCTAACACAGAAACTTACTCCCTAGTCTAGACCTTGTTTTTAAGCAAATAACCTTAACAAACGAACCCCCCTATTTTGGTAACATATGTAAATCAACATTTTTGACTGTTTAACCTTAGTTTGCAAGCAGGGTTAATTGGAGACATCTATTTCCCTTCCTTAATCAGCTCAACAGGATAAAAAATGAATCGAACTGTAGTACCAAAGCGATAGTGATTCGCAACCACAAAAATCACGCTACAGAAGAGTGGCGACCACAGTGGGAGGCAAGGTAAGATCTTGTCGTCCCCATTTTAAGGTGAAGGCCTTAAATTCACCAAACACTACGGAAATGGCGACTCTGCTGGGGAGTCATTGTCTGTATAGGATCATAAGACTAGAGGTCTAGGATATTAAGACAAATATATATATATATATATATATATATATATATATATATATATATATATATATATATATATATATATATATATATATATATATATATATATATATATATATATATATATATATATATACTGCTTTTCCTATTTGATATCTGTGTTTATTTTTCTGCTAATGGGAATGCGTGTGATGCCGCATATGGAAAGATTGAGTATACACCTAAGATAGGTGATGGCATTATACAGGTAATCTTACGGGGAGTGAATCTCAGTTAAGAGTCCCCAGTCGACCATCAAACTCAGTGGAGACTCCCTTTGCAGATACATTGCCTATACGACTTCAGTTGTTGAAAGTAGCGTGGTCGACTGGGTTATCTGAGAAGCTGAGATTTTTAGTAGATTGAAACCATTTTGTAGTGCGGAAGCTATCAGGAATAGTTGTCACGCGATACTACCCTCATTTGAGATCACTCTAATATACATCAGCTCGCTGGCGATCCGTTTGCTATTGTTATCCCAAGAGGGGTCAATGATTTTGCGGACAGGTACAAAAAATCACCAGTATAAACCTTTGGGGATGGGTAGAGCCTTGACTTCATGACACCGGCCCTTTGACCCCATGTTTTTTCTATGTTTTTTTGTGCTGTATTCATACATTCATTTAAAAAAAAATTTCAACAAAGAAAAATTTCTCTTCTAGTCTCTCTTTTTTCAAATTAAACTAAGACAATGTTTGCAAATGTCAGAGATAGGGATTGCGTTATGGATTTTGATATAAGAAAAACTCACAAATACACCTTCAAGGTTCCAAAGTTAAAGGATTTAAGAGGGTTGGCTGGGATGATCACCAACCCTGAGGCTTTCAGAGCCAAGTATGGAGGACTGATGTCCCTATTAAGGGTCCATGTAATTGAAGGAATCCTGTCTACACTTATCCAGTTCTACGATCTGGTCTATCATTGCTTCACATTCCCGGATTATCAGCTTGCACCAACACTGGAGGAGTACTCTCACCTGACTGATTTACATATCACTGATCAAGCTCCCTTTTCTGGACTGGAAGAAATTCCAAAAGATCAAAGCATTGCAAGAGCAATTTATTTGGACGAGTCAGAGGTCAGGACTCACATGACCACTAAGGGTGGCATCTAGGGCCTGCCAGCCCAGTTTTTGATAAAGAAAGCCCTGTACTTTGCTAGTATAGGGAATGTGGCCGCTTTCAAGAGCATCTTTGTTTTGCTCACCTATGGGTTATTTTTGTTTCCCAACATCGATAACTTTGTAGATATCAACGCCATTAAGATATGTCTGATTGGAAATCCCGTACCAACCTTACTCGCAGATGCATATCATTCTGTACACTTAAGGGATTTGTACAACGGAGGAATGATCACCTGCTGTGTACCCCTGCTGTACAAATGGTTTATTTCCCACTTGCCCAAGTCTGCTGCATTTTGGGATCGAAAGAATACTTTACGTTGGTCGCAGAGAATCATGTCTCTTACCAACTCTGACATCGATTGGTACAATCGAATCTATGACGGGATCAGGATCATTGACCAGTGTGGAAACTTCCCAAATGTACCCCTTATAGGAACTAAGGGGGGAATCAATTATCATCCGGTGTTAGTTTGTTGTCAATTTGGATACCCAATGAGGCATGTCCCACATAATGCTCATCTGGAAGGTCTTTTCTTCAAGGAAGGAGAAAACGACAGGGTACTAAAGACAAAAATAGTGCATGCTTGGAAACACGTTCATAGGAAAGGAAAAAAGTCTCTAGGAAAACCAGACTGTGTCTCGGTGGAGCCTTATCTCCACTGGGTACAAACTAGAGCTCTCAAGCTGATGATGCCTTACCCTCGTCAGGAAGTTCTTTCGTTAAGGGACCCCGTCCTTTATTTTATGTCTGATACGGTAAAACTTCAAGTTACTCTCAACAAAATTCAGCAGGAGAGGAGGTCTTGGAGGAACAAGTACCACATTCTTAATGTGGAGTGTAAGAAAATACAGCAGGTATTGAAAGATAAGGATGCTCTGATTGAGATGTTAGAGCAATATGCTGTAGAGAATCAAGAAGACCAAAGAAATTTGCTCGCTCCTTTCACTTGGCAAAGGAATGACAACCCGACAACGGCTCCAGAGCCCCGGTCAAAGAAAAGGAAAGCACCAGAACCAGCACCTGAGCTCTCTTCAGAGAGGACTCAGGATCCATTAGTTTAGACATTTCTTTTTCAGCACTTTGTAATCTACTGTATTTCCATTTTCGCAATCCTTGAATTCAATAAAACGGGGTCTTCCCCACTGTGTGATATTTGCAATCCTATTGTCAAAGTTTCTTTTGTTTAAATAACAAAGTTAATTAATATTAATCATTGCATATCATTCATCATTCTTACGTAACACATTCTTCTTACCTACGAATCTCACGTTTGCGTCTCGATTCTAGAGTCAAACTGTCTCATTCGTACAATACTCGGGCCAATCGACAAAAAAAGATGGATGATCTCGAGGAAGAGAACAGAGAGTTGAGAGAAGAGATCGACACTCTGAAAGAAGATCTGAGAAAGCTTCATAACAACATGCAAGCTCTAGCAGAAGCACAGATGCAACAACAATGGACTGTGATCTCAGAGATCACATCTACGCCCAAGTGGAAAAGTATGATCCTAGGTATAAAATGCCAAAAGATCGTCCCTGGGGCATGCCACTCAACTATATCCCGGAAGGATATATTCCGCCGATCATGGAAGATCCGGAAACTTCAGCAGGAGCCGTTGAGCCTGAAGGTTACAAACTTCGGGAAAGCAAAGATGCCAGGGGCATGACCACAACTCCTGAAGGTTACAAACTTCGGGAGGCACCAAGAGTCACTGACATGATGATTATACCACCACCTGTGGTACACACTGTCCCGGAAGGACAGGTTTCCCAGATACCTTCTGGTGGAAATGAAAGTATGTTCGACAGAATGAATGAGTTCCAGGAACAGTTCCTGGAGATGCAGAAAGAGCTGCAAGCCATTCGCGGTCAGGATCTATTTGGAAAGGACGCCGCAGACCTTTGTTTGGTCCCCAATGTGCAAGTTCCGCACAAGTTCAAAGTTCCCGAATTTGAAAAATACAAGGGTAAATCTTGCCCTCAAAGCCATTTGGTGATGTACGCTCGGCAAATGTCAACTTAGACAAAGAACCAGGTGCTACTGATTCATTATTTCCAGGATAGTTTAATCGGTGCCGCACTCAAGTGGTACATGGGTTTAAACTGCACTAAGATTGTCACTTTCAGAGATCTTGGCGCTACTTTTGTTCAGCAGTATAAGTATAACCTGGACATGGCACCGGACAGAGATCAACTCAGATCGATGTTACAAAAGGATAAGGAAACCTTTAAGGAGTACGCTCAGAGATGGCGTGAAATTGCCGCTCAGATTTGTCCACCTCTTGAGGAAAAAGAGATGACAGAGATCTTCTTGAAAACCTTAAGCTCATTTTACTACGACAGAATGGTTGCCAGTGCGCCCAGTGACTTCACCGAGATGGTGGGCATGGGAGTTCGTCTTGAGGAAGCCGTCTAAGAAGGACGTTTAGTTAAAGACGCTGGATCATCAAGTAGTACAAAAAGATACGGTAGTGCTCTCCCTAAGAAAAAAGAGCAGGATATTAGGAATATCTCTCTTGGAAAGCAAAGGCGATGATACCAACCAGTAGCAGCTGTAACTCCTGCTATCAACCCTGCGCCTGTTCCTACGTATAAACCTCAGGTTGCGCAAAGCCAACCAAATCAACATCAATATCAGCAAAGGACACAACAACCTCTTCAGCAGGCTCGTCCTCAGTACAACAACAACCGTACAACACGACCACCAGGGTTTGACCCTATACCGGTGTTGTATGCAGAACTGTTTCTGTTACTACTGGTCAAGGGGCATGTCCAAACCAGGTCTCCTCTTACAGTACCGGAAAATCTGCCTTTTTGGTTCAAAGTGGATCAGACTTGTCCTTACCATCAAGGAGGACCAAGGGATAACATAGAAAACTGTCTCAGTTTCAAAACCGACGTACAAAAGCTTGTTAGGAGCGGGGTCTTATCATTCAAAGATACGAATCCAAATGTTCTCACGAACCCGTTGCCTCAACACGAGAAAGCTGCAGTCAATTTGATAGAGGGAGAGTCTAACAACAGCTATCAAATTCATGATGTACTCTTATTGAGGACCAATCTGGTCAAGATGCATCGCAGACAGAGCGGGTATGGTCATATACCACCTCACAATTATCATTAGTGTGATATCTGCTATAAAGACAATCATGGATATTCTGTGATGCAATCAGCTCTACAGGAACAGTTGGATCTCGGATTGATCAAAAAGCATCGAGTTCGTGGGCTCAACATGACTTATACGAATTCCAACATCATTCAGAGCCACGACATCCATGCGATGAATGCCAACCTGGTGGAAATGCACTCAAGGCAAAGGCAGTATCATAATCTGCCGCAACACGATTACATTTCCTGTCTGATTTGCTTGGTAAATAAACAGGGATGCTCTTTTGTACAAGAGGCCCTCCAACGTCAGAGGGATCTTGGATGGATCCAGGACTACCATAATAGAAATAATTATTAAGTTAATATGATTCAAATCTTCGATATTCGCTTGATGAAAACTAGCTTGGTGGAGTTACACGCTACACAAGTCCAGCTCTGTTTTCTGACTTCGCATAATTATCAGAACTGTAAAGGATGTTGTGAGAGTGACCAGGGATGTGCTCTCGTTCAAAGGACTTTGCAACACTTGTTAAACCACTGGTGGCTTCCGATCTATATGGATGAAGAAACGCAACAAATCAGTGTGGTTAATGGGAACCCTACTAGGCATCAACGTCAGGATGTTCGATCAATATAAATAGATCTAGTGAGGTTACACTGCATTCAAAGCGGACGTGGCCAAGTGCCACCACATAACTACGAGCACTATAGAGTCTGCTCGGAAAGTAATCAAGGATGCTACCTCGTGCGAGCAGCCCTTCAAAGTCAGTTAGACCGCAAAATTCAACAATATTCAGTTTCGGGGTCCATCAACTGGATGCCAGAATATTTCGCTGACCAGATTAAAGATGTTGTTGTAATCTCTGATCCTGAGAGGACCAAGGATGTTTGTACCATCATCCCTCTACATGACAAATCGAAGGTTCTTAACCAGATAGTCAGAAAAATCAGAAGGCTCCTGTAGTTATCTACTTGTCGGGACCAGTGCCGTACAAATCCGATAAGGCGATCCCATACAAATACGGTGCAACAATAATTGAGAATGGAAAGGAAATTCCATTACCCTCCGTCGTGAATATTGCAGACATTAGTCGAGTAACATGGAGTGGCCGAATCTTCAACCAAGGAGTTGGAGAACCTAACAAAGAAAAGGAACCTCAAACAGAAGTTCCCGATCAACCGGTCGGTCAGTCCAGTGATCCCGACCTTTCAAAGAACAATAATGAGATGCTGAAGCTCCTCTAAAGGAGTAAATACAACATTGTTGATCAGCTGTTGTAAACTCCTTCAAAAATCTCTGTGTTATCTCTTTTACTCAGTTCTGAGGCTCACAGGGAGGCTCTACAGAAAGTCTTAGAGCAGGCCTTTGTGGAACAGGATGTGTCAATACGACAGTTCGATAGCATTGTCTCTAACATCACTTCCTGCAACAACTTAGGGTTCAGTGATGAGGAATTTCCAGAAGAAGGAAAAAGTCACAACATGGCGCTCAATGTCATAGTTAACTGCCAGGACGACGCCTTAGCCAGCGTACTGGTAGACACCGGATTGGCTCTGAATGTTATGCCGAAGTCCACTTTAATGCGACTATAATTCAAAGGATCCCCGATAGGGGCAGTGAGGTCGTCGTCAAAGCATTTGACGGATCTCGGAAAGCAGTCATCGGCGAAGTCGACCTTCCCATAATTATTGGTCCTCACACTTTCCTAATCACTTTCCAGGTTATGGACATCCGAGCAACATACAGTTGTTTATTAGAAAGACCTTGGATACACCAGGCTGGGGCAGTCACTTCGACACTGCACCAAAAACTAAAGTTCTTCAAGAACGACCAACTCGTCACGGTCTGTGGAGAACAAGCCTTGATGGCGAGTAACCTTTCATTATCTACTTATGTAGAACCCGAGGAGGTTGTCAGAACTCAATTCCAAGCACTTTCGGTGAGCAATGAAAATCAGTCAGGGAAAGAAACGTCGATTTCCTCATACAGAGATGCTCTCGAAGTGATCAAAAGTAACAATACTAAAGGATGGGGACAACTTGTCATTCCTACTGATAACAAAACAAAGAAGGGTCTTGGTTTTTTCTCAACCTGTACCCAGATAGCTGCTAACGATGAAAGTCTTCATCCCATTCAGGATTTCTTCCATAGTGGAGGTTTCCTTCACCCAATATCTCAAGAAGTTCATACCATCAACGAGGGAGATCCCTCTGATACAGATGAAGAGTGGAAGTCCTATCTTAACGAGGATGGTTATATCTCTCAGGAAGAGGTGCCTACGCCATTTTGCTATCCCGTACAAAGTCCAAGATTTATACCCGGGTCAGACGTCACAACGATATACAGAGATTGTGATCCGGAAGGATGTCGTGCTCCACCAAACTCATTAGAGGAAGACACTCTAATGAAAGACAACTTTGACCACGACTATTATGACCCGATAGACGGCCTGCCTATTTGGCAGCCGTACTCAGGAGACTTGGGGCAAGAAAATCAGCCGAACAATGAAAATCAGCTGAGCGTCATTGAATAGAATACCTGCGTCCCCACCATGTCGTGGGATCAACACTCAGGTCATTCAGAAAATATTCAGCACGACGATGAATTTGCAAAGTTTGCAGGACTAGAATTCATCAACTATACTTTTCCCGAGGTCAACGTCATCGAAAGAAATGACTCCTCCAATTCCAAAAAAGTGTGGGACACCCTGGGACAACCGAGTGGCAAGTTCGACTACTTGGTCAAGTACACCGCTCCTGAGAGCTCTCGTATTAGCCTCGAGGACATCTGGCCGACTGGATGGGGAGATTCACCTGAGAGCACAAATACTATGCAAAATACAACAGGGGAATCCTCCTACGACAACTCTGCCTGGGTGTTGCACCCCAAAATTTGCCCTCCTTACTTTAGTACTAACTGGCTTATGTTTCATTTCATTTTGCATTATCATGTGTGCATATCATTGGTTCTTAGCATGGGGTCAAGGTGCCTGAGGCAAGTTCAAGAGGAGAAGATGTTCTTCAAAGGGTCAAGCAAGAGAGTTCAAGTGGATCACTCTCTCCTAACCAGTGCAGAAACTAGGGTTTTGAGATTCTTGGGTTTATTGCTCCAATAGGCAAGCTTCTTGGGTTTTTATCATCACCAAATGGCATATCTTATCTTTGTTGGAAAGGATACACATCATATTCAGAGGAATTTGGATTTGGAGACTGTGTTATTTCCTCCTAGACTGAGGGTACCAAAATTAGGGTTTGCTATAAAGTCAGTTTATTTCTGATTTTTTGGGCAAGACTTGATTCCATTGTATTCCTTGGGTCCCTGAGTATCTAGGAATGGAAGATTGTCCATCAGTTTGGTTCAGGAGAAGTTCAATTGGCCAATGGATTGGGAATCAGGTGAATTGGGTAAAAGTCAACAGTGAGAGGGGAAGTCAACTGTGGATTTTTGAGGTTCTCTCCAAGGTTTTCAAGGTCTCATATTGTCATATGGTCTTCAAGAGTCAAGTATCATATCATTTATCAAGAATCAAGGGTTGGTACAAAAGTTACTAAATATGGAAATGACCTATAATTTGAAAGTTTCCTTTTTGGGCAAGTTCTTACACAACATTCAACTTGACTTTTCACCATCAATAAAGCTTCAAATGAATTTTCCTCAAACATGAAAGTTGAATATATTTTTCTCCTCTTTCCAACAAGTACTAGATGGTCTCCATATCATTTGTGAAACTCAACTTATGATCCAAACAAGGCAAAGTGGTTTTTTAGGGTTTTCCCATGGTTCCATTTGCATTTTGGGACATAGTGACCTATAATTGATTCCATTGCTTCATGTCACATTCTAACATCAAAGAACACTCCTTAAGGATCATTTTTGGCCTTTGAATCAAGTGGATCCATGGTTTATTCATCACTTATTTTCCATTATGCAAAATTGCCAAATTATTGAAAACTCATGAATCAAAATGTTTCAAGGCCCAATTTCAATTTAGGTGTGATTAGCAATTGTTCAATAAGTGATCCATCATGAAATATTTGGTTGTACATGCATGGAAGAGGGTGTATCTCACATAATGCAATTTTCTAAAATCATCCAAAACTCATTAAACAAAGAATTACCAAGGCCCAAATGCTGATCAGTGGATTAACCTAACCTATTTAAGCTAACTCATGCTAGGGTTAGAGGGAGGACACGTTATTTTGGTGGAGTTTTCAAGTGAACCCTAAAAAAGATCTCTCCATCCATCAGGGTTTCTTCAAAAGTTCTTCCACAAACTTCTTTCTGGGGATCCACAGTGTAGCGAGCGATTTTGGACGCGGTTCTTAAGCACTGGTCGCTCTCTGCGGTTGAGCTTACTACAGGTCGATTCATTTTTTATCCTATTAAAGCTGATGAAGGAAGGGAAATAGATGTCTCCAATTAACCTTGCTTTGCATACTGAGTTTAAACAGCGGTCTGTTAGGTTACGAATGCTATCAATGTGGGGGGACCTTTGTACTGGTTATTTGTATTTTCGCCAATACGGTTTTCTTTTTCTCTTTCTAGGACTTTATAGCGGGGAACAAGGATTAGGATGTTAGGACTGATGCTTTTGATAGATACATGAGAGTATGTGATTTTGGGTTTTTGTTTAGTGTGCTCGCTAAGATTGTTCTTTCAATCTTGTGCCTACGTATTCCCGTTTACCGAAACAGGGAAATCAGAGCGTTCGTAGTTCCTCCTATTCTATGGGAGGAAATGGTTGTTTGGTGTCTTGTTCAAAGCCCAAGACGTGAAGCGAAAGGTGATTTGTATCTTGTTCAAAGCCCAAGATGTGAAGCTAAAGGTTGTTGTCTTTAGAGAGAATTTGTCATCTCTAAAGAGGGGTTTGTCTGTTACGACTGTTTATAAAGGAGAATTACTTTAACCGGGATATGTGAATCCGGCAATGCCATAATTTCCTTTATAGGGGATTTTAACCTGAAGGAGAAGACTTTAACTCAGTGTAGAGCAATGCCATATTTCCTTAGGAATTTCTCATGCTAAAAGAGGGACAGTGGCGTGGATGTAGATGATCCAAAGGCTTGCCGCTTACAACAGTTAGATGAAGGGGAAAGAGTTGTTGATATTTGTGTACTGTGAACAAGGCACAACTTTGATGCTAAAAGGTTGATTGGATCAACCTGTGGTTTTCTTATATAAAGCCTAAGAGGAGGCTAATATGTGTCTCGTACAAAGCCTGAGAGAGAGAGGCTAAAAGGTTTTGACTCAACGAGGGAATCTTTTGGTATCTCGTATAAAGCCCGAGATGGAGGCTAACATTTGTTTGGCTCAATATGAACCTTTTTGTATCTCGTATAAAGCCCGAGATGGAGGCAAAAGGGGTGATTGACTCAACAAGGGAGTCCCTTATGTGTCTTGTACAAAGCCCGAGAGAGAGGCTGAACGTTGTTTGACTCCGCTGGGGAGGATCATTGTACAAAGCCCCAGAGGAGGCTATGGTGACTGTTTCAGTTGAGTGACAGGTCCAGTATACTGATTTTAAAAGAGAAAATCAGTTCTTATATGAGCAACACTGTACTCAAGGATTTGATTCAAGGATCCGGGTTATTCCTGTTCTTTAAGGAAGCGGGAAATCCGAAGGGTATTGAGACTGTCCGAGTCTATGGGTTTTCTCCCTATTTAACGAAAGGGTCACTTGAGAATGTCTTTGAGACCCAAGGATATTAGACTGTCAGTGTCTAGAGTTTTGTCTCTTGTACTATGCTTTGAGAAACAGTAGTAGACTCTATGAAAGGACTGTTCTATGCAGATGATTAAGTTCTGTTCCTATACCTCTAGGAGGTCGTCGGGACAATTTGTACGAAGCCCAAGAGGAGGCTGAAAACTTTTAAGAAGCCGATCGGTCCTTGTACTAAGCCCAAGAGGAGGCTATCATTCCCGGAGGAAGAGATCATTATACGAAGCCTAAGAGGAGGTTGTGAATACTTCTAAGAAGCCGTAGGGTCCTTGTACTAAGCCCAAGAAGAGGCGGGGTTGCTTTTAGGAAGCCTGTGGGTCCTTGTATAATGCCCAAGAGGAGGCCTATTGCTTTTAAAAAGCCGATGGGTCCCTAAACCCTGAGAAATTCAAGGCAAGCTATTCACGAGGAATAGATCAAGTCAGGAAAGTTCGAGAATTTGGAAGAAACTCAAAGATGCCATTCACGGAGAATACATTCATCTCTGGGAGTAGAGTTTCTTGACAATTCCTAATGAGGACAGCCGAAGAGAAGACTGTATCTGGTGATCCTATTGGGGATCTAGTTGTCTATTTCTATGAATAAACGAAACGACGTCACCTAGTTCTAGACGTAGTTGCCGGGGAAACTCGAAATATCTATACTATTATTACACAGTTGATATGAGTTTATGAAAAAAGACTCACAGCGAAACAGCCCCACAATACAATTATATGTATATGAATGCGGTAAATGAAAGCAATAACCACTTACTCGGTTGTAGAGCTTCCATGCTGTTTGGTTAGTTGTTCAACAAAGAAAGATTGAAACAACATTATATTCAAAATCAAAGGAGAAAGTGCTTTGAAAAAGAAAGATTTGGGGCTTACAGCTCAAGGAGAGGCCCAGGGTTTTATCAGTGAGCGCACTGTTGTTTTGAATTTGTTCAGAGGGACTTATACAAGTGACTGAGGCCCAAAAGGTTTTCTGTACAAAGGGATGGGTCTTACACTCTCTCAAGAGGCCCAAAAAGTTTAAAGAAAGGAAATGGGTCTTACTACACGAGGGTAGGCCCAGATGATTTTTCCGTTTGAAATGGCGATCGCGCCGAGGTTTTCTTTTAACACAGAGGGACTTATACAATATCTGAGGCCCAAAATTGTTTTAGTTAAAAGGGGGTTGGGTCTTACACTCTAATAGAGGCCCAAAAGTTTTAAATGGGTCTTATAGCTCAAGGAGAGGCCCATGGTTATTTTTCAAAAGGCTACGATCGCGCCGTTTGTTTTTGACGGTATCGGGACTTAATCCAAAAACGCTAATTTATTTTCAAAAATGTATTTAATTGAATAAAAATTCAATTAAAATGATCAAAATTGTTTAACATATGGAAAAAAATTGTGATCTTGGATTAATGCTTCAAAAATTAAGTATTGACCTACAAAATAATTAGAAAGCATTAAAAGTTGTAAAATCGAGGTGGAAAAAATATTTAAAATGTCAAAAACAATTAAAATATTAATTCTTTGCAAAAATATCAATTATATGAAATAAATAATATTTTTGGGATTTTTTGATAAAATAAAATATTTTAACATTTTTGTGAATTATTAAAAAAAGAATCAACTCAAAATCATTAAAACTCAGAGAGAAATTAATTTTTGAATCAATTAAACAAAAATCACAAAATTCAAATATTTGAATTTTGAAAAAAGGCGCCAAGAACACACCAAGAACACGCGCGTGTTCTGGGCTTGGCCAGATTTGCATTTTCTCTCCAATCTCACTGAATACTTAACCATATCATGCAATCCACATATCATTATGCTCGTCTCTACCTCACGATCATGTCTATGTCAATTAATTTCATTTAAATTAAACATAAAACTTGAAATCACGAAGAAACCTACCGAACCCTAATTTCTGCATGACGGCTAGGATTTTTGATACACGATTCAAACAAAGCAATTAATTGAGGGAAAACATTCCATGCATGATTATGAACATATGGCCAAATTATTGTGCAGCAAAAATTGCATGGATCATAGAGTTAGAAGAGCTCATGCTTACCACTTGCAGCTGGTGATCGTGATTTGTGTAGGAGGTGTTACAGTTGTGTTGTGATGATCTGAACAGCTTCCCTAGGTGCTATGGAGTGTGTTTGAATGCTTGGACTTGATGGAAATTGGCTGGATCACTTCATGGCATCTCAACTGCACTTTGGTTAAAACCTTGAGTAATTGACTGGTGATTCTGAGAAATCAATGTTCCAGTTGTTGTTTAAGTGTTTGATCAGCTCATATGTGATGTATATGAGGTGTGTGAGTGATTGGTTTGAGTGGAATTGCCCTCTAGCTCAAAACCCGATAGTTACCTTGCTAAGAAAGGCATTTTTGCCAAGAGAAAGAGATTTTGAGAAAGGCAAGTGTTGTAGGCCTTTGGTGTACTTAAACTGAACACAATTGAGCTCTATTTATAGTAGAGCAAGTTTGTTTTGGGATCCACAGTGAATGGCAACTGCAGCAGGTGTTTGTTCAATGTTAGCCAATGGAAATCCAAGTCTCCTCTAGCCATTGACTAGAGGTTAGGGCACAGAGCTTTGGTTCCCTTGGTCTTGGATAAGTCTTGACTGATTTCAGATGAGAATGGCTCAATCCATGCCACCTTGATGCTTCCATTGAATGCTTCAATCCAAATTTGGAGTCTTGTCCCTATTTTGGCCATTCTAGGTTCAACATACTATTTCTTGTTCCATGGACTTTGGAGGCTTGGCTCAGTGATTGTCCCCTTTAGATTAAATCCTCATATGTGTCCAAGTGGATAGGAGTATTTGGATTTGGCTGATTTTGGCAAATCGACCAAAATTGTAAATTCTGCCTTGCCTTTGACAGATTTCAGCAAGGCAACTTGCCAATGTCATATCTCATGGTGTAAGTTGAATTTGGTAATGTTCTTGACCATTTTGGAAAGCCCTTACATGATACAACAACTGTTTGAACATGTTTGGTTTTGATCTCTTTTGAATCCAAGTGAAAAATCCCCCTACATTTGGCAAAAAGTAAGGCAAAATCTGACTTAGTGAAATTTTCACTAAGTGTTGGAACAAAGTGTTTTCTCTTGATTTTGATCACTCCATAACTCAAAATCCACGAGGAATTGGAATTAGGTTTAGTTGATGTTTTTGTAGAGGGAAATGAGATCTAAAAATAAAGCTTTGAATGGGGCACAATGGCCTTGTGGTTTAGGAGTTATGGTCCTCCAAAGTTGGTGCATTAGTGGCACTTTTTCATGACTTAGAAAAATTTCTAAGTTTTATGGTTACCCCTTTTACAAATTATCCAACTTTTCTTGATTTTTCTTGATGAATGATGATTCAAATCCCACATTAACATCATTTTAGGGTTAAAATTCCATTTTGGTGAAAAATCTCAAAAAGTCAAAGTTGACTTTTGTGCACAGTTGACTTTTTATCAGATGAATTCCAAACTGTGCAATTCTTCAGGAAATCATGTCCTTGACCTAAATCAAACTTGATGGACATGTTCCATGGGTGTTATAGGGTATATTGGTGCATGTCATAGGGTTTGGGAGCATGTCCTGGTCAAAAGTCAAAGCTACAGTTGACTTTTCTCGAGAAACCCTAATTATGGTACTGATGAAATTGAGACTTGCTGCTCAAGCTTCTTGGATTAATCCATTGTTGCAAATGGATCAATATAGTTCATTAGAGACCCTCAAATCCTCCTTTGAGGTCTTGGCTCATGATTTGCCCTAAAAGTCAACTTAGGGGTGAATTAGGTCAAGAAACCCTAATTCTTGATTTTTGATGAATGCATCCCCTGAGGTCAAATTGACTTGATGCTTGGGACCATGAGGTTCCATGGAGCATATTAGGTTAGGTTTTGGATCATTGGCTCATGCCCAGAGGAAAATTTCCAATTGGAGGCCCTGGTCGACCAAAACCCTAATTTGGTGACACTGTCGATCTTGAGACTTAATCCACCTAGAAGGGAGCAGCCTTGTGCTTAATCCTTGAAGTGGGAGTCCTTTTGATCCCTTTTGGATGTTTGAGAGGTTTAGACAAGTTGAAGATCATGTCATTCCTTGATTGATCCTTTGTCTAAGGCTCTGAGAGGGCTTGAAACCCTAATTTTGATTGTAGTGGATGCTCACCCATCTTTGGGGAGACTGATGAAGTATGATGGTTCCTCCATATTGTAATGATGATTTTCACAATGATGGGAAATCTTAGTGGTCAAAATTTGGGGTATGACAGATGCCCCTATTTAATCTTCTTGGACACGAAGGTGTGAATGACGAAGGTATTCGGGCATTCGGGGTGCAAGAGGATTAAATATCGGAATACCCAAAATTTTGATGGTTGTTATGAATGGTAGCTTGCGCATTCATATTCTTTCGCTAAGCAATGATGCTTAGAAACGGTAAACTTCCCCTCAATCCTGGTCTTCAGCCAAGGAACTGGTCTCAGTTTCTAATGTAAAATTCCCCTTGATCCTGGTTTCCTACACAGGAACTGGTCTTAGTTTCTGATGTAAACTTCCCCTCGATCCTGGTTTCCTACCAAGGAACTGGTCTAAGTTTCTGATTTAAACTTCCCCTCGATCCTGGTTTCCTACCAAGGAACTGGTCTTAGTTTCTTTTGTCAATAAACTTTATTGACAAGGGACGCTATTTGTAGCGGCTTTTCTCAAACTTCTCGCCGGATTTTCCTGGGGAGATGCCATTTGAGTGGAAAAAGTTTTGATGTCAGACTTGCTGGGGAACCCAGTCGCCTGAGCTGTAGAGTTACACAAACTTCTCTGTTTGAGACGCCATTTGTTTCTACTGGGGAAAGCGAGTTTCTTGAGAGACTGCATTCGTTTGGGGTCTTTACATCATAGTCTTCTCGGAGATCTTCTCGGAGAAATGCCATATGATGTGATCAGTTTTGAGGTGCCGATGACCTTTTCATCAGTGGGTTTTTCGGAGGAAAACTGTCGTACTGCCGAATCTTCGATTATGAGGCTTTCTCTGTGGATTTTCCTTAATCCGGGAAAGCAAGGATATCATCTTCAATGGCGAAGAGTGATGTTAACTGAGGGCTTCTCTGGTCTTTTAGAGGTTCAAGTTATCAAAGTGGTCGAGGACCCAACTTCAATCCAGAAATAAAACTGGAGGAGAGAGATTGTTCAGACGTAACACTTCCTGACGAGGAAAGGGCTGACAACTCGATTGAGAGGACTTTTATCACTAGGGGACAAGACCGACTAGAGTGATAGTGATGCAATATGAAATGTGAATGCAAATAAATAATGCATGATGTGTGTATGTTTATGCTGACAAAACTGACGCGACATACAAACTGACAGGTGAACACGACTGAATACTGGGCCATCGCGGGGCGAAGAAGTACCGTTGGTTCAGAATAGCAATTCCACCTTGCTTAGGAGAGATAGTCCCTGTTGGGGGCTACGTTGGTCAGGCTTAGGAGATAAGAACTCGGCCGAGGCGTGTCAGACGAAACAAGGTCTCTGACACAGTTGATCCCTTCATTCAGGCGTACTGGGTTAGAAGGAGTACTTTGATTATGCACTTTGAAGTTCGATTACTTCTGAAGAAGCGGTTGATGTTCCTTTGATGTTCAACAGTCAAAAGAAATTGCCGACTTTATTTTAAAAGCAGAAAAAGTTTTACAAGTAAATTCATTTTTTGTTTTATTTCAAGAATCGTTAATCACATCAAAATGTCGTTCTGTAAAGTTAAAACAAATGAGAATTAAAAACAAAAGCACAAAGGCTCAAATTTTATTTATAAGAAGGAGATCAGCCAAACGCGTGATTCCATTGAGTATTTACAAAGTTAGAAAATGGTAATTTACAGGGAAAAGGGCTACGTTGAAACATAACGACCACTATCCTTCTACCAACTTTGAATTCGGGGCATCCTGAGCTTCTGTCGAAGATGACCTTGACTGGAGTTTTCTGATGAATGGCATTACTGCTGCTGAAGGACTTGCCTCTGTTGAACATAGTTACTTGCCATTATCCCTAATTTTTGCCTGGATTGTACTTTGATGTTTCCAATCCACCGGGATGATTTTTTTCTTTGTCTCTAACTTTTACCTGGACCGCCCTTTCGGGTTTTCAATCCACCGAGACGTTTTTTTTTTAGTTTAGGCGAAGTATTTCTTGACTACATCAACATTCGTGGGGTAGGAAAATTCCTCTCCGTCCATGGTTGCAAGTCTCAAGGCGCCGGCTGAGAAAGCTTTCGTGACCACATAGGGGCCATCATAATTTGGGGTCCATTTGCCCCGATAGTCAGTAAGAAATGATTGTATCTTCTTGAGCACGAGGTCTCCTTTTCTGAAAACACGAGATCAGACCTTTTTGTCAAACGCCCTCTTCATTCTCTGTTGATACAACTGACCGTGGCATAGTGCCGTGATTCTCTTTTCTTCGATCAGATTAACCTCGTCGTGTCGACTTTGACACCATTCAGCTTCGGTGAGCTTAGCTTCCATCAATACTCAGATTGACGAGATCTCTACTTCTATGGGAAGCACTGCTTCCATGCCATACACTAGAGAGAAAGGGGTAGCCCCTGTTGCAGTGCGGACAGATGTGCAATAACCGTGAAGAGCAAAGGGTAGCATCTCGTGCCAATATTTGTAGGTTATAACCATCTTTTTAATGATCTTCTTGATGTTCTTGTTAGCCGCTTCTACCGCTCCGTTCATCTTGGGTCGGTAGGGAGATGAGTTATGATGTTCGATCTTGAACTCTGCGCACAACTACTTCATCATCTTATTGTTCAAGTTAGATCCATTATCAGTAATGATATCGCTTGGAACACCATAACGGCAGATGATATTGTTTTTGATAAATCGGACCACCACTTGTCGGGTTACATTAGCGTATGATGTTGCTTTGACCCACTTGGTGAAATAGTCAATGGCTACCAGGATGAACCGATGTCCGTTTGAAGCCTTAGGTTCGATCAAGCCAATCATGTCGATTCCCCATATGGAAAAAGGCCACGGGGAAGAAATAACTTTGAGATGTGATGGCGGTACATGAATTTTGTCGGAGTATATCTAACACTTGTGACACCTCCTCATGTACTTGTAGCAGTCGGATTCCATTGTCAACCAATAGTACCCTGCTCTTAGAATTTTTCTCGCCATTGTGTGTTCGTTGGCATGAGTGCCAAAGGACCCTTCATGAATTTCTTTCATCAGCATTTCTGCTTCTGGTCTGTCTACGCATCGGAGCAAGACCATGTCAAAATTTCTCTTATAGAGAGTGTCACCGCTCAGGAAGAAGTTTCCAGCCAATCTTCTGAGGGTTTTTCTGTCTTTCCTGGATGCCCCAGGTGGGTACTCATGTTTCTGAAGGAAGCGTTTGATATCGTGATACCAAGGTTTGTCGTCTATGACAGCTTCAATTGCGAAGACGTAAGCGGGCCGTTCAAGGTGCATTATGTCAATCTTAGGTATGTCGTTCCATTGACCTACACTAATCATGGAAGAGATGGTGGCTAATGCATCAGCCATGTGATTCTCCTCACGAAGGATGTGATGAAACTCAACTCTGTTAAAAAAAGGTAACAACCTTCTTGCATAGTCTTTGTAAGGAATCAATCCTGATTGGTATGTGTTCCAATCTCCTTTTATCTGATTGATAACCAAGGCTGAGTCGCCGTATACGTCCAAGTTTTTGATCCTTAAATCAATTGCTTCTTCGAGACCCATGATACAAGCTTCGTATTCGGCCTCGTTGTTCGTACATTTGAACGTAAGTCTAGCGGTGAAAGGAATGTGGGTACCCTGAGGGGTAACAATTATTGCCCCAATTCCGTTTCCATAATGATTAACTGCTCCATCAAAGATAAGTCCCCATTGGGAACCTGGTTCTGGCCCTTCACCGGGTAACGGTTCGTCACAGCCTTTCATTTTTAGATATATGACATCTTCGTCTGGGAAGTCAAACCCAATTGGTTCTTGATCGTCAATCGGTTGATGAGCCAAATGATCGGCTAAAATACTTCCCTTAATGGCTTTTTGAGTGTGGTACTCTATGTCATATTCTGATAATAACATCTGCCAACGGGCAATTCTTCCCGTGAGAGCAGGCTTTTCGAAGACATACTTGATTGGATCCATTTCAGAGATTAACCAAGTAGTATGACGAATCATGTATTGGCGAAGACGTTTGGCTGCCCAAGCCAAAACGTAGCAAGTTTTCTCAAGCATCGTGTACCGAATCTCGTAGTCGGTGAACTTCTTGCTCAAATAGTAGATGGCAGACTCTTTCCTTTTGGTTTTGTCTTGTTGGCCAAGTACACATCCCATTGAGTCCTCTAGGACTGTGAGGTAAATGATCAGTGGTCTTCCTTCCACTGGAGGTGATAGAATCGACGAATTCAACAGGTATTCCTTGATACTGTTGAAGGCGGTTTGGCAATCTTCTGACCAAACGCAATCCTGGTTCTTTTTGAGTAATTTGAAAATCGGCGCATAAGTCGCGGTCATAAGGAATATGAATCTGGAGATGTAGTTCAAACGTCCCAGGAATCCTCTGACTTATTTTTCAGTTTTCGGAGAAGGCATTTCTTGAATGGCCTTGACCTTGTCAGGATCAACCTCAATTCCTTTCTGGCTGACGATGAACCCTAGTAGTTTCCCTGAACGGACACCGAAGGTGTACTTGTTGGGATTCAAGCGGAGCTTGTACTTTCTTAAACGTTTGAACAATTTTGACAGATGTTCAACGTGCTCATTCTCTATTTTTGATTTTGCAATCATATCATCGACATATACCTCGATTTCCTTGTGTATCATGTCATGAAACAGAGTAGTCATGGCCCTTTGATAGGTTGCCCCGACATTCTTCAAACCGAACGACATTACCTTGTAACAAAAGGTGCCCCATGGGGTAATGAACGAAGTTTTCTCCATGTCTTTCGGCGCCATTTTGATCTGGTTATAGCCCGAGAATCCATCCATGAAGGAGAAAACTTTGAACTTTGCTGTGCTGTCTACCAGCATGTCAATATGTGGTAAAGGAAAGTCGTCCTTTGGACTAGCCTTGTTCAGATCTCTGTAATCGACACACATTCTGACCTTTCCATCCTTTTTGGGAACAGGTACAATATTAGCTAACCATTGAGGATATTTAGATGTAGCGAGGAAACCCGCGTCAATCTGTTTCTGCACCTCCTCTTTGATTTTGATGGCCATGTCCGGATGAGTACGTCTCAACCTTTGCTTTACTGGCGGACATTCCGATCTCAGTGGTAAGTGATGTTCCACGATGCTGGTATCCAAACCTGGCATATCCTGATAGGACCAAGCGAATACATCGGGGATTTCTTTGAGAAGCTTTATCAAACCCTCTCTGGCAGTTGGACTGAGCAGTGCCCCAATCCTGATTTCTTTTCTCTCTTCTTTCGAACCCAAGTTTACCGTTTCCAACGGTTCTTTGTGAGGTTCAATAGACCTTTCCTCCTGTCTGAGTAGTCGAGAGATCTCTTTTGGAATTTTGTCATCATCTTCTTCTTCAGCCCCAAATACTGGGAACCCAAAGTCGGGAGAAGGCATAAGATTGTATGTTTCAACGGGGTTTAAAACAAGCAATCTGCATGACGTGATGATTCGTGTTTAGAAGAGATAAAGAAGAATGCAAGTGTGTGCAGTGTTTTATTTTACTGCTTGTTTTTATTTGAATTGTCTTTTAGGATTACCATTTTCTGAAAAAGCAAAAAGAGAAAACATCAATTAATGCAAAAATTACAGAACGACGTTATTTTATTAATGAACAAGTCGATCCTTGAAACTACAGCCCTATAAAACAAAACTCTGTCGCTTTGGGCAAAGCGAAGAGGGAAATTTATAGGAAGCGAGCCCTATCAAAACATCCGTTTCACCTGGGCAGGGTGAAAGGTTAAAGATGGCAATTACTTTGACTGACGAACGACCTTCGGAGCATCAACAGTAACCCATTGGCGATGAACTCCTCGTTGAATCACAAAGTCTGGCACCTTCCTTGATTTGTCTTCAGAAATGACGCTGATTTCTGGTGGAGCGGGATCATTGGAATCTGTCTCCCAAGCAGAATTGTCGTAGGAGGATTCCTCAGTTGCATTTTGCATAGTATTTGTGCTCTTAGCTGTATCTCCCCATCCAGTTGGCTGGATATCTTCGAGCCTGATACGAGAGCTTTCGGGAGCAGTGTACTTGACCATGAAGTCGTATTTTCCACTCGGTTCTCCCAGAGTGTGCCAAACTTCTTTGGAACTGGAGGAGTCATCCCTCTCGATGACGTTGACCTCGGGAAAAGCATAGTTGATGAATTCAAGTCCTGTAAACGTTGCGAATTCATCTTCATGTTGAGTAGTTTCTGAATGACCCGAGTGTTGATCCCATGAAATGGTGGGGACACAGGTGTTCTGTTCAATGATGCTCAGCTGAGTTTCATTACTCGACTGACTTTCCGGCCCTAAGTTTCCTGGGTAAGGTTGCCACATTGGCAGACCATCCATTGGGCCATAGTAGTTGTGTTCAAAGTTGTCTTTCATCAGAGTGTCTTCCTCTAATGAATTTGGCGGAGCACGGCATCCTTCTGGATCACAATCTCCATATATCATTTCGACGTCTGACCATGGTATAAATCTCGGACTCTGTGCGGGATAGCAAAATGGCATAGGCACTTCTTCCTAAGACATATAATCGTCCTCGTTAAGATAGGACCTCCATTCTTCACCTGTGTCAGAGGGATCTTCCTCATTAATAGCATGTACTGCCTGAGACACTGGGTGGAGGAAACCTCCACTGTGGAAGAAGTTTTGAAGGGGATGAAGACTTTCATCGTTGGCAGCTATCTGGGTACAGGTTACAGAAAAACCAAGACCCTTCTTTGTTTTATTGTCAATAGGAATGACAAGCTGTTCCCATCCGGTCGTATCGGTACTCTCGACCGCTTTGATAGCATCGTTGTATGAGGAAATTGAGCTTCCTCCTCTGAACTGATTGTTCTTGCTTACCGATAGTGCTTGGAACTGAGTTCCAATAACCTCCTCGGGTTCTATACCAGTAGACGGTGACAAGTTGCTTACAAGCAAGGCTTGTTCCCCACAAACTGTGACAAGTTGATCGTTCTTGACGAACTTTAGCTTTTGGTGGAGGGTCGAAGTGACCGCTCCAGCCTGATGTATCCAATGTCTTCCTAATAAACAACTGTACATTTCCCGGATGTCCATGACCTGGAAAGTGACTTGGAAAGTGTGAGGACCAATAGTTATGGGAAGATCAACTTCGCCGATAACTGTTTTTCTGGATCCGTCGAACGCTTTGACGACGACCTCGCTGATTCTCATCGGAGGGCACTTGAATGATAATTGCATCAAAGTGGACTTCGGCATAACATTCAGGGCTGACCTTGTGTCTACCAGTACGCTGGCTAAAGCATCGTCCTGGCAGTTAACTGTAATGTTGAGCGCCATGTTATGACGGCGACCCTCTTCGGGTAATTCCTCATCACTAAATCCCAAATTATTGCAGGAAGTGATGTTAGAGACAATACTATCGAACTGTCTGATTGTTACATCCTGTTCCACAAAGGCTTGCTCCAAGACTTTCTGTAGAGCCTCCCTGCGGGCTTCTGAACTGAGTAACAACGATAATACCGAGATCTTTGAAGGAGTTTGTAACAGTTGATCGACAATGTTGTGTTCACTCCTTTGGATGAGCTTCAGCATCTCATCATTATTTTTCGAAAAGTCGGGATTACTGGATTGACCGACTGGTGGATAAGGAGTTTCCGTCTGAAGTTCCTTTTCCTTGTTAGGTTCCCCAACCCCTCGGTTGAAGATTCTACCACTCCGTGTTACACGACTGATGTCTGCAATATTCACGACGGAGGGTAATGGAATTTACTTTCCATTTTCAATTGTTGTTGCACCGTATTTGTAAGGGATAGCCTTATTTGATTCATACGGTGTTGGTCTCGGCAGATAGATGACTATAGGAGCCTTCTGGTTTTTCTGACCATCGTAAGTAATTTCGATCCGTTCTCGGTTGGGAACTTTAGACTCGTCAAGTAGAGGGATAATGGCAAAAACATCACTGGTCCTGTGATGACCAGAGATTGTGACAACATCCTCAACTTGATCGGCAAGGTAGTTCGGCGTCCAGTTGATGGGTCCAGAACCCAGGTATGGATGAATCTCTCCACGATCCACCTGACCCTGAAGAGCTTCTCTCACAAGGTAACACCCTTGGTTACTTTCTGAACAGACACTACAACGGTCATAATTGTGTAGTGGCACCTGGCCACGCCCACTTTGAATACAATCTAACCTTACCAGGTTAGCTTCCACAGATCGGACATCCTGACTCTGACGCCGAGTAGGATTCCTGTTACTGATACTAATCTGCTGAGTATCTTCATCCATATAAATTGGCATCCACCAGTGATTTAACAAGTGCTGAGGTGCCTCCTGGAAAAGGGTACAACCTCGATCGTTTTCGCAACCCGCTTTACAGCTTTGATAGTCGTGTGATATTAAGAATCCGAGTCGGACCTGCTTAGCATGTAACTCCACCAGGTTGGTATTCATCACGCGAATATCAAAGATCTGAACCATGTTGATCTGATAAGCATTCCTATCATGGTAGTCTTGGATCCATCCAAGATCCATCTGACGCTGGAGGGCTTTTTGTACAAAAGAGCAACCCTGTTTGTTTACCGAGCAAGTCAGACAGGAACTGTAATCGTGCCGCGGCAGATTATGATACTGGCTTTGCCTTGAGTACATTGCCACTAAGTTGACATTCATCGCACGGATGTCGTGGTTTTGAATGACGTTGGAATTTGTGTAAACCATGTTAGCTCCACGAACTCGGTGCTCTTGGATCCATCCGAGATCCATTTGTTCCTGTAGAGCTGCTTGCACCACAGAACATCCCTGGTTGTTTTTAGAGCAGACATCACACTGATGATAGTTATGTGGTGGCACATGGCCATATCCACTCTGTCTACAATGCATCTTGACCAGATTGGTTTTCAACAAGAGTACATCGTGAATTTGATAGACATCGTTAGTCTCTCCTTCTATTAAATTGACTGCAGCCTTCTCATGTTGAGGAAGCGGGTTCGTAAGAACATTAGGATTTGTATCCTTGAAGGATAAGACCCCGCTCCTAACAAGCGTCTGCACGTCGGAATTGAAATTGAGACAAGTATCAATGTTATGCCCTGATCCTCCTTGATGATAAGGGCAAGTTTGATCCACCTTAAACCAAAAAGGCATATTTTCCGGTACTGTAAGAGGAAATTTAGTCTGAATGTACCCCTTAGCCAATAGTAACGGAAACAGCTCTGCGTACGACACGGGTATAGGATCAAATCCTGGTGGCCGTGTTGTACGGTTGTTGTTATATGGAGGACGAGCCTGCTGAAGAGGCTGTTGTGTCCTTTGCTGATCAGGCTGGCTCTGCGCAACCTGAGGTTGATACATAGGAATAGACGCATGGTTGATAGCAGGAGTCACAGCTGCTACCGGTTGATAACGTCGCCTTTGCTTTCCGAGAGAGATATTCCTAATATCTTGCTCTTTTTTCTTAGGGAGAACACTACCGTATTTTTTAGTACCGCTCATCGATCCAGTGTCTTTTACCAAACCTCCTTTTCAGACGGCTTCCTCAAGACGTACGCCCATGCCCACCATCTCGGTGAAATCACTGGGTGCACTGACAACCATTTGGTCATAGTAAAATGAGCTTAAGGTCTTTAAGAAGATCTTTGTCATCTCTTTTTCCTCCAGAGGTGGACAAATTTGAGCGGCGATTTCACACCACCTTTGAGCATACTCCTTAAAGGTTTCCTTATCCTTTTGCGACATCGATCTGAGTTGATCTCTGCCGGGTGCCATGTCCAAATTGTATTTGTATTGTTGGACGAAGGCAGTGCCAAGATCTCTGAATGTACTGATCGTGGCACGGTTTAAACCCATGTACCATTTTAATGCGGTACCGGTTAAACTATCCTGGAAGTAGTGAATCAGTAGGTCCTGATTCTTCGTCTGAGCTGACATCCGCCGAGCATACATCACCAGATGGCTTTGAGGGCAAGAGTTACCCTTGTATTTTTCAAAGTCGGGCACTTGAAATTTGTGCGGAACTTTCACATTGGGGACCAAGCAGAGATCTGCGGCGTCCTTTCCAAATAGATTCTAACCGTGAATGGCTTGCAGTTCCTTCTGCATTTCCAAGAACTGCTCCTGGAATTCCTTCATTCTGTAAAAGATAGTTTCCTTCTTACTAGAAGGTGTCTGTGGAATCTGTCCTTCCGGGACAGTGTGCACCACAGGGGGTGGTACCGTGACTACGGCAGTAAATCTTGGCGTTTCCCGAAGTTTGTAACCTTTAGGAGTCTTCAGTATGCCTCTGGCATCTTCGCTTTCCCGAAGTTTGTAACCTTCAGGCCCAGCGGCTTCTGTTATGATTCCCTGATCTTCAGTGATCGGCGGAACATATCCTTCCGGGATATAGTTAACAGGCATGCCCCAAGGATGATCTTTTGGCATCTGATACCTAGGATCATACTTCTCCACTATGGGCGTTGAGGTGATCTCTGAGATCACAGTTCTTTGTAGCTGAGCTTCTGCCATGGCTTGCATGTCATTACGAAGCTTTCTCATATCCTCTCTCAGAGTGTCGATCTCTTCTTTCAACTCTCTGTTTTCTTCCTCAAGATCATCCATCCTTTTCTAACGATTGGCCCGAGTATTATACGAATGAGACAGTTTGACTCTAGAACCGAGACACAAACGTGAGATTCGTAGGTAAGAAGAATACACGATGTGAGAATGATGAATGCAATGATTATATTAATTGTTTAAGGTTTAATCAAAATAAACTTTGACAATTAGATTGCAAATATCAAACAGTGGGGAAACCCCTTTTTATTGAAATTCAAAGGATTACAGAAATGGAAATACAGTAGATTACAAGGTGCAGAAATAGAAACCTAAACTAATGGGTCCCGAGTCCTCTCTAAAGAGAAATCAGGTGCTGATTCTGGTATCTTCCTTTTCTTTGACCGGGGCCCTTGGGCCGTTGTCGGGTTGTCATTCCTTTGCCAGGTGAAAAAGTGAGCAATTTCCTTTGGTCATCTTGATTCTCTACAGCATGTCGCTCCAAAATTTCAATTAGAGCATCTTTTTCTTTCAGTAATTGCTGTATTTTGATGCACTCTACATCGAGGTTGCGGTACTTGTTCTTCCAAGACCTCCTCTCCCGTTGAACTTTGTTGAGAGTAACCTGAAGCTTTTCAGTTTCCGTCATGAAGTACATGACAGATTCCCTCGGCGGAAGAATTCTGTAACGAGGATAAGGCATCTTTAGCTTGAGAGCTTTACTTTGTACCCAATGGAGGTAAGGCTCCACCGAGACACAGTCTGGTTTTCCCAGAGACTCTCGTCCTTTCTTATGAACCTGCTTCCAAGCGTGCACTATTTCCATCTTTAGTGCTCTGTTGTTTTCTCCTTCTTTGAAGAAAAGACCTTCCAGATGAACACCCCGTGGGACGTGTCTCATCGGGTATCCAAATTGACGACGAACAAGAACTGGATGATAGTTGATTCCTCCCTTAGTTCCTATAAGGGGTACGTTGGGGAAGTTTCCACAATGGTCAATGATCCTGATCCCATCATAGATCCTATTACACCAATCTATATCAGAGTTGGTAAGAGACATGATCTTCTGCGACCAACGTAAGGCACTCTTACAATCCCAAAAAGCAGCAGACTTGGGAAAATGAGAGATAAACCATTTGTAAAGCAGAGGTACACAACATGTGATCTCCCCTCCGCTGTACAAATTTCCCAAGTGTACAGAATGATACGCATCTGCGAGCAAAGTCGGCACAGGGTTTCCAATGAGAAAAACCTTAATGGAGTTGATATCTACAAAGTTATTGATGTTGGGAAACAAAAATAACCCGTAGGTGAGAAAGAAAAAGATGCTTTCAAAAGCAGTCACGTTTCCTATACTGGCAAAATACATGGCTTTCTTTGTCAAGAATTGGGCTGGCAAACCTTGGATGCCACCCTTAGCGGTCATGTGAGTCTTAACCTCAGACTCGTCCAAATGAATTGCTCTTGCAATGGTCTGATTCTTTGGAATTTCTTCCAGTCCAAAAAATGGAGCTTGATCTGTAATGTGTAGATCAGTCATATGAGAATACTCCTCCAGCGTTGGTGCGAGCTGGTAATCCGGGAATGTGAAACAGTGATAAACTGGATCATAAAACTGAATGAGCGCATCCATGATTCCCTCAATCACATGGACTCTTAACAGTGGTAGCAAACCTCCGTGCTTGGCTCTGAAAGCCTCAGGGTTAGTGATCATCCTCGCTAACCTTCTCAAATCCTCTAGCTTTGGAACCTTGAAGGTGTAACTATGAGTTCTCCTTCTACCGAAATCCATTAGTGCAATCCTTTTCTCTGATATTTGCAATCACAGTCTCAGTTTAATTTGAAAAACAGAGAGACTAGAAGAGAAATTTTTTGAATGTTTTTAATGTTTTTTAAATGAATGCATGAATGCAGCACACAAAAACATAGAAAAAACATGGGGTCAAAGGGTCGTTGTCATGAAGTCAAGGCTCTACCCATCCCCAAAGGTTTATACTAGGGTGATTTTTGTACCTGTACTCATTATCATCAGCTCCTCACTGGAAAGCAAAACAACAAGCGGATCGCCAGCGAGTTGTAGAGCAATCTTAGAGTAAGTGCCATTCACCGAGAATAGATCACCAGCCTCAAATGAGGGTAGTATCGCGTAACAACTATTCCCGATAGTTTCCGCACTATGAAAGGGTTTAGCTCCTCAGCTTCTCAGACTTAACAATCGGCCCATTGTCTAGGTGAGAGAATGGGTTGCATTGGTCAGCCTCCACTGAGGTTGATGGTCGACCTCGTCGCCATCACTTATCTTAAGTGCATACTCAATCTTTCCACATGCGGAATCACACGCATTCCCATTAGCAGAAAAATAAACACGTATAACAATTAGAAAAAGCAGTATATATATTTGTCCTAAACATCCTAGACCTTTAAAGCTATGAATCCTAAGTTCCTGAGAGAAAATGGGTTCCCCGGTGGAAGCCCCAATCTGTGGTATTCACACAAGTGAAGAGAAAAAAGGAAAACAGAGACCAGGGCCCCACGGTGGGCGCCATTTTTCTGTAGCGAGCGATTTTGGACACGGTTCTTAAGCGCTCGTCGCTCTCTGCGGTTGAGCTTACTACAGGTCGATTCATTTTTTATCCTATTAAAGCTGATGAAGGAAGGGAAATAGATGTCTCCAATTAACCCTGCTTTGCATACAGATTTTAAACAGTGGTCTGTTAGGTTACGAATGCTATCAATGTGGGGGGCCTTTGTACTGGTTATTTGTATTTTCGCCAATACGGTTTTCTTTTTCTCTTTCTAGGACTTTATAGCGGGGAACAAGGATTAGGATGTTAGGACTGATGCTTTTGATAGATACATGAGAGTATGGGATTTTGGGTTTTTGTTTAGTGTGCTCGCTAAGATTGTTCTTTCAATCTTATGCCTACGTATTCCCATTTACCGAAATAGGGAAATCAGAGCGTTCGTAGTTCCTCCTATTCTATGGGAGGAAATGGTTGTTTGGTGTCTTGTTCAAAGCCCAAGACGTGAAGCGAAAGGTGATTTGTATCTTGTTCAAAGCCCAAGATGTGAAGCTAAAGGTTGTTGTCTTTAGAGAGAATTTGTCATCTCTAAAGAGGGGTTTGTCTGTTACGACTGTTTATAAAGGAGAATTACTTTAACCGGGATATGTGAATCCGGCAATGCCATAATTTCCTTTATAGGGGATTTTAACCTGAAGGAGAAGACTTTAACTCAGTGTAGAGCAATGCCATATTTCCTTAGGAATTTCTCATGCTAAAAGAGGGACAGTGGCGTGGATGTAGATGATCTAGAGGCTTGCCGCTTACAGCAGTTAGATGAAGGGGAAAGAGTTGTTGATATTTGTGTACTGTGAACAAGGCACAACTTTGATGCTAAAAGGTTGATTGGATCAACCAGTGGTTTTCTTATATAAAGCCTAAGAGGAGGCTAATATGTGTCTCGTACAAAGCCCGAGAGAGAGGCTAAAAGGTTTTGACTCAATGAGGGAATCTTTTGGTATCTCGTATAAAGCCCGAGATAGAGGCTAACATTTGTTTGGCTCAATATGAACCTTTTTGTATCTCGTATAAAGCCCGAGATAGAGGCGAAAGGGGTGATTGACTCAATGAGGGAGTCCCTTATGTGTCTCGTACAAAGCCCGAGAGAGAGGCTGAATGTTGTTTGACTCCGCTGGGAAGGATCATTGTACAAAGCCCAAGAGGAGGCTATGGTGACTGTTTCAGTTGAGTGACAGGTCCAGTATACTGATTTTAAAAGAGAAAATCAATTCTTATATGAGCAACACTGTACTCAAGGATTTGATTCAAGGATCTGGGTTATTCCTGTTTTTTAAGGAAGCGGGAAATCCGAAGGGTATTGAGACTGTCCGAGTCTACGGGTTTTCTCCCTATTTAACGAAGGGGGTCACTTGAGAATGTCTTTGAGACTCAAGGATATTAGACTGTCCGTGTCTAGAGTTTTGTCTCTTGTACTATGCTTTGAGAAACAGTAGTAGACTCTATGAAAGGACTGTTCTATACAGATGATTAAGTTCCGTTTCTATACCTCTAGGAGGTCGTCGGGACAATTTGTACGAAGCCCAAGAGGAGGCTAGAAACTTTTAAGAAGCCGATCGGTCCTTGTACTAAGCCCAAGAGGAGGCTATTATTCCCGGAGGAAGAGCTCATTATACGAAGCCTAAGAGGAGGCTGTGAATACTTCTAAGAAGCCGTAGGGTCCTTGTACTAAGCCCAAGAGGAGGCGGGGTTGCTTTTAGGAAGCCTGTGGGTCCTTGTATAATGCCCAAGAGGAGGCCGATTGCTTTTAAGAAGCCGATGGGTCCCCAAACCCCGAGAAATTCAAGGCAAGCTATTCACGAGGAATAGATCAAGTCAGGAAAGTTCGAGAATTTGGAAGAAACTCAAAGATGCCATTCACGGAGAATACATTCATCTCTGGGAGTAGAGTTTCTTGACAATTCCTAATGAGGACAGCCGAAGAGAAGACTGTATCTGGTGATCCTATTGGGGATCTAGTTGTCTATTTCTATGAATAAACGAAACGGCGTCACCTAGTTCTAGACGTAGTTGCCGGGGAAACTCGAAATATCTATACTATTATTACACAGTTGATATGAGTTTATGAAAGAAGACTCACAGCGAAACAGCCCCACAATACAGTTATATGTATATGAATGCGGTAAATGAAAGCAATAACCACTTACTCGGTTGTAGAGCTTCCATGCTGTTTGGTTAGTTGTTCAACAAAGAAAGATTGAAAACAACAATATATTCAAAATCAAAGGAGAAAGTGCTTTGAAAAAGAAAGATTTAGGGCTTACAGCTTAAGGAGAGGCCCAGGGTTTTATCAGTGAGCGCACTGTTGTTTTGAATTTGTACAGAGGGACTTATACAAGTGACTGAGGCCCAAAAGGTTTTCTGTACAAAGGGATGGGTCTTACACTCTCTCAAGAGGCCCAAAAAGTTTAAAGAAAGGAAATGGGTCTTACTACACGAGGGTAGGCCCAGATGATTTTTCCGTTTGAAATGGCGATCACGCCGAGGTTTTCTTTTAACACAGAGGGACTTATACAATATCTGAGGCCCAAAATTGTTTTGGTTAAAAGGGGGTTGGGTCTTACACTCTAATAGAAGCCTAAAAGTTTTAAATGGGTCTTATAGCTCAAGGAGAGGCCCATGGTTATTTTTCAAAAGGCGACGATCGCGCCGTTTGTTTTTGACGGTATCAGGACTTATACAATACACTGAGGCCCAAAAATGATTTGGTCAAAAAAAGGATTGGGTCTTACACTCTATTAGAGGCCCAAAGTGTTTTGAAAATGATTTATGAGGGTTGAATTAATCCAAAAACCCTAATTTGTTTTCAAAAATGTATTTAATTGAATAAAAATTCAATTAAAATGATCAAAATTGTTTAACATATGGAAAACAAATTGTGATCTTGGATTAATGCTTCAAAAATTAAGTATTGACCTACAAAATAATTAGAAAGCATTAAAAGTTGCAAAATCAAGGTGGAAAAAATATTTAAAATGTCAAAAACAATTAAAATATTAATTCTTTGCAAAAATGTCAATTATATGAAATAAATAATATTTTTGGGATTTTTTAATAAAATAAAATATTTTAACATTTTTGTGAATTATTAAAAAAAGAATCAACTCAAAATCATTAAAACTCAGAGAGAAATTAATTTTTGAATCAATTAAACAAAAATCACAAAATTCAAATATTTGAATTTTGAAAAAAGGCGCCAAGAACACACCAAGAACACGCGCGTGTTCTGGGCTTGGCCAGATTTGCATTTTCTCTCCAATCTCACTGAATACTTAACCATATCATGCAATCCACATATCATTATGCTCGTCTCAATCTCACGATCATGTCTATGTCAATTAATTTCATTTAAATTAAACATAAAACATGAAATCACGAAGAAACCTCAAGAACCCTAATTTCTGCATGAAGGCTAGGATTTTTGATACACGATTCAAACAAAGCAATTAATTGAGGGAAAACATTCCATGCATGATTATGAACATATGGTCAAATTATTGTGCAACAAAAATTGCATGGATCATAGAGTTAGAAGAGCTCATGCTTACCACTTGCAGCTGGTGATCGTGATTTCTGTAGGAGGTGTTACAGTTGTGTTGTGATGATCTGAACAGCTTCCCTAGGTGCTATGAAGTGTGTTTGAATGCTTGGACTTGATGGAAATTGGCTGGATCACTTCATGGCATCTCAACTGCACTTTGGTTAAAACCTTAAGCAATTGACTGGTGATTATGAGAAATCAATGTTCCTGTTGTTGTTTAAGTGTTTGATCAGCTCATATGTGATGTATATGAGGTGTGTGAGTGATTGGTTTGAGTGGAATTGCCCTCTAGCTCAAAACCCGATAGTTACCTTGCTAAGAAAGGCATTTTTGCCAAGAGAAAGAGATTTTGAGAAAGGCAAGTGTTATAGGCCTTTGGTGTACTTAAACTGAACACAATTGAGCTCTATTTATAGTAGAGCAAGTTTGTTTTGGGATCCACAGTGAATGGCAACTGCAGCAGGTGTTTGTTCAATGTTGGCCAATGGAAATCCAAGTCTCCTCTAGCCATTGACTAGTGGTTAGGGCACAGAGCTTTGGTTCCCTTGGTCTTGGATAAGTCTTGAATGACTTCAGATGAGAATGGCTCAGTCCATGCCACCTTGATGCTTCCATTGAATGCTTCAATCCAAATTTGGAGTCTTGTCCCTATTTTGGCCATTCTAGGTTCAACATGCTATTTCTTGTTCCATGGAATTTGGAGGCTTGGCTCAGTGATTGTCCCCTTTAGATTCAATCCTCAGATGTGTCCAAGTGGATAGGAGCATTTGGATTTGGCTGATTTTGGCAAATCGACCAAAATTGCAAATTCTGCCTTGCCTTTGACAGATTTCAGCAAGGCAACTTGCCAATGTCATATCTCATGGTGTAAGTTGAATTTGGTAATGTTCTTGACCATTTTGGAAAGCCCTTAGATGATACAACAACTGTTTGAACATGTTTGGTTTTGATCTCTTTTGAATCCAAGTGAAAAATCCCCCTACATTTGGCAAAAAGTAAGGCAAAATCTGACTTAGTGAAATTTTCACTAAGTGTTGGAACAAAGTGTTTTCTCTTGATTTTGATCATTCCATAACTCAAAATACACGAGGAATTGGAATTAGGTTTAGTTGAAGTTTTCATAGAGGGCAATGATATCTACAAATCAAGCTTTGAATTGGGCACAATGGCATTGTGGTTTAGGAGTTATGGTCCTCCAAAGTTGGTGCATTAGTGGCACTTTTTCATGACTTAGAAAAATTTCTAAGTTTTATGGTTACCCCTTTTACAAGTTATCCAAATTTTCTTGATTTTTCTTGATGAATGATGATTCAAATCCTACATTAACATCATTTTAGGGTTAAAAATCCATTTTGGTGAAAAATCTCAAAAAGTCAAAGTTGACTTTTGTGCACAGTTGACTTTTTATCAGATGAACTCCAAACTGTGCTATTCTTCAGGAAATCATGTCCTTGACCTAAATCAAACTTGATGGACATGTTCCATGGGTATTATAGGGTATATTGGTGCATGTCATAGGGTTTGGGAGCATGTCCTGGTCAAAAGTCAAAGCTACAGTTGACTTTTCTCGAGAAACCCTAATTATGGTACTGATGAAATTGAGACTTGCTGCTCAAGCTTCTTGGATTAATCCATTGTTGCAAATGGATCAATATAGTTCATTAGAGACCCTCAAATCCTCCTTTGAGGTCTTGGCTCATGATTTGCCCTAAAAGTCAACTTAGGGGTGAATTAGGTCAAGAAACCCTAATTCCTGATTTTTGATGAATGCATCCCCTGAGGTCAAATTGACTTGATGCTTGGGCCCATGAGGTTCCATGGAGCATATTAGGTTAGGTTTTGGATCATTGGCTCATGCCCAGAGGAAAATTTCCAACTGGAGGCCCTGGTCGACCAAAACCCTAATTTGGTGACACTGTCGATCTTGAGACTTAATCCACCTAGAAGGGAGCAGCCTTGTGCTTAATCCTTGAAGTGGGAGTCCTTTTGATCCCTTGTGGATGTTTGAGAGGTTTAGACAAGTTGAAGATCATGTCATTTCTTGATTGATCCTTTGTCTAAGGCTCTGAGAGGGCTTGAAACCCTAATTTTGATTGTAGTGGATGCTCACCCATCTTTGGGGAGACTGATGAAGTATGATGGTTCCTCCATATTGTAATGATGATTTTCACAATGATGGGAAATCTTAGTGGTAAAAATTTGGGGTATGACACACAGAGCACAAACCATCCCTCGTTTGAAGCTAATAGAAAGGGAATAAGTTGCTTGATCTCAAGTTAGTGATGTTTTCCATGGTCTTAAAACTCTCTTTTTAAATACGCATAATGTTGTGTGGCATCCATGGATCATTCTGGTATATTTTGTTTTACATTTGGACGTGTAGATTGGTTGCTGCGTGTGTTTAAAGTTTTTGAACCCTAACCTTTTTCATTCGAATCTCCTTATGCATTGGTTATTTGTGATTTTTGATGACATATTTGAGATCCTGATGATTTTCTGGTCAAGATGATGTACTAGCATGAAATTTCTGGGCAAGTTGTGGCTGCACGTCGCCGGAGAAGACGATCGGAGCTAGGGCTCCGGCGTCTGGTTCTCCCTCCGGCCAGATTAGGGTTTCAACGAAGAAGAGATAATCCCATCCATCCATTTTGTTGATCGTACGGTCCCTATGCTGCCACGTTTCTTTTAATTTTTGTTTTTATTTATGGTTTGTGTGTTTGCCATCCATGATTGCTATTATGTTCCTTCAATCTGCTTCGCCCATCATGCATAATGTTTGACTTGATAATCTAATCTTGGAAGTTTGATGCATCTGACGACCACAATTGTGACAACACATTAAAATGAGAGCGTGCAGCTCACGTGGTGTGTGTATGGTATGCTGAATAATTATGTGTGTGCGTGCGTATCATTATTATTGAGTGCATGAGATCTGAACCACCAATCATGGCTACTTGGTGATTGTGTTGACTAAGTAATGAGCGCGGGATCAATCTAATGGTGAGTAGTGAGTCAACGTGGTGGACTGAAGCCCACGTGCGCCCTTTTTTTGTTTTATTTTATTTTCTGATGGATTTTAAGATCTGGGCCTTCTATTCGCACCCCCATCCTTTAGCCCATTAACATTTCCAACGTGAATTGTTACTAAACACACCCCCTTTGCACATTTTCATATTTTTATTTTATTTAATTGTTTGCATTTCATTTTAAATTTTTAAAAATAGTTAATTGCATTAAAAAATTCACAGAAAATTCATGAATCATAATTATAATTTTATAAAATTTTCCAAATTTTATTTTTTTATTTTTATTTTATTTTTAGCATCTGAAATAATTATTTGTTTATTTTCTTTTTTAATTTATTTCATACATGCATACCATTGCATTGTTTATTTTATTTCCCATCATCCACAAAATATTTTAAACTCATTCCTTTTGCATTATTTCCCCGACACATTGAATTGCATTAAAATATTTTTTCTCTCATTTTTAAAATCGTTTCATCTTGCATTTTAGTCCTCCTTTTTGCATATTGAGTCATGTTTCTTGTCTGAACTTTACATGATTGTTTGAGTGAGTTTTATTTTGAATTTTGGCTTGAGTTTTGGACATGTTGTTTGCTTCTGGTTGAGATATGTTGATAATTAATTTGGTGATTTTAGAAGATGTTTTGCTAATTGTTTGATTGCTTTTATTTGAGGTCTTCTTGAATGCATATCTCTGATCATGTCTGGATACCTGTTTGAAAAGGCACTTGTGCCATTGTTTTGGGATGGCTCTTTGACTTCATAAACCATGTTTAGATTGTTATAGGTCACTTGACTGCCATTATATATCATTGCTTGGGTTTCATTAGCCTTATTATTACTTATGCCTGTTTTGTACTAACCTTTTACGCAGGGGCTGAGGTAAGTTATTTGAGGGTGTGAATAGTTATCCATGTCCACTCTCACTCTTTCAGTCTCTCATCTTTTCTTTTCTTTAGGCTTAGGTTGTCGTTGAACCTCACTAACCGTAGGCCATCCATGCATGATAACATTAGGACTCTTAGTTTCCCTTTAGAGTTTCCTTTGTGTCTTCTCTCTTCTCATCTCAAAACCTCTTGAAAACACTTAATAAGGATAAAGTGTATTGCGCACGAGCCTTAAGCGTGGGGAATGAGAAATGAGGGGCTTCCTCTCATCTTTCTAGAGTGCTTAGCGAGCGTCCTGTCTTGGGATGATTCGTTAAGTATTCGTCCCTGTGCCCTAGACTTTGGTGCAATGCAAGTTATGAACTAACTCAAGTCACTTCTGTCTTAAAAAAATACAAACAAACTTCAAACCTTTTTGTCCTTCGGGATTGTCAAACTAAAGGCTATTTTAAAAAAGGGCACGTTACTTTCCGTCTGAGTCGCAAACAGGCATCGACCCTAACTGCCGGAAGCGGACTTAACGTCGCTCATAAAAAACACAAAAAGAACTTGGTCCGAACTACGTTGACTCTGAATTTCCCATTGCACAAAGGGGGTATGTAGGCCTAGGACGTCGACGTCCTACCGAGTCTGTCTTTATTTTCCCCTCTCCCATCTTAGTACAACCATAGATTGTAGGATAACTCACCCTTAGAATAGACAACAAGCGTGGATCCCATCGAGTACGATGGATGCGTGGGGTGCTAGCACCTTCCCCTCGCGTAACCGACTCCCGAACCCAGGCTATAGTTGCGATGACCATTCCTTTCCCTCTTCCTCAGGTTTATGCGGTGTTCCCTTTCCTTCTCTTGGGATAAATTTACACGACTGGCGACTCTGTTTTCCGCGCCACTCTGGGAGTGACAGCTGGCGACTTTGCTGGGGAATCTGGTTGACCTATGCTGGTCCATCCCTAAGCGAGTCAATCCTAGCGTTTGCTTGTCTTTGTTCTCTTTGGGTGTTTTTGTTTTTGTTTTGCTTTATTTGTTGTATTTTATTTTTACCGCATTTTCTGCATTGCATTTCATTTTTATTACTGTCACACTGGATATTACTGTGTTGTGCTGGCTGTTGCTATTTTGCAGGTTGGGTTGTTCTGAGAGATAAGCCCAATACCCAGGCTTGAGTACACCCTAGGACTAGAGTGGAAAGTAGTGGGACCTACGTGCCCACTTGGTACGTTTGCGTGTTCACGAAATTCACAACCAGAAAAGGCTATCTTGGGACGCATTCTAACATGTGTGTTCTTGCGCATATTAGGGTGTTAATCTAGAGAGCTGTCGACTCTGGTGACCGATCATCGAGGACCTTAGTGGAAACATCCCTCTTTAGTGGTGACAGTGGCAGACCACATCCTGTGGCAAACCCATTCGCACCCGAGGGCCCACTTTGGAACTCGCATAGGATGACCCCTACCTTTTGAAGAGAATCAGTGGAGGCACTCCTCGATTGACGATAGTACTGTACCCCGAGGGATGAATGTACTATTGTTTCTCGACCTCAGTGCCAGAAGCTGAGGACCTTCCGTTTTGGAGAATCAGTTGAGGCCTCCTCGATTGATGATGATACCAAACCAGAAATGGTGAACGTATCATCATTTCTCGACCTGAGAGCCCGGGATACTGAACATCCTAGTACCCACACGTGAGAGGGGATGGGTGTTTGCAAGTTTGCAGGTAACCGAAACCTTCAACCTACCCGTTTTTTTTAGATTTCTCATCAATGTTTGATTATCTGGGTTCCTGGTTATCTCAGTGGTTCGGTATTTTGGAATTCTGGTTTTCTGGGTTGTGGTTCTCGTTCAGTTAACAACACAGCACATCCAGCAGTTTTGCCTTGATCCCATGTTTGCATGAGCATATCATTTTTCTTGCATTCTGACATGTTTGACATTTTTCAGGGCTTGCATCTTACTCTTGATTCCGGTTTTCTGAGGTTACCTTGGCATGGATGTCCAGAGAAAGAAGACTGTTGCCTATTTGTTCCCAGATCCGACCTTGACGTTGATTCACAAGCTGATTAGTATGGCTGGTCCCGGAGTTCGCACAGAGTTCAGTGGAGGGTATGGGAGACTTCTGAAGTTTGTCTACAATATCTCCAAGTATGAGAAGGATGCCATTCATACACTTCTTCAGTTTTACGATCCGTCTTTGCGTTGCTTCACTTTCCTAGACTACATCTTGGCCCCAACGTTGGAGGAGTTCTCATTTATTTTGGGAATCCCCATCAGGCATGACATAGTATTCTTTTCTGAAGAACACCCCGGGATAAAAGAAATGGCTATTGCTCTTCATATTGGTGAATCTGTTCTGAACAGTAATATTGAGGAAAAACAAGGAGCTAAGGGTTTCTTATTGAAGTTCTTGTTTGATCAAGCTTGCATACATGTTAAAGAGAAGAATTGGACTGCTTTCCAAGCTATTCTGGCTATGTGCATCTATGGGATTGTCCTGTTTTCCAATGTTCCTGATCTGGTGGATATGCATGCTGTCAGAATCTTTATTTCAAAGAATCCTATACCTACCTTGCTAGGTGATGTGTATTACTCAGTCCACTACAAGAATGAAAATAGGCGAGGAAAAACCGTGAGTTGTTGTCCACTGCTCTTATCTACTTGGTTTCTGAGCCATCTCCCCGAAGCTGGCGCCTTCGTTGATAAGAAAGATTCTCTGAAGTGGTCAAAGAGGTTAATGGGCTTGACCGCTGACAACATTGTCTGGTTCAACCGTGACTTGCTAGGAATAGAGATTATTTGCAAGTGCGGAGAATTCCCTAATGTACCCTTGATAGGGAGAAGAGGTGGAATTAACTATAATCCTTCCCTTGTTATCAGGGAGTTTGGTTATCCTTTGAAAGGTCCACCTGAAGAGCGAGATGTCAGAGAGTCCTTATTCTTCAATGGTACTGGGGATCAAGAGACGATAAGGAAGATTGTGAATGCTTGGAAGCAGGTGACCAAGAAGGGAAAAACTTCATTCAGGAAATGTAACAACCGGGCTTTTCCTTCCTATGAAGAGTGGATTAAGAAGAGAGCAGAAGAGGAGCTTCTTCCCTTCCCGGTAGAACCACCATCTTACCCCTTGCTGATTGAGCCTCCTACCACAGTTGAGATAGAGAAGTTTAACAAGTTGTGGGCTGAAAAGGAAAAGCTGCGAGAAGAAAATAGTGCGCTACAAAGAGAGATTTATTAGTTGAAACATGAGTGGGGTGAAGCTGTTCATATCGCCAAGATGAAGACAGAGCTTCTTGCTGAAGTAGAAAAGGAGCTAGCTGACAAGGTCGCATCCAGACAAAGGATGAAACAAGCTCTAGACGGTATCAGTAAGGTTCTCGAGTCTAAGAAGGAAGAATTGGACAAGGCGTTGTTAAAAATTCACAGGTTCAATGCTCACCGAGAAACTGCAATGGCTGAGAATAAGCAAAAAGAAGACAATTATCTAGCTCAGATTGATCAATTGAAGTTGCAGCTCAAGAACAAAGATGCTGAGATCCTATCAGGGGTATTCCAGAGACAAGCAGTCGAAGGTCGACTCAATGAAGCCATAGCCTCCATAGAGGAACTGAAGATCCAAGCTGAAGTGAAGAGATCTAGAAATGAGGGACCTAGTATGAATGGTGTTTCTGGAGAAGACGCTTGGGAGTTACATTGCCGATACTTGGAAGGGATCATGCATAGGAGAGACGTTCTCATTCAAGAGCTAATTCAGAGACCGAAGCATCCCGACACCAAAAAGCTGTTCAAAGAAATTCAAGACGGGAGCAAGAAGTATAATGGATGGGGGGGATTGACACTTGTGGAATTTGATGATATGCCATAGTTTTCTATTTTCTTTCATTGTTTGGACCACCGCCAGGCTTGTTGGTTGGGATCTATGATTATTGTGTTCGGACTTGTTTTCTTAATATATGAGCAGAAGTTCCATTTTATCTTGTTGTTAAACTGGAATCAAGGGGTGGATCGCCCTGCGAATATTCAAACATGTTCATTTGCATTTGCATATTCATAATCATTTTGCATAATCATTCTGCATAACAGGTGTTTATCTCTGGTGTTCTTATTTTGTTCTCCTCCGCAGTACAGGATTGATCAGCCAGTTCATCGGTATTCTACTCGGTCTGTGATAACCAGAGGATAGCCATGGAACGACTCCGTGCAGAGATGCTTGAAATGAAGGTTCAGATGAAGCAGTTTGGGGAAGACATGCTGGTCATGTCCCAAGAGCAGAAGACGCTGAGGGAGGAGGTCAATCAGATGAAGACTCAGATGGGTTTGGTCATGGAAATTTTGAAAATAGTACTAAAGAAGTAAAACAGTCATGTGCTCGCTTCCACGACATAGGTCCTTACTCCTCCCATCTCTTTGGGATTTGATCGTGGATTGCCTCGTGAATCTCTTCCACAAGCTGAAGTTCCAGAACTTTCCCAACAGCAACCAGGTCTTATTTCCTAAGATAAGCCTAAGAATAAAAAGGGTGCATAGAGACCGAAGCGGTCTGAAAGAGTTTTTCATCCACTCCCTATGCCATATTCTCAACTATTGCAGCATCTCCTTCAGTTGCAGCTGGTATAGAAAAGGACTTTGGCTCCTCTCACTGGTAGTCCCCCACCAGGCTATGATGCAAGAGCCCATTGCGATTTCCATTCTGGGGCACTAGGGCATACTGTGGAGCAATGTAGGGCCCTTCAGCACACTGTCCAGGATCTGATTGATTCGAGGAAGATTGAATTCACACCGAGCGGTGTAAGCATACAAGGTGGTCCCACTCTAGCTGTTGAAAAGGAAGTGGGTATACCCGTTGCTTCTCCCAAAGCCACACCAGGTCAGGGGCATTTCTTGCAGTCCTTGGTCTTAGAATCCCCACATCCACAAATGCTGCCTACGCCTCGACCAAGTCTGAAGAGAAAAGTGTCTGAAAAGATTATGCGCTCGAATCAGGGTCAACAGGAGAACTGCTCTGAAAAGCGACAACAAAGATCACGAAGGCCTGAGAGAAGGTTTGATCCGCTCCTTGTTCCTCACAGCCAGGTTCTTGCCCATCTACTTGAAATTTCTTTGGTTCAACTAAGGGATGCCAAGCCTGTTCCCGACCCTATTCCTCCTGATTATGATCTGGATGCCAGATGTGAATATCACTCAGACACACCGGGTCATTCAATTGAAAACTGCAACGTGTTCAAGCACAAGGTGCAAGACCTGATAGACTCACAGATCATTGTATTCACTGAAGATGATATGTACATCAATGAAAGCCTCATTTCTCAAATGAACACTCAGTCTGCAAGTACGTCCAGACAGAATTAAGCTTCCTCAGCAATGGCAATCTTCAGCTTCTTTACTGCATTTTCATTTGTAGTTTTTCATTTCTTGTTAAAGCATCATATGCATGTAAGACTTGTTTGTTTTTTTATGATGATATTAATGCAATGAGTATGTTTTTCTTGAAGTAATCCATTCGTGTTCACTCTTAAATGTTTATATGCACTGCAATACCAATTTTCTTGTTTAGCACTCTTGAGGGAGGATGATGAGACGAAAACGCAAAATCTCTGGTTGTATGTTCAAGGATAGAACCCTGTTGAGGATGTACAAGCATTGTTTCAAACCCCTAAACACTGGAGATATAAGGAGATAAACCTTCGTTAACCCCTTTGAGCCTTGGAGTAGGAGCTTCTTTCGTACGAAAAAACCCTCATACTTAACCCAGGGCCAGGGTAGGCGTCAGTTAGTTTGATCGAGCATTCAAATTTCAAGGAGAGTGTGCATCTGAGGATCCATTACCTTCTACCCCACCGTCAAGAGGTCAAGAGATGTGAAACCACAATGGTTATCCATCAACAACTAAGGAGTGAGACAGTCACAACCCTTTCAAGCAAATAAGACAACCAGTGTCACACGCTTTGTTCAAAAAGGGGAATATAAAAAAAAAAGCCAGCTAAGTCGAAACTTGTAAACAAGTGACTTAGGCAAAAGTCAGGGCATCCCGCTGGACTTCAAAATCGAAAAAACTCAAAAGAGTCAGTCCAGGCAAAAATTAGGGATCAAAAAAGCAAAAGAAAGAAAAAGTGAAAAGAGTTACAAAAGAAAATCCTCCATAAGAACAAATTCGTGTGATCACAGACACAAACGGGATGTCTGTTGCTCCAAAGCCTCCTTAGGTGTCAAACCATTAGTTGCATAAAGATCATAAACCTTTTGAGAGATGAGCGTTTGTGTCAGATTAACTGAATATAGGACTGGAGAACATCACGAAGAGTGGGTGGGCACCGATAAATTTCGAGCCATAAATCCTTTTTCTGAAACCGTGAACCAGACGATGTTACAACCCTTAAAAGTCCTAATTGAAACAGGGTTTATTCCTAGAGCGTACTTCAACAGGATAGCGTTCCTGACTCCTACGAGTTGTGCTAATAAGGTTTGTTGGTATTGCATGTGCGCATTGTTTTGCCATTCAAAAATCAAGGTCGCACCCCAGCTGGTGATTCGTTCACAAGGCTTGGCGACACATTTTTCAATAAAACTTCAAGGTTAACATGAGTGTTGCATTAGAATTGTCATTCTCATAATAAACATTTTCTGCTTGCATATGTTTGATATCCAAGAAGCTTACACGATGAGCGACAGTCGAGAAGCTCGATCACGCCAAGTTGGGAGGCTTGAAAATTCTGAAGGACAATCAGATCAAAGGGCATACTGCCAAGATACTCAGTGTAGAAGGGTCTCTCCCCAGTAAGTCGTGTTAAGATGTAGCCAATCTGGGGTAGTCACGTCGAGAAATCTCTTCGAAATTCAGTTACTCTGGGGCACTCATTCTAAGATCAGGGGCAAAGTCACGTCAAAGCTCATATTGGGGCATGCCACCTCTAGAGCGTGGGAGGTTGTCCACTCTTGAAAATGGTTAATTGAAAACATCTCCGCAAGGTTCAAGATACTAAAGCAGTGTATTTTTAAGTCATTACAATCCCTTTCGAGGTAATGTACTTCATGGATTATGAAGACTGGGGCAGTTATGTCGAGATATGATAAATCTCTCAAAGAGTTTGAAGACCCTGGGGTAGTGCGAACGCCCGATCTTCTGTAAAATCCTCTTGAGATGATTTCTTCCATTAGACCTGGTGGTCTGGGGCAAGTGAAAAGTTCAAAGAGCCGCTTATGACCATAAAGACAAGTTAGGTTGCAGGGCAATGGGATTATACTTCCCTAGCAGTTGGCTCTCCCCAGCATTGAGATTGCACCTTTCCTCAGCAGAGCAGACCTTCCCCAGCAGGAGACTTAGGAAGTATTTTCTCCGGATCAAGACGTTATTTCCCCACAGAATTAGGGTGTTCACTTTCCCCATCCAGTCAGGAAGCGTGCTTTCACCAACGATGTCATATTCTAATCCCCAGCAAGAGGGGAGTAAAGTCACTCTCCCCATCAGCAGGCTAAGTTCAGTAGTATCCCCAAGCAGGATTGTACTATGGATTGTTTCCCCCAAGCATGATGGTATTATGGGCTGGCATCCCCAGCAGGTCCTAAGCCCATTTGTTATTGGCAATCCTCAGTAACAGACTTTCGGTTCCGTTATTGGCGTTCATTCTCAACTCCCCCAGCAGAGGAGAAATCTCAGATTTTGGATGTTACCTTCAGTGAAAGACAGGTGTGGCCCCCGGTAGTTCTTTCAGGATTTCATCCCTAGCAGAACTTGTTGATCCGAAGAGTCGATCAGTATGACCCTTCTTAGCAGAGTTCCTGGATTCAGAGGACGATTTATTTTTGTCATCCCCAACTGAATTGGTCTTTTCTCTCCAGCATTTATTTTGCTGCAGGGACCCTTTTTGCATATCATAAGCATTTGCATTGCATCCTCAAACGCGTAGTATTTCCATTTCATATGGAGCATTACGCCAAATTCAAACATTTGCATTTAAAGCATAAGTCAGGTTTGACACTTTCTTTGCCAGTTCTCTTTCTCAGCAGAGATGGCATGACTCAGGAGATCCTGGAGGGACGCATTCCTCATACTTGTGCTCCCCGGCAGAGTCTTTTATTTAGACTTTTCCTTCCCCAGCGGAGTCATCTTGCCTGTGGATTTTGAGTGGTTGGGAGTTTGCCTTTGTTTGGCCCTTCTCTTTTGTGAAATCCCGTTCTCACCTGGTAGTCAGTTCTTGCTTGACATATTTTGCTGGCCAATTTCCCTTTATCAGCATGGATGGCATTTATGTTGCTAGCAGAGATAGCAATCTTTTGAAGATTCTTTTCGTCAGTTCCCTTTATCAGCAGGGATGGCATTTATTTTGCTAGTTCTCTTTATCAGCAGAGATATCAATCTTTTGACGATTTGTTCCGCTAGTTCTCTTTATCAGCAGAGATAACAATCTTTTGAAGATTTTCTTTCGTCAGTTCCCTTTATCAGCAAGGATGGCATTTATTTTGCTAGTTCTCTTTATCAGCAGAGATAGCAATCTTTTGAATATTTTCTTTCGTCAGTTCCCTTTATCAGCAGGGATGGCATTTATTTTGCTAGTTCTCTTTATCAGCAGAGATATCAATCTTTTGAAGATTTTCTTTCGTCAGTTCCCTTTATCAGCAGGGATGGCATTTATTTTGCTAGTTCTCTTTATCAGCAGAGATAACAATCTTTTGAAGATTTTCTTTTCGTCAGTTCCCTTTATCAGCAGGGATGGCATTTATTTTGCTAGTTCTATTTATCAGCAGAGATAACAATCTTTTGAGGATTTGTTCCGCTAGTTCTCTTTATCAGCAGAGATAGTAATCTTTTGAGGATTTGTTCCGCTAGTTCTCTTTATCAGCAGAGATAGCAATCTTTTAAAGATTTTCTTTTGTCAGTTCCCTTTATCAGCAGGGATGGCATTTATTTTGCTAGTTCTCTTTATCAGCAGAGATAGCAATCTTTTGAAGATTTCTTTCGTCAGTTCCCTTTATCAGCAGGGATGGCACTTGTTTTGCTAGTTCTCTTTATCAGCAAGGATAACAATCTTTTGAAGATTTTCTTTCGTCAGTTCCCTTTATCAGCAGGGATGGCACTTGTTTTGCTAGTTCTCTTTATCAGCAGAGATAGCAATCTTTTGAAGATTTTCTTTTGTCAGTTCCCTTTATCAGCAGGGATGGCATTTATATGAGCAGAGATAGCAATCTTTTGAAGATTTCCTTCGTCAGTTCCCTTTATCAGCAGGGATGGCATATTTCAAGACTCCTTTGTCAGTTCTCTTTATCAGCAGAGATGACATAACCTGGGAGAGTTTGTTTCACTTTATACCCAACATAGCTAGCACTCGTCCATGTTGTGACAGTACATCATTTATGGCTGATTCTCCAGTGGAGTCGTCCCTCCTTTGAGGATTGCAAATTTCTGGGTTCTTTGGTATTCAATCTCCGTGTATCCCGATTGTCTGAAAGCCGTCGCTATCATACCCTTAGGACCAAGTTGATTGAATAGGGGCAGCTGTTGCACCCCAAAATTTGCCCTCCTTACTTTAGTACTAACTGGCTTATGTTTCATTTCATTTTGCATTATCATGTGTGCATATCATTGGTTCTTAGCATGGGGTCAAGGTGCCTGAGGCAAGTTCAAGAGGAGAAGATGTTCTTCAAAGGGTCAAGCAAGAGAGTTCAAGTGGATCACTCTCTCCTAACCAGTGCAGAAACTAGGGTTTTGAGATTCTTGGGTTTATTGCTCCAATAGGCAAGTTTCTTGGGTTTTTATCATCACCAAATGGCATATCTTATCTTTGTTGGAAAGGATACACATCATATTCAGAGGAATTTGGATTTGGAGACTGTGTTATTTCCTCCTAGACTGAGGGTACCAAAATTAGGGTTTGCTATAAAGTCAGTTTATTTCTGATTTTTTGGGCAAGACTTGATTCCATGGTATTCCTTGGGTCCCTGAGTATCTAGGAATGGAAGATTGTCCATCAGTTTGCTTCAGGAGAAGTTCAATTGGCCAATGGATTGGGAATCAGGTGAATTGGGTAAAAGTCAACAGTGAGAGGGGAAGTCAACTGTGGAATTTTGAGGTTCTCTCCAAGGTTTTCAAGGTCTCACATTCTCATATGGTCTTCAAGAGTCAAGTATCATATCATTTATCAAGAATCAAGGGTTGGTACAAAAGTTACTAAATATGGAAATGACCTATAATTTGAAAGTTTCCTTTTTGGGCAAGTTCTTACACTACATTCAACTTGACTTTTCACCATCAAGAAAGCTTCAAATGAATTTTCCTGAAACATGAAAGTTGAAGATCTTTTTCTCCTCTTTCCAACAAGTACTAGATGGTCTCCAAATCATTTGTGAAACTCAACTTATGATCGAAAGAAGGCAAAGTGGTTTTTTAGGGTTTTCCCATGGTTCCATTTGCATTTTGGGACATAGTGACCTATAATTGATTCCATTGCTTCATGTCACATTCTAACATCAAAGAACACTCCTTAAGGATCATTTTTGGCGTTTGAATCAAGTGGATCCATGGTTTATTCATCACTTATTTTCCATTATGCAAAATTGCCAAATTATTGAAAACTCATGAATCAAAATGTTTCAAGGCCCAATTTCAATTTAGGTGTGATTAGCAATTGTTCAATAAGTGATCCATCATGAAATATTTGGTTGTACATGCATGGAAGAGGGTGTATCTCACATAATGCAATTTTCTAAAATCATCCAAAACTCATTAAACAAAGAATTACCAAGGCCCAAATGCTGATCAGTGGATTAACCTAACCTATTTAAGCTAACTCATGCTAGGGTTAGAGGGAGGACATGTTATTTTGGTGGAGTTTTCGAGTGAACCCTAAAAAAGATCTCTCCTTCGTATCTCTCAATCCATCAGGGTTTCTTCAAAAGTTCTTCCACAAACTTCTTTCTGGGGATCCACAGAGCACAAACCATCCCTCGTTTGAAGCTAATAGCAAGGGAATAAGTTGATTGATCTCAGGTTAGTGATGTTTTCCATGGCCTTAAAACTCTCTTTTTAAATACGCATAATGTTGTGTGGCATCCATGGATCATTCTGGTATATTTTGTTTTGCATTTGGACGTGTAGATTGGTTGTTGCGTGTGTTTAAAGTTTTTGAACCCTAACCTTTTTCATTCGAATCTCCTTATGCATTGGTTATTTGTGATTTTTGATGACATATTTGAGATCCTGATGATTTTCTGGTCAAGATGATGTACTTGCATGAAATTTCTGGGCAAGTTGTGGCTGCACGTCGCCAGAGAAGACGACCGGAGCTAGGGCTCCGGTGTCTGGTTCTCCCTCCGGCCAGATTAGGGTTTCAACGAAGAAGAGATAATCCCAGCCATCCATTTTGTTGATCGTACGGTCCCTATGCTGCCACGTTTCTTTTAATTTTTGTTTTTATTTAAGGTTTGTGTGTTTGCCATCCACGATTGCTATTATGTTCCTTCAATCTGCTTCGCCTATCATGCATAATGTTTGACTTGATAATCTAATCTTAGACGTTTGATGCATCTGACGACCACAATTGTGACAGCACATTAAAATGAGAGCGTGCAGCTCACGTGGTGTGTGTATGGTATGCTGAATAATTATGTGTGTGCGTGCATATCATTATTATTGTGTGCATGAGATCTGAACCACTAATCATGGCTACTTGGTGATTGTGTTGACTAAGTAATGAGCGCAGGATCAATCTAATGGTGAGTAGTGAGTCAACGTGGTGGACTGAAGCCCACGTGCGCCTTTTTTTTGTTTTATTTTATTTTCTGATGGATTTTAAGATCTGGGCCTTCTAGTCGCACCCCCATCCTTTAGCCCATTAACATTTCCAACGTGAATTATTACTAAACACACCCCCTTTGCACATTTTCATATTTTTATTTTATTTAATTGTTTGTATTTCATTTTAAATTTTTAAAAATAGTTAATTGCATTAAAAAATTCCCAGAAAATTCATGAATCATAATTATAATTTTATAAAATTTTCCAAATTTTATTTATTTATTTTTCTTTTTTTTTTAGCATCTGAAATAATTATTTATTTATTTTCTTTTTGAATTTATTTCATACATGCATACCATTGCATTGTTTATTTTATTTCCCATCATCCACAAAATATTTTAAACTCATTCCTTTTGCATTATTTCCCCGGCACATTGAATTGCATTAAAATATTTTTCTCTCATTTTTAAAATCGTTTCATCTTGCATTTTAGTCCTCCTTTTTGCATATTGAGTCATGCTTCTTGTCTGAACTTTACATGATCGTTTGAGTGACTTTTATTTTGAATTTTGGCTTGAGTTTTGGACATGTTGTTTGCTTCTGGTTGAGATATGTTGATAATTAATTTGGTGATTTTAGAAGATATTTTGCTAATTGTTTGATTGCTTTTATTTAAGGTCTTCTTGAATGCATATCTCTGATCATGTCTGGATACCTGTTTGAAAAGGCACATGTGCCATTGTTTTGGGATGGCTCTTTGACTTCATAAACCATGTTTAGATTGTTATAGGTCACTTGAATGCCATTATATGTCATTGATTGGGTTTCATTAGCCTTATTATTACTTATGCCTGTTTTGTACTAACCTTTTACGCAGGGGCTGAGGTAAGTTATTTGAGGGTGTGGATAGTTATCCATGTCCACTCTCACTCTTTTTGTCTCTCATCTTTTCTTTTCTTTAGGCTTAGGTTGTCGTCGAACCTCACTAACCGTAGGCCATCCATGCATGATAACATTAGGACTCTTAGTTTCCCTTTAGAGTTTCCTTTGTGTCTTCTCTCTTCTCATCTCAAAACCTCTTGAAAACACTTAATAAGGATAAAGTGTATTGTACACGAGCCTTAAGCGTGGGGAATGAGAAATGAGGGACTTCCTCTCATCTTTCTAGAGTGCTTAGCGAGCGTCCTGTCTTGGGACGATTCGTTAAGTATTCGTCCTTGTGCCCTAGACTTTGGTGCAATGCAAGTTATGAACTAACTCAAGTCACTTCTGTCTTAACAAAATACAAACAAACTTCAAACCTTTTTGTCCTTCGGGATTGTCAAACTAAAGGCTATTTTCAAAAAGGGCACGTTACTTTCCGTCTGAGTCGCAAACAGGCATCGACCCTAACTGCCGGACGCGGACTTAACGTCGCTCATAAAAAACACAAAAAGAACTTGGTCCGAACTACATTGACTCTGAATTTCCCATTGCACAAAGGGGGTACGTAGGCCTAGGACGTCGACGTCCTACCGAGTCTGTCTTTATTTTCCCCTCTCCCGTCTTAGTACATCCATAGATTGTAGGATAACTCACCCTTAGAATAGACAACAAGCATGGATCCCATCGAGTACGATGGACGCGTGGGGTGCTAGCACCTTCCCCTCGCGTAACCGACTCCCAAACCCAGGCTATGGTTGCGATGACCATTCCTTTCCCTCTTCCTCAGGTTTATGCGGTGTTCCCTTTCCCTCTCTTGGGATAAATTTACACGGCTAGCGACTCTGTTTTCCGTGCCACTCTCGCGTTTGTACCTGGATGAAAATCCTGGGAGCGACACTGGGAGACAGATTCCAATGATCCTACTCCGCCAAAAATCAACGTTATTTCTGAAGACAAATCAAGGAAGGTACCAGACTTTGTGATTCACCGAGGAGTTCGCCACCAATGGGTTGCAGTCGATGTTCCGAAGATTGTTCATAAGTCAAAGTAATTGTCGTCTTTAACCTTTCACCCTGCCCAGGTGAAACGGGTGTTTTGATAAGGGCTCACTTTCTGTAAATATCCCTCTTCACTTCGTTCAAAGAGACAGAGTTTTGTTTTATAGGGCTGTAGTTTCAAGAATCGACCAGTTCATAAATAAAACAACGTCGTTTTGTAATTTCCGCATTCATTGCTGTTTTCTCTTTTTGCTTTTTCAGAAAATGGTAATCCTAAAAGACAATTCAAATAATAAAAACAAGCAGTTATCAGAAAATACACTGCACACACTCTTGCATTCTCTTTATCTCTTCTAAAAAACAATCATCACGTCATGCAGATTGCTTGTTTTAAACCCCGTTGAAACATACGATCAGATGCCTTCTCCCAACTTTGAATTCCTGGTATTTGGGGCCGAAGAAGAAGTTGACGACGAAATTACAGAAGAGATCTCCCGATTACTCAGGCAAGAGGAAAGGTCCATTGAACCTCACAAGGAGCCGTTGGAAACGGTCAACTTGGGTTCAAACAAAGAGAGAAAAGAAATCAAGATTGGGGCACTGCTCATTTTAACTATCAAAGAAAGTTTGATAAGGCTTCTCAAAGAATTCCCCGATGTGTTTGCTTGGTCCTATCAGGACATGCCAGGGTTGGATACCAGCATCGTGGAACATCATCTACCATTAAGATCAGAATGTCCGCCAGTAAAACAAAGGTTGAGAAGAACTCACCCGGACATGGCCATCAATATCAAAGAGGAAGTACAGAAGCAGATTGACGCGGGTTTCCTCGCTACATCAGAATATCCTCATTGGTTAGCCAACATAGTACCTATTCCGAAAAAAGACGGAAAGGTCAGAATGTGTGTGGATTACAGAGATCTGAACAAGGCTAGTCTAAAAGACGACTTTCCTTTACCACACATTGACATGCTGGTAGACAGTACAACAAAATTCAAAGTCTTCTCCTTCATGGATGGATTCTCGGGCTATAATCAAATCAAAATGGCACCGAAAGACATGGAAAAAACTTCATTCATTACCCCGTGGGGTACCTTTTGTTACAAGGTAATGTCGTTCGGTTTGAAGAACGCCGGGGCAACCTATCAACGGGCCATGACTACTCTGTTTCATGACATGATACACCAAGAAATCGAGGTATATGTCGATGATATGATCGCCAAATCTAAAATAGAGGAGGAGCATGTGACCCACCTGTCAAAACTATTCGAGCGGTTGAGAAAGTATAAACTCTGCTTGAATCCCAACAAGTGCACATTTGGTGTCCAATCAGGGAAACTCTTAGGGTTCATCGTCAGCCAGAAAGGAATTGAGGTTGATCCTGACAAAGTCAAGGCCATTCAAGAAATGCCTTCTCCGAAAACTGAAAAACAAGTCAGAGGATTCCTGGGACGTTTGAACTACATTTCCAGATTCATATTCCTCATGACCGCGACATGCGCGCCGATTTTCAAATTACTCAAAAAGAACCAGGACTGCGTTTGGACAGAAGATTGCCAAACCGCCTTCGAAAGTATTAAGGAATACTTGTCGAACCCACCGATTCTATCACCTCCAGTGGAAGGAAGACCACTGGTCATCTACTTAACAGTCCTAGAGGACTCAATGGGTTGTGTACTTGGCCAACAAGATGAAACAAAAAGGAAAGAATCTGCCATCTACTATCTGAGCAAGAAATTCACTAAGTGTGAAACTCGGTACACTATGCTTGAGAAAACTTGCTGTGCTCTGGCTTGGGCAGCCAAACGTCCTCGCCAGTATATGATTCGTCACACTACTTGGTTAATCTCAGAAATGGATCCAATCAAGTATGTCTTTGAAAAACCTGCTCTCACGGGAAGGATTGCTTGTTGGCAGATGTTGTTATCAGAATACAACATCGAATACCACGCTCAGAAAGCCGTTAAGGGAAGTATTTTATCCGATCATTTGGCTTATCAACCGATTGACGACCAGGAATCAGTCGGGTTTGACTTCCCAGACGAAGATGTCATGTATTTAAAAATGAAAGATTGCGATGAACCGCTGCCCAGTGAAGGGCCCGAACCAGGTTCCCAATGGGGACTTATCTTTGACGGAGGTGTCAATCATTATGGAAATGGAATTGGGGCAATCATCATAACACCTCAGGGTACCCATATTCCTTTCACCGCCAGACTGACATTCAAGTGTACAAACAACGAGGCCGAATATGAAGCTTGTATCATGGGTCTCGAAGAAGCGATCGACTTAAGGATAAAAAACTTGGATGTTTATGGCGACTCAACCCTGGTTATCAATCAGATCAAAGGAGATTGGAACACATACCAATCAGGACTGATTCCTTACAAAGATTACGCGAGAAGGTTGTTACCCTTCTTCAACATAATCGAGTTTCATCATATCCCTCGTGAAGAGAATCACATGGTTGATGTGTTAGCAACTCTCTTCCATGATTAGTGTAGGTCAATGGAATGACCTACCTAAGAGAAATCTATAAGAGAAATTTTGACATGGTCTTGCTCCGATGCGTAGACAGACCAGAAGCAAACATGCTGATAAAAGAAATTCACGAAGGATCCTTTGGCACTTATGCCAACGGACACACAATGGCGAGGAAAATTCTGAGAGCAGGGTACTACTGGTTGACTATAGAATCCGATTGCTACAAGTACATGAGGAAGTGTCCCAAGTGTCAGATATACGCTGACAAAATCCATGTACCGCCTACGCATCTCAAAGTTCTCTCTTCCCCATGGCCTTTTTCCATATGGGGAATCGACATGATTGGCATGGTAAAACCTAAGGCTTCAAACAGACATCGGTTCATCCTGGTAGCCATTGATTACTTCACCAAGTGGGTCAAAGCAGCGTCATACGCCAATCTAACCCGATAAGTGGTGGTCCGATTTATCAAAAACAATATCATCTACCGTTATAGTGTTCCAAGCCAGATCATTACTGATAATGGATCTAACTTGAACAATAAGATGATGAAAGAGTTGTGCGCTGAGTTCGAGATCGAACACCATAACTCATCTCCCTACCTACCCAAGATGAACGGAGCGGTAGAAGCGGCTAACAAGAACATCAAGAGGATTATTCAAAAGATGGTTGTAACCTACAAAGATTGGCACGAGATGCTACCCTTTGCTCTTCACGGTTATCGTACATTTGTCCGCACTTCAACAGGGGCAACCCCTTTCTCTCTAGTATATGGCAAGGAAGCAGTGCTCCCCATAGAAGTAGAGATCCCATCAATCCGGGTATTGATGGAAGCTAGGCTAACATAAGCTAAATGGTGTCAAAGTCGACACGACGAACTAAACCTAATCGAAGAAAAGCGAATCACGGCACTATGCCACGGTCAGTTGTATCAGCAAAGGATGAAGAAGGTGTTTAACAAAAAGGTCCGACCTCGCGTCTTCAGGAAAGGAGACCTTGTGTTAAAAAAGATACAATCTTTTCTCACTGACTCTCGGGGCAAGTGGACTCTGAATTATGACGGCCCCTATGTGGTCAAGAAAGCTTCCTCAGGCAGCGCCTTGAGACTTGTAACCATGGATAGAGAAGAATTTGCCTACCCCACAAATGTTGATGTAGTCAAGAAATACTTCGCCTAAATAAAAAAAAACGTCTCGGTGGATGGAAAACCCGAAAGGGCGGTCCAGGCAAAAATTAGAGAAATAATCAAAAATCATCCCGGTGGATTGGAAATCTCAAAGTACAATCCAGGCAAAAATTAGGGATTAATGGCAAGTAACTACGTTCAACGAAGGGGCAAATCCCCCAGTAGCAGTCATGTCATCCATCAGAAAACCCCAGTCAGGGTCATCTTCGACAGAAGCTCAGGATGCCCAGAATTCAAAGTTGGTAGAAGGATAGTGGTCGTTATGTTTCAATGTAGCCCTTTTCCCTTAAATTACCATTTTATAACTTTGTAAATACTCCGTGGAATCACGCGCTTGGCTGATTTCCATCCTATCAATAAAATTTGAGCCCTTGTGCTTTTGTTTGCAATTCTTATTTGTTTTAGCTTTACAGAATGACGTTTTAACATGATTAACGATTCATGAAATAAAACAAAAATGAATTTACTTGTTAAAATTTTTCTGCTTTTAAAATAAAGATGGCAATTTCTTTTGACTGTTGAACATCGAAAGAACATCGATCGCTTCTCCCGAAGTAATCGAGCTTCAAAGTGCCGAATCAAAGTACTCCTTCTAAACCAGTGCGCCTGAATGAAGGATCAGTTATGTCAGATGCGAATACTCCACCTAACATCCCCGACAGAGTTCTTATCTCCTAAGTCCGACCAACAGTTGTCCCCTGCAGGGACTATTTCTCCTAAGCAAGGCATAATTGCTATCGTGAACCAGTGATACTTTTCATCTCCCGTTGTGGCCGAGTATCCAGTTGTGTTCACCTACTAGTCTGTATGTCGCATCAGTTTTGTCAGTATAAACATACATACATCATGCATTATTGATTTACATTCACATTCATATTGCATCACTATCACTCTGGTCAGTCTTATCCCCTAGTGATAAAAGTCCTCTCAATCGAGTTGTCAGTTCTTTCCTCGTCAGGAAGTGATCCATCTTAACGATCTCTCTTCCAGTTTATTTCTGGATTGAAGTTGGTCCCTTGACCACTTTGATAACTTGAACCTCTGAAAAACAAGAAGATCGTCGACGAACATCACTCTTCGCCATTGAAGATGATGTATTCGCTTTCCCGGATTAAGGAAAATCCCCAAAGAAAGACTCTTTATCAGAGATTCGGCAATACAACAGTTTTTCTCCAAAAAATCCGCTGACGAAAAGGTCATCAGCACCTCAAAATTGGATCACATCATATGGCATTTCTCAGAGAAGATCCCGAGAAAAGTATGATGTAATACCCCAAGCGAAAGCAGTCTCTCAAGAGACTCGTTTTCCCCCAATAGAGTCGACAAATGGCGTCTCCAACAGAGAAGTTTCTACACCTCTACAACTCAGACGACTGGGTCCCCAGCAACTCTGACATCAAAATTTTTTCTATCTAATGGCATCTCCCCAGGAAAATTCGGCGAGAAGTTTGAGGAAAACCGCTACGAATAGCGTCCCTTGTCAAGAAAGTTTATTAACAAAAGAAACTAAGACCAGTTCCTTGGTTGGAAACCAGGATTGAGGGAAGTTTATTTCAGAAACTTAGACCAGTTCCTTGGTTGGAAACCAGGATCGAGGGGAAGTTTATTTTAGAAACTTAGACTAGTTCCTTGGTAGGAAACTAGGATCGAGGGGAAGTTTATTTTAGAAACTTAGACCAGTTCCTTGGTAGGAAACCAGGATCGAGGGGAAGTTTATTTCAGAAACTTAGACCAGTTCCTTGGTAGGAAACCGGGATCGAGGGGAAGTTTACCGTTTCTAAGCATCATTGCTTAGCAAAAGAAGAAGGATGCGCAAACTGCCATTCATAACCACCATCAAAATTTGGGGTATTCCGATATTTAATCCTCTTGCACCCCGAATGCCCGAATACCTTCGCCATTCACACCTTCGGTCCAAGAAGATTAAATAGGGGCATCTGTCATACCCCAAATTTTAACCTCTAAGATTTCCCATCATGGTGCAAGTCATCATCACAATATAGATGGGCCATCATACCTCATTAGTCTCCCCAAAGATGGGTGAGCATCCACTACAACAATAATTAGGGTTTCAAGCCCTCTCAGAACTCTTATACAAAGGATCAATCAAGGAATGACATAATCTTCAACTTGTCTAACCTCTCAAACATCCACAATGGATCAATAGGACTCCCACATCAAGAATCAAGCACAAGGTGGTAGCATTCTGAGTGGATCAAGCCTCAAGATCGCCAGTGTCACCAAATTAGGGTTTTGGTCGACCAGGGCCTCCAGATGAAAATTTTCCTCTGGGCATGAGCCAATGCTTCAAAGCATATCCTAAGATACTCCAAGGGACCTCATGGACCCAATCATTAAGTCAATTTAACATCAGGGGATGCATTCACTAAAAAAATCAGGAATTAGGGTTTCTTGACCTAATTCACCCCTAAGTTGACTTTTGGGACAAATCATGAGCCAAGACCTCAAGACATGATTTGAGGGTCTCTAATACACTAAATTTATCCATTTGCAACAATGTATTGATCCAAGAAGCTTGATCAACAAGTTTCATTTTCATCTGAACCATAATTAAGGTTTTGAAGGAAAAGTCAACTGTATCTTTGACTTTTGACCAGGACATGCTCCCAAACCCTAGGACATGATTCAATACACCATATAACACCTATGAAATTAATCCATCAAGTTTGATTTAGGTCAAGAACTTGATTTCATAGAGGATCGCACAGTTGGAGTTCATTTGATAAAAAGTCAATTGTGCCCAAAAGTCAAAGTTTGACTTTTTGATTTTTTGATCAATTATGGTTCCCTAACCCTAAAATGATGTTAATGTGTGATTTGAATCAACATTAATCAAGAAAAACCAAAGAAAGTGGGATAACTTGTAAAAGGGATAACCATAAAAACTTAGAAATTTTCTAAGTTATGGAACAAAGTGGCTAGGGTGCCAACTTCCAAGGATCATAACTTGAGATCCAAGAAACCATTTGGGCTAATCCAAAGATGGATTTGTAGCTCTCATGGCATACTTTAAAAGTGTCAACTACACCTCATTCCAATTCATCATGGATTTTGAGTTATGGTTGGACCAAAATGGCTGAAAACATGAAATGTCACTTTTTCCAACACTTAGTGAAATTTTCACTAAGTCAAAATCTGCCTTCACTTTTTCCAAAATGTAAGGGCATTTTTCACTTGGATCCAAAAAGTTTCAAGACAAACTATGATCACACATATGTTTTATCATATGAGAGCTTTCCAAAATGGCCAAGAACTCCATGAAATTCCATTTGAGCTAAGAGTTATGACAGTGGTAATATGCCTTGCTGCAACTGTCATAACAAGGCCGATTTGTGCATTTTGCTCAATTTGAGCAATTTGTGCAAATGACAAGCATGCTTATCCATCTGAACACCTCAGGGAGGAACCAAGGAGGGACAAACATTGATCCATAAGCCTCCCAAGTCCTTGGAACTAAAAATAGCATGCCAAAGCTAAAAAACCCTAAAGAGGGGACAAGACTCCAATTTTGTTTTGGAGTATTCAATGGGTGCACCAAGGTGGCATGAACTGAACCATTTCCAACTGAATGAGTCAAGGATGATCCATGAACTAGGGGACCAACAGCCTGTGCCCTAACCTCTAGCCATTGGCCAAACCTCTGCTGCAGTTGCCATTCACTATTGCAGCAAAAACAAACTTATTCTACTATAAATAGAGCTCATTTGTGCTCAGTTTAAGTACACCAAAGCACTTGTTTTCCTCAAAATCTCTTTCTCTAGGCAAAAATGTCTTCTTTAGCAAGGTAACTCTGAGTTTTTGAGTTAGAGAGCAATTTCATCATAGCTCATGATCCAAACACATCCAATATGTCATATCTAAGTTGTCCAAACTCTCACAAGTGACCTGTAACACCAAAATCTCAAAGTCCCCTCTCAAAACCTCAAAATAGGGCCTTTTTGAATTTTTCAAGCCATGTCTTGATTCAGTCACTTTTAAAACCAGATAAAACCTCAAACACACTCCAAATATCATCCTTGAACTGTCCCAAATGGTTCCACGCATCTGGAACTCAATTTGAGAGAGTTGTTATTTTGGCCACTTTTGCCCCTTTTGCAAGAAAGGTCCAATTTCCATTCCTGAGGTTTCCAGCTGATTCCAATCATCCTAAAAGCTTCTATGGGATTATTTGAGAGTGTTCAAAGCATCAAAACATTTCTGGAACAAGACACTTGACAGATTGCCCAAAAAGCTCCTAAATAGGTAAGCATCTCAACTTGAACTCTCTGAAATATGTCTTGCTTTGAGGTCCACTGATCATGCATCTCTTATACATGTTATATGTGTTGTGTTTGCACCAATTTATCATGTAATTCATGCCTGTACCAAGAGGTAGCTCAGAAAATGCACTTTATGGCCTATTTCAAAACAACTATCGGGTTTTGAGGAGGATTGATTTTTTGGAAAAACCACCACCACCATTGGATTCCTTGGGAAATTCTAGGCTAGATGCATATAAATTTTGTCTCCATCCATGGAGAAATGAGGAAGTTATGGCCTTCATGTTTCTGACCAAAAGCCTTGCCTTGCCTCGCCTTGGCCAGACCAAGAACAAGGCAAGCCTAGTATATTTGTGGCTGTGGTTTGATACATGGATGTATCACCACCCCAGTGGTAAGGCGCATACACTGCACACAAGAGGTCTGGGGTTCGAATGCCCCTCGCCCCAGATCCTCTTTTTTACCACTTTTTCATATTTTATTAATTTTCTTATTATTTTTAATGATTTGAAAAATTAATAACTTCCTCAATTTTAATTATTTTTTATTGGTTCTTTTTGTAAAAAATCACAAAAATGTTGAAATATTTTATTCCACAAAAAAAATCAAATTTATATTATTTATTTAATATAGTTGGTCTTTTATGAATAAATTCATTTTTAATTGTTTTTAAACATTTAAAAGTGAATATTTATTTTGAAAATCAAAACCAAATGAGTTCTAAATCATCTTGTGATTAAAACCTCATTTTTCAATCCTTAACCAAAAATCACAAATTGTTTATTCAAGCTTATTTGGTGTTTTATCATTTTTAATTGATTTTCTTTGAGAATTTACTTTTAAAAATAACAAAATTATGGTGTCTTTGATTTTCACCCTCATCAATCATTTTCAAAAACTCTTTGGGCCTCTAATAGAGTATAAGACCCAATCCCCTTTTAACCAAAACCTTTTTGGGCCTCAGATATTGTATAAGTCCCTTTGCGTTAAAAGAAAAATCTCGGCGCAATCGCCAGTTCAAAAATAAAAAACAACTGGGCCTACCCTCGTGTTATAAGCCCCATTTCTTTTCTTTGGGCCTCTAATAGAGTGTAAGACCCAACCCCTTTTTTGAAAACCAAAATAATTTGGGCCTCAGTCATTGTATGAGACCCACTGTGCTTTCAAAAACCTCGGCACGATCGCCGTTTTCAAACAAATCATCTGGGCCTCTCCTTGAGCTGTAAGCCCCATCACTTGTACAAAAATAATATTTGGGCCTCTAATAAAGTGTAAGACCCATCCCCTTGTACATAAAAACTTTGTGGGCCTCACATATTGTATAAGTCCCTCTGTACAGTTTTCAAAATAATGCTGCAATCATCGTTAAAACTTGGGCCTCTCCTTGAGCTGTAAGCCCCAACAATCTTTTCAAAGCACTTTCTCCTTTGATGTTGAATTCAAATATATATTGTTATCAAAACTTTCTTTGTTGAACAACTAACAAAACAACATGGAAGCTCTACAACGGGTAAGTGTTTATCCGCTTTCATTTACCGCTTTCATATATAACTGTATTGTGGGGCTGTTTCACTGTAAGTCTTCTTTCACATCCTTTTATATACTTGTCAAATATCAACTGTGTAATATTAGTATAGCTATTTAGAGTTTTCCCCGGCAGCTACGTCTAGCACTAGGTAAAGCCTTGTTGGTCACTCTTAAATACAAACAAAACTAGATCCCCCATAGGATTCCAGACACAGTCTTCCCTTCTCTTGGGGTTAAATAATATGGAACAAAGAGAAAGGCAGTATTCTCGGTGAACCTTTTCTCAGACTGTCACTCTTAGAAATTGTCAAAGAAACTCTACTCCCCAGAGTTGATCTAATCTCCGTGAATAGCATCTCTTGAGTTTCTTCCAAATTCTCGAACTTTCCTGGAATGATCTCTTCTCTGTGAATTGCATTTCTTGAATTTCTCTTGGTTTGGGGACCCACAGGCTTCCTAAAAGCATCCCCGCCTCCTCTTGGGCGTTGTACAAGGACCCTTAGGCTTCTTAGAAGTTCTCATGCCTCCTCTTGGGCTTAATACAAGGACCCCGACGACCTCTTAAAGGTATAAGACAGGACTTAGTCATCCTTTGATAGAGCAGTCTTTCCAGCGTCAAAACTCTGGCCGCTTTAGGGTTGATACTCACCCCTTAATACCCGTGCCTCCTCTTGGGCATTGTACAATAAATAAAACTCTAGACTTGGACAGTTTAAACCCCCTTGAGTCTCAAAGAAATTCTCAAGTTCCTTTCAAACATAGGAAAAAGCACTGATCACTCTGAAACCCGGTCTCTCTCATGATAGTTCCCCACCCTTGGGCCTACCTATGGATCTAATCCTCGGCAGTAAGATAACCTCCTCTTGGGCTTTGTACAAATGACTCTCCCCCACGGAGCTAACCTTTTCAGACTCTCTTGTTGAGTCAGTCTTCCTTTTAGCCTCCATCTTGGGCTTTGTACAAGACATATAAAAAACCACTATCTTGTTGAGTATAAACAATTCTCTTGTTGAGTCAACTTTTAGCCTCCATCTTGGGCTTCATACAACTCTTGTTGCGTATAAAAGAATCTCTTGTTGAGTCGATCTCTTTTTAGCCTCTATCTCGGGCTTTGTACGAGACAGTAAATCACTCTCTTGTTGAGTATAAAAGACTCTCTTGTTGAGTCGATCTCCTTTTAGCCTCTATCTCGGGCTTTGTACGAGACAGTAAATCACTCTCTTATTGAGTATAAAAGACTCTCTTGTTGAGTCAATCTCTGTTTAGCCTCTATCTCGGGCTTCGTACGAGACAGGAAAACACTCTCTTGTTGAGTATAAAAGACTCTCTTGTTGAGTCGATCTCCTTTTAGCCTCTATCTCGGGCTTCGTACGTGACAGCAAAAGACTCTCTTGTTGAGTCAAACAGACTCTCTTGTTGAGTCAATCACCCGTTTCCAACTCTCTTATTGAGTCAACCCTTTTTAGCCTCCATCTTGGGCTTTATACAGGACAGATAAAACTACTCTCTTGTTGAATCAAACCCTTTCAGCCTCCATCTTGGGCTTTATACAAGATACATTCTCCCCAACAGAGTCAATACCCCTGGTTGAGTCCATCAACCTTTAAGCATCAAAATTGTGCCTTGCTCACATCATACAAACATGAACAACTCCTCTTTAGAGATGACAAACTCTCTTATCAAACCCTTTAGCTTCACATCTTAGGCTTTGAACAAGATACAAACCACCTTTAGCTTCACGTCTTGGGCTTTGAACAAGACACCAAAACAACCTTTTTTTTCCTCCCATAGAATAGGAGGAACTACGATCGCTCTGATTTCCCTGTTTCGGGAATACGTAGGCATAAGATTGCAAAGATCTTAGCGAGCATACTAAACAAAAAACCCAAAATCCAGTACCTCCATACATCCATCAAAAGCATCAAACCTAACACAGAAACTTACTCCCTAGTCTAGACCTTGTTTTTAAGCAAATAACCTTAACAAACGAACCCCCTATTTTGATAGCATCTGTAAATCAACAGTTTTGAGTGTTTAACCTCAGTTTGCAAGCAGGGTTAATTGGAGACATCTATTTCCCTTCCTTAATCAGCTCAACAGGATAAAAAATGAATCAAACTGTAGTACCAAAGCGATAGTGATTTGAAACCACAAAAATCGCGCTACACTTTCCTTGCTCACACCCTCTGACCGAGCCAACTGTTTTAAAGGTCTTCTGGTTGAGACTTACCCTTTCTTAGAGCACATGTCTAAGACTTCTGCTCACATCCTCTGACTAAGCTATCGGCTCTTCTGGCCATCCCGACTGAGACTTCCTTGCTCAAGCAGCACTTGAGACTTCCTGCTCACGCCCCTCAGACATAGACTTTCCCTTGCTCAATCAGACTAGATGAATAAGAATTTAACAGCTCAAGCACTTAAGCAATAAGACTTACGTGGCTCAAGCATCTTGGCTTAAGACTTGTTGTTTGAATCCCAATGAGACAAGACTTTTGCTTAAGCACATAGCAAGAGACTTTGATCTAAACTACTGAAGGCTCAGTAGAATAGAGAACAAGGAGTACATGATACAAGCATCAGAGGTACAGGATATCACAATAACAAAGACCTAAAGCTCTCAAGATTTCTAAAATATTCAAGGGTAAGAAATCTTAAGGCTTTTACAATTACAACATACAACAGAAATTTTTCATATTACAATAGAGTTGATAATTGCTTGATCTTGCTACTCCTTCGTCTGGAGAATCCTTGTTAAAATTCAAACTTGAATCTTCAGCCATATTTATAGCCTTTGCATTAACTATCCGTTGAAGAGGTAACTTGATCAAGTGTCTTTGACTTTACTCCATAGTACAAGAGACATTGAAGATGGATGCAAAACGGATTCTGAATCTAGTGTGTAACATGTTTAACCTTTGAGTCTTCAAGAGGTTCTATACTAATAGAGCAGTTGAGAGCAGATATCTGTAGAGCATGCCAACCTTTCTTGAGCCTTGCAATCTTGTAGACTCTAGCTGACAAGCTGATAAGACAATATAGCTGACTTTATGTAGTACTGACAACTACAACCGTATCACCAATTCTGAATGGTATCGGATGCTGATATAAAATTACCAAGTGTAGTAACTCATCTGAATACTGAGGCATTCAGCACAGAGTCTGCGCCAAGCTACACTAGCAATTGTTCTTCAGACTCTGCCACCAGAAGCTAGCAATGAAGCAACTCCCAAGTGTGTCTAAGTAAAACAGATTCTGATTATTTATGTACAAGAACAAGAACCTGCATACATAAAACACACATCAAATAAACCATTATTCTTTCAATACTTTTGTTATCGTCAAAACTAAAAGAGAATATGTCATGAACAAATCTTGTTCTAACAGATTTACCCGTCAACATAGATCCAGTCGCTCTCAGCTAGCTATGGTTCCCCGTGCCTCCTCCAGTATCGGATGACTATCATAATCATAAAACATGTCATCCATTTGTCTACATGTCAAAATCGGAGGAGCAGAGACAACAGGGTGTCTGGGAATGGTCTGAGTGTATCCGAACTACCGCATCATGCGCTCGGGTAGATGAGGACCAGTGAGACGTGATTTACAGGCCAACCATCCTGAGTATAACACTATCTCGTCAAATGGCGACGTCTCACGGTGATCCACATAGCTATTGAAGTGCATGTCCTCCGCAACTAAGTGGCTGAGATACACTTTGAACGACTTTGTTTGCCTAGTTCCCTCTGAGTGGGGCAAATACAGTAGCACGTGACATATGTTCAGTGTAAGTTGGTACAGTCACCCAGCCAAAGATGTGCGAAAAGTGTTAGAGGATCCAAGCCTGGACAGTATGGAACACACAAATCATCAATAATGGTGTTGTAAAGATGATATGAAAATAACACAGAAATAGTAAGACAAATAAATATTACTGTCAAGTGTGATACTGCTGGTGACCTACTTCGTCTTCTACCTATAACCCTCTGATAGCTTCGAGTACAGGTAGACCAAACAAGCGCCCCTTAGTTGTACTCATGGATCCGCTCGAAGCCCTCGAAGTACCGTGGGTAGGCGACATCTGTATAAGTGACACTTTTATCCATAAAAATCATAGTGCAAACCAAATATAACAGGTATGATCTCATAACATATGCCCTATGGAGCCCCTTCGACTAGTCATCCCCTACAGCCTGTTGTGCTCTAATTATCTCACATGTGTATACCTTTTTGAGGAATTTAAACCTAGCATGAGCCCCCTAGTTTTTTCCATCTCCGCCATTGCAGCCTCTGAGTCAACTCTCAGATAGTCTACCATCATCTCGAGTGTTCTATCTTTGCTAATCCTCCCATGATCTAGAAGATTCCCTCTTATTGGAAGATGTAGTAAACACGACACAACATCGAGTGTGATAGACATCTCACCAAGCAGGAGATGAAATGAGGAAGTCTCGGTGTGCCATCTTTCCACAAATGCATTAAGCATCTTGTGGTTGACCATAATATAATCGGACATGCACAAGTCCTTCATCCCAAATAAAGACAAAGCTTCCTAAAACCACTCCTCATTCGGCTGAGGCAATATAGTAATTTTTCGCTTGTGGTTAATAATCTTCAGCGGATCACGTTCATGCAGAAAAATAAATCAATTTTGGAAACTTGTAAATTAAAATAAACTTAAATTAAAAAATGAATCCAACTAATGTTTTCTCTCTGTCCCTGATATGTTTGGCATTATGGTCTGGATATAAAGGTAGTAATGATAAGTCTATAGGGCCTCCTCCAAATACCTCTGGCTCACCATCCAGTGGTGGTATTGGCTTAGCAACATCAATAGTTGGAGGTGGCACTGGCTCAACAACATCCGCACTAGAAGGTGGCACTGGCCCATAATCACCATCCTTCGGAGATGGCATTGGTGCCTCCGGCACCACCGGTGACTCGGGTACCTCTGGCGCCAAAATAGATGAAACCTGGCGCCTACGGGAGGATGGAGGGAGTGATACGGTTGTAGGTGAAACTCGTCTACTACAGGAAGAAGATGATGGAGAAGCATGAGGAAAAGGATGAGTCCTAGAAGTAGATGCTTCTATCATCCATAATGCTTGTAAGTAAAGGTAAACGATACAATTAGTACAAGCAAGCAACATTACAAGCAAGAAAAAGAAAGAGAAAACAGAGTGAGAAATTTCAGAGATGCATCTCCGGTTAATGGGAAACTAAACGCTGAAAATTTTTGGAGATGCATCTCCAAATTTTTTTGCAACAACTCAGGTGGGTCAATGGTGGCAATGCTGACACAAAAAATAATGGTTTGATTATCATTTCCTACCAATAAACATGTTTACACTATGTCTAAACTATCATTCATGCAATTTCTACTAATTTCTTACCTTAATAATCAATTTCTACCCATTTACACAAAAACTCTAAAACTTTTCAAAAAAATTAAAAATGCTTACAAATTTAGAGTTTACCTCAGACTTTGATGATGTATTTTAAGCAATTGACGTTGATTGAAGAACCTCTGAGCTTTGTTGGCGTTTGGTTGATGGAAAAAAACTTGAGAGAGTTTTTGATAAATTTTTGAGTTTTTTTTAGAAATGAGAAAGGAGAAGGGCCTGGCACGATATAAGCTCCAATACCTTACGGATATGCATCTCCGAAATATTTTAACGTTAAGTCAGAATTGGGTGCGTCCGAAGATGCATCTTCATAATATGGAGGCATTTCAGTATTTTCAAGTGGTGCCTAAAAAGTATATAGGGTGCACTAAGAAATCCTCGTCAAAAAATACACATCAACTAATGATAGATATTCGAATGTCAAGACACCATGTTAATTAAGCCCACATTACTTCTCTTATATAAATTTTGAGTCACATTATTGGGGACTTTAAAACACAAAATATTTAAATATTTAAAAACATTAATAATATTTTTTCTACATGTTAAACAATGACATCTTTAAGTCACCGTAAATGAAAAGAAGTTTCAAATATATGGACATCCCAAAATTTTAAATACGTTAGACATTAGTAGTGGTTTATAGTTACCACAAACACCATTTAATCTATCTTATTATGTTAGTGATGATTTTGGTCGTTGTTGTCGTAACCCTAAATTTGACCTCCCTTTTGCCTTTTGCATAAGCATGTGCATCCGCATCGCTGGCATAAGAATTTGTTTTTTTTCTATGATTCTTGTTGCAGGAATATTTCAAGGTTTTAAGCCCGATTAATTGAATCTTCACAAGGTCATTACATCCTCAAAACAAACACAAAATAATAGTTTCCACGGTTATTCATCAAAGCAAGAGGTGGAGAATCGAAACCAGGACTTCGGCACCTTTCCCTAAGCAATTTGGGCAATTTTGCCTAGAGAACCGATTACTCTATTTCTAGGCAAAAACATAGTAACTGATTACTCTGTGCAGATTTGCAAATTCTGCTGTATTTTTGTGACAATAACTCTGCATTCTCTTTGTTCTTGGATTCTACATGGTTCTAGCATTGTGTGGAACATTCTGGACAGTTCAAGACCATTCAAAACATTCCACTTACATTTACTCCAATGCATCACTTTGAATTAAGTGCACCATGTTCCTTAATTTCCAAGCATATGAGCCATTGATTTGGATGTACATTGGGATTGCTCCACCGAGTTAACTACCTAACTAACTGAATTAGCCGCTGACTCGGTGAGTCAAGTGTAAGTAACTCCCAACCTAGATACAAAGCTAAGCCCAAAGCATATTCCAAACCTATCAACTCCAAACTAAAACTCTATATAAACAAACCTTCAATCATTTTTCAAGGGGATCAACCATTTCACACATTTCTCACATTTCACTCTCAATTCTCCCACATTCTCTCTATTTTTTTCTGCGACATCTTCATCTTCGTCTCCATTTTCTTCCCTAAACCTCACTATAGCTCTTCACCATTGAAGAATAATCACTTTCATCTTGGAAGTGATTATTTCTTGAGCTTAACCTTTAACACCTTGCAATTATACTTGATTTTCTGGAGTTTTATTAGCTTTTGGATTCATCTCAAGTGTTTATTTCAAGATTCTACGGTGTGAATTCATATTTTTGGAGATTCGTCGCAATTTGTTCGGTTTCGACACGATTCGGTTACAATTGAAGATTCCTCTAGTTTTCTTTGATTATCTTCATCAAGATTCATTTGCAACAACATCCAAGGCACATCTCAGCCTTGTAGGTTGGTCTCTCTTTGCACATTTTAGTGTTTCGAACGTTTTCGTATCATTCGCGATGTAGTTTCGATGTTTTTTGTGTATGAATTAATTATACCATTGCTTGATCCATGATCTTGATGATTTAATTGATTCCATTGCTGGTCTTTTGCTGTTTAAACTTGATTTTCGTGCACAAATTCATACCCTAGCATGTGGTAATTTGGACAAGTGATTTAGGTGCTGAAAGTACTTTTTGAAAAGCTATTTCTGCCACTGTAACAGTGGTAACCGATTACTCAAAAGAGAGTAACTGATTACTCTACAAAATTTTCACTAGCGCTGCCATTTTTAAGCAAGTAACCGATTACCTTACTTAGGGTAATCGATTACCACTGTACAGAGTGCCATTTTTTGGTGTTTTTCAAGCTTGTTTTCCATCCTTTCCTTCTCTAACTTCCATGGATTGATATGTTTGATTTTTATGATGTTTTAGGAGCTGTTTCACTTCAGTTTGAAGCATGATTGTGAATTTTCCGATGCTTGATCTTTTGATTCTATAATTGTGCACATTCTCGGCATTGTTTGAACATGATCATTCTTGCACAATTTTATCCACATAATGGCATGATTTGTGATGCATATTGAATGTCATTTGGTATTGTTTTGCACTTTCCATTCATGGTTGAATTAAGTTTATTCTTCAAAGAATAAGCTTAATCTTGTATAATCAATAATGCACCCTTTGCTTTAATAATTTTTGGAAAATTATTAGCATATTCCTCCCTTTTGATTAATTAATCAAAACTTCGTTTTGATTATTAATCTTCTCTTTAGCGCTTCTCTTTAGTCTTCCTTTAGAGCTTTCTCTCTCTCTCTCTCTCTCTCTCTCTCTCTCTCTCTCTCTTCCCCCGCGGAGTCAGAGTTTCCCCGCGACACTAGAGCACTGTACAACTTGGAGCTGTTACTATGTCTGTTTTAACTTCTGCACTACACCCCGGTGTTAGAGAAGGAATGAGAATGGAGAATTCCTACTCTCATTCTGACTACAGGTAGGGGACGAATGACCCTGTGACTGTCTTAGTCATCTCTATCTTCAGGCGGGTAGCGTATCTCCATCCCCAGCCGAGTCAATCCTCGATCACTCATGCTCCTTTCAATCTCTCTTTTGTCATTATTCTTTTCTTGAGGTCGGCCATTGCCATTTTGATTCCCCAGAAGAGTCTCAATTCCTTTTCCTTCGGGTAAACGCAGTCTTCCTGTTAAACACCGAAACTCTTAAGGATTTCACAACGTTCTCTTAGTTCTTCTCCCTTTGTTTGGTTAATCATTGCACGTCAGTTAAAACACCAATTTGCAACTTTGTTTGGTTAATCACTGCCTATCAGTTAAAACACCAATTTGCACTTCTTCTCAGTTAACCACAACCTGTCTGTTAAAACAATGAGCTCCTTTCGAGTTAATCACCTTCTCTTGGTTAATCACTCGTTTCCTTTCGGTTAATCACAGTTTCTCTGTTAACACCGAATCCTCAGCGGTTAGCAACCTCTTTTGGTTCAATACCCTTTCGTTGGTCGGGTACTGTTTGTTCAGCCCGTACCAACATCCCCTTTGAGTCACAACCTTTGCTGGGTTCCACACCCGTCCTTTAGGTCATAACCTTCGTTTAGTTCTACACCCATTATTTTGGTTGATCACAGTCTATCTGTTAAAACCTTTCTCCCTACAGAGTTTTAATCTCTTTTTCTTCGATTAACCACTACCAGTAAGTTAATATACCGAACCCTTACTCTTTTGATCCCCAGCAGGGTCTATAACCCTCTGATCCCCAACTCAATCCTTTGTTACCTTACCTCCCCAGTGGAGTCCCTTCTATTCCTTTTGCTCATTTATCTTCTTGGTTTTGACACCACTCTTGCACTTTATCCTTCGCTCAAATTATCTTTTCCTTTGCACTTTTTTCTTAGTTTCGACACCAATCCTTCTTTGTATCCCCAGCAGATCTTTCTTTACCTTCTTTCGCTCTTGGTTTTGACACCCCTTTCTTTTTCCTTTTCCGTTTTAATTCCTCGAACTATGGGAGCTCTGATTCTGCATTCGTTCGAATGTAAGATACGTAGGCACAAGATTGCGATGATCTTGGCGAGCACACTTCTACCTTATTCCTTTCTTCTTCTCTTCCTTGTGCCATACCCCAAATTTTGACCACCAAGATTTCCCATCATTGTGCAAATCATTGCCACATTATGGATGTACTTACACGCCTCATCAATTTCCTCAAGGATTGTTGAGCATTCACTACAATCAAGAATTAGGGTTTTTAGCCCTCTCAGAGCACTTAGACAAAGGATCAATCAAGAAATGACACGATCTTCAACTTTTATAACCTCTTAAACATCCATAAGGGATCAAGAGGACTCCCACATCAAGAATTAAGCACAAAGTTGCCACATTCCACGTGGTTTGAGCCTCGAAACACCCGATGTCGCCAAATTAGGGTTTTGGACGACTGAGACCTCCAGAGTGAGATTTTCACAAAAAGATGAGCCAAGGCTTCAACATGTGACTCAATATGCTCAAAATAACCCTAAAAATCCCTTTGAAAAGCTAAATGACCCTCAGAGGATGCATTCCCCAAAAGTTGGGAATTAGGGTTTTCACGCACTGAACCGCTCCGGAGCCAAAAGTCCAAACATGACTTTTTTTAGGCAAAAATGATCCTTATGACTCATATTTTCCTAAAATATGATCTATAATGTCATTTGAAGAAGAATTGATCAATAAACCAAGATAACTTGTAAAAGGGGTAATCTTGAAAAATTGAAAATTTTTCGAAGTTACTAAATTTGGATGGTTTTGGTGCCAACTTTCAAGGATCATAACTTTTGATCTAGACAGCCATTTTGAGTGATCCTAAGCCTGATTTGTAGGTCTTCCTACACTCTACAAAATCTTCAACTACATCAAACTCCAATTCTTCATGGATTTTAAGTTATGGAGTGATCAAAATGACAAAAATGAAGAAAATGACACTTTTCAACACTTAGTGAAAAGCTGCCTAAGTTACCAGCCTTGAACACCAATGTTCATGAGGATTTTTCAATGGGATCCAAATAGTTTCAAGACAAACTATGATTATACATGGATAGTACCGTATGAGGGCTCTTTAAAAAGTACAAGAGCCTCCCATAACTCAACTTGAACAAGAAGATATGATCCATTGAAAATGGCATTTTTCACTGATTTTTGCAAGGCAGATTTGTGCATTGTTGCTCGAATTGATCAATTTGTACAATAACAAGCATAGTTATCCATCTGTACACCTCAAGGGGGAACAACCAAGGGACAAACATTGATCCATCAGCCTTACAAGTCCATGGATCTATGTTTAGGCATGACACTCCTAAAATTCAAGATGCTTCAAATGGTTAATTTTGTTTTCGAGCATTTAACTGATGCATAGAGGTGGCATTCATCAAGACAATGTTATCCAAGTTCAGTCAAGCCTTATCCCTACCACAGAAGACTCATAGCCTGTGCTTTAACCTCAAGTCAATGGCTAGAGGAGACTTGAGGTTCCATTGGATCAACATTTGCCACAGGCCTGCTGTAGTTGCCATTCACTATTGCATCCAAAATAAACTTGCTCTACTATAAATAGAGCTCTTTTGTGATCAGTTTGAGTACACAAAAGCACCTAAACCGATGCTTTACTCAAAATCTCCCTTTCACTCCAACTTTGCCTTCTAACTCAAGTTACTATCGGGTTTTGAGATTGAGAGTGATTCCAACCAAACCAATCACATACACATACACCTTATAAGCATCATATGTACGTGATCTAAACACTAACACAACATCTGGAACATCAAATTCATCAAATCACCAGTCAATTGCTCAAGTTCTTGACAGAGTTGTAGTTGAGGTACCACAACCAGTTCCAGCTCATTTCAATCCACTCTAAGCATTCAAACACACTCCTTGGCACCCAAGGAAGCTGTCTAGATCATTGGAACACAACTATAACACCTCCAAACCAGAATTAGATCACCAGCTGCAAGAGGTAAACCTTAAACTCTCAAACTCAATGAATCATCCATCATAAACATATTTTTAAATTACCATTGTGTTTCTGAATGTTTGTAGATCATTTACCCTCAATCAATTGCTGTTTATAGTTCATGTATAGGATCGTGTGAACTCTTGCAAATTTTAGGGTTCATTTGGTTTTACCATGTTATCTTTTTATTTACTTAATTTAAACAAAATTGAATATTGCCATTGTGTTCCTTGTTTCAAAACGCACGATTTTCATATTTGGATCGTGTGAAATGGTTGAGAAACGAGGAAGATAGGATGCATTTTGCAAATCGGATGAAGCTTGGAGGAAGAAGATGGCCATGGCGCCATTCTTCAGGTTTTCAAACCAAAACCTTCTATATATTATTCAGTTGCCACAATATAACTGAATTGGCATTGCGCCCTAGTTGAAACACTAGTATTTGTGTGTGTGTGTGTGTGTGTGTGAGCGAGCGAGAGGTCTGGGGTTCGAATCCCCATTGCCCCATACCTTTTAATTTTATTTTTAAACCATTTTTCAAAGGATTTCTTCACATATTATACACCCTTTCCATTCTCCATCAGCCCACGCACATGGCTTAGATGGTATAATTTTAAACTCTCCACCCCAAGGGCGTGAGTTCAAACCTTGGGGGGGGGGGGGGGGGGGGGGGGGGGGGCATTTCTAATTCATTTTTGATTGGTTCTTTTTGCCCCAAAGTGTATTTTAAACTTTGAAAATTAATTTCTCATTCATTTTTTATCATTTTTGATTGGTTCTTTTTGCAAAAAGTCACAAAAATGTTAAAATATTTTATTCTACAAAAGTCTCACACAAAAATATTATTTATGTATATATTTAATATTTTCATAAAGAACTTATTTTATTTGTTTTTTAAACATTTGAAAATATTTCTTTTCTCTTGATCTTTTCAAAATCAAATGAGTTTTAAATCATCTTGTGATTAAAACATCATTTTTCAAACCTTCACCAAAAATCAGAAATGGTTTATTTAAACTTATTTGGTGTTTTTATCATTTTTTAAAATTAATTTTCTTTGAAAAATTACTTTTAGAAATGAAATTAGGGTTTCTTTGATTTTGATCTTTATCAAACATTTCAAAATACACTTTGGACCTCTAATAGAGTGTAAGACCCAACCCCTTTGAAAATAAACTCTTGGGCCTCTAATAGAGTGTAAGACACATCCCCTTTGTAAATACAAAATAATTTGGGCCTCAGTCATTGTGTAAGTCCCGACACGTTTTCAGAAATCTCGGCGCGATCGCCATTTCAAAACAAAATCATCTGGACCTACCCTTGTGTTGTAAGTCCCATTTCTTGTCTTTTTCAAACACTTTGGGCCTCTAATAGAGTGTAAGACCCAACTCTCTTTTGTACATAAATAATTTTGGGCCTCAGTCATTGTATAAGTTCCGATACGATTCTCAAAATAATGGTACGGTCGTTATTTTTCACTTTGGGCCTCTCTTTGAGTGTAAGCCCCATCTCTTATACAAAAATAAACACCTTGGGCCTCTCTTTGAGTTGTAAGACCCAACCCCTTTTTTTTGTAAATAAACAATTCTTTGGGCCTCTCCTTAAGTGTAAGCCCTAATCTTAAAAAAAAAAAACTTTCCTTTTTGATTTAGGTTCAAATTCGTAGTTGTTATAAAAAATTTCTTTAATTTCTTGAACAACTAACCATACAGCTGTTACAATGGAAGCTTGCTCACATATAAGTTTTAAATAGCTTTCTTTTACATACTTGCACACGCACACACACAAAGACACACACACACACATATATATATATATATATATATATATATATTTGTTTGTGCTGGAAGCTTGCTCACCTGTAAGTCCTCCTACCTTCTTTTACATACTTGTCTATATATATTTCATCTGTATATATATGCTGGTATATATCTGCTTAGAGTTTTCCCCGGCAATTAGGTCTAGGATTAGATAAAGCCAATGGTCACTCTTTCAACACAGTCAAAACTAGTTCCCCATAGGAATTCCAGATACAGTCTTGCCTCCTCTTGGGCTTATACAATATGGAACAAAGAGAAAGGCATTATTCCCGGTGAAACTTTTCTCAGACTGTCACTATTAGAAAATTGTCAAATAAATTCACTTCCTCAGAGAGGATTAATTCCCGGTGAAACCTCTCTTGAATTTATTCAAACCCTAGAACTGTTCACTAAAGAAAAGATTATTCCCGGTGAAACTTTTCTTAAGTTTGGACCCGCATGATTCCTAAAAGCATCCCCGCCTCCTCTTGGGCTTTGTACAAGGACCCTCCGACTTCATAGAAGTTCTCATGCCTTCTCTTGGGCTTGGTACAAGGACCAAAGACCTCTTAAAGGTATAGGACAGAACTTAGTCATCCTTTGTTAGAGCAGTCTTTCCAAAGAGTTAAAACCCCATATCAATTAAGGGTTGATTCTCATCCCTTAAAGCATCAGCCTCCTCTTGGGCATCATACAAAGATAAACCTTTCATACCAGTAGACTTGGATAGTCTAATCTCCTCTTGGATCTCAAAGACATTCTCAAGCTCCCTATAAACACAGGAGAAAACTTGGTCATTTAATCAATCACCAGTAGAGTTAAAACCCCATAAGTTCTGAAACTCAATCTTTCATCCTAAATTTCCCCAGCTAAGGGTCAGCTTATCATCAATACTAGCCTATTAGAACCTCAAGGCATCTGATACCTCAACTCTTCTATCCTCAGCAAGAGTTGATTCCCCACTTTGGACCTGCCTCTGGATATCAATAATCCTTAGCAGAAGTTAGCCTCCTCCTAGGCTTTGTATAAGAAATTCCTCAGCCAGCCTCCTCTTAGGCTTTGTATACTGATTCTTTCTTCTTCCTCAATCACCTTTTCAACACTCTCTTGTTGAGTCAATCACTTTTTCAGCACTCTCTTGTTGAGTCAAGCTTCTTTCTTAAAACACTATCTTGTTGAGTCAACTATTTTTAGCCTCAATCTTGGGCTTTGTACAAGACAAACAATACTCTCTTGTTGAGTCAAGCTTCTTTCTTAAAACACTCTCTTGTTGAGTCAACCTTTTTTAGCCTCAATCTTGGGCTTTGTACAAGACAAACAATACTCTCTTGTTGAGTCAATCTTCTTTCTTAAAACACTCTCTTGTTGAGTCAACCTTTTTCAGCCTCCTCTTAGGCTTTGTATAATGATTTTCCTCAGCAGAGTTAGCACTCTCTTGTTGAGTCAACCTTTTCAACCTCAATCTTGGGCTTTGTACAAGACACCTGAAATATCCTCAGCTGAGTCAATAATCTCCCTTTAGCCTCAATCTTGGGCTTTGTACAAGACATGTATAAACTTTCTCCAGGAAAGTCAAAACCTTTTAAACCTTCTCTTAAGGTCTGTATAAATATCTTCCCGGTGGAGTCAATTCCTCTCAGTCTTCTTTTAGGCTTTGGGAATTAATCTCCCTAAGCAGAGTCAATCTCCTTTTCAGCCTCAATCTTGGGCTTTATACAAGACACCCCAAATCATTCTCTTCAGCAGAGTCAATCTCTTTTCAGCCTCAATCTTGGGCTTTGTACAAGACAGATAAAACCTCTCACCAATAGAGTCAGTTTCCCTTTTTAGCCTCAATCTTGGGCTTTGTACAAGACATATACAAATATTCCCCAGTGGAATAAAAAATCCCTTTTAGCCTCAATCTTGGGCTTTGTACAAGACAGACAAAATATTTCCCCGGAAAAGTCAACTTTTAGCCTCCTCTTAGGCTTTATATAATGATTTTCTCAAAAAGAGTCAATTCTCTCTTAGCCTCAATCTTGGGCTTTATACAAGACAAATAAACACTCTCTTGTTGAGTCAGTCTTTTCCAGCCTCCTCTTAGGCTTTGTATAAGGACCTCCTCAGTAGAGTCAATCAACCTTTTAGCTTCAACCTTGGGCTTTGATCAAGGCACACAAAAAACCAACATTCCCTTTAGAGGAAATCAAAATCTCTCTGTATGAAGATACTTCTCTGTATTATCACTCATTAAAACAGATAAATCAAAACAAACCTTAATCCCAAATAACTGCTATAAGTGGCACATTTGTTGATTCAGAAATCCAAGCTGTCGTCCATCTTTTATCCTGGTAAAATCTCTCTTTCATCTAATTGCTGTAAGCGGCAAGCCTCTGGATTATTTACATCCACGCCACTGTCCCTCTCTTAGCATGAAAGACTTCTAAGGAAAAATGGCATTGCTCAACACTGAGTTAAAGTTTTCTCCTTCAGGACAAATCCTTCATAAAGAAAATTATGGCATTGCTGGATTCACATATCCCAGTTAAAGTAATTCTCCTTTATAATCAGTCACCCAACAGTTGTGATAAACAGATGAAATATCTCCCTTTAGAGATGACAAATTCTCTCTCAGACAAACCTTTTAGCTTCAATCTTAGGCTTTGAACAAGACAGAAATACTCAACCTTTTAGCTTCAATCTTGGGCTTTGAACAAGACACAAATAACCTTTAGCTTCAATCTTGGGCATTGAACAAGACACCAAACATCTTTTTCCTCCCATAGAATAGGAGGGAACTACGATTGCTCTAATTTCCCTGTTTTTTTTAACGGGAATATGTAGGCATAAGATTGTAAAATCTTAGCGAGCACACCAATTAAAAACTTTAGGTCCAGTTCCTTCACACATTAATCAAAAACCCTAGGTTCAGTACCTTACCAAAAACATCGGGAAACATCCGAAATCAACAAAAACTCTCTCTCTCTCTCTCTCTCTCTCTCTCAAACACTCTTAAAGGAGAAACTTTCCCAATCAACAGACAAACACCAGTAAGTAGGAAAAATAAATAGAAAACAATATAATTGCTAATCATCTGTGGATAACCACATATAGGATGGGTAATTGACAACTCCCCATTGTATAAACGGACCCCGAACCCCCCAATCCCTTAAGCATTTGTTAAGGAAAAAATTTGTGTGCAAGGTTAGTTTGAGATAGCTTCCCTTTCCTTTTCAGCTTCACAGGATAAATAAGAAATCAGAAAGTAGTACCCCACTCCTCCCATTGCAGTGAGGAGAAACCAAATGGCGATAAGGTGGTCGCGTCACCAACAAAAATCGCACGCTACACCCTGGTTCCCCGAACTACGGAGCTCTGATTTCCTCATTGCACTTTGAGGGTACATAGGCACGAGGGCCCTAATCCTCCGCGAGCACTTTCTTTCTTTCTTTTTCTTTCTTTCTTTTCTCTTTTCTCTCCTTTCTTTTAGCTAGAAGCCTTTAGATAGATAACCCATCCAAGCCTATAAGCAAGCGAAATGGTTCCCGTCGAGTACGACGGATGCGTAAGGTGCTAGTACCTTCCTTTAGCATAACCGGCCCCTAACCCGTGTCTCTTCCCTTTGGGTTTTATCGATATTTCCCCTGTCCTTTAGGACTAAATAAAATTTGGTGGCGACTCTGTTGTATCTTTGAATGTGCGATTCACTCAGGTATAATCCATCCATCTTCAGCTGGCGACTCTGCTGGGGAGTCCTTGCTCTTGAAAGTTGGGGTCTCGCCTAGTTTTGTTTGCTTTCTTGCTTGCTTGGGTGTTTATCTTTCACGCTTTACTCGCTTTATGTTCGCTTTGCTTTTGTTTATTTACTGCATTTCTTTGCTGCTTTGAATATTCATATGTTGTGTATTCTGGATATCTGTTGTTGTTGGGATGGGTAGATATTATTGGAGAGAAAAGTCCTAACACCGGGCTTAGCATACACATAGGCTAGAACGTGGATAGTCGTGAGGCCTGCGTTTTGCGTGTTGGGTTATCATGAGAGCCACAACCCAGATCGTGATTCACTTGAGAATACTTCCATCCTACGAGAATTTGCTACGGCGGAGGGTTTTCATTCTGAGTCCTATGGTTTGGGCGACCTTTCTAGGGACCACCTTGTTGTGTCTAGATCACACCTGTGAGGGGGATATGGGTTTTTGCAGGAAACCAAGCCACTTCATAGCTTTGTTCTCTCACACACATCAGATTATGTTGCACTGACACAGAATTATATGTGCGGATATCCAGATTGTTCAGATTGGTTTGTTCAGACAGTGCTGGCTTCATGTTTCTTGTGTTGCATATCATTTTATCATGTAAATTAATTTTTGCATGTACATTTCCAGGTTATTCGAAGGCTTATTCTTTGTTGACATTATCATAGAGATGAGTATTGGTTGCAGAGGTATCTTTAGCTACAAGTTTGTGGAGCCTAAGCTGAATACTTTGAGAGGTTTAGCATCCTGTGTGGTTGAAGATAACAGAGGGGTTTTCAAAGACAATTATGGTAATCTTTTGGCCATCCTCTACACTGAAGTCAACATCACTGCCATTCATACACTAGTTCAGTTCTATGATCTGCCACTTAGGTGCTTCACATTTCAGGATTATCAACTAGCACCTACACTCGAGGAGTATGCTTATATTTTGGGGGTTGAGATCAAGAGTCAGGTTCCTTTTTTCTACACTAGCGGTTGCCTGAAGTTTCCCTTTATTGTTGATGCTCTTTGCATTGGCAAGAAGGACGTGGAAGCTAATCTCAAGACTAAAGAGAATGGTATTCGAGGGTTTGCTTCAAAGTTTCTAGTTGACAAAGCCACGAACTTTGTTGCAGATGGAAACTGGAAGGCTTTCAACACTGTTCTTGCTTTTTTAATATATGGGATTGTCTTGTTTCCGAACATGGAGGATTTTGTAGATCAGGCTGACATCTGTATCTTCTTGTCTAAGAACCCTGTTCCGACACTCCTTGTTGATACTTATCATTCTATTCATTCGAAGAATGAAAAGAAGAAAGGAACCATTTTCTGTTATGCTTCTCTGCTATACCGATGGCTCATGTCTCACCTTCCAAGGCTCCCTTTGTTGAGAACAAGGGTAATCTCAAGTGGTCTCAACGAATCATGTCACTTACTGCTGATGACATCTCTTGGTATTCTCGAGTCTTCGACGATACTAATATCATTCTTCATTGTGGTAAGTTCTCCAATGTGCCTCTCTTGGGTACAAAGGGTGGAATTAACTACAATCCGAGACTTGCCTTCCGACAGTTGGGATAACCTATGGTTGCCAAGCCAGATCCTGAGGTAGTGGAAGAGTTCATCTTTCATGAAGAGGTTGATGACATGGGATTATTGAAGAGGTTTAGTGCTGCTTCGATTCAAATTCACCTTGAAGGAAGAATCGATTTGGGTAAGAAGAATTGCATCCCCAAGGAAGCTTACACACTTTGGGTCAAAGAGCGCGTCAAAGAGATCTTGTTGCCATTTTCTTCCGAACGTTCCATGAATGCCAAGCTTCCTGAGCTTGCCATTGTTCCTCCATCTGAAGTCAACCAAATCAAGCGGACTATTGAGATGTTAAAGAAGGAGAATGCCGATCTTCGTCTCAACCTTGATAGAGTCACATCCGAGAAGGAAAGCCTACAGATTGAGCTCCATCGAAGCGCGAGCGAATGCTCTAAGAGGTGAAGGTTGAACAGAACAAGCGAAGGAAAGTAGGTGATGCTTTGGAGAGTACCTATGAGGGACTTACTTCGAAGAAGAGACAACTTTTTGACACTCAGTATCAAGCCTACAAGGATGAGTTGAGCTACAAGGAGCAACTTGAAGAGCTTCAGGGGAAGTTATCAAAGTACAAGACAAAGTTGCAAAGTGAGCAAGACCGTGCTAATCAGTCGGCAAAGGATTTTTCTCAGTGTCAAGCCAAACTTGACAAAGCCTTCGGTGAGGTTTAGAAGCTGCAAGATCAAGCACATCAGAGCCGAAAGCAGGTCAGTCAGCTCAATACTGAGAGTACTCATTGGGAGCAACAAAGCCGTCATTTGCAAGTTCTCTTAGATCAGAAAGAGGACTTTATTCAGGATCTTCTGTAGGGACCTAATCATTCTTTACTACACAACCTCATGAAGGATGCGAAATATTGAAGTGAGAGACACGACCGTCTAGCCAGATTTGCTGAGCACGCACTGGAGGACCGACCTGGATTTCATATGCTGATGCGTTGCTGCACAAGACTCCTTGGGCTGTTTTCCACTTCTTGTCTATTTGTAGGGTGGTCTTTGATAGAATCCAAGCTGATCTTGTTGTAGCCTAAAAGGCAGATATTTGATTTGTACATGACTTGTGCTTCTTTCCTTTATTGTTAAATGAATAAAGTTTCTTACCAGCTTTATCTTTGCACCTTTACTTGTATGCCTTATGATTTCTGTTAACAAAGATAAGTCTACGAATTCCTGGAATTTAAAACTTTATTTTTGCATGCATTGCATACATTCATGCACACATATGCACGTCCCTTCATCCGAAAACCTTTGCTTACCCTGTTCGTCTCCGCTTGTAGCAAGACGACGACTCGACATCGCTATTTCACCCGCTCAAGCAAATCCAGAATCATGGCTGATTTCGAACAAGAGAATGCAGCCTATAAGGAAACTCTGGCTCAATTTCAAGGTCGGATGGATCAATTTTAGGCCAACATGGATGTTATTATGGAGCTCCTTTGTGCTCAGAAGGATGCCTCTGCAACCGCCACTATTGTTGCAACTGCCACTGATGCAACCGTTGTCACTCCTGCAGTGACTATTCCTCCTGTTCTTACGACTATTATTGTTGTTGTTCCTTCTCTTGCTACTGTTAAAGTGTCAGTTGAGCCTGTTGTTCAGCCTGCTGTTCACCCACTAAATTCTCAATCCGGTTTGAACAAAATGCCTGCTGCTTTTCCTTGGGGCATGCCTCTGAATTTCACTCCTCAGATTGCAAATAATGGTGCCTTCATACCATATCAGCCTTTTGTTGTGCCCATGCCTAGTGGAAATGCTGCTGCATATCCATGGGGCATGCTTACTTCGGTGGTGAGTGATGATCATGAGAATCTTCAGGTTCAGACTCGTCAGACTCCTGGGTTGGCAAACATTGAAACTCCTGATCACGATGAGCATGTGTATAGGGGTCCTCATATTCATGTTCCGATTTAATCTCAAGCTGCTTAAACTACTGTTCAGAATGTTCACCCTGGAATGCTCTACCCTGGGACATCCTCAGCTACTGTGATACCTCCTCTGAATTATCTGTTTGGTGTTCAGATGGGTCAGAATACTGGTCAGATGGTTAATTAGGGATTGGTATATCCTTATTAGTTTACTACTCCGCAAGTACACGCTCCGGCCGCATCTCTGCTGCCAATTCCTCAGATTCTTGTCAGGCCCGCTGATCAGAGTAGACCTGCTGGTTACAAGTTGTTGGAAGACCGTATCAGAGCTATTGAAGGGTTTTCTACCTTTGGCATGGAGGCCAAGGACTTATGTTTAGTTCCAAATGTTGTACTACCGCAGAAGTTCAAGACACCAAAGCTTTTGAAGTATAAAGGTTTGAGTTGCCCACGTAGTCACATCACTATGTACTGTAGGAAGATGGCATCCTATATTGATAATGATGAATTGCTAGTTCATTGTTTTCAAGATAGTTTGTCTGGTGCTTCATTAGATTGGTACATGGGTTTAGAACGCAGCAAAATCCATACTTGGAGGGATATGTCTGAAGCATTCTTGAAACAATACAATTATAATCTTGATTTGGCTCCTACCAGATTGCAGGTGCAAAACCAGTCTCAGTGCTCGGCTGAAACATTTAAAGAGTATGCACAAAGATGGCACGGGATGGCATCTCGTGTGCGACCTGTTCTCTCTGACAACGAGTTGGTTGACATCTTTATGGGCACATTGCAAGGATCCTACTATGAGAAAATGGTGGGTAGTTCTTCATCGAATTTTGCTGACATTGTAACCATCGGTGAACGAATTGAGAACGGGTTGAAGACTGGAATGATTCTTGGAGGTGCCTCCCAGCAGTCGGCTAACAGAAGATATCGGAACAATCAATCAAAGAAATAAGAAGGTGAAGCCAACTCTGTGACAGCAAAAGTCTCTCCTCAGTATCAAGCACCCATGGCTCCCATGCCATACTATCCATATCCGTACATTACTGCGACATAATATGAACAACCTCCATACCAGTATCATCCACAACAACCAGTTCAGAATGCTCAGAATCAGCAACAACCGCAATATCCACAACAGACTCAACAGAACAACAGAAATCAGTAGAATCAAAACTGTCAAAACAACAACATTCAAGGAAATTGAAAGCGTCCAAACTTCGACAGAATCCCGGTGCCCTACACTGAATTGTTCCCTTACTTGGTTCACCAAGGGGCAATTGTTCCCAAAGAGATCGCGCCTGCAATCCCTCCATTCAACCCAAAGCATAATCCAAATGTGTCTTGTGCCTATCACTCTAAATACATAGGACATGATACAGAAGATTGTATTGTTTTCAAAACCAAGGTTCAAGAGCTCATTGATCGAAAGATTTTAACTTTTATTGAGGAAGGTTCTAACATTCCGCACAATCTGTTGCCCAATCATAGTGGACCTGCGGTAAACATGATTGAGGATAACTCAAGGGCTGAATTAATCATGGATGTTGGCGAGGTAAAGACTCCAATGACCATGGTTATCAAGAGATTGAATGAACATGGGTTGTTGACAGGGCTGCATGGTAAGTGTCAGATTTGTGACGATAATCCCAACCAGTGTCGAAGGCTGATGGGTTGTGTTCAAATTTTGATGAATCGAGGTGAAGTTCAATTTTCCAGATCAAAGACTCTTGAAGAAGTTGCTACTATCGAGCCATTCACCATCATCTATAGGAAGGTTCCTGTTAAATCTCCTAACAAGAAGATAAAGTCTATCGTTGTTTGCCCACCAAATCTGTTTCTGTATCAGAATTCTAAGGAGGTACCTTGGAGATATGGGTATACTGTGTTTTCTGGAGGTCAAGAGATAAGGTTTGCTGAGTCTGAGATTGTGAATGTTACAGCCACTGGGGGCATGACTCGTAGTGGACGGGTGTTTTCTCCGAAGGTCACTACAAAGCCGGTACAAGTTCCAACTATTATTCCTCCCAAGGAGAAGCCTGCCTCTGCAACCCCTGTTGTTCAACAAGGGGCATCTACTACAGTACCAGTGCCAACTATTGCATCTGAGGATGCTACAAAGAGCAAGGAAACAATTGATGATCAAGAGTTCCTAAGGTTGATCAAGAAAAGTGACTTTAAAATTATGGATCAGCTGGGACAAACTCCCTCAAGGATCTCAATCTTATCCTTACTCATGAGCTCGCCTGCGCACAGATCAGCTTTGTTAAAAGTCTTGAACACTGCCCACGTGATGCACGATACATCCGTTGTCGAGTTCGATGATGTAGTGGCTAACATAACAACAAGTAGATACTTGGGCTTTAAAGAATCAGAATTGCCTCCTGAAGGAGCCGCCCACAATCGAGCATTGCACATATCTGTAACTTGCATGGACGCCTTATTTTCTTGCGTCCTAGTGGATACCAGTTCTTTTCTCAATGTGATGCCTAAGGGCACATTGAGCCAACTACTGGTGGAAAGGAGCGAGATGAGGGCGAGCGCCTTAGTTGTCAGAGCCTTTGATGGTTCTCGAAGGCAAGTCATTGGAGAAGTGGATTTACCCATCAAGGTTGTACTGCATTTTTTTACCCTTACTTTCCAAGTGATGGATATCAATCCTATGTACAGTTGCCTATTGGGTCGCCCGTGGATTCCACCGCAGGGGCAGTTACCTTCCACTTTACATCAGAAATTGAAGTTCATGTTCGACGATCAGCTAGTCGTTGTCTGTGGTGAAGAGGATTTGATTGTAAGTGAGTTATCATCTTTTCGATACGTCGAGACCGATGAAGGCATACCTGAGGTGCCCTTACAGTTTCTTGAGTTCAAAGATGTCACCTCTGCATCAACTAATCAAAGTAGATCACCGCAAATAACCTTGGCATCTACCAAGAGTGCTAAAGAGACCATTGAGAAAGGTGCCTTGCCTGGCTGGGGGCATGTGATAGATGTGGTTGAAAAATATAATCGTTTTGGATTGGGTTATCATCCTGGTCGACAATCTAGCTCATATGGTCAGAAGCAGTGCAACTTGATCAAGTTCAATAGCGTGGGTTTCCAAAAAGGTGACATTGTGGCTGCCATTGATGATGCTGGTCCCAGCAACCAGATTTCAAGCTTTGTGCGCAAGTGCCCGCCGAGTTTCGAACTCAACAATTGGACATCTACCGTGATTCCTGTGGTTTTTCCAACAAACATGTAATGCATTTTGGTTTCTCATTCCCTCGTCCTCGCCCGAGACGAGTGAATAGCTTGTAAAGGGCCTCACGCTTTTGCAATATTATGTAATCAATAAATAAAAGTTTTTGCATTAAAAAATCATGCTCTATTTTCTTTCTTTTTTACTTTTTCACAAACAAATGGCAAAAGTTTCTTTTTATTTCTCACCTTTTCAAAATAGCTTATTCTAAGCATATTCATAAACATGCAGAATAAATAAATGCATTGATAAAAACATGGCAAACATCCATTGTAATTCTGGGATTCCAATCAACCAAGCCGGAGAAGATGGTGAGGAAGATTGTGAATTACCGGCTGAACTAGCAAGGCTCCTTGAGCACGAGCAGAAAGAGATTCAGCCACACAAAGAGCCAGTGGAAGTTATCAATCTTAGTATTGATGAGGTCAGAAGAGAAGTCAAGGTTGGCATATCCCTCGCTAAGTATATACACTTTGAGTTGGTCAAGTTATTGAAAAAGTATGTTGATGTATTCGCCTGGTCTTATCGAGATATGCCTGGGTTGGAAACCAACATCGTTGAACATCACTTGCCACTCAAGCCCGGATGTCCTCCTGTCAAGATGAAATTAAGGAAGAATAGACCTGACATGGCACTCAAAATCAGAGAAGATGTAAAGAAGCAGCTTGACACTGGGTTTCTAGCCACTTCCGAATATCCTGAATGGATCGCCAACATTGTCCCAGTTCCTAAGAAAGACGGGAAGGTCAGAATGTGTGTGGATTATCGAGATCTCAACAAGGCAAGCCCGAAAGATAATTTTCCTCTGCCTCATATTGATTTCTTGGTAGATAACACTGCGCAGTTTTCTGTCTTTTCATTTATGGACGGTTTCTCAGGATATAATCAGATCAAAATGTCCCCAGCTGATATATAGAAGACTACTTTCATCACGCCATGGGGTACATATTGTTACAAAGTCATGCCATCCAGTTTGAAGAATGCAGGGGCAACATACCAACGTACCATGACAACCCTCTTTCACGATATGATCCATAAAGAGATTGAGGTTTACGTGGATGATATGATTGCCAAGTCCAAAACTGAAGATGATCAATTGGTTCATCTAAAGAAACTATTTGACAGACTCCGGAAGTTTAGATTGCGGTCGAATCCTGCGAAGTGCGCCTTCGGAGTCCGATGTGGTAAATTATTGGGATTTATTGTGAGTCAGAAGGGTGTTGAGGTTGATCCTGACAAGGTTCGGGAAATTCAGAACATGCTGCCTCCCAAAACAGAAAAGAAGTTTGTGGCTTTCTGGGCAGAATTAACTACATCTCACGATTCATTTCTCACTTGACGGCTACCTGTGAACCAATATTCAAATTACTAGGGAAAAATCAATCGGTTAAATGGAACAATGATTATCAAGAAACATTTGACAAAATAAAACAATACTTGCAAGAACCACCGATCTTAGTACCGCCGGTTCCTGGTAGGCCTTTAATCATGTATATCACCGTTCTCGATGAATCAATGGGATGTGTATTGGGTCAACATGATGACACTGGCAGAAAAAAACATGCAATTTATTATTTGAGCAAGAAGTTCACTGATTGTGAGACCAGATACTCACTCTTGGAGAAAACTCGTTGTGCTCTGGTCTGGGCCACTCGACTCCTAAGACAATACATGATTTGCCATACTACTTTATTGATATCTAAAATGGATCTGATAAAGTACATATTTGAAAAGCCTGCTGTCTCTGGAAGGATTGCTCAGTGGCAGATGCTGTTAACTGAGTATGATATCCAACATGTTACCCAGAAAATAATAAAAGGGAGCGTCTTGTCTGACTACCTTGCTCATCAACCTGTAGAGGGTTATCAACAAATGAAGTTTGACTTTCCCGATGAGGATGTTCTATGTATCAGAGATTATGAGACTCCAGACCCTGACATAGGAGCCGAACCAGGGGCGTGATGGATGCTCGTGTCCAACGGTGCCTACAATTCTAAAGGTCATGGAATTGGTAATATCCTCATCTCTCCAGCAGGTTTTCATCTTCCCTTCACTGCCAGATTATACTTTGCGTGCACCAATAATATGGCTAAATACGAAGCATGTATCTACGGTATTGAAGCGGAAATTGACATGAGAATCAAGATTCTTGAGGTATATGGAGATTCTGATTTGGTCATTGGCCAAGTCAGAGGGAACTTCGAAACTTGGGATTCCAAGCTGGTTCCGTACCAAAAGCACATCGTGAAATTGATTCCTTATTTTGATGAAATCTCTTTTCATTATATCCCCAGAGAGGAAAATCAACTAGCTGATGCTCTTGTCACTCTGGCATCCATGTTCAAAGTCAAGTGGAAGAATGAAACTCCTTCTATCTACATTGATCATTTGAACGAACCAACATACTATTTAGCAATCGAGGACGAGTCTAATGACAAGCCTTGGTTCTACGACATCAAGAGATATCTGGAAAAATAGGAATATCCCGAGGGTATTACTATCACTAACAAGAAAGCTCTTCGACGGCTCTGCGCCAAATTCTTCTTAAGTGGTGGTGTACTGTATAAGAGAAATTATGATTCTGTGTTGCTCAGATGCATGGATAGACACGAAGCAGACACAATCATAAGGTCCATACATGAGGGTTATGAGGGCGTACATGCTAAAGGTCCTGCTATGGCCAAAAAGATCCTCCGAGCTGGGTATTATTGGACAACAATGGAGGCAGATTGTTACAACTTTCCCAAAAGATGTCACAAATGCCAGATCTATGGTGACAAGATCCATGTGCCTCCTACTCCACTGAATGTCTTGACTTCGACTTGGCCATTCTCTATGTGGGGTATTGACATGATTGGAATGATCGAACCGAAGGCTTCCAACGGTCATCGATTCATTCTAGTTTCTATCGACTACTTCACCAAGTGGGTTGAAGCTGCTTCTTACACAAATGTTACACGACAAGTGGTTGCCAAATTTATCAAGAAGGAGATAATATGTCACTATGGTATTCCTAGTAGCATTATCACTGACAATGCAAGCAACCTGAATAACAAAATGATGAAAGAGTTGTGTCAAGAATTCAAGATCGAGCACCACAACTCTTCACCTTACTGGCCCAAGATGAATGGTGTCGTCGAAGCAGCAAACAAAAACATCAAGAGGATTGTCCAGATAATGGTCAAAACTTACAAGGATTGGCATGAAATGCTTCCATTTGCACTACATGGCTACAGAACTTCAGTTTGTACTTCTACTGGGGCAACTCCGTATTCGCTTGTGTATGATATGGAGGTTGTTTTACCCATTGAAGTCGAGATTCCTTCACTCAGAGTCATCATGGAAGCAGATCTTGATGAAGCTGAATGGGTTCAATCAGATACGACCTTGCTGTCGTTTGTCATGGTCAGTTGTATCAGAGACGCCTCAAACGAGCTTTTGACAAGAAAGTTCTCCCTCGAGTGTTCCATGAAGCTGAACTCGTGCTCAAGAGATATTCACCTGTTCACTCGGATCCACGCGGCAAGTGGACTCCCAATTACGAAGGACCCTTTATTGTCAAGAAGGCCTTCTCAGGAGGAGCTCTGATCCTCACCACCATGGATGGGGAAGAGTTGCCATCGCCCGTGAACTCCGATACAGTCAAAAAATATTATGCCTGAAAAAACGGATAAAAGCCCGCTAGATTGACATCCGCAAGGACAATCTAGGCAAGAATGGGCATCCCGATGGACCAAAAAAAGAAATGTCCATGCAAAAGTTAGGGACAATGCAAAAAAATAATAATAGCCCGCTAAGTTGAAAACCCAGAAGGGCGACTTAGGCAAAATTGGGTATCCCGGTGGACGACAAAAAATATAAATATGTTCAGGAAAAAATTAGGGATTAAGGCATTTGACTGCGAACACTTGAGCCTCTCTTCATCATAGCTGGACCTCAAACGATAACAGAGTGTCGTACCCCAAATTTTACCCCTCAGATGACATAACATTTTGCACCTACATTTAGGATTTCATTCATCCATGCATTGTTAACTAACCACAGTATCTTGCTAGTTTGTTTCTTTTGTGAAATCCAGGTTTACACAGGAAGAAGAACAAAAGTCAATAAGCCAAATTCTCACATACTTTCAAGAGGTCTCTATCAACAAGAAATCAAGTGTGTTCGGTTTTTATTACAAGTTCCGTGAGCCACAGGATCCACCTTACCTCAAACCAGGGTTTTCTCAACCGACAGTCAACCATTGCCTTTGATCTTAATCAAGACATATTCCCAAGCTTTGGAATTTGATTCTACATGATACTGGACATACTTGGAAGCCATCTATGGGCCTTGGAAAAGATTGAATAAGCAAAATCATCAAGGATCGTCCATTGGAATTCCTGAGGAAATTATAGTTTTTTGACCGAAAAGTTGGGCCTCCGACTTTAATGTTCTTGGACCGAGATGAAGTTGACACACGAGAAATCACAAGGCATTTGTTGATTTTTGTAAGAAAAAAAGGAAGAAAAGAAAAAAAAAAAAAGAAATGAAAAGAAAAAAAAGGAAGAAAAGAAAAAAAAAGGAAGAAAGAAAATGAAAAAGAAAAGAAATGAAATATAAAAAAAATAAAAAATAAATAAAAAGAAGAAAGGGAAGGTGGCGCCTGCCACCATTCCCAGGGTGGCACCCACCATGAGTGCATGTGGCACTCGCCATTCCCAAGAGGCGGCTCCTGCTACTTTGTTCTCTCATTTAATTGTTTTGTTTTAAATTAAGTAATACATAAACCAAGACAAATGCAAGTGGCTGAGATTCATCATGAAATAAAAACACCTTTTCAGAAACGTATGGCTTCACATCTCTTCAGCATAACCTACTCTCTGGCCTATTTCTAAAAACGAAGATTTTTCAACCACGCCAGCTTGCAAGGAAATTTGAAAAAATGGTATTCTTGGCAAGATGAAACAATATGACCATACCTTCACCTCTCCATATTTTCCTATAAATAGAGGCTCAAACCTCTTCTCAAAACACACCAGATTCACCCCAAAAATAGGCTGAATACCCTTCTCATTCTCTCCCTCGTATTTCTTCAAGAGGTTCGTCTGGTTTTCTTTTTTCAGAGTACGTACCTGTGAAGAGGCAGTGGACCGTCTCCACTAGGTAACCTTCACTTCTTTTTATTTTCGTTTTCGAAATACCATGATCATTTATCTATGCTGCTATCAGGTTCATTAGCATGTTAATATTTTGATTCTGAAAAGTATTTTGTGTGCATAATATCATAATGTTTTGTTTTATGGTACTATTATATTCATGTTGATACTTGATTCCTAAAGTAAATATTGTGTGTGATTTTTTTTATGATTTCATTTCATGAATAATACTTAAAGAAAAAATGAAAAAAATAATGGAAGAAAAGGGAGGTGTAGCACCTACCACCTTCATTATGCATGGCGCCTGCCATGCTCCATCTCTTTACCTTAGTGGCGCCTACCACATGCTTTTCATGGCAAAGCATGGCGCCTGCCACCTCTTTTGTGGCACTTGCCACAAAATGTGGCACCAACCCTTAAGCTTAGTTTTTTTTTATATATTAGTTTCATTTCATTTCACATAATTTCTTTTCTTTCTAAAAAACTAATAAAAACCCAAAGTATGTTTTATTCCATATTCGGTTCTCGAATTCTTTTTTATGAAGAAATCACCAACTGTTTTGAGAACTTTTCACTATTATGTGCATTGTTCCTTGACTTGAAAAATATAATTCCTGTTATTTACATGTGTTGCCTTTTTGTCGCCAATTTTTCATAACTTAACATGTTTCTGATTCCGAAGCTTTGAAAATATTATCTTTGCCTTACTCATACTGTTCATTTATTTTTAATCCATTCAAACTCATGTTTACAAAATATTGTACTTCCTCTTCCAAAGGAACGTCTCTCTATTGGCCACAAGGTCATAGATAGCTCATTACCCTTCTAACCTAGCCTCAGGTTTGGATTCGCCGCACTCCAAGTAGGCGTCTTGTTGTCAGACCCTACTTTCCCATGAACACTTCATTCCCTTTTAACCTAGCATTCCCAAGAGATAACCATTAATCTCTTATAACTCTTAAACCTTTCTTTAAACCTTCACAAGAGATAGCTATTAATCTCTTCTCCTTCACGACGGTCTAACCCTTCACAATCCTTTCATAAGAGATAACCATTATTCTCTTCTCCTAAACAATCAATCCTCACAAGCTTTGCTTTCAAGCTTTTCACCCTACCTTTCCCTTGGAACCTTGACCACAGTCAAGAGTTCTTCACCCCCATTGAGGGGAACTACGAATGCTCTGATTCCATTCCCGTCAGGATACGTAGGCTTGAGATGTGATGTCTTGGCGAGCATACTTAGTATATATACCCCTAGGTCTTTCTTTACCTTAACACATTTCCCTTAGCAAGCAAACTTTAGCATAACACAAATACAAACAAGAGGTTCCTGTAGAGTACTACAGATACTTAGGGTGCTAATACCTTCCCTTAGTATAACTAACCCTCGAACCTTAGATCTCTTAGTTGTGTCTCTGCATAGCGCATTTAGGGTTTTTCGATCTTTACCCTTTCCTTTGGATAAATCAAAGCTCGGTGGTGAATTTCAAAGATTTTTGATTCAAGTGAATTAATAGCTTGATATCCAATTCTCACCACAACAGAAAATGGCGACTTTACTGGGGATTAATTTGAAAATTCCCCTAAGAGGGTTAAGCCCAACTTGTTTGTCTTTGTGTTATTTATATGTTTTCTTGCTTGTATACTTGTATATTTTGTATATCTGTATATATATGCCTGTTGTGCTTGGATTTTCTATATGCAGGTGGTTACTTTGAGTGGTGAGGATAAGTCCTAACCCGGACTTGAGAGCACTTATGATAGGATAGTGGACATAGTCAAGGAGACTTCGAGGAAGTAATCCCAAAGGAGTTGACTTGAGGTTCCACACTCAGTTTAGGCCCTCTTGAAGGTGGTATATGTTGAAGGAGCTATCGTGAATGCATTGCCACTTTCAACCTTGGTGCTAGGGATACTGACGACCATTAGTTACCCTTTACCCCACTTGGCCTATTTAGGATGTAGTGCGATGATTATGAGGGAGTAATTCTAGATGATTGCTACGCGATACTACACTCATACGAGACTCTCTTGAGAATATTATTGGCTACCAAGTAATTGGGAAATCGATAATATCCGAAAGATGGGTTGTCGACTCTGGGAACTTTTTTAGAACCTTGTTCTGTAGATACAAGAATCCTAGTACACACCCTGTGATTGGTTCTTTACCTAGAGTCCATACTGTAATCTCGAACCTTTGATCCTGATATGTGTGTTTTGCATCCTGTTTGCGTTGCATTGCATATCATTTGCATCTTTGCATGATTCATTGCATATGTCTGTTTGTCCAGTTACTCATCTCCAGTTGTCTCTATCCACTAGTGTCACCTGTGAGTCGTCAAGCTGATTCCTCGACACAAATACCGGACTAGAGCTAATTGCAGACGCAAGATGTCAGAGCAAGAGGCACACAATGCTGTGGTACGAATGGAAATCGATGACCTTAAGTCAAGTATGACTAAACTCACTGAGATGCTTCAAGTTTTGATTGCTAGAGGAGAACCTCCCCAAAAAACAGTCATCCAGAAAGTTTCAAGTACTGGTCCTCCACCGGTTCAAGTGCCACCTTCAACTTGGCCCGAGTTTGGTTTGCCACACAACTATTCTCCGCCGATTGTATCTACTTCTATGACTGTATTTCAAGCTCTTGTTTTTACTGAGCCCAGACCTGTTGTCCATGCTGTTCTACAGACTGTTCGAGCTTCCTTTGAGAACCCCCTCTATAAGTACAATGCTGCCAGTGCTCAGGGAGAGGACTGTGAAGACTTTGTTGAACCTGAAGTTGTCCGTGAGCAGTTTTAGACATTAGACAAAAGACTTAAAGCCGTAGAGGGTACTAACTTTTTCAACGTGGATGCAGATAACATGTGCTTAGTATCTGATCTTGTTATGCCTGCTAAGTTCCAAACTCCAGAATTTGTGAAGTACAAGGGGCACTCTTGCCCAAGGGCTCATTTGGTCATATGTATCTTCGCAAAATGACCGCTTATACCAAAAATCAAAAGCTGCTTATCCACTATTTTCAAGACGGCTTGAGTGGAGCATCACTCAAATGGTACATAAGTCTCGAGCAAAATTCTATTCACTGTTTCCAAGATCTCACAAATGCCTTCATGAAGCAGTATAAGTATAATCTCGACATGGCTCATGATCGTCGTCAACTGCAAAACATGTCTCAGAATGATAAGGAATCTTTTAAGGAGTATGCTCAGCGCTGGAGGGAGTTGGCTTCACAGGTTGAACTCCTTTGGCTGAGAAAGATTTGACCGGAATGTTCATGGATACCTTGTCTCCATTTTATTGGGAGAAGATGATCAGAAGTGTTTCCTCCAATTTCACTGATTTGGTTACTATCGGCCAAAGATTAGAGGAAGCTCTTAAGAAAGGAAAAGTGTCAAAAGCTGCTGAATCTTCCAATGCCGTGAAGAAATCCTATGGGAACTTCCAGAAGAAAAGAGAAGATGACAATAAAGAAGAAGAAGAGGTCTCAAAACCTCAAAAGACAAAAAAGAAGAAGTGTCATAACCTCAACAAGGAAGAAGAAGAGGTCTCCAAAACCTCAGCAAATGACAAAGAAGAGGTCTCAAAAAAAACCTCAGCAAAAACAAAAAAGAAGTCTCAAAATCTCATCAATAAAGGACAACCAAATGTTGTAAGGGAGTAATGACAACCCAAGGTGTCTGAATCATCATCAACTATCATTAGTACCACTTCCAACCAGTGGGAATCTGAGTGCATAGTCTGAGTTAACTGAGCATAGGATTGGAAGTTCATCACGTAGATTGGGTGGGCACAAATAAATCTCGAGCCTTTATCCTTTGTTTCTTAAACCATGAACCAGACCACGATACAATCCTCAAAAGACCTAATTGAAGCAAGGTTATTTTGAAATCATACTACAGCAAGGTGTCATACCCCAAATTTGACCACTAAGATTCCCCATCATTGTGCAAATCATTATCACAATATAGAGGAACCATCTTGCCTCATCAGTCTCCCCAAAGATGGGTGAGCATTCACTACTATAAAAAACTAGGGTTTCAAGCCCTCTCAGAGCTTTTAGACAAAGGATCAATCAAGAAATGACATGATCTTCAACTTGTCTAGCCTCTCAAATATCCACAAGGGATCAAGAGGACTCCCACTTCAAGGATTAAGCACAAGGCTGCTCCCTTCCAGGTGGATCAAGCCTCAAGATCGCCAGTGTCACCAAATTAGGGTTTTAGTCGACCAGGGCCTCGAGATGGAAATTTTCCTCTGGGCATGAGCCAATGCTTCAAGGCATAACCTATGATGCTCCAAGGGACATCATAAACCCAATCACCAAGTCAATTTAGCCTCAGGGGATGCATACATAAAAAATCAGGAATTAGGGTTTCTTGACCTAATTCACCCCTAAGTTGACTTTTGGGACAAATCATGAGCCAAGACCTCAAGAGAGGATTTGAGGGTCTCTAATAAACTACATTGATCCATTTGCAACAATGGATTGAGCCAAGAAGCTTGAGCAACAACTCTCAATTTCATCAGTACCACAATTAGGGTTTCGTGAGAAAAGTCAACTGTATCTTTGACTTTTGACTAGGACATGCTCCCAAACCCTAGGACATGATTTAATATACCCTATAACACCCATGGAACATGACCATCAAGTTTGATTTAGGTCAAGGACATGATTTCCTAAAGGATCGCACAGTTTAGAATTCATCTTATAAAAAGTCAACTGTGCACAAAAGTCAACTTTGACTTTTTGAGATTTTTCACAAAAATGGTTTTTTAACCCTAAAATGATGTTAATGTATGATTTGAATCATCATTCATCAAGAAAAATCAAGAAAAGTGGGGTAACTTGTAAAAGGGGTAACCATAAAAACTTAGAAAATTTTCTAAGTTATGAACAAAGTGGCAAGGGTACCAACTTTGGAGGATCATAAATCCTAAACCACAAAGCCATTTTTCTCCATCCAAAGCTTGATTTGTAGATCTCATTACCCTCTACAAAAGCTTAAAACTGACCTCCCTCCAAATTCATCATGGATTTTGAGTTATGGAATGATCAAAATCACAAAAAGTGAAAATGTCACTTTTTTCCAACACTTAGTGAAATTTTCACTAAGTCAAAATCTGCCTTCACTTTTTTCCAAATGTAGGGGGATTTTTCACTTGGATTCAAAAGGTATCAAAACCAAATATAATCAAACAGTTGTTGTATCATATGAGGGCTTTCTAAAATGGCCAAGAACATCACCAAATTCCACTTGAGCCATAAGATATGACAATGGCAATATGCCTTGCTGAAAACTGCCAAGGCTAGGCAGAATTTTGCATTTTGGGTCGATTTGGCAAAATCAGATAATTCCAAGCCTTGTCATCACTTTGGACACTTCTGAGGATCAAATCTAAAGGGGACAAACACTGAGCCAAGCCTCCAAAGTCCTTGGAACAAGAAGTAGCATGCCAAACCTAGAATTGCCTAAAAGAGCGACAAGACTCCAATTTTGGATTGGAGCATTCAATGCATACACCAAGGTGGCATGGACTGAGCCATTTGCAACTGAATTCAGTCAAGACTTATCCAAGACCAATGGAACCACAACCTTGTGCCCTAACCTTTAGTCAATGGCTAGAGGAGACTTGGATTCCAAAGTGCAACCATTGGCCAAACCTCTGCTGCAGTTGCCATTCACTATTACTTGCAAAAAAAACTTGCTCTACTATAAATAGAGCTCAATTGTGATCAGTTTGAGTACACCAAAGCCATCAAACATATGATTTCCTCAAAATCTCTTCTTTCACTCCAATTTTGCCTTCTAAGGCAAGTCACTATCGGGTTTTAAGTTTGAGAGCTTTTGCAATCAAACCAATCACTCACACACCTCACATATATCACATAGAAGTGATCCAAACACTCACATAACATCTGGAACACCAAAATCACAAAATCACCATCCAATTGCTCAAGTTCTTGACAGATTTACAGTTGGGGTACCATCTCAAGTTTCAGATCATTTCAATCCATTCCAAGCATCTAGACACACTCCATGGCACCTAAGGAAGCTATCCAGATCATTAGAACCTAGTTGTAACACCTCTAACATAAAACACGATCACCAGCTGCAAGAGGTAAGCATGAGCTCTTCTAACTCTATGATCCATGCAATTTTTGCTGCACAATAATTTGGCCATATGTTCATAATCATGCATGGAATGTTTTCCCTCAATCAATTGCATTGTTTGAATCGTGTGTGGAATTTTTGAACCTTCATGCAGAAATTAGGGTTCTTGAGGTTTCTCTTTGATTTCTTATTCCATGTTAAAAATAAATGAAATTAAAGACCATAGATATGATCATGAGGTTAAAACGAGTAGATTGATATATAGATTGCATGATATAATCAAGTATTCAGTGAGATTGGATAGAAAACACAAATCTGCAGAAACAGAAGGTGGCGCGTGTTCTTGCCCTTGTTTTTGGCGCCCTTTTTTGAAAATTCAAAATTTTGAATTTTGTGATTTTATTTAATTGATTCAAAAATTAATTTCTCTCTGAGTTTTAATGATTTTGAGTTGATTCTTTTTTTAATAATTCACAAAAATGTTAAAACATTTTCTTTTACCAAAAAATCCCAAAAATATTATTTATTTCATATAATTGATATTTTTGCAAAGAATTGTTTTTAACATTTAAAATATTTTTTCCTTCTTGATTTTGCAAATTTTAATGACTTCTAATCATTTTGTAGGTCAAAACATGATTTTTGAAACATTAATCCAAGATCACAATTTGTTTTCCACATGTTAAACAATTTTGGTCATTTTAATTGAATTTATTATTCAATTAAAATACATTTTGAAAACAAATTAGGGTTTTTGATTAATTCAACCCTCAGCAAACTTTTTCAAACACTTTTGGGCCTCTAATAGAGTGTAAGACCTAATCCTTTATAAATACAAACCTATTTTTGGGCCTCACTTATTGTATAAGTCCCATTGTATTACAAAAAGTTCCACGCGATCATCGTCTGTTGAAAAACAAACCTTGGGCCTCTCCTCGAGCTATAAGACCCATTCAAAATCTTTTGGGCCTCTATTAGAGTGTAAGACCCAACCCCCTTTGAAAACCAAACCATTTTGGGCCTCAATACATTGTATAAGACCCACCGCGTTTTCAAAAATCTCGGCGCGATCACCATTTTCAAACAAATGACCCTGGGCCTCTCCTTGAGTTGTAAGCCCCACCACTTGTACAAAAATAAATCTTTTGGGCCTCTATTAGAGTGTAAGACCCAATCCCCTTTTAACCAAAACTTTTTGGGCCTCAGACATTGTATAAGTCCCCCTGCGTTAAAAGAAAACCTTGGCGCGATCGCCAATAAAAAAACCAATCATTTGGGCCTACCCCCGTGTTATAAGTCACTTGTATAAGTCCCTCTGTACAAAACGACAGTGCGATCACTGATAAACCTTGGGCCTCTCCTTGAGCTGTAAGCCCCAACATCTTTTCAAAATACTTTCTCCTTTAAATTTTGAATATACTGTTGTTTTTAATCTTTCTTTGTTGAACAACTAACCAAACAACATGGAAGCTCTACAACCGAGTAAGTGGTTATATGCTTTCTTTATCAGCTTTCATATACATATAAACTGTATTGTGGGGCTGTTTCGCTGTAAGTCTTCTTTCATAAACTCATATCAACTGTGTAATACTAGTATAGATAATTAGAGTTTCCCCGGCAACTACGTCTAGCACTAGGCCCTGTTGACCACTCTTAAATAGACAAAACTAGATCCCCATAGGATTACCAGATACAGTCTTCCCTCCTCTTGAGGTTAAACAATATGGAGACGTGAAAGGTAGCATTCTCGGTGAACCCTTTCACAGACTGTCACCCTTAGACATTGTCAATGAACTCTACTCCCCAGAGATGATATTTTCTCCGTGAATGGCATCTCTCGAGTTTCTTCCAAATTCTCGGACTTTCCTGGCTTGATCTATTCTCTGTGAATAGACTGTCTTGAATTTCTCAGGGTTTGGGGACCCACAGGCTTCCTAAAAGCATCCCCGCCTCCTCTTGGGCGTTGTACAAGGACCCTACAGCTTCTTAGAAGTATTCACAGGCTCCTCTTAGGCTTCGTATAAGGATTCTTTCTTCGGGAAGAGAGCCTTCTCTTGGGCTTCGTACAAATTGTCCCTCGGCTTCTTAAAAGTTTTCAGCCTCCTCTTGGGCTTTGTACAAATTGTCCCGACGGCCTCCTAGAGGTATAGGAATAGAAATTAGTCATCTCAATAGAACAGTCTTTCAAAGAGTCTAGATATTTCTACCATGAACGTACTACTACTGTTTCTTTAAACATAGTACAAAAGATAAAACTCTAGACTTGGACAGTCTAATCTCCTTGAGTCTCGAAGGCATTCTCAAGTAGGAAAAACACCAGTAGACTCGGACAGTCTCCAATACCCTCTGGATTCCCCATTTCCTTAAAGAACAGGAAATAACCCTGACCCTCTGATCAATCCCAAAGCATAGCCTTACCTTTAATCAGTCTCTTTATAAGAACTGATTTTTTCTTTTAACCAACCTACTGGACCTGTCACTCAACTGAAACAACAATCCTTTTAGCCTCTATCCCGGGCTTTGTACGAGATACAAAAAGACTCTCTTGTTGAGTCAAACATTTTTTAGCCTCTATCTCGGGCTTCGTACGAGATACAAAAAGACTCTCTTGTTGAGTCAAACATTTTTAGCCTCTATCTCGGGCTTCGTACGAGATACAAAAAGTCTCTCTTATTGAGTCAATCAAACCTTTTAGCCTCCATCTCGGGCTTCGTACGAGATACAAAATCACTCTCTTGTTGAGTATAAAAGACTCTCTTGGTGAGTCAACCTTTAGCCTCCGTCTCGGGCTTCGTACAAGACACATCTAAAAGCACTCTCTTGTTGAGTCAACTCCTTTTAGCCTCCCTCTCGGGCTTCGTACGAGACATATAAAAACACCCTCTTGTTGGGCCAATAGCCTCCTCTAGGCTTTGTATAAGAAAACCCCGGTTGAGTCAATCAACCTTTTAGCATCAAAACTGTGCCTCATTCACAGGATACAAACATCAACAACTCCTTTCATCTAATCGCTGTAAGCGGCAAGCCTCTGGATTATTTACATCCATGCCACTGTCCCTCTTTTAGCATGAGAAATTCCTAAGGAAAGACAGCGTTGCTCTACACTGAGTTAAAGTCTTCTCCTTCAGGTTAAAACCCCCTATAAAGGAAATTATGGCATTGCTAGGATTCACATATCCCGGTTAAAGTAATCCTCCTTTATAGTCAGTCAGTCACCCAACAGTCGTGACAAACAGACCCCTTTAGAGATGATAAATTCTCCCTAAAGACAACACCTTTTTAGCTTCACATCTTGGGCTTCGAACAAGATACAAATAGACCCTTCAGCTTCACATCTTGGGCTTTGAACAAGATACAAACCCCCTTTAGCTTCACGTCTTGGGCTTTGAACAAGACACCAAAACACCATTTCCTCCCATAGAATAGGAGGAACTATGATCGCTCTGATTTCCCTGTTTCGGTAAACGGGAATACGTAGGCATAAGATTGAAATAAAAATCTTAGCGAGCACACCACATCAAAAAACCTCAGGTCACAAATCCTCACATATCCACCAAAATATCTGAGTCCGTATTCCCTACCAAATGTCTAAATTCAACCAAAATAACCTAAGAGAGGCCCCCCCACATTGATCGCATCTGTAAACCAATAGTTTTGACTGTTTGACCTCAGTCTGCAAGTAGGGTTAATTGGAGACGTCTATTTCCCTTCCTTCATCAGCTTCAATAGGATAAAAAATGAATCGACCTGTAGTACCCCAGAGCGAAAGTGCATAAGAACCACGTCCAAAATCGCTTGCTACAGAAAAATGGCTCCCACCGTGGGGCTGTTCTTTCTTTCTTACAATTTAGGGTGAAAACCTTGGACAAGTCATTTTCATGGCGGTGGCCGCCAAAGAAAAATGGCGCCCACCGTGGAGCTCTCTTTTTTATCTCTCAGGTAGAAACCAAAGAATGATGACTTCACTAGGGACTTCACTGGGATAGGACCTTTTTGACTTCACTAGGATCTTAGGTCAAAACCTTTAAAGTTGGGAAGATACCACAGGATTGCGACTCCGCCGGGGAGCCATTTTTGTCAGGAACATAGGATTCATAGCTCTTTAAAGTCTAGGACTTTAGGACAAATATATATACTGCTTTTCCTAATTGACATCTGTGTTTATTTTTCTGCTAATGGGAATGCGTGTGATGCCGCATGTGGAAAGATTGAGTATACCCCTAGGAAAAACCTCTTTTAATAGTGCGGAAACTATTGGAAATGGTTGTCACGCGATACTACCCTCTTCTGATGGTTCTTCGAAAAACATCACCTAGCACGGTTCCCGGCCCGCTGGTGTTTTCTCGACAAAAACTGATGATGTTGAGAGACAGGTACAAAAATCACAAGTATAAACCTTTGGGGGGGGGGGGGTAGAGCCTTGACTTCATGACACTGACCCTTTGACCCCATGTTTTTTCTATGTTTTTGTGTCCTGCATTCATGCATTCATCTAAAAAACATTACATCAAAGAAAAACTTCTCTTCTAGTCTCTCTTTTTCAAATTAAACTAAGACAATGATTGCAAATGTCAGAGAAAAAGATTGCGCTCATGGGCTTCGGTAGAAGGAGAACTCATAAGTATACCTTCAGGGTTCCAAAACTAGAGGATTTTAGAGGATTAGCGAGGATGATCACTAACCCTGAAGCTTTCAGAGCCAAGTACGGAGGTCTGCTACCTCTGTTAAGAGTCCATGTGATTGAAGGAATCATGGAGGCACTCGTTCAGTTTTACGACCCGGTCTATCACTGTTTCACATTCCCGGATTACCAGCTCGCACCAACGTTGGAGGAGTATTCTCACCTAACCGATCTACACATTACTGATCGAGCTCCATTTTCTAGACTGGAAGAAATTCCAAAGGATCAGGCCATTGCAAGAGCAATTTATTTGGATGAGTCGGAAATCAAGACTCATATGACCACCAAGGGTGGGCTCCCAGGTTTGCCAGCCCAGTTCCTGACAAAGAAGGCTCTGTACTTTGCTAGTGTAGGGAACATAACTGCTTTTGAAAGCATCTTTGTCTTACTCACCTACGGGTTATTTCTGTTTCCCAACATTAATAGCTTCGTCGATATCAACGCCATTAAGGTTTTTCTCATTGGAAACCCTGTGCCAACTTTGCTCGCTGATGCGTATCATTCTGTACACTTAACCAATTTGTACAGCGGAGGGATGATCACATGCTGTGTACCCCTGCTATACAAATGGTTATCTCCCATTTACCCAAGTCTGCTGCTTTTTGGGACCATACGAGTGCCTTACGTTGGTCGCAGAAGATCATGTCTCTTACCAACTCTGATATAGATTGGTGCAATAGGATTTATGACGGGATCAGGATCATTGACCATTGTGGAAACTTCCCCAACGTACCCCTCATAGGAACTAAAGGAGGAATCAACTACCATCCAGTATTGGTTCGTCGTCAATTTGGATCCCCATGAGACATGTCCCGCGTAATGCTCATCTGGAGGGTCTTTTCTTCAAAGAAGGAGAAAATGACAGGGCACTAAAGATGGAAATAGTGCACGCTTGGAAACATGTTCATAAGAAAGGACGGGAGTCTCTAGGAAAACCGGACTATGTCTCAGTGGAGCCTCCACTGGGTACAAACTAGAGCTCTCAAGCTAAAGATTCCTTATCCTCGTCACGGAGTTCTTCCGCCGAGGGAATCTGTCATGTACTTCATGACTGAAACGGAAAACTTGTAGTTACTCTCAACAAAGTTCAACAGGAGAGGAGGTCTTGGAGGAACAAGTACCATATTCTCAATGTGGAGTGTACCAAAATATAGTGACTACTAAAAGATAAGGATGCTCTGATCGAGATTTTGGAGCAACATGCTGTGGATAATCAGGATGACCAAAGGAATTTTCTCGCTCCTTTCACGTGGCAAAGGAATGACAACCCGACAACGGCCCAAGAGCCCCGGTCCAAGAAAAGGAAAGTACCAGAATCAGCACCCGGTTTCTCCCCAGAGAGGACTCGGGATCCCTTAGCTTAGGTTTCTGTTTTCGCACCTTGTAATCTACTGTATTTCTATTTTCGCAATCCTTTGAATTCAATAAAACAGGGTTTCCCCACCTTGATATTTTGATTAAACCAAAAAAACAACAATTAATATAATCATTGCATTCATCATTCTCACGGCACGTATTCTTCTTACCTACGAATCTCACGTTTGTGTCTTGGTTCTAGAGTCAAACTGTGTCATTCGTACAATACTCGGGCCAATCGTCAGAAAAAGATGGATGATCTCGAGGAAGAGAACAAAGAGTTGAGAGAAGAGATCGATGCTCTGAGAGAGGATTAGAGAAAGCTTCCTAACGACATGCAAGCCATGGCAGAAGCTCAGCTACAAAGGACTGTGATCTCGAAGTTCACCTCAACGCCATAGTGGAGAAGTCCGATCCTAGGTACAAAATGCCAAAAGATCGTCCCTGGGGCATGCCACTTAACTATATCCCAGAAGGATATGTTCCGCCGATCAATGAGGATCAGGGAACCACAGCAGGAACCACTGGGCCTGAAGGTTACAAACTTCGTGAAAGCGAGGATGCCAGAGGCATCATGAGGACTCCTGAAGGTTACAAACTTCGGGAAACGCCAAGATTCACTGCCGTAGCAAAGGTACCACCACCCGTGGTACACACTGTCCTGGAAGGAAAAATTCCACAGATACTTTCTGGTGGAAACGACAACATGTTCGAAAGAATGAATGAGTTCCAGGAACAGTTCCTGGGAATGCAGAAAGAAATGCAGGCCTTTCACGGTCAGGATTTATTTGGAAAAGACGCTGCGGACCTCTGTTTAGTCCCTAATATGAAAGTCCCGCACAAATTCTAGGTGCCCGACTTTGAAAAGTACAAGGGTAACTCTTGCCCTCAGAGTCACTTGGTGATGTACCCTCGGTGAATGTTAGCTCAGACAGAGAATCAGGGTTTACTAGGATAGTTTAACCGGTGCCGCCCTAAAATGGTACATGGGTTTAAACCGTGCTACGATTAGCACTTTCAGAGATCTTGGCACTGCCTTCGTCCAACAATATAAATACAATCTGGACATGGCACCCGACAGAGATCAACTCAGATCAATGTCACAAAAGGACAAAGAAACCTTTAAGGAATACGCTCAGAGATGGCGTGAAATTTGTCCGCTCAGTCTGCTATCAATCCTGCGCCTATTTCTACGTATCAACCTCAGGTTGCGCAAAGCCAACCTAATCAACAAAGGACTCAACAGCCTCTTCAGCAGGCTCGTCCTCCATACAACAACAACCGTACAACGCGGCCACCAGGATTTGATCCTATACCCGTATTATACGCAGAACTATTTCCATTACTACTGGCTAAGGGGCATGTCCAGACTAAGTCCCCTCTTACAGTACCGGAAAATCCGCCTTTTTGGTTTAAGGTGGATCAGACTTGCCCTTACCATCAAGGAGGACCAGGGCATAACATAGAGAACTGTCTCAATTTCTAATCCGACGTACAAAAGCTTGTTAGGAGCGGGGTCTTATCTTTCAAAGATACGAATCCGAATGTTCTCACGAACCCGCTGCCTCAACACTTGAAGGCTACAGTCAATTTGATAGAGAAAGAGACTAACAACGTCTATCAAATTCATGATGTACTCTTGTTAAGGACCAATCTGGTCAAGATGCATTGCAGACAGAGTGGATATGGTCATGTGCCACCTCATAACTATCACCAGTGTGATATCTGCTCTAAAAGCAATCAAGGATGTTCTGTGGTGTAATCAGCTCTACAGGAACAGATGGATTTCGGATGGATCCAAGAGCACCGAGTTCGTGGAGTTAACATGGTTTACATGAATTCTAACGTCATTCAGAACCACGACGTCCGTGCAATGAATGTCAACTTGGTGGCAATGCACTCAAGGCAAAGCCAGTATCATAATCTGCCGCAGCACGATTACAGTTCCTGTCTGACTTGCTCGGTAAACAAACAGGGATTCTCTTTTGTACAAGAGGCCCTCCAGCGTCAGATGGATCTTGGGTGGATCCAGGACTACCATGATAGGAATCCCTATCAGATCAAAATGATTCAAATCTTCGATATTCGCTTTATGAATACCAGTCTGGTGGAGGTACATGCTAAACAGGTCTGGCTCGGGTTCCTGGTATCACATGATTATCAGAGGTGTAGGGCGGGTTGCGAAAATGATCAAGGCTATGCCCTTATCCAGGAAACCCTTCAGCACTTGTTGAACCACTGGTGGCTTCTAATCTATATGGATGAAGACACCCAGCAAATTAGTATTACCAATGGGAACCCTACTCGGCATCAAAGTTGGGACGTTCGATATGCGAAAACTGACCTAGTGAGGTTACATTGCATTCAAAGCGGGTGTGGCCAGGTGCCACCACACAACTATGAACGTTGTAAGTCCGCTCGGAAAGTAACCAAGGATGTTACCTTGTGCGAGCAGCTTTTCAGGGTCAGGTGGATCGTAGAGAGATTCGCGCATATCCGGATTCCGAACCAATCAGCTGGGTGCCGGACTACCTCATTGATCAAATTAAGAATGTTGTCGTAATCTCTGATCATCATAAGGCTAAAGATGTTTATACCATCATCCCTCTACTTGACGAATTGAGAGTTCCCAACCAGGAACGGATCGAAATTGCTTATGATGGTCGGAAAAATCAGAAGGCTCCCATAGTCATCTATCTACCGGGACCATTACCATATGAATCAACTAAGGCTATCACTTACAAATACGGTGCAACAACAGTCGAGAATGGAAAGGAAATTCCATTACCCTCCGTCGTGAATATTGCAGACATCAGTCGAGTAACACGGAGTGGTTGAATCTTCAACTGAGGAGTTGGAGAACTTAACAAAGAAAAGGAACCTCAGACAGAAATTCCCAATCCACCAGTCGGTCAATCCAGTAATCCCGACCTTTCGAAAAACGATGATGAGATGCTGAAGCACATCCAAAGGAGTGAATACAACATTGTTGATCAGTTATTACAAACTCCTTCAAAGATCTCTGTGCTGTCACTTTTACTCAGTTCAGAAGCGCACAGGGAGGCTCTACAGAAAGTCTTGGAGCAAGCCTTTGTGGAACAGGATGTAACAATCAGACAGTTCGATAGCATTGTCTCTAACATCACTTCCTGCAATAATTTGGGATTTAGTGATGAGGAATTACCTAAAGAGGGTCGCCGTCATAACATGGCGCTCAATATCACGGTCAGCTGCCAGGGCGATGCTTTAGCCAGTGTACTAGTAGACACAGGGTTAACCCTGAATGTTATGCCGAAGTCCACTTTGATGCAATTATCTTTCAAAGGACCCCCGATGAGAACCAGTGAGGTTGTCGTCAAAGCATTTGACGGGTCCAGAAAAACGGTTATCGGCGAAGTCGACCTTCCCATAACTATTGGTCCTCACACTTTCCAAGTCGCTTTCCAGGTCATGGACATCCGGGCAACGTACAGTTGTTTATTAGGAAGACCTTGGATACATCAGGCTGGGGCGGTCACCTCGACCCTCCACCAAAAGTTAAAGTTCGTCCAGAACAACCAGCTCGTCACGGTCTGTGGAGAACAAGTCTTGCTCGTGAGTAACTTATCATCATTTACTTGTGTAGAACCCGAGGAGGTTGTTGGGACTCAGTTCCAAGCGCTGTCGGTGAGCAAGGACAATCAATCCGAAGAGGGAACTTCCATTTCCTCATATAAAGATGCTATCAAAGCGGTCGAGAGTACCAATACAACAGATGGGGACAGCTAGTCATTCCTATTGACAATAAAACAAAGAAGGGTCTTGGTTTTTTTGCAACCTGTACCCAGACAACTACTACCAGCAATGAAAGTCTTCATCCCATTCAAGACTTCTTCCACAGTGGAGGTTTCCTTCACCCAGTGCCTCAAGAAGTGCATACCATCAATAAAGATGATTCCTCTTATATGGAGGAAGAATGGGTGTCCTATCTTAACAAGGACGATTATATGTCTCAGGACGAAGCGCAGACTCCCTTTTGCTTTCCTACACAGAGTCAGAGATTTATACCCAGGTCAGATGTCGAAATGATGTACGGAGATTGTGATCCGGAAGGATGCCGTGCTCCACCAAACTCGTTAGAGGAGGACACTCTAATGAAGGACAACTTTGACCACAACTATTATGGCCCGATGGATGGCCTGCCAATGTGGCAGCTGCAACACCCCCAATCTATACCCCCAAGCTATTAAAGCGATAAATAAAATTCAAAATTTCATCAGAGTATAATTAAACATGCATGGCATAGACCGAGGGGTTACATCAATTTGAAACAAACATAGAACACCTGCTCATAAAGATATGCAACAATTCAGGTAGTATTACACCCACAATTCAATTATAGAATAAAAGCGGAAAATCCGTAACTGAATCTCATATATATATATATATATATATGCGTCATATACAACCATACATGTACAATCCAAAAGATACATATACATACTACAACTAATCACAAACGGCCTCCCTAACTACCCGGTGTCACATATCAGAGCCGACCGACAAAAGAATGAAAACCCTAGCTTCACAAAAAGACCTCCGACAAATCTAATCTGCAATGCCTCATAGAGCATTATAAAACAGCAGAAGAGTGAGAAACACAACCATAATACAGTTGCATACAATTATATATTAACACAGAAATGCACAAGTAAAATATTCTCACCACAAATGCACCACAATCAAATACAACACAACACAGTACAATTATCAGGTATCCATCACCAATGCATATCAATCATATACAATGCACTCATCGTCAACACAATTATACATATTCCATTTCATTAATCACATTCACAATTCCATACACAATTAATCCATGATTTATGCAAATGCACAGAGACCGACACAACGACTCTATGCAATGCACATGCGGTACCGACTTCCAACATTTCTCATCACTAGTTCACTCAGGAACTCTGCTGGAACCATCGCTCGTTACATCACTGTAACTCCCCGTCGGGCATACGATGTTCCCCGTCGCTCACACCCCACACGGGCACACGACGTTTATGGATCGCTCACACCCCACACAGGCACACGACCCGATCGCTCACACCCCACATGGGCACACGATCATCTATAACCATCGCTTTCGGTCCTCTTATTTTTAAGGCGATTCATTCCACTTATTTTTAAGGCTCACGATGTTATAGCAGATTCCCTCTGGAATCAATCCGTCACTCAGTACGTCACAAGAATGCATATCATAATGCTTGGCATACAATGACTCATGACATTTAAAATGCACACATATACACATCCATAATCATGCATATATCGCCAATTACCACACATTGCATTTTCTTTCCCTAAGACCACCAATCATCATCACAATATGTATTTCATGCAATTTCATCACACAACAGTACACAGGTCATACAATGTCCACACCAACAGCATACGACATATACACATCAAGTTCACTCAATTAAAACGGAAAAAGTTGACAAAACAACATATTTTCTAATTCCCGATATAAATTAATCTCAAAAAAATCACTTTTACAAGAAAGAACATTTTATAAGCTTTCCAACGATATAAAGAACGTTCAAAACGGATAATCAGATCAAAAGTTATGGAATTAAAAAGAAAATAAAGAAACATGTGAAAAACCCTAAAAACCGCCCGGCGAAACCCATAAACCGGCCGGCACTTGCCCTTCACCGCTACTTCGCCCGGCGAAGCAGAGGCGTCACCAATTTTCCCCAAATAATTCAATAGAGTCAGAAGTGTGTCAAGGTTGCGCCTCTCAAAACCGCCCGGCGAAATCAGAGAACCGCCCGACACTTTACACCAGATGCAGAAAAATTCTGCTACGTTTTCAAAACCCAAAAATCCATTTTTTCCACCCAAATCACTTCCATCAGCAAAACAATTATTAGCAAAGGTTCCTAAACATAGTGAGATCATACAAAACAATTTATATCGATTTTCGTCCGTGAAAACATTGATTTCTACTCGTTTACGCGTTTTCGACCTATAACCGAAAAACTATGGAAAAAGGCAAGACAACGTGCACACACACATACACAATGATAAGATAATCGAGTTTCGTACCCTTACCCGATTTAATCGTGTTTAGAAAAGTCGGTTGATCGATTTTCTTGATTTCCAAGATTTCTCTCTTTTTCCCCTTTTTCCTCTTCTCTTTCTCTTCTCCTCTTTTCTTCTCTTCTTACTATTTTTCTCTCTTTCTATTTGTATTCATACTAACTTAGGAAAAAATAAATGAAAATACCAAAATACCCCCACACTCAAATATCTCGCAAATGCTCCCAACACGCGATAAAATATAATCACGATGAAAAATAACATATTTTCACATAAAAGTCAGAAATAAAATAATATAATAATAAAATACTCAAAACGACTCAATTAATTAAAAAGACAAAACTGACAAAACTGGGCATTACAACTCTCCCCCACTTAGAAATTTTCGTCCTCGAAAATATACCTGAGACGAACAACTCTGGATACGACTCCCGCATCCGACTCTCCAACTCCCAAGTCAAATTGCCCTCAGCAGCGCCTCCCCATGCTACCTTCACAAGTGCAATATCCTTGCCCCGCAACCGCTTCAACTCGCGATCTAAAATCCTAACGGGTAATGCCTCAACCGTAAGGTTCTCCCTTACCTCGACCTCGTCCATCGGAATCACATGCGACGGATCCGGAACATACTTCTGAAGCTGTGAAACATGGAACACATCATGCAAATTCGACAGACTCGGCGGCAACGCCACCCTATAAGCCACAACACCCACTCTCGTAGATATCTGGTAAGGACCAATAAACTGAGAAGTAAGTTTCTTTGATTCCAATGCACGACCAACACCCATTACCGGCGTAACTCTCAAAAATACATGATCGCCCTCTTGAAACTCGAGATCTTTCCTTCTACGATCATGATAACTCTTTTGCCTACTCTGAGAAGCCTTCATTTTCTCACGAATAAACTTCACCTTTTCCGTAGTCTGTTGCACCAACTCTGGCCCAACCACCGAACTTTCACCAGATTCGTGCCAACACAACGGTGTTCGACATCTTCGTCCATACAGTGCTCAAACGGTGCCATTCTAATACTAGAATGGAAACTGTTATTATACGTGAATTCAATCAACGCAAGATAACTATCCCACGCACCACCTTGTTCCAAAACACACGCTCTCAACAAATCCTCCAAAGACTGAATCATTCTCTCCGTCTGCCCATCCGTCTGCGGATGATAAGCCGAACTCAACCTCAATTTAGAACCCAACGCCTTCTGTAAACTTTCCCAAAATCTCGAGGTAAACCTTGGATCTCGATCTGAAACAATACTCAATGGAACTCCATGCAACTTCACAATCACACTGATGTAAATCTCAGCCAACCTCTCCAAAGTAAAACTGATGTCAATCGGAATGAAATGAGCCGATTTAGTCTGTCTGTCAACAACCACCCAAATAGCATTATGCCCACGCTGAGTATTCGGCAACCCCGTTACAAAATCCATGGAGATGCTATCCCACTTCCACTCAGGAATATCCAACGGTTGCAACAAACCACTAGGCTTCAGATGTTCCACTTTCGACTTCTGGCACGTCAAACAAGCATACACAAACTGAGCCACATCTCTTTTCAATCCAGACGACCAGAAAATCTTCTTCAAATCTTGGTACATCTTGTTTGCTCCCGGATGTATACTCAAACTACTCTGGTGTCCTTCCTCCAAAATCATCCGTTTCAAATCTGAATCGTCCGGAATACAAATTCGCCCACGGAACCTCAACACACCATTAACATCCACTTGAAAATCACCACTCGCATCTTTTCCGCCAACCAACATCAAATCCACCAATTTCACATCCAACTTCTGTTTCTCACTTACCTTCCTCAGAAAATCATTAGTAACCTTCAACATACCCAGCCTCACACTATCCGACGTCACTTCACATACCAAACTCAAATCTCTAAACGATTCCAAAAGCTCCCACTCCTTAACCATTAAAGCGGACATATGCAACGATTTCCAACTCAACGCATCGGCTACCACATTAGCTTTACCAGGATGGTAATTCAAGCCAAAGTCGTAGTCCTTCAAAAATTCCAACCATCTTCGTTGCCTCATATTCAACTCCTTCTGATCAAACAGATATTTCAAACGTTTGTGATCACTAAAGACTTCAAACCTCGCACCAAAAAGATAATGCCTCCAAATTTTCAACACAAAAACCACAGTCGCTAATTCAAGATCATGAGTAGGATAATTCTTCTCATGCACTCTCAACTGCCTTGAAGCATAAGCCACGACCTTACCGTCTTGCATCAGAACACCACCTAGACCAATCAAAGACGCATCGCAATACACCACAAATGGTTCATTAGGATTTGGTAAAATCAAAATCGAAGTTGTCGTCAATCTTCTCTTCAGCTCATTAAAACTTTCCTCGCACCGAATATCCCAAATGAACGCTTGCCCTTTACAAGTCAACTGGGTCAAAGGAAGTGCTAACTTAGAAAAACCTTCAATGAACCTTCGATAATATCTGGCCAAACCCAAAAAGCTTTGAATTTCAGTAACAGATCTCGGAGCCTCCCATTGTAGAACTGCTTCTACTTTAGATGGATCCACAACAATACCATTACCTGAAATCACGTGACCAAGAAAACTCACTTCCGACAACCAAAATTCACACTTGGACAATTTGGCAAAAGGCTTCTTTTCCTTCAAAACCTGCAAAACAATACGCAAATGCTCCGCGTGCTCCTCCCGAGACTTAGAATAAATCAATATGTCATCAATAAACACAATAACAAATCGATCCAAATGCTCATGGAAAATATGATTCATGTACTCCATAAACACACCTGGCGCATTAGAAACCCCGAACGGCATCACAGAATATTTATAATGACCGTAACGTGTCCTAAAAGCCGTCTTCTGAATATCTTCCTCCTTCACCCTAATCTGATGATACCCCGACCTCAAGTCAATCTTACTGAACACACAAGCACCAACCAACTGATCCATCAGATCATCAATTCTCGGAAGAGGATACTTATTCTTAATCGTCACCTTATTCAACTGGCGATAATCAACACACAACCGCATACTTCCATCTTTATTTTTCACCAAGAATACTGGAGCACCCCAAGGCGACACACTAGGTCTTACAAACCTCTGCTCCAACAATTCGTTCAATTTTTTCTTTAACTCAACCAACCCAGATGCCGACATACAATATGGTGCCATCGATACAGGTCTAGTACCGGGAACTAGATCTATCGAAAACTCCACCTCTTTCTCTGGCGGCAAGTCTGAAATATCCTCAGGAAACACTTCCGGAAATTCACACACAACAGGAAACACATCTAGTAAAACTTGACTATCCATAGTCAACGAAGCAAACAACTGAGCTTCATCCGCCAAAAGTTTCTTCAACTCTTTGGTAGACAAGAAACTCGAATCTTCATCTTCTTCAAGAGAAGGAAACCTTACTAACTTATGATAACAATCAATATGAACCCGATTGAACTGCAACCAATTCATTCCCAGAACCACATCTAAACCCTCCAACGGTAAACACACTAAATCCATCTCAAAGTCTTTACCATAAATGGTCAAAGGACAACTTAAACAAACCAAAGAAGTAGTTACTGACCCCATTGCTGGAGTATCAATAACCATCTCACCATCCATCAAAGACAACACAAGATTCAAACGCTTAGCGCACTCAGACGAAATAAATAAATGAGTCGCTCCAGTATCAATAATAGCAACTAAAGGTGTACTATTAATAAAACAAGTACCTCTGATCAGACGATCTGCACTAGTAGTCTGAGTCCCTGCCAATGCAAAAACTTTCCCACTAGATGGAGCCTGCTTCGGTTTCGGACACTTCGTGCTAATATGACCAGGATCACAACAGTTGAAACACTTCACCACATTATTCCTTTTGCACTCAGCTGCAACATGTCCTAAACCCCCCACAATTGGTACACTTCCTCATATCTTTTTTGCACTTATACTGACGATGTCCCAATTCACCACACCTATAACACCTCAGAGGACCAGACATACCTCCACCACTGGACCTTCGATCAAAAGTACCCCTTTGTTTAACCTTATCAGCTGGTGTTACATACGGCCCACTACGGAACTGTTGCTTCCCTTTTCTGTCACTCACACTCTTATAGTGAGTAGAATGAGCCTTACTATCCTCTTCATAAATCCTACAACATTCCACCAAATCAGAAAACCTCCGAATCCTTTGATAACCAATAGCCTGCTTAATCTCAGGACGCAATCCGCTCTCATACTTCACACACTTAGAAAACTCTGCAGTCACTTCAGCATAATGAGGATAAAACTGCACAAGCTCCACATACTTAGCAGTATAATCAACAACGAACATATTACCTTGTTTCAGTTCCAAGAACTCAATTTCCTTTTTTCCTCTTACATCTTCGGGAAAGTACTTCCTCAGAAACTCCCGGCTAAACAATTCCCAAGTAACTTCTTCATCCCCAGCTTCCAACACCTGATGAGTACTAACCCACCAGTCATCAGCTTTCTCCTGCAACATGTGAGTACCAGTATCACCTTCTGATCCTCAGCATAATCCATAACTTGGAAAATCCTTTCAATCTCTTTCAACCAAATCTGTGCACCATCAGGATCGTGTCCCCCTTTAAAGACAGACGGTTTGTTCTTCCTGAACTCATCATTACCAGCAGCATGAGGTGCACCCTGCACAGCCCGAGCCATAGCTTGCATCGCAGTAGCCAAAGCAGCGTCATTCCTACCAGCCATATTCTGTTCATTTCCAATAACAGAAACTATGGTTAAACAAACAGCTCACTCCAAACGCCAACACCGACAAAGGACTGACACAAACTAACACGAACTGACACGGACTGGCTCTGATACCACTTAATGCAACACCCCCAATCTATACCCCCAAGCTATTAAAGCGATAAATAAATTTCAAAATTTCATCAGAGTATAATTAAACATGTACGGCATAGACCGAGGGGTCACATCAATTTGAAACAAACATACAACACCTGCTCATAAAGATATGCAACAATTCAGGTAGTATTAAACCCACATTTCAATTACAGAATAAAAGCGGAAAATCCGTATCTGAATCTCATATATATATATATATATATATATATATATATATATATATATATATATATATATATATATATATATATATATATATATATCATAGAAGTATATGCGTCATATACAACCATACATGTACAATCCAAAAGATACATATACATACTACAACTAATCATAAACGGCCTCCCTAACTACCCGGTGTCACATATCAGAGCCGACCGACAAAATAATGAAGACCCTAGCTTCCCAAAAAGACCTCTGGCAACTCTAATCTGCAATGCCTCATAGAGCATTATAAAACAGCAGAAGGGTGAGAAACACAACCATAATACAGTTGCATACAATTATATATTAACACAGAAATGCACAAGTAAAATAATCTCACCACAAATGCACCACAATCAAATACAACACAACACAGTACAATTATCAGGTATCCATCACCAATGCATATCAATCATACACAATGCACTCATCGTCAACACAATTATACATATTCCAGCTCATTAATCACATTCACAATTCCATACACAATTAATCCATGATTTATGCAAATGCACAGAGACCGACACAACGACTCTATGCAATGCACATGCGGTACCGACTTCCAACATTTCTCATCAATAGTTCACTTAGGAACTCTGCTGGAACCATCGCTCGTTACATCACTGTAACTCCCCGTCGGGCATACGATGTTCCCTGTTGCTCACACCCCACACGGGCACACGACGTTTATGGATCGCTCACACCCGACACGGGCATACGACCCGGTCGCTCACACCCCACATAGGCACACGATCGTCTATAACCGTCGCTTTCGGTCCTCTTATTTTTAAGGCGATTCATTCCTCTTATTTTTAAGGCTCACGATGTTATAGCAGATTCCCTCTGGAATCAATCCATCACTCAAGACGTCACAAGAATGCATATCATGATGCTTGGCATATAATGACTCATGACATTTAAAATGCACACATATACACATCCATAATCATGCATATATCGCCAATTACCACACATTGCATTTTCTTTCCCTAAGGCCACCAATCCTCATCACAATATGTATTTCATGTAATTTCATCACACAACAGTACACAGGTCATACAATGTCCACACCAACAGCATACGGCATATACACATCAAGTTCACTCAATTAAAACAGCAAAAGTCGACAAAACGACATATTTTCTAATTCCCAATATAAATTAATCTCAAAAAATAATTTTTACAAGAAAGAACATTTTATAAGCTTTCCAACGATATAAAGAACGTTCAAAACAGATAATCAGATCAAAAGTTATGGAATTAAAAAGAAAATAAAGAAACATGTGGAAAAACCCTAAAAACCACCCAGCGAAACCCATAAACCGCCCGGCACTTGCCCTTCGCCGCTACTTCGCCCGGAGAAGCAGAGGCGTCACCAATTCTCCCCAAATAATTCAATAGAGTCAGAAGCGTGTCAAGGCTGCGCCTCTCAAAACCGCCCGGCGAAATCACGAACCGCCCGGCGAAATCAGAGAACCGCCCGACACTTTACACCAGATGCAGAAGAATTCTGCTACGTTTTCAAAACCCAAAAATCCATTTTTTCCACCCAAATCACTTCCATCAGCAAAACAATTATTAGCAAAGGTTCCTAAACTTAGTGAGATCATACAAAACAATTTATATCGATTTTCGTCCGTGAAAACATCGATTTCTACTCGTTTACGCGTTTTCGACCTATAACCGAAAAACTATGGAAAAAGGCAAGACAACATGCACACACATACATAATCATACACAATGATAAGATAACCGAGTTTCGCACCCTTACTCGATTTAATCATGTTTAGAAAATTCGGTTGATCGATTTTCTTGATTTCCAAGATTTCTCTCTTTTTCTCCTTTTTCCTCTTCTCTTTCTCTTCTCCTCTTTTCTTCTCTTCTTACTATTTTTCTCTCTTTCTATTTCTATTCATACTAACTTAGGAAAAAATAAATGAAAAGACCAAAATACCCCCACACTCAAATATCTCGCAAACGCTCCCAACACGCGATAAAATATAATCACGATGAAAAATAACATATTTTCACATAAAATTCAGAAATAAAATAATATAATAATAAAATACTCAAAACGACTCAATTAATTAAAAAGACAAAACTGACAAAACTGGGGTGTTACAGCAGCTGTATCCAGGAGACTTGGGGCAAGTAAACCAGCCGAACAATGAAAATCAGCTGAGCATCATTGAAAAGAATACCTGCGTCCCCACCATGTCATGGGATCAACAATCGGGTCATTCAGAAAATATCTCGTACGACGATGAATTGGCAAAGCTTGTCGGACTAGAATTCATCAACTATGCTTTTCCTGAGGTCAACGTCATCGAGAGAGATGACTCATCCAGTTCCAAACACTACTACAAAACGCTAAAACAACAACGCCAGGCTTACAACGCATCCTTTTATTCTGTTGTAATAGCTTAAAAATTTCACGCCCATTTAAAAGTTGAGTCATTTAATGACGGTTGAATGAAACCACCGTAGTAATAAATAAAATGTATCAAGCTTCGATTCCCTGCAACTACATTTTTTTCATTTTTTAGAGTACATTTAGCGTGTGTCAATTAAGTCCATTATTTATAAAATAAATTGTAAATTATTTTACAATGGTTAAGATGAACAACCGTAGTAATAAATGAAATGTAACAAGCTTCGATTCCCTGCAACTACATTTTTTCCATTTTGTAGAGTACATTTAGCGTGTGTCACTTAAGTCCATTATTTAAAAAATAAATTGTAAATTATTTTACAACGGTTAAGATGAACAACCGTAGTAATAAATGAAATGTAACAGGCTTCGATTCCCTGCAACACATTTTTACCTTTTTTTAGGATACATTTCACTTAAGATTCCACTACGGTTTGTTTCTCCACCGAGATTAAAAGGTTTACTGATAAATTAAAACAAAACTTATTATGTATTTCTTTCATAAGACGCCCTAATCGAACAAGTGAGCCAGCGACGCCCTAACCTTTACACTCTTCAACATCTTCATTCCTTTTTTCTTGGTTTATGCTCAAATATTGACCGTCTTCATTCATTTGCTTCTTCAGCTTAGAAGTAAGGTACTCTTCAACATCTTCATTCCTTTTTTCTTGGTTTATGCTCAAATATTGACCGTCTTCATTTATTTGCTTCTTCAGCTTCGAAGTAAGGTTCTCTTCAACATCTTCATTCCTTTTTTCTTGGTTTATGCTCAAATGTTGACCGTCTTCATCATTCATTTGCTTCTTCAGCTTCGAAGTAAGGTTCTCTTCAACATCTTCATTCCTTCTTTCTTTGTTCATATTGTATATGCTCAAATGTTGACCGTCTTCATCATTCATTTGCTTCTTCAGCTTCGAAGTAAGGTTCTCTTCAACATCTTCATTCCTTCTTTCTTTGTTCATATTGTATATGCTCAAGTCAGAATGAGATGTTTCATATGCTTTACGTTTAGTATTAGAGTGCATCTTCATTGATTTTTTCTTTGTTCATATTGTATATGCATATGCTTGAGTTTTTGGATTAGATTTTGGTGTGTCATTCACATTATTATACATGTATAAATTTCAGAAGTTGTAATGGATCGTAGTTGGATGAAAGCCAATAGATTAGATCTGGTTTATGAGAACGGAGTTTGTGAATTCCTTGAATATGCTGATAAACATCTTCCCGGCAATGATGGTATCTTTTATTGTCCTTGTGTTGTTTGTGCTAATATCAAAAAGGGTACAAAGAAAGAAATACACAATCACCTTTGTTGTGATGGTATATGTCAAAATTATATAATATGGACGTGGCATGGTGAGGTGGATAATAAGGAAAGTCGGGCGTCACAAAGTCAAAGAGTGGAGGAAGATGAATATATGGAAGATCACCTAGGGATATGTTCCGTGATATTGGGGAATCTTCTTCTATGAATGCTCATATTTATGATAATTTATGTAGTGATAAAGACACCCCTTTATATACGGGATGCACAGAGTTCACACGATTGTCGGTGGTGTTAAAGTTGTTTAATCTGAAGGCAAAAAATGGATGGTCGGATAAAAGTTTCACGGAATTACTTGAATTGCTACAGCAAATGTTACCAGAAGATAACAAATTGCCGGATCGTTGCTATGAGGCCAAGAAGATATTGTGTCCACTGGGTCTGGAGTATATCAAGATACATGCTTGCCCTAATGATTGCATATTATTCCGGAAAGAGTATGAAGACTTGTTTCAATGTCCGAAATGTGGTGTGTCGTGTTACAAGCAGAAGGATAGCAATGGTGATAACAATGATCACTATGACAATGTTAGTAGGAAGCATCCTCCTGCTAAAGTGTTATGGTACTTGCCAATACTTTCACGATTAAAGAGACTTTTTGCTAATTCGAATGACGCAAAGAATCTTAGATGGCATGCAGATGAAAGGATTCGTGATGGAAACATTCGCCATGTAGCTGATTCTTTGCAATGGAAGAAAATTGATTCGTTGTTTCCGGATTTTGGAGTCGAGCCAAGAAATCTTAGGCTTGGGCTTGCCACCGATGGAATGAACCCCTTTGGTAATATGAGCACTAATCATACTTCGTGGCCTGGTCTTCTCACTATTTACAACCTATCTCCTTGGTTGTGCATGAAGCGTAAGTGTATACTGTTAAGTATGATGATTTCTGGACCACGACAACCTGGTAATGACATAGATGTTTATCTTAGTCCATTAATTGATGATTTACGACTCTTGTGGGATGAAGGCGTTGAAGTTGATGATGCATATTCTGGGGAAAAGTTTAATATGCGTGCAATGTTATTTTGCACAATTAACGACTTTCCGGCTTACGGTAACTTGGCGGGATACAGTGTCAAAGGACATAAAGCGTGTCCTATATGTGAAGATGATACTTGTTATCACCAACTTAAGTTTGGAAAAAAGACCGTTTACCTTGGGCATCGAAAATTTCTAAAACCGGGTCATCCTTATCGTAGATTGCGAAAGGCTTTTAATGGAGAGCAAGAGTTTGGTGAGGCTCCTAAACCTTTAACCGGTGATGAAGTTTATCAACGGCAGGAATACATTAATGTTGTCCTTGGGAAGAGAGAAAAAGAAAAAGGTGGGAAGAGAGAAAAAGAAAAAGGTGGGAAGAGAGGAAAAGAAAAAGGGGCAGTTGCGAAAAATATATGGAAAAAGAGGTCCATCTTCTTTAATCTTCCATATTGGTCAAGTCTTGATGTTAGACATTGTCTTGATGTGATGTACGTGGAGAAAAATGTGTGTGATAGTTTTATTGGCACACTTCTAAACATTCAGGGCAAGACTAAAGATAGTAAGACTTCACGTCTTGATATGGAGAAGATGGGTATACGAAAACAGTTGGCTCCAATAAAGAAAGGAAAAAGAACTTATCTGCCTCCAGCATGTCACACTCTATCTAAAAAGGAAAAGAAGATGTTTTGCGAGTGTTTGCAAGGTATTAAAGTTCCGCAAGGTTACTCAACAAACATCAAGAAACTTGTATCAATGAAAGATCTCAAGTTAATTGGTTTAAAATCTCATGATTGTCATGTATTGATGCAAAAACTTCTACTAGTGGCTATCCGTGGGATCCTTCCAAAAAATGTGAGAGTAACTATAACGAGACTGTGTTTATTCTTCAATGCCATTTGTAATAAAGTTCTTGATTTCAAAAAATTGGATGAATTAGAAGGTGAGGCTGCCATAATCTTGTGTCAATTGGAGATGTATTTTCCACCATCATTTTTTGACATTATGGTTCACTTACTTGTTCATCTCATAAGAGAAATCAGAATTTGTGGTCTAGTTTATTTAAGGTGGATGTATCCAATAGAGCGATATATGAAGATCTTTAAAGGATATACGAAGAATCATCACCGACCGAAAGCTTCGATTATTGAAAGGTACATCACAGAAGAAGTTGTTGAGTTTTGTACAAACTATTTGTCGGATGCAAATTCTATAGGAATTCCAAAGTCTCGTCATGCTGACACAGACGGAAGAGGTATTCAAGGTCTAAATGTTAGGTCAATGGCTCGGGATGTAGTTATTCAATCACATTTCTATATTTTGAATAATATAGATGAGGTTCAACCTTTAATAGATACTCACAAAAGACTTATGAAGAAAAAATATCCCCGAATGAATGACAAGTTGTTGTTGATAGAGCATAACAATAGATTCATGGATTGGTTTAATAAAAATGTATCTAATGATCCTAGTGCATCCGAGATACTTAGATGGTTGTCGTACGGGCCAAAATTTTGTGTCATTACCTGGAGTGCATACGACATTGGTCATTATACCTTTTATACAAAATCAAAAGATGATCGTAGTACAATGCAAAATAGTGGGGTTATGGTTGAAGCCGAATCGATGTATTTCTCTAGTTCGAAAGATAAGAATCCGGTATTGGCAACTACCGCGTTTTATGGTGTCATTGATGAGATTTGGGAGATTGATTATGTTATTTTCAAAGTGGCTTTGTTTAAATGCAAGTGGGTTCCCAATAATAGTAATGGTGTAGACATTGATGACTTAGGATTCACCCGGGTCGACCTTGGCAAGGCATCTTTTAATACAGACCCATTCATCATGGCTTCTCAAGCAAAACAAGTTTTCTATGTTTCCGATCCATCGGACAAATCGGGGAAATGGCCAATCGTTCTCCAAGGAAAATACATTCCTCTTAGTGATGAAAGTCTTGATATTCCGTCCACACCTTCTTACACAACACAAGTTCCTACCTCATATGATGAAGTTGATGGAGATGCCGTGCATGCTATACGACTCGATCATGAAGAAGGCATATGGGAAAATTAACAAGTACGTAATTTATTATTTATTCATAATATATTAATTGTATGTTATAGTTTAGAAGTATTTTTACTAACAAGTATAATTATTTGAAATCATAGGTATTTTGAGTCCAGACACCAGGCCAGGAGACAAGATACCAAGAGACAAGATACCAATACACCAAGTTACAATTATGTGAAGTTATGTAATGTGTGTAAACTGTAATATGGTATATGTGATATTTTATTATGTTGGTTGTTTGTTCTGATAAACTGTAATCTGGTATATGTGATATTATGAATATGACACGATTAATATTATTATGAAAACTGTATCACAAAATGTGAATTGTATTTTTCTGCTGTGCTGAGATATGGATAACAATAATACAGGTAAAAAAATGGGATTAATTATAAAAGCAGGATGATATTTGTTAATTTTGCTGAAACTTTAGCGACGGTTATATTTCCTAACCGTTATAATATCTGGTGCGCTGTCCAGCAAAAAATAAATATCAAAACTATGTTGCTGGGAATCGAACCGAGGACAATTATATTTATTACAACGGTGTAATGTAAAACCGTTGTGATAGTTAGCGCGCTTTCCTCATTATTACAATGCATACAAGGTTGTCGTTGTAAGTATCATATATACAACAACAACCTACATAACAATGCCCTCGTCCGCGTCATTATATGTCATTCCCAACCGTTGTTAAATGGGTTTTTCGTAGTAGTGAAAGAAGTGTGGGACACCCTGGGACAACCAAGTGGGAAATACGACTATATGGTCAAGTACACTGCTCTAAAAGCTCTCGTATCAGGTTCGAAGACATCCAGCCAACTGGATGGGGAGATCTACCTGAGAGCACAAATACTATGCAAAATACAACTGAGGAATCCTCCTACGACAACTCTGCCTGGGAGACAAATTCCAATGATCCTATTCCACCAGAAATCAGTGTTATTTCTGAAGACAAATCAAGGAAGGTGCCAGACTTTGTGATTCACCGAGGAGTTCGCCGCCAATGGGTTGTTGTCGATGTTCCGAAGATTGTTCATAAGTCAAAGTAATTGTCGTCTTTAACCTTTCACCCTACCCAGGTGAAACGGATGTTTTGATAGGGCCCACTTTCTGTAAATTTCCCTCTTCGCTTCGCCCAAAGCGACATAGTTTTGTTTTATAGGGCTATAGTTTCAAGAATCGACTTGTTCATTAATAAAATAACGTTATTCTGTAATTTTCGCATTTATTGCTGCTTTCTCTTTTTGCTTTTCTCAGAAATGGTAATCCTAAAAAACAAATCAATAATAATAAACAAGCAGTTTTTCAAAGAAATACACTACACACACTCTTGCATTCTCTCTATCAATTCTAAACACAAATCATACCGTCATGCAAATTGCTTGTTTTAAACCCCGTTGAAACATACAATCTGATGCCTTCTCCCAACTTTGAGTTCCCAGTATTTGGGGCTGAAGAAGAAAATGACGATGAAATTCCAGAAGAGATCTCCCGATTACTCAGACAGGAGGAAAGGTCCATTGAACCTCATAAAGAGCCGTTGGAAACGGTAAACTTAGGTTCGGAAAAAGAGAGAAAAGAAATCAGGATTGGGGAACTGCTCAGTCCAACTGCCAGAGAGGGTTTGGTAAAGCTTCTCAAAGAATTCCCCAATGTATTCGCTTGGTCCTATCAGGATATGCCAGGGTTGGATACCAGCATCGTGGAACATCATCTACCGTTGAGGTCGGAATGTCCGCCAGTAAAACAGAGGTTGAGATGGACTCACCCGGACATGGCCATCAAAATCAAAGAGGAAGTATAGAAACAGATTGACGCGGGTTTCCTCGCCATATCAGAATATCCTCAATGGTTAGCCAACATCGTACCCATTCAAAAAAAAGATGGAAAAGTCAGAATGTGTGTGGATTACAGAGATCTAAACAAGGCTAGTCCAAAGGACGACTTTCCTTTACCACATATTGACATGCTGGTTGACAGTACATCAAAGTTCAAAGTTTTCTCATTCATGGATGGATTCTCGGGCTATAACCAGATCAAAATGGCGCCGAAAGACATGGAGAAGACTTCATTCATTACCCTTGGGGTGCCTTTTTTTACAAGGTAATGTCGTTCAGTTTGAAGAATGCTAGGGCAACCTATCAAAGGGCCATGACTACTCTTTTTCATGACATGATACACAAAGAGATCGGGGTATATGTCGATGATATGATTGCCAAATCTAAGACAGAAGAGGAGCATGTGACCCGTTTGGGAAAACTTTTAGGGTTCATCGTCAGCCAGAAAGGAATTGAGGTTGATCCTGACAAGGTCAAGGCCATTCAAGAGATGCTTCTCCGAAAACAGAAAAACAAGTCAGAGGATTCCTGGGACGTTTAAACTACATCTCCAGATTCATATTCCTTAAGACCGCGACATGTGCGCCGATTTTCAAATTACTCAAAATGAATCAGGACCGCGTTTGGACAGAAGACAGTCAAACCGCCTTCGACAGTATGAAGGAATACCTGTTGAACCCTCCGATTCTATCACCTCCAGTGGAAGGAAGACCACTGATCATTTACCTCACAGTCCTGGAAGATTCCATGGGTTGTGTACTTGGCCAACAAGACGAAACCAAACGGAAAGAGTCTGCCATCTACTATTTGACAAAGAAATTCACCGACTGTGAGACTCGGTATACTATGCTTGAGAAAACTTGATGCACTTTGGCTTGGGCAGCCAAACGTCTTCGCCAATACATGATTCGTCACACTACTTGGTTAGTCTCTGAGATGGATCCGATCAAGTATGTCTTCGAAAAGCCTGCTCTCACGGGAAGGATTGCCCGTTGGCAGATGTTGTTGTCAGAATATGACATAGAGTACCATGCTCAAAAAGCCGTTAAGGGGAGTATTTTAGCCGATCATTTGGCTCATCAACCGATTGACGATCAAGAATCAATCGGGTTTAACTTCCCAGACGAAGATGTCATGTATTTGAAAATGAAAGATTGTGATGAACCGCTACCCAGTGAAGGGCCAGAACCAGGTTCCCAATGGGGACTAATCTTTGACGGAGCTTTCAATCATTACGGAAACGGAATTAGGGCAATCATTATCACCCCTCAGGGTACCCACATTCCTTTCACCGCCAGACTGATGTTCAAGTGCATAAACAACGAGGCCGAATACGAAGCTTGTATTATGGGTCTCGAGGAAGCGATTGATTTGAGGATCAAAAACTTGGACGTATATGGCGACTCAGCCCTGGTTATCAATCAGATTAAAGGAGATTGGAACACATACCAATCAGGATTGATTCCTTACAAAGACTACGCGAGAAGGTTGCTACCCTTCTTCAACAGAGTTGAGTTTCATCACATCCCTCGTGATGAGAATCACATGGCTGATGCATTAGCCACTCTCTCTTCCATGATTAGTGTAGGTCAATGGAATGACATACCTAAGATCTACATAATGCGCCTTGAACGGCCCGCTTACATCTTCACGATTGAAGCAGTCATAGACGACAAACCTTGGTATCACGATATAAAATGCGTCCTTCAGAAACAAGAGTACCCACCTGGGACACTAAGGAAGGACAGGAAAACCCTCAGAAGGTTGGCAGGCAGTTTCTTCCTGAGCAGTGATACACTCTATAAGAGAAATTTTGACATGGTCTTGCCCCGATGTGTAGACAGACCAGAAGCAAAAATGTTGATAAAAGAAATTCACGAAGGGTCCTTTGGCACTCATGCCAACAGACACACAATGGCGAGAAAAATTCTGAGAGTAGGGTACTATTGGTTGACCATGGAATCCGGCTGCTACAAGTACATGAAGAGGTGTCATAAGTGTCAGATATACTCCGACAAAATTCATGTACCGCAAATGCATCTCAAAGTTCTTTCTTCCCCATGGCCTTTTTCCATATGGGGAATCGACATGATTGGCTTGATTGAGCCCAAAGCTACAAACGGACATCAGTTCATCCTGGTAGCCATTGATTACTTCACTAAGTGGGTCGAAGCAGCGTCATACACTAATGTAACCCGACAAGTGGTGGTCCAATTTATTAAAAACAATATCATCTGCCGTTATGGTGTTTCGAGCCAGATCATTACAGATAATGGATCTAACTTGAACAATAAGATGATGAAAGAGTTGTGCGCAGAGTTCAAGATCGAACACCATAACTCATCTCCCTACCGACCAAAGATGAACGGAGCGGTAGAAGCGGCTAACAAGAACATCAAGAAGATTGTTCAAACGATGGTTGTAACCTACAAAGATTGGCACGAGATGCTACCCTTTGCTCTTCACGGTTATCGCACATTTGTCCGCACTTCAACAGGGGCAGCCCCTTTCTCTCTAGTATATGGCATGGAAGCAGTGCTTCCCATAGAAATAGAGATCCCATCAATCCGGGTATTGATGGAAGCTAAGCTTACAGAAGCAGAATGGTGTCAAAGTCGACACGACAAACTGAATCTGATCGAAGAAAAACAAATAACGGCACTATGCCACGGTCAGTTGTATCAACAAAGAATGAAGAAGGTGTTCGATAAAAAGGTCTGACCTCGCATCTTCAGGAAAGGAGACCTTATGCTAAAAAAGATACAATCTTTTCTTACTGATTCTCGGGGCAAATAGACTCCGAATTACGATGGCCCCTATGTGGTCAAAAAAGCTTTCTTAGGCGACGCCTTGAGACTTGCAACCATGGACGGAGAGGAATTTTCCTACCCCACAAATATTGATGTAGTCAAGAAATACTTCGCCTAAAAATAAAAATAAAATAAAAAACGTCTCGGTGGATTGAAAACCCGAAAGGGCGGTCCAGGCAAAAATTAGAGACATGATCAAAAATCATCCCGGTGGATTGGAAATCTCAAAGTACAATCCAGGCAAAAATTAGGGATAATGGCAAGTAACTATTTTCGACAAAGGGGCAAGTCCCTCGGCAGCAGTTACATCATCCGTCAGGAAAGCCCCAGTCAAGGTCATCATTAACAGAAGCTCAGGATGCCCAGAATTCAAAGTTGTTAGAAGGATAGTGGTCGTTATGTTTCAACGTAGCCCTTTTTCCCTGTAAATTACCATTTTCTAAACTTTGTAAATGCTCTATGGAATCACGCGTTTGGCTGATTTCCATCCTATCAATAAAATTTAAGCCCTTGTGCTTTTGTTTGCAACTTATATTTGTTTTAGCTTTACAGAATGATGTTTTTAACATGATCAACGATTCTTGAAACGAAACAAAAATGAATTTACTTGTTAAAATTGTTCTGCTTTTTAAAATAAAGATGGTGATTTCTTTTGACTGTTGAACATCGAAAGAACATCAATTACGTCTCCCAAAGGTGTTCGAGCCTCAACGTGCAGAATCAAAGTACTCCTTCTAAACCAGTATGCCTGAATGAAGGATCCTCTATGTCAGATGCGAATGCTCCATCTGATCTCTTCGGCCGAGTTCTCATCTCCTAAGACTGACCAGCGTCGCTCCCAACAGGTACTTCTTCGCCCCGCGATGGCCGAGTATCCAGTAATGTTCATCTATTAGTCTGTATGTCGCGTCAGTTTTATCAGCATATACATACATACATCATGCATTATTGATTTGCATTCACATTTATATTGCATCACTATCACTCTAGTCGGTCTTGTCCCCTAGTGATAACAGTCCTCTCAATCGAGTTGTCAGTTCTTTCCTCGTCAGGAAAGGCTGCGTCGGAACAATCTCTCTCCTCCAGTTTAGTTCTGGATCAGAATTGGCCCTTGACCACTTTGATAACTTGAACCTCTGAAAGACCAGAGAACCTTAGACAAATGTCAATCTTCGCCATTGAAGATGATATTTTCGCTTTCCCGGATTAAGGAAAATACCTAGAGGAAGCCTCTTAAGCAGAGATTCGGCAATACAGCAGTTTTTCTCCGAAAAAAAACCGCTGATGAAAAGGTCATCAGCACCTCAAAATTGGATCACATCATATGGAGTTTCTCCGGGAAGATCCCGAGAAAAGTATGATGCAATATCCCCAAGCGTGAAAGCAGTCTCTCAAGAGACTCGTTTTCCCCAATAGAGTCGGCAAATGGCGTCTCCAACGAAGAAGTTTGTACACCTCTGCAGCTCAGACGAATGGGTTCCCCAGCGAGTCTGACATCAAAATTTTTCTATCAAATGGCATCTCACCAGGAAAATTCGACGAGAAGTTTGAGGAAAATCGCTACGAATAGTGTCCCTTGTCAAAAAGTTTATTGACAAAAGAAACTAAGACCAGTTCCTTGGTGGGAAACCAGGATCGATGGGAAGTTTATTTCAGAAACTAAGACCAGTTCCTTGGTAGGAAACTAGGATTGAGGGGATGTTTATTCCAGAAACTAAGACCAGTTCCTTGGTACGAAACCAGGATCTAGGGGAAGTTTATTTCAGAAACTAAGACCAGTTCCTTGGTAGGAAACCAGGATCAAGGGGAAGTTTATTTCATAAACTGAGACCAGTTCCTTGGTAGGAAACCAGGATCGAGGGGAAGTTTATTTTAGAAACTAAGACCAGTTCCTTGGTAGGAAACCAGGATCGAGGGGAAGTTTTTACCTTTTCTAAGCACCATTGCTTAGCAAAAGAAGAAGGATGCGCAAGCTGCCATTCTTAACCACCATCAAAAGTTCGGGTATTCCGATATTTAATCCTCTTGCACCCTGAATGCCCGAATACCTTCGCCATTCACACCTTCGGGTCCAAGAAGATTAAATAGGGGCATCTGTCATACCCCAAATTTTGACCACTAAGATTCCCCATCATTGTGCAAATCATTATCACAATATGGAGGAACCATCTTGCCTCATCAGTCTCCCCAAAGATGGGTGAGCATTCACTACTATCAAAAATTAGGGTTTCAAGCCCTCTCAGAGATTTTAGACAAAGGATCAATCAAGAAATGACATGATCTTCAACTTGTCTAGCCCCTCAAATATCCACAAGGGATCAAGAGGACTCCCACTTCAAGGATTAAGCATAAGGCTGCTCCCTTCCAGGTGGATCAAGCCTCAAGATCGCCAGTGTCACCAAATTAGGGTTTTGGTCGACCAGGGCCTCGAGATGGAAATTTTCCTCTGGGAATGAGCCAATGCTTCAAGGCATAACCTTTGATGCTACAAGGGACATCATAAACCCAATCACCAAGTCAATTTAGCCTCAGGGGATGCATACATCAAAAATCAGGAATTAGGGTTTCTTGACCTAATTCACCCCTAAGTTGACTTTTGGGACATATCATGAGCCAAGACCTTAAGAGAGGATTTGAGGGTCTCTAATAAACTACATTGATCCATTTGCAACAATGGATTGAGCTAAGAAGCTTGAACAACAAGTCTCAATTTCATCAGTACCACAGTTAGGGTTTCGCGAGAAAAGTCAACTGTATCTTTGACTTTTGACCAGGACATGCTCCCAAACCCTAGGACATGATTCAATATACCCTATAACACCCATGGAACATGTCCATCAAATTTTATTTAGGTTAAGGACATGATTTCCTAAAGGATCGCACAGTTTGGAATTCATCTGATAAAAAGTCAACTGTGCACAAAAGTCAACTTTGACTTTTTGAGATTTTTCACAAAAATGGTTTTTTAACCCAAAAATGATGTTAATGTATGATTTGAATCATCATTCATCAAGAAAAATCAAGAAAAGTGGGGTAACTTGTAAAAGGGGTAACCATAAAAACTTAGAAAATTTTCTAAGTTATGAACAAAGTGGCAAGGGTACCAACTTTGGAGGATCATAACTCCTAAACCACAAAGCCATTTTTCCCCATCCAAAGCTTGATTTTTAGATCTCATTACCCTCTACAAAAGCTTAAAACTGACCTCCCTCCAAATTCCTCATGGATTTTGAGTTATGGAATGATCAAAATCACAAAAAGTGAAAATGTCACTTTTTTCCAACACTTAGTGAAATTTTCACTAAGTCAAAATCTGCCTTCACTTTTTTCCAAATGTAGGGGGATTTTTCACTTGGATTCAAAAGGTATCAAAACCAAATATAATCAAACAGTTGTTGTATCATATGAGGGCTTTCCAAAATGGCCAAGAACATCACCAAATTCCACTTGAGCCATGAGATATGACAATGGCAATATGTCTTGCTGAAAACTGCCAAGGCTAGGCAGAATTTTGTATTTTGGGTCGATTTGGCAAAATCAGATAATTCCAAGCCTTGTCATCACTTTGGACACTTCTGAGGATCAAATCTAAAGGGGACAAACACTGAGCCAAGCCTCCGAAGTCCTTGGAACAAGAAGTAACATGCCAAACCTAGAATTGCCTAAAAAAGGGACAAGACTCCAATTTTGGATTGGAGCATTCAATGCATACAACAAGGTGGCATGGACTGAGCCATTTGCAACTGAATTTAATCAAGACTTATCCAAGACCAAGGGAACCACAACCCTGTGCCATAACCTCTAGTCAATGGCTACAGGAGACTTGGATTCCAAAGTGCAACCATTGGCCAAACCTCTGATGCAGTTGCCATTCACTATTGCTTGCAAAAAAAACTTGCTCTACTATAAATAGAGCTCAATTGTGATTAGTTTGAGTACACCAAAGCCATCAAACAGATGCTTTCCTCAAAATCTCTTCTTTCACTCCAAATTTACCTTCTAAGGCAAGTCACTATCGGGTTTTAGGTTTGAGAGCTTTTGCAATCAAACCAATCACTCACACACCTCACATATATCACATAGAAGTGATCCAAACACTCACATAACATCTGGAACACCAAAATCACAAAATATCCATCCAATTGCTCAAGTTCTTGACAGATTTGCAGTTGGGGTACCATCTCAAGTTTCAGATCATTTCAATCCATTCCAAGCATCCAGACACACTCCAAGGCACCTAGGGAAGCTATCCAGATCATTGGAACCTAGCTGTAACACCTCTAACACAAAACACGATCACCAGCTGCAAGAGGTAAGCATGAGCTCTTCTAACTCTATGATCCATGCAATTTTTGCTGCACAATAATTTGGCCATATGTTCATAATCATGCATAGAATGTTTTCCCTCAATCAATTGCATTGTTTGAATCGTGTGTGGGATTTCTGAACCTTCATGCAGAAATTAGGGTTCTTGAGGTTTCTCTTTGATTTCTTATGCCATGTTAAAAATAAATGAAATTAAAGACCATAGACATGATCGTGAGGTTAAAACGAGTAGATTGATATGTAGATTGCATGATATAATCAAGTATTCAGTGAGATTGGATAGAAAACGCAAATCTGCAGAAACAGAGGGTGACGCGTGTTCTTGCCCTTGTTCTTGGCGCCATTTTTTGAAAATTCAAATATTTGAATTTTGTGATTTTATTTAATTGATTCAAAAATTAATTTCTCTCTGAGTTTTAATGATTTTGAGTTGATTCTTTTTTTAATAATTCACAAAAATGTTAAAATATTTTATTTTACCAAAAAATCCCAAAAATATTATTTATTTCATATAATTGATATTTTTGCAAAGAATTAATATTTTAATTGTTTTTGACATTTAAAATATTTTGGCTTAAATAGTGTTTTCGTCCCTGTAAGTTAGCGTGTTTTTGGTTTTCGTCCCTGTGATTTATTTTTCTTGGTTTTTGTCCCTATATTTCACATTCGCGTTCGTTTTAGTCCTTAAAACCAAAATCCGCAGGAAAATCTGCAGGAAAGCCCGTAGAAAACCTTCGGATTTTCCTGCGGATTTTGGCTTTAGGGACTAAACAACAAGCAAAAGTAAGATATAGGGACTAAAACCAAAAAAAAAAATTTACAGGGACGAAAACCAAAAACTCGCTAACTTACAGGGACGAAAACACTATTTAAGCCAAATATTTTTTACTTCTTGATTTTGCAAATTTTAATGACTTCTAATCATTTTGTAGGTCAAAACATGATTTTTGAAACATTAATCCAAGATCACAATTTGTTTTCCACATGTTAAACAATTTTGGTCATTTTAATTGAATTTATTATTCAATTGAAATACATTTTGAAAACAAATTAGGGTTTTTGATTAATTCAACCCTCATCAAACTTTTTCAAACACTTTTGGGCCTCTAATAGAGTGTAAGACCCAATCCTTTGTAAATACAAACCTATTTTTGGGCCTCACTTATTGTATAAGTCCCGTTGTATTACAAAAAGTTCAACGCGATCATCGTCCATTGAAAAACAAACCTTGGATCTCTCCTCGAGCTATAAGACCCATTCAAAATCTTTTGGGCCTCTATTAGAGTGTAAGACCCAACCCCCTTTGAAAACCAAACCATTTTGGGCCTCAATACATTGTATAAGACCCACCGTGTTTTCAAAAATCTCGGCACGATCGCCATTTTCAACCAAATGACCCTGGGCCTCTCCTTGAGCTGTAAGGCCCACCACTTGTACAAAAATAAATCTTTTGGGCCTCTATTAGATTGTAAGACCCAATCCCCTTTTAACCAAAACTTTTTGGGCCTCATACATTGTATAAGTCCCCCTGCGTTAAAAGAAAATCTCGGCGCGATCGCCAATAAAAAAACCAATCATCTGGGCGTACCCTCGTGTTATAAGCCCTATTCTTTTTCTTTAAACACTTGGGCCTCTTAAGAGAGTGTAAGGCCCATCTCCTTTGTACAGAAAACTTTTTTTGGCCTCAGTCACTTGTACAAGTCCCTCTGTACAAAACGACAGTGCGATCACTGATAAACCTTGGGCCTCTCCTTGAGTTGTAAGCCCCAACATCTTTTCAAAATACTTTCTCCTTTAAATTTTAAATATACTGTTGTTTTCAATCTTTCTTTGTTGAACAACTAACCAAACAGCATGGAAGCTCTACAACCGAGTAAGTGGTTATATGCTTTCTTTATCCGCTTTCATATACATATAAACTGTATTGTGGGGCTATTTCGCTGTAAGTCTTCTTTCATAAACTCATATCAACTGTGTAATACTAGTATAGATATTTAGAGTTCCCCTGCAACTACGTCTAGCACTAAGCCCTGTTGATCACTCTTAAATAGACAAAACTAGATCCCCATAGGATTACCAGATACAGTCTTCCCTCCTCTTGGGGTTAAACAATATGGAGACGTGAAAGGCAGCATTCTCGGTGAACCCTTTCACAGACTGTCACCCTTAGACATTGTTAAAGAACTCTACTCCCCAGAGATGATCTTTTCTCCGTGAATGGCATCTCTTGAGTTTCTTCCAAATTCTCAGACTTTCCTGGCTTGATCTATTCTCTGTGAATAGCCTGTCTTGAATTTCTCGGGGTTTGGGGACCCACAGGCTTCCTAAAAGCATCCCCGTCTCCTCTTGGGCGTTCTACAACGACCCTACGGCTTCTTAGAAGTATTCACAGCCTCCTCTTAGGCTTCGTATAAGGATTCTTCCTTCGGGAAGAGAGCCTCCTCTTGGGCTTCGTACAAATTGTCCCTCGGCTTCTTAAAAGTTTCCAGCCTCCTCTTGGGCTTTGTACAAATTGTCCCGACGACCTCCTAGAGGTATAGGAACAGAAATTAGTCATCTCAATAGAACAGTCTTTCAAAGAGTCTAGATCTTTCTACCGTGAACGTATTACTACTGTTTCTTTAAACATAGTACAAAAGATAAAACTCTAGATATGGACAGTCTAATCTCCTTGAGTCTCGAAGGCATTCTCAAGTAGGAAAAACACCAGTAGACTCGAACACTCTCCAATATCCTCTGGATTCCCCATTTCCTTAAAGAGCAGGAAATAACCCTGACCCTCTGATCAATCCCAAAGCATAGCCTTACCTTTAATCAGTCTCTTTATAAGAACTAATTTTCTCTTTTAACCAACCTACTGGACCTGTCACTCAACTGAAACAGCAATCCTTTTAGCCTCTATCTCGGGCTTTGTACGAGATACAAAAAGACTCTCTTGTTGAGTCAAACATTTTTTAGCCTCTATCTCGGGCTTCGTACGAGATACAAAAAGACTCTCTTGTTGAGTCAAACGTTTTTAGCCTCTATCTCGGGCTTCGTACGAGATACAAAAAGACTCTCTTGTTGAGTCAATCAAGCCTTTTAGCCTCCATCTCGGGCCTCGTACGAGATACAAAATCACTCTCTTGTTGAGTATAAAAGACTCTCTTGGTGAGTCAACCTTTAGCCTCCGCATTGGGCTTCGTACAAGACACATCTAAAAGCACTCTCTTGTTGAGTCAACTCCTTTTAGCCTCCCTCTCGGGCTTCGTACGAGACACATAAAAACACCCTCTTGTTAGGCCAATAGCCTCCTCTTAGGCTTTGTATAAGAAAACCTCGGTTGAGTCAATCAAGCTTTTAGCATCAAAACTGTGCCTCGTTCACAAGATGCAAACATCAACAACTCCTTTCATCTAATCGCTGTAAGCGGCAAGCCACTGGATTATTTACATCCACACCACTGTCCCTCTTTTAGCATGAGAAATTCCTTAGGAAAGACAGCGTTGCTCTACACTGAGTTAAAGTCTTCTCCTTCAGGTTAAAACCCCCTATAAAGGAAATTATGGCATTGATAGGATTCACATATCCCGGTTAAAGTAATCCTCCTTTATAGTCAGTCATTCACCCAACAGTCGTGACAAACAGACCCCTTTAGAGATGACAAATTCTCCCTAAAGACAACACCTTTTTAGCTTCACATCTTGGGCTTCGAACAAGATACAAATAGACCCTTCAGCTTCACATCTTGGGCTTTGAACAAGATACAAACCCCCTTTAGCTTCACGTCTTGGGCTTTGAACAAGACACTAAAACACCATTTCCTCCCATAGAATATGAGGAACTACGATCGCTCTGAAATCCCTGTTTCGGTAAACGGGAATACGTAGGCATAAGATTGAAAGAAAAATCTTAGTGAGCACACCACATCAAAAAACCTCAGGTAACAAATCCTCACATATCCACCAAAATATCTGAGTCCGTATTCCCTACCAAAAGTCTAAATTCAACCAAAATAACCTAAGAGAGGCTCCTCCACATTGATCGCATCTGTAAACCAACAGTTTTGACTGTTTGACCTCAGTATGCAAGCAGGGTTAATTGGAGACGTCTATTTCCCTTCCTTCATTAGCTTCAATAGGATAAAAATGAATCGACCTGTAGTACCCCAGAGCGAAAATGCTTAAGAACCACGTCCAAAATCGCTCGCTACACAAGGTTGCGTAAACTGACTCCTAAAGATCTTTGCAGATCAACTATTTTGGTGCCACACATTTCGCTTAAACTTCACTTTTAAATGTCTTGAACCGCCGTGTTCAGACCAGTGATTCATTTGTTTTGCTATTGATTTTGATTTCAAAAGTTGCATGAACTTTGCATTTACCACGTTTGTATGAACATTTTTGCTTACAAACTAGCTTTCCTCTCAAGGAATTTTCAAACAATTAAGAAACTTGGTCGGTGATCCTATCAAGGGCAAGTTCTTTCCAAATCCTGTTGAAGAATCAGTACAAGGGTTGTTGTTTAGGGGCAGGTCCTTCTCGGAATTGGTTTATCCAGACTTTCAGAACTCATGTTGGGGCAAGCTTTCCCAGTGTACAGTAAAACAATCATCTTTAAGACCCAGACTGGGGCAAGCTTTCCAAGAGCACCGTAAACAATCATGTCAAGACTCCGACAAACTGAACCAATGATCAGTTCATCTACAATAGTCAGTTAATCCGGGGCAATTAACTCGGAGAATCCCCAGGTGGCGCTTCGTCCTTCCTACAAGGATCATCAATTTGGATACATTTTACCAGTGTGGTAGAGGTGTGTTCAGCAGTAGCATCTTTAGTCCAATGCAGAATGGCAGTGATTTTTGTGTTGAGGAATCAGTCTTCATGTCTTGTCTTCTCTCCAAAAGAGTCGAGCTGTGTCGTCAGCATCTGCATTTACATTTAATCATATATCATCTGCATAATTCATATAACCATATACATATCATAAGTGTTTCGTCCTCATTGGCTTTTCTCCTGAGGTCGTGTCGTTATCCACGTCTTACCTTACCAAAATGTTACCTGTCCTTTTCATTCAATGTCATTCCTGAATGTTGTCATTCTCTTGCGCATCTAATCTTGTTGATATATGTTGGTCTTCTCTCATTCCAGTGCTATTCCTAGTTCTTTATATTCTCTCACTCCAGTGCCATTCCTGTATGTCCGTCTCTTGTGATCTCCAGTGCAATTCCTAGATATCTTATTCCTCTTGTTTCTCCCAGTGTTATTCCTGGAAGTTTTATCTCTCTTCTGTTATCCTCATCAAATTTGTTTGGATATCTTTCAGTGTCATTCCTGAAAGTCTTATCTGATCATTTAACGCCACTCCTAGATGTCTTTCTCACTATCATTCAATGCCATTCCTGAATATAGGGATTTGTCTTACTTTCAGTGTCATTCCTGGAAGTTCACAGTCATTCAATGCTTTCTTGGATGTTGTGATTCCTTTTACCCATTGCGTTCTCGGATATCTCCTTGTCCATATTTGTTCAATGTTTTCTTGGACGTTGTGGTTTATCCAATGGCTTCTTGGATTTCACCTTTTATCTCATTTACATCTGATGCCTTCTCAGATATTATGAGTTTACCTTTGATCTAAAGCCATTATTAGATGATTAGGTTCTTGCATCCAATGCCTTCTTGGATTCACCTTTTGTCTCATTTCCATCTGATACCATTCTCAGATATTATGAGTTTACCTCTCATTCAAAGCTATTATTGGATGATCGATTTCTTTGCATCCAATGCCGTCTTGGACCTCAGTTTGTTCACTTTTATCTAAAGCCATTATTAGATATTGTGATTTGTACCCTTCATTCAAAGCCATTATTGAATGTCTGGTGTCCTTTTATCCAATGCTTTCTTGGATCTCCACCTTTCTCACGTTTATCTAATACTTTCTCAGATATTGTGATTTATGCCTTTCATTCAAAGCCATTATTGGATATCTGGTTTCTTTACCATCCGATGCCTTTTCGGATGTGTGTCTCTTTCTGATATTTTACCAGATCGAGTCTTTGCTTACTTTTATCTAAAGCCATTATTAGATATTGTGAGTTTACCTTTCGTTCAAAGCCATTATTGAATATCTGGTGTCCTTTTATCCAATGCCTTCTTGGATTACCCTTATATTTCATTCTCATCTGATGCCTTCTGAGATATTATGAGTTTATCCTTCATTCAAAGCCATTATTGGATGACTGTTTTCTTTGCATCCAATGCTGTCTTGGATCCCTGTTTGTTCACTTTCATCTGATGCCTTCTCAGATATTGTGATTTGTACCTTTCATTCAAAGCCATTATTGAATGATTGTTTCTTTTCACCCAATGCCTTTTTGGATTACCCTTGTTTGCTCAATTTCATCCAATGCCTTCTTGGATCTCTACCTTTCTCATATTCATCTGATGCCTTCTTAGATATTGTGATTTCTACCTTTCATTCAAAGCCATTATTGGATGTCTGGTTTCTTTTACCATCTGATGTCTTTCCGGATGTGCCTTTCTCTGTTTTTTCTTACTTTTCTTGAAGATCCCATTTGAACTCTTCATTATAAGAAAATCCCAGAAAATCTTTTGTTGATGTATATCCTTTTATTTCAAATTGAGCCCTAGTGGAGATCATGTCTTCTTTCTGGTTCCATGCCCAGTAAGAGTATCTTCTATTTCCTCAGTGTTGTCCGGTCACCTATAAACGCGTCGTCCATCTCCCTGGACTTTTCCCCACTGGAGAGCACCTCTCTGGCTCCCATCCCCAGCGAGGACCTGTAGGATTTTCTCTTTACTTTTCTATCCCCGATGTTTCCTCAGCGTCTCCCCAGTGAGTCTCTTTTGTTGGTCAGCCGGTATCCCCAGTAAGTCTTCCTCGTGGATATTAACCTTCATCCCTCCCCAGTAAAGCTCTCTGTGGTGTTTTGCTCTTTATCTCTGGTGTCGGGTCTGTCTGCATTTTTGCACCATCATGGCATCATATCATCATACTAGAAGTTCATGGCATGTCAGCATTTGCATGTCTGCTGCTCGTCCTTAGCATCTACATTCCATCTAAGGGAAAAAATTTTGATTTGCTATATTTAAATACCTTTCACCTTGATGCCCCGAGGATTTCCATTCCTCGTGCTATCCGATAAAGCTATTTAAATAGGGGCAACTATTGTACCCCAAAATTTTACCCCTCAGATGACATAACATTTTGCACCTACATTTAGGATTTCATTCATTCATGCATTGTTAACTAACCACAGTATCTTGCCAGTTTGTTTCTTTTGTGAAATCCAGTTTTACACGGGAAGAAGAACAAAAGTCAGTAAGTCAGATTCTCACATACTTTCAAGAGGTCTCTATCAACAAGAAATCAAGTGTGTTCGGTTTTTATTACAAGTGTCGTGAGCCACAGGATCCACCTTAACTCAAACCAGGGTTTTCTCAACCGACAGTCAACCATTGCCTTTGATCTTAATAAAGACATATTCCCAAGCTTTGGAATTTGATTCTACGTGATACTGGACATACTTGGAAGCCATCTATAGGCCTTGGAAAAGATTGAATAAGCAAAATCATCAAGGACCGTCCATTGGAATTCCTGAGGAAATTATAGTTTTTTGACCGAAAAGTCGGGCTTCCGACTTTAATGTTTCTTGGACCGAGATAAAGTTGACACACGAGAAATCACAAGGCATTTGTTGATTTTTGTAAGAAAAAAAAGGAAGAAAACAAAAAAAAAGAAAAAAGAAATGAAAAGAAAAAAAAGGAAGAAAAGAAAAAAAAGGAAGAAAGAAAATGAAAAAGAAAAGAAATTAAATAAAATATATATAAAAAAAAAAAGAAGAAAGGGAAGGTGGCGCCTGCCACCATTCCCAGGGTGGCGCCCACCATGAGTGCATGTGGCACTCACCATTCCCAAGAGGTGACTCCAGCCACTTTGTTCTCTCATTTAATTGTTTTGTTTTAAATTAAGTAATACATAAACCAAGACAAATGCAAGTGGCTGAGATTCATCATGAAATAAAAACACCTTTTCAGAAACGTATGGCTTCACATCTCTTCAGCATAACCTAATCTCTGGCCTATTTCTGAAAACAAATATTTTTCAACCACGCCAGCTTGCAAGGAAATTTGAAAAAAGGGTATTCTTGGCAAGATGAAACAATATGACCATACCTTCACCTCTCCATATTTTCCTATAAATAGAGACTCAAACCTCTTCTCAAAACACACCGGATTCACCCCAAAAATAGGCTGAATACCCTTCTCATTCTCTCCCTCGTATTTCTTCAAGAGGTTCGTCCGGTTTTCTTTTTTCAGAGTACGTACCTGTGAAGAGGCAGTGGACCGTCTCCACTAGGTAACCTTCACTTCTTTTTATTTTCGTTTTCAAAATACCATGATCATTTATCTATGCTGTTATCAGGTTCATTAGCATGTTAATATTTTGATTCTGAAAAGTATTTTGTGTTCACAATATCATAATGTTTTGTTTTATGGTACTATTATATTCATGTTGATACTTGATTCCTGAAGTAAATATTGTGTGTGATTTTTTTTGTGATTTCATTTCATGAATAATACTTAAAGAAAAAATGAAAAAATAATGGAAGAAAAGAGAGGTGTGGCGCCTGCCACCTTCATTATGCATGGTGCCTGCCATGCTCCCTCTCTTTACCTTAGTGGCGCCAGCCACATGCTTTTCATGGCAAAGCATGGCGCCTGCCACCTCTTTTGTGGCACTTGCCACAAAATGTGGCACCTAACCTTAAGCTTAGTTTTTTTTTATATATTAGTTTCATTTCATTTCACATAATTTCTTTTCTTTCTAAAAAACTAATAAAAACCCAAAATATGTTTTATTCCATATTCGGTTCTCGGATTATTTTTAATGAAGAAATCACCAATTGTTTTGAGAACTTTTCAGTATTATGTGCATTGTTCCTTGACTTGAAAAATATCATTCCTGTTATTTACATGTGTTGGCTTTTTTTCGCCAATTTTTCATAACTTAACATGTTTCTGATTCCGAAACTTTGAAAATATTATCTTTGCTGTACTCATACTGTTCATTTATTTTCAATCCATTCAAACTCATGTTTACAAAATATTGTACTTCATCTTCCAAAGGAACGTCTCTCTATTGGCCGCAAGGTTATAGATAGCTCATTACCCTTCTAACATAGCCTTAGGTTTAGAGTCGCCGCACTCCACGTAGGCGTCTTGCTGTCAGACCCTACTTTCCCACGAATACTTCATTCCCTTTTAACCTAGCCTTTCCAAGAGATAACCATTAATATCTTATAACTCTTAAACCTTTCTTTAAACCTTCACAAGAGGTAGCTATTAATCTCTTCTCCTTCACGACGGTCTAACCCTTCACAATCCTTTCATAAGAGATAGCCATTATTCTCTTCTCCTAAACAATCAATCCTCACAAGCTTTGCTTTCAAGCTTTTCACCCTACCTTTCCCTTGGAACCTTGACCACAGTCAAGAGTTCCTCACCCCCATTGAGGGGAACTACGAATGCTCTGATTCCATTCCCGTCAGGATACGTAGGCACGAGATGCGATGTCTTGGTGAGATACTTAGTGTATATACCCCTAGGTCTTTCTTTACCTTAGCACATTTCCCTTAGCAAGCAAACTTTAGCATAACACAAATACAAACAAGAGGTTCCTGTAGAGTACAACAGATACTTAGTGTGCTAATACCTTCCCTTAGTATAACCAACCCCCGAACCTTAGATCCCTTAGTTGTGTCTCTGCATAGCGCACTTAGGGTTTTTCGATCTTTACCTTTTCCTTTGGATAAATCAAAGCTCGGTGGTGAATTTCAAAGATTTGTGATTCAAGTTAATTAATAGCTTGATATCCGATTCTCAATGCAACAGAAAATGGCGACTTCACTGGGGATCAATTTGAAAATTCCCCTAAGAGGGCTAAGCCCACCTTGTTTGTCTTTGTGTTATTTATATGTTTGCTTGCTTGTATACTTGTATATTTTGTATATCTGTATATATATGCCTGTTGTGCTTGGGTTTTCTGTATGCAGGTGGTTACTTTGAGTGTTGAGGATAAGTCCTAACCCGAACTTGAGAGCACTTATGATAGGATAGTGGACATAGTCAAGGAGACTTCGAGGGAGTAATCCCAAAGGAGTTGACTTAAGGTTCCACACTCAGTTGAGGCCCTCTTGACGGTGGTATATGTTGAACGAGCTATCGTGAATGCATTGCCACTTTCAACCTTGGTGCCAGGGATACTAACGACCATTAGTTACCCTTTACCCCGCTTGGCCTATTTAGGATGTAGTGCGATGATTATGAGGGAGTAATCCTAAATGATTGCTACGCGATACTACACTCAGACAAGACTCTCTTGAGAATATTATTGACTACCAAGTAATTGGGAATCGATAATATCCGAAGATGGGTTGTCGACTCTGGGAAATTTTTTAGAACCCTGTTCTGCAGATACAAGAACCCTAGTACACACCCTGTGATTGGTTCTTTACCTATACTCCATGCTGTAATCTCAAACCTTTAATCCTGCTATGTGTGTTTTGCATCCTGTTTGCGTTGCATTGCATATCATTTGCATCTTTGCATGATTCATTGCATATGTCTGTTTGTCCAGTTACTCATCTCCAGCTGTCTCTATCCACTAGTGTCACTTGTGAGTCGTCAAGCTGATTCCTCGACATAAATGCCGGACTAGAGCTAATTACAGACTCAAGATCTCAGAGCAAGAGGCACACAATGCTGAGGTCTGAATGGAAATCGATGACCTTAAGTCAAGTAAGACTAAACTCACTGAGATGCTTCAAGTTTTGATTGCTAGAGGAGAACCTCCCCAAAGAACAGTCATCCAGAAAGCTTCAAGTGTTGATCCTCCACCAGTTCAAGTGCCACCTTCAACTTGGCCCGAGTTTGGTTTGCCACACAACTATTCTCCGCCAGTTGTATCTACTGCTATGCCTGTATTTCAAGCTCCTATTTTTGTTGAGCCCAGACCTGTGGTCCATGTTGTCCCACAGACTGTTTGAGCTTCCTTTGAGAACCCCCTCTATGAGTACAATGCTGCCAGTGCTCAGGGAGAGGACTGTAAAGACTTTGTTGAACCTGAAGTTGTCCATGAGCAGTTTCAGACATTAGACAAAAGACTTAAAACCGTAGAGGGTACTGACTTTTTCAACGTGGACGCAGATAACATGTGCTTAGTATTTGATCTTGTTATGCCTGCTAAGTTCCAAACTCCAGAATTTGTGAAGTACAAGGGGCACTCTTGCCCAAGGGCTCATTTGGTCATGTATCTTCGCAAAATGACCGCTTATACCAAAATTCAAAAGCTGCTTATCCACTGTTTTCAAGACAGCTTGAGTGGAGCATCACTCAATTGGTACATGAGTATCGAGCAAAATTCTATTCACTATTTCCAAGATCTCACAAATGCCTTCATGAAGCAGTATAAGTATAATCTCGACATGGCTCCTGATCGCCGTCAACTGCAAAACATGTCTCAGAATGATAAGGAATCTTTTAAGGAGTATGCTCAGTGTTGGAGGGAGTTGGCTTCGCAGGTTGAACCTCCTTTGGCTGAGAAAGAGTTGACCAGAATGTTGATGGATACCTTGTCTCCGTTTTATTGGGAGAAGATGATCGGAAGTGTTTCCTCCAATTTCACTGATTTGGTTACTATCGGCCAAAGATTAGAGGAAGGTCTTAAGAAAGGAAAAGTGTCAAAAGCTGCTGAATCTTCCAATGCTGTGAAGAAATCCTATGGGAACTTCTAGAAGAAAAGAGAAGATGAGACTAACGCTGTAATGGTTGAAGTGAGAAGGCCTCGTCCCCAACCTCAGTATGCCATTCACCCTACTGTTGTTGGTGTCACTCCCGTGGTTACTGCTCCACGACCAGCTCAAGCTTCCCAACGTCCAACTGCAGGACAAAACCAGTACCGTAATAGGAATAAATTTGATCCTATTCCCATGACATACACCGAGCTTTATCCTGGTTTGGTTCAACAAGGTTTGATTACCACAAGGCCTTTGCCTCCTCCTCCAAATCCTCTTCCAGCCGGCTATAGGGTTGATCTTCATTGTGAATACCATCAAGGTGGTGCAGGCCATAACTTGGAAGGTTGTTTTGCATTGAAGGCTAAAGTACAAGAGCTGATGAGAAACAAAATCCTCTCCTTTAAGGACAATCCCAATGTGCAGAAGAACCCTCTGCCGGGGCACGCCAAGTGAAGCTTCAGTCGACTTCAGCCGAGCTACTTCTTAAAGACAGGACAGCTCATCCTTGTGTTTAATTAGTCACTAGGCCTTGTTTCTGTTTGTTTGCATATTCCTTATTTTGTAAAGACTATTTGCTTTCAATCATGTTTGTACTTTCAAAATTAATGAAATGAGCATTGCAACTTTTGATTCAATTCATTTTGTCCACTATTTGCATCTTTATGCTTTCTTTTGCAAAATATTTTATCTCTTTATGCAGGCTATCACATTTTTTATGAAGAAATCACCAACTGTTTTGAGAACTTTTCAGTATTATGTGCATTGTTCCTTGACTTGAAAAATAGCATTCCTATTATTTACATGTGTTGGCTTTTTGTCGCCAATTTTTCATAACTTAACATGTTTCTGATTCCGAAACTTTGAAAATATTATCTTTGCCATAGTCATACTGTTCATTTATTTTCAATCCATTCAAACTCATGTTTACAAAATATTGTACTTCCTCTTCCAAAGGAACGTCGCTCTATCGGTCGCAAGGTCGTAGATAGCTCATTACCCTTATAACCTAGCCTTAGGTTTGGAGTCGCCGCACTCCATGTAGGCGTCTTGCTCTCAGACCCTACTTTCCCACGAACACTTCATTCCCTTTTAACCTAGCCTTCCCAAGAGATAACCATTAATCTCTTATAACTCTTAAACCTTTCTTTAAACCTTCACAAGAGATAGCTATTAATCTCTTCTCCTTCACGACGGTCTAACCCTTCACAATCCTTTCAATCAATCCTCACAAGCTTTGCTTTCAAGCTTTTCACCCTACCTTTCCCTTGGAACCTTGACTACAGTTAAGAGTTCCTAACCCCCATTGAGGGGAACTACGAATGCTCTGATTCCATTCCCGTCAGGATACGTAGGCACGAGATGCGATGTCTTGGCGAGCATACTTAGTGTATATACCCCTAGGTCTTTCTTTACCTTAGCACATTTCCCTTAGCAAGCAAACTTTAGCATAACACAAATACAAACAAGAGGTTCCTGTAGAGTACTACAGATACTTAGGGTGCTAATACCTTCCCTTAGTATAACCAGCCCCCGAACCTTAGATCTCTTAGCTGTGTCTCTGCATAGTGCACTTAGGGTTTTTCGATCTTTACCCTTTCCTTTGGATAAATGAAAGCTCGGTGGTGAATTTCAAAGATTTGTGATTCAAGTTAATTAATAGCTTGATATCCGATTCTCACCGAACACAGAGTAGCCAATTCATCATCAACTGGCGCGAGGCGTTGGAACCTAGACTTGCAGTGGATGGTAGCCAATATTATAATCAATGCAAAACATGATTTCCCTTTGCCATTTGCATTTTTTTCCAATTTTATTGCAAATTTCCTTATCAAGTATTTTTGCATCCTTGTACACATCTTATGTACATGTTTTCACATTCAATAAAATGCATCATTCGATTTCTCAATTGTTTTCTTTCCGGTATTTTGTTTGCAAAGTAAACGATTATTTGTGATCACATAATACTATAAAACGTTGAGAATAATAAAAAGCTAAATCAATGGAGAAAGCATTACGCATTGCATATTTTACTTGTAATTCTTATAGGATAATCGGTCATATCCATTGGCAAGCCTAATGCCCGACCAACACTATGATGGTTCTTTGAAGATGCGGCCATCTCCCTAACAGAGCCATCATTTCCCAGCAGGCGCCATTATGGTTCTTCAGAAAGGTTATTTATCTCCCTTTTCTCCGGCAGATCGGTAATGACCCCAGTAAAGTTGTCCTGATGTGCCCCGACAAGAGACACGATTTGTTCTTTTCCCGGCAAGGGTCGTGTGTCATTCCCAGTATATCGAAACTGTCACACACCAGCAGCAGTATGACTTGGATTCTTATCTTCCCCTAAGCAGAGAAGATCCTCCGGACCTTGGTAATTCCCTGCAACAGAGTTAGTTAGGGTGAAAAGACGTCCAAGTAGCAATATTGGTGACAGCTTGGAAATAAGAGATTTCTAGGTTCGTTCCCCAGCCAGAGTCAGTCATGGCATGAGGATCGACCTGATTCCTTTATCCCCAGCAATATCGGTGATAGTCTAGAAATCTGAGATTTCTCGGTTTCTTCCCCCAGCGGAGTTGTCACCCTTTGCGGGCCTTTTTTTCTCCAACAAGAGCCGTCTTCATCAGGGGGTTCTCTCCCCATCCGAGGATGTCGAGTTTGCTTTGCTACAATCTCTACCTAACTGTCGCACGGTACCTTAACTTGCATCCTTGCATTGCATGATATCAGCAGCAGTATGACTTGGTTTCCTATCTTCCCCTATGTAGAGAAGATCCTCTGGACCTTGGTAATTCCCTGCAACAGAGTTAGTCAGGGTGAAAAGACATCCAAGTAGCAATATTGGTGATAGCTTGGAAATCAGAGATTTCTAGGTTTGTTCCCCAGCCATAGTCAGTCATGGTGTGAGGATCGACCTGATTCCTTTATCCCCAACAATATCGGTGATAGTCTAGAAATCTGAGATTTCTCGGTTTCTTCCCCCAGCGGAGTCGTTTTTTTCTCCAACAAGAGCCATCTTCATCAGGGGGTTCTCTCTCCATCCAAGGATGTCAAGTTCGCTTTGCTACAATCTCTACCTAATCGCCGCACGGTACCTTAACTTGCATCCTTGCATTGCATGATATCAAGCATCTTGTAGATCACATACATGGCATATGCATCTAGCATACTACCTTTCTTTTGGCCCGATTCATCTATCCAGCTGATATTCAGCCAGATCACCTAGCAAACTCTCAAAGCCTTCGTTTTTACCAAACATTTTCTCTTGTCGCCGTCGGCCAAATTTTCGAGCTACTCTTTTATTTAATCCCCTTCTACCTCGAATCATCGAAAAGCTGGCACAATTCGTATATTCAGGTCTAAGAGGATTAAATAGGGGCAGCTGTCGTAATCCGAAATTTGACCTCCCTTTTGCCTTTTTCTATGATTCTTGTTGCAGGAAGATTTCAGGGTTTTAAGCCTAATTAATTGCATCTTCACAAGGTCATTACATCCTCAAAATAAGCACAAAATAATGGCTTCCATGGTGTTGCGGTGAGAATCGGATAACAAGCTATTAATTAACTTGAATCACAAATCATGAAGTTCACCACCGAGCTTTGATTTATCCAAAGGAAAGGGTAAAGAACGAAAACCCTAATAAGAGATTCTAGGTTCGGGGGTTGGTTATACTAAGGGAAGGTATTAGCACCCTAAGTATCTGTAGTACTCTACAGGAACCTCTTGTTTGTATTGTGTTATGCTGAAGTTTGCTTGCTAAGGAAAATGTGCTAAGGGAAAAAACCTAGGGGTATATACACTAAGTATGCTCGCCAAGATGTCGCATCTTGTGCCTACGTATCTGACTAAAGAATCAGAGCAACCGTAGTTCACTTCATATGGGGTAAAAGGGTGAGAAATGGAAAGGCGGAAAAAGAAAAAGGTAGGAAAAATAAAAAGGTAGGAAAAAGAAAAAGGTAGGAAAAAGAAAAAGGTAGCTCGCTAGGATCTCGCAATCCTATGCCTACGTATTCTCAAGATGAACTTGAGAAATCAGAGCGTCCGTAGTTCCCCTCAATGGGGGTGAGGAACTCTTGACTGTGGCCAAAGTTCCAAGGGAATGAGTATGAGCTCATTTAGAGTTTAAGAAACTCTCTAAGTCTAAGTTGTAATGGGGTGAAGTGAATACTCAAGGTGATGAGTCCACATAGAGTCCAAGAATTCTATCCTAATTCTAAGTTGTGAGATAAGTGGCTATGAGGCCAAGGGGAGAATGCCAATGACTATGAGGTCAAAGCCTACCTATGACTATGAGGTCAAGGAGAGGCTTTCCTTTGGAAGGAAGGGGAGAATAATAATTTCCTATGGGCAAGAATGTTATAAAGGGAACAACCAAGAGAGAATAGTATCAATCAAGTGTAATTAAACTCAAAAGCATAATTCAAACATTCATATATGGCAAGAGGTAGTTATATGATTCACAACAGTTAAGCACATACATATTATTTTCAAGCTTGAAATCAGAGGCAAAACAATCAAGGTAAAAGACTTAGTAACAAAGCCACACAAAATCCTAGTATAAACTCTCAAAAACATCTCCCTCACGTGTCAAAAATTATCACAAGAACTCTCAAGGAAAAGGTGATTTTTAATTGGAGTACAACATTTAATAGAAAAAGTTTTATACTTGTTTTTGTGGATTTTTCAATTAAATGTAGAATAAAATAAAAATAAGAATAAAAATATGAAAAAAAATAAACTAAGCATAGAAGAATAAATGTGAATTTTTTTGGAGTTTTTTGGTTTAATAGAAATATTTTTAATAATTAAAATGAAGTAAAAGGAAAAGAAAATGTATAATTAAAATAAAATGAGAGGGGGAGGTGTAAGAGAAATTTCAGATGAATAAAAAAGGGGTTGATGCACCTGGTGGGCCTGGCAGGGGGAGGTGTTGATAGCAATTCCAAGGCCCAAATCCACATTAAAATAGAAAAGAAGAAAAAAAGAAAACCAAAAAGGGACTAGGGCGAGGGGAATTCGAACCCCAGCCCCTATGGTTTCAGCGCGTGCTCTCTACCACTGGGGTGGCTATACATCCGTTGTATATGCCACCCCTAATCACATATAAACCATCAAGAAAAAAGAGAAAAGGCAAAAAGGTAAACCCAGCCGTGCAAAAGGATTCTCAGGAAAAAAACCACATGAAAAATATGTACAAGCACTAGAACCTCATCAACCGGTCAATAGTGTTTAAATGACAAAAGGAAAAAACCAGACCCTTTGCCAACCATGCGCTGCCACCTCCTCTCCTCTCATGCAAGTTATAAATAATGAACCAAAGTCCTCGTGAACCAACAGGAAAAACATAGTGCACTTCCATTTTTGTTCTATCAAGGTCATCTTCCTTACTTAAACCAAACAACACGAACCAAACATAAACTCTTGTAGCATTCAAAATAGGGATCATCCATAAACCTTAGATAACTCTAAACAATGGTATAATCAAAATAAAACGTGTATTCAGAGGTGAGACCAACCTGGGAATAGCATGTTTACAAATGAAAACACACGCTTACCGTTGTATATGCCACCCATAATCACATATAAACCATCAAGCGAAAAGAGAAAAGGCAAAAAGGGAAACCCAGCCGTGCAAAAGGATTCTCAGGAAAAAAACCACATGAAAAATATGTACAAGCACTAGAACCTCATCAACCGGTCAATAGTGTTTAAATGACAAAAGGAAAAAACCAAACCCTTTGCCAACCATGCGCTGCCACCTTCTCTCCTCTCATGCAAGTCATAAATAATGAACCAAAGTCCTCGTGAACCAACAGGAAAAACATAGTGCACTTCCATTTTTGTTCTATCAAGGTCATCTTCCTTACTTAAACCAAACAACATGAACCAAACATAAACTCTTGTAGCATTCAAAATAGGGATCATCCATGAACCTTAGATAACTCTAAACAATGGTATAATCAAAATAAAACGTGTATTCAGAGGTGAGACCAACCTGGGAATAACATGTTTACAAATGAAAACACACGCTTACCATTCTAAAACAAAAACCAGGCACCATTCTAGATTGAAATACAGTGATGATCTTGAGAAAGTCATAGAGCCGTTAAACTTTATCATGGCATTATGCGTACCATAGGTTCCCAAAATTTCAAACAGGAAATGCAAAGATTTCCTATATTTTTGCTCATATCATCATGCATTAGGTCTGCCATGCTAACAATACAAAACTCATTGAATCTCATGATTCCAAAGTAATGGAAATAACATTCCAATGCAACTGAACTTAATGTGTTGAGCAAGACACGAGCATGGATATTTATTACCAAAACATGAACAGTATGAAAATCTCTCACGAACTGAACATCATCATCCATAATATCATCTAACACTGATTAAAATGCAAAGCACTTGAAGGATAAATGCATGGAGAATAAAAAATGGTCATGACATGTTGAATATGAGTGAAGAAGGAGAGGGGTTACCTAGTGGAAGTCCACTGCACCTTTAAACTTTCATGCTCAAACTGCACTAAACTCATTCCTTCCCAAGATGCTGGTGTTTCTCTTCTACACTAACTTTCCACACAAGCAATATTTGGTGTTATCTGCTTTTGTTGGTGTTGGTTTGCCCCTTTTCTTGTTGGTCCCTTGGAGTGATAACTAAACTCTTATTTATAGGAAATCTTGAAGAGCTGAGGTATGGGCAGAAAATGAATCTTTGCCAAGATCTTTCTTTCCATCGTGCAAGATGAAAGCATGACCAAGTTTCCAAGTTTCAAGGGCATAGTTGGTGATCATACCATGCTTCTGAGTTGCTTAGCTAGATTGATGGGATTGGTGTAGAGTCCAACTTTCAAGGAAAATAGGAGCAACCATGCTTTTGTGTAAAGTTTCTCTCACCTCATGTCAAGTTGCACCAAGTTTGAATAAAACTATCATATTTAAATGTTACAACTTGCAAGGAAACGTGGCAGAGGTTCTAATGATGTTAGGTTGACCTCTAAACATAAGAAAAAGTGAAGGTTTTGGTGACATTCTGATTTTTTTAAGTGCAAGACAAAGTGCCAACATACCAACTTTAGTGTACCATAACTTAATAACCATGCATCCAAATTGTGAGATTTTTGATCCTTTGCAAAATAGGCATTTGATAGAACAAGTTTCATGTGGAAGACTTCTTGAAATGAGGTTTGGAAACATTAGAAAATCATCCATGAAGTTAGGTACAAAGGGTTGTCCAAGAAACTTAGAAAAAATTCTAAGTTTTGAAATTTTCACAACATGAAACAACCATCTTTAGGACATCATAACTTGAGATTGGTTTATCCAAATGAGGAGTTCTACACATGCTTGGAAAACTTGAAGAACAAGGAACAACTTTCATGTTCAAAGATTTTTTATTTTAAGCTTGGAACTAGGTGAAAAATTGAGTTAAAGTTGGATGGAAATTATGGTGAAAATGCTGAAAATTTCACTGAGTCCCAAAGGTAACTTATCTTCCAAGTCTCATAACTTAAAAATTATGCCTTTTTTGAAAGAGGGTCCTCTAATACACTTTGAAGATCATGGAAAAAGCTTCCATTTGAGCTTATAGTCACTCAATTTGGATGTGTGGTCTGAAAGTTATGACCTTTCCAATTTTGCATAAGAAGTGAATTTTCCACATTTGAAAAGTTACAAAGACCAAACCTTGCTTCCTTTGCAAGAAACCCTTCAAAACCTGATCTCTCATGCCTTAACTCATCAATGAAACATTTCATGATGGATTGAGGACTTGGATGCTTCATTTTGGATCAAAAACTCAAAGGTTAGAGTCTCTGTCAAAACCCTAATTTCACTTGTGAATGCACTTGAATGGTCTCTGATGATCTTGCTTCTTCAATCACATCTAAGGCTCATAGATGGTCTCTAGGGGTGTCTACTATCACATGGAGTCATGTCCCAGGGCTTGAGAACAACTCTTGATCAATGTCAAAGGTTATGATTGTCTTGTCATAACAAAACCCTAACTGGAGGCAGGGTGAACTTATGGCTCAATGCACTTGGTGATGAGAGCCAGCCACACTTGAATTTTTGTTGAGTAAGACCTCTAGGATGTAGGTGAGCTCACATGGTTACATTTGGATCCTTAATTGTCTTTTTGAACAGGTAACTTCCTTGATTCATGTGTGAGCTTGGCTTAGGAGACTTTGCCCTCCTCTTTGTATAAGTCCTGGCTTTTCACAGAAGAAACAAACTTGCAAAATGAAATGGTTAGTTAACAATGTATAGATGATTGAACCTAAATGTCAATGCAAGATGTTATGCCATCTAAGGGGTAAAGTTTGGGGTACAACACATGGTTATTCATCAAAGCAAGAGGTGGAGAATTGAAACCAGGACTTCAACACCTTTCCCTAAGAAATTTGCGCAATTTTGCCTAGAGTAACCAATTACTCTGTTTCTAGGCAAAAACAGGGTAACCGATTACTCTGTGCAGATTTGCAAATTCTGCTGCATTTTTGGGACAGCAACTCTGCACTCTCTTTGTTCTTGGATTCTACATGGTTCTAGCATTATGTCGAACATTCTAGACAGTTCAAGACCATTCAAGACATTCCACTTACATTTACTCCAATGCATCACTTTGAATTAAGTGCACCATGTTCCTTAATTTCCAAGCATATGAGCCATTGATTTGGATTTACATTGGGATTGCTCCACCGAGTTAACTACCTAACTAACTGAGTTAATCGCTGACTCGCTGAGTCAAGTGTAACTAACTCCCAACCTAGATCCAAAGCTAAGCCCAAAGCACATTCCAAACCTATCAACTCCAAACCAAAACTCTATATAAACAAACCTTCAATCATTTTTCAAGGGGATCAACCATTTCACACATTTCTCACATTTCACTCTCAATTCTCCCACATTCCCTCTATTTTTTTCTGCGACTTCTTCATCTTCATCTCCATTTTCTTCTCCAAACCTCACTATAGCTCTTCACCATTGAAGAATTATCACTTTCACCTTGGAAGTGATTATTTCTTGAGCTTAACCTTCAATGCCTTGTAATTATACTTGATTTTTTGGAGCTTTATTAGCTTTTGGATTCATCTCAAGTGTTTGTTTCAAGATTCTATGGTGTGAATTCATATTTTTGGAGATTCGTCGCAATTTGCTCGGTTTCGATATGATTCGGCTACGATTGAAGATTCCTCTGGTTTTATTTGATTATCTTCATCAAGATTCATTTGCAACAACATCCAAGGCACATCTCATCCTTGTAGGTTGGTCTCTCTTTGCACATTTTACTGTTTCGAACGTTTTCGTATCATTCGCGATGTAGTTTCAATGCTTTTTGTATATGAATTGATTATACCATTGCTTGATCCATGATCTTAATGATTTAATTGATTCCATTGCTGGTCTTTTGCTGTTGTTAAACTTGATTTTCATGCACAAATTCATACCCTAGCATGTGGTAATTTGGACAAGCGGTTTAGGTGGTGAAAGTGCTTTTTGAAAAGTCATTTTTGCCACTGTAACTGTGGTAACCGATTACTCAAAAGAGAGTAACCGATTACTCTACAAAATTTTCACTAGCGCTGCCATTTTTAAGCAAGTAACCGATTACCTGACTTAGGGTAATCGATTACCACTGTACAGAGTGCCATTTTTTGGTGTTTTTCAAGCTTGTTTGCCTTCCTTTCCTCCTCTAACTTCCATGGATTGATATGTTTGATTTTTATGGATATTTTAGGCGCTGTTTCACTTCAGTTTGAAGCATGATTGTGAATTTTTCGATGCTTGATCTTTCGATTCTATAATTGTGCACATTCTTGGCATTGTTTAAACATGATCATTCTTGAATAATTTTATCCACATAATGGCATGATTTGTGATGCATATTGAATGTCATTAGTACTGTTTTGCACTTTCCATTCATGTTTGAATTAAGTTTGTTTTTCAAAGAATAAGCTTAATCTTGTATAATCAATAATGCACCCTTTGCTTTAATAATTTTTGGAAAATTATTAGCATATTCCTCCGTTTTGATTAATTAATTGAAACTTTGTTTCGATTATTAATCTTCTCGTTGGCACTTCTCTTTAGTCTTCCTTTAGAGCTTTCTCTCTCTCTCTCTCTCTCTCTCTCTCTCTCTCTCTCACTCTTCCCCCGCGGAGTCGGATTTTCCCCGCGACACTGGAGCACTATATAACTTAGAGCTGTTATGCTGTCTGTTTTAACTTCTGCACTACACCCTGTGTGTTAGAGAAGGAATGAGAATGGAGAATTCCTACTCTCATTCTGACTACAAGTAGGGGACGAATAACCCTGTGACTGGCTTAGTCATCTCTATATTCAGGCGGTAACGTATCTCCATCCCCAGCCGAGTCGATCCTCGATCACTCATGCTCCTTTCAATCTCTCTTTTGTCAATATTCTTTTCTTGAGGTCGATCATTGCCTTTTTTATTCCCCAGAAGAGTCTCAATTCCTTTTCCTTCAGGTAAACACAGTATTCCTGTTAAACACCGAAACTCTTACGGATTTCGCAACCTTCTCTTGGTTCATCTCCCTTTGTTTGGTTAATCAATGCCCGTCAGTTAAAACACCAATTTACACCTTTGTTTGGTTAATCACTGCCTGTCAGTTAAAACACCAATTTGCACTTCTTCTCAGTTAACCATAGCCAGACTGTTAAAACACTGATCCCCTTTCGAGCTAATCACCTTCTCTTGGTTAATCACCCGTTTCCTTTCGGTTAATCACATTTTCTCTGTTAACACCGAATCCTCAGCGGTTAGCAACCTCTTTTGGTTCAATACCCTTTCGTTGGTCAGGTACTGTTTGTTCATCCCGTACCAACATCCCCTTTGAGTCACAACCTTTGCCGGGTTTCACACCCGTCCTTTGGGTCACAAACTTCGTTTGTTTCTACACCCATTCTTTTGGTTGATCACAGTCTATCTGTTAAGACCTTTCTCCCCACAGAGTTTTAATCTCTTTTTCTTTGGTTAACCACTACCAGTTAGTTAATATGCCGAACCCTTACTCTTTTAATCCCCAACAGGGTCTCTAACCCTATGATCCCCAGCTCAATCCTTTGTTACCTTACCTCCCCAGTGGAGTCCCTTCTATTCCTTTTGCTCCTTTATCTTCTTGGTTTTGACACCACTCTTGCACTTTATCCTTCGCTCAAATTATCTTTTCCTTTGCACTTCTTTCTTGGTTTCAACACCAATCCATCTTTGTATCCCCATCGGATCTTTCTTTACCTTCTTTCGCTCTTTGTTTTGACACCTCTTTCTTTTTCCTTTTCTGTTTTAGTTTTCTGAACTACGGAAGCTCTGATTCTGTATTCGTTCGAATGTAAGATACGTAGGCACAAGATTGCGATGATCTTGGCGAGCACACTTCCACCTTCTTCCTTTCTTCTTCTCTTCCCTGGTTCCCCGAACTACGGAGCTCTGATTTCCTCATTGCACTATGAGGGTACGTAGGCACGAAGGCCCTAATCCTCCGCGAGCACTTTCTTTCTTTCTTTTATCTTCTCACTCCTTTCTTTTAGCTACAAGCCTTTAGATAGATAACCCATCCAAGCCTAGAAGCAGGCGAAATGGTTCCCGTCGAGTACGACGGATGCGTAAGGTGCTAGCACCTTCCTTTCGCATAACCGACCCCCTGACCCGTTTCGCTTCCCCTTGGGTTTTATCGATATTTTCCCTGTCCTTTGGGACTAAATAAAGTTCGGTGGCGACTCTGTTGTATCTTTGAGTGTGCGATTCACTTAGGTATAATCCAACCATCTTCAACTGTAATTGTAAATGTTATTTAATCTATTTTATAATGTTAGCGGTAGTTTTGACCGCCGCAAACACCGTATTAAATTTTTTTAAAACTTTATATTTATGTCAAACACTATTTATAATATTTTTGTTTACATTAACATTAGTTTTTGTCCATTTCAGATAGTTATATTTTATTCCTTTTCATATTAGCGGTGTTTTTTTTGCCACTATCAATGATCTTATATTATTCTTTTATTTTATGTCAATGGCAATTTTTTAATCATCGAAAATGATTTTATATTATTTTTCATTTCACACATTTGCAGCAACTACAAATGATATTATTTTTAAAAAAATTAATCGACAAGAAAAAACTATAATAAATGCAACTTTTTATTTTATTTTAAGAATGTTTTTTTGAATAAAGCCATATAATATAGATAAAAAGAAGTTACAACCACGAGACTACAAAAACAAGAACAAAAACCTCATAAAAAAGTTAAAAATATAAAGAAAGGTATATCTAACCTATTCTTTACAAAATCTCCTCTAATCCCTATTGGAATAAAAGCAAAAGTAATTAAGGAATTTGCGTTGATACCTATATTTGCAACAACAAAAAATTAGCGCAAGGATTCCAGTCCCAAAATATATGCGTGAGAATGAGATTAGTAAAGTTAGCGGGCCGAGTACTCTCCATCCATCTATTCTAGATATCACACAGAATCAGATTATGGTTGGAGCAAGCTTTGACAACCAGCAAGCAATCTGTTTCAATCGAAAGATTTTTCCAACCACGAGACATGGCAAGGTCAAGGGTTCTCAAAATAGCATGAAACTCAGTAGAGAGGGATGAGTGAGTGTGAAGTTTCTCAGTGAAAACGAGTAAAAAGTCCATTGATGTCCCTAAAAATGCCACCACAGCCACTGATATTAGAATTCAGACAAAAAGCACCATCACAATTACCTTTGACCCACCCCCGGGCTGGGGGCGACCACAAAACTTCGGTGGTGTTGGGAAAACGAGGAGGAAGAATAAGGATACCAAACGCCTTAACCAAGGTGAAATCATTAATCGAAATGGAATAGCGATTAGAAGCACAATTACTAGACATCATCGCTTGATTCTGAATGATCCTGATGGCTTTTCTCCTATTGGGTCTCAAATTATCATGCTTTAGAGAATTCATAGCTGTCTAAATATGATTAATAGTAAATATGAAAGCAACTTTCACCATAATATCGGATTGATTCGAGCCAATATCCTTGCAAATATGTAACCAATCGATTAAACAGTTAGGATTTGAATGAATATCGGTCTTCCACAAAAGCCAAAGCCAAAGAAATTTCGCATACGGACACCGGAAAAACAAGTGCTTAGAATTTTCTTCACAGGCATTACACAAACAGCAAGAGGAATCCAAGGAAATGCCCATCGATCGAACCAACGCCTCCGTAGGGATTTTATCGTGAGCAAACCTCCAAACCATCAACGACTTACTAGACGGAATTTCACGACACCACAAATTTTGTGCCCAAGGACAAACCGACCAGGGACCCTCCTTAAAGCGGTAAGCGTCTTTGTAAGATAACAACCCCATCACATTATGATTCTAAACTATCTGATCATTCAAGAGGCAGGAATTTACCGGAACAGCTGGAAGGAGATCAGACAGAAACGGGAACCAAGCAGACTAATCCGCAGGGAAATTTCAATGACCTTCAACCATAAACTGTACAACATAAGAATTAAGATTTATACCTTTAGGTATCTGAAAATCCGTAGCTGTGTATTGGAGGAGTGGACTGTCACACCAAACGTCGGTCCAAAACTGAATGTCTTTGCCATTACCAAGCGACCATTTCGAATTGTTTTCCAGCACTGAAACTTCAGATTTCAGACTCGTCCAAATTGACGAAAAAATATGGTACTTGATGACCCCTCTCCTTTTGAAAACCTGATTTCTAAAAAGCATCGTCCAGTCCTCCCTACTAGCTCTCAAACTCCACAAGAGCCAAAGATTGGTGGCCTCGTTTAATCTAACGAGATAACGAATACCAAGACCTCCCTGAGCAAAAGGTTGGCAAGTTTTCTTCCAAGCAACCATGAAAAGGTGTTTGTTCTGACTGTCACTAGCCCACAGAAAATTCCGACAAGCTTTCTCACTTTTTATAAGTAAAGAGATTGACCAAGAATATATTTGCATTAAATAGGTAATCATACTATATACAACAGACTTTATAAGAGTTAATTTTCCAGCCATCGAAAGAAGCATTCCCTTCAACGCAACGAGCCTAGCAATGCTTTTGTCAGAAATCGGAGATAAGTGAATTACTTTGGGATGCCCTTTAAAGATTGGGATCCCTAAATAAATGAATGGAAGGGATCCTTCACTGAAACCTGTGTTGGCCAAAACCCAATCAAGCTGAAATGAGGAAATCGAGCCAAAAAAATAAACGATTTTGCTAAATTCACAGATTACCCAAAAATAACAGAATAATTATGGAAAATCTGCTTGAGAGCCTGAATATTAGAGCGCTTCCCAGTACAATAGATCATGATGTCGTTAGCATAAAAAATATGAGATGGAACCAAATTATTTATAGATGACATAATACGATCTAGCCCACCAAGCGAAACTAGATTGGATATACTTCGACTTAATACATCTTCCGCAAGACAAAATAACAGAGGAGATACAGGATAACCTTGGTGCACTCCCCTCTTGCACTTAAAATAACCATACTGCTGACCGTTGAAATTGACGGACAGATTCGCCGATGAGAGTAAAGTGTGGATCCAATCACAAAACTTCCGGCATAAGTCAAACTTGTTAAACGCCGAAATTAAAAAGTCCCAGCTAATAGTATTGAAATCCTTCGCGATATCCACTTTCAAGACCAAATTTCCATGCTTGTTCTTGCTATCAAGGATGTTGACGGCTTCAGAGGCAAGACAAGTACAGTCCTGTATGTTTCTCCTTTTAATGAAACCTTTCTGCTCCTTGGGCACAAGGAAAGGCATAATAGAAGTGAGACGATCCTCCAAGATTTTAGTAATAATCTTGTATTTGAAATTCAAAATGGTGATGGGTCTTAACTGATCTAAGGTCAGAGCTTCTTTCAATTTGGGAAACAATAAAACCGAACAGGCATTGTAATTCAGAAGCAGCCACCCAGAGGAAAAGAATTGAGAAACCGCCGCGGAAACGTCCTCTTTAATGATGTCCTAGTACAGATGAAAAAACACCTCGCCAAACCTATCTGGGCCTGGAGCGCTAAACTTGTTGAAATTCTTAACGGCACCAGAAATATACTCAATAGAAGGAGGCAAAGTCAAAAGCGAGTTCACGTTATCATCCACCAAAATAGGAATGTTATCATCCACAATTGAAGAAGCTTGTTGAGTTCCTTCAAAATAGAAGAGATTAGTGAAATACTCAACCGCCGATGTAGCCATTCCTGTAACACCCCCAATCTATAACCCGAGCAAATAAAGCGATAACAAATAATCAAAGTATAATTAAAACATTCATGGAATAGACGGAGGCGTCACATCAATTGAAACAAAATACAACAACCTGCTCATATAGATATGCAACAATCAGGTAGCACATAACAGAGGAACTCAGTTCCTAATACCCACAATTCAGATACAGAATAAAAGCGGAAAATCTGCAACTGAATCTCATATATATATATAACATAAAGGTTTGTCGGTCATACACAGAGTCATACATGTACAATCCCAAAAAGAGCATATACATATACACATAATCACAAACGATATCCCCGACTACCCGGTGCTACATATCAGAGCCGACCGACAAAAGAATGAAGACCTAAGCTTCACAAAAAGACCTCCAGCATCTAATCTGCAATGCCTCATAGAGCATTTAAAACAGCAGAAGGGTGAGAAACACAATTACAATATAATTGCATACAATTATATAATAACACAAAAATACACATATAAAACATTCTCACCACAATTTACACCATAATTCGATTGCAAACCAACACAAATCATATCTCATGCATCCATCACAAAGGCATATCAATCATGCACAATACATTTATCACCAACATATATATATATATATATATATATATATATATATATATATATATATATATATATATATATATATATATCTCAACTCATCAATTCCATTCACACCACACAAAATCAATCCATTCATGATTTATGCAAATGCACAGAGACCTACACAACGACTCTATGCAATGCAATGCGGTATCGTTCCATCCATCATTCTCATCATTAGTTCACTCAGGAACTATTGGAATCATCGCTTGTTACTTAGTGTAACTCCCCGTCGGGCAAACGATGTTCCCCGTCGCTCACACCTCTTTGTATAAGGCACACGACGTTTCGCTCACACCTCTTTGTATAAGGCACACGACCCGATCGCTCACACCTCTTTGTATAAGGCACACGATCGTCTATAATCATCGGTCACACCTCTTTGTATAAGGCACGCGATGTTATAGCGGATTCCCTCTGGAATCGTTTCGTCGCTCACACCCACTAGGGCACACGACATCACAAGAATGCATATTATGATGCTTGGCATACAATGACTCATGACATTCCAATGCACACATATACACATCCATAATCATGCATATACAATCAAACACAACACAATGCATCTTCTTGCCCTTAGGCCACAAACCATCATCACATGCATTCACATCATATAACAGCACACAAGTCATACGATATCTATCGAAAGCATATTGCATGATAACACATCAAATACACACAGTTAAGATGGTAAAAGTCGACAAAATGACACATTCCCAAATTCCCGACATAATTAAATCGTCCACCAATCTCAAAACCATTCCTATAAGAAAGAACATCTCATTAGCTTTCTAACGCACCCAACCGTGTCTCAATCCGACTTACGGATCAAAAGTTATAAAGAAAACAAAATGGAACAATCTGTCATGTTCACTATGCGAATCTCCTAGCGAGCATTCGCTTTCCTCATTCGTCGTGCGAAGCTCCAACGAACCGTGGCAGAGAAAAAACATCATAAAGTTCGCTTTGTGAACTGCTAGCGAACATTCGCCCACCCATTCGCACTGCGAAGCCCTGGCGAGCCTTCGTTTTCCTCTTCGCTGCTTGTTCGCACTGCGAGCCTGCGAATTCTGGGATTCGCAGCAGCGCTGTTACTCATCCTAAATCACCATTTTCCCCATCAAAACCCAACCAAACCATATCATAACAACCAGAACATATTACAATCATAACCACAAGTATTCTACCGCATTTATACCGATTTTCAACCGCTAAAACCTCGATTTCTCTCGTTTTCTCTCAATCGACCTAGAATTGAAAAGCTAGGAAAAAAACCAACAAACACATACATGATCATACACAAACATAGCATAACCGAGTTTCGCACCCTTACCCGATTAACCGCGCTTCGAAGTGTCGGTTGAATCGATTACTTAAACTCCAAGTTTTTCCTCTTTTTCTTCTTCTCACTCTCCTTTTCTCTTCTCTTCTTTTTCTTTCTATTTTCTCTCTTTTCTTTCTATGTTTCTACTTTAAAGGAAAAACAATATTTACCCAAGCCAAAAAGACCAAAATACCCCTACGCTCAATTTTCTCGCAAACGTTCCCAAAACGCGATAAAACATAATAATCAAGAATAAAATAATATAAAGACCAAAAATAATTAAATCGACTCGATTAAATAAAACTAACAAAAACTGGGGCGTTACAACTCTCCCCCACTTAGAGATTTTCGTCCTCGAAAATATTACCTGAGACGAACAACTCCGGATACGACTCCCGCATCCGACTCTCCAACTCCCAAGTCAAATTGCCCTCAGCAGCGCCTCCCCACGCTACTTTCACAAGCGTAATATCCTTGCCTCTTAACCGCTTCAACTCGCGATCCAAAATTCTCACTGGTAATGCCTCAACCGTAAGGTTCTCCCTTACCTCAACCTCATCCATCGGAATCACATGCGACGGATCCGGAACATACTTCCGAAGCTGTGAAACATGGAACACATCATGCAAATTCGAAAGATTCGGTGGCAACGCCACCCGATAAGCCATAGCACCCACTCTCGCGGATATCTAGTAAGGACCAATAAACCGAGAAGTAAGCTTCTTCGACTTCAATGCACGACCAACACCCGTTACCGGTGTAACTCTCAAGAATACATGATCGCCTTCTTGAAACTCAAGATCTTTCCTCCTTCGATCATGATAACTCTTCTGCCTACTCTGAGAAGCCTTCATTTTCTCACGAATAAGTTTCACCTTTTCCGTAGTCTATTGCACTAACTCCGGTCCAACCATCGAACTCTCACCAGATTCATGCCAACACAAAGGTGTTCGACATCTCCTTCCATATAACGCTTCAAAAGGTGTCATTCCAATACTTGAATGAAAACTGTTATTATACGTGAATTCCACCAATGCAAGATAACCATCCCAAGCACCACCTTGCTCAAGAACACAAGCTCTCAGCAAATCTTCCAATGACTGAATAGTTCTCTCGGTCTGACCATCCGTCTGAGGATGATAAGCAGAACTCAATCTCAACTTGGAACCTAATGCCTTTTGAAAACTTTCCCAAAATATGGAAGTAAACCTCGGATCTCGATCTGAAATAATACACAACGGAACACCATGTAGCTTCACAATCACACGGATATAAATCTCAGCCAACCTCTCCAAAGAAAAACTGATGTCAATCGGAATGAAATGCGCCGATTTAGTCAGCCTATCCACAACTACCCAAATGGCATTATGTCCGCTCTGTGTATTCGGCAACCCTGTCACAAAATCCATAGAAATGCTGTCCCATTTCCACACGGGAATATCCAACGGTTGCAATAATCCATTAGGCTTCTGATGTTCTACCTTTGACTTCTGACACGTCAAACGCGCATAAAGAAACCGAGCCACATCCCTCTTCAATCCGGACCACCAAAAGATCTTCTTCAAATCTTGATACATTTTATTAGCTCTCGGATGTATACTCAAACTACTCCGGTGTCCTTCCTCTAAAATCATCTTTTTCAAGTCCGAATCATCAGGAATACAAATTCTACCACAAAATCTCAAAACACCCTTATCATCCACTTTAAAGTCACCATTCACACCTTCATCTCCAACCGTCATCAAATCAATAAATTTCACATCCAACTTCTGTTTCTCGCTAACGGTCAACAGAAAATCATTAGTAACCTTTAACATACCAAGCCTCACGCTATCAGATGTCAATTCACACACCAAACTCAAATCTCTAAATGCTTCCAAAAGTTCCCACTCTTTAACCATCAAAGCAGACATATGCAAAGATCTCCGGCTTAACGCATCGGCTACCACATTAGCTTTACCAGGATGGTAATTTAAGCTAAAATCGTAGTCCTTCAAAAATTCCAACCATCTCTGTTGCCTCATATTCAACTCTTTCTGATCAAACAAGTATTTCAAACTCTTATAATCACTAAAGACTTCGAATCTTGCACCATAGAGATAATGCCTCCAAATTTTCAATACAAACACCACAGCCGCTAATTCCAAATCATGAGTAGGGTAATTCTTCTCATGAATCCTCAATTGCCTCGAAGCATAAGCCACAACCTTACCTTCTTGCATCAACAATCCACCTAAACCAATCAAAGACGCATCACAATACACCACAAACGGTTCAGTAGGATTCGGTAAGACCAAAATCGGAGTTGTAGTCAATCTTCTCTTCAGCTCATTAAAACTTTCCTCACACTGAATATCCCAAATGAACGCTTTACCTTTACAAGTCAGCTGGGTCAAAGGAAGTGCTAACTTGGAAAAGCCTTCAATGAATCTTAGATAATATCCAGCTAAACCCAAAAAGCTTCTAATTTCAGTAACCGATCTAGGAGCCTCCCATTGTAGAACTGCATCTACTTTGGATGGATCCACATCAATACCATTACCTGAAATCACATGCCCAAGAAAACTCACTTCTGACAACTAGAACTCACACTTGGACAACTTGGCATAAAGTCTCTTCTCCTTCAAGATTTGCAATACAACATGCAAATGTTCCGCATGTTCCTCCCGGGACTTAGAATAGATCAAGATGTCATCAATAAACACAACAACAAATCGATCCAAATGCTCATGGAAAATACGATTCATATACTCCATAAACACTCCTGGCGCATTAGAAACTTCGAACGGCATCACATAATATTCATAATGTCCGTAGCGTGTCCTAAAAGCAGTCTTCTAACTATCTTCCTCTTTCACTCTAATCTGATGATAACCTGACCTCAAATCAATTTTACTAAACACACATGCACCTACCAACTGGTCCATCAAATCATCAATTCTCGGAAGAGGATACTTATTCTTAATCGTTGCCTTATTCAGCTGGCGATAATCAATACACAATCGCATACTTCCATCTTTCTTCTTCACCAAAAGAACTGGAGCACCCTAAGGCGATACACTCGGCCTCACAAACCTCTTTTCTAACAATTCATTCAACTGCTTCTTCAACTCAACCAACTCAGATGCCGACATACGATATGGTGCCATAGATACAGGTCTAGTACCAGGAACTAGATCTATAGAAAACTCCACCTCTCTCTCTGGCGGCACATCTGAAATATCCTCTGGAAACACCTCTGGAAATTCACACACAACTGGAAACACATCAATTGTAACTTGACTATCCACAGTCGACGATGCAAACAACCCGAACAACTGAGCTTCATCCGCCAAAAGTTTCTTCAACTCTTTGGTAGATAAGAAACTTGATTCCTCGTCTTCCTCAAGAGAATGAAATCTTACCAGCTTATGATAGCAATCAATATGCACTCGAATGAACTACAACCAATTCATTCCCATAACCACATCTAAACCCTCCAACGGCAGACACACCAAATCCATCTCAAAATCTTTACCATAAATGGTCAAAGGACAACTTAAACAAACCAAAGAAGTAGTTATCGACCCCATTGTCGGAGTATCAATAACCATCTCTCCGCCCATAGAAGACAACAAAAGATTCAAACGCTTCACACACCCAGACGAAATAAATGAATGAGTCGCTCTGGTATCAATAATAGCAACTAAAGGCATACTATTAATAAAACAAGTACCTCTGATCATACGATCTGCACTAGTAGTCTGAGTTTCTGCCAATGCAAATACTTTCCCCCCAGCTTGAGCTTGCTTTGGTTTCGGACACTTCGTACTAACATGACTAGGTTCACCACAGTTGAAACACTTCACCATATTCTTCTTACAATCAGTTGCGACATGTCCTATACCTCCACAATTGGAACACTTCCTCATATCCTTTCTACATTCAAACTGACGATGTCCTAAGTCACCACACCTAAAACATCTCAGAGGATTAGACATACCTCCCCCACTTGGCCTTTTATCAAAACTACCCCTTTGCTTACCCTTGTCAGCTGGTGACACATAAGGACCACCACGAAATGGCTGCTTTCCTTTCCTTTCGTTCACACTTTTATAGTGAGTAGAACGAGCTTTGCTATCCTCCTCATAAATTCTACAATAATCCACCAAATCTGAAAACCTTCTAATCCTTTGATAACCGATTGCCTGCATGATCTCAGGACGCAATCCATTCTCAAACTTCACACATTTGGAAAACTCTGCAGTTGCTTCAGCATAATGTGGATAAAACTGAACAAGCTCCACAAACTTAGCAGTGTAATCCACAACAGACATGTTACCTTGTTTCAACTCCAAGAACTCTATCTCTTTCTTTCCTCTAACATCTTCAGGAAAATACTTCCTCAAAAACTCCCTACTAAACAAAGTCCAAGTGACCTTTTCACCTGTAGCTTCCCACACATGACGCGCACTAACCCACCAATCATCAGCCTCCTCCTGCAACATGTGAGTACCCAGTCTCACCTTACGTTTCTCAGCACAGTCCATCACTCGAAATATTCTTTCAATCTCCTTAAGCCAAATCTGAGCACCATCAGGATCATGTTTCCCTTTGAAGACAGGCGGTTTGTTCTTCCTAAACTCATCATTTCCACCAGTATTAGGTGCACCCCGCACAGCCTGAGCCATAGCTTGCATAGCAGCAGCAAGAGCAGCATCATTCCTACCAGCCATATTTTGTTCTTATCCAGTAACAGTAACTATGGTTAAACAAACAGCTCACCCAAACACAAAGACCGACACAGACTGGCACGGACTGACACAAACTAACAAAACTGGCTCTGATACCACTTAATGTAACACCCCCAATCTATAACCGAGCAAATAAAGCGATAACAAATAATCAGAGTATAATTAAAACATTCATGGCATAGATGGAGGTGTCACATCAATTGAAACAAAATACAACAACCTGCTCATATAGATATGCAACAATCAGGTAGCACATAACAGAGGAACTCAGTTCCTAACACCCACAATTCAGATACAGAATAAAAGCGGAAAATCTGCAACTGAATCTCATATATATATATAACATAAAGGTTTGTCTATCATACACAGAGTCATACATGTACAATCCCAAAAAGAACATATACATATACACATAATCACAAACGATCTCCCCGACTACCCGGTGCTACATATCAGAGCCGACCGACAAAAGAATGAAGACCTAAGCTTCACAAAAAGACCTCCAGCGTCTAATATGCAATGCCTCATAGAGCATTTAAAACAGCAGAAGGGTGAGAAACACAATTATAATATAATTGCATACAATTATATAATAACACAACAATACACATATAAAACATTCTCACCACAATTTACACCATAATTCGAATACAAACCAACACAAATCATATCTCATGCATCCAGCACAAAGGCATATCAATCATGCACAATACATTTATCACTAACATATATATATATATATATATATATATATATATATATATATATATATATATATATATATATATATATATATCTCAACTCATCAATTCCATTCACAATTCCACACAAAATCAATCCATTCATGATTTATGCAAATGCACAGAGACCGACACAACGACTCTATGCAATGCAATGCGGTACCGTTCCATCCATCATTCTCATCATTAGTTCACTCAGGAACTATTAGAATCATCGCTTGTTACTTAGTGTAACTCCCCGTCGGGCAAACGATGTTCCCAGTCACTCACACCTCTTTGTATAAGGCACACGACGTTTATGGATCGCTCACACCTCTTTGTATAAGGCACACGACCCGATCGCTCACACCTCTTTGTATAAGGCATGCGATCGTCTATAATCATCGCTCACACCTCTTTGTATAAGGCACACGATGTTATAGCGGATTCCCTCTAGAATCGTTTCGTCGCTCACACCCACTAGGGCACACGACATCACAAGAATGCATATCATGATGCTTTGCATACAATGACTCATGAAATTCCAATGCACACATATACACATCCATAATCATGCATATACAATCAAACACAACACTATGAATTTTCTTGCCCTTAGGCCACAAACCATCATCACAACATTTCATCACATGCATTCACATCATATAACAGCACACAAGTCATACGATATCTATCAAAAGCATATTGCATGATAATTCATCAAATACAGACAGTTAAGATGGTAAAGTCGACAAAACGACACATTCCCAAATTTCTGACATAATTAAATCGGCCACCAATCTCAAAACCATTCCTATAAGAAAGAACATCTCATTAGCTTTCTAACGCACCCAACCGCGCCTCAATCCGACTTACGGATCAAAAGTTATGAAGAAAACAAAATGGAACAATCTGTCATGTTCGCTATGCGAATCTCCTAGCGAGCAATCGCTTTCCTCATTCGCCGTGCGAAGCTCCAGCGAACCGTGGAAGAGAAAAAATAGCATAAAGTTCGCTTTGCGAACTGCTGGCAAACATTCGCCCACCCATTCGCACTGCGAAGCCCTGGCGAGCCTTCGCTTTCCTCTTCGCTGCTTGTTCGCACTGCGAGCCTGCGAATTCTGGGATTAGCAGCGGCGCTGTTACTCATCCTAAATCACCAATTTCCCCATCAAAACCCAACCAAACCATATCATAACAACCAGAACATATTACAATCATAACCACAAGTATTCTACCGCATTTATACCGATTTTCAACCGCTAAAACCTCAATTTCTCTCGTTTTCTCTCAATCGACCTAGAATTGAAAAGCTAGGAAAAAAAACCAACAAACACATACATGATCATACACAAACATAGCATAACCGAGTTTCGCACCCTTACCCGATTAATCGCGCTTCGAAGTGTCGGTTGAATCGATTACTTAAACTCCAAGTTTTTCCTCTTTTTCTTCTTCTCACTATCCTTTTCTCTTCTCTTCTTTTTCTTTCTATTTTCTCTCTTTTCTTTCTATGTTTCTATTTTAAAGGAAAAACAATATTTACCCAAGCTAAAAAGACCAAAATACCCCTACGCTCAATTTTCTCGCAAACGTTCCCAAAACGCTATAAAACATAATAACCAAGAATAAAATAATATAAAGACAAAAAATAATTAAATCAACTCGATTAAATAAAACTATCAAAAACTGGGGCGTTACAATTCCCCCTGGATCGATGATAAAAGAGTCTCCAACTTGAAGGGTTGTGATAAGATTACGCGAGCGATTTATCTTAGCCATTCTATGAAAGAACGTCGTCTCTCCCCAATTTAAACTTATTTGTCCTCAAACAAGAATCAAACAAAATTAAAGAAACAGAGTGATAACCAAAGAATCACGAATCAACAGGTTTTGAAAAACGGACAAAGAATGAATGGTTCAAATGAAAAACGGTACACACAAAGTAAATACTTACCACTAAACTACGACGATAACATAGTCACGAAACAAATGCAAAATACAAAAATCATGCCAAACATCCTAAAACAACACAAGTTCAAATGTGAATCACACCTAGCAAAAACAATCATCGGTAGATGAAAAACACAAAATAAGGTACATATCACTCACACAACAATCATGCAAACAAAAGACTAAATTATGCATCCATCCAAAAATTCACATTGAACATACAAAGGCAAGAATCACAAGGGCTTTCAAGGTTGTAGCATGGTCGGGTAAACAAACAAGGGGCAATTTCTAAAGGTAATTGAAACAAAAACTTGTCTAAACCTAAGGGAGTGATCAACTCACAAAGACTCAAACACAAAATTCCAATCAACTTCTTCCAAAATCCCAAGTGTTACACAACACACAATACTTATTTAGCACACTTATTTGAACTCTTTTTGTTTCCTTTCTCAAGAATTTTCTTTTTCTTTCTTTTTTTTCTTTTCTTTTCTATATTTTTCTCTTTTTTCTTTTCTTTTTAACCCTCATAGAAACTAACCAATGAGTAAACAATCATTCTCTCCCCAACTTGAATTCAACCACATCATCATGTGAATACTCCCTACTTTCTAAGGCAAGGTAAAAATGCATACAGCAACACAAAGTTGAGGGTTCAAGTAAAAACAAAATTCATTCAAAAATAAGTGAACTAAATACTCATAGACAAGCATTAAGTTCAAATAAAACATGGATCAAAAAGCTCAAAAGGGTTACAAATGATCACACGCTCACAAGGTGAATGACTATTTAGCTAGGTAGTTGTGCTCAAAATGAAATAAGTGCCTTGATCCTTTTCATGCATTCATATAAGCAACACAAACAAAAGATTAAGCATAATAAAATCCAGTTAGAACAAGAATGTTGGTACTTCGCGCATATATGAATAATGGAAAGCTACCTCACAAAAAGGGTGGGAACTAAAGTGATTCACAACAAGAACAAGTATACAAAAGAATGAATAGCATGGAAGTTTGTAAAATGCCTAAGTATCATGAATATGCTAAAGTCAGGAAAGCGATAAACACATACCTTGGACGTGTATAAAACTTAACAATATCATTACCATACATCCGCAAGTTGAAACAATCAAACTTGGAACATCACCTTAAATTTCCTCAAGCTACTCAAAACAAGCTCAAAGGCAAACACGAGAATTTTTAATATAAACATACTAAAAGACCGGGTGAAAATACATTAAACAAGTTGTAAAGTGAAGATTTGAGAATTTCACGAAAAATCCGAGTACACTTTGTTTAATGAATGTTCACCACACTACCTAAGCTAGAATGAAAAAGTAATAACGAAACAAAAAGCGATAAAACATGCTTGTTTTATGCTGTAAGCTCGACGCCTTTACAATGCTTAGCTAGTAACTTCCTCCCTTCATGCCATGGTGATGCCTTACCGTGCAAACCAAAAGCAAGTGTCCTAACCAAACACTTAAACAAATGTTACGGGAACAAAATGTATACAACACTTGAACAAACATAATGGACACAGACAATATATACGATATATACAAAAATAAAAAATAAAGAAACTATCGCAATGCGATTCAATATCAAAACCAATCCCCGGCAACGGCGCCATTTTGTTGGAGCTGTAAAGCGGCAAGCAAAAATATTTATTTTCGGAAGATTTCCCTCCGGGATTTATGTCGTGTCCACAGAGATCGGTTCGAGGGAAAGAATGTTGTTCGACAGTCTCTCGCGTTTATGAGTGTGGATTTAAATGGGTTTAAAATAAATGCAGAAAAGTAAACATTAAAACAAAAAGAATTCATTAATCAGAGAGACGAACTTATCCGGCATGCATATAATCGACTCCTCACAAACTTAAACTTACCGACTAGTTATACTTAACCAACAATACTCCTCAATATCACTCAGCATTGCTCACAACAAAGGTTATGTCTAACACAAAGTTGAGAGAACAACCGTGTTACCATCATCGACACTCTCGTACGCGACTCAAGGCACTGAGGCGTTAAGCTTCGACGCCTATTGAAGATTATCAGCTCTTAAATCTATCTCTAGAATCCAGAAACTAACATATAATCATCCCTAATCAAAGTTTGCGAAGGTTATCTCTAACATAACTCAAACCCTGCGCATAAAGCAAAAATCAGAGACAATCACCAATAAAGATTTGTAAAGCAAGTTTTATACAACGCCATGGGCGACAAATATACATGAGATCATAGTCAATACATATACAAAACCCAACAAAGAAGAAAAACACAAAGAAGAAGAGAAATGAACCAAACATCTCGCGGTTTGTCAAACGCCGGTCGACGATCAATCCACTCCGGATCATCCGTATGCAAGCTTCCATGTTGTTTTCTAAGCTAATCTACTAAAAAATGAAGTTTGATGGAGTTGGAGCAAGAATCCCCAAAACCATAACCTAAAAAATGCTGGAAAAATGACTTAAATAGACAAAATTGTGTTCTAGGGTTCGCCTAGCGAACCCCCGTTCGCCCAACGAACATATACCGCCTTAGCTACTGCCAAAATTGTGTTTTTCATGCTTTCGGGCACTTTTCATTCGCCCCAGAGTTCTCTTTGCGAACTCCCCAGCGAATACGGTCGCCTCCAGTTTGCCTAGCGAACATGACAGCAAACCAGAACTTGTTTTCTTCATAACTTTTGAACTGTAACTCCGATTGACGCACGGTCGGAAGAACTAGAAAGCTTATTCAATGATCTTTATGAATATGGAAAAATCTTATTGCTTGAATACCTACAAAAATGAGATAAAATCAATTAAACTCAATGATATTTACAAGAAAACGCAATATACACACGAAAACGTAAAGTAAACGTATTTACACATAAAGTGGGGTTTATTCAACCAATTTTAACACAAAGTAACGATAAGTGCAACAAAACTTATATACAAAATAGGTACATTTTGCACTTATCAACTCTCCCCAACTTACATAATTGTTTGTCCTCAAACAAGAATCAAACAACTCAACGAAACCGAGTGATAACCAAAGAATCACGAATCAACAAGTTTTGAAAAACGGAAAACAAATGTATGGTTCAAATGAAAAATGGTACACACAAAGTAAATACTTACCACTAAACTACTACGATAACATAGTCACGAAACAAATGCAAAGTACAAAAATCATGCCAAAAATTCTAAAACAACACAAGGTCAAATGTGAATCACACCTAGCAAAAACAATCACCGGTAGATGAAAAACACAAAATGAGGTTCTTTTCACTCACACAACAATCATGCAAACAATAGACTAAATTATGCAACCATCCAAAAATCATATTGAACATATAAAGGCAAGAATCACAAGGACTTTCAAGGTTGTAGCGTGGTCGGGTAAACAAACAAGGGGCAATTTATAAAGGTAATTGAAACAAAAACTTGCCTAAACCTAAGGGAGTGATCAACTCACAAAGACTCAAACACAAAATTCCAATCAACTTCTTCCAAAATCCCAAGTGTTACACAAAATACAATACTTATTTAGCACAATTATTTGAACTCTTTTTGTTTCCTTTCACAAGGATTTTTTTCTTTATTTTTTTCTTTTCTTTTCTTTTCTTTTTCATATTTTTCTCTTTTTTTTTCAAAGGTTCGCAAAGCGAACGATCATTCTCTAGGAGAACACTCGCTAGGACATTCGCAAAGCAAACTTTGGTACCTTTCGCCACTGCCTCATTCTGGATTCCTTCGCTGGGACCTTCGCCAGCCATTCGCACAACGAACATTCGCTATCATACTCGCAAAGCAAACATGACAGCAAAACAGTCCCTTATTTGACCTCATAGAAACCAATCAATGAGTAAACAGTCATTCTCTCCCCAACTTGAATTCAACCACATCATCATGTGAATACTCCCTACTTTCTAAGGCAAGGTAAAAATTCATACAACAACACAAAATTGAGGGTTCAAGAACAAATAATCAATTAAAATCCATACAAAAAGTAAATTTGACACTCATAGACAAGCATCAAACTCAAACAACATGGATAATGACCAAAGGCTCAAAGGGGTTACAAATGATCACACACTCACAAGGTGAATTGACTATTCGACTAAGGTAGTTGTGCTCAAAATGAAACAAAATGCCTTGATCCTTTTCATGCTTTCATACAATCAACACAAACAAAAGATTAAGCATAATAAAATCCAGTTAGAACAAGAATGTTGGTACTCCTCGCATATATGAACAATAGAAGGCTTCCTCACAAAAAAGTTGGGAACTAAAGTGATTCACAATAAGAACAAGTATACAAAAGAATGAATGGCATGGAAGTTTGTAAAAAGCCTAAGTATCATGAATATACTAAAGTCAAGAAAGCGATAAACACATACCTTGGACGTGTACAAAACTTAACAATATCATTACCATACATCCGCAAGTTGAAATGATCAAACTTGGAACATCACCATATTTCCTCAAGCTACTTAAAACAAGTTCATTGACAAACACGAAAACTATTAATATACACAAACTAAAAAATCGGCAGAAAATTCATTAAACAAGTTGTAAAGTGAAGATTTGAGAATTTTACGAAAAATCCGAGTACAACTTGTTTAATGAATGTTCACCACGCTACCTAAGCTAAACAACAACAAAAGAAAAGAATACACCATGCTTATTTTACGTCGTAAGCTCGACGTCTTTACAATGCTTAGCTAGTAACTTCATTCCTTCATGCCATAGTGATGCCTCACCGCGCAAACCAAAAGCAAGTGCCCTAACCAAACACTTAAACAAACGTTAAGGGAACAAAATGTATACAACACTTGAACAAACATAATGGAAACAAACAATATATACGATATATACAAAACTCAAAAACAAAGAAACTATCAAAATGCGATTCAATATCAAAACCGATCTCCGGCAACAGCGCCATTTTGTTGGATGCAGAATAGGGCAAGCAGCAAAAATATTTATTTTCGGAAGAATTCCCTCTGGGATTTATGTCGTGTCCCCAGAGATCGGTTCGAGGGAAAGAATGTCGTTCGACAATCTCTCGTGTTTATGAGTTTGGGTTTAAAATGGTTTAAAACAAGAAAACAGAAAAGTAAATATTAAAACAAAAAGAAATCATTCTTCAGAGAGACAAACATATCCGAAAGTGCACATAATCAACTCCTCACAAACTTAAACTTACCGACCAGTTATACTCAACCTACAATACTCCTCAATATCCTCCAACATCGCTCACAACAAAGGTTATGTCTAACGCAAAGTTGAGAGAACAACCGTGTTACCCTCGCCGACACTCTCGCACGCGACTCAAGGCACTGAGGCATTAAGCTTTGACGCCTATTGAAGATTGTTAGCTCTTAAATCTATCTCTAGAATCCATAAACTAACAGATATTCATCCCTAATCAAAGTTTGCGAAGGTTATCTCTAACGCAACTCAAACCCCGCGCATAAAGCAATAATCAGAGACAATCACCAATAAAGATTTGTAAAGCAAGTTTTATACAACGCCATGGGCGACAAATATACATGAGATCATAGTCAATACATATACAAAACCCAACAAAGAAGAAAAACACAAAGAAGAAGAGAAATGAACCAAATATCTCGCGGTTTTTCAAAAGTCGGTCGACGATCAATCCACTCCGGATCATCCGTATGCAAGCTTCCATGTTGTTTTCTAAGCTAATCTACTGAAAAATGAAGTTTGATGGAGTTGGAGCAAGAATCCCCAAAACCATAACCTAAAAAATGCTGAAAAATGACTTAAATAGACAAAATTGTGTTCCAGGGTTCGCCTAGCGAACCCCCGTTCGCCCAGCGGACATATACCGCCTTAGCTACTGCCAAAATTGTGTTTTTCACGCTTCCGGACACTTTTCATTTGCCCCAGAGTTCGCTTTGCGAACTCCCCAGCGAATACGCTCGCCTCTAGTTCGCCTAGCGAACATGACAGCAAACCAGAACTTGTTTTCTTCATAACTTTTGAACCGTAACTCCGATTGACACACGGTCGGAAGCACTGGAAATCTTATTCAATGGTCTTTATGAATATGGAAAAATATTATTGCTTGAATACCTACATAAATGAGATAAAATTAATTAAAATCAATGATATTTATAAGAAAATGCAATATACACACGAAAACGTAAAGTAAATGTATTTACACATAAAGTGGGGTTTATTCAACCAATTTTAACACAAAGTAACGATAAGTGCAACAAAACTTATATACAAAATAGGTACATTTTGCACTTATCAGTGACCATCTAGATTAGGATTGATAATGTCCAATTAGGTTGGGTGTAACCGAAAATATTGGGTTGGGAACTTTGTGTGTTTCAAATAAGAAAACCAAGGTGGGGTTTTCCTTCAAGATCGAGTTAATTTCAAGGTTTTGGACAAGATCACGTCAACACAGAATCGACCGAGTGAAGGCCTTGGGACAAGGTGGTTTCTTTGCAAGGGAGTAGCGCGAGACGGTGAATTCTGTTCGAGAATCTTGGGTTTCAACAAGTTGTGTGCTCGAGATAATCAGAGGATTGTAGGCGCATTGTTGCTAACTTGATTAAGCTTTGATCAAGGGTTGGAGGTGGAAGAATCAACACAAAATAATAGGGTTTTTGAGGTTTGCATTCTTCATCTCTTGTATAAACACTTTTGCAAAGAAAAGGTTAATAGCAATATTTCAATTCGATTTTGAATTGAGGGCAGACGTACCCATAACGAGACCGATTGGGGAACTGTCTAAACAAATCTTGGTCTCTCTCTCTCTCTATCTCTCTCTCTCTCTCTATCTATCTATCTATCTATCTATGTCTTTATTACTTTTATTGTTGATTTCGCAATTTATCGAGTTCATTGTTGTTTTATCAATTCGATTGGAAATTGTTTTCTATTTTCTTTTAAAAGTATTGTTGTTGATATAATCATAATCACTTTGATTGTGATTGGCTTTTAACATCAAAAAAACAAATTAAATTTCTAATTGCTATCGATTTCACACCAAGTGTTTGATAAATTGTTTGTGCGTATTTTAATTGTGTTGTGGTTCATTGGATATACGAGTTACGATTAGCATTGCATTTAATTGATTCGTAGCTTGATCGTTGTTGAACATTTACGTTCATTATCATTCCATTTAGTTTGCGATACGTATATTGCTTTTCGATAGTAGGTTCGGTTAAATGATTCGATTCTGGTCGTTTTCCGCTGCACCATATTTTTTAAAACAGATTTTTGCCAAAAGTTTTTTGTTGTAAAATTTGTGATCTATTCACCCCCTATAGATCAAAGCCTATCGTCTAAAAATAAGTATCAAGAGCTCTGGTTCATTTCGTGGTTGAGATACGTTTCTTAGAATAATGGCTACCGAACCTAAGGGTATGTACAATAGAGCACCGATTTTCACCGGCAAAAATTATGGCTATTAGAAAGCACTTATGCGTATACATGTCAACTTCGTTGACAAAGGTATTTGGGGTGCTATCCAAAACGGTCCAAATGAAATAACTATGACCAATGAGGAAGGTGTCACAATACCTAAATCAGAAGCACGATGGGATGACAATGATTGGAAATTGTGGTCACATGATTGGAAAGCGAAAAACATTCTCACTTCTGCTTTGGGAGTTGATGAGTTTTATTACGTTTCTCATTGTGAGACCGTCAAATCTATGTGGGATGATTAGATATTTCCCATGAGGGTACTAATGATGTAAAACAAGGATCAACACATTAAATTAAGAGTTTGAGTTGTTCCATATTGAGCATGGTGAAACCATTGCGGATATGCGAAAATGGTTCACTCATCTCATAAATCGGTTAAATGCGCTAGGTAATGTCGTTTCCAATGAACTTGCTACTAATAACATTTTGAGGTGTTTAAGTAGGGAATGGAAACCAAAGTTCACCATTATTAAAGAGGCAAATGATCTTAAGTTGCTTGATCTTACGACTTTGTTTGGTAAGTTGGAAGAGCATGAGCAAGAGCTTACTTGCTTGGAGAAATACGAGAAGGAATATGAAAAGCGATCGAAGAGTGAGAAAGGGAAAGACAAAGAAGAAGGGAAGAAGTCTATAGCTCTTAAGACTTCTATCTCAAGGCCTTCATATTCTGAGCATTGTGGTAATGAGAGTGATCATGACAAGAACTCTTGTGAGGAAGATGTGGGGTTGTTCATAAGGAGATACCAACGGTAAATAAGGAAGAACGATGTTAAAAATTCTGACAAGAACATAGCCAAGTTTAGAAGGTTGACAAGTTCCTCCAAGGATGATGAAGATAGAAAGAGAAAGCTTAGAATGTCTTGCTATCATTATGGTGAAATTGGTCATTATAGACCATAATGTACCATGAGAATAAAGGATAAAGAAAGGATCCATCATAAGTCTTATAGAAAGTCTAGAAAAGCTCATACCGCTTGGGAAAGTGCTAGTGATTAAATCACAACTTCAAGTGTGGAATCAGCTCGAATTTGTCTCATGGATAAAAGGAAGAAAAAGAAGAATGTAAGTTTCTCTAAACTTGAATCCACTAATGATTTATCCTATTTTCAATTACAATAGGGCTTTGAAAATCTACGTAGAAAAGCCTTAAGAGCTTTTAACAAGTTAGGTTCACATGAAAAAAATTATTTTAAATTTGGAAGCTAAAGTGTTAATCCGAAAGGAAGTTTGAAGCTATTAAGAAATCTATGATAGAAATTCAAAGTGACTACAAAGAGGACATAATACCTCCTAGGTTTGGTTGTGAGTATTATCATAATAGACAAGAGAAAGCCAAATCTCTTCAAGTCAAATTAGATGATGCCTTGAAACCTAATATTGTGTTTGCTATTGATCTTTCTAAAGTTGAAAAGCCTTTGAGTCATTCTAAAAAGAAACATAGACATATGCATAAGGATCCTAATTGCAAGGACATGTCTCATAAAAACCTATCTTGTCATTATTGTTGCAAAAAGGGGCACACCATTGAAAAATGCAAATTTAGGAAGTTATTTTTTTCTAAAGGAGTTGTTCAATGGTTGCCTAAGAGTAACTTTTATCTCTCTCACTCTCAAGGACCCAATAAAAATTGGGTACCTATTGCCTTTGTTTAAAATTTCAGGTTGAATGTCTTGAATCTACCGAAAAGATGTGGTATCTGGATAGTGGATGTTCAAGGCATATGACGGGTGACATATCTCTTTTCATTGACTTCGTACCAAAGAGGAAAGGATTTGTCACATATGGAGATAACGACAATGGTGCTATACTTGGAAAAGGTAGTGTAGGTAATCCCTCATCTACTACTATCTATGATGTTATGCTAGTTGATGGCCTTAAACATAATCTTCTAAGCATAATCCAACTTTGCAAAAAGGGTTTCAAAGTTTCTTTTACAAAATCTTGTTGCTTGTTGTAGCACCCCAAAATTTTCCCTCTCATTCCTTGACCTTTTTGGCTTATGCTTCATTTCATTCACATATGCATTTGTGCATTGCATCGATTCTAGTGCGTGGGATCAAGGTTTATTCTCCACATCTCAGCAGTTTACTCAGTTCAAGGACATTTCAGCAGTATACAGAGCTAAGCAGATGGTCTTCCAAGTCTTTTCAAGCATTTATTTTGCTCCCTGGACGATTTGATTGTCAGAAGTTCCGACAGTTATTTTTGCTCAGCGATTCAGCACCGGACAGTATTTTTTTAGCAGGATATTTCGAGTGTGGAAAGAAATTCACAGCATATTCTAGGCATTGTTCAGTGGCAATATCAAATGACAAGTTTCAGAGGCTTAACGTAGCTCAGAACAAGTGGCAACGGTCGAATATCCAAGTTTCCCTCCAAAAGGCGCAAAATTCAAATTTCCCTTGTGTTAATCGATTAACACATTTTGTACTAAAATGGGTTAATTAATTAACCAAGTCAAAATTTGCCCAGATACACCTTATTTCAGCGCTGCGTTTTTGGATTTCAAATGTTAATCACCAATTTAAATTTTCACACCAGTAGAAGGATCTAGAGAGGATTCCAATTTTCCACCCAAAATTCAAATTCCTTCCAATATTTTCCACTCTAATTCCACATTCCCTTTCCTAGTTCATTTTCCACTTCCAATTCCACTCACTAAATCTCATTCCAAACCCAAACTTAACTCCTAACCTAGGGGTTATTTAACCAAATTAATTCCAAACCTCAAAGAATCCACTCTCATTTTTCACTCTCAAATTTCAGAATTCTCTCTCACATTTTCACTCTCAACCTCCATTTTCAACCTCACTTAGAGCTCTTCCATAGAGGTTAACAAGTTCTTCATTGGAACTTGTTAATTCTTGAGCTAAAGCCTCTCATTACCACTCCATTACTTGATCCCATTGGTGATTTTTCATTTGGATCTGGATCTGGAATTTCAGAAGTGCTTATTGGAAGTGATTTTGAAGGATTGTTAGCTTGTTGCTTGGATTTTCAGCTTTTGCTTATAAGAAGTTCACAGATCTTGGAATTTATTTCTTGGATCTGTTAATTGCAGCTTACAACACTTACCAAAGCAATTCTCAGCTTTGTTGGTTAGTAATTTCTAGATCTAGCTTAATTCCAGCTTATGCAATGTAGATCCTTGGTTTTGCTTGTGATTTACTCAACTTACTTGAATTTGATTATGTTTGTTCATGATTATTGGATCTAGATGATTTTTAATTGCTGTGATTGAACCTAATTTTCTTGCATCATTGATTACGTGACCATTTGGATGATTGCTTGAGTGATTGTGCTGCTGAAAAGTGATTTTCCAACTTGATTTTCTGCTACAGGTACAGGGTTAATCGATTAACCAATTCCAGTTCATTTTGGTTAATCGATTACCAGTGTAATTTTTACGTATTTGGAGCTGTTAATCGATTAACCAAATTGCACTGCAAATGGTTAATCGATTAACACTACTGGAGGTGTGATTTTTGTGCATTTTTTAGCATGTTTCGATTCTGTTCCACTTTTAATCTTCATGAATTGATATGATGCATATTTGTGAACTGTTTTGATGTTGTTGCACCTCACACCATTGTATGAACACGGTTTTCCGACATGCGACTTTTGGTTTTCATTGATGAATGTTTATGCATGTGTTGTTGTTTTCTTGATACGATGAATATGTTGCACACACTTCTTAACCATGTTGATTGTGGATTATTGCTTACGTTGTTGGAATTTGTCATACCCCAAATTTTAAGCACTAAGATTTCCCATCATTGTGCAAATTATCATCACAATATGGATGAACCATTAGTCTCCCCAAAGATGGGTGAGCATCCACTACAATCAGACTTAGGGTTTCAAGCCCTCTCAGAGCTCTTAGACAAAGGATCAATCAAGAAATAACATAATCTTTAACTTGTCTAGCCTCTCAAACATCTATAAAGGATCAAGAGTACTCCCACTTCAAGGATTAAGCACAAGGTTGCTCCCTTCTAGGTGGATCAAGCCTTAAGATCGCCAGTGTCACCAAATTAGGGTTTTGGTCGACCAGGGCCTCCAGATGGAAATTTTCCTCTGGGAATGAGACAATGCTTCAAGTCATAACCTATGATACTCCAAGGGACATCATAAACCCACTCATCAAGTCAATTTAGCCTCAGGGGATGCATACAGTAAAAATCAGGAATTAGGGTTTCTTGACCTAATTCACCCCTAAGTTGACTTTTGGGACAAATCATGAGCCAAGACCTCAAGAGGGGATTTGAGGGTCTCAAATACATCACATTTATCCATTTGCAACAAGGGATTGATCCAAGAAGCTTGAGCAACAAGTCTCAATTTCATCAGTACCACAGTTAGGGTTTTGAGGAAAAAGTCAACTGTAGCTTTGACTTTTGACCAGGACATGCTCCCAAGCCCTAGGAAATTGATCAATATACCCTATAACACCCATGTAACATGTCCATCAAGTTTGATTTAGGTCAAGGACATGATTTCCTAAAGGATTGCACAGTTTGGAATTCATCTGATAAAAAGTCAACTGTGCACAAAAGTCAACTTTGACTTTTTGAGATTTTTCATAAAAATGGTTTTTTAACCCTAAAATGATGTTAATGTATGATTGGAATCATCATTCATCAATAAAAATCAAGAAAAGTGGGATAACTTGTAAAAGGGGTAACCATAAAAACTTAGAAAATTTTGTAAGTTATGAAATAAAGTGGCAAGGGTACCAACTTTGGAGGATCATAACTCCTAAACCACAAGGCCATTTTTTCCCATCCAAAGCTATATTTGTAGATCTCATTACCCTCTACAAAAGCTTAAAACGGATCTCCCTCCAAATTCCTCATGGATTTTGAGTTATGGAATGATCAAAATCACTAAAAACATGAAAATACAACTTTTCCAACACTTAGAAAAATTCTGGGCAAGGCAGATTTTGTTGAAACACCAAAACTTGTGAGATTTTTTCACATAGTTGCAAGCTGAATCAAGTCCAAAGGCAAACATCAATGTTGTTGCATATGTTTCTAAGAATCCAAAAAGCTTACCAGCATGAATTGATTCAACTTGAGCCAAGAGAAATCCATGCCCAAAGTCATGTTGCTGCAAGCTGTTTTGGAAAAATCAGTTTGCATGTTTGCTTGCCACACACAATTTCTGATCCAAAACCGAGGATCATTGTGCCACATGTACTCAAACCAATCACAATGCAACTGATCTAACTGATAAAGCTGAGTCAAAAAGCCAAGGGATCTTCCAACTTGAGATTAATGCATTTTGGCACATTATGCCTTGAATTCAAAGGCAATTATGTGAAATAGGGCACTTTCAACAAAGCCACTCTACTCAGTCAAGTTCTCTGATTAAACAACAATAAAAACATTTGAAGAATGTGAATTTGGTCAAGGCATAGCCCTGCTCTTGGGAGGGGCTAGGTTGCCTTGCATGAGAAGAAATGCCACCAAGCCAAAGCCTTGGAATGTGATCTGATCCAGTAGCCATTCACTATTCCTCCAAGACAAGAATTGATCACCTATAAATAGAGGTTCCAATGGATCATTCAACTCACACCAAAGCCGGTTATAGCACTGCTTTCTCTCACTCTCTCTTAAGTGCCAAATTTCTTTATTTTTGAGCAACCACTATCGGGCTTTGAGTTGCAGCCATAATCAATCCATTCCAATTGCTCAAACACATCACATATGATGTATTTGAGGTGTCCAAACACGTAAACACCAACTGTAACACCCCTAGCTCAAAATCATTCTTCAACCAAGCCATTATGCTTCAATTATGCAGTTGAAGTGCTCCAGCTTGATCCGAAGACTTTCAAAGTGTTCCAAAGCTTGTAACACACTCCACAACATCCATTGAAGCTGTAGGGATCCTCAAATCACATCTGGAACACCATCTGTGCAAAGTTCCATTTCAGCTTGCATCAAGGTAAGCCTTAAACTCCAACTTCATGATCCATGCATATTTCCTCGCATGATATTTTTGCCAATTGATTGCCATCATATGCTGAGTATTTCCCCTCAAAAAATTTGATCATAGCACTCATAATCATGTCTGCTCGATTGCTTTTGCAAAATTAGGGTTCATACGGCCACAATGATATAATTTGCTATACACTGAAAATAAATAAAATTGAGTATTGCCATTTTCTTCCTTGTGAAAAAACACATGAGTTTGGTGTTTGAATCATGTCAAATGGTTGAGAAACGAAGGAGATGGAGGGCTTCACGCATCTGAGCTTGAGGTTGAAGATGGCCATGGCGCCATGCTTGAAAAACCAACCAAGTTTACCTTATATTTTTCCATTGCCATATGTTTAAGGAATTGGCATTGCGCCCCAGTGGTTGATCAGCTGGTTTGTGTGTGTTAGCAAGCGAGAGGTCTAGGGTTCGAATCCCCCTCACCCCAGATCTCTTTTTTATCACTTTTTCCTATTTTCTTATTTTTCATATTTATTTTAAATGATTTGAAAAATTAATAACTCACTCAATTTTAATTATTTTTTATTGGTTCTTATTGCAAAAAATCAAAAAAATGTTGAAATATTTTATTCCACAAAAAAATTAAATTTATATTATTTATTTAATATAATTAGTATTTTTGTGAATAAATTCCTTTTTAATTGTTTTTTAAACATTTTAAAAATGAATATTTACTTTGAAAATCAAAACCAAGTGAGTTTTAATATCCCTTGTGATTAATCCCTCATTTTTCAAACCTTAAACAAAAATCACAAGTAGTTTATTCAAACTTATTTGGTATTTTGTTTGATTTTCTTTAAATATTTACTTTTAAAGAATAACAAATTAGGGTTTCTTTGATTTTCACCCTCATCAAACAATTTCAAAATTTTTTGGGCCTCTAATAGAGTGTAAGACCCAATCCTTTGTAAATACCAAACAATTTTTGGGCCTCACTTATTGTATAAGTCCCGTTGTATTTCAAAAAGTTTGACGCGATCATCGTCCGTTGAAAAACAAACCTTGGGCCTCTCCTCGAGCTATAAGACCCATTCAAAATATTTTTGGGCCTCTAATAGAGTGTAAGACCCAATCCTTTGTAAATACAAAACCTATTTTGGGCCTCACTTATTGTATAAGTCCCGTTGTATTTCAAAAAGTTCAACGCGGTCATCGTCCGTTGAAAAAACCTTGGGCCTCTCCTCGAGCTATAAGACCCATTCAAAATATTTTTGGGCCTCTAATAGAGTGTAAGACCCAATCCTTTGTAAATATAAACCTATTTTTGGGCCTCACTTATTGTATAAGTCCCGTTGTATTTCAAAAGTTCGGCGCGATCATCGCCCGTTCAAAACAAATTTCTTGGGCCTCTCCTCGAGCTATAAGACCCATTCAAAATCTTTGGGTCTCTATTAGAGTGTAAGACCCAACCCTTTTTGAAAACCAAACATTTTGGGCCTCACTTATTGTATAAGTCCCGTTGTATTTCAAAAATCTCGGCGCAATCGCCATTTCAAACAAAAACAAACCTTGGGCTTCTCCTAGAGCTGTAAGCCCCACCACTTGCACAAAAATAAATCTTTGGGCCTCTAATAGAGTGTAAGACCCAATCCCCTTTTAACCAAAACAATTTTTGGGCCTCAGACCTTGTATAAGTCCCTATGCGTTAAAAGAAAACCTCGGCGCGATCGCCAATTCAAAAATAAATCATCTGGGCCTACCCTCGTGTTATAAGCCCCATTCCTTTTTTTTTTTTAAAGAAAATTTCTTGGGCCTCTTGAGAGAGTGTAAGACCCATACCCTTTGTACAGAAAAACCTTTCTTGGGCCTCAGTCACTTGTATAAGTCCCTGTACAAATTCAAAACCACAGTACCATCACTGATAAAACCTTGGGCCTCTCCTTGAGCTGTAAGCCCCAACATCTTTTCAAAGCACTTTCTCCTTTGATTTTGTATATAATAGTGCTATCAAAGTTATCTTTGTTGAACAACTAACAATACAGCATGGAAGCTCTACAACCGAGTAAGTGTTTATACGCTTTCATTTACCGCTTTCATATGTATATAACTGTACTGTGGGGCTGTTTCACTGTAAGTCTTCTTTCATAAACTCATATCGACTGTGTAATAATAGTATAGATATTTAGAGTTTCCCCGACAACTACGTCTAACACTAAGCCCTGTTGATCACACTTAAATAGACAAAACTAGATCCCCATAGGATTACCAGATACAGTCTTCCCTCCTCTTGGGGTTAAACAATATGGAGATGTGAAAGGCAGATTCTTTTTTGAACCCTTTCTCAGACTGTCACTCTTAGACATTGTCAAAAAAACTCTAACTCCCCAGAGATGATCTTTTCTCCGTGAATGGCATCTCTTGAGTTTCTTCCAAATTCTCGAACTTTCCTAGCTTGATCCATTCTCGGTGAATGGCATGTCTTGAACTTCTCGGGGTTTGGGGACCCACAGGCTTCCTAAAAGCATCCCCGCCTCCTCTTGGGCGTTGTGCAAGGACCCGTCGGCTTCTTAGAAGTATTTACAGCCTCCTCTTAGGCTTCGTATAAGGATTCTTCCTTCGGGAAGAGAGCCTCCTCTTGGGCTTCGTACAAATTGTCCCTCGGCTTCTTAAAAGTTTCCAGCCTCCTCTTGGGCTTCGTACAAATTGTCCCGACGACCTCCTTGAGGTATAGGAACAGAAAGTAGTCATCTTAATAGAACAGTCTTTTAACGAGTCTAAATCATACGATTGTCTCTCTAAGTATAGTACAAAAGATAAAACTCTAGACTTGGACAGTCTAAGACCCTTGAGTCTCAAAGACATTCTCAAGCCCCTTTCAAAGATAGGGAAAACACCCGCAGACTCAGACAGTCTCAATACCCTTTGGATTTCCCATTCCCTTAAAGAACAGGAAATAACCCTGATCCTCCGATCAGTGCCAAAAGCACAACCTTACCTTTAATCTTCATAAGAACTGATTTTCTCTTTTAACCAACATACTGGACCTGTCACTCAACTGAAACAGTTACCATAGCCTCCTCTTGGGCTTTGTACAATGATTCTCCCCAGCGGAGCTAACCTTTCGGCCTCCATCTCGGGCTTTGTACGAGATACAAAACACTCTCTTGTTGAGTATAAAAGACTTTCTTGTTAGGTCAAACCTTTCAGCCTCCATCTCGGGCTTTGTACGAGATACAAAACACTCTCTTGTTGAGTATAAAAGACTCTCTTGTTGAGTCCAACCTTTAGCCTCCGTCTTGGGCTTCGTACAAGACACATATACAAGATTCTCCTATTAAATCAACCCTTTTAGCCTCTATCTCGGGCTTCGTACGAGACACATAAAAACACCCTCTTGTTGGACTACTAGCCTCCTCTTAGGCTATGTATAAGAAAAACCCCGGTTGAGTCAATCAACCTTTTAGCATCAAGATTGTGCCTCGTTCACATTATACAAATATCAACAACTCCTTTTCCCCCATCTAATTGCTGTAAGCGGCAAGCCTCTGGATTATTTACATCCACGCCATTGTCCCTCTTTTAGCATGAGAAATTCCTAAGGAAAGATAGCATTGCTCTACACTGAGTTAAAGTCTTTTCCTCTAGGTTGAAAAGCCCCTATAAAGGAAATTATGGCATTGTCGGATTCACATATCCCAGTTAAAGTAATTCTCCTTTATAAAATAGTTGTGACAAACATACCCCTCTTTAGAGATGACAAATTCTCTCTAAAGTCAACACCCTTTTAGCTTCACATCTTGGGCTTTAAACAAGATATAAATAGACTCTTTAGCTTCATATCTTAGGCTTTAAACAAGATATAAACCACCTTTAGCTTCACGTCTTGGGCTTCGAACAAGACACCAAAACACCATTTCCTCCCATAGAATAGGGGGAACTACGATCGCTCTGATTTCCCTGTTTCGGTAAACGGGAATACGTAGGCATAAGATTGCAAGAAAAATCTTAGCGAGCACACTAATCCAAAACCCGAATCCCGTACCTCCATACATCAATCGAAAAGCATCAGTCTTAAACCCCCATCAATCACCCAGACACTTCTTTTTTCACAAAATAACCTAAGAGAGACCCCCAATCTTTGTAGCATCTGTAAACCAATAGTCATCTGTTCAAACTCAGTTTGCAAGCAGGGTTAATTGGAGACATCTATTTCCCTTCCTTCATCAGCTTCAATAGGATAAAAAATAAATCGAGTTGTAGTACCCCAAAAACGATAGTGCTTCGCAACCACGCAAAAATTCGCGCTACAGGAAAAATGGTGACTCTGCTGGGGACCTTCTTTCGTCGAGGTCTTGTTCTCTTCCCATCTCTTAGGTAGAAACCTGAAAAAAAAAAGTGGCGCTCACCGTGGGGCCCTTCTTTCTTTCTTTGGAATTTCACTGGGATAGGACTTTTTGTTGACTCCACTAGGATCTTAGGTCAAAAACCTTTAAAATTAGGAAGGAACTACAGGATGGCGATTCCGCCGGGGAGCCATTTTCTGTCATGAACATAGGATTCATAGCTCTTTAAAGTCTAGGACTTTAGGACGAATATATATACTGCTTTTCCTAATTGATATCTGTGTTTATTTTTGTGCTAATGGGAATGCGTGTGATGCCGCATGTGGAAAGGTTGAGTATACACCTAGGAAAAACCTCTTTTAGTGGTGCGGAAACTATTGGAAATAGTTGTCACGCGATACCACCCTCTTCTGAGGGTCCTTCGAAAAACATCACCTAGCACGGTTCCCGACCCGCTGGTGTTTTCTCGACAAGGACTGATGATTTTGAGAGACAGGTACAAAAATCACTAGTATAAACCTTTGGGATGGGTAGAGCCTTGACTCCATGACAACGACCCTTTGACCCCATGTTTTTTCTATGTTTTTGTGTGCTGCATTCATGCATTCATCTAAAAAACACTAAAGCAAAGAAAAACTTCTCTTCTAGTCTCTCTTTTTCAAATTAAGCTAAGACAATAATTGCAAATGTCAGAGAAAAAGATTGCGCTTATGGATTTCGGTAGAAGGAGAACTCATAAGTACACCTTCAGAGTTCTAAAGCTAGAGGATTTGAGAGGACTAAAAAGGATGATCACTAACCCTGAAGCTTTCAGAGCCAAATACGGAGGTCTGCTACCTCTGTTGAGAATCCATGTGATTGAAGGAATCATGGAGGCACTCATTCAGTTTTACGATCTGGTCTATCACTATTTCACATTCCCGGATTACCAGCTGGCACCAACGCAGGAGGAGTACTCTCACCTGACCAATTTACACATTACTGATCGAGCTCCATTTTCTGGACTGGAAGAAATTCCAAAGGATCTGACCATTGCAAGAGCAATTTATTTGGATGAGTCAGAAGTCAAGACTCACTTGACCACCAAGGAAGGAATCCCGGGTTTACTAACCCAGTTCCTGACAAAGAAGGCTCTGTACTTTGCTAGCATAGGGAACATGACTGTTTTTGAAAGCATCTTTGTCTTACTCACCTACGGGTTATTTCTGTTTCCCAACATTAATAACTTCGTCGATATCAATGCCATTAAGGTTTTTCTCATTGGAAGCCCTGTGCCAACTTTGCTCGCGGACGTGTATCATTCTGTACACTTAGGGAATTTGTACACCGGAGGAATGATCACGTGATGTGTGCCCCTGCTGTATAAATGGTTTATCTCCCATTTGCCCAAGTCTGCTGCCTTTTGGGATCATAGGAATGCTTTACGTTGGTCGCAGAAAATCATGTCCCTCACCAACTCTGATGTAGATTGGTGCAATAGGATTTATGATGGGATCAGGATCATTGACCGTTGCGAAAATTTCCCCAACGTACCCCTTATAGGAACTAAGGGAGGAATCAATTACCATCCAGTTTTGCTTCGTCGTCAATTTGGATACCCAATTAGGCATATCCCGCGTAATGCTCATCTGGAAGGTCTTTTCTTCAAAGAAGGAGAAAGTGACAGGGCACTAAAGACGGAAATAGTGCACGCTTGGAAACATGTTCATAAGAAAGGACGGGAGTCTCTAGGAAAACCGGACTGTGTTTCGGTGGAGCCTTATCTCCACTGGGTACAAACTAGAGCTCTCAAGCTAAAGATGCCTTATCCTCGTAACAGAGTTCTTCCGCCAAGGGAATCTGTCATGTACTTCATGACTGAAACGGAAAAACTTTAGGTTACTCTCAACAAAGTTCAACAGGAGAGGAGGTCTTGGAAGAACAAGTACCGCATTCTCAATGTGGAGTGTATTAAAATACAGCAACTACTGAAAGATAAGGATGCTCTAATTGAGATTTTGGAGCAACATGTTGTGGATAATCAGGATGACCAAAGGAATTTGCTCATTCCTTTCACTTGGCAAAAGAATGACAATCCGACAACGGCTCAAGAGCCCCGGTCAAAGAAAAGGAAAGTACCAGAATCAGCACCCGGGTTCTCCTCAGAGAGGACTCGGGACCCCTTAGCTTAGGTTTCTGTTTCTGCACCTTGTAATCTACTGTATTTCTATTTCCGCAATCCTTTGAATTCAATAAAATGGGGTTTTCCCACTGTTTGATATTTGCAATCTAATTGTCGAAGTTTATTTTGATTAAACAAAAAAAAACAATTAATATAATAATTGCATTCATCATTCTCACGTAACGCATTCTTCTTACCTACGAATCTCACATTTGTTCTAGTGTCAAATTGTCTCATTCATACAATACTCGGGCCAATCGTCAGAAAAAGATGGATGATCTCGAGGAAGAGAACAGAGGGTTGAGAGAAGAGATCGACACTCTGAGAGAGGATATGAGAAAGCTTCGTAACTACGTGCAAGCCATGGCAGAAGCTCAACTACAAAGGACTGTGATCTCGGAGATCACCTCAACGCCCATAGTGGAGAAGTCCGATCCTAGGTACAAAATGCCAAAAGATCGTCCCTGGGGCATGCCACTTAACTATATCCCAGAAGGATATATCCCGTTGATCAATGAGGATCAGAGGACTGCAGCAGGAACCGCTGGGCCTGAAGGTTACAAACTTCGGGAAAGCTAAGATGCCAGGGGCATGACAGCAACTCCTGAAGGTTACAAACTTCGGGAGACACCGAGAGTCTCGGCCATAATGACTATTCCACCGCCCGTGGTACACACTGTCCCGAAAGGACAGATTCCCCAGATACCTTCTGGTGGAAACGACAACATGTTCGAAAGAATGAATGAATTCCAGGAACAGTTCCTGGGAATGCAGAAAGAACTGCAGGCCCTTCGCAGTCAGGATCTATTTGGAAAGGACGCCGCAGACCTTTGCTTGGTCCCCAATGTGAAAGTTCCGCACAAGTTCCAAGTGCCCGACTTTGAAAAGTACAAGGGTAACTCTTGCCCTCAGAGCCATTTAGTGATGTACGCTCGGCGAATGTCAGCTTAGACAGAAAATCAGGACCTACTGATTCACTACTTTCAGGATAGTTTAACCAGTGCCGCCTTAAAATGGTACATGGGTTTAAACCGTGCTACGATCAGCACTTTCAGAGATCTTGGCATTGCCTTCGTCCAACAATATAAATACAATCTGGACATGGCACCAGCTCCGATCAATGTCACAAAAGGACAAAGAAACCTTTAAGGAATACGCTCAGAGATGGCGTGAAATTGCCGCTCAAATTTGTCCACCTCTTGAGGAAAAAGAGATGACAAAGATTTTCTTAAAGACCTTGAGCTCATTTTACTACGACAGGATGGTTTCCAGTGTGCCCAGTGACTTCACCGAGATGGTGGGCATGGGAGTTCGTCTTGAGGAAGCGGTCCGGGAAGGGCGTTTAGCTAAAGACGTTGGATCATCAAGTAGTACAAAATGATACGGTAGTGCTCTCCCTAAGAAAAAAGAGCAGGATATTGGGAATATCTCTCTCGGAAAGAAAAGGCAACGTTATCAACCAGTAGCAGCTATAACTCCTGTTATCAACCCTGCGCCTATTTCTACGTATCAACCTCAGGTTGCGCAGAGCCAACCTAATCAACAAAGGACACAATAGCCTCTTCAGCAGGCTCGTCCTCCATACAACAACAACAACCGTACAACGCGGCCACCAGGATTTGATCGCATACCCGTATCGTACGCAGAACTATTTCTGTTATTACTAGCTAAGGGGCATGTCCAGACTAAGTCCCCTCTTACAGTCCAGAAAATCCGCCCTTTTGGTTTAAGGTGGATCATATTTGCCCTTACCATCAAGGAGGGCCGAGGCATAACATAGAGAATTGTCTCAATTTCAAATCTGACGTGCAAAAGCTTGTTAGGAGTGGGGTCTTATCTTTCAAGGATATGAATCCTAATGTTCTCACGAACCTGCTGCCTCAACACGATAAGGCTACGGTCAATTTGATAGAGGGAGAGACTAACAACGTCTATCAAATTCATGATGTACTCTTGTTAAGAGCCAATTTGGTCAAGATGCATTGCAGACAGAGTGGATATGGCCATGTGCCACCTCATAACTATCACCAGTGTGATATCTGCTCTAAAAGTAATCGAGGATGTTCTGTGGTGCAATCAGCTCTACAGGAACAGATGGATCTCGGAAGGATCCAAGAGCACCGAGTTCATGGAGTTAACATGGTTTACACGAATTCTGACGTCATTCAGAACCACGACATCCGTGCAATGAATGTCAACTTAGTAGCGATGCACTCCAGGCAAAGCCAGTATTATAATCTACCGCGGCACGATTACAGTTCCTGTCTGACTTGCTCGGTAAACAAACAGGGATGCTCTTTTGTACAAGAGGCCCTCCAGCATCAGATGGATCTTGGGTGGATCCGGGACTACCATGATAGGAATCCTTATCAGATCAACATGATTCAAATCTTCGATATTCGCTTGATGAATACCAGCTTGGTGGAGCTACATGTTAAACAGGTCCGGCTCGGGTTCCTGGTATCACATGATTATCAGAGCTGTAGGGCAGGTTGCGAAAATGATCAGGGTTGTGCCCTTGTCTAGGAAACACTTCAGCACTTGTTGAATCACTGGTGGCTTCCAATCTATATGGACGAAGACACCCAGCAAATTAGTATTACTAATGGGAACCCTACTCGGCATCAAAGTCGGGATGTCCGATCTGTGGAAACTGACCTAGTGAGGTTACATTGTATTTAAAGCGGGCGTGGCCAGGTGCCACCACACAACTATGAACGTTGTAGAGTCTGTTCGGAAAGTAACCAAGGATGTTACCTTGTGCGAGCAGCTCTTCAGGGTCAAGTGGGTCATAGAGAGATTTGCCCATATCCGGGTTCTGGACCAATCAACTGGGCGCCGGACTACCTCGCTGATCAAATTGAGGATGTTGTCATAATCTCTGATCATCAGAAGGCTAGGGATGTTTGTACCATCATTCCTCTACTTGACGAATCGAGAGTTATCAACCAGGAACGGATCGAAATTGCTTACGATGGTCAGAAAAATCAGAAAGCTCCCGTAGTCATCTATCTACCGGGACCGCTACCGTATGAATCGACTAAGGTTATCCCTTACAAATACGGTCCAACAACAGTCGAGCATGGAAAGGAAATTCCATTACCCTCCGTCTTGAATATTGCAGACATCAGTCGAGTAACACAAAGTGGTCGAATCTTCAACCGAGGAGTTGGAGAACTTAACAAAGAAAAGGAACCTCAGACAGAAGTTCCCAATCCACCAGTCAGTCAATCCAGTAATCCCGACCTTTCAAAAAACGACGATGAGATGCTGAAGCTCATCCAAAGGAGTGAATACAACATTGTTGATCAACTGTTACAAACTCCTTCAAAGATTTCGGTAGTATCACTTTTTCTTAGTTCAGAAGCGCACATGGAGGCTCTACAGAAAGTCTTAGAGCAGGCCTTTATGGAACAGGATGTAACAATCAGACAGGTCGATAGCATTGTCTCTAACATCACTTCCTGAAATAACTTGGGGTTTAGTGATGAGGAATTACCTGAAGAGGGTCGCCGTCATAACATGGTGCTCAATATCACGGTCAGCTGCCAGGGCGATGCTTTAGCCAGCGTACTGGTAGACACAGGGCCAGCCCTGAATGTTATGCTGAAGTCCACTTTGATGCAATTATCCTTCAAAGGACCCCCGATGAGAACCAGTGAAGTCGTCGTCAAAGCATTTGAAGGATCCAGAAAAACGGTTATCGGCGAAGTCGACCTTCCCATAACTATTGGTCCTTACACTTTCCAAGTTGCTTTCCAGGTCATGGACATCTGGGCAACGTACAGTTGCTTATTAGGAAGACCTTGGATACATCAGGCTGGGGCGGTCACATCGACTATCCACCAAAAGTTAAAATTCGTCCAGAACAACCAGCTCGTCACGGCCTGTGAAGAACAAGCCTTGCTCGTAAGCAACTTATCACCATCTACTGGTGAAGAACCCGAGGAGGTTATTGGAACTCAGTTCCAAGCACTATCGGTGAGCAAGGACAATCAATCCAAAGAGGGAACTTCTATTTCCTCATACAAAGATGCTATCAAAGCGGTCGAGAGTGCCAATACAACAGGATAGGGACAGCTTGTCATTCCTACTGACAATAAAATAAAGAAGGGTCCTTGTTTTTCTTCAACTTGTACCCGGACAGCTGCTATCAATGAAATTTTTCATCCCATTCAAGATTTCTTCCACAGTGGAGGTTTCCTTCACCCAGTGACTCAAGAAGTACTCACTATCAATGATGAGGATCCCTCTGACACAGATGAGAAATGAAGGTCCTATCTCAACAAGGACGGTTATACATCACAGGAAGAGGTTCCTACGCCATTTTGTTATCCCGCACAAAGTCCGAGATTTATACTGAGGTCAGACGTCGAAATGATATACGGAGATTGTGATCCAGAAGGATGTCGTGCTCCGCCAAACTCATTAGAGGAGGACACTCTGATGAAAGACAACTTCGACCACAACTACTATGGCCCGATGAATGGCCTGCCAATGTGGCAGCCTTACCCAGGAAACTCGGGGCAAGAAAATCAGACGAACAATGAAAGGCAGCTGAGCATCATTAAACAGAATACCTGCGTCCCCACCATGTTATGGGACCAACATTCAGGTCATTTACCCAGCATGACGATGAATTCGCAACGTTTGCAGGACTAGAATTCATCAACTATGCTTTTCCCGAGGTCAACGTCATCGAGAGAGATGACCCCTCCAGTTCCAAAGAAGTGTGGGACACCCTGGGACAACCAAGTAGAAAATACGACTATATAGTCAAGTACACTGCTCCTGAAAGCTCTCGTATCAGGTTCGAATACATCCAGCCAACTGGATGGGGAGATTTACCTGAGAGCACAAATACTTTGCAAAATTCAACTGAGGAATCCTCCTACGACAACTCTGCCTGGGAGACAGATTCCAACTATCCTGCTCCGCCAGAAATCAGCGTTATTTCTGAAGACAAAAGAAAGAAGGTACCAGACTTTGTGATTCACCGAGGAGTTCGCCGCCAATGGGTTGCGGTCGATGTTCCAAAGATCGTTCATCAGTCAAAGTAATTGCCATCTTTAACCTTTCACCCTGCCCAGGTGAAACGAATTTTTTAATAGGGCTCGCTTTCTATAAATTTTCCCTCTTCGCTTCGCCCAAAGCGACAGAGTTTTGTTTTATAGGGCTGTAGTTTCAAGAATAGACTTGTTCATTAATAAAATAACGTCGTTCTGTAATTTTCGCATCAATTATTGTTTTCTCTTTTTTGCTTTTCTTAGAAAATGGTAATCCTAAAAAACAAATCAATAATAAAAACAAGCAGTTATAAAAAAAATACATTGCACACACACTTGCATTCTCTCTATCTCTTCTAAATACGAATCATCATGTCATGCAGATTGCTTGTTTTAAACCCCGTTGAAACATACGATCTAATGCCTTCTCCCAACTTTGAGTTCCCGGTATTTGGGGCCGAAGAGGAAGATGACAACGAAATTCCAGAAGAGATCTCCCGACTACTCAGACAAGAGGAAAGGTCCATTGAACCTTACAAAGAGTCGTTGGAAACGATAAACTTGGGTTCAAAAAAAGAGAGAAAAGAAATCAGGATTTGGGCACTGTTCAGTCCAGCTGCCAAAGAGAGTTTGACAAAGCTTCTCAAAGAATTTCCCGATGTATTTGCTTGGTCCTATCAGGATATGCCAGGGTTGGATACCAGCATCGTGGAACATCATCTACCGTTAAGATCAGAATGTCCACCAGTAAAGCAAAGGTTGAGACGGACTCACCCGGGCATGGCCATCAAAATCAAAGAGGAAGTACAAAAACAGATTGACGCGGGTTTCCTCGCTACATCAGAATATCCTCAATGGTTAGCCAACATCGTACTTGTTCCGAAAAAGGAAGAAAAGGTCAGAATGTGTGTGGATTACAAAGATCTAAACAAGGCTAGTCCAAAGGACGACTTTCTTTTACCACACATCGACATGCTGGTAGACAGTACAGCAAAGTTCAGAGTTTTCTCCTTCATTGATGGATTCTCGGGCTATAATCAGATTAAAATGGCGCCGAAAGACATGGAGAAAACTTCGTCCATTACCCCATAGGGTACCTTTTGTTACAAGGTAATGTCGTTCGGTTTGAAGAACGTCGGGGCAACCTATCAAAGGGCCATGACTACTCTGTTTCATAACATGATACACAAAGAGATCGAGGTATATGTCGATGATATGATTGCAAAATCTAAGATAGAAGAGGAGCATGTGACCCACCTGTCAAAACTATTCAAGCGTTTGAGAAAGTACAAACTCCGCTTAAGTCCCAACAAGTGCACCTTCGGTGTTCGTTCAGGGAAACTCTTAGGGTTCATCGTCAGCCAGAAAGGAATTGAGGTTGATCCTGACAAGGTCAAGGCCATTCAAGAAATGCCTTCTTCGAAAATTGAAAAACAAGTCAAGGGATTCCTGGGACATTTGAACTACATCTCCAGATTCATATTCCTCGTGACCGCAACATGTGCGCCGATTTTCAAATTACTGAAAAAGAACCAGGATTGCGTTTGGACAGAAGATTGCCAAACCGCCTTTGACAGTATTAAGGAATACCTGTTGAATCCACCGATTCTATTACCTCCAGTGGAAGGAAGACCGTTGATCATCTATTTAGCAGTCTTGGAAGACTCCATGGGCTGTGTACTTGGCCAACAAGACGAAACCAAATGGAAAGAGTCTGCCATCTACTATCTGAGCAAGAAGTTCACTGACTACGAGACTCGGTACACTATGCTTGAGAAAACTTGCTGTGCACTGGCTTGGGCAGCCAAACGTCTTCGCCAGTATATGATTCGTCACACTACTTGGTTGGTCTCCGAAATGGATCCTATCAAGTATGTTTTTGAAAAACCTGCTCTCACGGGAAGGATCGCCCGTTGGCAGATGTTGTTATCAGAATATGACATAGAGTACCATGCCCAAAAAGTCGTTAAAGGGAGTATTTTAGCCAATCATTTAGCTCATCAACTGATTGACAATCAGGAATCAATCGGGTTTGACTTCCCAGACGAAGATGTCATGTATTTGAAAATGAAAGATTGCGATGAACCGCTACCCAGTGAAGGGTCAGAACCAGGTTCCCAATGGGGACTAATCTTTGACGGAGCTATCAATAATTACGGAAACGGAATTGGGGCAATCATGGTTACCCCTCAGGGTACCCACATTCCTTTCACCGCCAGACTGACATTCAAGTGCACAAACAACGAGGCCGAATACGAAGCTTGTATTATGGGTCTCGAGGAAGCGATTGAGTTAAGGATTAAGAACTTGGATGTATACGGCGATTCCGCCCTGGTTATCAATCAGATCAAAGGAGATTAGAACACATACCAACCAAAATTGCTTCCTTACAAAGACTATGCGAGAAGGTTGTTACCTTTCTTCAACAGAGTTGAGTTTCATCACATCCCTCGTGAGGAGAATCATCTGGCTGATGCATTAGCCACTCTCTCTTCCATGATTAGTGTAGGTCAATGGAATGACATACCTAAGATCGACATAATGCGCCTTGAACGGACCGCTTACATCTTTGCGATTGAAGCAGTCATAGACGACAAACCTTGGTATCACGATATTAAATGCTTCCTTCAGAAACAAGAGTACCCACCTGGGGCATCCAGAAAGGATAGAAAAACCCTCAGAAGGCTGGTTGGCAGCTTCTTCCTGAGTGGTGATACACTCTATAAGAGAAACTTTGACATGGTCTTGCTCCGATGCGTCGACAGACCAGAAGCAAACATGCTGATAAAAGAAATTCACGAAGGATCCTTTGGCACTCATGCCAACGGATATACAATGGCGAGAAAAATTCTAAGAGCAGGGTACTACTGGTTAACCATGGAATCCGATCGCTACAAGTACATGAGGAGGTGTCACAAGTGTCAAATATACTCAGACAAAATCCATGTACCGCCAACACATCTCAAAGTTCTTTCTTCCCCTTGGCCTTTTTCCATATGGGGAATCGACATGATTGGCGTGATTGAGCCCAAGGCTTCAAACGGACATCGGTTCATTCTGGTTGCCATTGACTACTTCACCAAGTGGGTCGAAGCAGTGTCGTACGCTAATGTAACCCGACAAGTGGTAGTCCGATTTATCAAGAACAATATCATCTGTTGTTATGGTGTTCCAAGCCAAATCATTACGGATAATGGATCCAACTTGAACAACAAGATGATGAAAGAGTTGCGCACAGAGTTCAAGATCGAACACCATAACTCATCTCCCTACCGACCCAAGATGAACGGAGCAGTAGAAGCGGCTAACAAGAACATCAAGAAGATTGTTCAGAAGATGGTGGTAACCTACAAAGACTGGCACGAGATGCTACCCTTTGCTCTTCACGGTTATCGCACATCTGTCCGCACTTCAACAGGGGCAACCCCTTTCTCTCTAGTATATGGCATGGAAGCAGTGTTTCCCATCGAAGTAGAGATCTCATCAATCCTGGTATTGATGGAAGCTAAGCTTACTAAAGCTGAATGGTGTCAAATTCGACACGACGAACTGAATCTGATTGAAGAGAAGCGAATCACGGCACTATGACACGGTCAGTTGTATCAGCAAAGAATGAAGAAGGCATTCGAAAAAAGGGTCCGACCTCGCGTCTTCAGGAAAGGAGACCTCGTGCTCAAAAAGATACAATCATTTCTCACTGATTCCTGGGGAAATGGGCTCCGAATTATGACGGCCCTTAAGTGGTTAAGAAAGCTTTCTCAGGTGGTGCCTTGAGACTTGCAACCATGGACGGAGAGGAGTTTGCCTACCCCACAAATGTTGATGTAGTCAAGAAATACTTCGCCTAAAAAAAACGTCTCGGTGGATTGAAAACCCGAAAGGGCGGTCCAGGTAAAAATTAGAGACATGATCAAAAATCATCCCGGTGGATTGGAAATCTCAAAGTACAATCCTGGCAAAAATTAGGGATAATGGCAAGTAACTATTTTGGACAAAGGGGCAAGTCCCTCAGCAGCAGTTACATCATCCGTCAGGAAAGCTCCAGTCACGGTCATCTTCGACAGAAGCTCAAGATGCCCCGAATTCAAAGTTGGTAGAAGGATAGTGGTCGTTATGTTTCAACGTAGCCTTTATCCCTGTAAATTACCATTTTCTAACTTTGTAAATACTCTATGGAATCACGCGCTTGGCTGATTTCCATCCTATCAATAAAATTTGAGCCCTTGTGCATTTGTTTTTAATTCTTATTTGTTTTAGTTTTACAGAATGACATTTTTAATATGATCGACGATTCTTGAAGTAAAACAAAAATGAATTTACTTGATAAAATTTTTCTGCTTTTAAAAATAAAGATGGCAATTTCTTTTGACTGTTGAACATCTAAAGAACATCGATCGCTTCTCCAGAAGTAATCGAACTTTAAAGTGCAGAATCAAAGTACTCCTTCTAAACCAGTACGCCTGAATGAAGGATCGGCTATGTCAGATGTGAATACTCCATCTGACATCCCCGACAGAGTTCTTACCTCCTAAGCCCGACCAACAGTTTTCCCCGCAGGGACTATCTCTCCTAAGCAAGGCAGAATTGCTATCTTGAACCCGCGGTACTTCTTCGTTCCCAGCTGAGACCGAGCATCCAGTCGCGTTCATCTGTTAGTTTGTATGTCGCATTAGTTTTGTCAGCATATACATACATACATCATGCATTATTGATTTGCATTCGCATTCATATTGCACCACTATCACTCCAGTCGGTCTTGTCCCCTAGTGATAACAGTCCTCTCAATCGAGTTGTCAAGTTCTTTCCTCGTCAAGAAATGTCGCGTCGGAACTATCTCTCTCCTCTAGTTTATTTTTGGATCAGAGTTGGCCCTTGACCACTTTGATAACTTGAACCTCTGAAAAACCAGAGAACCTTCAACCAATGTCACTCTTCGCCATTGAAGATGATATTTTCGCTTTCCCGGATTAATGAAAAATCCCCAGAGGAAGCCTCATAAGCAGAGCTTTGGTACTACAGCAGTTTTTCTTCGGAAAAAATCCGCTGATGAAAAGGTCATCGGCACCTCAAAATCGGATCACATCATATGGCATTTCTCCGAGAAGATCTCGAGAAAAGTATGATGTAAATACCCAAGCAGAAGCAGTCTCTCAAGAGACTCGTTTTCCCCAGTAGAAAAAAATGGCATCTCCACCAGAGAAGTTTATACACCTATACAATTCAGACAGATGGGTTCCCCAGCAAGTTTGACATCAAAAATTTTCCCATCAAATGGCATCTCCCCAGGAAAATTCGGCGAGAAGTTTGAGGAAAATCGCTACGAATAGCGTCCCTTGTCGATAAAGTTTATTGACAAAAGAAACTGAGACCAGTTCCTTAGTAAGAAACCAGGATCAAGGGGAAGTTTATTTCAGAAACTGAGACCAGTTCCTTGGTAGGAACCCAGGATCGAGGGGAAGTTTATTTCAGAAACTGAGACCAGTTCCTTGGTAGGAAACCAAGATCAATGGGAAGTTTATTTCAGCAACTTAGACCAGTTCCTTGGCAGGAAACCAGGATCGAGGGGAAGTTTACCTTTTCTAAGCATCATTGCTTAGCAAAAGAAGAAGGATGCGTGAACTACCATTCTTAACCACCATCAAAATTTCAGGTATTCCGATATTTAATCCCCTTGCACCCCGAATGCCCGAATACTTTCGTCATTCACACCTTCGGGTCCAAGAAGATTAAATAGGGGCATCTGTCATACCCCAAATTTTGACCACTAAGATTTCCCATCATTGTGCAAATCATCATCACAATATGGATGAACCATTAGTCTCCCCAAAGATGGGTGAGCATCCCCTACAATCAGACTTAGGGTTTCAAGCCCCCTCAGAGCTCTTAGACAAAGGATCAATCAAGAAATGACATAACCTTCAACTTGTCTAGCCTCTCAAACATCTATAAAGGATCAAGAGGACTCCCACTTCAAGGATTAAGCACAAGGCTGCTCCCTTCTAGGTGGATTAAGCCTTAAGATCGCCAGTGTCACTAAATTAGGGTTTTGGTCGACCAGGGCCTCCAGATGGAAATTTTCCTCTGGGCATGAGCCGATGCTTCAAGGCATAACCTATGATGCTCCAAGGGACATCATAGACCCACTCATCAAGTCAATTTAGTCTCAGGAGATGCATACAGTAAAAATTAGGAATTAGGGTTTCTTGACCTAATTCACCCCTAAGTTGACTTTTGGGACAAATCATGAGCCAAGACCTCAAGAGGGGATTTGAGGGTCTCAAAAACATCATATTGATCCATTTTCAACAAGGGATTGATCCAAGAAGCTTGAGCAATAAGTCTCAATTTCATCAGTACCACAGTTAGGGTTTTGAGGAAAAAGTCAACTGTAGCTTTGACTTTTGATCAGGACATGCTCCCAAGCCCTAGGACATTGATCAATATACCCTATAACACCCACGAAACATGTACATCAAGTTTGATTTAGGTCAAGGACATGATTTCCTAAAGGATTACACAGTTTGGAATTCATCTGATAAAAAGTCAACTGTGCACAAAAGTCAACTTTGACTTTTTGAGATTTTTCATAAAAATGGTTTTTTAACCCTAAAATGATGTTAATGTATGATTGGAATCATCATTCATCAAGAAAAATCAAGAAAAGTGGGATAACTTGTAAAAGGGGTAACCATAAAAACTTAGAAAATTTTCTAAGTTATGAAATAAAGTGGCAAGGGTACCAACTTTGGAGGATCATAACTCCTAAACCACAAGGCCATTTTTTCCCATCCAAAGCTAGATTTGTAGATCTCATTACCCTCTACAAAAGCTTAAAACTGACCTCCCTCCAAATTCCTCATGGATTTTGAATTATGGAATGATCAAAATCACTAAAAAACATAAAAATACAACTTTTCCAACACTTAGAAAAATTCTAGGCAAGGCAGATTTTGTTGAAACACCTAAACTAGTGAGATCTTTTCACATAGTTGCAAGCTGAATCAAGTCCAAAGGCAAACATCAATGTTGTTGCATATGTTTCTAAGAATCCAAAAAGCTTACCAGCATGAATTGATTCAACTTGAGCCAAGAGAAATCCATGCCCAAAGTCATGCTGCTGCAAGCTGTTTTGGAAAAATCAGTTTGCATGTTTGCTTGCCACACACGATTTCTGAACCAAAATTGAGGATCGTTGTGCCACATGTACTCAAACCAATCACAATGCAACTGATCCAACTAATAAAGCTGAGTCAAAAAGCCAAGGGATCTTCCAACTTGAGATTAATGCATTATGGCACATTATGCCTTGAATTCAAAGGCATTTATGTGAAATAGGGCACTTTCAACAAAGCCACTCTACTCAGTCAAGTTCTCTGATTAAACAACAATAAAAACATCTGAAGAATGTGAATTTGGTCAAGGCATAGCCCTGCTCTTGGGAGGGGCTAGGTTGCCTTGCATGAGAAGAAATGCCACCAAGCCAAAGCCTTTGAATGTGATCTGATCCAGCAACCATTCACTATTCCTCCAAGACAAGAATTGATCACCTATAAATAGAGGTTCCAATGGATCATTCAACTCACACCAAAGCCAGTTATAGCATTGCTTTCTCTCACTCTCTCTTAAGTGCCAAATTTCTTTGTTTTTGAGCAACCATTATTGGGTTTTGAGTTGCAGCCACAATCAATCCATTCCAATTGCTCAAACACATCACATATGATGTATTTGAGGTGTCCAAACAATTAAACACCAATTGTAACACCCCTAGCTCAAAATCATCTTTCAACCAAGCCATTATGCTTCAATTATGCAGTTGAAGTGCTCCAGCTTGATCCAAATACTTTCAAAGTGTTCCAAAGCTTGTAACACACTCCACAACATCCATTGAAGTTGTAGGGATCATCAAATCACATCTGGAACACCATCTGTGCAAAGTTCCATTTCAGCTTGCATCAAGGTAAGCCTCAAACTCCAACTTCATGATCCATGCATATTTCCTCGCATGATATTTTTGCCAATTGATTGCCATCATATGCTGAGTATTTCCCCTCAAAAAATTTGATCATAGCACTCATAATCATGTCTGCTCGATTGCTTTTGCAAAATTAGGGTTCATACGGCCACAATGATATAATTTGCTATACACTGAAAATAAATAAAATTGAGTATTGCCATTTTCTTCCTTCTGAAAAAATGCATGAGTTTGGTGTTTGAATCATGTCAAATGGTTGATAAACGAAGGATATGGAGGGCTTCATGCATCTGAGCTTGAGGTTGAAGATGGTCATGGCGCCATGCTTGAAAAACCAACCAAGTTTGCCTTATATTTTTCCCTTGCCATATGTTTAATGAATTGGTATTGCGCCCCAGTGGTTGATCAGCTGGTTTGTGTGTGTTAGCAAGCGAGAGGTCTGGGGTTCGAATCCCCCTCGCCCTAGATCTCTTTTTTATCACGTTTTCCTATTTTCTTATTTTTCATATTTATTTTAAATGATTTGAAAAATTAATAACTCACTCAATTTTAATTATTTTTTATTGGTTCTTTTTGAAAAAAATCACAAAAATATTGAAATATTTTATTCCACAAAAAAATTAAATTTATATTATTTATTTAATATAATTAGTATTTTTGTGAATAAATTCCTTTTTAATTGTTTTTTAAATATTTGAAAAATGAATATTTACTTTGAAAATCAAAACCAAGTGAGTTTTAATATCCCTTGTGATTAATCCCTCATTTTTCAAACCTTAAATAAAAATCACACGTGGTTTATTCAAACTTATTTGGTATTTTGTTTGATTTTCTTTAAATATTTACTTTTAAAGAATAACAAATTAGGGTTTCTTTGATTTTCACCCTCATCAAACAATTTCAAAATTTTTTGGGCCTCTAATAGAGTGTAAGACCCAATCCTTTGTAAATACCAAACAATTTTTGGGCCTCTAATAGAGTGTAAGACCCAATCCTTTGTAAATACCAAACAATTTTTGGGCCTCACTTATTGTATAAGTCCCGTTGTATTTCAAAAAGTTCGACGCGATCATCGTCCGTTGAAAAACAAACCTTGGGCCTCTCCTCGAGCTATAAGACCCATTCAAAATATTTTTGGGCCTCTAATTGAGTGTAAGACCCAATCCTTTGTAAATACAAAACCTATTTTAGGCCTCACTTATTGTATAAGTCCCGTTGTATTTCAAAAAGTTCAACGCGATCATCGTCCGTTGAAAAAACCTTGGGCCTCTCCTCGAGCTATAAGACCCATTCAAAATATTTTTGGGCCTCTAATAGAGTGTAAGACCCAATCCTTTGTAAATACAAACCTATTTTTGGGCCTCACTTATTGTATAAGTCCCGTTGTATTTCAAAAGTCCGGCGCGATCATCGCCTGTTTAAAACAAATTTCTTGGGCCTCTCCTCGAGCTATAAGACCCATTCAAAATCTTTGGGCCTCTATTAGAGTGTAAGACCCAACCCTTTTTGAAAACCAAACATTTTGGGCCTCACTTATTGTATAAGTCCCATTGTATTTCAAAAATCTCGGCGCAATCGCCATTTCAAACAAAAACAAACCTTGGGCCTCTCCTAGAGCTGTAAGCCCCACCACTTGTACAAAAATAAATCTTTGGGCCTCTAATAGAGTGTAAGACCCAATCCCCTTTTAACCAAAACAATTTTTGGGCCTCAGACCTTGTATAAGTCCCTCTGCGTTAAAAGAAAACTTCTGCGCGGTCGCCAATTCAAAAATAAATCATCTGGGCCTACCCTCGTGTTATAAGCCCCATTCCTTTTTTAAAAAGAAAAAAGTAAATTTCTTAGGCCTCTTGAGAGAGTGTAAGACCCATACCCTTTGTACAGAAAAACTTTTCTTGGGCCTCAGTCACTTGTATAAGTCCCTGTACAAATTCAAAACCACAGTACAATCACTGATAAAACCTTGGGCCTCTCCTTGAGCTGTAAGCCTCAACATCTTTTCAAAGCACTTTCTCCTTTGATTTTATATATAATATTGTTATCAAAGTTCTCTTTGTTGAACAACTAACAATACAGCATGGAAGCTCTACAACCGAGTAAGTGTTTATACGCTTTCATTTACCGCTTTCATATATATATAACTGTACTGTGGGGCTGTTTCACTGTAAGTCTTCTTTCATAAACTCATATCGACTGTGTAATAATAATATAGATATTTAGAGTTTCCCCGGTAACTACGTCTAGCACTAAGCCCTGTTGATCACTCTTAAATAGACAAAACTAGATCCCCATAGGATTACCAGATACAGTTTTCCCTCCTCTTGGGGTTAAACAATATGGAGATGTGAAAGGAAGATTCTTTTTTGAACCCTTTCTTAGACTGTCACTCGTAGACATTGTCAAAGAAACTCTAACTCCCCAGAGATGATCTTTTCTCCGTGAATGGCATCTCTTGAGTTTCTTCCAAATTCTCGAACTTTCCTGGCTTGATCCATTCTTGGTGAATGGCATGTCTTGAACTTCTCGGGGTTTGGGGACCCACAGGCTTCCTAAAAGCATCCCCGCCTCCTCTTGGGCGTTGTACAAGGACCCGTCGGCTTCTTAGAAGTATTTACAGCCTCCTCTTAGGCTTCGTATAAGGATTATTCCTTCGGGAAGAGAGCCTTCTCTTGGGCTTCGTACAAATTGTCCCTCGGCTTCTTAAAAGTTTCCATCCTCCTCTTGGGCTTCGTACAAATTGTCCCGACGACCTCCTAGAGGTATAGGAATAGAAAGTAGTCATCTTAATAGAACAGTCTTTCAACGAGTCTAAATCCTACGACTGTCTCTCTAAGCATAGTACAAAAGATAAAACTCTAGACTTGGACAGTCTAAGACCCTTGAGTCTCAAAGACATTCTCAAGCCCCTTTCAAAGTAGGGAAAACACCCGCAGACTCGGACAGTCTCAATACCCTTTGGATTTCCCATTCCCTTAAAGAACAGGAAATAACCCTGATCCTCCGATCAGTGCCAAAAGCACAACCTTACCTTTAATCTTCATAATAACTGATTTTCTCTTTTAACCAACATACTGGACCTGTCACTCAACTAAAACAGTTACCATAGCCTCCTCTTGGGCTTTGTACAATGATTCTCCCCAACGGAGCTAACCTTTCGGCCTCCATCTCGGGCTTTGTATGAGATACAAAACACTCTCTTATTGAGTATAAAAGACTCTCTTGTTGGGTCAAACCTTTCAGCCTCCATCTCGGGCTTTGTACGAGATACAAAACACTCTCTTGTTGAGTATAAAAGACTCTCTTGTTGAGTCCAACCTTTAGCCTCCGTCTTGGGCTTCGTATAAGACACATATAAAAGATTCTCCTGTTGAGTCAACCCTTTTAGCCTTTATCTCGGGCTTCGTACGAGACACATGAAAACACCCTCTTGTTGAACTACTAGCCTCCTCTTAGGCTTTGTATAAGAAAAACCCCGGCTAAGTCAATCAACCTTTTAGCATCAAAATTGTGCCTCGTTCACAGTATACAAACATCAACAACTCCTTTTCCCCCATCTAATTGTTGTAAGCGGCAAGCCTCTTGATTATTTACATCCACGCCACTGTCCCTCTTTTAGCATGAGAAATTCCTAAGGAAAGATAGCATTGCTCTACACTGAGTTAAAGTCTTCTCCTCTAGGTTGAAAAGCCCCTATAAAGGAAATTATGGCATTGTCAGATTCACATATCCCGGTTAAAGTAATTCTCCTTTATAAAACAGTTGTGACAAACATACCCCTCTTTAGAGATGACAAATTTTCTCTAAAGTCAACACCCTTTTAGCTTCACATCTTGGGCTTTGAACAAGATACAAATAGACTCTTTAGCTTCATATCTTGGGCTTTAAACAAGATACAAACCACCTTTAGCTTCACGTCTTGGGCTTCGAACAAGACACCAAAACACTGTTTCCTCCCATAGAATAGGGGGAACTACGATCGCTCTGATTTCCCTGTTTCGGTAAACGGGAATACGTAGGCATAAGATTGCAAGAAAAATCTTAGCGAGCACACTAATCCAAAACCCGAATCCCGTACCTCCATACATCAATCAAAAAACATCAGTCTTAAACCCCCACCAATCACCCAGGCACTTCTTTTTTCACAAAATAACCTAAGAGAGACCCCCAATCTTTGTAGCATCTGTAAACCAACAGTCATCTGTTCAAACTCAGTTTGCAAGCAGGGTTAATTGGAGACATCTATTTCCCTTCCTTCATCAGCTTCAACAGGATAAAAAATGAATCGAGTTGTAGTACCCCAAAAGCGATAGTGCTTCGCAACCACGCAAAAATTTGCGCTACAGAATTGTATCGCACATGCTTGTTTGATTCCGTGGAATGCATGCTTGAGTTAATTGTTCAATGTCAAATGATGTGCACTCTTTCATGATGTTTTCAAGGATTGTTTACCATGGTTTGGGGTGTGATTGTGATCATGATTGATTGAAGAGTGTATAATGTTTGATGCATGTTCATTATGCCATGGATGAGTCATATTCGAATGCATGCCAAGTTGTAAATCCACTGCTGTCCCTTTGTGTGTGAGCTATTGTATGTGCTGTCGTTTACTTTTTTACACCTATTCTGTGCTGAAAATGTGTGTTGTTAAAAGCTGTCTTGTTTGCGTGCTGGATTTTACCGCTGTGCAGGTGCTGGAGCGCTGTTGTTGTTGTTGTTTTTGGTTTATTTTCTTGGTTTTGGTTTGCTTTTTACATGCTAACGTTAGGATAGAATCTTCCCTTCTTACCTCAACCTTAGGGACACCTTGCATGACAGCGTTAGGATAAATTTCCCTTAGTATTTTTCTTCTCACCTTTGAGTCTTCTCTTCTCATCTCCTAACAAGTCTAAAACACTTAATAAAGGCAACGCGTATTATTCTCCATGAGCCTTAAGTACATGGGAAATGAGGAATGAGGGGTCTCCCTTCACTCTTCTAGGGTGTTTAGCATATGTCCTGTTGGGGACGATTATGCGACACATTCGTTCCTATGTCATAGACTTTACTGCAATACAAGTTACAAGCTAACTTAATTCATTTCTGTCTAAAAAACACAAAAAAAAATTCAAATCTTTTTTATCCTTCGGGATTGTTGGGTTTCAAATCATTTTCAGAAAATAGCACGTTACTTCCGCTCAGTCGCAAACAGGCATCGACCCTAACTGCCAGACGCGAACCTAACGTCGCTCATAAAAACACTTAACCATTGTGGTCGTTACCACGAACTACGGACGCTCTGATTTCCTCTCTCTGGTTAGATTGAGGATACGTAGACACAGGACGGTGATGTCTTGGTGAGCACTCTTCCCACCTTTCTTCCGTAGTAGCGTGAACTACGGATGCTCTGATACCTTATTCCCTAATGAGGATACGTAGGCACGAGGATCCCTATTCTTGGCGAGCACACTAACAACTAACTTCCCCTTTTCTCTCGCACCCTTGTGATCGAGACCAACCTGTTAATCGAGTCTTTTCTCTCGCCTGAGTGCGATCGAGACCTTTTCGACCCGTAGGTCGAACTACGACTGCCCTTACTTCCTCATTCTGGTTAGATTGAGGATACGTAGGCACAAGACGGCGATGTCTTGGCGAGCAACCTTCCCCCCATTAGTGTGTAGTCCGTCGAACTACGTCGACTCTGATTCTTCGTTCGTCCACGAAGATACGTAGGCATAGGATTGCGTTGATCCTTGTGAGTGCGTTTTTGTTTTTGTTTCCCATTTCCGTTTAGCAGTAGGCTTTAGATAACTCACCCTTTGATTAGACAACAAGCGTGGATCCCATCAAGTACGATGGATACGTGGGGGTGCTAATACCTTCCCCTTGCATAACCGACTCCTAAACCCAGACTACGGTTGTGATGCCCATGTCTTCTCCCTCTTCAGGTTTTCTTCGATCGTTTCCTTTCCCTGTGTCGGGATAAATAATGTTCGGTGGCGACTCTTCTGTTCTTGTTTCTGCCGGTTGTTTTTTCGCAGTTGCGACACTTGTTTGTGCATGACAAAAAGAAGGAATGTATGTTTAAAGGCTTGAGGGTAAATAATACTTATATGCTAAGCCTAAATGATGTATCCATAGGAGGTGCTAAGTGTCTAGCCACCATGAGTGAAAATTCTTGGTTGTGGCATAGACGCCTAGCTCATCTTAACTTTGACCTATTTAACAAAGTATCCTCAAAGGATTTGGTAATTGGTCTACCTAAAATAAAGTTCACTAAATACCACCTATGTGAAGCTTCTTAAATGAGGAAGCAAAAGAGAATCTCTCTTAAATCTGAAAAGCATATTTCTACCTCGAGACCTCTTGAGCTCCTTCACATGGACCTTTTTGGTCCTTCTAAGACCAAAAGCATAGGTGGAAATTACTATGGCTTTGTTATTGTATATGATTACTCGAGATTGTGTTGGGTCTTGTTCTTGTCAAGTAAAGATGAGACCTATCCGACTTTTAAGCAATTTGCTAGATTATTTCAAAACAAAATAAATTTGAAAATAATTTCCATTCGAAGTGATCATGGAGGAGAGTTTCAAAACCAACTCTTTGAAAAGTATTGTGACAAACATGGCATTGAGCATAACTTTTCAGCTCCTAGAACTCCACAACAAAATAGCGTTATGAAACATAAAAATAGAATCCTTGAGGAGCTAGCGAGGACTATGCTTAATGAAGGTAATTTGCCTAAGTATTTTTGGGCGGACACCATTAACACGGTTTGCTATGTCATGAATAGGGTACTTATACGTCCTATTCTAGATAAGACCCCCTATGAACTACTTAGAGGTAGAAAACCTAATTTTTCTCACTTACATGTCTTCAGATGTAAATGTTATGTTTTGAACAATAATAGAGATAATATTGGCAAATTCAATGCAAAAGTCGATGAGGGTATATTCCTCGGATATTCATAATCTAGTAAGGCGTATAGGGTTTATAACAAGATATTGCTTATAGTTGAGGAGTCTGTACATGTTACCTTTGATGAGTTCCATCCAAAAGATGTTGGAAAAGATATTGTTTTTCATGATGTAGGTGTGTCTTCTCAAGATATTCTCAATGGAATCGAATAAGGAATTGATCAATGGTGCACTCCGATGGCACTAACGTGTCCGTCGAATAAAGACTGCAAGTATACAGTTGTCCGCGTAGTTTTAAATAAGGTTGTCGAACCCACAGGGAAGGGATAATCAAACTAATGCAATCTGTAGTTGCAGTGTAAAGCTAAGGCTAAGGATTAACGAAATTTAAACAGAAAGGAAAAAGTTACTAATTCTAGAGGTTTTAGGAAATAACAATAAAATCGAGTCCAGAATATGGATTCCGCGTACCTAAGGGGCTTGTAGAAGTCGGGTGCTAATTACGACTGAACTTCATTCCGTAGAAAGTACTAACTTAAAGACTTTGTCTCACACTCTCGCGCTATCGACGAGAGCCACTCCTAACAACCACAGGATTATGCTCTCGCTCGCCCATTTTAATTGAAAAGCGTACTTTGGAAGTTAATGAAATCCTAAACGATGCCTAAAGCGCTCTTGCTGTTTATAGGATCGATGCCTAGTTTCTACTATCAGTTCATTCCTCACACTCTCGCGTTATCGGTCCGAACTTAGTATATTCCTCACTCTCGTGTCGGAATAATAAGGCATGAAAAATAGAAACAAAGCCAAAACTAACATGCATTCAAATAATTTCGCACCTACATTTTCTACGAAGTCCCGTTGGTAACGACGGTCTTCACACGCCGAACTCAAGTAAATTTAGCAACACATGGTATTTTTTATTTTAAACATATTAATGGTGATTGACATTAAAAGAAACATAGCATACAAACAAAGAAAATTCAATTGCAAATCAAAATTAAAAATAACCTGTAAAATAAAATGCAGAAATTGAATTGCAAAGAAATTGTCGGCAGGCTTGTTCGAATCCAAAGTACAGCAACAGAATGTAAATTACAAAGAAATTCCGACAATTCCTCGATGTGAGTAATTTTCGCTTTGAAGGTAAATATGTGCCAAAAAAATCTAAACAGAATTCGACAGAGCTTCCACGTCAAAAATTGGGTGTCCGGAACATGACCGGAGGGTCCTATATGTAGAGAAGAACTCAGGAGGTAACTGCCAAGTCGTGCTCCTTGAGTGGAGGGAAAGTAGGAATGGAACAACTGCCCAAAACAGTTGCAGAATTTGAATTCTGCAACTGCGCTGTCATGGCGAGCGCCACCAGGCCATGGTGAACGCCATGGTCCTGGCCTTTTTAATTACGTGGCAAGCCAGGCTATGGCGAACTCCATGTCAGTAAATTGGCAGATTCTCTTCTTTCTTGCTGGATTTTCCTCTTCTTTCACTATTTTTCGACCTTTCTCCCGATTCCGCAACAGATGAAGCCGTCAACTGCAAAACATACAAAACACAGTCAAATGCATATAAAACTCGAATAAAAACGGACGAAACATATGCGTAATGAGCCTAAAAGTACGATACGATTTCTCGTTATCAATCAACCTAAAGTGGTGAATGATGAGAAGAAAGAAGATGACAATGATGAAGAGAAAAAGGAAGAAAGTTCGGCTGCAGCAGAAGGTCTACCTTTGACTTGGAATACATCAAAGAATCAACCTATCGACAACATACTTGGAGACATCACAAAGGGAGTAACTACTCGCTCTAATTTAAATAATTTCTTTTATCACTTTGCGTTTGTGTCTCAAGTAGAGCCTAAAAATGCTAAAGATGCATTGCTTGATGAGCATTGCCTTGTGGCCATGCAAGATGAACTAAAGTAATTTAAAAGAAACGACGTTCGGGACCTTGTCCGTCGTCCTAAAGATCATCAAGTAATTGGTACCCGATGAGTTTTTAGGAACAAACTTGGCGAAAACAAGGTGATAACCCGCAATAAGGCATGAGTAGTGGCGCAAGGCTATAACCAAGAGGAGGACATCGATTATGAGGAAACTTATGCTCTGGTGACTCGACTTTAGGCTATACGTCTTCTGCTAGCCTATGCTTGTGCTAATATTTTCAAGTTATATCAAATGGATGTGAAAATCGCGTTTCTAAATGACTTTATTAATGAAGATGTGTATGTAGTTCAACCCCCCGATTTTGAAAGTCATGAGTATCCAAACCATGTGTACAAGCTTAAAAGAGCTTTGTATGGTCTCAAACAAGCCCCTAGGGCTTGGTATGAGCGACTAAGAAAATTGTTAATTGACCAAGGATACTCAAGGGGAAAAGTATATACTACTATATTCATTAAACGCCAAGGAAAGCACATCTTTCTAGTTCAAGTTTATGTTGATGATATTATATCTGGATTAACTAATATGCAACTTGTAGAAGAGTTCTCTAAACTTATGCAAGGAGAGTTTGAGATGAGTCTCATGGAAGAGTTGAACTACTTCATTATTGGACATTTATTCTAATTTACAATTTTAGCATAATGTTTGAACTTTGTCGTTATTGACTATGAAGTGTCACTATTTTCTTTTGAAAGTAAATAACCTCACAATGGGATCTCATAGCTCCACTAATGAGTGTCTTTTGCAATAGTGTAATCTTTTTACTTGCTATTTTCATCATTTTACATTTTAAATTAGAGTTTGACTTCTTCGTGAAAGTTGTAGATCTTTAAGTTAGCTTTCTGTTTTTGGTGATTTCACCTTAATCGAAGTAACGAAATTCAAGATATTATCAATATATTGCACAAATGTAAAATTGGAATGTGCCAACGCATCGCAAAAATATACCAAAGCTTCACTATTTTGTGATTATTCTATTTTTCTTTCGTTCTTTGTATGATAGTCTCATCCTTCTTTATCATCATAACTTTTAGAGAACTACTATGTATGTCTAGTTAGGATGCTTTGTAAACCCTAAAAACCTCCTACAAAGGGTAGTAAAATGTCTAAAGATTTGAAATCTAAAGTATAATCTTCTGTCTCATTCAAATCTTGACTTGAATATCAAAATATTTACAAATACCATCCTAACACCGACCAAAGCATCAACAAGCACCTAATTATTAGAGCTCGCCATCTCACCAAGATGTTCAAACACATCTTGCCGACCTAGACAGTAATTTTATAAGAAATTTTATATTCAATGACAAGCCTTGAGTTATAAGTAAAAAGGACATCAGTATACTTGCATAGTGTGTACTCACGTGTTTTCTAGAGAGAGTGGCTCCCACTTCTCTCTAAAAACTTATCGTGTCCATCTATCTCCTTAACCCTTGAGGATAAGTGAGATCTCCTTTCCAACCAGTAATCTGGCTCCATCTGCCCACGTGGCCATTTCCCTTTCGCATGAAGGATTTCAACTCTATCCCTAACTCACCTGTTTCTTTCTTCCCCTAACTAGTCTCCCTCTCCCATCCCCACATTTTCTTTTCCCAAATCATCTAAACAATCTCTTCCTTACATTAGATATCGTGGCCAGTGCAAAATTGTTGGCATAATAAACCCTAGAATGGATAGATGGAGGAACTTGCAGCTAACGAAGGAGGAGGAAGAAGGCATTACGGCGGAAGTCGAAGAAGCTTGTGAAGGAGAAGTTTTTCAGAGAACTCTGGCCGGCAAACTCTGGACAGACAACAATTTCAACACAAGAGCGTTTACAAGTACGATTATAGGAGCCTGGAAACTCAGAAATCCGATGGAGGTGCAAGAGCTAAGTAAAAACCTTTTTCTCTTTCGTTTCACCACGAGACGAGATTTGGAAAATGTAATCAAGAATGGCCCGTGGAGTTTTGATAGGAATCTGTTGATTCTCAGTCGCATCTCAGGAGAAGAGCAGCCGTCGGAGATCAATATGCATTTTGGAACGTTTTGGGTAAGAATTTATGAACTTCCCTTAATGTTGAGATCAGAAGCTATGGCGAAGAAGATAGGAGGTATTCTGGGGGTTTTTGAAGAAATGGATCTTAAAGAAGCTCATAGAAATGGTAGATTCCTGCGCATCAAAGCAAGAATAGATCTGAAGAAGCCATTGAAAAGAGGCACAGTGGTTCGTTTCAAAGAGAAAAATCTTAGAGTCCATTTCAAGTACGAAAGGTTACCTACCTTCTGCTTTGTGTGTGGGAGAATAGGTCATCAACTCAAAGATTGTGAGGCAGTGGGAGATCTAAGTGAGGAGGGATTTGAAGACTTGGACGAGCAAGAATTATCATTTGGAGCCTGGTTACGAGCTTCCCCCCTACCTCGTACCCTTGAGGAGCAGAAGATGAAAGATTCAACATCGAGTTCTTGTAGCAGAAGTTTGTTCAACATTTCATCCAGCCAAAGTAGATGTGAGACAAAGGAGAAGAATAAAGATAGAGATGAAGGTGAAGTAGAACAATTAAAGGAGTGTGCCACAAACATGAAGATTATTGAGCCTCCTTCAGCAGAAAAGCAACAGGAGACAAGGGGAACCAAAGAAACAGCTGTCCTAGAAATTGAGTCAATGGCGGAATCATTGGGAGCAGTGGATATTTCAAACAAAGGATCAGAAAGCAGGAAGAGTACTGAAGCTGGGCCTGGTAAAAGAAGGAAGTGGACTCGAAGACAAAATGCTAGGCGACCTAAACAAGAACAGGTGAAACAATTTGACAAAGAATGTGGTAAGAGAAGCTTGATAGACGTAATGGTCATGGAAGGAGATATAGGTACTATGGGCATGGGAGAGAAAAAACTTAGAGGGCAAAGCTCGACTTTGAAGGAAAACAAAACTGAACCAGAGGTGGTGTTGGAGAACCAACACCGCCTAGACCAATGAAGATATTAAGCTGGAACTGCAGGGGTTTGGGGAGCCCCCGTGCAGTTCGAGCCTTGTCCAGGCTCAACCGTCTTGAGAACCCCAACTTGTTGTTCATCATGGAATCCATACTTAAAAAGAATGAAGTTGAAGGTCTGAAGCACAAAATTGGTTTTGATTGTTGTCTAACTGTGGAGTGTACAGGGCAAGGTCGCGAAAGGGCTGGTGGATTGGTACTTCTCTGGCATCAGGATCTGGAAGTAGAAATCAAGTCCTTTTCCCTAAATCATATCTCTGGAGCTGTAAAGGACGTGCAGGAATCAGAGCAATGATTTTTTACAGGAATATATGGTTTTCTGGAGGAAGGAAAGAAGAAGAACACTTGGAGACTCCTCCATGATCAGGTCACTAGAAGTGGTAGCAAGGTAATATGCTTTGGTGATTTCAATGATATAATATCATCTGAAGAGAAGAAGGGGGGAGTTACACGATCCACAACCCAACTTTCTTGGGGAAGGATTTTCCTAAATGAAAGTTGACTTATTGATTTAGGTTATGAGGGACACCCATTTACTTGGTCCAATGGAAGAGCTGGAGAGAACAACATACAGTGCAGACTGGATAGAGGCCTTGCAAGCAATAATTTTATCAACAGGTTCTCTCCCATTAAAGTGCAGCATCTACCTAGGTTCGGATCAGACCATGCCCCCATTAAAATTAACTTAGAAGATGATGCAGGGGAGCCTAGAAGGAGGCGAAGGTATCTCTTTAGGTTTGAGGAAGTGTGGAGTAAAGATTTTAGGTGTGAAAGGTATGTCAATCAAATCTGGAATAACAGCACAAGGCAGACTGTAAATAAGATACACGATTTGCAAGAGCTTAGTGATTTGTTTAAAGAATACAAGGTAAACTCCATTTCGAGGGAGATTAAAAGATTGGAAGGACTTTTAAAGGATGAAGCCAGATGGGATTCAGATGAACAATCAATTCACACTTATAGGGAGTTAGAAGCTCAAAGGGGCAGATTGCTTCAGCTGGAAGAGATATCGTGGAGGCAAAAAAGTATAGCAGTTTGGCTTCAACATGGAGACAAGAATACCAGTTTCTTCCACAAAAAATCAGAGCATAGAAGAAGAACCAATACAATCAGTAGGCTTAGAGATACAAATGGTCATTGGAGGAAAGGAGACGCGCAATGTGAGAGGATACTGGCTGAATATTTCAAGGAGTTGTTCACCTGTTCGAACCCCATAGAGTCAGAGGATATCTGTAGTGTGGTGCAAGGAAAGTTGAAGGATTGTCATGTTAACAGATGTTTGGAGCCTTTTACTACTCAAGAGATCAAAGAAGCTTTGGACCAAATGCATCCTTTAAAAGCCCCTGGCCCGGATGGACTGCCTGCTTTGTTTTTCCAAAAATTTTGGCATATTGTGGGTGGCGAGATCAGTAGTTTGGTTCTGGATATTCTCAACAATGGCAAAGATCCGAGAGAAATAAATTCAACGCATATTGCCCTTATCCCAAAGTGTAAACAACCCAGCACTCCTAAAGATTTTCGACCAATTAGCCTATGTAATGTGGTCATGAAGATTGTCACCAAATCCATTGCCAATCGTATGAAAGCTTTCCTCCCAGAAATCATTGATGAAGAGCAAAGCGACTTTGTTCAAGGAAGACTCATAACTGATAATGCTTTAGTTGCTCTTGAATGCTTCCATTGGTTGAAGAAGAAGAAGACTGGGAAAAGAGGTCATATGGCTCTCAAGATTGATATGTCCAAAGCCTATGATCGTCTGGAATGGAGTTTCATAACAAGAGTTTTGAAGACAATGGGCTTCCCTCTCCAATGGGTTAATCTAATTGAGAGGTGTATCTCAACAGTTTCATACAAGGTCCTCCTTAATGGCCAACCTGGTGGGATGTTTAACCCCGGAAGGGGACTCCGTCAAGGAGACCCCCTTTCACCGTATTTATTTATCATTTGTGCTGATGTTTTTTCAGGTCTGATCAAGAAGGAGGTCAATGCCAAAAAGCTCCATGGAGTCAGAATTGCTAGGAAGTCCCCTTTAATCTCACACTTATTTTTTGCAGACGATAGTATCCTTTTCGTCCGTGCAAATGAAGCTGAAGCTACCACGGTCTTAGAAATCCTTCTAAGATACCAGCAGGCATCTGGGCAGGTGGTCAACCTGGACAAGTCAGAGGCATCTTTCAGTCGCAATACCAAGGAAGAAACGAGAAATATGATCCGGGCAAGGATGGGAGTCAAAACTGTTCACAGCCATGCCAAATATCTAGGACTTCCAGTTGTCTTTGGAAGATCTAAGAAGGAAATCTTCAACCTGGTGGTGGAGAGAGTTTGGAAAAAGATCAAGGGATGGAAGGAAAAGTTCTTATCTAGAGCAGGCAAAGAAGTCCTCATAAAGGCAGTTGCTCAAGCGATCCCGAGTTACATCATGAGCTGCTACAAAATCCCGGAAGGAACTTGCAGAGAAATCGAAAGTATGCTAGCAAAATTTTGGTGGGGAGCTAAGAAGGGAGAAAAGAAGATCCATTGGATTTGTTGGGACAAAATGGCTAAGGCAAAAAAAGATGGGGGAATGGGTTTTAGGGGGATTAGTGAATTTAATACTAGTCTGTTGGGGAAGCAATATTGGAGGCTGCTAAAAAACGAGGATTTTCTCGTAGGTAGAGTGCTGAAAGGAAGGTATTTCCCTAACTGTAACATTGATGACTGTAATGTTGGTTTTTGTCCTAGTTATGCTTGGAGAGGTATCGTGGGAGCCAGAAAAGTCGTCCATTCAGGTGCTCTGTGGAGGATAGGCACAGGGAGCAAGGTCTGCATCAGTAAAGATAGGTGGATTCCAAATAATCTAGGTTTCAAGCCTCTCCAACAAATTAGACCTGAAAATCTTGAAATGCAGGTGTGTGATTTGATTGATCCTGACACGGGGCAATGGAATTCAGCAAAGGTCCACTCTATATTTGGAGTTGCTGATGCAATTCAAATCTTGGGAATTCCTCTTTCTAGAAGTTGCAATAAGGATGTTATTATTTGGCATTATGAGAAGGATGGGAATTACTCAGTCAAGACAGCCTACCACCTCTGCCTAAAGGACAAACTATCCTTAAACCCTGGACCATCTAGCGTTCCCTATCAGCGGCTTTGGAGGCTTATCTGGAAGGTTCAGATCCACGATAAGATCAAGAATTTCATGTGGAGGATGGCAAAAAATATTCTTCCCACCAGACAGAATCTCGTTAAAAGAGGTATGCAACTTGATAATTCCTGTCCCTTTTGTCAATCTTGCCCTGAAACTGTTGAGCATTTGTTCTTAAGCTGCGATTTTGCAAGGCAAGTACTTTTCAGTTCAAACCTTGGCATCAGGATGCCTGCAGATAGAGACCTATGCAGTTGGCTTCAAAAAATGCTTGCTGTGAAAGACATGGAATTTTGTCAAACTCTTGCAACCCTCCTATACAAAATTTGAAATGCTAGGAACCTCCTGCTCTTCTAAGCAAAGGTCGTTAAACCTGAACAGACTGCTATGGATGCAGTGGCTATGGTGTGCGACTATAATCAGTGGAACTTCAAGGTGCATCGAACAAATGAACAGGAGAACTTTGTTCAAACTAGTTATAGTGATGCCTACACTATCCATGTCGATGTTGGTGTCTTTGAAGATGGCCAGACGATTCTAGGATGTGTCCTGAAGGATCCAGCGTCCAAGACTATTCTTTTTGAATGTAAGGTGGATAATTTTAAGGTTGACCCAGCAGTGGCTGAGACCATGGCTATCCTTTGGGGTTTGAAACTAGCACGTGATCAGAATGTTGGCAACCTCGTTGTTCACTCGGATGCTGCGAATGTAGTAGATTGCATCAACCATTGCCTCCCTTATGCTACTATTGAGCCTTTGGCTGATGAGTGTAGACAACTGTGTAGGAGTTTTCATCACTGTTATGTAATTCATATTCCTAGGAACCTAAATGTTCTTGCTCATAGTCTTATTAGAGTAGGAAAATCCTATGGTTCAAAATCTTGGAAAGGGGAATGCCCCTTCCTTAACTCTCTGGGTCAATTTGTTCCTTCTGTTTCTTCTTAATGAAAGTTATTTTCCCATCAAAAAAAAAAATGACAAGCCTTGAGTTCAGTGACTTGATTACTAATACTATTACGATGACTTTAAAGAAACACAATACGAATCCACTTTATGCTGTATAAAATTTGCATGAACAGACACCCTGCCGACTTAGACAATAATAGGTAAAAACAGAGACAAGTTGGAGACGAACGAAAGTGATAACAAAACAACATCATATAAAATAAAACTTGAATCACAGCAAAAGACAGAAATTACCAAAAACAGCTTGTTCTTACCTGATATATAGTCCAAATCAAGCAACAGAAATGTCTTCAAAGGGTAAAAAATGAGATTGGGACCTACTACTTGTCATCTTGATGGTAATCGAACTTCATGTACAAAAGCAACTTTAACTTTTAGAAGAGAAAAAACCTAGATGATTGATGGTTGAAATATTTCTGCCTAACTTTTGTATTAAGTGTAATAATTAATAGAGTTTTTGTTTTAAGTTAATCAAATTTCAATTGATAATTCTTTTGCATGGATACTAGACCCGTCATAATCTCTTATTATTATTATCTTTTGCATTTTTCTTTTGCATGTAAACTTGATCAGTTTAATTCTTTCTTTTTGTGAAAAATGAATTCTAACTTTTTCTTTAAAATCTTTCCATAAAAAAACTAAAAGAAAATAAAATTAGTTATCTACTAACTTTCTTTTGTAAGAAGACAAGTTAATAAAATTGTTTGAGTTTCAATATTAGACACCAGTTTACAACACTAGTTTAAGTTTCTATTAACTTTGTATTTTCTTATTTACTACTGAAGTGATAAAATAATCATATTTTGCTTTAAAATAATAACTACAATTTTTTTAATATTTTTTATGTTTATAATATTGAGTTGTTCATTTCAATCTTTGTATTTTACAAATTCTGTTAAAGTCTAAAAGTGTTATTGTTTGCACACACTCATTACACTATTGCTTAGTTAGACTCACACAAGAAAAGTCAAAAAAGAAAATCTGAAAAATAACATTCAGACCGAACATATTAAATTTAATTTCAAAAACAATTTTTTCCAATTTTTTCCAATATTTTAGCAATCCCCAAAAGCAAACGATTCTCAGAAAAAGAAAAATGAAGAGAATTTATCATGTCATCCCAGTTTGACATGTCACCTCACATATTTTTATAATTATTTTTGTTAAAATTTTAATTAAAAAATTTGATATAAATTAAAAAATTCGGTGACGTATTTAAAAAATCTGCTATATATTTTTATTAGTTTTCTTTTTTAAAAATTTAACATATTAGATTTCTTTATAAATCTAATATTTTTAGCAACTTTACAGAATTTTGAAAAAAATCAATAGTTTATATTTTATAGGTAATTTCTTTAACACATCTGAATTTTAATTTTTTTTTTTAGTTTATCGAATTTTTCGAAATATTTTGTAATTTATCAGATTTTTCAAAAAATATTAAAAAACTACAAAACATTTCGAAAAATCTAATAATGTTAAATTTTTTTTTGTCTATCTAATGTGAATACTTGTATTTTCTAAAAAAAACAAAAAATTATAAAACATTTTAAAAATTTTCGGTATTGCTTAATACATTTTTTATTAATGCGTTTTTACCGAAAATTTTCGATATTTTTGATATTTTTTTTAAAAAATTTCAAATTATCCGATAATTTTTCATATAAACGCAAAAAAAAATCAGTAAAATTTTTGTATTTTACGATACTTTAAAAAATTCAAAAATATTTTATAAAGATATAAAAGTAATAGCATGTATGGGGTGTTAGGTGAAATTGAATGTGGCAGGCTAAAGTCTAAAATATGAAGGGCATTGATACAAAGGAAAGTCCAGTTAAGGAGAATACTAGCCAACAAAAATACTTATCTACTCAACATCCTATAAGTGAACTTAACACCCCCACTAACAAATTGACTATAATACCTTTAAATCTAAAATTGTAATCTTTTTACAATTAAAATTAGGGGACAACTTCATTACCCATCACAAAAAATTGGATAATATACTTTCAACCAATTCAGTAATGCCATATCATTTTATTATACTTAATTATTTATTTAATAATTTAAATTTTATAGATTTCCAATGCAATGTAGTCTAATTTACTCTATGGGTAACTGTACCCAACTTTTTGAGGTGGGTAGATAAGAATTCACCTTAAAATTATATATTTTGGAATTTTAAAAAAACAACGATTTAGTTTAGAGGTTTGTTAGAATATATCGGATTTTTATAAGTAGTTGTTTTCTTTAAATTTATGAGTTTTTACAACATATTTTAATTTTATATTGGATTTTTCATAAAAATTATGTATTTTTATCTGTTTTTTGAAATAGTGGATATTAAATTTTAGGATTAATACTTATTTACTCATGTCATTTGGACGAAATTTAAAAAATTCTTCCCTAAAATAATTTGGATTCTCTCCATTGCCTACGAAGATTCTCCTATTTTGCCTCCTTATTAAACTTAATCATAAAAAATAATAATGTGAAAATGACATGTTTAATATTTTAAAATTTTCTATTTAATTTTAAACCACATTGATATTGATTAATGAATTGCATAAAAATAAAACAGATTAATTTAGACCATTTAAATTTAAATTACTAATTAACCTCTCAAATTTATGAAACATATTTCTTCTTCGTATTCGACACTAAAACAACCACACCATTTTTCTTTGAATCTTCATCCTCAACATCAATCCTCAACATCAGAGCACTTCATTCGTTTTTGACCCCTTATTCGTTTGTGCTGACATTTAGACATGTTTCATCTTTTAGTGCGACAAAGACGAGCTTTGGTGGTATAAAACACGTACAATTTGTTTTTAATTTCTTTACTTTCCGGTGATCCCAATGCCATGTGTGTTAGTATGTATAATTGTTTAATGTAATGGGACTGTCAAAAACAGGTTCTCAAATATTGCTTTTCACCATGTGAGTAATTTGACATTAGTTTCATTAAACTGTGATTGTTAAGTATGCTAGCCCTTGTTTAACCCTTGGTTATTTCTGTAATTACAGACATTTGCCTATTCAATGTCATATTTCATCACGAGAGTAACTTTATTCATGATAATTTCATGTTTTACAGGGGGAAATGAAACCATTGCACAAGGGCAAGACTCTAATAGATAGAGTTATTTTGAGGTTGTTAGCTTAGTTAAGGATTGAGTTATGATTGATGTAAACTTTGGAGAAATATTTCAGGACTTGATAAATGGTTTGTTCACTTCATTGATGATTTACAAGTTGAAGAAATTTCCAAACAAAACTTTAATAATAATGTTGATGGTCATTGTCATATCCCAGTTTTGTCTCATCATTTATTTCTTTAATTTACTTTGGATCTCTCAAGATGAAAAAAAACTTCATTTAGATGTATCCCCAAAAGGGTCTGGTCCTCGAGATAATCCTCTGAGGCTCGATCTAAGAAACACTTTGTCCTATACTGAAATACCTCGTGCTTGAGGGACTATGTAGTGTTATATTCACATGGCGACTCTTCTAGGGCAATATCTAGAGGACGCCAAAGATGAGGCGATGATATAGTTTTGCCCAAGTGGAGGTATTACCTCGCCCCCATGGTCTTCCTATCGCCTAGTTGTAAGAAATGGCATTTTTAGGGCAGAGAAAAGTCAAAGTCATTAACAGACCCATGACTTCCTTGGAAATATGGATTCAAGATCTACCATTGATTGAGTGGGAAATGACCCTTCCCAAGAGAACCCTAGGCCTTAGAGACCTCTATAAATATACCTCTCTCAGGGGAGGAAAGGACAATTCATTACATCTTAAGCATAGCATTTTGCCAGATCACAACACATACTGATAATACTCGTATACACTTGTTACAAGCACCTCATCCATCAACAGAGACTTACACCTCATGTGAGCAAGACTCTTAAAACCACCATAAAACATCATAGTATATGGCTTATCACCGTTACGGGCAAGCCCTAACCACCCCAAATTGTTATAAACCTACTAAGGCCTCTGAATCTCTCTGCCATTGCAGGAAGAACACGCACACCTGTATTTTTTTACCAATACACTTTTGAATGCTCACTAGAGGTTTTGATCATGGAACTCTTCTTGACTTGATTTCAAGATTATGTCGTCCATGTATGTCTCTAGTGTCTCACCTATCTCTTCTCAAATGGCCTTGTTCATCATCCTTTTGTATGTTGTGCACACGTTCTTTCATATAAAAGGCATGACATTATATTGGTAATTGACTTGTTCGATACGGAAGCTCATCTTCTTCCTATCAGAACCGAAAATGTGTATCTAGTTGTACCCGAGATAAGCATCAAAGAACGATAGTAGCTTGTATTCGACCGAGTTATCTACTAGTTTGCTGATATCTAGAAGCAGATAAGATTCTTTCGGGCATGCTCTATCGGTATAGTCTACACACATCCTCCACTTACCATAGGATTTTTTAACTAGTATGACGTTGGAAAGCCACTATGTGTATTTCACTTTAGAAATGAAATTGGCATCCCACGGAAGAAGGTGGAAAACACGCATGCACCCCTCACAAAAATATACAAAAAAAAATAGGGTGGGTCAGGCATTGTGTATGGCATAGGCTTAAAATCTAGGCTTGCCCCACAAAAAATAAGGGCAGGGGAGGGCATTGCAAAAACTTAAGTTAGTTTCCGCATCCTCAAAATCCCACAAAAACTCGGGGCGGGGCATGCATATTAGAGGGTGCGAGCCTAAAATATTGGCCCACCCCGCAAAAATGTTTAGGCAAAATGGGCATGCCCAATGGCTCTGCCCTCGTTTTTCTACCCCTATCTAACAAGGCATCTACTATGCCAGTGATAGCCTCAGCTTTCTCAAGATATTGACATATTCTTTGTTGGGATATGTATCCGGTGCTAGGGTCGACATTTAACTGATGGTAGGCTATTGTGGGGTCGATGTAGGGCATATCGTTGGGGGGGGGATAGCGAAAATATTAGTGTTATCCCTGAGACATTTGATCAACACAGTCTTTACTTCATAAGGGAGCCCAAACCATATCTTCATGGATCGGGAGGGATTATCATCAAGCTTAACAACCTTGAAATCAACATTTGGGATTAGTCTAACTTCATTTTCACACGTGTAAAGATCGAACATATTTACTCTCCTTGGAGCTGTTTCCATCACTCCTGAAGAGGTGAGAAGGTTTTTAAGTGTGAATTATCTAAAATTCTTTGCCTCTTTCATGTCGACGATGGCACCAAGGAGGAGAGTGAGTTTATCTTCCGTGAGCTTTTGGTGCCTTTGTCTCCCATTGTCAATTATTTTTACCTGTAGTTCTTGAAATTTTGATAATTGTCTTACACAGATTCAATGAAGTATGAGAATTTAATTCACCAAATGAATAGGGGAATCTAAAATGTGGTAGTGATTTTTGGCCCTTCAAATGCTCCAATGTCAATCAGTGTTCGCGCCTAAGTCATGGTTTCAAAGAGGTTTGTACAGTCTTCTTAGTCGGTGTTCCCTCAATTATTTGGAGGAAATTCCTTGGCGACTATTCCTAACGTCTAAGTTCTTGGAAATTCCCGAAAGGTGTCGCGAGCCCTTGTCTTCTTGGATCGGTTGGGACCTCGTACTCCAAAAGAGCATCGAGCGTCTACTTTGGAAGAGGATTGTGCTTATCTCGCTAGTCTTACTGACAAAGCTTTTGAGGAGAAATTGGCAGTCATGGCTTATTACACTTGACGAGCTTCTTCCATTCTAGCTATTGGAGGTGTCATTCGTAGGGATACTTTTTTACTTGATCGACATTGCACGAAGAGACAACTGTTATAGGGTAGTGTTTGTAATTTGAAGCTTCAGTACGATACATACCTACAAGAAGTACTAAAGGGTTTTGTTTCTATTATCAGTATTGGTGATGCTTTACATGCTTTTAATTTTTCCGGTTCACCGGTCGACCAAGTGAAGTTGCTGGTGATAGAAGTGGCAAAGAAGTACAAAGATTTGGATTCTACTCGGTCTTCAGTATCTGATGTGAAGGAATATCTTTCATTTGTACAGGAGGATCTCAAAAACTTGCGCCTTGAGAATGCCTTTTTGGCCCAAAAATATGATGAAGCATCCAACGCAGGTCTCGTGGTTTTTTCTGATTCTTTTAAGAATTATTTATTTCAAGTAGAGCATTTTCACTCTTATTTGCATATTTCGAGGGAGCAAGTATGGTTGGACCAAATAATTAGAGATGGGAAGGTTATTTCGCTCATAGATTAGCCATGCCTTTCTTCACTCTTTCTTTCTTCTCTGGTGTTGTTGTAAATACACCATCATGGGAAACATGAGTACCTGAATTAGAAATTAAGAAATTAATGTTACCTGCTTAAGGTTTACGTGCTAGATCCCGAGTCAATTGCTCTCAACTTTTCTTTAACTTATGAAGTTTTTGCTCAAAGTTTTGCTAGACGTCTTTAGGGTCGTGTCCGGTCAAGGTTCGGTACCTTTTTCCCCACCTAGGTGAAAACCTGGTCCGAGGTTGACGTGTGGCAGACCCACCGCAAAACTAGAGTGGCAAGCTACCAAGAGGGGCTCAACCAGTTATAACTGATTTAGTGCTTTTGTCACTTTTTTTGTGTGGTTGCTTTACATCGTGGGATTTTGATTGCTTTAGTTATACACCTTTGGAATTTATGATAACACCTCTGAGTCTTTGTGTTGGGGTCTCGATCTCTTCCATCGTACCTCAGACTCGTCATTACCTTTCATGGTCACAAACAAAGAGATATTTCAAAAGCATTTTTTTCCTTAAAATGGAACTATCATAGAACATTGTGGTAAGGTAATTAATTATACAAAGAAACATAATGAGGTTGTAAATATAAATAGGTAAGCATGCCACCTCTTATTCTCCCTGCATTTGTTGTCTATTGAATCAACCATTCTTTCTTATTTGGCTGGTATGAATTGTATTACCAGTGGGATGTTGAATGTTCATGCTTGTTAGATGGCCAGTAAGGGATCTTACATTGATCTCCATGGCCTTACACTTTCCTTCCTTTTGATCTTGTTACAATTCTCGGTAAATCCTCTTGGCTCCCACGAGGTCAGCATTGACTGTAACTGGTTTGTTAAGTCTCTGTGTGTGTGATTGGAAGTAATTTTGGTAAAACTAAATTGGGAGTAACATGTTGAACAAGATGTTCTAACATGAAGAAAAACATGTTGAACAAGATGTCTTGACATCTTGTCTGTTACAGGTCTCCAGGTTGGTACAGCTGAGGTAATTACAGATTACGAAATATTCTGTGAATATTAAGTAATTCTATACGACGTCTAAGATTGAGGAATCAGAGTTTCGGTTTGAATTTAAAGTTATTCTATTATTTTAAATGTTGAAGAAATTTTAGGAAACCCTTGATTGAAGACCTATTTTTATGGAGAAAATTCAGCAGATTCTTAGCAGCTGATGTGTTGCGTTTGAAGCCCAAATCCAGTCCAGACGATGTTTATAAATAGGGTAGCACAACCCTAATTCTAGGTGTGGAACGTACTGTGTATTGAGTGATAATTTAGGGTTTGTGTGTGATTGTTATTTGCGAGCCTCTCTATTATCATTTTGATATAAGAGTAGGACTGTATCTATTGAGTTGTAAGTTTTGTCAATCACTCTTAAGATTTTAAGCATTGAGTGATTGTGTGTCTTTTGGATTGTATTTTTTAAAAACATTGAAAGAGTAATAATTATGTCAATATGGTGACTGATAGGAAGTGAAAGGGGTTTTTCATACCTAGGAGTTTCTTAGGTAGAAATTGCACTGGGTAGGTATTAAGTGAGAAGTTGTAAACTGAGGTGTTTATCTTTGAATTGATAATGCTATTAGTGGATTTCCTTCCTGGCTTGGTAGCCCCCAAACGTAGGTGTTGTTATGCACTGAACTGGGTTAACAACTCTTTATGTCTTGTTTATTTTCTGTACTTTTAACTTTGTGTACCTTGGTCCTTGTGTGTTTAATAGATATCAGTGTCTCGACATCTCTTAGAACATCTGATATTTGCATACCAGAATTTCAATTGGTATCAGGGCAGGTATCATGATCTGTATCTGGGTGAGATATAGGAAAGATACTTTCTGGTGCAATGGACAAGTAAGTATAATTTGTGAACAAACCACCCATCCTTAATAGAACCTATTATGATTATTGGAAGGCACAAATGGTGGCCTTCCTGAAGTCTATGGACATCAAAGTTTGGAAGTCAGTGATCAAGGGGTGGGATCCACCAAGAGCTAGAGACGAGGATGGTAATATTACTGATGTGATAAAGGATGAGGAAGACTGGGATGATGAAGATGACAAGCTAGCTCAAGGAAACTCTAAAGCATTGAATGCCTTGTTCAATGGAGTGGACAAGAACATCTTCAGACTAATAAATAATTGAATTGTGGCTAAAGATGCTTGGGAGAATTTAAAGACTGCTCATGAAGGAACCTCTAAGGTGAAGATGTCAAGACTTCAACTCCTTACCACCAAGTTTGAGAACTTGAAAATGAAAGAGGATGAAAGCATTCACGACTTTCACATGAATATTATTGAGATAGTCAATGCCTCAAATGCCCTAGAAGAGAAGATGTCAGAGGCTAAATTAGTCAAAAAAATTCTCAGATCTCTTCCAAAGAGATTTGACATGAAGGTAACTACCATAGAAGAAGCTCAAGACATAAACAACATGAAAATTGATGAACTTATGGGGTCCCTTCAGACCTTTGAGTTAGGAATCAGTGAAAAGTCTGAAAAGAAGAAAAGTGTAGCTTTTGTGTCTAATGTTGAAGAATCAAAAGATGAATGTGACCTAGATACAGATGAAGGTATATCTAATGATATTATGTTACTTGGAAGACAGTTCAATAAATTGATGAAGAAGTTGGACTGGAAGTCAAGATCAAATATCAAAAGTAAGTCAGTTGATAAAAATCAAGATTGTGGAAAAAGGTCCAAGATTGAAGAGAAGACTAATCAAGGTAAAGGAGTCAAGTGTCATGGATGTGAAGGTTTTGGAGACATAAAAGCTGAGTGTCCTACTTACCTCAAAAAGCAAAAGAAGGGTTTCTATGTTTCATGGTCAGAGGATGATTCTTAAAGTGACCCTGAAGGAGAATCTGCCAAGCAGGTTATTGCCTTGACTGGAATTTGTGATTTTGATGAAGAATCAGATGGTGAAGAACTCACTTTTGATGAACTTGCTGCTTCTTACAAGGAGTTGTGCATCAAAAGTGAAGAAGTGTGTCAACTGGGAGAGAATCAAAAAAGAATCATTGCTCAATTTCAGGTTGAAAAAGTGGAGCATCTGGCTATAATCTCTGGTAGGAAAGATGAAATTGTATTGCTCAACTCAAAACTTGACGATATGACTAAATTTGTAAGAATGCTAAATAGTAGTTCTGATGTGCTAGATGAAATCCTCCAAACTGGGAAGAATGTTGGAGATGTTAGTGGTTTTGGCTTAAATAATCAAGGTGTGCAAAACAAAGGGCTTGCAATAAAATTTGTTCAACATAAAGGAAAACGGGAACCAAAGATGTCAAGTCAAATGTCCCAACATCAGCAAAGAAATCAGAATAATTACTCAGGAGGCAAGACTCAACGATGAAGATGTCATTATTGTGGAAGGTTTGGTCACATAAAACCCTACTGTTACAAACTATATGGTTATCCTAAACCTGCTACACAATCCAGAAGGAGACAAATTGTTGTTAAGGCCAAGAAAGAGTGGATTCCCAAAACTTGCACTACTGGACTCATAGCTCACACCTCTCTAAAAGCATCCGCTAGAGAGAGAGCATCCGCTAGAGAGGACTGGTATTTTGATAGTGGTTGTTCTAGACACATAACTGGTGTCAGGAAATTCTTGGTGGACATTAAACCATATTCCACTATGTCGTACCTCGAAAAATATGATCCTCGCGATAAACGCGGAAAAAACTGTTCGAAACAGAGCCGCCACCGAACTTTATTTATCCCAAAAGAGGGAAAGGAAAATATCGATAAAACCTTTAAAGGGGAGATAAGAACATGGTCATCGCAACCAAATTCGGGTTCAGGAGTCGGTTACGCAAGAGGGAAGGTATTAGCACCCTCTACGTCCATTGTACTCAACGGGAACCTCTTGATTCGATTCAGGGGAAATGTTAGCTTGGTTTGTTTGTTTTCTTCTAAGGTAGATGTTTCTTTCTAAGGGGAAAGGGGTGGTTTTTTATTAGTGTGCTCGGCAAGGATTAGAACCCTTGTGCCTACGTATTCCCTCGTGCAATGGGAAAGTCAGAGCATTCGTAGTTCATGGGACTACGGTTGGTTGGTGTTTTTTAAACGAACGAGTGTTTAATTTTCATTCTAACTGCTAAACATTGGCTTGTCTGCTCGTCAAGGGAGGCTGAAGTACTAGTTCATATGCGCGGAAGAATGGACTAAACAATGTTATCTTTGTGAAAGTTGTTTGAGTATGAATTAAGTGTATTAGAGATTTGATTGAGAAAAAGGTTTGATTTGGACGTGTTTTAGGCGAACGAGAGTTTAGGTTGCATTCTAACTGCTAAACATTGGCTTGTCTGCTCGCTAGGGGAGGCTGAAGCACGAGTTCATATGCGCGAAAGAATGACTTAAACAATGTTCTTTAGGAAAGGTGTTTGAGTTTTGGATTAAGTGTATTAGGGTTTCAGTTGCGTGGGAAGTGTTTGGTTTGTTAAGTATTTTAGAGGGAGAATGACGACTATTCGATAAACGAGACGTCGGCCTCGCAACCAATTAATCGGGGCATTACTGAGATGCTAGATTTCAGCGACACCTTTTTCACTCTATTAATTATAAAATTTTGTTTGATAATGATTAAGTGTTTTAAGACGAAAGGTTGAATGAACAACAACCCAAGGGCGTGCCTCAAGAGCCATTCATTCGAAGATCCAAGGAATGCTAGACTCCAAAGATCTCCTCTTTTCGTTAGTTGATTAAGAAAGTGTTTGAAATAGGTTGAATCGGATTGGTTACGAAAAAAGTGAGGATCGATACTAGTCCCTAGGGGTGCTCCTAGTAACGAGACCTCGAGATGTACAAGTGTGCGTTTGATGGCGAGGCAAAAGGCGCTCGACTTACGATTGGGCTCGATGGCGAATCGAGGACCGGTTTGGAAATGGTTTAGTTGAAAAGGTCGAAAGATTGAATGAATGACAACCCAAGGGGCGTGCCTCGAGAGCCATCCATTCGAAGACCCAAGGAATGCTAGATTCCAAGAATCTCCTCCTTTCGAAGTTTGATTGAAGATAAAAGGTCTCCAATTTAGTGTATTTAGATTAAGTGTATGAACAAAGAAGATTGTTAGATAAACATGAATATGAATATGATATGGCCAATATGAATAGTATGAATAAAAAATATAATCGAGATAATATTTGACGAAAAATAAACAAGATAATGATTAATCGGGTGAATCAGGAAATAAAAGGTGACGGCCTCGTCTTAATCAAGAACTCTAAAAAAGGTTCCATGATGTTTAAGACCTTCATTGATCGGAAATGAAAAGAATATAGTGCAAAGTAAAATGTGAAATAAAATCGAAATCGAAGAACAGTCTCATCTTAACCGACAAAATTTGGTTTTAGATGTTTATCGACCCATAAATGAATAAAAATAAAAGTGGAGATAAAATCGGTCTCGTCTTAATCAAGGTCTTTAATCTTAGATCGATAAGCTATGATTTTTTGACTTTCATTGACCGATAAAAAAATAAAAAGGTGGCCTCATATAAATCAAGATTTTGAATCGATTTTGATAAATCAACTTAATCAAGATTTTTTCATATCATCGGCCCAAATAAAGAAAATAGGATTAAAATGAAAAATAAAGATTGGTCTCGTCTTAATCAAGATTTAAATCAGTAAATCGATAATCTTGATTTTTGACTTTCATCGACCAATAAAATAAAAAGTGAGCCTCATACATATCAAGACCTTTAGTCATTCTGAATAAATCTATTAAGTCATGATTTTGTAATATCATTGGCCCAAAAGAAAATCGAAAAGAAGAACGAAGATAAAAAAAATCAAAAATAAGATTTAAATAGAATGATAACCAAAATAAAATCACGAAAGGTTTGAGAAAATAGTTTAAATAGAAGTAACAACAAAATAATTATCAAAACTACTTAAAATTATTAACAAATAATCAAAAGATACTCAATAACAATATAAAAAAATTATTAACACAAAGATTTTTTTTAACAAAATAAGAAAGTATTCAAGAAATATAATAGCAAAGTAACTAATAAAAATAAATAAACAAATAAATAAATAAATAAAAGAAAAAAAACTTAAATGGGTCTGGTTAGCAAAGTAAATGTTTTAACAAAAAAAAATGCTGAGGCCCATCAACTCAAATGGGGCGCGGATCAGAAAAAGAAAAGCGGGTCGGGTCTTCTGACCCGAACCCAGTTCGGTCAAAGCACAAGAAAAAGGGATCTTTTGAAACCCTATACCCACACAGCTGTTATTGATACGCAGAAGAAAATAACAGAAAGGGAAAATAAAAATTATTAACGCGACCAAAGGACCGAACTCGTCAAAAACCATACATCACCTTCTGAAAACTGTTTCGATATCCTCTCAATCTCGCTCTCACGATCCACCCTTTCAACCGTATTTCTCTCTCTTAGTCTCATTTTTTCTCTTGCGGCGACGGTTTTATGGAGGGTTTTAATGGTGGTTGTTGATGTGAATGGTTGGGGACAAATGGAGGAAGATGGAAGGAGGTGGGTTTGATTTGATTGTTGTAAGCTGAAAAGGGTTTGTGATTATTGATGTGGTTGAAGGATGGGTTATTGAAGATGATGAGGTTGGGTTGTTAGGTTGAAGTGAAAAGTGTAACGCCCCGATTTATTTAATGGTATTTATTTATTTCATTTATGTGAATTTTGTGAAATGTGTGAATTTATTGTATTTTACCTGCTAATAGAGTTAATTGGTTAATTTCCCTGATAGGTAAAATATTTGCAATAAATTATAATTTCTTTTCAACTTTTATTTCCCGAAAAATATTTCATCGGTATGTTTATGTTTTATCGCATTTTGAGAGTGTTTGGGAGATATTTGAGCATAAGGGCAAAATGGTCATTTTGGGTAGTTAGATATTTTGTTATAAAAAGAGAAATAGAGAGAAAAGAGAGAGAAAGGAAAAGAAAAGAAAGAAAAGGGGAAGAAGAGAAAGAGAAGAGAAGGAAAAAGAGAGAAGAGGAAAAAGAGGAAAATCGAGGAAATCTCCGTTTCAAGCGCGAATAATCGGCTAAGGGTGAGAAGTTTCGATTATATCTTGCTTGTATATGTATATGTCTATGTTTTCTTGGATTGTTTTGGTTATTTTCTTATAGTTTTCATTTTAGGTTGAAATGGTAGAAATGAATAGAAATCGATGTTTTCACGAACGAAAGTCGGAATAGATCGTGTAGTTCAGTCGAGTGATGTTAGACCGTGATTGGTTAAGTTTGTTTGATTGAATTTGGTTGAGTTTGATTGAAACCTAACTTTTGAAATTTGGTAGAAAATGGTGATTTTGTGTGAATTAATGTTTGGACGGTTGAAATGTGGAATAAATTGCGTAGTATAGTCGGGTGATGATATGATTTACTCGGGTAAACTTGTTGGTATGTTTCCATAGGTGTTGATTGAGTTTTGGGGTGTGAATGTATTGATAAAATTATGTTTCAAAATATTTCAAAAATGGAAAATGTGTTGTATGGCTTTTTAATGGTGAAAATATTTTAGTATTTCGAATTCTGAGACCGGGGCTTTTTACGGAATCGAAATCGGAGGTCCGGAAGGCTTCCGACGATAAAAATGCATTTTTCTGGGCCCTGACACGGCCCGTGTCACACAACACGGGGGGCTGTGTCAGTCTACTGCCTATGGAGGGTGGAAACGCGAAAAAAATTAAATTTGGAATTTTGAGTGACACTGGCTGTGTCACACAACACGGGTGGCCGTGTCAGCCCTGCTGTAGGTTTTTCTTTCAAAATTGTTTCGATCGTAACTTTTGAACCGTAAGTCCGTTTTGACCCCCGTTCGAAGCGTTGGAAAGCTTATAAAATATTCTTTCTATTAAAAATGGTTTGGAGGATAGTAGATGATTTATTTAAGTCGTGGTTTTGTGAAAATGTGGTGTTGTCGGAATTTTACCATCGTATTGGTGTGCGATTGATGTGTTATCATGCTATATGCTTTTGATATGTAACGTGTAGCTTGTGTGCTGTTATATGATGTGAATATACATGATGGAATGTTGTGATGATGGTTTGTGGCCTTGTGGCAAATATGTACATTGTTTTGGATTAGACCTCGATGCGTGATTAATGATGTTGTTGTGTGGTAAAATACATTGTTTGACTGAATATCAATGTATGTTGTTAGGATGTGTTGTGGGTAGCCTTTATGGTGTGAATCCCTTGTGGAAGTAATTGCGGTTGTATGATTGTTGTGGTTTGTGGTTTGTGATGAAATACATTGCTTATGTGAAATTCAATGTATGTTGTGTGGTGGCCTTTATGGTTTGAAATGCATTGTTTGAATTGTTTTCAATGCATGAATAATGATGATGACAATATTCATATAGTTGAATTATAAAGATGCATTTGATTGTCATGAGTTCTTGTATGTCAAGCATCATGATATGCATCTTGTGATGTCGTGTGCCCTTGTGGGGTGTGAGCGACGGATCGATTCCAGAGGGAATCCGCTATAACATCGTGTGCCTTAAAAATAAGAGGACCTAAAGCGATCGGATGGATCGTGTGCCTTAAAAATAAGAGGTGTGAGCAATGGTTATAGACGATCGTGTGCCTTATACAAAGAGGTGTGAGCGATCGGGTCGTATGCCTTATACAAAGAGGTGTGAGCGATCCATAAACGTCGTGTGCCTTAAAAATAAGAGGACCTAAAGCGATCGGATCGGATCGTGTGCCTTGAAAATAAGAGGTGGGGGCGACGGGGAACATCGTTTGCCCGACGGGGAGTTACACTAAGTGACAAGCGATGATTCCAACAGAGTTCCTGAGTGAACTAGGGTTGAGAAATGATGGATGGATGGTACCGCATATGCATTGCATAGAGTCGTTGTGTCGGTCTCTGTGCATTTGCATAAATCATGAATGGATTGATTATGTGTGAGAAATTGTGATATACATTTGTGTGATATGCATTGGTGTTAAATGGATTGTGCATGAATGATATGTTTTGTGCATAGACATATGTATTGGGTGTGAACATGCGGTTATGTGGGGATAATTGATATATGCTATATGTTGTGGTGATGAGGTGGTGTGGTTCCATATGTCATAATTGTGGTTGGATTATGTATGATATATTTTGTATTTGTGGCATGCTTTATGTGTTAGTATATGATGGCTTGGGTGAGATGACTTATACTTGTGTTTGAATGTGTGTTTGCATATTATTATGCAATCTTGATTTAGTTGTTATTTCTCACCCTTCTGTTGTGGTTTGTTGCTCTATGAGGCAATTGCAGATTAGTGGTCTTGGAGGCTTTTGTGGAGATTAGCCCTGCGTTCGTTTGTCGGTCTTGGTGTCTGCTCTGATACGTAGCACGGGAGTCGGGGAACGCTTTTGTGATATATCTGTATACGATTGTTGAATATATTTGGTATTACTTTTGTATGAGTATTTTGACGTTATAAAATAATTTATTTTGTAAAACAAGTCGGTTATGGATCTTTCCGCTTTATTCCATAATTGACCTTTCCTTTTATATGGAAAAAGTTTCCCCTTGAGGGTATTCAATTGTTTGTGTTATGTATCAGAAATTATGAGCAGGGATTGTGTTTTCTTTCTTTAAAATGTGGCATCCTTGTTTTCTGTCTACGAATAAAATTTTTAGTTACTCTGATTTTATAATGTATTATTTATTCGCGATGGGAATTGGGGTGTTACATTAGTGGTATCAGAGCAGGTCGGTCCGTCCGGCCAAGTTGTTGAGTCAGTTGGTGTGACAGTTGAATATTGTCGTTGTTGTTTGTCCCTTAGTACGTGATATGTGTGGAAGCACTGTCAGTATTTTCTGGTTTTCTAATCCTTTGTCTTCAGGATTAAGAATGAGATAAGTGGGGGAGAAGCTTGTACTTCTCCAAGTTGCTTCAGGTGTGGAGCGTTGGCTCAGTGTGTTGTGAATTGTAAGATTGTAAGTGTTGTTTGGATAGTGTGGTTCCCGGTTCCGGAGGGAATGCGGAGGTAAGGTTTATGTCAACTAAGGATTTGTGCCTTAGGTAGTTTTGAGCACAGGATGTAAGGAATACTATTATAGTTTGGTAAAGACGGTTTATGCCCCATCATGATTGTCAGCTGTCTATTGACAAATTGAGGAACTGATCACCCTTAATCTCTTGTTGATAGCAGACGGGAATTATGTTGGATGGAATAGACGTGTCTTTCTGGCTTTGATAGTGTGTGAATGACTTGTTTGGAATTAAGGAAGTGAGTACGGATTGTTTTGTTGAGTCGATGAAGATTCTAATATCGGAAGATGAGACGGATTAGAGGTTTTGGTATGTTGGTCCAGTGGGGAAGTCATTGAGAGAGAACGATTGGGTATCGTTAATGGTTGTTCTTAGATAGTAGAGTGTGAACTCAAATTTGACGAAGGTGAGGATTGAAGGTTTGGATCTGCTAAGTAAGTAGAAGAACTTTTAGGAAGTGAAACTCAGATGTTTGTCATATTTGTGATAATAGTGTTCTGGAAATTGGCAGGAAAGCCACAGTGTTAGGCCGTCAGTTGTGCATGGTTTTCAGATGTATTTTTGGGATGGAACATTAGTGTGCCGACTTGAAGAGGTCCAACATGGTTGGTAAGGAAAAGGATGATAGCATGAGGTTGCGTGTAAATCAGTGAGTAGTATGGAAACTTGCGGTTGTGTTCTGGATAGCTTGAGTTTTGAATTATGACGAATTGCGAACAATTTGAAGTTCCTTGATGGTATTACTTTTGGTTATGGGTTGAGATCTCGTGTCAGTAGAAACCTTGAGTGATTGGAACCCCGTAAGAAGAATTGATATGGAATGTGGTAACCAGAGATTGTTAAGCTATTTTGGATAAATTGTTTCGAGCTCAGAATGAATTTTAAAGGTTGTATATGTTATGGTTATGGAGTATATGAATCGTATCTTCCATACTTGTTTGGATAAGTTATAGTGATGTTTATTGGATGATATTCTGATTTATTTTAAATCAAAGGATGAGTATGTAGAGTATTTAAGGTTTGAGTTACAAGGGTTGAAAGAGAGGGAGCTTTCTGCTAAATTATCAAGTGAGAATTTTGATTGAAAAAGGTTAGTTTTCTTGGGTATGTTATTTCGATGATGGTATTGTTGTGTATCTATCCAAAATAGGTGCAGTTCTACATTGAGAGACTCCGAAGTTGGTTAAGGAGATTAGAAACTTTTGGGCTTAGTTGGTTGTTACTGCAGGCTATGGAAGACTTTGCTAAGTTCGTACTTCTGTTATCTCAGTTGACTTGCAAAGGGTAATTCATTTGCTTTGGATGTTCGTTGTGAGTAAGTTTTGGTGAGTTGAAGTAGAAGTTGTCTACGGCTCCAGTTTTGATTCTGCGTGGCCCTAATAAACCATTTGTGAGGTATTGTGATGTATCTTTGATGAGTTTAGTCTGCGTGTTAATGCGAGAGGGTAAAGTCATTTCTTATACTTACGACAATTGAGGATTCATGATTTCAAGATGGCTTCGGTTACTTTTGTGTTGAGAATCTAGAGGGATTATTTTGAGGGTTTTAGGTTCAAGGTGTTTGGTAATCACAAGGGTTTAGAGTACTTGTTTGGTCTGAAGGAATAGAGTAGGAGTCAACGAGGAGGGTTGGAATTAGTGACCAGTTATGAATTTGGCTTGGATTATCCTTCGGGAGAAGCTAAGGTTGTGCCTGGAAAGTTAAGTCGAAAGTTGTTATGCATGTCTGTTTGGATGGCCAGAGAATTAGAATTATTTGAGCAGTTCCGAGACTTGTGCCTGGTGTGTGAGATAACACAGTAGAGTGTGAGGTTGGGTATCTTAAAAGTGAACAGTGATTTTTGGCGAATATGAGAAGAGTTAGACTTTGGACGTGAGATTGGTAGTTTTGATGGTTACGAGTAATCAGAGTGCGCAGTGGAAGCGTGATGTGGCACATTTTGTATTTGAGTGTGGGACTTGTAAGAATTTATAGGTTGAACATTGGAAACATGTAGGCATGGTGAGACCATTAGACATCTCAGGATGGAAGTGTTAAGTGAAAGGTTTAAATATTATTCATGGGCTACTATGTAGATGGATGTTTTGGGTATATGTTCGTTTGGTGAATCGTATCATTGTTGTAATAAGGTGGTGTGACAAGAATGTTTGGTATTCTGGTTTTGTTGATGTGGTTGAGACGTTGTTGTGTCGTGGGACTTTAGGTTCTTGTCTTTGGTGTTGCCTCATTTCCATGGTGCTGGTTCGAGTGCGTGTAGCTAATTCCTGTGATGGGGAATTAGGGGAGTGTTACCTACGGTGATGGTAACGATCTTGCTGTGTTTCGGTTCAAGAGTGAAACTGTGTGTTCGTAACTTGGGTATTCTTTGAGTCGTGAGTTAGTCGTCAAGTGCATTGTACGGGCTTTGCACCTTGTTGTTGTTGTTATCGTCGTTGTCGTGTCGTTGTTGTAGTTGCTGTTAGCAAGGTGGTTTGTCAGTTTGTGTTATTCGTGGTGTGCCTTTGGTTGGCATGATAGTTTGTTAGTCGGATGCGGGAGTCGTATCCGAAGTCGTTTGCCTCAGTTATATTTTCGAGGACGAAAATGTCTAAGTGGGGGAGAGTTGTAACGCCCCGATTTGTTTAATGGTATTTATTTATTTCATTTATGTGAATTTTGTGAAATGTGTGAATTTATTGTATTTTACCTGCTAATAGAGTTAATTGGTTAATTTCCCTGATAGGTAAAATATTTGCAATAAATTATAATTTCTTTTCAACTTTTATTTCCCGAAATATATTTCATCGGTATGTTTATGTTTTATCGCATTTTGAGAGCGTTTGGGAGATATTTGAGCATAAGGGCAAAATGGTCATTTTGGGTAGTTAGATATTTTGTTATAAAAAGAGAAATAGAGAGAAAAGAGAGAGAAAGGAAAAGAAAATAAAGAAAAGGGGAAGAAGAGAAAGAGAAGAGAAGGAAAAAGAGAGAAGAGGAAAAAGAGGAAAATCGAGGAAATCTCCGTTTCAAGCGCGAATAATCGGGTAAGGGTGAGAAGTTTCGATTATATCTTGCTTGTATATGTATATGTGTATGTTTTCTTGGATTGTTTTGGTTATTTTCTTATAGTTTTCATTTTAGGTTGAAATGGTAGAAATGAATAGAAATCGATGTTTTCACGAACGAAAGTCGGAATAGATCGTGTAGTTCAGTCGAGTGATGTTAGAACGTGATTGGTTAAGTTTGTTTGATTGAATTTGGTTTAGTTTGATTGAAACCTAACTTTTGAAATTTGGTAGAAAATGGTGATTTTGTGTGAATTAATGTTTGGACGGTTGAAATGTGGAATAAATTGCGTAGTATAGTCGGGTGATGATATGATTTACTCGGGTAAACTTGTTGGTATGTTTCCATAGGTGTTGATTGAGTTTTGGGGTGTGAATATATTGATAAAATTATGTTTAAAAATATTTCAAAAATGGAAAATGTGTTGGATGGATTTTTAATGGTGAAAATATTTTAGTATTTCGAATTATGAGACCGGGGCTTTTTACGGAATCGAAATCGGAGGTCCGGAAGGCTTCCGACGATAAAAATGCATTTTTCTGGGCCCTGACACGGCTCGTGTCACACAACACGGGGGGCCGTGTCAGTCTACTGCCTATGGAGGGTGGAAACGCGAAAAAAATGAAATTTGGAATTTTGGGTGACACTGGCCGTGTCACACAACACGGGTGGCCGTGTCAGCCCTGCTGTAGGTTTTTCTTTCAAAATTGTTTCGATCGTAACTTTTGAACCGTAAGTCCGTTTTGACCTCCGTTCGAAGTGTTGGAAAGCTTATAAAATATTCTTTCTATTAAAAATGGTTTGGAGGATAGTAGATGATTTATTTAAGTCGTGGTTTTGTGAAAATGTGGTGTTGTCGGATTTTTACCATCGTATTGGTGTGCGATTGATGTGTTATCATGCTATATGCTTTTGATATGTAACGTGTAGCTTGTGTGCTGTTATATGATGTGAATATACATGATGGAATGTTGTGATGATGGTTTGTGGCCTTGTGGCAAATATGTGCATTGTTTTGGATTAGACCTCGATGCGTGATTAATGATGTTATTGTGTGGTAAAATACATTGTTTGACTGAATATCAATGTATGTTGTTAGGATGTGTTGTGGGTAGCCTTTGTGGTGTGAATCCCTTGCGGAAGTAGTTGCGATTGTATGATTGTTGTGGTTTGTGGTTTGTGATGAAATACATTGCTTATGTGAAATTCAATGTATGTTGTGTGGTGGCCTTTATGGTTTGAAATGCATTGTTTGAATTGTTTTTGATGCATGAATAATGATGATGAGATCATTCATATAGTTGAATTGTGAAGATGCATTTGATTGTCATGAGTTCTTGTATGTCAAGCATCATGATATGCATCTTGTGATGTCGTGTGCCCTTGTGGGGTGTGAGCGACGGATCGATTCCAGAGGGAATCCACTATAACATCGTGTGCCTTAAAAATAAGAGGACCTAAAGCGATCAGATGGATCGTGTGCCTTAAAAATAAGAGGTGTGAGCGATGCTTATAGACGATCGCGTGCCTTATACAAAGAGGTGTGAGCGATCGGGTCGTGTGCCTTATACAAAGAGATGTGAGTGATCCATAAACATCGTGTTCCTTAAAAATAAGAGGACCTAAAGCGATCGGATCGGATCGGATCGTGTGCCTTGAAAATAAGAGGTGTGAGCGACGGGGAACATCATTTGCCCGACGGGGAGTTACACTAAGTAACAAGCGATGATTCCAGCAGAGTTCCTAAGTGAACTAGTGTTGAGAAATGATGGATGGATGGTACCGAATATGCATTGCATAGAGTCGTTGTGTCGGTCTCTGTGCATTTGCATAAATCATGAATGGATTGATTATGTGTGAGAAATTGTGATATGCATTTGTGTGATATGCATTGGTGTTAAATAGATTGTGCATGAATGATATGTTTTGTGCATAGACATATGTATTGGGTGTGAACATGCGGTTACGTGGGGATAATTGATATATGCTATATGTTGTGGTGATGAGGTGGTATGGTTCCATATGTCATAATTGTGGTTGGATTATGTATGATATATTTTGTATTTGTGGCATGCTTTATGTGTTAGTATATGATGGCTTGGGTGAGATGACTTATACTTGTGTTTGAATGTGTGTTTGCATATTATTATGCAATCTTGATTTAGTTGTTTTTTCTCACCCTTCTGCTGTAGTTTGTTGCTCTATGGGGCAATTGCAGATTAGTGGTCTTGGAGGCTTTTGTGGAGATTAGCCCTGCGTTCGTTTGTCGGTCTTGGTGTCTGCTCTGATACGTAGCACGGGAGTCGGGGAACGCTTTTGTGATATATATGTATACGATTGTTGAATATATTTGGTATTACTTTTGTATAAGTATTTTGACGTTATAAAATAATTTATTTTGTAAAACAAGTCGGTTATGGATCTTTCCGCTTTATTCCATAATTGACCTTTCCTTTTATATGGAAAAAGTTTCCCCTTGAGGGTATTCAATTGTTTGTGTTATGTATCAGAAATGATGAGCAGGGATTGTGTTTTATTTCTTTAAAATGTGGCATCCTTGTTTTCTGTCTACGAATAAAATTTTTAGTTACTCTGATTTTATAATGTATTATTTATTCGCGATGGGAATTGGGGTGTTACAAAAAGTTATAGTGATTAAAGGTTACAGAGGTTTTGTGAAGGGCTTTGGTGATGACTGTTGTAGGATGAGAGAAAGCTTGCAATAGAACAAAAGCATATGCCCCAAATAGAACTAACTTCAAGTCCCAACCAATTTGTTCCAAGTCAAATCGACGCACTGCTATATCAAGATTTAACAGGTGACCCAAGCCCCAACAGTGCGACATCAAGGTCAGTATGGTGTTGGTGCTGTTGCGAATCGGAGGGAATTGCGTTGTCACCGAGTCGGAGCTTTGCGTCAAAACAGTTGAGGTGGTAGTGTGGTTTGGATTTTGTAAGTTTGGAGGAAGTGGAGAAAAAAGAAGGTGGCCATGGCGGAATCATGGTGAGCTGCACAAGGAGAGATGATTTGATGTAGTGTAAGGTGTGTATTTCTTGTAGCAGGTGAAGTGTTGGTGGTGAGGGAGATATGAGTGAGGACGGAGGAACTTGGTGATTGTGGTGTTGACAGAGTGAATTCGAGGGAAGGAGAGAAAGAGAAGAGGAGGAAAGAGTGAGTTCTGATGGTGAACGGCAAAAGTTATGAGGGTAGATTTGCAGTGGAGGGAGAAGGAGTATTGAAGAAGAGGATTTTTTTTGTATTCTTTTTTAAGTTTTAAGAGGAGAAAGAAAGAAAATGTGGACCAGTGGCGGCCGCCCCTCCTCACACCAGTGCAAACGTGTATATATACACAGGTGGATTAGGTTTTCCCAATAAAGCAAAATAAAAAAGTTTCTTTTCAAATCTTAATAAACAAGATTACTAAGAATAGTTAGAAAACAGAAATAAATATATATTAAAACAATAAATATAAAATGATAAAAATAAATGAATTTAACTAAAATAAAACCTACTTATCTAAACAAAATAAATAAATTTTAGATTAATTAAAATAATATTCAAATAAAAAAAAAAGATAAATAAATAAAAAAAAAACTAAAATAAATTTTTAATTAACTAGACAAATTTAAATTAGTTCTAAATTAATTAAAGGATGATTTAACCAAGAATGAATAAAAAGTCGGGTATCGAAATTCCCGAATAAAAAAAACGTCTGCACCAAAATTATCAACGCAGAATAAATTACTCAGAACAATACAGCATTTTGTCAGATTTTGAAATTAATCGTGACCGGCATTTAGTTTGACTAATTCGTCTGTAAATCCGAGAATTCTACTCCAGCTGACATTTTAGGCAGTATGCAGGATGAAGAGCATGTTATGCTATACGGATGATGCGAACTGAAAATAAAGGCTGATGAATGCAAGATTGCAAAGTTATGATCTAATGGAGGATGCAGAGATGATAAAAATGATATGATATGCAAGGTTAGGGTTAAGGTGAAAATGAGGGTGTGACAGATGAAAGTTATACACAAGTAGGACAAATTTGGGGTATGACAGATGCCCTTATCTAATTGGCTTGAACCTAGAAAATGAACTACTGTAACCTCTCTTCTTTGTTCCTCCACCATCTAACCCAAGAGCAACCACCACCAAATCCACAAAACGATGCCCCTATCTAATTGTCTTAAACCCGAGAGAATGAACTGCTGCAGGGCGTTCATTTTTAGGGTAGAAGTCAATTAGATATAAGAAGACCCCAAAATTTGTCTGACCAGAGGTAAAATGTTATAAAGCGAGAGCTGACAGAATGAGCCAGCGATGTCCAAATTGAACAGAATAACTTAAGATTCTCTGGGTCGTCGAAGCAGTCCCTTATCTGTTAAGGTTCCTCAACGATACCAAAGCAGTATCTTTGGAAGCAGAAGATTCTCTGGAATGTCGAAGCAGTACCTTATCCGTTAAGGTTCCTCAACGATGCCAAAGCAGTATCTTTGGAAGCAGAAGATTCTCTAGAACATTGAAGCAGTACCTTATCCATTAAGGTTCTTCGATGATACCGAAGCAGTATCTCTTAAGGCAGACAATTCTCTAGGTCGTCGAAGCAGTCCCTTATCCATTAAGGTTCCTCGATGATACCAAAGCAGTATCTCTGAAGACAGACGATTCTCTGGGTCTTCGAAGAAGTCCCTTATCCGTTAAGGTTCTTCGATGATACCAAAGCAGTATCTTTGAAGGCAGACGATTCTCTGGGTCGTCGAAGCAGTCCCTTATCCATTAAGGTTCTTCGATGATACCAAAGCAGTATCTCTGAAGGCAGACGATTCTCTGGGTCGTCGAAGCAGTCCCTTATCCATTAAGGTTCCTCGATGATACCAAAGTAGTATCTCTGAAAGGCAGACGATTCTCTGGGTCGTCGAAGCAGTCCCTTATCCATTAAGGTTCCTCGATGATACCAAAGCAGTATCTCTGAAGGCAGGCGATTCTCTGGGTCTTTGAAGCAGTCCCTTATCCGTTAAGGTTCTTCGATGATACCAAAGCAGTATCTCTGAAGGCAGACGATTCTCTGGGTCGTCGAAGCAGTCCCTTATCCATTAAGGTTCCTCGATGATACCAAAGAAGTATCTCTGAACAAATTTGCTAGGAGAATAGTTGAGCAGGATTTCTGTTGGAGGAAATGTGCTGGCTTTGCAGGGAAAAGCTCACAAGAAACTTTCTAGGATATCCTCTACTTGGGGAGTAAGAATAGCAACAGCTGCTGGGGATTGTCAATATCAACTGCCTGGCTGAAGAATGACTTGCTGGGGAATAGAATTCCTTGAGCACGTGAGGGGTATCAACTCTTTAGAAGAATACTGCCGACTTTGATGGAGGACTGGCCAAGATGCTTGCGAATTGATCCTGGATCCTGTTATGCTATGCTGCTGGGGATGGATATGCCATGCATTGCAAAATGCACTGAAACACATGCTAAAATGCAACTGTCGGGGAATCTAATGCGCGTGTGAATGCACAAGATATGTTGATGATCGATATGATGCTAGCATGATGATGCAAATGATCAGGCGCACTGGGGATAAGTTTCCTTGTCGAGGGTATCACCAGGGATTGGATTTGGAAATTGCCAAGCGAAATTGGACTTGGTTATTTTGTGTCTGCGAATAAATTGGACTTTTAGGTGTTATGAGGATGCCAAAGGCGGTGGACTTTTGTAGTTGCCAATGAAGAATGGACTTTAGGTCAAACTTGAAGGTGCCAACGAGTGTGGACTTTTGAGTAGTTGCCAATAAAGGATTGGACTTTGGTTATGCGGCAAATGAAATTGGACTTTAGGTTAATCTTCCAAACTAGAAATGGATTGGAGAATAGATTACCAGACGAGAACTAGTGTTTAAACTCTTGTTTGTCAGACGAGAACTGACTTTTGGATAGTCTACCAGACGAGAACTGGGCTTTAAAAGACTTGCCAGACGGGAACTGGACCTTAAAATGTTTGCCAGACGGGAACTGGACCTTTTAATGATTTGCCATACGGGAACTGGGCTTTAAAATAATTTTCCAGACGGGAACTGGACCTTAAAATGATTTGCCAGACGAGAACTGGACTTTAAAAGATTTGCCAGACAAGAACTGGACTTTAAAATAATGTTTTGCCAGACGAGAACTGGACCTTGAACTGGTTTGCCAGATGAGAACTGGGCCTTAAAAGATTTGCCAGACGAGAACTGGGCCTTAAAAGATTTGCCAGACGAGAACTGGACCTTAAGATTGCCAAGCTAAGTTGGATTTTTGGGTCGCCAAGCCAAGTTGGACTTTGGATTGCCAAGCTAAGTTGGACTTTTGGGTTGCCAAGCCAAGTTGGACTTTGGATTGCCAAGCTAAGTTGGACTTTGGTGTCAAGTCTTGCGATACCAGGCTTTGAGATGTCAAATCTTGTTGGAAGGTTCGGCTTGAGGTATGATACACATGTCTATGCAATGAGCGAAGTGATATGACTAATGCATATGAGTGATTTATGCAATGATATGAAGGTTCCAAAGATGCCCCGGTCAAGGATAAAGGATGGGTAGGTTCCTATGCAACAAGGTCTCTTGTCAGAAGGAAGGCAAAAGGTTATTTTTGTAGGGTGATAGCATGATTCCCCAACACTCGTCTTGGACTCAAAGGTCACTTAACGGTGTTCGCTTGATCATATTGAACGCAACGGAGAGATTTGCCCCTGTGTGGCTCATCTTGCCCCATTTTGGGTCTATGAAGAATTTCTCCTTGACAGGAAATTGGAAACAACTGTACCATGAGATGATCTCGAGATGGCTTGCCCCAGAATTCCAAGTCATGAAAGGCTTTGTCCTTGAAAGGAAGATTCAGAAGCAGGTGTACCATGAGATTACTCGAGATGGCGTGCCTCAGAACAATTGTACCATGAGATGAACTCGAGATGGTTTGTCCCAGAATTCCAAGCCATGAAAGGATTCTTCCTTCATTGAATGACTCTTGAAGTATTCGGCTTCAAAGTACCCTTGAGGTAGCTTGCCCCAGAATGAGCGTTAGAGCGACTTAACTTGTGTTGATTAAACATTAGAGGGGTTTTCCTTTAATCAAAAGAACCTCTGGGTGACCTGCCCCTGGTTGGTAGAGTCCTGAGATGATTCACCATGATCAGCATGTTCTTGAATGATTTGCCCCATAATCAACTAATGCTTCGGGGACTTGCTTTATACTGACTGATTCCATAATCATTGGATGTCAATGCCCCTGTTCCATAGGGTTATGAGGTGTTGTCAATTCCAGCCAACATTGTTGAATGATTTAGCTCTCTTTGATTACTCCTTGTTGGAATTTCCTTGATGCCAAGTACTGACTTGCAGTCAAAATTATTCGTTCACCAATGGTAATTTTAATGTGATGCTCATGCAAGTTTTGAAAATCAGTCATTATTAGAATGATGTGATAGTGTGTGACGGATGGACCATTAGTCCAAACGTGGTGCAGATTTAGCTGGTGTGAAAGATATAGCAAGAATATGACACCAATTCAAAAGATTAGCAAATTTGTAGGAGTCAGTTTACGCAACCTTGCTGTAGTATGCTTTCAGAATAAACCCCGCCTCAATTAGGTCTTTTAAGGGTTATAACGTGGTCTGGTTCACGATTATAGAAACAAAGGATATAAGGCTCAAAGTGTGTTTTGTACCCACCCTTTCTTCGTGATGATCTTCAGTCCTACGTTCAGTTAAATCTGCACATGTTGGTTTTTCAAAAGGGTTGACGGTGTAAGAGTGATGATTCAAGGTTTGCTCGCAATGCCAGTCACCTTATTTTGTTTTTGTTAGGGATGTCAGTGACCCTCTTGATTTTGATAAGGTGGCCACTGAGTCTTATTTTGCTTTGCTTGAGGATTTGAAGACCTTTTTTGTTTTTGTTTGATCCATATCTTTTGCATGGACTGATTTTGCTTTTCGAGTCCATCAGGGTTGCCTTGATTTTTGCCTAAGTCTCCTTTGGGGTGCTCGACTTAGCAGGCTTTTGTTGTTTTTTTATTTATTTTTTATTTTATTTTGTCAGAGGATTGTGACTGCCAAGTCATGGGTAATTGATGAACAACCATCATGTTTTTGGATTTTGCTTTTGTGAACTGAGTGCATAATCAGGTTAACTGAACACTACCCTGCCCCAGGTTGAGTGTAAGGGTTTGAATATTCGAAGGAAACTGCTACTTCTAGGCTCGAAGTGGTTTACTAGGGATTAGCTCCTTATCTCTCCAGTGTTTGGGGATTTGAAACAATGCCTGTACATCCTTGGCAGGATTTTATCCGAAAGCATACCATCAACAATTATGAGTACCTTGTTTTCATCATCTTCCCTCCAATATTTGCTAAACAACAACTTGGTAAAGAAAAGAAGAAGAGAGGTATATAGATAAATATATTTTTTGCTTTTTGATATAAGTGAAGAAAAATGAGCGAATGTGACGTGATTAGTTCAAAAAATGCATGATCACTTCATTAATATTACCATTGAAAATAAACAATGTTCAAAACAAGTAGCTTTTAACATAACGAAATTACAAATGTGAATGTCCAATGGTTTCCAGTATCTGAGGAAGTCCACTAGCTGCCTCTTGAAGTCTTGGAACTTATTTGGGCGAGAAGCTGACGTGCACAATCAAGTCTCCTTCTTGGAAGGATATGTACTTTTTGTCAATCAACTGTTGCACCTTGGCTTGAAAAGCTTTGCAATCTTCAGTCGAATGTCCCATTGATCCAGCATGATACCCACAATGCACATTGGGGTCGTACCCAGGCGGGTATGGTTCTGACAAAGGCTTGATAGCTTTGGGCTCTACCAGTGAGTTTCGGACCAGATGCGGCAAAAGTTGACTGTACGACATAGGCACTAGGTGAAGAGGAGCAGTCCTTCTTTCTAAGTTGTTTCGAGGCCTATGCTAATTTTGATGATGATTCTGATATCGTCGACCACGGGCTCGTTGATTTGCACGAGGAGAACTCATGGGTTTCTGGTATGATGCCCTAGGATTGATAGGTTGCCCATAAGGATGATATGGCGCTGACAATGATAACTGCCGAGAAGCTGAAGGGCCATAAAGTCTTGCTGGTGTACCCCGAGAATACTCAACATTTGTTATGACTGCATCAATTTCATTATCCTCTTCCTCTTGGGGATTGCTGAAGGATTCAGTCTCACAACCTTGATTACTCGAGACGTCTTGGACTTGTTTAGCTTTGAGGTAACTCTTGATGCGTTCTCCTACTATTATAAGGTCAGAGAAGCTTGAGAATGAACTGCCAGTCATTCTTTCAAGATAGGCGGCATGCAGACTGTCCAAGAACATGTCAATCAATTCTTTGTCCAAGAGTTGTGGTTGTACCCTGGCTGCGAACTCTCTCCACCGTTGTGCATAGGTCTTAATGGATTCACCGCTCTTCTGAGATAAGCTTTGCAACTGCATGCGACTGGGAGCCATGTCCAAATTATACTCATATTGCTTTAGGAAAGCATTGGATAAGTCTTTCCATGATTGGATATAACTTCTTTCTAAATCCATGTACCAATTCAAAGATGCACCACTTAAACTGTCTTGAAAACAGTAAATCATCAACTTGTCATTGAGAACATGAGAAGTCATCTTTCGGCAGAACATCACCAAATGACGCTTTGGGCAACTGAGACCAGCGTACTTCTCGAATTTGGGTATTTCGAACTTCGGAGGAATTACCAAGTCTGGCACTAGGCACATATCAACAACATCGAGCCCAGAAGTATCGCGCGCTTTCATAGCTTGAACCTTCTCTTCGAGGGCACAAAACCTTTTCTCCAAGGAATCAGACATCGACATCATCTGAGACTGAGCAGGGATGTTCACTTGTGGAGGATGATCACCAGGTAGACGATCATACAGAGGGTTAGTTGACACAATAAACCCTGATGAAGGGTCAAAATCTTTCACTCCAACATATTGAAAGCTACCCTCTGACATAGCCATCACAACTTTCAAATTGTCTATGCTCCTCTTATCTCCGCTTAAACTTGCTTTAAATGCTTTGCGGCTACCACAGGTTCAAATATGAGCGTCGGGAAATCAGCTGGCAGGAAATGGACAGAGGATCAGATGAGTTTTGGTTGGAAGGGCATGCTATGCAAATGAGATGCAAATGCAATGATATGCAACCAAATGCGATGCAGGAAAATCCAGGATCCAGGATATCACAAGTAACTTCCCAACCCTCATAACAGGTAGGCTTTGTAAGGATAGTGCTAGATTCTTTACCCAGAAACCCACTCACGAGATAGCTCTTATGTTGATGGAAATGGTTCCCAGGGTCTCGGACACTAATCTCGTCAACACCACGCAACAGGCTAGCTGCATTGTGACAGGGATACAAAAAGGTATATCCTGAGTGTAGTCTTCATGCTAGGCCCACGAGACGCGAGTCCTCGGAGACTAACACTAACGACCACCGAGATAGAAACTGGTTCTAAGAGTGGTTCCCAGAGTCACGGACCCTTCATGAATCAAGTCGTGCGACAGGCTAGCTGCGTTACAACAAGATCTACGAAAAGGTCTACTCTAGGGGAGGCTTTCATGCTAGGCACACAAGGAGCGGGTCCTTGGGGACTAACACTAATTACTTCCAAAATCTAAACTAGGTGTTCTCTCTTCTTTTCCCAAGACTCGGGTATAGAGCCTTACTTGTGATATCATCCCAAGATCCAACAACAAGTATGATAAACAACATATAATAAAGAGAAAGCAACATGAAGTAAATAAATAAGTAATAGGAGAAAATAAATAAGAAGAAATCAAACAAGCGAAGCTAACACTCTCGAATCGAGTCAAGTTAGGCTTGACTCTCTCTAGCATAGGGCAATGCATAGTCCCCAGTATAGTCGCCATCTATCGTACCTCGAAAAATACGATCCTCGCGATGGACGCAGAAAAAACTGTTCGAAACAGAGTCGCCACCGAACTTTATTTATCCCAAAAGAGGGAAAGGAAAATATCGATCAAACCTTTAAAGGGGAGATAAGAACATGGTCATCGCAACCAAATTCGGGTTCGGGAGTCGGTTACGCAAGAGGGAAGGTATTAGCACCCTCTACGTCCGTTGTACTCAACGGGAACCTCTTGATTCGATTCAGGGGAAATGCTAGCTTGGTTTGTTTGTTTTCTTCTAAGGTAGATGTTGCTTTCTAAGGGGAAAGGGGTGGTTTTTTATTAGTGTGCTCGACAAGGATTAGAACCCTTGTGCCTACGTATTCCTTCGTGCAATGGGAAAGTCAGAGCATTCGTAGTTCGTGGGACTACGGTTGGTTGGTGTTTTTTAAAGAACGAGTGTTTAATTTGCATTCTAACTGCTAAACGTTGGCTTGTCTGCTCGTCAAGGGAGGCTGAAGCACTAGTTCATATGCGCGGAAGAATGGACTAAACAATGTTCTTTTTGTGAAAGTTGTTTGAGTATGAATTAAGTGTATTAGAGATTTGATTGAGAAAAAGGTTTGATTTGGACGTGTTTTAGGCGAACGAGAGTTTAGGTTGCATTCTAACTGCTAAACATTGGCTTGTCTGCTCGCTAGGGGAGGCTGAAGCACGAGTTCATATGCGCGAAAGAATGACTTAAACAATGTTCTTTAGGAAAGGTGTTTGAGTTGTGGATTAAGTGTATTAGGGTTTCGGTTGCATGGGAAGTGTTTGGTTTGTTAAGTATTTTAGAGGGAGAATGACGACTATTCGATAAACGAGACGTCGGCCTCGCAACCAATTAATCGGGGCATTACTGAGATGCTAGATTTCAGCGACACCTTTTTCACTCTATTAATTATAAAATTTTGTTTGATAATGATTAAGTGTTTTAAGACGAAAGGTTGAATGAACAACAACCCAAGGGCGTGCCTCAAGAGCCATTCATTCGAAGATCCAAGGAATGCTAGACTCCAAAGATCTCCTCCTTTCGTTAGTTGATTAAGAAAGTGTTTGAAATAGGTTGAATCGGATTGGTTACGAAAAGAAGTGAGGATCGATACTAGTCCCTAGGGGTGCTCCTAGTAACGAGACCTCGAGATGTGCAAGTGTGCGTTTGATGGCGAGGCAAAAGGCGCTCGACTTACGATTGGGCTCGATGGTGAATCGAGGACCGGTTTGGAAATGGTTTAGTTGAAAAGGTCGAAAGATTGAATGAATGACAACCCAAGGGGCGTGCCTCGAGAGCCATCCATTCGAAGACCCAAGGAATGCTAGATTCCAAGAATCTCCTCCTTTCGAAAGTTTGATTGAAGATAAAAGGTCTCCAATTTAGTGTATTTAGATTAAGTGTATGAACAAGGAAGATTGTTAGATAAACATGAATATGAATATGATATGGCCAATGTGAATAGTATGAATAAAAAATATAATCGAGATAATATTTGACGAAAAATAAACAAGATAATGATTAATCGGGTGAATCAGGAAATAAAAGGTGACGACCTCGTCTTAATCAAGAACTCTAAAAAAGGTTCCATGATGTTTAAGACCTTCATTGATCGGAAATGAAAAGAATATAGTGCAAAGTAAAATGTGAAATAAAATCGAAATCGAAGAACAGTCTCATCTTAACCGACAAAATTTGGTTTTAGATGTTCATCGACCCATAAATGAATAAAAATAAAAGTGGAGATAAAATCGGTCTCGTCTTAATCAAGGTCTTTAATCTTAGATCGATAAGCTATGAGTTTTTGACTTTCATTGACCGATAAAAAAATAAAAAGGTGGCCTCATATAAATCAAGATTTTGAATCGATTTCGATAAATCAACTTAATCAAGATTTTTTCATATCATCGGCCCAAATAAAGAAAATAGGATTAAAATGAAAAATAAAGATTGGTCTCGTCTTAATCAAGATTTAAATCGGTAAATCGATAATCTTGATTTTTGACTTTCATCGACCAATAAAATAAAAAGTGAGCCTCATACATATCAAGACCTTTAGTCATTCTGAATAAATCTATTAAGTCATGATTTTCTAATATCATTGGCCCAAAAGAAAATCGAAAAGAAGAACGAAGATAAAAAAAAATCAAAAATAAGATTTAAATTGAATGATAACCAAAATAAAATCACGAAAGGTTTGAGAAAATAGTTTAAATAGAAGTAACAACAAAATAATTATCAAAACTACTTAAAATTATTAACAAATAATCAAAAGATACTCAATAACAATATAAAAAAATTATTAACAAAATTATTAACACAAAGATTTTTTTTAACAAAATAAGAAAGTATTCAAGAAATATAATAGCAAAGTAACTAACAAAAATAAATAAACAAATAAATAAATAAATAAAAGAAAAAAAAACTTAAATGGGTCTGGTTAGCAAAGTAAATGTTTTAACAAAAAAAAATGCTGAGGCGCATCAACTCAAATGGGGCGCGGATCAGAAAAAGAAAAGCGGGTCGGGTCTTCTGACCCGAACCCAGTTCGGTCAAAGCACAAGAAAAAGGGGTCTTTTGAAACCCTATACCCACACAGCTGTTATTGATACGCAGAATAAAATAACAGAAAGGGAAAATAAAAATTATCAACGCGACCAAAGGACCGAACTCGTCAAAAACCATACATCACCTTCTCAAAACTGTTTTGATATCCTCTCAATCTCGCTCTCACGATCCACCCTTTCAACCGTATTTCTCTCTCTTAGTCTCGTTTTTTCTCTTGCGGCGACGGTTTTATGGAGGGTTTTAATGGTGGTTGTTGATGTCAATGGTTGGGGACGAATGGAGGAAGATGGAAGGAGGTGGGTTTGATTTGATTGTTGTAAGCTGAAAAAGGGTTTGTGATTATTGATGTGGTTGAAGGATGGGTTATTGAAGATTATGAGGTTGGGTTGTTAGGTTGAAGTGAAAAGTGTAATGCCCCGATTTGTTTAATGGTATTTATTTATTTCATTTATGTGAATTTTGTGAAATGTGTGAATTTATTGTATTTTACCTGCTAATAGAGTTAATTGGTTAATTTCCCTGATAGGTAAAATATTTGCAATAAATTATAATTTCATTTCAACTTTTATTTCCCAAAATATATTTCATCGGTATGTTTATGTTTTATCGCATTTTGAGAGCGTTTGGGAGATATTTGAGCATAAGGGCAAAATGGTCATTTTGGGTAGTTAGATATTTTGTTATAAAAAGAGAAATAGAGAGAAAAGAGAGAGAAAGGAAAAGAAAAGAAAGAAAAGGGGAAGAAGAGAAAGTGAAGATAAGGAAAAAGAGAGAAGAGGAAAAAGAGGAAAATCGAGGAAATCTCCGTTTCAAGCGCGAATAATCGGGTAAGGGTGAGAAGTTTCGATTATATCTTGCTTGTATATGTATATGTGTATGTTTTCTTGGATTGTTTTGGTTATTTTCTTATAGTTTACATTTTAGGTTGAAATGGTAGAAATGAATAGAAATCGATGTTTTCACGAACGAAAGTCGAAATAGATCGTGTAGTTCAGTCGAGTGATGTTAGACCGTGATTGGTTAAGTTTGTTTGATTGAATTTGGTTGAGTTTGATTGAAACCTAACTTTTGAAATTTGGTAGAAAATGGTGATTTTGTGTGAATTAATGTTTGGACGGTTGAAATGTGGAATAAATTGAGTAGTATAGTTGGGTGATGATATGATTTACTCGGGTAAACTTGTTGGTATGTTTCCATAGGTGTTGATTGAGTTTTGGGGTGTGAATGTATTGATAAAATTATGTTTCAAAATATTTCAAAAATGGAAAATGTGTTGTATGGCTTTTTAATGGTGAAAATATTGTAGTATTTCGAATTCTGAGACCGGGGCTTTTTACGGAATCGAAATCGGAGGTCCGGAAGGCTTCCGACGATAAAAATGCATTTTTCTGGGCCCTGACACGGCTCGTATCACACAACACGGGGGGCCGTGTCAGTCTACTTCCTATGGAGGGTGGAAACGCGAAAAAAAATGAAATTTGAAATTTTGGGTGACACTGGCCGTGTCACACAACACGGGTGGCCGTGTCAGCCCTGCTGTAGGTTTTTCTTTCAAAATTGTTTCGATCGTAACTTTTGAACCGTAACTCCGTTTTGATCCCCGTTCGAAGCGTTGGAAAGCTTATAAAATATTCTTTATATTAAAAATGGTTTGGAGGATAGTAGATGATTTATTTAAGTCATGGTTTTGTGAAAATGTGGTGTTGTCGGATTTTTACCATCGTATTGGTGTGCGATTGATGTGTTATCATGCTATATGCTTTTGATATGTAACGTGTAGCTTGTGTGCTGTTATATGATGTGAATATACATGATGGAATGTTGTGATGATGGTTTGTGGCCTTGTGGCAAATATGTGCATTGTTTTGGATTAGACCTCGATGCGTGATTAATGATGTTGTTGTGTGGTAAAATACATTGTTTGACTGAATATCAATGTATGTTGTTAGGATGTGTTGTGGGTAGCCTTTGTGGTGTGAATCCCTTGTGGAAGTAATTGCGGTTGTATGATTGTTGTGGTTTGTGGTTTGTGATGAAATACATTGCTTATGTGAAATTTAATGTATGTTGTGTGGTGGCCTTTATGGTTTGAAATGCATTGTTTGAATTGTTTTCAATGCATGAATAATGATGATGAGATAATTCATATAGTTGAATTGTGAAGATGCATTTGATTGTCATGAGTTCTTGTATGTCAAGCATCATGATATGCATCTTGTGATGTCGTGTGCCCTTGTGGGGTGTGAGCGACGGATCGATTCCAAAGGGAATCCGCTATAACATCGTGTGCCTTAAAAATAAGAGGACCTAAAGCGATCGGATGGATCGTGTGCCTTAAAAATAAGAGGTGTGAGCGATGGTTATAGACGATCGTGTGCCTTATACAAAGAGGTGTGAGCGATCGGGTCGTGTGCCTTATACAAAGAGGTGTGAGCGATCCATAAACGTCGTGTGCCTTAAAAATAAGAGGGCCTAAAGCGATCAGATCGAATCATGTGCCTTGAAAATAAGAGGTGTGGGCGACGGGGAACATCGTTTGCCCGACGGGGAGCTACACTAAGTAACAAGCGATGATTCCAGCAGAGTTTCTGAGTGAACTAGTGTTGAGAAATGATGGATGGATGGTACCGCATATGCATTGCATAGAGTCGTTGTGTCGGTCTCTGTGCATTTGCATAAATCATGAATGGATTGATTATGTTTGAGAAATTGTGATATGCATTTGTGTGATATGCATTGGTGTTAAATGGATTGTGCATGAATGATATGTTTTGTGCATAGACATATGTATTGGGTGTGAACATGCGGTTATGTGGGGATAATTGATATATGCTATATGTTGTGGTGATGAGGTGGTGTGGTTCCATATGTCATAATTGTGGTTGGATTATGTATGATATATTTTGTATTTGTGGCATGCTTTATGTGTTAGTATATGATGGCTTGGGTGAGATGACTTATACTTGTGTTTGAATGTGTGTTTGCATATTATTATGCAATCTTGATTTAGTTGTTATTTCTCACCCTTCTGCTGTGGTTTGTTGCTCTATGAGGCAATTGCAGATTAGTGGTCTTGGAGGCTTTTGTGGAGATTAGCCCTGCGTTCGTTTGTTGGTCTTGGTGTCTGCTCTGATACGTAACACGGGAGTCGGGGAACGCTTTTGTGATATATATGTATACGATTGTTGAATATATTTGGTATTACTTTTGTATGAGTATTTTGACGTTATAAAATAATTTATTTTGTAAAACAAGTCGGTTATGGATCTTTCCGCTTTATTTCATAATTGACCTTTCCTTTTATATGGAAAAAGTTTCCCCTTGAGGGTATTCAATTGTTTGTGTTATGTATCAGAAATTATGAGCAGGGATTGTGTTTTCTTTCTTTAAAATGTGGCATCCTTGTTTTCTGTCTACGAATAAAAATTTTAGTTACTCTGATTTTATAATGTATTATTTATTCGCGATGGGAATTGGGGTGTTACATTAGTGGTATCAGAGCAGGTCGGTCCGTCCGGCCAAGTTGTTGAGTCATTTGGTGTGACAGTTGAATATTGTCATTGTTGTTTGTCCCTTAGTACGTGATATGTGTGGAAGCACTGTCAGTATTGTCTGGTTTTCTAATCCTTTGTCTTCAGGATTGAGAATGAGATAAGTGGGAGAAAAGCTTGTACTTCTCCAAGTTGCTTCAGGTGTGGAGCGTTGGCTCAGTGTGTTGTGAATTGTAAGATTGTAAGTGTTGTTTGGATAGTGTGGTTCCCGGTTCCGGAGGGAATGAGGAGGTAAGGTTTATGTCAACTAAGGATTTGTGCCTTAGGTAGTTTTGAGCACAGGATGTAAGGAATACTATTATAGTTTGGTAAAGACGGTTTATGCCCCATCATGATTGTCGGCTGTCTATTGAGAAATTAAGGAACTGATCACCCTTAATCTCTTGTTGATAGCAGACGGGAATTATGTTGGATGGAATAGACATGTCTTTCTGGCTTTGATAGTGTGTGAATGACTTGTTTGGAATTAAGGAAGTGAGTACGGATTGTTTTGTTGAGTCGATGAAGATTCTAATATCGGAAGATGAGACTGATTAGAGGTTTTGGTATGTTGGTCCAGTGGGGAAGTCATTGAGAGAGAACGATTGGGTATCGTTAATGGTTGTTCTTAGAGAGTAGAGTGTGAACTCAAATTTGACGAAGGTGAGGATTAAAGGTGTGGATCTGCTAAGTAAGTAGAAGAACTTTTAGGAAGTGAAACTCAGATGTTTGTCATATTTGTGATAATAGTGTTCTGGAAATTGGCAGGAAATCCACAGTGTTAGGCCGTCAGTTGTGCATGGTTTTCAGATGTGTTTTTGGGATGGAACATTAGTGTGCCGACTTGAAGAGGTCCAACATGGTTGGTAAGGAAAAGGATGATAGCACGAGGTTGCATGTAAATCAGTGAGTAGTATGGAAACTTACGGTTGTGTTCTGGATAGCTTGAGTTTTGAATTATGACGAATTGCGAACGATTTGAAGTTCCTTGATGGTATTACTTTTGGTTATGGGTTGAGATCTCGTGTCAGCAGAAACCTTGAGTGATTGGAACCCCGTAAGAAGAATTGATATGGAATGTGGTAACCAGAGATTGTTAAGCTATTTTGGATAAATTGTTTCGAGCTCAGAATGAATTTTAAAGGTTGTATATGTTATGGTTATGGAGTATATGAATCGTATCTTCCATACTTGTTTGGATAAGTTATAGTGATGTTTATTAGATGATATTCTGATTTATTTTAAATCAAAGGATGAGTATGTAGAGTATTTAAGGTTTGAGTTACAAGGGTTGAAAGAGAGGGAGCTTTCTGCTAAATTATCGAGTGAGAATTTTGATTGAAAAAGGTTAGTTTTCTTGGGTATGTTATTTTCGATGATGGTATTGTTGTGTATCTATCCAAAATAGGTGCAGTTCTACATTGAGAGACTCCGAAGTTGGTTAAGGAGATTAGAAACTTTTGGGCTTAGTTGGTTGTTACTGCAGGCTATGGAAGACTTTGCTAAGTTCGTACTTCTGTTATCTCAGTTGACTTGCAAAGGGTAATTCATTTGCTTTGGATGTTCGTTGTGAGTAAGTTTTGGTGAGTTGAAGTAGAAGTTGTCTACGGCTCCAGTTTTGATTCTGCGTGACCCTAATAAACCATTTGTGAGGTATTGTGATGTATCATTGATGAGTTTAGTCTGCGTGTTAATGCGAGAGGGTAAAGTCATTTCTTATACTTACGACAATTGAGGATTCATGATTTCAAGATGGTTTCGGTTACTTTTGTGTTGAGAATCTAGAGGGATTATTTTGAGGGTTTTAGGTTCAAGGTGTTTGGTAATCACAAGGGTTTAGAGTACTTGTTTGGTCTGAAGGAATAGAGTAGGAGTCAACGAGGAGGGTTGGAATTAGTGACGAGTTATGAATTTGGCTTGGATTATCCTTTGGGAGAAGCTAAGGTTGTGCCTGGAAAGTTAAGTCGAAAGTTGTTATGCATGTCTGTTTGGATGGCCAGAGAATTAGAATTATTTAAGCAGTTCCGAGACTTGTGTCTGGTGTGTGAGATAACACAATAGAGTGTGAGGTTGGGTATCTTAAAAGTGAACAGTGATTTTTGGCGAATATGAGAAGAGTTAGACTTTAGACGTGAGATTGGTAGTTTTGATGGTTACGAGTAATCAGAGTGCGCAGTGGAAGCGTGATATGGCACATTTTGTATTTGAGTGTGGGACTTGTAAGAATTTATAGGTTGAACATTGGAAACATGTAGGCATGGTGAGACCATTAGACATCTCAGGATGGAAGTGTTAAGTGAAAGGTTTAAATATTATTCATGGGCTACTATGTAGATGGATGTTTTGGGTATATGTTCGTTTGGTGAATCGTAGCATTGTTGTAATAAGGTGGTGTGACAAGAATGTTTGGTATTCTGGTTTTGTTGATGTGGTTGAGACGTTGTTGTGTCGTGGGACTTTAGGTTCTTGTCTTTGGTGTTGCCTCGTTTCCATGGTGCTGGTTCGAGTGCGTGTAGCTAATTCCTGTGATGGGGAATTAGGGGAGTGTTACCTACGGTGATGGTAACGATCTTGCTGTGTTTCGGTTCAAGAGTGAAACTGTGTGTTCGTAACTTGGGTATTCTTTGAGTCGTGAGTTAGTCGTCAAGTGCATTGTATGGGCTTTGCACCTTGTCGTTGTTGTTGTCGTCGTTGTCGTGTCATTGTTGTAGTTGCTGTTAGCAAGGTGGTTTGTCAGTTTGTGTTATTCGTGGTGTGCCTTTGGTTGGCATGATAGTTTGTTAGTCGGATGCGGGAGTCGTATCCGAAGTCGTTTGCCTCAGTTATATTTTTGAGGACGAAAATGTCTAAGTGGGGGAGAGTTGTAACGCCCCGATTTGTTTAATGGTATTTATTTATTTCATTTATGTGAATTTTGTGAAATGCGTGAATTTATTGTATTTTACCTGCTAATAGAGTTAATTGGTTAATTTCCCTGATAGGTAAAATATTTGCAATAAATTATAATTTCTTTTCAACTTTTATTTCCCGAAATATATTTCATCGGTATGTTTATGTTTTATCGCATTTTGAGAGCGTTTGGGAGATATTTGAGCATAAGGGCAAAATGGTCATTTTGGGTAGTTAGATATTTTGTTATAAAAAGAGAAATAGAGAGAAAAGAGAGAGAAAGGAAAAGAAAAGAAAGAAAAGGGGAAGAAGAGAAAGAGATGAGAAGGAAAAAGAGAGAAGAGGAAAAAGAGGAAAATCGAGGAAATCTCCGTTTCAAGCGCGAATAATCGGGTAAGGGTGAGAAGTTTCGATTATATCTTGCTTGTATATGTATATGTGTATGTTTTCTTGGATTGTTTTGGTTATTTTCTTATAGTTTTCATTTTAGGTTGAAATGGTAGAAATGAATAGAAATCGATGTTTTCACGAACGAAAGTCGGAATAGATCGTGTAGTTCAGTCGAGTGATGTTAGACCGTGATTGGTTAAGTTTGTTTGATTGAATTTGGTTGAGTTTGATTGAAACCTAACTTTTGAAATTTGGTAGAAAATGGTGATTTTGTGTGAATTAATGTTTGGACGGTTGAAATGTGGAATAAATTGCGTAGTATAGTCGGGTGATGATATGATTTACTCGGGTAAACTTGTTGGTATGTTTCCATAGGTGTTGATTGAGTTTTGGGGTGTGAATGTATTGATAAAATTATGTTTCAAAATATTTCAAAAATGGAAAATGTGTTGGATGGATTTTTAATGGTGAAAATATTGTAGTATTTCAAATTCTGAGACCGGGGCTTTTTACGGAATCGAAATCGGAGGTCCGGAAGGCTTCCGACGATAAAAATGCATTTTTCTGGGCCCTGACACGGCTCGTGTCACACAACGCGGGGGGCCGTGTCAGTCTACTGCCTATGGAGGGTGGAAACGCGAAAAAAATGAAATTTGGAATTTTGGGTGACACTGGCCGTGTCACACAACACTGGTGGCCGTGTCAACCCTGCTATAGGTTTTTCTTTCTAAATTGTTTCAATCGTAACTTTTGAACCGTAAGTCCGTTTTGACCCCCGTTCGAAGCGTTGGAAAGCTTATAAAATATCCTTTCTATTAAAAATGGTTTGTAGGATAGTAGATGATTTATTTAAGTCGTGGTTTTGTGAAAATGTGGTGTTGTCGGATTTTTACCATCGTATTGGTGTGCGATTGATGTGTTATCATGCTATATGCTTTTGATATGTAACGTGTAGCTTGTGTGCTGTTATATGATGTGAATATACATGATGGAATGTTGTGATGATGGTTTGTGGCCTTGTGGCAAATATGTGCATTGTTTTGGATTAGACCTCGATGCGTGATTAATGATGTTGTTGTGTGGTAAAATACATTATTTGACTGAATATCAATGTATGTTGTTAGGATGTGTTGTGGGTAGCCTTTGTGGTGTGAATCCCTTGTGGAAGTAATTGCGATTGTATGATTGTTGTGGTTTGTGGTTTGTGATGAAATACATTGCTTATGTGAAATTCAATGTATGTTGTGTGGTGGCCTTTATGGTTTGAAATGCATTGTTTGAATTGTTTTCGATGCATGAATAATGATGATGAGATAATTCATATAGTTGAATTGTGAAGATGCATTTGATTGTCATGAGTTCTTGTATGTCAAGCATCATGATATGCATCTTGTGATGTCGTGTGCCCTTGTGGGGTGTGAGCGACGGATCGATTCCAGAGGGAATCCGCTATAACATCGTGTGCCTTAAAAATAAGAGGACCTAAAACAATCAGATGGATCGTGTGCCTTAAAAATAAGAGGTGTGAGCGATGGTTATAGACGATCACGTGCCTTATACAAAGAGGTGTGAGCGACCGGGTCATGTGCCTTATACAAAGAGATGTAAGCGATCCATAAACGTTGTGTGCCTTAAAAATAAGAGGACCTAAAGCGATCGGATCGGATCGTGTGCCTTGAAAATAAGAGGTGTGAGCGACGGGGAACATCGTTTGCCCGACGGGGAGTTACACTAAGTAACAAGCGATGATTCCAGCAGAGTTCCTGAGTGAACTAGTGTTGAGAAATGATGGATGGATGGTACCGCATATGCATTGCATAGAGTCGTTGTGTCGGTCTCTGTGCATTTGCATAAATCATGAATGGATTGATTATGTGTGAGAAATTGTGATATGCATTTGTGTGATATGCATTGGTGTTAAATGGATTGTGCATGAATGATATGTTTTGTGCATAGACATATGTATTGGGTGTGAACATGCGGTTATGTGGGGATAATTGATATATGTTATATGTTGTGGTGATGAGGTGGTGTGGTTCCATATGTCATAATTGTGGTTGGATTATGTATGATATATTTTGTATTTGTGGCATGCTTTATGTGTTAGTATATGATGGCTTGGGTGAGATGACTTATACTTGTGTTTGAATGTGTGTTTGCATATTATTATGCAATCTTGATTTAGTTGTTATTTCTCACCCTTCTGCTGTGGTTTGTTGCTCTATGAGGCAATTGCAGATTAGTGGTCTTGGAGGCTTTTATGGAGATTAGCCCTGCGTTCGTTTGTCGGTCTTGGTGTCTGCTCTGATACGTAGCACGGGAGTCGGGGAACGCTTTTGTGATATATATGTATACGATTGTTGAATATATTTGGTATTACTTTTGTATGAGTATTTTGACGTTATAAAATAATTTATTTTGTAAAACAAGTCGGTTATGGATCTTTCCGCTTTATTCCATAATTGACCTTTCCTTTTATATGGAAAAAGTTTCCCCTTGAGGGTATTCAATTGTTTGTGTTATGTATCAGAAATTATGAGCAAGGATTGTGTTTTCTTTCTTTAAAATGTGGCATCCTTGTTTTCTGTCTACGAATAAAATTTTTAGTTACTCTGATTTTATAATGTATTATTTATTCGCGATGGGAATTGGGGTGTTACAAAAAGTTATAGTGATTAAAGGTTACAGAGGTTTTGTGAAGGGCTTTGGTGATGACTGTTGTAGGATGAGAGAAAGCTTGCAATAGAACAAAACCATATGCCCCAAATAGATCTAACTTCAAGTCCCAACCAATTTGTTCCAAGTCAGATCGACGCACTGCTATATCAAGATTTAACAGGTGACCCAAGCCCCAACAGTGCGACATCAAGGTCAGTATGGTGTTGGTGCTGTTGCGAATCGGAGGAAATTGCGTTGTCACCGAGTCGGAGCTTTGCGTCAAAACAGTTAAGGTGGTAGTGTGGTTTGGATTTTGTAAGTTTGGAGGAAGTGGAGAAAAAAGAAGGTGGTCATGGCGGAATCATGGTGAGCTGCACAAGGAGAGATGATTTGATGTAGTGTAAGGTGTGTATTTCTTGTAGAAGGTGAAGTGTTGGTGGTGAGGGAGATATGAGTGAGGACGGAGGAACTTGGTGATTGTGGTGTTGACAGAGTGAATTCGAGGGAAGGAGAGAAAGAGAAGAGGAGGAAAGAGTGAGTTCTGATGGTGAACGGCAAAAGTTATGAGGGTGGATTTGCAGTGGAGGGAGAAGGAGTATTGAAGAAAAGGATTTTTTTTGTATTCTTTTTGAAGTTTTAAGAGGAGAAAGAAAGAAAATGTGGACCAGTGGCGGCCGCCCCTCCTCACACCAGTGCAAACGTGTATATATACACAGGTGGATTAGGTTTTCCCAATAAAGCAAAATAAAAAAGTTTCTTTTCAAATCTTAATAAACAAGATTACTAAGAATAGTTAGAAAACAGAAATAAATATATATTAAAACAATAAATATAAAATGATAAAAATAAATGAATTTAACTAAAATAAAACCTACTTATCTAAACAAAATAAATAAATTTTAGATTAATTAAAATATTATTCAAATAAAAAAAAGATAAATAAATATAAAAAAAACTAAAATAAATTTTTAATTAACTAGACAAATTTAAATTAGTTCTAAATTAATTAAAGGATGATTTAACCAAGAATGAATAAAAAGTCGGGTATCGAAATTCCCGAATAAAAAAAACGTCTGCACCAAAATTATCAACACGGAATAAATTACTCAGAACAATACAGCATTTTGTCAGATTTTGAAATTAATCGTGACCGGCATTTAGTTTGACTAATTCGTCTGTAAATCCGAGAATTCTACTCCAGCTGACATTTTAGGCAGTATGCACGATGAAGAGCATGTTATGCTATACGGATGATGCGAACTAAAAATAAAGGCTGATGAATGCAAGATTGCAAAGTTATGATCTAATGGAGGATGCAGAGATGATAAAAATGATATGATATGCAAGGTTAGGGTTAAGGTGAAAATGAGGGTGTGACAGATGAAAGTTATACACAAGTAGGACAAATTTGGGGTATGACAGATTCCCTTATCTAATTGGCTTGAACCTAGAAAATGAACTGTTGTAACCCTCTCTTCTTTGTTCCTCCACCATCTAAACCCAAGAGCAACCACCACCAAATCCACAAAACGATGCCCCTATCTAATTGTCTTAAACCCGAGTGAATGAACTGCTGCAGGACGTTCATTTTTAGGGTAGAAGTCAATTAGATATAAGAAGACCCCAAAATTTGTCTGACCAGAGGTAAAATGTTATAAAGCGAGAGCTGACAGAATGAGCCAGCGATGTCCAAATTGAACAGAATAACTTAAGATTCTCTGGGTCGTCGAAGCAGTCCCTTATCTGTTAAGGTTCCTCAACGATACCAAAGCAGTAACTTTGGAAGCAGAAGATTCTCTGGAATGTCGAAGCAGTACCTTATCCGTTAAGGTTCCTCAACGATGCCAAAGCAGTATCTTTGGAAGCAGAAGATTCTCTAGAACATTGAAGCAGTACCTTATCCATTAAGGTTCTTCGATGATACCGAAGCAGTATCTCTTAAGGAAGACAATTCTCTGGGTCGTCGAAGCAGTCCCTTATCCATTAAGGTTCCTTGATGATACCAAAGCAGTATCTCTGAAGGCAGACGATTCTCTGGGTCTTCGAAGCAGTCCCTTATCCGTTAAGGTTCTTCGATGATACTAAAGCAGTATCTCTGAAGGCAGACGATTCTCTGGGTCGTCGAAGCAGTCCCTTATCCATTAAGGTTCTTCGATGATACCAAAGCAGTATCTCTGAAGGCAGACGATTCTCTGGGTCGTCGAAGCAGTCCCTTATCCATTAAGGTTCCTCGATGATACCAAAGTAGTATCTCTGAAAGGCAGACGATTCTCTGGGTCGTCGAAGCAGTCCCTTATCCATTAAGGTTCCTCGATGATACCAAAGCAGTATCTCTGAAGGCAGTCGATTCTCTGGGTCTTCGAAGCAGTCCCTTATCCGTTAAGGTTCTTCGATGATACCAAAGCAGTATCTCTGAAGGCAGACGATTCTCTGGGTCGTCGAAGCAGTCCCTTATCCATTAAGGTTCCTCGATGATACCAAAGCAGTATCTCTGAACAAATTTGCTAGGAGAATAGTTGAGCAGGATTTCTGTTGGAGGAAATGTGCTGGCTTTGCAGGGAAAAGCTCACAAGAAACTTTCTAGGATATCCTCTACTTGGGGAGTAAGAATAGCAATAGCTGTTGGGGATTGTCAATATCAACTGCCTGGCTGAAGAATGACTTACTGGGGAATAGAATTCCTTGAGCACGTGCGGGGTATCAACTCTTTAGAAGAATACTGCCGACTTTGATGGAGGACTGGCCAAGATGCTTGCGAATTGATCCTGGATCCTGTTATGCTATGCTGCTGGGGATGGATATGCCATGCATTGCAAAATGCACTGAAACACATGCTAAAATGCAACTGCCGGGGAATCTAATGCGCGTGTAAATGCACAAGATATGCTGATGATCGATATGATTCTAGCATGATGATGCAAATGATCAGGCGCGCTGGGGATAAGTTTCCTTGTCGAGGGTATCACCAGGGATTGGATTTGGAAATTGCCAAGCGAAATTGGACTTGGTTATTTTGTGTCTGCGAATAAATTGGACTTTCAGGTGTTATGAGGATGCCAAAAACGGTGGACTTTAGTAGTTGCCAATGAAGAATGGACTTTAGGTCAAACTTGAAGGTGCCAACGAGTGTGGACTTTTGAGTAGTTGCCAATAAAGGATTGGACTTTGGTTATGCGCCAAATGAAATTGGACTTTAGGTTAATCTTCCAAACTAGAACTGGATTGGAGAATAGATTACCAGACTAGAACTGGTGTTTAAACTCTTGTTTGTCAGACGAGAACTGACTTTTGGATAGTCTACCAGACGAGAACTGGGCTTTAAAAGACTTGCCAGACGGGAACTGGACCTTAAAATGTTTGCCAGACGGGAACTGGACCTTTTAATGATTTGCCATACGGGAACTGGGCCTTAAAATAATTTTCCAGACGGGAACTGGACCTTAAAATGATTTGCCAGACGAGAACTGGACTTTAAAAGATTTGCCAGACGAGAACTGGACTTTAAAATAACGTTTTGCCAGACGAGAACGGGAGCTTGAACTGGTTTGCCAGACGAGAACTGGGCCTTAAAAGATTAGCCAGGCGAGAACTGGGCCTTAAAAGATTTACCAGACGGGAACTGGACCTTAAGATTGCCAAGCTAAGTTGGATTTTTGGGTTGCCAAGCCAAGTTGGACTTTGGATTGCCAAGCTAAGTTGGACTTTTGGGTTGCCAAGCCAAGTTGGACTTTGGATTGCCAAGCTAAGTTGGACTTTGGTGTCAAGTCTTGCGATACCAGGCTTTGAGATGTCAAATCTTGTTGGAAGGTTAGGCTTGAGGTATGATACAATGTCTATGCAATGAGTGAAGCGACATGACTAATGCATATGAGTGATTTATGCAATGATATGAAGGTTCCAAAGATGCCCCGGTCAAGGATAAGGGATGGGTAGGTTCCTATGCAACAAGGTCTCTTGTCAGAAGGAAGGCAAAAGGTTATTTTTTTGGGGTGATAGCATGATTACCCGACACTCGTCTTGGACTCAAAGGTCACTTAACGGTGTTCGCTTGAGCATATTGAATGCAACGGAGAGATTTGCCCCTGTGTGGCTCATCTTGCCCCATTCTGGGTCTATGAAGAATTTCTCCTTGACAGGAAATTGGAAACAACTGTACCATGAGATGATCTCGAGATGGCTTGCCCCAGAATTCCAAGTCGTGTAAGGCTTTGTCCTTGAAAGGAAGATTCAGAAGCAGGTGTACCATGAGATTACTCGAGATGGCATGCCTCAGAACAATTGTACCATGAGATGAACTCGAGATGGTTTGTCCCAGAATTCCAAGCCATGAAAGGATTTTTCCTTCATTGAATGACTCTTGAAGTATTCGGCTTCAAAGTACCCTTGAGGTAGCTTGCCCCAGAATGAGCGTTAGAGCGACTTAACTTGTGTTGATTAAATATTAGAGGGGTTTTCCTTTAATCAAAAGAACCTCTGGGTGACCTGCCCCTGGTTGGTAGAGTCCTGAGATGATTCACCATGATCAGCCTGTTCTTGAATGATTTTCCCCATAATCAACTAATGCTTCGGGGACTTGCTTTATACTGACTGATTCCATAATCATTGGATGTCAATGCCCCTGTTCCATAGGGTTATGAGGTGTTGTCAATTCCAGCCAACATTGTTGAATGATTTAGCTCTCTTTGATTTCTCCTTGTTGGAATTTCCTTGATGCCAAGTACTGACTTGCAGTCAAAATTGTTCGTTCACCAATGGTAATTTTAATGCGATGCTCATGCAAGTTTTGAAAATCAGTCATTATTAGAATGATGTGATAGTGTGTGACGGATGGACCATTAGTCCAAACGTGGTGCTGATTTAGCTGGTGTGAAAGATATAGCAAGAATATGACATCAATTCAAAAGATTAGCAAATTTGTAGGAGTCAGTTTACGCAACCTTGTTGTAGTATGCTTTCAGAATAAACCCCGCCTCAATTAGGTCTTTTAAGGGTTATAACGTGGTCTGGTTCACGATTATAGAAACAAAGGATATAAGGCTCAAAGTGTGTTTTGTACCCACCCTTTCTTCGTGATGATCTTCAGTCCTACGTTCAGTTAAATCTGCACATGTTGGTTTTTCAAAAGGGTTGACGGTGTAAGAGTGATGATTCAAGGTTTGCTCGCAATGGCAGTCACCTTATTTTGTTTTTGTTAGGGATGTCAGTGACCCTCTTGATTTTGATAAGGTGGCCACTGAGTCTTATTTTGCTTTGCTTGAGGATTTGAAGACCTTTTTTGTTTTTGTTTGATCCATATCTTTTGCATGGACTGATTTTGCTTTTCGAGTCCATCAGGGTTGCCTTGATTTTTGCCTAAGTCTCCTTTGGGGTGCTCGACTTAGCAGGCTTTTGTTGTTTTTTTTTATTTATTTTTTTTTATTTTGTCAGAGGATTGTGACTGCCAAGTCATGGGTAATTGATGAACAACCATCATGTTTTTGGATTTTGCTTTTGTGAACTGAGTGTGTAATCAGGTAAACTGAACACTACCCTGCCCCAGGTTGAGTGTAAGGGTTTGAATATTCGAAGGAAACTGCTACTTCTAGGCTCGAAGTGGTTTACTAGGGATTAGCTCCTTATCTCTCCAGTGTTTGGGGATTTGAAACAATGCATGTACATCCTTGGCAGGATTTTATTCGAAAGCATACCATCAACAATTATGAGTACCTTGTTTTCATCATCCTCCCTCCAATATTTGCTAAACAACAACTTGGTAAAGAAAAGAAGAAGAGAGGTATATAGATAAATATATTTTTTTCTTTTTGATATAAGTGAAGAAAAATGAGTGGATGTGACGTGATTAGTTCAAAAAATGCATGATCACTTCATTAATATTACCATTCAAAATAAACAATGTTCAAAACAAGTAGCTTTTAACATAACGAAATTACAAATGCAAATTTCCAATGGTTGCCTGTATCTGAGGAAGTCCACTAGCTGCCTCTTGAAGTCTTGGAACTTATTTGGGCGAGGAGCTGACGTGCACAATCAAGTCTCCTTCTTGGAAGGATATGTACTTTTTGTCAATCAACTGTTACACCTTGGCTTGAAAAGCTTTGCAATCTTCAGTCGAATGTCCCATTGATCCAGCATGATACCCACAATGTGCATTGGGGTCGTACCCAGACGAGTATGGTTTTGACAAAGGCTTGATAGCTTTGGGCTCTACCAGTGAGTTTCGGACCAGATGCGGCAAAAGTTGACTGTACGACATAGGCACTAGGTGAAGAGGAGCAGTCCTTCTTTCCAAGTTGTTTCGAGGACTATGCTGATTTTGATGATGATTCTGATATCCTCGACCACGGGCTCGTTGATTTGCACGAGGAGAACTCATGGGTTTCTGGTATGATGCCCTAGGATTGATAGGTTGCCCATAAGGATGATATGGCGCTGACAATGATAACTGTCGAGAAGCTGAAGGGCCATAAAGTCTTGCTGGTGTACCCCGAGAATACTAAACATTTGTTATGACTGCATCAATTTCATTATCCTCTTCCTCTTGGGGATTGCTGAAGGATTCAGTCTCACAACCTTGATTACTCGAGACGTCTTGGACTTGTTTAGCTTTGAGTTAACTCTCGATGCGTTCTCCTACTATTATAAGGTCAGAGAAGCTTGAGAATGAACTGCCAGTCATTCTTTCAAGATAGGCGGCATGCAGACTGTCCAAGAACATGTCAATTAATTCTTTGTCTAAGAGTGGTGGTTGTACCCTGGCTGCGAACTCTCTCCACCGTTGTGCATAGGTCTTAATGGATTCACCGCTCTTCTGAGATAAGCTTTGCAACTGCATGCGACTGGGAGCCATGTCCAAATTATACTCATATTGCTTTAGGAAAGCATTGGATAAGTCTTTCCATGATTGGATACAGCTTCTTTCTAAATCCATGTACCAATTCAAAGATGCACCACTTAAACTGTCTTGAAAACAGTAAATCATCAACTTGTCATTGAGAACATGAGAAATCATCTTTCAGCAGAACATCACCAAATGATGCTTTGGGCAACTGAGACCAGCGTACTTCTCGAATTTGGGTATTTCGAACTTCGAAGGAATTACCAAGTCTGGCACTAGGCACATATCAACAGCATCGAGCCCTGAAGTATCGCGCGCTTTCATAGCTTGAACCTTCTCTTCGAGGGCACAAAACCTTTTCTCCAAGGAATCAGACATCGACATCATCTGAGACTGAGCAGGGATGTTCACTTGTGGAGGATGATCACCAGGTAGACGATCATACAGAGGGTTAGTTAACACAGTAAAACCTGATGAAGGGTCAAAATCTTTCACTCCAACATATTGAAAGCTACCCTTTGACATAGCCATCACAACTTTCAAATTGTCTATGCTCCTCTTATCTCCGGTTAAACTTGCTTTAAATGCTTTGCGGCTACCACAGGTTCAAATATGAGCGTCGGGAAATCAGCTGGCAGGAAATGGACAGAGGATCAGATGAGTTTTGGTTGGAAGGGCATGCTATGCAAATGAGATGCAAATGCAATGATATGCAACCAAATGCGATGCAAGAAAATCCAGGATCTAGGATATCACAAGTAACTTCCCAACCCTCATAACAGGTAGGCTTTGTAAGGATAGTTCTAGATTCTTTACCCAGAAACCCACTCACGGGATAGCTCTTATGTTGATGGAAATGGTTCCCAGGGTCTCAGACACTAATCGCGTCAATACCACGCAACAGGCTAGCTGCATTGTGATAGGGATACAAAAAGGTATATCCTGAGTGTAGTCTTCATGCTAGGCCCACGAGAAGCGAGTCCTCGGAGACTAACACTAACGACCACCGAGATAGAAACTGGTTCTAAGAGTGGTTCCCAGAGTCACAGACCCTTCATGAATCAAGTCGTGCGACAAGCTAGCTGCGTTACAACAAGATCTACGAAAAGGTCTACTCTAGGGGAGGCTTTCATGCTAGGCACACAAGGAGCGGGTCCTTGGGGACTAACACTAATTACTTCCAAAATCTAAACTAGGTGTTCTCTCTTCTTTTCCCAAGACTCGGGTATAGAGCCTTACTTGTGATATCATCCCAAGATCCAACAACAAGTATGATAAACAACATATAATAAAGAGAAAGCAACATGAAGTAAATAAAGAAGTAATAGGAGAAAATAAATAAGAAGAAATCAAACAAGCGAAGCTAACACTCTCGAATCGAGTCAAGTTAGGCTTAACTCTCTCTAGCATAGGCCAATGCATAGTCCCCAGCAGAGTCGCCATCTGTCGTACCTCGAAAAATACGATCCTCGCGATGGACGCAGAAAAACTGTTCAAAACATAGTCGCCACCAAACTTTATTTATCCCAAAAGAGGGAAAGGAAAATATCGATAAAACCTTTAAAGGGGAGATAAGAACATGGTCATCGCAACCAAATTCGGGTTCGGGAGTCGGTTACGCAAGAGGGAAGGTATTAGCACCCTCTACGTCCGTTGTACTCAACGGGAACCTCTTGATTCGATTCAGGGGAAATATTAGCTTGGTTTGTTTATTTTCTTCTAAGGTAGATGTTGCTTTCTAAGGGGAAAGGGGTGGTTTTTTATTAGTGTGCTCGGCAAGGATTAGAACCCTTGTGCCTACGTATTCCTTCGTACAATGGGAAAGTCAGAGCATTCGTAGTTCGTGGGACTACGGTTGGTTGGTGTTTTTTAAAGAACGAGTGTTTAATTTGCATTCTAACTGCTAAACGTTGGCTTGTCTGCTCGTCAAGGGGGGCTGAAGCACTAGTTCATATGCGCGGAAGAATGGACTAAACAATGTTCTTTTTGTGAAAGTTGTTTGAGTATGAATTAAGTGTATTAGAGATTTGATTGAGAAAAAGGTTTGATTTGGACGTGTTTTAGGCGAACGAGAGTTTAGGTTGCATTCTAACTGCTAAACATTGGCTTGTCTGCTCGCTAGGGGAGTCTGAAGCACGAGTTCATATGCGCGAAAGAATAACTTAAACAATGTTCTTTAGGAAAGGTGTTTGAGTTGTGGATTAAGTGTATTAGGGTTTCGGTTGCATGGGAAGTGTTTGGTTTGTTAAGTATTTTAGAGGGAGAATGACGACTATTCGATAAACGAGACGTCGGCCTCGCAACCAATTAATCGGGGCATAATTGAGATGCTAGATTTCAGCGACACCTTTTTCACTCTATTAATTATAAAATTTTGTTTGATAATGATTAAGTGTTTTAAGATAAAAGGTTGAATGAACAACAACCCAAGGGCGTGCCTCAAGAGCCATTCATTCGAAGATCCAAGGAATGCTAGACTCCAAAGATCTCCTCCTTTCGTTAGTTGATTAAGAAAGTGTTTGAAATAGGTTGAATCGGATTGGTTACGAAAAGAAGTGAGGATCGATACTAGTCCCTAGGGGTGCTCCTAGTAACGAGACCTCGAGATGTGCAAGTGTGCGTTTGATGGCGAGGCAAAAGGCGCTCGACTTACGATTGGGCTCGATGGCGAATCGAGGACCGGTTTGGAAATGGTTTAGTTGAAAAGGTCGAAAGATTGAATGAATGACAACCCAAGGGGCGTGCCTCGAGAGCCATCCATTCGAAGACCCAAGGAATGCTAGATTCCAAGAATCTCCTCCTTTCGAAAGTTTGATTGAAGATAAAAGGTCTCCAATTTAGTGTATTTAGATTAAGTGTATGAACAAAGAAGATTGTTAGATAAACATGAATATGAATATGATATGGCCAATATGAATAGTATGAATAAAAAATATAATCGAGATAATATTTGACGAAAAATAAACAAGATAATGATTAATCGGGTGAATCAGGAAATAAAAGGTGACGACCTCGTCTTAATCAAGAACTCTAAAAAAGGTTCCATGATGTTTAAGACCTTCATTTATCGGAAATGAAAAGAATATAGTGCAAAGTAAAATGTGAAATAAAATCAAAATCGAAGAACAATCTCATCTTAACCGACAAAATTTGGTTTTAGATGTTCATCGACCCATAAATGAATAAAAATAAAAGTGGAGATAAAATCGGTCTCGTCTTAATCAAGGTCTTTAATCTTAGATCGATAAGCTATGATTTTTTGACTTTCATTGACCGATAAAAAAATAAAAAGGCGGCCTCATATAAATTAAGATTTTGAATCGATTTCGATAAATCAACTTAATCAAGATTTTTTCATATCATCGGCCCAAATAAAGAAAATAGGATTAAAATGAAAAATAAAGATTGGTCTCGTCTTAATCAAGATTTAAATCGGTAAATCGATAATCTTGATTTTTGACTTTCATCGACCAATAAAATAAAAAGCGAGCCTCATACATATCAAGACCTTTAGTCATTCTGAATAATTCCATTAAGTCATCATTTTGTAATATCATTGGCCCAAAAGAAAATCGAAAAGAAGATCGAAGATAAAAAAATCAAAAATAAGATTTAAATAGAATGATAACCAAAATAAAATCACGAAAGGTTTGAGAAAATAGTTTAAATAGAAGTAACAACAAAATAATTATCAAAACTACTTAAAATTATTAACAAATAATCAAAAGATACTCAATAACAATATGAAAAAATTATTAACAAAATTATTAACACAAAGAATTTTTTTAACAAAATAAGAAAGTATTCAAGAAATATAATAGCAAATTAACTAACAAAAATAAATAAATAAATAAAAGAAAAAAAAACTTAAATGGGTCTGGTTAGCAAAGTAAATGTTTTAACAAAAAAAAATGCTGAGGCCCATCAACTCAAATGGGGCGCAGATCAGAAAAAGAAAAGCGGGTCGGGTCTTCTGACCCGAACCCAGTTCGGTCAATGCACAAGAAAAAGGGATCTTTTGAAACCCTATACCCACATAGCTGTTATTGATACGCAGAAGAATATAACATAAAGGGAAAATAAAAATTATCAACGCGACCAAAGGACCGAACTCGTCAAAAACCATACATCACCTTCTCCAAACTGTTCTGATATCCTCTCAATCTCGCTCTCACGACCCACCCTTTCAACCGTATTTCTCTCTCTTAGTCTCGTTTTTTCTATTGCGGCGACGGTTTTATGGAGGGCTTTAATGGTGGTTGTTGATGTCAATGGTTGGGGACGAATGGAGGAAGATGGAAGGAGGTGGGTTTGATTTGATTGTTGTAAGCTGAAAAAGGGTTTGTGATTATTGATGTGGTTGAAGGATGGGTTATTGAAGATGATGAGGTTGGGTTGTTAGGTTAAAGTGAAAAGTTATAGTGATTAAAGGTTACAGAGGTTTTGCGAAGGGCTTTGGTGATGACTGTTGTAGGATGAGAGAAAGCCTGCAATAGAACAAAACCATATGCCCCAAATAGATCTAACTTCAAGTCCCAACCAATTTGTTCCAAGTCAGATCGACGCACTGCTATATCAAAATTTAACAGGTGACCCAAGCCCCAACAGTGCGACATCAAGGTCAGTATGGTGTTGGTGTTGTTGCGAATCGGAGGAAATTGCGTTGTCACCGAGTCGGAGCTTTGCGTCAAAACAGTTGAGGTGGTAGTGTGGTTTGGATTTTGTAAGTTTGGAGGAAGTGGAGAAAAAAGAAGGTGGTCATGGCGGAATCATGGTGAGCTGCACAAGGAGAGATGATTTGATGTAGTGTAAGGTGTGTATTTCTTGTAGCAGGTGAAGTGTTGGTGGTGAGGGAGATATGAGTGAGGACGGAGGAACTTGGTGATTGTGGTGTTGACAGAGTGAATTCGAGGGAAGGAGAGAAAGAGAAGAGGAGGAAAGAGTGAGTTCTGATGGTGAACGGCAAAAGTTATGAGGGTGGATTTGCAGTGGAGTGAGAAGGAGTATTGAAGAAGAGGATTTTTTTTGTATTCTTTTTGAAGTTTTAAGAGGAGAAAGAAAGAAAATGTGGACCAGTGGCGGCCGCCCCTCCTCACACCAGTGCAAACGTGTATATATACACAGGTGGATTAGGTTTTCCCAATAAAGCAAAATAAAATAGTTTCTTTTCAAATCTTAATAAACAAGATTACTAAGAATAGTTAGAAAACAGAAATAAATATATATTAAAACAATAAATATAAAATGATAAAAATAAATTAATTTAACTAAAATAAAACCTACTTATCTAAACAAAATAAATAAATTTTAGATTAATTAAAATAATATTCAAATAAAAAAAAAGATAAATAAATTTAAAAAAACTAAAATAAATTTTTAATTAATTAGACAAATTTAAATTAGTTCTAAATTAATTAAAGGATGATTTAACCAAGAATGAATAAAAAGTCGGGTATCGAAATTCCCGAATAAAAAAAACGTCTGCACCAAAATTATCAACGCGGAATAAATTACTCAGAACAATACAGCATTTTGTCAGATTTTGAAATGAATCGTGACCGGCATTTAGTTTGACAAATTCGTCTGTAAATCCGAGAATTCTACTCCAGCTGACATTTTAGGCAGTATGCACGATGAAGAGCATGTTATGATATACGGATGATGCGAACTGAAAATAAAGGCTGATGAATGCAAGATTGCAAAGTTATGATCTAATGGAGGATGCAGAGATGATAAAAATGATATGATATGCAAGGTTAGGGTTAAGGTGAAAATGAGGGTGTGACAGATGAAAGTTATACACAAGTAGGACAAATTTGGGGTATGACACACTAGTTATCTCACTTTTGAAGATGGATCAAAAGGTGAAATAAAGGGTGTTGGGAAGTTGGACTATACTGGACTACCCAGCCTTGATGATGTGTTGTTTGTTAAAGGGCTGACTGCAAATCGGATCAGTACCAGTCAACTATGTGACCAAGGTCTCAAAGTTAACTTCACTAAGTCTGAGTGTTTAGTAACAAATGAGAAGCATGAAGTTGTTATGAAGGGAACCAGATCTAAGGATAGATGTTACTTGTGGATCCTCAGGAAACAAATAGCTTCTCCACATGTTTGGTGACAATAGAGGATGAAGTGAAGTTATGACATCATAAACTTGGTCATCTACACCTAAAAGGAATGAAGAAAGTCTTGGCAACAAAAGCAGTTAGAGGTATTCCCAGTTTGAAAATTGATGAAGGAAGAATCTGTGGTGAATGTCAGATTGGGAAGCAAACAAAGATGTCACACAAGAAGCTTCAACATCTAAAAACTTCAAGAACTTTGGAGCTACTTCATACGGACCTGATGGGTCCCATGCAGGTTGAAAGTCTCAGAGAGAAGATGTACACCTATGTTGTGGTTGATGACTTCTCAAGATTCACCTAGGTGAATTTTATTAAAGAAAAGTCTGAGGTGTTTGAAGTGTTTAAAGATCTCTGTCAAAAAATTCAATGAGAGAAGGATTGTGGCATTGTCAGAATTAGAAGTAACCATGGAAAAGAATTTGAGAACAATAAGTTTGAGGAATTTTTCTTCTCTGAAGGAATCAGTCATGAGTTTTCTTCACCCATCACTCCTCAACAGAATGGCGTGGTTGAACGCAAAAATAGAACTATTCAAGAATGTGCCAGGGTCATGCTTCATGCAAAGAAGTTACCATATCATTTTTGGGCTGAAGCCATGAATACTGCCTGTTATATTCATAATAGAGTGACCATTAGATCTGGTACATCTGATACTTTGTATGAGCTATGGAAGGGAAAATTGCTAGCAATGCTCTGAATCTTGAATCTCCAAAAGGGGAATCCTCTCCTAAGGCAGCTGCTTCTCAAAAATAAGTCGAGGAGTTCCTAAAAATTATCAAAAACAATGACTATGGAGTAGTGGACCAGCTAAACCACACTCCCTCCAAGATCTCAATAATAACCTTATTGTTCGGCTCGGAGGCTCACTGAGAGTCACTGATGAAATTGCTGGGCGTTATCCATGTGACCAAGGATATTATTATAGATCAATTTGATGGTGTTATTTCTAACATCACAGTTGGAAGCTGCCTTGGTTTCAATGATGATGAATTACCATCAGAAGGGAGAACACGCAATAGAGCTATACACATTTCCATGAAGTGTTTAGATATGATCTTATCAAGGGTATTAGTGGACACATGATCTTCATTTAATGTTATGCCGAAGACCACCTTGATGAAGCTTACATTATAATGAGTTGCAATGAAGCCTAGCGCTCTAATTGTAGAAGCTTTTGATGGCTCCCAGCGAGTTGTGATTGGAGAAGTGGACCTTTCCATAAGAATCGGCCGACACACCTTCTTCTTCACTTTTCAAGTAATGGACATTCATCTGGAATAATACTGTCATCTTGGGAGGCCCTGGATTCATGTTGCAGGGTTTGTTACGTCAACGCTCCACCAAAAGATGAAGTTCATTATTGGAAACAAAATGAAAGTAATAGGTGGAGAGGAAGACATCTTGGTATGCCATTTGTCTTCTTTTCACTACATTGACGTTGACAGAGAGACAATGGAAACCCCCTTCAAATATTTGGAAATGGCAAGTGTTGTAGTAATCTAGCCAATGGTGGAGCAATGGCCTCTTGGAAAGGAGCCGAGGCTATTGTTGAGGCTGGAAATGCTTAGGGCTGGGGCAAAATCCTAGAACTTCCTGAGAAGAAATATAGGTTTGGGCTAGGATACCAACCATCTTTAGGAAAACATGATTTTTAAACTGGCAATAGGCAAGTTTGTCTTGTGCAAGAAACTTTCATAAGCAATGGTCATATATTCGGAGGCCATGTAGCCATGGTAGACGAGATAACATGCAACAAAGTGACACCAGATAGGGTACGCCAAGGCACACCAGGGGAGGAGCTCAGAAACTAGAAGTCTGTCAAAATCCCATATGTCTTTCCAATTGAAAATTAATTTACTGTTTTTTGTTAAACCCTATGTTCTGCCCAAGGCATAGTGGAATGCTTTGTAGGGCCCCCATTGTTTTAATAATTGGTTATTATCAATAAAAGACATGTTTGCACTCAATTAACCTCATTTCCTTTCGCACTTTTCTTTTTTTATAAAAAATGGCAATGTTTTATACATTTTAAATTTCTCCATTCTAAAAATGCATAATCATAACATGAAGAATCACCCTTGAGACCATTGATAATAACGCTGTTATGGTCACATATGACTTTGATTGTCCAATTAACCAAGCCAAATAGGAAGGCGGGGAAGATTGTGAACTCCCTAAAGAGTTAGCCAGACTACTCAAGCATGAATCAAATATCATTCAACCGCACCAGAAAGTAGTGTGGAGATTATCAACCTTTGAACCGAGGCAAGTAAGGAGGAAGTCAAGATAGGCGCTGCCTTGCAAGACGTTGAGAAAAGAAAGTTGGTTGAACTTCTTCATGAGTATGTGGACGTGTTTGCTTGGTCATGTCAATATATGCCCATGTTGTATACACACATAGTTATGCACAAGTTACCTCTCAAAGAATAATGTCTGCCAGTCAAACAGAAGCTTAGAAGAACTCAACCTGATATGGCTCTCAAGATAAGATAAGAGGTCAGAAATCAGTTTGATGTCGGCTTTTTAGTTGTAGAAAAGTACCCACAATGGGTTGCCAACATTGAGCCGCTACCAAGAAGGATGAAAAAGTTCAAATGTCTGTCGATTACCAAGACCTAAACAGAGAGAGCCTGAAAGATGATTTCCTCTTGCCTCACATTGATGTACTGGTAGACAATACGACTAAATTCTCGGTATTTTCTTTCGTGGATGTTTTCTCTGGGTATAACCAAATCAAAATGGCCCCGTAAGACATGGAGAATACCATATTTACAACCCCTTGGGGAACCATCTGATACAAAGTGATGCCTTTTGGTTTGAATGTGATCTAAGCATTCATTCAATAAAATTAATAAATCAATAAATAGTTTTCTATGAAGAACTACATAGTTTTGAATTTCTCATTTCACTTGAGGATACATAGGAGAAAGACTCGCAATCTTGTCAAACACCATAATAAAAACCTTTTTGCGACCCTTTTTCTTGTCCTTTCGAACTTTTAATCACTCAGAGAAAACAAATAACAAAATCTAACATTCTATTTGCAAATTTAACTAGATGGCCGCCTTTGAGTACAACAGATGTAAGGGATGCTAATACCATCCCCTCGCATAATCGACTCTTGAACCCGAATTTGGTTGAGACGACCGTTTTTTCTTTTAAGAGTTTATCGATATTTTCCCTTTCCTTTTGGAATAAATAAAGTTCGGTGGCGACTCTGTTATCATCTCGAGCATTCAAAATCCCTCCCTTATCTCTTATATTAATATTACTCTTATTGTGATGATTCCTAAAATAAATAAACCTGAGTTTGTGTCTCATTTTAGACTTATTTCCTCGTGCAATGTGTTTTACAAAATTATTTCTAAGGTTCTTGTTAACACAATAAAACCTTTTCTCGATAAAATTATATCTCCATATCAGTCTAATTTTTTTCCAGGTCATAGCATTCACCACAACATTATTGTGGCCCAAGATATGGTGCACTCCATGGCCAAAATGAGTGGCAAAAAGGATTTGTCAATAAAAATTGATCTAGAGAAATCTCATGACCGTCTTAATTGGAAATTTGTGAAAAATATCTTGGAGGAGCGTAATTTCCCTCCGAATATCACCCAAATCATTCATCATTGCATTACTTCTGCATCTTACAAAATCATGTGGAATGGAGATAAAATAAATACCTTCCATCCCATCAGAAGTATTAGACAAGGAGATTCTCTTTCCCATATCTTTTTGTCATATGTATGGAGAGACTATCTCACATGATAGCTGGTCAGGTAAAAGCTAAGTATTTGAAGCCTATGTGTGTTGGCAGGTATAACCCTCAAATCTCTCATTTACTTTTTACTGGTGATATTATTCTTTTTGCAGAAGCCTTTGTTGAGCAGGCACATTGTGTTTTTCCAAGATTCCAGATAAAGGATTAATATACAAAATAATCATGTGTATTTTTCCAAGAATGTTAACGGTCATCTTCATAAGAAAATTATCCAACATACGAGTTTCACTCAATTTAATAGTTTAGGTAGATATATTAGAGCTAACATAGCACAAGGAATGAACTCTATAGGGAGGTTCAACCATATCGTGAATAAAATTTAAAGTAAATTAAGTGGATGGAAACAACAATGTTTGAGTTTGGCAGGTAAGATAACTTTCGAAGTCTATGATCAGTACGATTCCATACTACCACAAGCAATATGCTAAGATACCCAAAACCAAATGTGATGAGGTGGATAAAATTCATCGGGCTTTCATTTGGGGAGACTCTGATCAAGGGAAGAAAGCTCATCTTGCAAGTTGGGAGGTGTGCTGCCTAGCAAAAATGCAATGAGGTCTTGTCCTCCAGCAAACACAAAAGGTGAATGAGGCATTTCTAATGAAAATGATTTGGAATCTTATTAAACATCCCAATGACCTTTGATGTAGTGTCCTTTGTAGTAAGTATGGACAAAACGAGAACCTTAATTCGAGTGCTAGAGCGCAACCATATGACTCTCCTCTTTGGAAAGCTTTAATAGAGATTTTAAAAGATTTTCCACGTCATGTAGTTTGGCAAGTGGGAGATGGAAAAAGCACTAATTTTTGGATGTACAAATGGTTCCCTAATACATCTGCTCTGATTTCTTCTGCGATTCAAACTTATATTGATCCTACCATTATAGTTAGAGATGCAACTAATCATTTGGGTAATTCGAACATTGAGTTTTAAGGAATAATTTTCCTTTTAAGAGCATAATCATTGCCAACCAACTCAGCATTCCTACATAAATAATAAAGACATTATGTCAACGCATATGGATATTTGATCAAATAAGCAGTGGTTACATATGACCACGTTCTCAAACGTGAGAACGCTCTTTAACTTTTTCATTGCAAGTTGGACCAATTAGAAACAATGGTTTCAAATAAATTGTTATATAATATAAATGTGGGGTATATTGTGGGATTTGTTAAGACACATTTTAGAGTTTTTGATAAGTTGTATAAATATTTAAAAAATGTAGTTGAATTGTTTAGAAAATAAAAAAAGTGTAATATAATATAAAAATTAAGTGGACCACAATTATATAATCAAATATTATATATATAAATAAATAAATAAATAAATATATATATATATATATATATATATATATATATATATATAATCAAATATATTATTTATTAGCAATTTTATAATTTTAATAAAAAAAATATAATTTAGATATTCAAAAATTGATTCAAATTAAATTGCAAGAAATTGGATTGGAACGTATCAGGTTTTTTTTTTATCAATCTTCCAAAATTGAATCGAATTGCAAATAAATTTATCTTTGGATCGAATGACTTTTTAACTCAAAACTGATTCAAACGTATCCCGAACACCTCTAGCTATGACATTAAAAATTAAAATTAATTAAGTAAAAATAAATTATCGGTTAGGTTGTGTTATATTAAATAAAAAAATTATAGTATAATATAATTTTGTATAAAAAAATTTATAAAAGATTTTTTAATAAAAGCTACAAATGATTTTATTTGAATAATTATAATTAAAATTTTATTTTAAATATTTTATCATTGAAATTTTTTTTAAAATATCAAAATTTCAAAAAATTCCATTTCAAAAAACTTTTTTTAAAAATTATTTTTGAAATACAACTTTTTAAAAAAATTACAATTTCGATTATGTTTTATTCTTCAATAATATATATTTATATTATAATAGGATGTTAAAATTAATCTTTCAATTTAAATTTCAAAAAATTATGTTTCAAATAATTTTTTTTTTCAAAATCATTTTTGAAATAAAACTTTTTGAAAAAATTACAATTTCGATTATGTTTTAATCTTCAATAATATATATTTATATTATAATAGGATGTTAAAATTAATCTTTCAATTTTGAAAAAATAATAATATAAAGAAATTTGTAATATTTAAAAATAATAATTTCATAAAATTTATTTTTAATTATATAAAAAAAATCTATCTTTTTAAACGAAACAAATATACATAAATTTAGATATAAAATCTAATACTTTAAAATAATGTACTTGTTATAAAACTAAATAAAACAATATAGAGATCAAAGAGTGGAAGGGAAGAGATAAAGTAATATTATATTATCTTCTGCAAAAATACATTTTATATTGCAATGTGAATCTTATTTATAGTACATTACCAATGAATAACCATTAACTTAAGGAATACACAAAGGTTACAAAATTGACTGATAGGAGTTAAGGAATATAGAAAGTTGGGTAAATGAACATCCATGTCTATTTACTATTATTCGTAACACTCCCCCTTGGATGTTCATTGGGGATATGTCTCGTTAAAACTTTACTAGAAAAAACCCAGTGGAAAAAAATCTAGTGTAGGAAAAAGAGTACAATATCCTTTTTAAAGTAAATTCATTTCTCTCCTCAGCTGAACGATCATTTCTTCGACGACGAAGAACAATCTTTTGTACTAGTTGATTAATAGTTATACTTAGGAGTGACTTTGTGAAAGGGTCTGCAAGATTATCACATGAACAAATTTGTTGGATGTTTATATTCCCACTTTTTTGAAGATGATGAGTGAAAAATAACTTTGGAAAAATGTGTTTTGTTGTTCGATCTCCTTTAATGTAATCATCTTTCAATTGAGCGATGCATTTAATATATATATATATATATATATATATATATATATATATATATATATATATATATATATATATATATATATATACGAAACATATCATATAAAAATGTCATTTAAATGTGAGAACATGAGAATAAATCTGAGCCATTAGATTTTAAAATAAATGGTGGAGATTATGTGTCATTTTTTTTCTCTCCTCAATCATTTATTTTAATAATGGAGGAGAGAGAAAAACAAAATCCACAAATAATCTCCACCATTTATTTTAAAATCTAGTGATTCAGATTTATTCTCATGTTCTTACATAAAAATATCATTCTCATAGGATATGAATCATATATATATATATAATCAAATATATTATTTATTAGCAATTTTATAATTCTAATAAAAAAAAATATAATTTAGATATTCAAAAATTGATTCAAATTAAATTGCTTGAAATTGGATTGGAGCGTATCAGGTTTTTTTTATCAATCTTCCAAAATTGAATCGAATTGCAAATAAATTTATATTTGGATCGAATGACTTTTTAACTCAAAACTGATTCAAATCGTATCCCGAACACCTCTAGCTATGAGATTAAAAATTAAAATTAATTAAGTAAAAATAAATTATCAGTTAGGTTGTTTTATTTTTTTAAAAAAATTTATAGTATAATATAAATTTGTATAAGAAAATTTATAAAAGTTTTTTTCATAAAAGCTACGAATGATTTTATTTGAATAATTATAATTAAAATTTTATTTTAAATATTTTATCATTGAAACTTTTTTTAAAATATCAAAATTTCAAAAAATTCCATTTCAAAAAATATAAAAAAAAATTTAAAAATTATTTTTGAAATACAACTTTTTAAAAAAATTACAATTTCGATTATGTTTTAATCTTCAATAAAATATATTTATATTATAATAGGATGTTAAAATTAATCTTTCAATTTAAATTTCAAAAAATTATATTTCAAATATTTTTTTTAAATCATTTTTGAAATAAAACTTTTTGAAAAAATTAAAATTTCGATTATGTTTTAATCTTCAATAATATATATTTATATTGTAATAGGATGTTAAAATTAATCTTTCAATTTTGAAAAAATAATAATATAAAGAAATTTGTAATATTTAAAAATAATAATTTCATAAAATTTATTTTTAAATATATACAGAAAATCTATCTTTTTAAACGAAACAAATATACATAAATTTAGATATAAAATCTAATACTTTAAAATAATGTACTTGTTATAAAATTAAATAAAACAATATAGAGATCAAAGAGAGGGGGGAATAGATAAAGTAATATTATATTATCTTCTGCAAAAATACATTTTACATTGCAATGTGGATCTTATTTATAGTACATGACCAATGAATAACCATTAACTTAAGAAATACACAAAGGTTAGAAAATTGACTCATAGGAGTTAAGGAATATAGAAAGTTGGGTAAATGAGCATCCACATCTATTTACTATTATTCGTAACACTCCCCCTTGGATGTTCATTGAGGATATGCCTCGTTAAAACCTTACTAGAAAAAACCCAGTGGAAAAAAATCTAGCGTAGGAACAAGAGTACAATATCCTTTTTAAAGTAAATTCATTTCTCTCCTCAGTTGAACGATCGTTTCTTCGACGACGAAGAACAATCTTTTGTACTAGTTGATTAATAGTTCTACTTGGGAGTGACTTTGTGGAAAGGTCTGCAAAATTATCACATGAACAAATTTGTTGGATGTTTATATTACCACTTTTTTGAAGATCATGAGTGAAAAATAACTTTGGAGAAATGTGTTTTGTTCGATCTCCTTTAATGTAATCATCTTTTAATTGAGCGATGCATTCAATATTATCTTCATATATGGTCATTGTATTTAATTTTTGGGTTAATTATACGATCCCCTCTGCCATTAGGGCGAGATTTTATTTTACCCCTCTGAAGTTATTTTTTTTAACACCCCCTTATAAAACCAAAAATCAACTTTTATCACACCATATCCCTTGTTTGGGTGACTGGGTATATGGTAATTGGCTATGTGGCATTGAAATAGTCCATTTGGCTAGCTGACTGTGTATTTAATTTTTTTTTAGAATTTATTTAATTTAGAATTTTTTTTATTTATTTAATTTTTATTTGTTTAAACAAAATATATATTAAACATATTGGGCTCATGGCCCATACACCTAGAGCCCATTTTCAATTTTACTTGTCATGTGTGTGTTTAATATATAAACACTAGTTATGCTATTAAAAGGGTCGATGTGGGACTTGCAGTTTTATCATTTGTGTCATTTACAGCTAGTTAGTATGTTAAATTGTAGTTTCAGGTAGTAGAGTAAAACCAAGATCAGTTACCATCATACATGCACCATGCCATAGTTCTAAAAAGTATATGTTGAATTAATTCCAACATGAAACCTGCTAAAAAATATCAATCATCTTCACTTAATATACACCTGCATTGCATCATTCTCAGTAACTACTAGTTGACGAGGAATTCAAGATCTGAACGTGGTTGAATTGTCTTTGAAACTCACTTTCCATGGATGGAGCATTCTGAGTAGTACTAAAAAGTGGTGGCATAACAGAAGGAGGACAAAAATGTAAATGTGAATTACCTGCTGATTTTTTTTTTAGGTTTGAAAGGACAATTCTTCCATGTAACTTATAGTCATATAAACAAATTGCATAAACAAAAGAAATGTTTATTTCCCATTCACTTTTACAGTCATAATCTTGTGGAGATATAAGGATATTGGTAGAATACAAACCATTGTTTATTACAGGATTGCACAGTTCTCTCTATGCAATTACTTTAATGGTGGTGTAGTTGTAAACTACCACTGCTGAATTAGGTACTGTCAAATTAGAAGAAGATGGAAATTGCATAGCACTTCCATTACTGCTTGGAGTTCAGTATCTTGTGAAACAGCATCATCAAAAGACTTCAAGTAAACTTCATAGTTTAACAGCTTCTATGAAAACACAATATGAATATTTTTTTTCCTTTTTTCCTGCTACATTTTCATCAGTTAAATCGTATTTTTACTTGTTACATTTAACACAGGAGTTTCCACCAAAAAGCAAGCTAAATAACCAACTCTATGGTGATAATACCAACACTATAACCAAATAGGAGTTTCCACCCTATTCATAAACTTTTACTTCCACATTATCGCGACACAATGAACATCAATGCACTTGCTAAAAATGTGTTGGTCAATGCAGAGGGTATTATAGAATCAACATTCTCGGGTGGAGCATGTTCTGTGGAAATGTCATCTTTTGTATATAAAGACTAGGTTTTCACAAGAAACTGAACTCCAAGCATTCTACAAGTCCCACATCGTTTGTGGGTTAAAATATTTTAATGTTTATATATCTAATTCAATAAATTAATTGCAAATGAGTTAGAAGTAATGGGTTATAACATTGGGTTTATGTGTTGGTATATTGAATCCAATATGTTTAATATATATTTTGTTTAAACAAATAAAAATTAAATAAATAAATAAATTATAAATTAAATAAATTCTAAAAAAATTTAAATAAACGTAAATTAAATAAATTGAATTAAAAATAAATTTCAAATATTACGTGGAAATGAAATTAAAAATAAATAGAATTAAAAATCCACGTGGCATACAAAAATCCAACTGGACTGCCACATAGTCATTTACCATATAACCAGTCACCCAAACAAGGGATAGGGTGTGGTAAAAGTTGATTTTTGGTTTTATAATGGGGCGTTAAAAAAAATAACTTCAGGGGGGCAAAATCAAATCTCGCCCTAATGGCAGTGGGGGATCGTATAATTAACCCTTAATTTTTCAGAAGATAAACCACAAGTATTTTGAATGTGCTGAATTAGGATCTCAACTAAACGCGTTCTCGACTTGCCACATGTAATGCTAAAAGTTCTGCATGATTAGATGATGTTGTTTCTATGGTTTGTTTCACCGACCTCCATGAAATAGTTATACCCCACATGTAAACAAATAACATGTTTATGATCTACCATTATGAGGATTTGACAAGTAACCTGCATCTGCATAACCTGTTAATTCGAATATGGATATTTTGGTATAAAACAAACTTACGTCTATTTTACCTCTAAGGTAACGAATTATATGTTTGACTCTGTTCCAATGTCTTTGTGTAGGTGAAGAACTGTATCTTGCTAATAGATTGTGATCTTGACGGCTAATCAGAACCTGAAGTGGGCCAAAGATGATGTCTGCAATGCTGGGTGTGAAAGATGAGGAAGGGGTGTACCTGCAAGGCACTCCGATGCTAAAGTAAGGATCGGAAGAGAGAGAGAAAGGCAAGTACAAAGTATGTATTTCGTAGGGTGATTTTGAATACCTGGCCCTCTCAAATAAGAGGGTTTTTATAGTGCCCCCAGCGCGTGGCCAACGGTCCCTATTTTTGGGGCGAAATAACCATTTCCCGAAGAATAGTTAGCTGCCATAAACTAGTCATTGGGACAAGCAGAGGTGCCTGAAACTAGTTGTTGTCGCGGGAAGAGGCTCGGTTGCGGGCACGAGCGTCTTGACTGTTCCTGGATGGTGAAACCATGCGTAACGGGAAGGAGCTACCGAGGAGAGGTAGGTGACCCTTGGGGTCATCCGACCATATTTGCCCGGTAGAGGGGCAGAAAGGTAAATGTTGGCCCAAATTGGCTGGACTTAGGCAATTGGGTCGTTCTGGGAGCAGAAGCAAATTGGGCCATGCCTAGCCATTGGGCCAGTCCGGAACAGGAGCGCTCCAAGTCATTGCTCCCGAGCATGGGAGTGATGACTTAAGGGTAGTTCGCAGTCCCGGGGAGGTCCAGAAATTGTCGTCGCTTGTCGACAAGATGGGATTGTTCTACGGTGCCTGAGGGAGTTAGTGCCTGCGGGATACGTAACGTTGTTTAGCGTTCCCAGTGTACGGGGAACCCAACGGTTGATGTGATCTGAAGATGTGAAGTGCCACGTGGGCCTCGAGCCTTGTGTTGTATTAAATGTGTCATGATGGCTAGGCTAGGGTCATGATGATACCCCTAGCCGCGCGTGCTCATGCACGTGCCTTCAGATGGTCTATAAATAGAGGGAGAAGCTGCTCATTTGCACTTTTCGCTTCTCTCTCTTCTTTTGCTTCCCTGCTCTGAGCTCTTCTGTTCGTCGTCGTCCAACTGTCGTTAAGCCGCCGTACAAGCATCGCTCAGCCTTCTTCGACCCTCTAACACTTCCTCGACCATGTAAGTTACTCAACTTGACTCTAGTTTCAGGCATTTTTTTCTTTATGTTCTTCTAAAATGCATGCTGCTAGGTTGAATCTAGGTAGTGTAGTATCAGTTTCTGGCAGCTGTTGGTGGCAGACGGTGGTTTGGCCACTTTTTGCCGCTTTCGTAGTCGCCGGAAGATTAGGAACTTAGGACTTAAGGCAGATTCTGGCGCCGTTGCGATTACGGGCGTGTTAGTCGCCGGCAGAGCTCATGAATTTTCTGGTGTACCTATGAGTTTTCCGATAGGCCTTCAAACGGTATTCTGGGTAGCGAATCAGAGAGGATCTCCCCGTGAGAGTTGGAGGGGTTTCCCCCTGGCATCTCCTCGCGCCATAACTGTGCCATTTGAGTAGGGTTTCAGGTCGGGGACAGAGTCCTCGGGCCTTTGCGCGCCCTTTCACTTGACTAGCGGTGGAAGGGTGGATTTGATTTGGTCATCGAATTCACTTTTGTTCTCTGCTTTTCAGGTGAAGGAGATGGCCTGTGAAACTGAAGATGAAACTCTTATAAACTTGTTCGAGGAGAGCTCCTCGGAAAGTAGTGATACGGAAGACACAACTACCCTCAGTGATGTCGGCGAGACTCCACCTGCGAGGACCTCCGCGGAGGACTGGTCAGTCGCAGAACCTGCGGAGCACGCCTCTGTTTTTGCTTCATATACTGGGGACGTCTTCACGGCCGTGGGGGCCGAAGGGGAGTGGAAAGTTTTTTTTCCTGGTGAAGACGACCACATCTGCATGGACTACGGGGAGAGGTTCCCGATGTATGAGTACGTCTTCAAGGATATTGGGCTGAGGCTGCCCTTCACTGATTTCCAGAGGTCGGTCTTTGTACATTTGGATTTGGCCCCCTCGCAATTCCATGGCCTTTATCCGGGCGTTCGAATTGGCCAGCGAGTTCCTGAAGATAGGAGCTACCCTCCCCTTGTTCTTTATAGTCTTCCATCTCCAGCGGCAAGTCTCGGTGAGGAAGTTCGGCTGGGTCTCGTTGAAGCAGGCAAGGAAGTTGTTCAAACCGTTCTCTGAGTCTATTAGGACTTTTAAGGAGAGGTTTTACATTATCGAGCCCATGTCAGAGAAGGCCCAAGACTCCACGTATGTCTGGAAGGTGTCTACGGATGAGAACGGGGAGGATCTTTACGACGACGAGGGCAAAGTAGTGGCGCGGAGATTGCCGAAGTTCCCCTTCTGCTGGAGTGGGTCTCACTTTTCCCAAGGGACTGACCAGTATCTTGCTTAGCCGGAGATATTGGATGACGATGACAAAGCCGTCTATGCGGCGCTGGTTAATTTTGTCAATGGTTTTACCCCTGCCCAGTGCTGGACTAAGAACGGGGATCCGATCTTCGAGGAAGATGATGGGCAGAAGGTGGAGAGCCGTTACATTAACATAAGGAGCTCCTTGAGTGCAGGAGTCACGATGACGCTCTTAAACTGCTGGGTAGTCTTTATTTCTTAGCTTGTTTAGATTATTGTTTTCCCTGTTTGCTAACGTGATCGTTATGTCTTTGCAGGTGAAATTCCTTCAGCGCATGAGCGGATGGTAAAAAATACCCATGCGAAGGGCAAGGGTGGTGCAGCCAACACGAAGAGCTGGCTCGGTCAATGAGTGCCACCTCCACAAATGGGGTCGGGGATCTCCTCATCGATTTCGCCGCCTTTCTAGAGCTCTCCACTGCCTATGAACTCGAGGCTCAAACGCTTCCGGCCGATCGAGACGGTGGACCTCAGCCTGGTAGGGGAGAAGAGCAGGTTCGAGCTTCCTCCGTGCCTTCACAAAAAAAGGTTCTTCGAAGGCTCCTCTTTGACGGTTCCTCAGACAGAGTCTCTAAAGCTCGAGGCAAAGGATCGCCCGAGAAAAAGGGATATGCTGGCACAGGATGGTTCCACCCTGATTAGGGTTCTGGAGATAACGGTGAATTACACTGAGGAAGATTCCCCTCATGTCTCTGAGCCAAAGAAGGCCCAGGCCGCGATAGCGGTCTTGGAGGAGAAGTTGAAGAAGGCGAAGGAGGAGGCTAAGGCTGTCGAGGAGGCGATGAAAAAGTCCGGGGAAGAGCTGACCATGATCTGAGGGGAGAAAGGCACCCTGGCCGCGGAGAGGAAAGTCACGTAAGATTTTGTCGAGCAACTGAGGTCTCCTGTGGCCCCTGCTGAAGATGAGCATGAAGAGCTAAAGAAGCTGAAGACTCGGGCCGAGTTGGTTGCCCATATCGTGCAGGTGGAGGATAACGTCGAAGCCATTGGCAAGGATTCTTTCAACAACGTTGTGGCGCAGCTGAAGCTTGTGAACCCCGGGGTCCAACTGTCCACTGAGGGGACCCGTTTCTTGTACCACGAGGAGGATGTAAAGATCGTCATCCCCGACTTTCTCCAGATCGGCGAGGAGCATGCTCGAACTCTCCAGGAGGAGCCTCAGCAAATGGAGGAGTGATTTCTTTTTGTTGTACCTTCGGACTGCGTGTCGTGTTTATGTAATTTATTATTTTGAATGGGGCTTGGCCCCTTGTTAATTTAACAAGTACAATTGTGGTCCTCGTGACCACTTATTATTGTGATATATATCTTTCCCATCGCTCTGGTCGGTTTTTTATGATCTATATTCGCACATGGATTTATCTGTATTTTATTTTTGCTAAGTTTAGTAACTTTGCTCGATACGAGCGTGTGCCCATAATAAGGGTAACTTTGAATGATTTGTTGTTTCGGGGGTTGCTCGACTTAGATGTGTTCGTTAGTGAGGGGGACTGATCGAACGACCTTGGTAGCTTCCGAGCATGAGAGCGGAGCTCAGGTCGGGTTTGAGGCTCGAGTTCGCGGCGTGAACTTCCCATCGCGAGCTGGACGTTATGCCTATCATGGTACTTTGACGACGGCGGGCTCGGTCTAGGAACTGCCGTCAGGCATGTGTTCTGCTCGCCTTGAGCGAAAGGCTGCCTCAGTTTGTATGTAGCGCTTGTACCTGGGTGCACATTCTTGGTCGGGACGCTATGCTCATCGCCTCGACGGAGCAAGCCAACGATTAGGGTCTTAACTATAGTATTGTTTTAGCTTTTCGGAGTTTCATGGTTGAGCAATTTCTTCCCCGTTAAGGTGTTCTAGGTAGTAGGCCCCATTCTCTGTCTTCGCCTGAACGCGATAGAGTCCTTCCCAGTTTACGGCGAGTTTGCCTTCTCGAGAATCTTTGTGATTCCTTCTTAAGACGAGACTCCCTACATGGAATTCTCGCCGCATAACTTTGGCGTTATGCCTAATTGCAATTTTTTGTTTTAGTGAGGCTTCTCGGAGAGTTGCTCCTGATCGGACCTCCTCGACGAGATCGAGCTTCTCCCTTAGTGCCTCGCTATTTGTCTCCTCGTCCAGGGGGGATTCAGTCCACCTGGAGGGCACGTGTATCTCAATGGAGATCGCTGCCTCAGTTCCGTAAGCTAGACGGGAAGGGGTTTCCCTGGTCGAAGAGTGAGGCGTAGTGCGGTAGGCCCAGAGCATGCTGTGTAGCTCCTCGACCAAAGTTTTTTCGTTTTGTCCAGCCTTTGTTTAAGGCCTCGTAGGATTAGCCTATTTGCTGCTTCGGCTTGCCCATTAGTCTGGGGATGTTCGACGGACGCGAAGTGTTGTTTCGTGCCCAGTTGAGCGACGAAGTCCTGAAACTTTCTGTTAGTGAACTGCGTCTCGTTGTCGGTGACTATTGCTTGGGGGATGCCAAAGCAGGCAAGGATGTTCTGCTTGTAGAAGCGAAGTATGTTGTGGGCCGTTATTTTGGCCAGAGCCTATGCTTCTATCCACTTTGTGAAGTAGTCAATGCCCACTATCAAGTACTTGTTTTGGTTTGACCCCACGAAGAATGGTCCCAGGATGTCCAGGTGATGCGTCCGCAAGTGCACGGAAATATCAAAGTAATATAAAAGATTGTCGAACCCACAGAGACCAATGCTAACCTACTGTAATCTATCGTCACTTTGTAAAGCTAAGGCTAATGATATTTGATTGATTAAAGGGAAACTACGACTAAAAAATGAACTTAGAAAATATGATAATAAAGAGAGGCCGAAATATGGATTCCGCGTTCTTGAAGGACTTTGTAGAATTCGGGTGCTAATTACAACTATAACTTAGTTCCGTAGAATATACCGACTTAAAAACTCCGCCTCACGCTCTCGCGGTATTAACTAAAGTCATGTTCCCTAATCCCAAGATTTTTCCCTCGCTCGCCCGATAACTAGGAAATATATTTAAAAGTCAATAATATCATAAACATATCTAAAGCGCTCTCGCTGTATTTAGATATGTTGCCTAATTTCCACTATCCGGTTCGACCCCCACGCTCTCGCAGTGTCGGCTCTAACCTTAATTAATTTCTCACTCTCGTGACAAAATCATGTTAAATAACCTCTCACTCTCGTGACAAAGCTATTTAAATTAGACTTGGAAATTAAAACCAAAACAGAATTTTAATCATAAGTTCGCATCTATTATTTTCTACCGAGTCCCGTCGGTAACGACGGTCCTTATACGCCGGACTCGAGAATATTTAGAAAGACATGGAATTAAATGAAAAAAACATAAACATGGTAAATATAATCAATGACAGCATGCTTAAACAATTATGAAATGCAATAACAATAATAATAATAATAAAGCGATAAAATAAAGAACCTGTAAATACGATAAAATAAATGGAGACTTCAATTAAACGAAAATGGAAATAACTTCAATAAAATGATGGCAAGATTATTGATCCAAGCAGTTACACAGATTACAGGCCTAAAAACTAATGAGGGAGTAATTCCTCGATGTGAGAAAATACTCCTTTTACAATTGTAATTTTCTGCCTAAAACTACGAACAACGCTTTCGCGCCCAAAACTTGGATCCCCTTTGAAACTAAATGATAGGTCCTATATATAGTGATAACAGGTTGGAAGTTACTTCAGAATTCATGTGAAAAGTAGTGGAGATAATGGGGCGTTGGAGAAGTAGTGGAGATAATGGGAAGTTGGAGAAGTTGTGGCCGAAAATATCTGAAGCACTTCCTGGACTGGCTGAACGTGGTTTTGGTCTAGTTGATACCCGTTGAGAAGTCCATGTAGTTTAAAATTGGATTCTGAGAATTTCCCTTGTGCCGGTCGTCATGGCCTTGTAACGAGCGTCATAGCTTTTAGCTTGTGACGGTCGCCATGCCTATGTTACGGTCGTAACGCTTCCTTAATGCGGAATCCTTATTTCTCCTGTCAAAACACCTGCTTTTCTTCTATTTTCTTCTTCTTTCTTCTTGCTGGTTGACTTAAAGAATTCCTGAAATGAAATTAATACTCACAAATAAAACGTGAATAAACGAAAAAATGATAAAATAATTCATGCAAGTTAAGTCAATTGAACGATATAATTTCGCGTTATCAAATTTCCCCACACTTAAACCTTTGCTTGTCCTCAAGCAAACCATGACTCGCGAGAAAAATAGTGAATACGGATACTCATCCTAGGCTACCAACTCTACTTCGGTTAAGTTTGTGTCGATAGGTACTTGCTCACACTCTAAGGACATCGTAACAACACAATTCCGCTTTGGAGGTCATCAACCTCCCTCCTATACAAACCAATTTGAATCATGTCATTATACCTAAGCCTAACTCACTCATCCTTCTTTTATCCCTTTTCATTCAGGCACAATCACATTAAGCCCGTTATCCTTTCACATTCATGGTAGGATAGCCTGTTAATGACTATGACCTCATTATCATCTTTCATATTTTTCTTTTTGCACATTGGCTTAAACATCAATAAAATAAAGAAGTCTGCACCGTTGGGTTAAATGATCGGGTGAGGATCACCTAACTTAGAAGGAGCATTCATTTTTTCTTTTCTTAATTTACCTTTTAAGCCTGAGATCATACACTTATTTGCATCGACTTCCTACTTAGTGCGTGCTTAGGATGGTACTGACTGCTAAATAAACTACTTAGGGACTAGTAAAGGGGTGAGGACTTAAGGTTATGGCATAACATGTACTCAAATTGATTTCCATAATTGAGAGGCTCACGGTATTAAAACGATACCGATCTTGCAGAATTTTCCCAAGTCTCACAATCTAACCTCAATTTCGTCTGTAACCTAATATTTTCAAAAGAAACACTATTTTTGACTCAAAAAATTTTCAAAATATTTGGCGTGGCTCAAGGGAATGGGGAAATCGACCAACAACATAAAATCATGCATAGGGACTTGACAGCACATGCACAGACGCACGAAACATTAAAACAAATTTTTTTTTTTAAAATCATGCTAGAAAGTAGTGAATCTAACTAGAAAGCGGTAAAATGAAAGCGGTAAATGTTCCTCCCCCACACTTAAACCAAACATTATCCTCAATGTTTTGATAAAAGGTGGTAGAGGAAATATAGAACCTGTATGAATGCCATTGCGTGCTGCCACAACCAAATTCGCGCTGATTCTTCCCTTGTTGTCCCTGTCTTCGCTGGCCACTTCTACTCTGGTGTCTTGTACTACGAGTTATCTGAATTTGCTGAAACTTCACTTTACTGAAGCCGCTTATCATACTATTTGTTTTCGAAGGAAGTACCTGCAAAAAATGTTAGAAAAATACGGTGCGGTGTGTGCAGGTGGAACCTGACCATGCGAAAGGACAAGGAGGAGGTGAGTTACGAACTAGAGAGATATGCTCTCTCATATCATACTTATCATCGGTGTCACCACCAGCAGCGACATTCGTAGGAATGTCCGTGGGCACCAACTCATCTTAAGGGATTGTCATCTAGAGATCTTTCGCCTAAATGTAGCTGAGACGTGACAAGCGATACAATTCTTTATTTTCTGCAAACACAAATAATAATAGGAAAACATTAAATATAAAACTTGTGGGTTTCCTCCCACGCAGGGCTTTGTTTAACGTCGATAGCTCGACGATTAGTAATTTTCGGTTTCCATGGCCACTTATCAAGCCATCTCACATATCCCTCACCTTTTCTTTTCTTCCTTCTGTGGGGCGGTTCATTCTTTTGAACTTGTGGTGGTGGTTCTGGATCTATCCTAAGTATTAGCTTTTCGAGTTTGGGCTTAGTTATCTCATCCACCATCTCAAAGTCTAACCTTACCCTCTTAGCAGTAATGATATCCCTAGTTTCATGGTCCTTGAATTTTCTCTTTTTATGCGTGACCTCAAACAAATTTGCACCGGTGTGGATATTTCCCAATACCTCCACATAAGTTTTGGATTGAGATTCTACCTTAGCTTCCACAAACCTTTGCGAGAAAGGAATTATTGGGGTATATGGAGGAAGAACGACATTACGTGCTTCTTTCTCTACCTCTTTGACGACCTCCCTTTCAGGTGGTCCCAGTAAAATTTTCTCAATCTCTACTTCTTCCTCACCAGAACTCTCGTCAACCTCAATATCACTCTCCTCAACCTCATTATCACTCTCCTCGGGATTCTTGATTTGTTTTTCATTAACGGTTGTTACAACATCCACGTGCTCCTCAGCGGAGGGTCTTATAGGTGTCTGTGCAAGCAGGGAGATTTGAGTCTCCAATGCCTCAGTGTGAGTCACGAGGGACTCGACTATTTTGTTTATCTGCCTAAGGGTTTCATAAGTATGGAGATGTTGTTTTCTAAGCTCTTCATTCTGGAGAGTTTGTGTCTCCACAAAGTGCTCCATCATAGACTCTACCCTAGAATTAGTTATTGTTTCAATGAAGTTCTCCATTAATGCTTCGAGGTTGGAATTAACAGATTATTGTGGTTCCTCGAAATATTGGGAATGGTGATCGTAGAGGAAATTTTGGTGCGGTTCCTCGAGATATTGGGAGTATTGCGGTTGGTAAGTGTAGAGAAAATTTGGGTGCGGCTCCTCAAGATATTGTGAGTGGTTATCATAGAAAAAATTTGGGTGATACATAGTTTTAAAATTTTTTTTTTTTAGTTTTTTTTTATTGGAGTGTCTTAGTCTATACGGTGCAACAACGGAATAACAATATTGACTGTTGGTCCCCGGCAACGGCGCCAAAAACTTGATGCGTCCGCAAGTGCACGGAAATATCGAAGTAATATAAAAGATTGTCGAACCCACAGAGACCAATGCCAACTTACTGTAATCTATCGTCGCTTTGTAAAGCTAAGGCTAATGATATTTGATTGATTAAAGGGAAACTACGACTAAAAAATGAACTTAGAAAATATGATAATAAAGAGAGGCTGAAATATGGATTCCGCGTTCCTGAAGGACTTTGTAGAATTCAGGTGCTAATTACAACTATAACTTAGTTCCGTAGAATATACCGACTTAAAAACTCCGCCTCACGCTCTCGCGGCATTAACTAAAGTCATGTTCCCTAATCCCAAGATTTTGCTCTCGCTCGCTCGGTAACTAGGAAATATATTTTGAAAGCCAATAATATCCTAAACGTATCTAAAGCGCTCTCGCTGTATTTAGATATGTTGCCTAATTTCCACTATCCGGTTCGACCCCCACGTTCTCGCAGTGCCGACTCTAATCTTAATTAATTTCTCACTCTCGTGACAAAATCGTGTTAAATAACCTCTCACTCTCGTGACAAAGCTATTTAAATTAGACTTGGAAATTAAAACCAAAACAAAATTTTAATCATAAGTTCGCACCTATTATTTTCTACCGAGTCCCGTCGGTAACGACGGTCCTCATACGCCGGACTCGAGAATATTTAGAAAGACATGGAATTAAATGAAAATGACATAAACATGGTAAATATAATCAATGATAGCATGCTTAAACAATTATGAAATGCAATAACAATAATAATAATAATAATAATAATAAAGCGATAAAATAAAGAACCTGTAAATACGATAAAATAAATGGAGACTTGAATTAAACGAAACTGGAAATAACTTCAATAAAATGATGGCAAGATTGTTGATCCAAGCAGTTACACAGATTACAGGCCTAAAAACTAATGAGGGAGTAATTCCTCGATGTGAGAAAATACTCTTTTTACAATTGTAATTTTCAGCCTAAAACTACGAACAGCGCTTTCGCGCCTAAAACTTGGATCCCCTTTGAATCTAAATGATAGGTCCTATATATAGTTATAACAGGTTGGAAGTTACTTCAGAATTCATGTGAAAAGTAGTGGAGATAATGGGGCGTTGGAGAAGTAGTGGAGATAATGGGAAGTTGGAGAAGTTGTGGCCGAAAATATCTGAAGCACTTCCTGGACTGGTTGAGCGTGGTTTTGGTCTAGTTGATACCCGTTGAGAAGTCCACGTAGTTTAAAATTGGATTCTGAGAATTTCCCTTGTGCCGGTCGTCATGGCCTTGTAACGAGCGTCATAGCTTTTAGCTTGTGACGGTCGCCATGCCTATGTTACGGTCGTAACACTTCCTTAATGCCGAATCCTTATTTCGCTGTCAAAACACATGCTTTTCTTCTTCTTTCTTCTTGCTGGTTGACTTAAAGAGAATTCCTGAAAATGAACTTAATACTCGCAAATAAAACGTGAATAAACGAAAAAACGATAAAATAATTCATGCAAGTTAAGTCAATTTAACGATATAATTTCGCGTTATCAAATTCCCCCACACTTAAACCTTTGCTTGTCCTCAAGCAAACCATGACTCGCGAGAAAAATAGTGAATACGGATACTCATCCTAGGCTACCAACTCTACTTCGGTTAAGTTTGTGTCGATAGGTACTTGCTCACACTCTAAGGACATCGTAACAACACAATTCCGCTTTGGCGGTTATCAACCTCCCTCCTATACAAACCAATTCGAATCATGTCATTATACCTAAGCCTAACTCACTCATCCTTCTTTTATCCCTTTTCATTCTGGCACAATCACATTAAGCTCGTTATCCTCTCACATTCATGGTAGGATAGCCTGTTAATGACTATGATCTCATTATCATCTTTCATTTTTTTCTTTTTGCACATTGGCTTAAACATCAATAAAATAAAGAAGTCTGCACCGTTGGGTTAAATGATCGGGTGAGGATCACCTAACTTAGAAAGAGCATTCATTTTTTCTTTTCTTAATTTACCTTTTAAGGCTGGGATTATACACTTATATGCATCGGCTTCCTACTTAGTGCGTGCTTAGGATGGTGCTGACTGCTAAATAAACTACTTAGGGACTACTAAAGGGGTGAGGACTTAAGGTTATGGCATAACAAGTACTCAAATTGATTTCCATAATTGAGAGGCTCACGGTATTAAAACGATACCGATCTTGCAAAATTTTCCCAAGTCTCACAATCTAACCTCAATTTCGTCTGTAACCTAAGATTTTCAAAAGAAACACTATTTTTTACTCAAAAAATTTTCAAAATATTTGGTGTGGCTCAAGGGAATGGGGAAATCGACCAACAACATAAAATCACGCATAGAGACTTGACAGCACATGCACAGACGCACGAAACATTAAAACAGAATTTTTTTTTAAAATCATGCTAGAAAGTAGTGAATCTAACTAGAAAACGGTAAAATGAAAGCGGTAAATGTTCCTCCCCCACACTTAAACTAAACATTGTCCTCAATGTTTTGATAAAAGGTGGTAGAGGAAAGATAGAACCTGTATGAATGCCATTGCGTTCTACCACAGCCAAATTCGCGCTGATTCTTCCCTTGTTGTCCCTGTCTTCGCTGGCCACTTCTACTCCGGTGTCTTGTACTACGAGTTATCTGAATTTGCTGAAACTTCACTTTACTGAAGTCGCTTATCATACTATTTGTTTTCGAATGAAGTAGCTGCAAAAAATGTTAGAAAAATACGGTGCGGTGTGTGTAGGTGGAACCTGACCATGCGAAAGGACAAGGAGGATGTGAGTTACGAACTAGAGAGATATGCTCTCTCATATCATACTTATCATCAGTGTCACCACCAGCAGCGACATTCGTAGGAATGTCCGTGGGCACCAACTCATCTTAAGGGATTGTCATCTAGAGATCTTTCGCCTAAATGTAGCTGAGACGTGACAAGCGATACAATTCTTTATTTTCTGCAAACACAAACAATAAAAGGAAAACATTAAATAAAAAACTCGTGGGTTTCCTCCCATGCAGGGCTTTGTTTAACGTCGATAGCTCGACGATTAGTAATTTTCGGTTTCCATGGCCACTTATCAAGCCATCTCACATATCCCTCACCTTTTCTTTTCTTTCTTCTGTGGGGCGGTTCATTCTTTTGAACTTGTGGTGGTGGTTCTGGATCTATCCTAAGTATTAGCTTTTCGAGTTTGGGCTTAGTTATCTCATCCACCATCTCAAAGTCTAACCTTACCCTCTTAGCAGTAATGATATCCCTAGTTTCATGGTCCTTGAATTTTCTCTTTTTATGCGTGACCTCAAACAAATATTCACCGGTGTGGATATTTCCTAATACCTCCGCATAAGTTTTGGATTGGGATTCTACCTTAGCTTCCACAAACCTTTGCGAGAAAGGAATTGTTGGGGTATATGGAGGAAGAACGACATTAAGTGCTTCTTTCTCTACCTCTTTGACGACCTCCCTTTCAGGTGGTCCCAGTAAATTTTTCTCAATCTCTACTTCTTCCTCACCAGAACTCTCCTCAACCTCAATATCACTCTCCTCAACCTCATTATCACTCTCCTCGGGATTCTTGATTTCTTTTTCATTAACGGTTGTTACAACATCCACATGCTCCTCAGGGGAGGGTCCTATAGGTGTCTGTGTAAGCAGGGAGATTTGAGTCTCCAATGCCTCAATGTGAGTCGCGAGGGACTCGACTATTGTGTTTATCTGCCTAAGGGTTTCATAAGTATCGAGATGTTGTTTTCTAAGCTCTTCATTCTGGAGAGTTTGTGTCTCCACAAAGTGCTCCATCATAGACTCTACCCTAGAATTAGTTGTTGTTTCAATGAAGTTCTCCATTAATGCTTCAAGGTTGGAATTAACAGATTCTTGTGGTTCCTCGAAATATTGGGAATGGTGATCGTAGAGGAAATTTTGGTGCAGTTCCTCGAGATATTGGGAGTATTGCGGTTGGTAAGTGTAGAGAAAATTTGGGTGCGACTCCTCAAGATATTGTGAGTGGTTATCATATAAAAAATTTGGGTGATACATAGTTTTTAAATTTTTTTTATAGTTTTTTTTGGAGTGTCTTAGTCTATACGGTGCAACAACGGAATAACAATATTAACTGTTGGTCCCTGGCAACGGCGCCAAAAACTTGATGCGTTCGCAAGTGCACGGAAATATCGAAATAATATAAAAGATTTTCGAACCCACAGAGACCAATGCCAACCTACTGTAATCTATCGTCGCTTTGTAAAGCTAAGGCTAATGATATTTGATTGATTAAAGGGAAACTACGACTAAAAAATGAACTTAGAAAATATGATAATAAAGAGAGGCCGAAATATGGATTTCGCGTTCCTGAAGGGCTTTGTAGAATTTAGGTGCTAATTACAACTATAACTTAGTTCCGTAGAATATACCGACTTAAAAACTCCGCCTCACGCTCTCGCGGTATTAACTAAAGTCATGTTCCCTAATCCCAAGATTTTGCTCTCGCTCGCCCAGTAACTAAGAAATATATTTTGAAAGCCAATAATATCCTAAACGTATCTAAAGCGCTCTCGTTGTATTTAGATATGTTGCCTAATTTCCACTATCCGGTTCGACCCCCACGCTCTCACAGTGCCGGCTCTAATCTTAATTAATTTCTCACTCTCGTGACAAAATCATGTTAAATAACCTCTCACTCTCGTGACAAAGCTATTTAAATTAAACTTGGAAATTAAAACCAAAACAGAATTTTAATCATAAGTTCGCACCTATTATTTTTTACCGAGTCCCGCCGGTAACGACGGTCCTCATACGCCGGACTCGAGAATATTTAGAAAGACATGGAATTAAATGAAAATGACATAAACATAGTAAATATAATCAATGACAACATGCTTAAACAATTATGAAATGCAATAACAATAATAATAATAATAAAGCGATAAAATAAAGAACCTGTAAATACGATAAAATAAATGGAGACTTGAATTAAACGAAACTGGAAATAACTTTAATAAAATGATGGCAAGATTGTTGATCCAAGCAGTTACACAAATTACAGGCCTAAAAACTAATGAGGGAGTAATTCCTCGATGTGAGAAAATACTCCTTTTACAATTGTAATTTTCTGCCTAAAACTACGAACAGCGCTTTCGCGCCCAAAACTTGGATCCCCTTTGAAACTAAATGATAGGTCCTATATATAGTGATAACAGGTTGGAAGTTACTTCAGAATTCATGTGAAAAGTAGTGGAGATAATGGGGCGTTAGAGAAGTAGTGGAGATAATGGGAAGTTGGAGAAGTTGTGGCCGAAAATATCTGAAGCACTTCCTTGACTGGCTGAACGTGGTTTTGGTCTAGTTGATCCCCGTTGAGAAGTCCACGTAGTTTAAAATTGGATTCTGAGAATTTTCCTTGTGCCGGTCGTCATGGCCTTGTCACGAGCGTCATAACTTTTAGCTTGTGACGGTCGCCATGCCCATGTTACGGTCGTAACGCTTCCTTAATGCGGAATCCTTAATTCTGCTGTTAAAACACCTGCTTTTCTTCTATTTTATTCTTCTTTCTTCTTGCTGGTTGACTTAAAGAGAATTCCTGAAAATGAACTTAATACTCGCAAATAAAACGTGAATAAACGAAAAAACGATAAAATAATTCATGCAAGTTAAGTCAATTTAACGATATAATTTCGCGTTATCACCAGGCCCCACCATGCGAAGGGCCACGGGGAGGACATTGCTTTGAGTTCGTTAGGCGGCGCCAAGTTCATGTCCCCGTGCTGTTGACATTTGTCTCATTTCTTCACGTGCTCTTTTGCATCATGCTGCATGGTCGGCCAGTAGTATCCTGCTCGTAGGGCTTTCTTGGCAAGGGATCTCCCCCCGAGGTGCTGGGCATTGATCCCTTCATGGATTTCGCGCAGGACGTGGGTGAACATCTCTTCCTCGACACATTTGAGTAAAGGGATGGAGAACCCTCTCCTGTAGAGCTTATTTTCGACCAGGACGTAGGAGCAGGCCCTGCGCCTGACTACGCTGGCCTATTTGGGGTCGGATGGTAGTTCATCCTTAACGAGGTAATTGTAGACAGGGGTCATCCAGTAGTTGTTGTCGCCGATGACTTGCACGTCGAGGATCGCGAAAGTCTTCTTGATGTTGGTCCGAGGAAGTACTTCCTGGATGAAGGATTTGTTTCCCCCCTTTTTCTTCGTGCTCGCCAGTTTTGACAAAACGTCCGCTCTGATATTATGTTCGCGGGGAACATGCCTCACTTCTACTGTTACGAATTTCATCATCTTCTCCTTGACCAGGGCCAAGTATTCAGACAAGTTGTCGTTCTTGGCCTGATATTCTCCTCGCACTTGGAGGGCCACGAGTTGAGAATCAATGCAGATGGTGACTTCCACGGCTCCTAGGTCTTCGACCAGGCGTAAACCGGCGAGGAAGGCTTCATATTTAGCTTGATTGTTGGAAGTAGGGAAAGATAAGGTAAGCGAAACTTCGACGATAATTCCTTCTTCGTTTTCCAAAATGATACCTGCCCCGCTTCCTGCCGAGCTGGATGCCCTTTCGACGAAGATTGTCCATTTGCGCGTCCTGCAAGTGGGGGAATCAACGAATGTCATCTCCGAGACAAAGTCGGCCAACGCCTGGGCCTTGAGAGCTTTTCTGTTTTCGTATTGGATGTCGAATTCGGACAGTTCCAATGACCACTTGAGCATTCTTCTGGCCATGTCTGGTTGACATAACAGTTGCTTCACGGGCTGATCTGTTCGGACCACGATTGTGTGGGCCAGAAAGTAGTGCCTTAGTCTCCTCGCGGCATTGATGAGGGCTAGGGCTATTTTCTCTATTTGTTGGTATCTCAGCTTTGGTCCTTGCAGTGCTTTGCTCGTGAAGTAAATGGGTTTCTGCCTATCAGGTGTCTCACGGATGAAGGCGGCGCTGACGACCTCGGTTGCCACGACAAGGTAGAGATATAGGGTTTTATCATTGTCTGGCAGGGAGAGAATGAACGGTTCTGACAATGCTCATTTTAGGTGGAGGAGAGCCTGGTCGCATTCCTCTGTTCATTCGAAAGCTGCCTCCTTGCTGGGGAGTTTGAAAAAGGGTAGTGCGTGCTGGGAAGACTTGGCCACAAAACGGGATAATGAAGCAAGCATCCCATTGAGGGACTGGATGGATTTCTTTGAGCTAGGCGTGGGAAATTCGGAGAAGGCCCTGCACTTGTCGGGGTTAGCTTCGATTCCTCGTTCCGTCAGATAGAAGCCGAGGAATTTGCCCGCTCGTACCCAGAACGTGCACTTCTATGGGTTGAAATGCATGCGGTAATTCTTGGCCTGCTCGAAGACTTTCCTCAAATGGGTCGTGTGATCGGATTCCTCGTGGGACTTCACGATCATATCGTCCATGTATACTTCGAGCATGTCCCCGATTCTCCCCGGAAGACCTTGTTCATCATCCTTTGGTAGGTAGCGCCAGCGTTTTTCAAGCCGAAGGGCATTACGTTGTAGTAATAATTGCTCGATTCGGTCATGAAGGTTGTGTACCTTTTGTCGCTTTTTGCCATGGGTATTTGATTATAGCCCGAATAGGCGTCCATGAACGATAACAGTTTAAAACCGACAGAATTATCAACAAGTTTATCTATATTGGGGAGGGGATACGCATCTTTAGGGCAGATCCTATTGAGATCGGTATAATCAACACACATACGCCATTTTCTACTAGACTTTTTAACGAGTAGAACATTGGACAGCCAAGTAGTGTACTTGGCCTCCAAAATAAAGTTTGCCTTGAGGAGGTCTTTTACAGCTTGTTCGGCAGCCTCCGTTTTCTCCAGAGACTGCTTTCTCCTATGTTGTGCTACAACCTAGCAGCGGGGTCAATCGTGAGCTGATGGCAGGCGACAGCAGGATCTAGGTCGGGCATTTCTGCGGCACTCCAGGCAAACAAATCTGCATCCTCTCGGAGGCAAGGTTTAAGTTGTTTCATCGCTAAGTCGGAGAGTCCGGTCCCGATCTTCACTCCCCGCTGGGGGTCTTCGCCGAGCAGAACAAGTTCGAACTTGCCATCCAGAATTGGGCGCATCAGATGTGAGCTCTAGCCGGTGCTGTTTGAAGCTTAAGGGCTGCTCGAACAAGTCTGGGTCTCCTTCTGGTCATCTTCGGAGAAGCGGCTATCGAGGTCGATAGAGTCGACGCAGGGCAGCGGCTTGGCCTCCTCGGAGTTGCTGGGCAGGGTCGGCTTGCTGGAAGTCTTCGGCTTGGCGGCAATGGCATTGAGTCATTTGGTGGCTGCTTCGAAACATCTCATTGTTGCCTCGATGTCCCCGTGTATAGTGGCGACCAGACCCTTAGAAGTGTAGTACTTCATTTTTAAGTGCACGGTTGATGGTACGACCAGCAATTCGGCCAAGGTTGGCCGCCCAAAGATGCACTGATAGAGAGAAGGGCAATCGATGACCAGGAATTTTACTTTAATAGACCTGGTCGTCTCTGCAGATCCGAAAGTCACGATTAATTCAACATATCCCCAGGGCTTTGTAACCGACCCATTGAAGCCCTGTAGGTTAGATCCTACGTAGGGAGTCAGGTGCGATTCATCTAGCTGTAGGGCGAAAAACAGCTGCGAGTACATAATGTCGACCGAGCTGCCTTGGTCGACTAGGATTCGGCGAACATCAAATTTAGCCATCTGGGCTTTCACGAGCAATAGAATGCTTGAGTTGGGAGCCCCGCCGAGGAGTTCTTCGCGGTAGAAAGAGATGGGGACCGACTCTCTCTGGACTTTGTCAAGCGCGGTACTCATGCAGGAGTTCGTGTTGAGAAGATGCTCGAATTTCCTTTTAAGGGAGCCCACAGTAACCTTGTTGAAGCCCCCTCTGGAGATGACCATGGCAGAGGGGAAGGTTTCCCACTGACTATGTGATGCGAAGTAGGGGCAGCGCCGAGCCCCTCGAGAACATTGAAGTCCTCAGGCCGCGATACGCTCATGGCGACCTAAAGGTTTGTCTCTTCCGAGGAAGGCACCTCTTCCTCTACTTTTTTGGACTCCTGGGCGTCCTGCCGTGGAGTTTCAGGTGGTCGTTCCTGATCATTATCTCAATGGCATTCTTCAGGTGGATGCAGTCGTCGGTTGTGTGGTTGTGACTTTTGTGGAAACGACAGTATTTCGACTTGTCAGTATTTGCCTTGGCCGTAATCTGTTTAGGGAATCGAACCCCAGCCTATTTGAACTCTGCGTTGGCGCATTCAGAAAGGATTTTCTCCCTGGAGGCGGTTAGGGGAGTATACTCATGGAAGCGGCAGGAGGGTCCTTTGTTGTCCCGGGACTCCCGCGGGCGGTCCTCGCGTCTTCTGTCTCCCCGACGAGATGTTAAAGGATCATCATGCTTGGAGGCTAGGGCACTCTCTTGGTGCCATGAGTCCCGGGCAGAACTGGCAGCTTCTTTCTCCTCGTACTGGATATATGCTTGCGTCTTGAGGAGGAAGGCGTCCAGGGTCCTCGGAGTTTCAATGCTAACTGCTTTGGCGAATTCTGTCCGGGGACGAAGTCCTCGCTCGAGCATGAACTTCTTCATGTCATCGGTCATTGAGACTTGTACTGCTTCTTTATTGAACCTCTCGATGTAGGCTCAGAAAGGCTCGTCTTTCCCTTGGATTATGACCTCAAGGGAGGCTTCGGTCTTTGGGTGGCGACGGGATGCCGTGAAGTGTTTGGAGAACATTCTCCCCAACTGTTTCCACGAGGTGATGGACTCATTGGAGAGTTTTTTATACTAGGTCATCGCTCCCTTCCTGAGTGTGGTCGGGAACAATCTACACTTGATGGCTCCCCGGACGCCATAATAGTCGAGTAAAGCATCGATATTTTCGATGTGCTCGTCAGGATTCGTTGTACCGTCGTAGGTGCCCAAAGACGGCGGTTTCTCCAGTCCCTTAGGGAGGCGCATGACCATGATCTCCTGAGACAACGGGTCGCGAGACTCGTCGTCGCTGCTGCTACTAGTCCATGACGGGGAGCGGGTGCTTCGCTTAAGAACATGATGGTGATTTCTGCGTGGAGATGGGGTTTGTGCCCGACCCTTGCATCTGGGTGGAGGGGAACGCTGGTCTCTCCTGGTCCTCTTGGTTCCTAGGGAGTACTACCTCCGCGGGGAGATGTGGTCACGCTTCCTAATAGCATGGGATTCTGGTTCAGGTGGTGCCCGATGGTCTCTTTCACGTCGGGGAGGTGGGCTTTGGGGTCGTCGGCGCTCTTTTCTCGGCGGAGGGGATTTTGGCCGGGCAGGCTCCTCTAGGGTCCCAATCCTCACGTTTTGTTGGAGGATTAGGAGGTTGGTTTTGTTGAGAGCTTCAAGAAGGGCCGCCACGTCCGGGTTGGCGTTGGGCAGAACAGGAATAGGCTGGTGGTCCAGGGAGGGCTGGTCTTCAACATGATCAACACGAGTGGGGGAGGGAGACGCATTGGCTCCATTTCTCAGATGATGGGTGTTGCCTCCAAGGAAGGGCGCAGCTCCGTCAGTATTAGTTTTGCTGACGGAAAGAAAAGCAGAGTTGCGAGCATCATGAACGTGATCTTGGCTTGCCATGATCGAAATCTTGGACAGAGAGTTATTTTGCTCTTGAATCTACGATGGATGTTAGACGGGGATGACAGAGTTTCCCACAGACGGCGACACTGATCTTGACGACTGATCAGAACCTGGAGTGGTCCAAAGATGACATCTGCGATGCTGGGTGTGAAAGATGATGAGGGGGTGTACCTGCAAGGCACTCCGATGCTAAAGTAAGGATCGAGAGAGAGAGTGAAAGGCAAGTACAAAGTATGTATTTCGTAGGGTGATTTTGAATACCTGACCCTCTCAAATGAGAGGGTTTTTATAGTGCCTCAAGCACATGGCCAACGGTCCCTATTTTCGTGGCGAAATAACCGTTTCCCGAAGAATAGGTAAATGCTAGAAACTAGCCGTTGGGACGGGTAGAGGTGCCCAAAACTAGTTATTGCCACGGGCAGAGGCTCAGTTGCGGGCACGAACGTCGTGACTGTTCCTGGATGGTGGAACCGTGCATAACGGGAAGGAGCTACCGAGGAGGGGTAGGTGACCCTTGCGGTCATCCGATCATATTTGCCCGGTAGAGGGGCAGAAAGGTAAATGATGTCCTAGATTGGCTGAACTTAGGCAATTGGGTCGTTCTGGGAGCAGAAGCAGATTGGGCCATGCCTAGCCATTGGGCCAGTCCTGAACAGATTGACAACAAATGATATATCAGGACGTGTATAATTAGCAAGGTACATTAGAGTTTCAATTGCATTGCAGTGAGATATGGTGCTTCAAGACCAAGCAATTCTTCATCCTTTTCTCGAGGTCTGAAAGGATATTTCTCCACATCTAATGATCTAACAACCACCGGAGTAGGTAACGGGTGACATTTGTTCATATAGAAGCGTTTTAACACCTTTTCTATATAACCTTCTTGATGTACAAATATTCCTTTGCCCAAATGTTCAATTTGCAAACCTAGACATAATTTTGTCTTTCCTAGGTCCTTCATCTCAAACTCTTTCTTTAAACAATTCATAGCTTTTGAAAGCTCTTCAGGAGTTCCAATAATATTTATGTCATCCACATAGACAACTATTATTGCAAATTTCTTTCCTGATCTTTTTATAAAAATACAAGGACAAATAGAGTTATTTGTATATCCCTTTCTAAGCAAATTTTCACTGAGACGATTATACCACATTCATCCAGATCGTTTCAACCCATAGAGAGACTTGTTCAATCTTATGGAGTAGCTTTCTCAAGATTCAGAGTTGTGTGCATGTAAATTTTACTATCAAGTGAACCATACAGATAAGCTGTTACAACATTCATCATGTGCAAATTAAGCCCTTCATGTGCTACAAACTTAATTAAATATCAAAAATTGAATTGCATCCACTGCAGGTGGATATGTTTCATCAAAATAAATCTTAAGTCTTTGTGAAGATTATTGAACAACAACTCAAGCTTTGTATCTCACAACTTCCCCATTCTTATTTTGCTTTTTCACAAAAAAGTCATTTATATCCAATTGATTTTACACCTTGAGGTGTTCGGAATATTAGTCCAAAAATCGAGTCACGTGTAAAGTGAGTTTAATTTTTCTTCAATTGAATATGTTCATATTGGGCAATTCTCACTTTGTCTACAATCTTTAATATATTTTGATTCATGATCCTCATTATTATTTATTATCTTTAGCACAATATTGTATACAAAGACATTGTCAACATTGACTTTATTTTGGTTCCATCATATTTCATTCATGACATAATTTATCGAGATCTCTTAATTTTCATAAATTTCAGGTACCTGGTTAGTTCTTCTGGAACTCAAAATTAAATTATGTCAAAATGCACTTAAAGTTTTCATATCCTCATTTGGGTCATTTTAACTTTAGTTTCTTTTCTTAGTTGAGGACTTTTAACATCGGAACCGACTTTTCTACCATGCTTGAGGCGCGGCTATAACTCATTTGCAATATTATATTGTCCAATATAAGAATCCACTTTGAGTAAAATATTCACAGCTAATAATTTGTTTCATAAACTTTGCAAATGAATTTCGTTTTGAACTTCGAGGATCAAAATGATATAATAATATTTTGTTTTAAATTGTTCATTTAAACTTTTGGTTAACACTTTATGCTGCTTGTTCTCTTCCCCTAGTATTGAGAAAATTAATTTATAAATTGATAATCAGTCTACTGGACTTCAAACAAGTATCCAATTATTGGACCAAGATAAAACCTCAAACACGAGATTCATATAAAATGCATTTTTCTCAACATTCTTTCAAAACTCATCTTAGTGGCGTACTATATTAGAGCAATTGAATAATCACAACACATCCAAAATTTTACTTAAATGAGAAGTATTAGATTAGGAACCTAAAATAATTGGTAAGTTAAAGGGAGAATTATCATGTACTAACTTGTTGGCTTAATGCGGATAAATATCTTAATACCATACTTTGTGTGTTTCAAATATTTAATTTAGAATTGATGATCTCACAAGTATCAACTATATAACTAACTTTAGACGTCTAAAGAATGGATCTTCAAGTCCATTTTTTTTATGAGCATGTCCTTCAAGATGTTCAATATTAATTTTAGTAATATATGTGATAATTATCAAGGAATTTCTGAAAAATCTAGAAAACAAGATCTTAGTTTAATTAGTTGAGAAAATAATTTCACAAACTTCTGGCTGTGAATAGACATATGCACGATCTTTTAGTCGATGCAACAATTAATGTCATAAAAACTCAATTTCTCAAATTTTTCTTTAGTAACACACAAATTTTATTGGATTGAAGAAACTTTCGGTTTTTCAAAGCTAGTTCTCACATCATAATACATCTGAGATGACCCAACCGATTTTGCCAACAACACACTTAAGTGTGATTTGTAAACATCTGGTTTACCATAATACATATGATTCTTTTCTTCTAATTTGTTTCAATCTCTAGTAAATATAAAATAATTTGTATAAAATATATATTTTTCAATCTTAATAAATTTATAATTATTAATATTATTCATGCAATCCTTCTGTGATTGTCAATTTTTCTAAGATCCATGAAAATCGTCATTGATACTTTTCTGATCAATGGAGACAGAATAACCATTTTCTTATCAATCATCAAGGAATAACCTTCTTTGGTGAATGAATAAAAATAATTCATTTTTTGAACAGTCCTCTGGGGATCCTTTATAATATATATAATTTTTTTCGAGAGATAGATCATACATTCTCAAACAATGATAAAGATAAACACTTTTCGTACAATCCTCCGGGGATACAATATAATTTCTTCAAGTACGGTATAAATTATTATTTTTCTATCATTCATGGATCTTGATTAGTTCTTTAAGAACTCTATAATAAATTATTATTTTGCTATTCTTCAGCGATGCTTGATAAGTTCATCAGGAACTATATAATAAATTATTATGTTGCTCTGCTTCAGGGATGTTTGATAAGTTCTTCATGAATTATATAATAAATTATTATTTTTCTATCGGATATTTGTTAAGTTCTTCCAGTACTATATAACAAACACATTATTTTATAGTCTTTCAGAGATATTTTAACATTATTTATCCAATCCTTCTGAGATTCATAAAAATCATTCTTCTAATCAATATATAATAGGTAGAATTAGAAATATATATTACGAAACAAAAAATAATAATGTTACCTTCTAAATCTTTGAGCTTCATATAGTCAGACCATCGTTATCAAATTATTTGTATCACTTCTTAGACAATTAGTTAATATTCGTATGGTAGAGTTTCGTGTTGATAACGTGTTATAAAACTAAATAAAATTGTTCTGGACTGGGCCGGGGCATGCTCATTAGTCGAGCAGACCCAACCCACAAGGCTTGGGATGGCCCAATAAGGACTCCTAGCAAGACCACAGGGTCGAGCACACGCCTAACCTCGGGTGTGTACGACACTCACAACATGGGCCATCGGGTGCAGGCCGTAAGCCTCCCCGGGCTCGCCTCTCCTCGACGGGCACGTGCTCCTCCCCGAGAGGAGCCATCTCCGCCCGCAAGTGAGTCCTCCCCGCGAGGACACGTCCCTCCCCGACACACATGACTCCTCCCCGCGAGGACATGTTCTCATGTAACCACCCACTCCCGATGGAATCGGTCTGCCCTAATTCCAGAGATCTAGGAATGGTTACCCCAGGGCGAAGACCACGTGCTGGTCTTCACTACGCCACGTAAGCCCTGGCAGTTACTTGGATTGGGCCTGGCAATCCAGCCCAATGCAAGTAACCATTGGCCCCGCGCTGGGGGCTCTCTATAAATACCCTCTCACTTTAGAGGGTCAGGTTACTCACTTCTTAACACTCTAACCTTCTTCTTCTGTACTTGCTTTTTCTCTGACCGTTACCTTACTTGAGCGTTGGAGTACCTTGCAGGTACACCCCCTGCCGTCTTTCAACCGCACCGGAGCTTAAGCCCAGACGATGTTGTTGGCCACCAGATACTGTCTAATCTAGGTACGATCAGTGGCGCCGTCTGTGGGAACCCTTTGCTTTCTCGTTTTTCCTTCGATAAACCAAAGCAACTCTCATTCATCACCATCATGGCCAGCAATCCATCCACTAACAAAGCTTTGGACACCTTCCTCGCACAACTCGAGAACGGGAACCACCGCGAAGATGCCGCTGCCCTCCACGTCGAAGAAGGCGACGTGAGAGACGGGCATACCGCCTCCCCAGACTCCCAAGACGTGGCTTACAACGCCGCCCACCAAGACGATCAGCAAACCGTTTTTCAGCCAGTTACTCCTCCGCCCAATGCAGACGCGAGCACCGTGGCCCTGTTCGCCTTGATCAATCAGACCAATCAGCTGATCGCACACCAGAATACCAGAATTGAAGCGCTGGAGCAAGGACAGGAACGACGATATTCCCCGCGAAGGCATCGCCGTCCACCGTCGCCTCGTCGTTCCCCTTCCCCGCGAAGGACCCTTTCAGACGAATCTCGGACCCCCTCGGCGGTACGCGAGGGTCGTCGGCCACGTCTTGAGCGCCCCAACCGACGATCTCCCAGAAACGCCCTCGTTCCCTGCCTCGGAAGGAACCCAGGGCCTCCACCACTACCAAGAAGTCCAAGCAGACCTAGGAGTGGCCGAGGCACCGCTCGAGGAATTCCCCTCCACAGCATCAGCGATCCCCTTCGATGTCCCCGACAAGAAGTGATGACGACGACCAGAGGACCCCTCTATCTTGGGAGATCATGAACGTCCCAATTCCTGCAGGCATGGAGAAACCTCCGCAGCTGGGAAACTACGAAGGCCTATCCGACCCTGACGATCACGTCGAAAGTTTCGAAGCCATGCTCGACTTCAGAAACGTCAGGGGATCCATCAAGTGCAGGCTATTCCCCACCACTTTGAGGAAGGGCGCCATGACTTGGTACAAGGGTCTGGCACCCGGGTCGATCACATCCTGGAAGCAACTAAGGCAACGCTTCACCAAACACTTTACCGCGTCTCGTCGGCATCCGAAGACGGAAGCTGCCCTAGAAAGCATCTTTCAGGGGAAGAACGAATCTCTCCGGAACTACATTGAGAGATTCAACAAAGAAGCTATCGAGGTCCATACGACCGGCGACATGAAGAAGTATTTAATCATCCATGGGCTACGTTTTGGATCTGACTTTTCCAAGTCCGTGGGCCTCCGCAGACCCCGCCGTCTCGAGGATCTCCTCCAACGGGCGCAGTCGTACATCGAGCTCAAGGAGTCGGAGCCAGCACAGATCGCCCTCGAATCGAGACGCAAAGAAGGCCCCCGCGGCCATAAAGAAGAAGACTCCCCTCCCCGACGAGGAGGAGAAAGAAAGAGAGATAATCGCCCCCGGGAACCTCGTGAGCCACGCGGACCAACTGGCCGGTTCACTGAGTACACCCCACTCAACGCTCCCCGTGCGCGAATCCTCTCCGAGTGCCAGAATTCAGAATTTGTGAAAGGAGGAGTCCGCTTTCCGAAGCCCACTGCCCCCAAATCAAACGTTGACAAGTCGAAATACTGTAGGTTCCACCGGAGTCACGAGCATGTGACAGAAGACTGCATCCATCTCAAAGATGCGATTGAAATTCTGATCAAGGAGGGGCACCTAAAGAAATACGCCCAGAAGAATGACACTCTTCGTCCCAGCTCTCGGGAAGCCCAGAACGTCGAGGAGACGACGCCTCCTCCCGATGAGAGTCGCCTTCAGGTCGCCCTCAGTGTCACCCGACCCGAATATTTCTTTGTTCCCCCAATCATTGAAGGCCAAGAAGCAATTTGCAACATGTGGGCGACCTTCCCCCACGAGGACCCCGTCACTGCCCGTAGCACCTGGGAAAGCTTCCCCAGGGCGATGGTCATCTCCGGGGGTGGTCCCGAGAAGTTGTTCGTCGGATCGATCTAGCAGAAATTTGACGAGCTGGAATCCGCAACGTCGGCGAAGACAACCACTCTCGAGAAAGTGCGGGGAAACTCCAACCCTATCACTTTCTACCTCGAGGAACTCCCCGGGGGAGCGCCAAACGCCACTATTACCCTCCTGGTCAGGGCCCAGATGGAGAACTTTGACGTTCGAAGGATCCTAGTCGACCAGGGAAGTTCGGTCGACATCATGTATGCCCATCTGTTCGGAACCCTTCAGCTCGACGAAAGGCATCTGACCCCGTACGTCGGTTCAGATCTGCAGGGGTTCAACAGAACCACCACCAGACCATGGGGTTATGTGGAGCTTATGGTTACATTCGGGGCCGAAAATACTGCCCGACAGGTGAAGAACCGTTTCCTGGTGGTCGAATGCCCATCCCTTTACAACTGCATCCTCGGGAGGACCACCCTGGCTGAACTTACGGCGGTACCATCAACGGTCCACCTCAAAATAAAGTACTACACGACCAGGGGACAAGTAGTGACGATGCACGGGGACATCGACGCAGCCAGAAGATGCTTCGACGCCGCCATCAAAGGCATGAGTTCCATCGGCGCCAAACCCAAGACGGTGGCCAAGCCACCCTAGGACGCCGAACAGGTACCTCTCCCGCGCGTCAACGCGGTCGAACTCGACAGCAGGTTCCCGGGCGAACCCAATGAAGACGGGGCAGAAGACCTCGACCTCCAGGCGGAAAACAACGGGCGGCCTCTCTACCCAATGCGCCCCATCCCAGACGGGGACTTTGAGCTCATGGTCCTCAGGGACGATCCAGATCGTAACGTGAAGATTGGCACCGGGATCCCCGACCTGGCAAAGGAGCAGCTGAAGGCATGTCTAAGGGAGAACACTGATCTCTTCGCGTGGAACGCATCCGAGATGCCTGGCCTCGACCCCGAGGTGGCTTGCCATCAGCTCGCAGTAGATCCGGCCGCTAGGGGCCATAGCACAACGTAGGCGTAAGCAGTCTCCCGAAAAAGCGAAGGTTGCTGAAAAAGCTGTAAAAGACCTCCTAGAGGCAAAATTTATTTCGGAGGCTAGATACATGACCTGGCTGTCCAACGTTGTACTTGTTAAAAAGAATAATGGAAAATGGAGGATGTGCGTTGATTATACTGATCTTAACCGGGCTTGCCCGAAAGACTGTTATCCCTTGCCTAACATCGACCAGCTGGTCGACAATTCTGCAGGTTACAAACTACTATCCTTCATGGACGCTTACTCGGGATACAACCAATTCCCATGGACAAGGTTGACAAACAACACACGACCTTCATGACCGCGTCGGGCAACTACTATTACAACGTAATGCCCTTCGGTCTGAAGAACGCCGGTGCGACCTACCAACGGATGATGAATAAGGTTTTCCGGGCTGATCTCGGCGACATGCTCGAGGTCTACATGGACGACATGATCGTCAAATCCGCAGAAGAAGTCGACCACGCCGCGCACCTCAAGAAGGTGTTCGACAAGGCGAGGAGATGTCGTATGAGGTTTAACCCCGACAAATGCACCTTCGGCTTTCGGGCAGGTAAGTTCCTCGGATTTTACCTCACAGAACGAGGAATCGAGGCCAACCTCGACAAGTGTAGGGCTTTTTCCGAGCTCCCTACTCCGGACTCAAAGAAGTCGATACAATCATTGAACGGGATGCTCACCGCTCTCTCCCGCTTCGTCGCCAAATTTGCACAGTACGCACTCCCATTTTTCAAACTTCTTCGACAAAAAGCGGAGTTTGAGTGGAGCGAAGAATGCGAGGAGGTGCTCCTCCACCTAAAACAAGTCCTATCGCAGCCCCCGGTCCTCTCACAGCCTGAGAGCGGGGAGACACTCTTCTTGTATCTTACGATCACGAGTGAAGCAGTCAGCGCCATCCTCATTCGGGAAACCCCGGACGGGCAGAAGCCAATTTACTTCACGAGCAAAGCCCTCCAAGGCCCCGAGCTTAAGTATCAGCAGATAGAGAAAGTCGCCCTGGCCCTCGTCACGGCTGCCAGGAGGCTACGTCACTACTTTCTCGCCCACACTGTCATTGTAAGGACCGAACAACCTATAAGGCAGCTCCTCGGACGACCGGACATGGCGGGGAGGATGCTCAGGTGGTCGATCGAACTCGCCGAGTTTGACATCCAATACGAAGGGAGGAAAGCCCTGAAGGCTCAGGTATTGGCCGACTTTGTAGCAGAGATGACCGTCCCGGAACCTTCAACCAACGGATCCCAGAAATGGACGATCTACGTCGACGGAGCATCCAGCCCGAAGGGAAGTGGGGCGGGAATCATCCTGATCGAGGTATCCCTCGAACTATCCTTCCTGACGTCGAACAACCAAGCGGAGTACGAGGCCTTCCTCGCCGGACTTCGGCTGGCCGAGGACCTCGGCGCCAAGGAGGTCAAACTCTTCACCGACTCCCAGCTCGTGGCCTCGCAGGTCCGAGGAGAGTACCAGGCCAAGAATGACAACCTCATAGAATTCTTGGCCTTGGTGAAAGAAAAGATGAAAAAGTTCACCTCCGCGGAAGTAACTCACATCCCCCGTGAGCACAATGTCTGAGCAGATGTCTTGTCTAAATTGGCAAGCACAAAGAAGAAAGGCGGGAACAAATCCGTCATATAAGAAGTACTTTCCCGGCCGAGCATCGACAAACCCGCTCCAGTGGCGGACGTAAACGCCATTGGTGACAGCAGTTGCTGGATGACCCCCGTGTACGAGTACCTCACGACAGGCAAACTGCCCGAAAATCCCAAGGAAGCCGGAATGGTCAAGCGGCGGGCATGCTCATACACGATAGTCGAGGATAAGCTATACCGACGAGGATTCTCTATCCCCCTCCTCAGGTGCATCGAGGAGACCAAGGTCCCCGACATCCTCAAGGAAATCCACGAAGGAATCAATGCACAGCACCTCGGCGGACGATTGTTAGCCCGGAAGGTGCTTCGAGCAGGGTACTACTGGCCCACCATGCAACAGGACACCAAGGAACACGTCAAGAAATGCGACAGGTGCCAACGGCACGGGGACATGCACCTTGTTCCTCCCAACGAGCTCAAAACACTGTCCTCCCCGCGGCCGTTCGCGTGGTGGGGAATGGATATCCTCGGACCTTTCGTCCAGGGGTCATATCAAAACAAATACCTCATCGTCGGGGTGGACTACTTCACGAAGTGGATTGAGGCCGAAGCACTGGCCAAAATCACGGCCTTCAACATACTGCGTTTTTACAAAAGAAACATCCTTGAAAATCTGCACGGGGAAGAACTTGCTCGACCATGGAACACTGAAAAGCTAAAATAATATTACAGTTAAGCACTGCCCGCGACACACTAGCATCGCGGTCACGGAGACGCACTAAGGTACAAGCGCGACACCCCTATACGAAACACGATGGTCAAGGGCTGCGTTGTGTGTGCGCGAGCACTTTGATCCGACGAGGACACCTCGATCGAGCTCCTGCATCGTCGTACTAATTAGGCAGAACACCCAGCTTGCGATGGGAAGTTCACGCCACGAAGCTAAGACCTCGACTGAGTTCTTAGCCTCGTTGAAGGTCGGAATACGTCTCCAACCACCCGGCCAGCTCTCCACGCGGTCTGGGACTATCAAAGTCGAGCAAATCCCAAAATCTTTATTACTTAGACAAAAATAAACAAAGTATGGAAAAAGCAATAACATCACACACAATTAAAACCATACAAATAGCACGCTAGCAGATAAACAAAAATGTATAAAATCGGGCAGAAACCCATTGTACAAATATTACAATCAGATGTCAAAAAGCCCCTGGCACGCAGGCCAGGCCGAAATATCCCAATAAATAAAAATGGCTCGCAGGCCGAACAGAACGGGGAAGAAAATCCTACTCAGCGGCGGTCCCTTCAGGCTGCTCGGGATCATGAACCTCGTCGATTCTCACCGGCTGCACGATCTGACCGTCGACCACCACGTAGTCGGGGTCGATCCCCTCGGTCGAAAGGTCGGGGTTAAGGACCCGAAGCTGCTCCACCCCGTTCTTGAAACCTATGCCCGCTACCGCGAGATTGTCTTCCTCGGCTTCCCGGAGCTTCGCTATCAGCGCTGCCCGCGAAGTCAGCAACCTGTCCTCCTCGGTTTCCTCCTCAGCGGGGCAGACAGCCTCCTCCAATTCAGTTTTCCTCGCCAAGAGGCGATCCCTCTCCTCCTCAACACCGACGAGACGTTTTCGCTCCTCCTCGACACTCTTCAACTTTTCCTCCAATTTCTGTTGAAGCTCGACCTGGGCCTGGTTCTGGCTTTTACAGTCAGCCAGCTCCTTACCCACCTTCTCCATTTCGGCCGAGATGGACTGGAAACTTTCTCACAACTTGTTCAGCTCGCTCGCGGGGCACGCCTCGTCGTTCAGAACCAAGGCAGCCGCGCAAACCCGCATCACAGCAGGCACGTCCTCCACTAGCATCCTTCTTCGAGAAGCCTTGTCGACGCCTAAGATGACCTGAGCTTCGGGGCCACCCACGCATAGCGAATTATTCCCCATAAAGAAGTTCGGCCTTGTGTGACAAGGCGGGAGCACAAATTTCACGGCAGAGGGGCTCTCGTGCTCGGTAAGGTCGATGTCCACAGTGTCTGCAAGCCGTTGTCTCTTCGGAGAGCTCTGGGGGCTGAGAGAATCACTACCCCGGTGAGAGCCAGAGGAACCCCCGGGTGTCGGGGTGGGAATGAGCTCCTGCACTCGGAGCTGATCGACGCGACTCTTGCCTCCTTTCTTCGCAGCGCGGTTAGCCTTCAACTTTTTGAAGCGCTCCTCAGCATTCGACATCTTATCTGCAAACAGAAAACAAAGAGGTCAGTAATTCGAAAAGAAGGACAAAGGGAAAGACAGGCCGGGGAGACCACCCCCACCTAACAGCTCGAGAGCCTCCTCGTCGAAAAACGTCTCGAGGACAACCCTAGTATTGATCAGTCGACGCTTCGTCAAGACCTGCCTGTCATCTCCCAGAACGAAGTCCCCGTTTGGCATCACGAGCTTTGCTTTGTTAAACCCACTGACGAACTTAACTATGGCCTCGTGAGCCAAGCGATCCCCTTCACAAAGTCTGCCGGTGCTGATGATATAGCTGTCTGTTCCCCTCTTGAAGTGTTCTTCAGTCCAGAACAACGGGAACTTAGGCACAAGGGTCTCCTCTCGCCGTCCACCCACTTCTTTGACAACATGATTGTACATGGTATTCACGGCCTCATGTGTGACCGACCTCACGAGGTAGTACCGGTACTTGAAATTTCGCACCGAGTCCATATAAGTGTGAAACAGGCTGTTCACCTGTTTGAAGGACACCCAACCGTGCCTACCGTCGACGGCCTATCGCTGAAGGTGGAAAATGCGAAAAAACAAGGGCACGGTCGCCCCGATCTGCAGATATTTGTACACTAGCTCGAAGGCCCTAATGAAAGCAAGAGAGTTGGGGTGGAGTTAAGAAGGGGCCAAACGCAGCCAGACGAACACTACCTGTTGAAAATTCGTGAAGGGTAAACGCCGCCCCGCCTCGTCGAACATAAATTCATGTACGGGGAACCGCATCCCGCTATATGTCGAGCATATTCGGTGGTGTGGCAGAGGCCTAAATACGTTCCACGACTTCAGTGAACCTATAAGGCAGTGCTCGACAGTACAAAATATTCCCTCCTCATCCAGGTCGACAAACTCGGATATCATGTTCAATGCCTCCTCGCAGGCCCACTCGTCGGGCGTCCTCTCCCCGGCACTGGATGTCTCCGCCATAGGTGAACCAGGCCCATCGTAGATATCCAAAGACCCCTCGGCCACTTGCAATACGTCCATTTACCTGAAAAGCAGAAGGAAACGTTGAATTCGATGACCCATATCAAATCCACCCTTCCACCGCTGATCAAGTGAAAGGGCGAGGAGGGAACGTCGGGGAACGCGAACCCGCGACCGTCCTTAGGTCCGCTGGGAGCGAAAGTGGGCGGGACCCCGGGGTAGTCGACCCATACCCCCGAGATAAATGTTGGCTCCCCGGGGATTCCGTCCTTGATCCTCGGAATGTCCAACAAAGCTGAGAAACGCTCATCCCATGACCCCGAGATATCCTTTGTGTCCTCGGGGATTTCATCGCCTCTCCCCGCGAGATTCAACAACTAAAGTATAAAATTCCGCCGTTTTCGCCGGATATTTCGTGATTCCCATGGGAACTTCATCAGTTCACCATAAGATTCACCCTACAAATGCAAGCAAAAGAGGGAAAAGAGTGAACTTACTTCAAAAAGTGCTTCCGGTAGGATTCCGATACGACTGTCAGCGGCGGCAAACGGAGATGAACGGCGGTTGAAGGGAGAGCGAAGGAAGGGAAAGTTAGAGCAAAGGGAGAGCGAAAAACGTGCAAATGACACGGGCTTCCCCTATTTATGGGGCTCTCACGAGTCTCGAGGGCTCCTAGGCAATCGATTGCGCTACCCTAGCGTAGCTGCCCTAGGGAATGATGAGTTGTGACGCGTGACACACATTTCCCCACGCGCGTATTTTCATTTCCCAACGAGCGCCTTGCCATTCACCTCGCTTCAGACTTCTCATATCCCCGCGACGTCGCGCGTCCTCGGTCAACCCATCCCGAGGGATCGATTTGTCTCTCCCCCCTTGACCTACCGCTCCTCGTTAGCATCCCTTCCTCGATGAGTCCTCGACATGGCTAGCCCTTAAGTCATCACTCTGATGCTCAGAGCAACGACTTGGGGGGCTCCTGTTCTGGACTGGGCCGGGGCATGCTCATCAGTCGAGCAGACCCAACCCACAAGGCTTGGGATGGCCCAATAAGGACTCCTAGCAAGACCACAGGGTCGAGCACACGCCTAACCTCGGGTGTGTACGACACTCACAGCATGGGCCGTCGGGCGCAGGCCGTAAGCCTCCCCGGGCTCGCCTCTCCTCGACGGGCACGTGCTCTTCCCCGAGAGGAGCCATCTCCGCCCGCAAGTGAGTCCTCCCCGCGAGGACACGTCCCTTCCCGACACGCAGGACTCCTCCCCGCGAGAACACGTTCTCATGTAAGCACCCACTCCCGATGGAATCGGTCTGCCCTAATTTCGGAGATCTAGGAACGGTTACCCCAGAGCGAAGACCACGTGCTGGTCTTCACTATGCCACGTAAGCCCTGACAGTTACTTGGATTGGGCCTGGCAATCCAGCCCAATGCAAGTAACCGTTGGCCCCACGCTGGGGGCTCTCTATAAATACCCTCTCACTTGAGAGGGCCAGGTTACTCACTTCTTAACATTCTAACCTTCTTCTTCTGTACTTGTTTTTTCTCTGACCGTTACCTTACTTGAGCGTCGGAGTACCTTGCAGGTACACCCCCACCGTCTTTCAACCGCACCGGAGCTGAAGCCCAGTCGACGTTGTTGGCCACCAGATACTGTCTGATCCAGGTACGATAAAAAACAATATAGAAATCAAAGAGAGAAAGAGAAAAGAGAAAGTAATATTACATTATCTTCTGCAAATACATTTTACATTGCAATATGAATCTTATTTATAATACATAACCAATAAATAACCGTTAACTTAAGGAATACACACATGTTAAAAAATTAACTTAGAGAATATAAAAATTTAGATAAATAAAATACCGAAACAATCCTTCCTTTCATATATCTGTCCCGTAAAAAAAAAAAAAAAAAAGGAGAATTTGCACCAAGCAAAATAAATAAAATTATTGAATTATTGTCAGTTTAATAGCTGTGAAAGAATATAAAAAAGCCATTTTATTATTATTTAAAAATAGAGTATTGTGTTTGCTCCGGCCTTCAACTACCTGCACTGGCTTTATTATCCATCAATTTTATTAAAATATCTTTTTCTCTTTTTCGCAGAAATTTTATAATTATATTAAAATATTAACATAATATATTTATCTTGAATCGTTCATTGCATATCAAGATTGGCAAAATCAGAAAATTCCGTAAAAAATGTTTCCCTTTTTGTAGCACCACTTTTTCATAATCTATCTCAGAATCACGACCACACCACACCAGACAAACCAAAAATCGTGAACTCAGAAAATTCCACCACTAGAGGTACTTTATATAACCGTTTCTGTTTATGTCATTTCACTCTCAGTTTTGTCCAAATTTTACAGAATCAAATTCATGTTGATTTCACTTTATTCTAGTGATTCATATCTACTACTGTTTTTTACACTATGTGATTCATTCCTGATTTTACTTGCTTTCCTATGAATTTTTAATTATGATGTTATGGAAAGGGTTTTTGGGTGAAATTTGTTGTGATGATGTTATAGAGACATAGGTAAAATTGGCTGAAATTTGTGATCAAATATTGTTTTATCTGTTGCAGGATTTACAAGCAAAGGGGTTTTATGAAGATTTTTTAATAGATGAGATGCTATGGAATTGCAAAAGTTTTTCTTACTGCTTTGAATAGTAATGTATGATATTTCTGGTGCGCTTTACCTTGACGAAATGGGTTATGCTATGAGTAGATTAGAGGTGGAATCTAGTGAATGTGAAGGTGGGAATGCGGTCCATGAAAGTTCTAGTACTGGACAAACTAAAAGGGCGTTTAAAATTTTAGACAATGAAATTGCTCAAATAACTAAGTTGAAATCATCGCCTCATCAATTACTAGTACATGATGGATATGGAAGGAAAGAGTTGCCTGTTTCGCCGGTGAAGATGCTGGCGGGTCGTGAGTTTAATTGTTCGGGACGGGGAAAATTTTCTTCCGCGGATCGGTGTCATCTGTTGAGTAGATATTTGCCGGTAAATGGTCCTTGGCTTATCGACCAAATGCCTAGTCGAGCATATGTGTCTCAGTTTTCAGCTGATGGTTGTCTTTTTGTTGCTGGGTTCCAGGTAAATATTCTCATCTTTAACATTGTATTGTAAAAATTTACTTTTTTTTTTTTGCTATAAGGTGTATGCATGCTATAGTTTTGATTCGAATTAAATTAATTTTCAGGGAAATATCATAAAAATATACAATGTGGACAAAGGTTGGAAAGTTCAAAAGAATATTCTAACCAAGAGTTTGAGATGGACAATCACTGATACTTCACTTTCCCCTGATCAACGCAATCTTGTAAGTTGCTATGTTTAATCTTCAAAATAACAGGAAACAAAAATGTATACATCTTTTTAATCCATTGTTTTAATGGCTTAATCTTATGGCATATGAGTTTTCAATTTCAGGTTTATGCCAGCATGTCGCCCATTGTACACATTGTAAATGTTGGATCTTCTGAAACTGAGTCACTTGCAAATGTTACGGTACTCACAACTAATTCTGCACTTTGGTTTTAACTTCTAATTCGGCGAATACTACAGTTGTTTTGAATGCTATAAGATATCTGAGGAGTATATTCTTAGAAATTGGATCTTCCATGACGTGTCTAACTGGTGGATGTCCTAGGTTCTTTTTTATGGTGTTCTTTTCATATTTATAATGTGCTTTTGGTTCTTATAATATGCAGGAGATCCACGATGGTTTAGATTTTTCATCAACTGAAGATGGAGGATACTCTTTTGGAATTTTCTCTGTGAAATTCTCAACAGATGGGAGGGAATTAGTAGCAGGAACTAGTGGTGATTCTATACATGTATACGATCTTGAAGCAAACAAGGTTTCACTTCAAATTTTAGCACACGCGGTAATTTTACTAGCCATAAAATATTCCATCTCTTTAGCTTCAAATGATTTGGACTATTTTCTGAATTATTATCTTATGGTACAGTCAAAATTAAATTGGCCTATTCACAAATTAGTTAGCTCTATGAGCTGTATTAAATTGATTGTTCAAGTGAGGAAGTGGTTTTTATAATCCGTGTGATGGAATAGATTTGAAGACTCTAAAGATTTGACTTAAATTTTGGTCAAACTCATTGTCAAAAACAAAAGGATTCAACATCAAGAAATCTGGCCATGAACAAAGATGTCAAAGAAGATGTCTCAACCTGAAGATACGATATCTTGACTGATATGCTGATTTTTTAGATCAGTAACAAATCTGTCCAGATTTAATGCGCATGGATCAAGGACCAAAGATATGAAGCCTAAGACTGCTGAAGTCTATAAAAGAAGACTTAGACCTAGGATTTCATATGCCTTTTGTAACCTAGTTCTCTTGCGTAAGAAACAAGGGTTTAGGGTTTTGAGAGTCGTTGGCTCTCTAGGTTGTAAGTCTCCCTTTGTATCAGTTGATGCATTGTAGTAGATATAAGTGTCACACAGATCCATAAGCCTCGAGGTATTGGATTGTGTATTGTTCTTGTATGAAGCTTTTAAGCAAATCCGAGTTAGCTTGTTTGTCAAGAAAGCTTGACAGATTTCTGTATTGACACGGATGATGTAGAAATCACAGTTGGTGATTAAGGGAAGTGAGTGGGATATCTCATATCAGAGTTGTAAACGTTGGAGTTTAACTTTGGTAAAGATGTTCATTGGGTAGATGTTAGGTATAAAGTTGTAAACGGGGGAGTTTAGCTTTGTAACAGTTCTACAGATAGTGGAGTCTTCTTCCTGGATTGGTATCCCCCAGATGTAGATGAGTTCCACCAAACTGGGTTAACAATTGCTGTGTTCTTTATCATTCTGCAGATTTACGTTTTCTGTTAGGGTTCATGATAAACATATTGGATCAGATGTCGTAACATCTATGATCCTGCCGTTCTGATATTCAAGGTACCAGTCTGCTGTTGCGCCTCTGTGTTTAAATGTCTATGTAGCACAATGTCTTGACATGTGTTAGGACATCTGCTGTCTGCATATGCCAGAATTTCAATTGGTATCAGAGCAGGCATCCTGTCTGGTTTTGGATGAGATCTTTGGGAGATACTTTCTGGCGTTTAAACAAAGAGTTTTGAAGATCAGATCAATCAACTCAGACATACTCAAGGGTATTAATGGATGAGATGGATGTTCTGGATCGAAGGTAACAACCCAGAGGTTGTTCTTGTTGCTGAGGAGGTTCTACAACAACTGCAGGAGAAGTGACTAGTTCTCTTGTTGGGGTGTCTTGTAAAATGTTCTGACATCTTATTAGGGCAAGCAAGATCTGTTCCTTGGTGGTTCCGCTGCATATGTTTCTGATGGAAGAGCTCTAGAATTATGGGATTCTGGAGTTGTTACTGAAGACAGATGGTGGAAGGTCTCAATCATCGGCCTCTATATGTGAAGATGTCTGCATTCTTTTATTCCAAAGTCAGGAGCGATGGAATGAAGGGAGTTGTTGGAAGATGTCTGTTATGGTGACTTGGTACTTGGAAGCTTGGTTCCATGGTACAGCGTGAAGTCAGTTAAAGAGGAGAGGAGTTGAGTTTAAGTTTATCAAGCTCTTGCTCTGGGAGTTTGATAAATTATTGATCGGCTAGGCTGTCAAAGATACTTGAGAATTATCTCAAGTCCACTCATAAAGGCGTCTCAGTCGTGCATCTTGAGTCTTCTAGTAATTCTTCTGACTAGAAGGTGTTTCTATGAAACACAACCTGAAGAACGTGGAGGTGATTTATTTTCACCATCCAAAACAGCAAGGAAGGATTCATCTCTCTTAACCCTAAGGGTGGATCCAATCTGATTGGAGTTCTCAGAATTGTTGAGGTAAATAGGATTCGTTCAGAGAGAATCTTAGTTACTTGAGTCAAGGGTGACATCCTTGGTATCTCAACACTGTTTCTCAAAGAAGATACTTGCAAAAGATTGAATACTTGATAAGTGTTCATGAAGTGATTTGGTGGAGCTTAGCTACAACAGTGAAGAAGGGTTATTAAACAAGGATTTAAGATCAATTTCTATTTGTGGAATTCACAAGTATTTAATTGATTATCCTTGAAAGTCAATATTGCTGATGTTCAACAAAATGTTGGAACATCTCATCATCTGAGTTTGTGCAGAATCATGGGAGGGGTACTGCATACGCTTTAGCATCTGTTTTAGTCTTAGGTGGTGGTGACCTAAGAATCTGCTTCAGTCGGGTGTGACAGAAGCATGTGATCTCTGGAGAGTTTCCTGGCAAGAAACTGGTATGGACTTTGGTGCTGTTGAAGATGAAGATGAAGTCATCATAATCTTGATGGTTACTTCTTGGATCAGTTTATTTTTGATCTAGGAGGAATGGAGTGTTGGTGATGGCACAACTTGGATAAGTTTATTTCTGATCTAGGTACGTTGAAGCATGGGATCTTGCTTTTCTTGGAAGTCAAAGTTAAGTGGCAGTTATCTCTGACTTTCTACAGTCTGCTCTACTAAGGAAATTGGCATTCTTTGGTATGGCTATGGTGTAGTCTAGGACTACTTTTTCATCTGAAGATTCAGACGTGGCAGGTGTGAAGTCTTTAGAGTTTCAAAGTAGGATGGAGGTTGTCTACTCAAACTTGGTTGTTGAATCAAGTCTATGAGAGCATGAAACTCTTGTTCTGTAATAGGGAGGAGGTTCTTCTAAGTGGCAGAAGGAGGAGCTGAATTCAGCAGCTGAATGTCGTATCAAAATGTTTTGACATCTAGTTTAACATCAGAGTCTCAGCTGGTGATGTGGCACATCAGCTTAAGATAAGGCGATCTACAGGAGAATGGAAGTTATGAATGCTTCAAAAAGGTCTATCTTATGCAGTTTGCGGGAGCTGTGGATGGGAAGATGTTACATGTCTAGAGGTTTGGTGGATCCCAGATGTTTTGCTATGGAGCAAGTAGTTCATGTGACTTGAAGATCTGATTTCATTGGTGGATCAGTGTATCTTGTGGGAGCTCTGAAGAAGAGTGATATCAATCAAAAGGTGGCATTTGATTGGTTTCATAGTGTGCATTCAAGCAGGATGCTTGGAACTGATTACTCTTGTGCAGAAGGGTAGTTGGTTGAAAACGTAAGGAGGATCTAGTTCATTTTGGAGCTTGTGGCAGAAGTTCTCAGTTGATGAAAGATTGCCTTCTTTTGGTGGATGAGAGTTTATTTCTCTCTGGGTTTTTGAAGTTCTCTTTGTTCAAGCTGGTGGCGCAGTGTTGTGTGAAGATCTTCAGTTTGGATTACTATGAGATAGTAAGTTCAGTGGTGGAGCATATCAAGAACCATAGTGTGTGGTGTCTATGATGTGTGAAGGTTGTCCTAACTGATGTTAGAACATTTTTGGGTTGGTTATCCTTGGAGGAGGATTTCAAGTTCTGTGAGAAACTGGTTACTTGCATCGTGTCTAAGAAGTATCTACCTTGTCATACGGGAGAATGATGGAGTAGAAGAGCTGTCTTGGAAGTCTGATGTAAGGGTTTTGGTAAGACTGGAGTGGATCACGGGTTGATTGCATGAAGGTCTGGATTCTGATGCGTTCAGAAGTGGATATTCACCAGGAAAATCAGAAGTATTCCAGGTTATCATATGGGAGAATGATGAAGGAATGACTGTCTTGGATTATGGGGTGTTTATCTCATTTGCTGGCCTTGCTAAGGTCAGTGAAAAATCTTGTGAAGAGGATACTGCCCCTTGCTACAAGTCATGCTAGTAGTGAATCAGCTTGGCAAGCTGAGAAGTTCTGGAACATGTATACGATATTTGACATCGTTATAACAAACTAAAGGGCCCTGTGCGTCTCTTTGAGGAATGTGGATCATTCCAGATCAATTGGGTTGTATCTCAGGGAACAAGGAGGTCTATACATGAGAATTCAGGAGGAATTTGTGTGGTGTATGGATAGTTTCTGGATGAGAGGGATCAATGGAACTTTGATCTCAATCCAAGAGTTTGTTATGTTAGGATGGTGATCCTGATATGTCCTCACGGGTAGCATGATGGTGTTCATGTGTGAGTGATTATTGGTTCTTGTCAGAAGAAGCAATAAGAGGGGTTGATGATTGTGTTCAGCAGGTAGGTTGGACTGAGGGTGCGCTCTTGAAGACATGAAAATGCGTCTTATGTTTTCCATTCATCAGCATAATGTTCATTGGAGAAGCACTGGTTATCTCAGATAGGGGGAGTTGCTCCTTGATCTAAGATATTACTGCGGGGGTGCAGTTCAGGTTCCAGTTTGTATTGTGCGTCAAGCAAGCTGTAATTAATGTTTCCATCCGTGGAGGATGAGATGTCAAGAAGGATGTCTTGACATTTGTATTGTTGCAAGTTAGGGGAGACTTGGCAGTACAAATAACATGGTTCTTAATGGATGCTTAAGAATCATTGTTTGAGTCTGGGAGAATTTATTTTTCTCTGTAGACTGTGATCATAAGACTGTGAAGTTATTGGTCAATACAGAAGTCTTCCTTGGTAGACTATGTTTGACATGATGTCAGAACGATATTGAGGACAAGTCTCTCTGGTTATGTGCTTGTGTGGCTGGTTTGGACGGTGGAGAATTTGCGCATGCAAAACATGTTCTTCGTTCTTGGAATTTCTTTTGGACGATGCTCTGAAAATGCTTTATTTTGACTTGACTGGTGTCATTTCCAATGGTTCGATGATTGTTATGTGAATACTTGGGTATATAAAGGGACATTTCCGGATATGAAGCTGCTCTAGACACTTTTGACAATTTTTGCCTAAAAAGGGGGGAGAAAGGAGAGTTTCTGCAGTGTTCTTTGTATCCTATGTGTAGTTGTTTGTGTTTTGTGTCCTGAGTTAAGAACACAGCCATGTGTTCAGGGGGAGTTTTATCCTTCTCCTCATGTACACCAACATAAGAAAAAATTAAGTTAGGATTTCTGGAATCTCAGGAGTCTTAAATTAATACTTATGAGTTGGTTATTCAGGTTGACACGAATACATGAGAATCCTACAAAATGAGTTTTAGCCAAAATTTGTCAAAAGGGAGAGATTGAAGACTCTAAAGATTTGACTTAAATTTTGGTAAAACTCATTGTCAAACAAAAGGATTCAACATCAAGAAATCTGGCCATGAACAAAGATGTCAAAGAATATGTCTCAACCTGAAGATACGACATCTTGACTGATATGCTGATTTAGCAAGTTTTAGATCAGTAACAAATCTGCCAAGATTTAATGCGCATGGATCAAGGACCAAAGATATGAAGCCCAAGACTGCTGAAGCCTATAAAAGACTTAGACCTAGGATTTCATATGCTATTTGTAACCTAGTTCTCTTGCGTAAGAAACAAGGGTTTAGGGTTTTGAGACTCGTTGACTCTTTAAGTTGTAAGTCTCCCTTTGTATCAGTTGATGCATTGTGGCAGATATAGGTGTCACATAGATCCATAAGCCTTGAGGTATTGGATTGTGTATTGTTCTTGGATGAAGCTTTTAAGCAAATCCGAGTTAGCTTGTTTGTCAAGAAAGCTTGACAGATTTCTGTATTGACACGGATGATGTAGAAATCACAGTTGGTGATTAAGGGAAGTGAGTGGGGTCTCTCATATCAGAGTTGTAAACGTTGGAGTTTAACTTTGGTAAAGATGTTCATTGGGTAGATGTTAGGTATAGAGTTGTAAACGGGGGAGTTTAGCTTTGTAACAGTTCTACAGATAGTGGAGTCTTCTTCCTGGATTGGTATTCCCCAGATGTAGGTGAGTTGCACCGAACTGGGTTAACAATTGTTGTGTTCTTTATCATTCTGCAGATTTACGTTTTCTGCTAGGGTTCATGATAAACATGTTGGATCAGATGTCGTAACATCTATGATCCTGCAGTTCTGATATTCAAGGTATCAGTCTGCTGTTGCGCCTCTGTGTTTAAATGTCTATGTAGCACAATGTCTTGACATGTGTTAGGACATCTGCTGTCTGCATATGCCAGAATTTCAACATTACTTAGTTGCATTATCGAATGCGACCACTTTATCTATTGGCCGTGTCTTTATATTAGTGCCTGTGAAATTCTATTTGAAAGTGTCTGCTTGATCATCAATCTATCATTTTTATGGACAAATTATTTTCATATTGTGGTGATTTTTTATGGATCAAGAGTATTAACGCATAGCATAGATGTTCTAACTTTTGGTTTTCATTTTATGTTGTAGGCTGATGTAAATACTGTATGTTTTGCTGATGAAACCGGCCATCTTATTTACTCTGGAAGTGATGATAGTTTCTGCAAGGTATGTTCTACATTATAAGACAGCTTATTCTGTTGAGATATAATTCGCTTTTTCCCTCTTTTTGAGTATCCCAACTTTTGGTTTTGTATAGAAGCAATGACCATCTTTTAAACAGGAAATCCGTCTCATACCATCGAGGTTAAATTAAATATTGAACCTGAGAGCAGTTATTAGTTGATATACATGTCAAAGCTTTTAGCTTTAGTCATCGTCACTTATTGCAGAAACTTCATGTCATAATTAGAGCTGTTTGTTTGTACTTTCCCTCTTGACTTTTGGCGCGGGACACTTTCTAATGTACAAATTTGTTTAGGTCTGGGATCGGCGTTGCTTAAATGCTAAAGGTAAGCCAGCAGGGGTTTTGATGGGGCATCTTGAGGGCATTACATTTATTGATACACGTGGAGATGGACGCTATTTCATTTCTAATGGTAAAGATCAGACCATAAAACTTTGGGACTTACGCAAAATCTCGTCCAATGTTACCTGGTATGTTCTTTTTTCCTTCTAGTAATCTATATTTTGAAGTCCATATCTGTTGAATCTTAAAAATATGACGTGTTTCGACAAAATGTTCAATAAATAATGGTGCTATTGTACTTCTGCTAATGGGAAAGATTAAAGTAGTGATGAATTTAACAAGAAAAGAGGCCGTAAAGTATAAAGTGAAATACTGCATGTCATCCTAAGCATTGGGTCAGTGGGACGTGAGCTGATAGTGGAAAATTAAAAGGAAATCTTGTTCGTGAATTGTGACTCAATTCTTGATAACTTGTTTCTAGAATAAATCAAACAACTTATATTAGGATGAGTTATAAGTCGAGTATGGTTATGCTTGCTAATGCATAAGAAAAGATGCGGTCTCATAAGAAAAGTTGGAATTTGCAATCATCTTACATATTAAATGAACTACTAAGTTTGCAAATTTTGATGTGCACAAGTCACTTACATGGTGCAACATACAAGACCATAATTTACTATGAGATTATAAAGTTCCACAAAATGTAATGGCATACTCTCTACACCAAATCTATTCTTTTTCTCCTTCCCCCCACCCTCTCGCCTTCCCTGCTTGTTTCATACTAGAGAGCAAGAATATGGGAATATACTTGTTCATTCTCGTGGTGGGTTACCGAAGCTCAAGATAAAAGAAGAACAATTGGTTGAAAAACTCTCTCATTCATAAGACAAATAAGAAACTGGTTGAACAGCTTGACAAAGAAAGTGCTATGATAGGGACATTGAATTACTAAGCTTATAAACGTACGAGTAAAATATGAGCAGGATAAGGTTAAATGTGCTAATACCAAAGAGAAATAAGCTTAAGGCCTAAAGGTCCCTTCTTGGAATTATGCGGATTGAAAGAAGCTCTATCTCTATTGGACCTACCTGTACCTGTTTAATCATCTGATTTGAAACCATAAATGAGCTGGTTTATAGATTCTTTTCATAAAACCCAAGGTGATGTTTGTGTTCTATACGAAGAAATATGATAAAGCTCAAAAGGAGGGCGGTGGAACATTACATTTGATGGAACTTTATAATCTGATGGTAAAACTGTTTTTGCACAGTACACAACTTAAGTGACTTTTATTGTGTTGTGAGTCTACTTGTTTCTGCTTGTCAGTCTGAAAATTGATCCAATTTCTAGCCTAGCTAATATTGTCTGTGCCAATGCAAAATATTAGCTAGGAATTCTAGCCTATGCTATTTCTAGATGAAATTGTTGCCAATGCAAAGGAATAATCTTTAACAGATTTTTCTCTAAATTCCAGTAATCGTGGACAGAGAAGTTTTGAATGGGATTACAGGTGGATGGATTACCCGCCACAAGCAAAAGACTTGAATCATCCTTGTGATCAGTCAGTTGCTACATATAGAGGCCATTCAGTCTTACGCACTCTTGTCCGCTGCTTTTTCTCTCCAGCTTTTAGGTGAGCACTGAACTGGACTTACCTTTTAATTATTCCGATTTAGGGGTTTTAATTATTCAGATTTAGGTTAGCATCTGTTTGTTACAGATTATTCAAAAAAAGTGATTCCGATATTGCAAAGTTTAGAAATTACTATAATATTTAACCTGATGTTGTTTTCTTCAAATTTACAGCACTGGCCAAAAGTACATCTATACCGGATCACACAATGCATGTGTTTATGTATATGATTTGGTATGTATTTTAGATACTATTGCTGTATCTATATCTCTGTTTCTATCATTGGGATAACTTTATTATTTAGGTCAAACTAAAAGTTTACAAATAATATAATCCATAACCAAATTTATAACATAGTATTCATTATATCAACAAAAAATACAACCCTGATAATCATGTTATTGCGGCATCTCTCATTTATGCACTTGCTGTAACATCTTTTTAAGTGGTAGAAAACATAAATTTTTGAAAAGTTGAGTGATAAAGCTAAGGAGTTCTATCTTTTTATTTCCAGACAATGCCTTGCTCAATAGAAAACTTTGATAATTCATTACAGGTGACTGGAGCACAAGTTGCAACACTGAAGCACCATAAATCACCTGTAAGAGATTGTAGTTGGCACCCTTTCCAGACTATGCTTGTTAGCTCTTCTTGGGACGGGGATGTAGTAAAATGGGAATCTTCTGGAAGCTCTGATGTAGCAGCCTCTTCGGTTAAAAAGAGAGTATACAAAAGACATTTTTTTGAAGATTACCTATGATGTTGTCAGTTAAATCGGCTATGATATGATCCGAAAGGTCCATAACATGTTGATAATGAAGTTGCATATGGTGTTTGATATAATAAGGTATAATATATTATAAACTACCAGATAATCTTGTACATAAATAATAAACAACCACTTGAATTGACTGTGGGATCGATTCATTTGTATGCCGAGTCTGTAATAAATTTGTTATATAGTGTAGCAATGCATCATTACTGTCAAAATGAGTCCTCATTTATCTCTTAATTTAATGGTCTACAACCGATTATACCATAAAACCAGTTGAAGAGGAACCGAGTCTCGGTATTGTTGTATGAAAGCTTCAATAATCGGTCCCGTCATTTCTCTATGTCTTGTTGGTTACCTACTATATTCTTTGCTACGATGCCTCATAGAAAGTCAGGTTGAAAAACCTGCTGCTCAGAAAGCAAGTGTTACCAAAAAAAATCGGAGTTTTTCTTTTTTAAAAGCGAGGAGAATATTGTCATATTAATGGCCTGAAATGGCTCTGTCCAAAAAGGGCCAACACCCTACAGAGGTGCTACCTTAACATTTTGTATAAAAAAATTGGAACCTCATTCTATCTTTTGTTCTGTTGCTTGGTGAATGATATTGGAACGCAATAATGCCAAGATTGGCGGTGACACTTAATTGTTGTCTCTAGGGAAAGGACTGAAATTTTAAGTAAATTGGGCACTCATAGCAACAAAATAGGACATGAAGTCGAACCATCCATATATGACAGTAGGGTTCTGGTTCATCTAAAGTACATAATTCCCTTTGGAGTGTGGAGTGTAAAGTGAGTAACAAAATCTATTAATTAACAAATCAAAGATAAATACATTAAGGACATTGGCACGGTTCCATTTTGGATGTGAGGACTCGTCACGACTTCAAGGTATTTTGAGCATGTGAGTCTGTCTTCTCATAGAATCCACTACTGGCTACGAGATATTGTCTACTTTGAATGTGAGAGCTCGTCACAACCTTATTGTGTCTAAACTGCCATTAGTCTCAATTCTCCGGCAACATGGAACTATTTTGGCAAGCACAAAACAATAATAAATCATGGGTGTTGTTAATATAACATCCTTCTACTTTTATTTTATTTTACATTTTAAATAACTTTAGAGGATTAAAATTCATGACAGGAATATTGTTTCTATTTGTTTTAGCGACAGTGGTATGCCAAAGTTTTAATTAATATTTAATTTGATGCAACTTGAAGAGAGGCTGCTAATTTGCTCTGTCCATTAGGCAGATTGTAAGAAAATTCCCAATGGATTGGTTCCAAAATTAGCAAATTCGATTTTAGACCTTAATTTAACTATAAATTAACTAATTAGAAATACCTTGAGTTAACAATCGTTAGTTGGTTTAGTGAACCAGGATTCGATCTCCGTAATTGCAATTAGAAGGGGATGAAATCACTTGATGCCAGAATTGATCCGAACCGGATTAATCGGTCCAACAGATGGGTGAAAACCTAAAAAAAAAGCCTTTAAGCTAAAACTTATGTGTGAAGCAATGAAAAGCTTCCAATCTGACAAACAATAGAAGAATGAGTCCATACTTCAAAGTCAAGCCTTGAAAGGCTTACATTTAAAATTACAACACAAAAAAAGTGATTCCCAAATGAGTGATCTTGTCCCTACAACCCTTTTTTCACTGCAGGGAAAAGCACCCCGTGCTTATGGAAAGCTAAAGAAAAGCTGGAAAAAAACGTTAATTGTAGCCACTAGCCACCACAACTTTTTCCACTAAAGGATACAAGCTGAATATTGCAATTATTTGTTAGAGAATTGTCATCAAAGTAACATAACTGAGATGAATGGAACTGTAAACACCATGCGGTATTGATCGATTTCCATAAGTGCTGAAGTAAAGAGTGGATGGGGTGTCATGTCACTTTCTCTCATGATTTGGAACTTTTACTAAGACAACTCACAAGCAGCATTTAAATGAGTAACAAAAAGGAAAAAATTAGTCTTTGGATTAATTCAACAGTAGTGAAGCAAAAAGGTTTAAAAATATCGAGCATTAGATGCGAAATCGGAGAAGTGGATTAATACAACTTGTATAAAAACTTGCACAAATTTGATAGAAGCCTATGTCCAATTCTTGTGCAACTCAAACTCAATGTCAGATATTGAACCTGAAACTCAAGAGGTTTATGAATCACTCTTCACTTTCCTGTTCTGAGCCACTAGTTTGATCTATGTAACATCAATTCAATTTACCACACAAGATAATGAATCATATTACATTAGTAATATAACATAACAGTAATACACATAAAGCATAAAACAAAAAATAGCTACAGTTTCATTAATATTCACATTCTTCTTATTTCACCTCCACAGGCAGCTATCACAAAATTTAACAATAATAATAAAAATGAATTAAAAACTAATAGCAAAAAAATAATAAAATAAATATTAGAAGCAAGAAGAAGAGAACCTATATGATTTTTATAATGTGAAGATAAATACTTTGCTCTATCTACTCAGATTCAGCCTTTAAACTGATTGCACTGTGTAGTAGGTCTTGTTTTCTGTTTTCCAGCCCTCAAAGGGCAGGGAGTCTCAACGGGCGGGACCATGCAATTATACTGCATACACAATGAGCTTCTCTCTGGAATCACAGCCGTTGGACTAATCTCAATTCCCGTTAGATAGTTATGCTGTAAGTATAGTATCTGTATACTCGCATCCAATAACCGGTCCACAAAACTAGCCGGTACCCGACCCGAGAACCGGTTGTTGTTCAGGTATAGATTCTGCACGCTAGCTAGCATTGGTGATATTTGACCGGATAACCGGTTGAAACTGAGATCAACGGTTGGAATTGCAACTTGATCCACGGGTTCAACTGAACCGGTGAACTGGTTTCTTTGTAATTGGAGGTTGCTAAGTGGGAATGAGAATATCCGACCGGGAACGATTCCGGTGAACTGGTTTAGACTAAGGTCTAAATAGTTTAACTGCTCGAGCCGGGTTAGAACCCGGTCCATTGAGCCGGTGAGTTGGTTCCATGACAATGAGAGATACTGAAGCGACGGAGGGAGAGAGTTTGGACCAAGCGAACCGGTGAGAGTGTTGTGCTTTAGGTCCAACCGGGTTAAGCTCTGAGAATCGAACCGAGGGATAGAACCGGTGAGACGGTTATGGCAGAGGATGAGATTCGTTAGCCCCGGCAATGATCCAACCGTCGGAGGAATTTTTCCGGTGAGCTGGTTGTAGCTGAGATCAATAGTTCGAAGACTGCGTAACTCACCTAACTCCGCTGGAATCTCGCCGGAGATGAAGTTTCTGTTAATAGCAAGAAACTTAAGGCTCTTCAAATTGGAAAGGCTTTGAGGCAGAGCACCATATATCCTCCCCGGAACAACGGTAAACTCAGCCAGAGAAGACAGTTTACCAATGGCGGCGTCGAGTCTCCCCGTTAAACCTGCTGCACCGGCTCTAGGGTCACCAAGGTTGAGCGCGATAACCTTATCGGAATCACATAAAACGCCGGAGAAGCTACAAGGATCAGCAGTGAAATCCCATGAAGAAAAGAAATCAGAACCAGGCATGTCTTCTAGAGATTTCCGAATCGATTGCAGAGCTAGAAAATCAGTCGGATCCAAAATAGCAACAACAAGAATCTGTGTTTGTATCAAACAGAAGCAAAACAGAAGAAAACACGAAGGAATCATTAGCTTCGCCATTGAAACCAGAAACCTCAATGCAAGAGGAAGAAGAAACAGAGAGTGTTGTTCGGTTTTATAGGCAAGAGAAAACGAACATGCGATTAAGCTTGAAGAGAAAGCAATAGGTGAATCTGAAATTTGGCTTGTGAGAGAAGGAGCAGAGTAATGGAATGCAGCGAACACAACAACCAAATGTTGATGCTCTACTTTTTACTATGTTGTTGTACTTGGTACACTCGCTCGCTTCCAACGAACCTAATTTTTAATGTTTTCTGTATTTTTTTATTCTTTTTTGTTCTTGGGAAATGTTCCTATCAAACGGTTGTCCGAGCCTATGTGGCCTCCTTACCTTAGATTCGGATGACACATTGGCAATTTTGCTTCGGGTGGATACTGTGCTTCACGTGACTCGCATGCCTTTATGTATCTTCCGAACCTGAAGCAAAATATACTGGCTAGCTTTGGAGCTGTCAAAATGATTGGATTTTACTATTTTACTACCAACATCTATATAATATTATATTTTGACAAATTGTAAAATATTACTTAGGGACAACACAAGAGACAGAATTTGTTTTTATCGATTTTATTATCTAGTTATTATTTAGTACTAAAATTTAACTCCTACCATTCTTTAAAACGATAATATTGAAAAATAATATTATATCTTCTTAATTAGTTATAAAACTACTTTTTAAGATTTTCATGTTTTATGTTTTATAGGACATTTTTTAAAATTCTACATTTAATATTTCTTGAGATCAATATGTATTTTATATCAAGAGTATTCAAAATTAAATTAATCTAAAAGTAAAATTAGAAAATAAATTGAAAAATATTAATAATTTTTAAAAAAATATTTCTAAATCAACAATTTTTTTTAAAATAAAAATAAATTTATATAAAATTAAATACTATTGGATACTTTTAAATGTCTCTTTTATGAAAATTGTTTGAACTAAATTAATTTCTTTTATAAGTCATCAAAATCAAAATGTATATACTTTTATTTTTAAGTTAAATAATTATTTTTGATTGCTTATTTATAAATATCAACAATTTACTTATAACAATACATAAATATAAATAAATTTTGTGTTAAGGATTGAACCCTAAATTAAGAGTTTACACTTCATTAACTCAACTACCACTAACACTCATCCAAATAATTTTTTTTATTTCAAAGCCAATCTAACACTACAAAAGACACTCTTATCTTCTTATTTTGAGTGCAATGTATATCATCAAATTAGTGTTAAAATTGGTATCGATGTCAAATTATGTATGCACACAAAATATTTCTCTTTAATTTACCACCAAAGATATGACTTTTTTATGATATAAATAATTATAAATTAAAAAAAATACTACAACTACTTTTGTTGATATATATCCTAAATTTCGTAAGGGGGTTATTAAGAAGTAATTCTTTTACAAGTTGGAACAGGTGAGTCAAAAAGCTTGGTATCAAAGGAAGAAACACTAGGAAGAGACAGAGGGTAAGTGTAGATTTTAATTTTATGTAGAAATAGTAGATATTGAGTGAGTGACAGCTATGTAATGCAGCTGATACTTCATAACCGAATACGACATAAAGTAAAAGCTAGAATATGATTCTTTAATTTCATCTACATGATATTATTATGGAAAAATAAATTATAATAACTAATAAATGTGCATTCCTCATTTTGTTTTCAATTCTGTTTTAAGTTTGTAACATCACATTTAAAACATACCAAATAAATCATGAGTTTGATACTTAATGAATGACTTCCATTAATAGGAAGGTTGATTGTGATCCTTACTTGCTTGGGATTCAAGCTTTTGATACATAGCATAAATGTCATTTATGAGACATAAAACCTCATCCTTAATAATCAAGCTACCATCATAAAGAGACCATATCTGAAATATTTCTTTAATTAATCAACCTTTTTCTTTTGTCACACTTGTCTTAAAAGAAACATACACTAATATGAAAATATATGTCTTTGTTGGAGGTAGTTTGAAGATGAAGTAAGCATAGTCAAAATTTATATTTGGTCAAAGTCATGTACTATGGTTCAAAGCTTGTTATGCAATTCACACATTCTTGGTTTGGGTTTTTAAGTAATTACCGTGTAGAAGAATGGTTTCATGCTTTTTATTCTCTTGGGTTCAGAGTGTAGAGTCAACATATAACAGAACCAAATCAACTAGCATGTGCTTTGGTACGTACTAGAGGAAAGTTTGTTTCGTTTTCCTAAATTGTTCATTCACTTTTTTTGTTTTCTACTCTTATTTTCTTTTCCTTTTTTTACCATAACTATTTGAGCAATGCTTTTGCTTTTGCCTGGACCTGGACCATAAGTCACATTAAAATCAAGCGATATTAAAAAGAAGTGAAAAATAGTAAAGCAAGTCCAACTATATGAAATAACTCAAAATAGTTAACTCATTTTCTCAAATGAGGTAAACCTCTAAAAACTCTAAGTTGATTAAATATAAAAAATAAAAATTTAATACAAAATTTTGAGGACAAATATTTAATCCAATATGTAAAATCAAACTAAAAAACGGTTGTGTGGACTTTCACAATATTAAGAAGCAACCGACCGCTAACATATATAGATTCGTGCTCTAACAAATTCTTATGAGAAATCACAACAAGCATGTAGTTTTATATTTGTGAGAGTCTTCAGGTAAGAGCGACGCGAGTGTTCCTGCCCTGTGAGGCAACGCATGGGCGCTACCTTTATGTAATATGGGGGTTCGCCCTCTTGATAATACATGTGCAGAACATTGCCCCTCTACCAATTATATAGACTAATTCATACCATGACTTCTTGAAGAATAGATAGTCAACAACCTCCCTTAATCAAAGAAGAACAATTACCACCTCTTAAGGTTTCCTAAACCCTAGGCCCAAAGGCCCCTATAAATACCTCTCGTCCTAACGGGAGAAGGGACATCTCATAAATTACACACAATATCTAAAGTAACACGCTTGGATACAGAGCCTCTCACCTCACGTGAGTTGACCACTCAGATAACCGTAAACATCATAACATCACCATAAACTGTTATAAACCTACTAAAGCCTCTGAGTATCCCTTACCCTTGTATGGATACTACGCAGACCTGTACTTTTGACCAGTACAGTGACGTCCACTGTGGGGCTCCGATAAAACTATCTTGGACCACATCTTCTTCACTACAATCATCATACTCATTGCTACCCTTCATTCCAGTACCTAACCATTCTCAACCATGGTTAACAGGAAAGCCCCATCACTTACGTCAGATGGTGATAGAGGTGTTGATGACGTCGATGCCTTGTGGAGATCTGTGCCGCCATGGACGAACTAGACTGTCAGAATCAAACCTAGGATGTCAATAAGAGACCAACCCCCATTAGGAGATGGAAGTGTTGGATCCCTAGTCACTCTCAAACGAAATATGGGAAGCACGTGTCCCTGAAGGATTCAAGCCTTTCTCATTGGCCAAGTTTGATGGGCGAACTGACCCCTACGACCATGTCGTCTCCATCAACACTCATCTTAAGAATGTGTGGTTGAGTCTAACTCAACCGTAAAAAACCGGATAGTGGGGTGAGGATTGCCGCCACTTATAAACACATGTTCAGGCCATATATTGTCTGATGTGGGACTCTTAACACTCGCTCTCATGCCCAGGATTTACGTCTGATGCGTGGAACTAAATGGTAATGGATCTTAAACGAGAATCTGATACCATCTTAAAAAATTATCGTAGTTTGGCATAAAGTTCTGAGGAGTAGCCATAAGTATATGAAAAGAGAAAATATCACTTGAACCGAGTGAAAAAGACTCTGTTTGAACTAGATCACAATTTCCCGCAAGCGGAAAATAAAATTTGAGACTAGATCTGAAACAGTTGCACGATGTCGGGTGGGGCGATGGAAAAATTATCGGGATCAGCCGCCAAACGCGCTAGCATGCGCGGAACAGCGGCGACACGTGAGGCCCATTCGTAGGGAGGCGAGCGACGCGTGGGGGGATGCGTGCGTGAGTTTCTGATGGCGGGAAAAAGTGTGAAGGCCGGATCGGAGGGCAACGAGTTGGATGGTGGGGTCAACTTTCTGGAACGTCGCCAGAAGTTTGTCTGAACGATAGTGGCGGCAGCGTGGTTACCGAATAATTTTGAAAAGTGAGAGGCAAACCGGAGTGATAACACGGTTTGAAAAAAAAATCTCACTGAAAGACAATGGGTCAACCGTGTCGCTCCCGGGATTTTCATCCAAGTACAAACGCGAAAGTGGCACCGAAACAGAGTCGCCAGCAATGTGTATTTATCCCAAGAGAGGGAAAGGAAACACCGCGTAAACCTGAGAGAAAGGAAAAGCATGGTCTTACGACCAAGAGAAATGGGTTCGGGAGTCGGTTACGCGAGAGGAAGGTATTAGCACCCCCTCGCGTCCATCGTACCCGATGGGATCCACGCTTGCTTGTCTCAATCAAAGGGTGATAGAAAAGAATACTGGAAAAGGAACGAAAAGAGAACTGGAAAAGGAACAAGAAACAAATGTAGGGAAAATAAAAGAAGTGCTCGCATGGGCCCTACCCCACTGCCTACGTATCTCATCGGGAACATGAGAATCAGAACGACGTAGTTCCCCTCACTAGGGATGGATTGTTTGCGTTTTTTAAGGAACGGCTAACGTTCTAGCTCAGGTGTTGCAGGCTCGCTGGTCCGAGTGCGTTACCATCTTGCAAAAGAACGAGTAGGAGCACGTTCATACGCTGAGAGTGAGTGAGATGAGAAAAGAATTCCCGAAGGAAAGACGTAATGGTCTGTTTTTGTCTTTTAGAAGTTTTTCCCATTTATTTGCATATGGTAGTGTATCTGAATCTTAGTTATTGGAATGTGTACGTTCTCACATTCCAAGATGGAATGGGTAAGAAAGCACACTAAGGGTGAAGAAGACCCTCACACTTAGTTCCAATTATCAAGGTTCAAACACACTATCATACTTGTATTTATTAAGTGTTTTTGTTGATAATGAAATGAAGAAGTGTTTTTCTTTATTTGTACCTTCAACAAGTATTGCACTTAAGTCCCTCATAACAGATCAAATGTTTAACACATTGACCCAAGATGGGCCATATGCTACACATTCTAAGATTATAAGAGAAGACCCCTTGTAATCTTTTCTTTATATGAAAGGCCTAAATGCAATAAATGCCTACCTTTATTACATATTTTGAATTTTCTTTGAGATGAGAAGATGGAAAACTCAAGTGGATCAAAAGTAAAAATATATATGAACTAAGACTCAATCCTAATTGATTAGTTAAGGGAGTGATCCTAAAGGTTTATGAGGTTTAAAGATTCTAATCCTAAAAGAAGAGAAAAGGGACTCACAGTGTAAGAGAAAGCGGAAGTTAGTTGTTAGTGTGCTCGCCAAGGATAGGGATCCTCGTGCCTACGTATCCTCAATCTATCCAGAGAGAGGAAGTCAGAGCGTCCGTAGTTCGTGGTACTACGGGTGAACAGGAAACAGTCTCAATCGCATGGATGCGAGAGGGAAGGACGTACAGAAAGTCAAAGGGGAAACTCGGTCCTACTAGTTAGCATGCAATGATGGTCCTAAGGTCAGGATCAAAGGGAGTATACCTAATGTTATCAGGCATGGATTGTTATCCTAATGTCTCTCCTACCTCCGACTTAATCAAAAATTAAGTGGAGCGAGGAATCCTAAGGGATCAAGTCATCAGACAAGTAAACACAGGATAGATCAATCACAAAATAAACTGAAAGCAACGAAAGAGCAAACAATATCAGTCAGCAATAGTATCACACAACCAAAGGGAGAAAAAGGGAAGCTTTAGCCAAGGGGTCATATCAACCGAGGCAAACAAGCTGGCTGTGGGAAGTAAGTACTCATCCAATGGTATCGAGAACCATGGAGAACAGAGTAAGAAAAAAGGGAAGATGTGAATCAGATCACATAAGCATCAGCATTGGTCAATGCGAGCTAACGACAAAGCGTGGGGGTTGGTTACGAACCCTATCTTCCACTTGACCGACTCTATAACAAGAGTGAGTTATGTTCAAAGCTTCAATCATGTAATGAGAGCTAAGAACGACTCGACTAGACTAACGGGGGTCGATTGCGAACCCTAACTTCTGTTAATTGCCTTCTTGGAGGTCTTACCAGGGAAAATGGGAATGGGATGCCTCATAGAGGTCTTCAGGCACAATATTAAACAATCACAAACAGAGCCTCCTTTGAGGACTTCCATCATTGCCGGCCAAGTGGCACGGACTCCCAATCCTACTTCTCATGGCAAAAGAGGAAAATGCGGAATTAGTAAAAGAGAAGAGAGGTGATACCGAACGGATATCAATCCGTAGCAACGCAAGCGAAGTATATGCAAACCGGCCAACTTCTAGTAATCTAGCATAAATGAGCAAAAGTGTTAGAAATTGAAACGGGTCCGTGAAAGGCATGGAACCAAATGCTCTTGAAACAATAAAACAAGACCATAAGCCATAAACAGCAGCAACAACAGCGCTCCAGCACCTACATAGCTGTAAAAACTAGCAACAAGTAAAAACAGTCTATAACAGCTACTATTTCCAGAACAGAATGGGTGTATATGCTGCCAGCCAGGATATCAACAATTTTACAGCACCCTTTGTCCACAGCAGCTATGTATACAGCAACTTCTACATTTAGCTAATCAAGTGTAAAACACTACAAAACAACTCAAAAGTTAGTCAAAATTCAAATGGAAATTGTCAAATAGGAAGTGGAAGAAATCAATACTAAATGTAAGCAACAATTAGTCGAAAATCTATGCAAACATATTAAAGACTATTAACAAAGTTAACTAATGAGACTATTATGAAAATACTAGTCAATGTTAGCATCTAGAACCTAAGCATAGTCAATGTTAGAAATTAGTTTCTAATTCTAAAACAATTAGTGAGCACTTAAGCCAAAAGCAAATAATGCCATTAAGCAAAAAAATAAGTAATGCAATTAAGTAAAAACAACGATTAGTAAGCCATTAAGCTAAAAAACAATGAGTGTCATTAAACTAAAAGCGTGCGATTAAGCAAAAATCAATTAGTGTCATTAAGCAAAACAATTAGTAAACACTTAGGCAAAGACAATTAGTAAGCAACTAAGCTAAAAAACGATTAGTGCAATTAAGCAAAAACAATTAAGGAGTGATTAAGAAAAGGTCAATTAATGAGCCTAAACTTAATTAGCCTAAATCACTAAACCATGTTGAAAGTCAATTAAAGTCAAAATTAAGTTCTATTTTGAAACAAAGTCTAACGGTGAATTAGCTCTAGAAAATCTAACTCTAATTAAAAGGAAAAGCTAAGTAAGGTTTAGGATTACAAGTTAATCTCAATTCTAAATTGAACTAATTCTAAAGTCATGAATTGATTCTAAAGATCCTAAATCGATTAACCAAAATTACTCGTTAATTTCCTAAAATCTCTAATTCTAATTCTAAAATCAAACCAAGATTATCCAATCTAAAAACCATTAATCAACGACATGATTAACAAAGCCATTAAGCCAAAAAGAAATCAATTAATGCACGATTAAGTAAAAAAATGATTAATCGAAATCAATTAGCCCAAAACCCAATCAGTAAAAGCATTATCAAAATTCTATAACTAATTAGTCAAAGTTACAACTAATTAGAAAAAACATGAAATTCTAAAATGACCAAAAGAAATTAATTAAAAAACCTTACCAGAGGGGGTGCATTCAGCGGAAATGAGGTGTGGATGGCATTTCCATGGGGGCGGCCTAAGGTCTTCAGTTCAGGCCCAACAGATCTTTGCTGTATGAACAAGGGGTGCAGGAGGGATTTGATGGTGTGTAGCTGAAATGACTTCCTCAATACGTAGCTTATCGACCCGGCCCAATGTATTGACTTACCCTAGAAACACATGTTCTTCACCATCAAATGTTCCTTTATTTTCTCAACGTGAAACCTTGTTACCTTACTCAACCAAAACGATTGCGCCGCCGCTCACTCCGTTCGCCGTAAACCACCAACGTTCCCCTTCTCCATGACCTCACGAAGCAATCGTCGCCTCCTTCATCATCACTTTTCAATTCCGAACTCCGTCCGGCGAAAAACCTTCTTCTCGTCTTTCACACCGACTCCGGCAACAAAACGTTCCTCCCTTTTCGCCGGCCGATCTCACACAAGCACCTGGAATCGGAGCCTATTCAGGTGTACGTTTGAATATTTGCCTTCTTCGCTTTCATTGAACCTCCTTCTTTGTTATTCTTCGTCTTCTTTCATTTCATCTTCTGAATCCCGATTGTTGCGGAATTCTTCGCGTTGCAAGTGTCGTAGTTCGTTGAATCTTGTTGTTGAACGTGCGAACTACGGTTGCGGAGATTATCGCAGCTTGTATTGTTGCTGAATACGATTGCTTTGGACTTTGTTGCAGGGACTGTGAATTGAAGAATGATGAAGAAAAGTCAATACCGAAGAAATCAGAGATGGAGAATCAAAAGGAGTCTTGATGAATTGGTGAAGACGATCTGAATTTGGAGCAGTTGCGAGCTTCCTGATTTATGCCGGTTGCGGATCGATGAAGATGATGTGAATTGCCGGAGATGGTGATGTTGAATGATGTTGATGCGAAGCTGCGTTTTGATAATTCTTGGATGAATGTTGCAAGTTGAAGGTTAACGAACAATGGAAGAGTAGAAAGTTGGTAGAGGAAAGTTGCAGAATGTGGAGAATTGAAGGTTGAAGGCGATTGAAGATTATGGAAATTTTGGCAGAGAATGAAATTGAAGAGGACTAGAGTTTTGGGCGTTCTGAATTTTTTTGTGATCAATTTTCTGTTAGAGAGTTTTTTTTGTTAACAGTTAGAGATTGTTAGGGATGGTAATGGAGGTTATGGTTAGAAGCAGTTAGGAGGTTGTTAGAAAACGGTTAGGGAGGTTATGATGATGTTAGCGAAAGTTCTGATATCAATTTCTATTATATATCTTCTGCTGTTGTGATTTTCTCAGTTGGTATGTTGTTATAATAAGCTCCTCCTTTTTTGCTGTTATGCTCACGTGCTTGTGCTTATGTTGCGTATACGAACCTCAGCTGCGTCATTTTGTACAGTTATAGCATACCATATTATTGCGGCACCTTGTACAATTTATTGTATCGAAACTATTGGTATAAGAAATCTTGAAGTAAGGTCAACGGTTTCAAATCTACCACCAGGTACTATAATACGTTCCACCGTGATTGATACCAAAGAAGCAAGATTTCCCTCTCCAGCTTCAATTTTACCATAAGTACATGGCCCTGCTTGTCAAAGTTCACAATGAATATTGCACTTGGCATTGGTTTATCCGTTTCTATGACAGAAAGTCCTACTTTAGTGTAGCCAAACGTTGCTTTCCCACACAAATTCACTAGTCTAAAGGCACAAATAAATTGAAATTTCTATTGAGGATCACACCTATTATTTTTCTTTATATACTCCAGCAAGAGATTCTTTTGGATATTTGAATAGAAAAAAAAAATAAAAATTAGAATGGATATCTATAAACATGGATTGAAAATGAGTATTTGAATTTGGAAAAATGGTAAGAAAATGGTTATTTGGAATTGGGCAATGAGATGAAATTGAAATGGATAGGAAGAAAGTGATATGGATAATGACATAGAAATGGATTTTGACTAAAATGGATATGGATATTTGTAATGGAAAATTGGTTAACAAATGGATATTATGGAAGTTACTAAAAATGGATAGAAAATGGACAAAGAAAAATGGAAATAAATAATGGATTTATGGTAGAAATTTGAATTTCAAGTAGCCCACACAACTAATCTCGACACGCCCAATTCTACACCAAACTCATATCTTCAATGAATTCCCACAATTCAATCAGTAAGCTCAATCAACCATAACCAATGATTTGCAATTCAATCCACCGATATCCTGTCTTTATAACCAAGAATCTCAATACAAGACCAATTCCCCGAGAACAACTTGAAAATGAAGACAAGTCATGAAGCAGAAAGAACATGACCAACCGGAGGTCCTTGATGCTCACTGATAATATTCCGAAAGCTCAAACCAAAGGAATATGCCTTGATCACATGTCCTATGCTGAATGCAATGCTTTGTTTTATTTTTCTATGCTTTGAATGTGATGCAATGAAATGAAAGCTCATGCTAAATGATATGGAAAATAAGAGGGCAAATTTTGGGGTATTACAGCTGCCCCTATTCAATCACTGTAGACCTGAATGGATGATAGCGATTGCTTTCAGACGTTCAAGGTATAGAGGGATTGAATACCAAAAATAACCAGAAAATTTGCACTCTGTGGAGAAGAAGAAAAGGGATATAAACCCAACCAAATGAACTCTGCTTGAAGAATAACACTGAAGAGATGTCTTTTGTACAACGCCAGACGACTACTGGCTTGCCACGCTGCTGGTGGACTTTGACAACGTCTTTTGTACGACGCCAGACGACTACTGGCTTGCCACACTGCTGGTGGACTTTAATAATGTCTTTTGTACGACGCCAGATGACTACTGGCTTGCCACGCTACTGGTGGACTTTGCAGCCTCGCGCCACCCGAAGACGGACTTTTGCCAATCCACTGTTGGACTTTTGCCACCCGAAGACGGACTTTCGCCAATCCACTGTTGGACTTTTGCCACCCTTAGATGGACCTTTCGCCAATCCACTGTTGGACTTTTGCCACCCGAAGACGGACTTTTGCCAATCCACTGTTGGACTTTTGCCACCCGAAGACGGACTTTTGCCAATCCACTGTTGGTCTTTTAGCTGCTTTGCCACCCGAAGATGGACTTTTGCCAATCCACTGTTGGACTTTTGCCACCCGAAGACGGACTTTTGCCAATCCACTGTTGGACTTTTAGCTGCTTTGCCACCCGAAGATGGACTTTTGCCAATCCACTGTTGGACTTTTGCCACCCGAAGACGGACTTTTGCCAATCCACTGTTGGACTTTAAGATATGAGGGAATGATGACTCTGCCAGGAATTATTCCATCTGTTTGGGGCTGGATTCTGGTCACAGCAACTCCGCTGGGGATGAGAATTTTTAAATGACGTCCTGCTGGGGAAATGAGCCATTAAAACTCTGCTTGGGGATTTATTCAACCCAAGATCCTTTATAGGGATTATCAACCTTATAACTCGGCTGGGGAGTATTGCTGACAAGATTCGATGCTGACCTCTGTGGGGGATCATTACCAGAGACACAATCTTGTTGGGGATGCCGGCTACTCTGCCAGGGATATGCAAATCCTGGTTAGAACATTCCACTGCAACTTGCTAGAAATAGTCCTTAGAGATCTGTTGGGGAAACCCAAAGCAAATCCACAGTAGCCTGCTGAAGAATATGACTGTCGAGCTTAGGATAAGTACTACAATGCCCCATGTTAGGCGAGCTTTCCTTTAGACAATTCCGTTGGGGATGACGAGTTTATAACAAACTCTGCTGGAGAAAACTGCTTTAAAGCGTCTCGTGTTGGGGAATGCCTTTTGAGAGGATTTTACAGAAGACCAACTGTCCTCAAACTCTACTGGGGATGATCAACACTTCATGCTGGGGAACCAAACAATTTGTCCCCGAAGAGGATGTCATAAGAGAATTTTACAGAAGATTTAGCCTCTTCAAACTCCTGCGACTTCGCTGGCGATAATGACCATCAAACTCTACTGGGGGGTGATCAACACTTCATGCTGGGGAAACAACATGCCCCATGCTTAAGAAAACCAACAATTTGTCCCCGAAGAGGATGTCATAAGAGAATTTTACAGAAGATTTAGCCTCTTCAAACTCCTAGTGATTTCAACGGGGATAATGACCATCCGTTTCGGTGTCGACGAGACCACTCTTTTGGGGAACCTGTGACCGTTATCGACACAGAAAAGCTTGTAGTTGTTGGAAGTACTGAATGAGAGAATCGACTTAATAAGATACCACGATACCCAGTTGAGCTCAATTCGTTGATATCGAATCATCGTGACCGACCGTCGACCGAATGATGGACTTAATCAGTGAACATTGTGACAAAAGGGTGACCACCTTTCTCGAACATGATTGCCCCAGTCTTCTGCATGGACGTAAGTGATTACTCGTCTAGAAGACATGATCCCGTGATCTCGCAAAGGCTTTAATTTTGCCTTTGAGCCTAATATGAGGCTGCTACCTGTAAGCAAAGGATGTGCACGTATGCCCTGAGCTGGATATAACCTCTGCAACTGAGAAGATCTAACTCTGAACCATCCCTTGTTGGGGAGAAAGGTTTGTACGCAATCTCTTGCTAGGGACCATGATTAATGAAGCCTGCTGAAGACAGGGGACCACAAATACCTTGAGTTGGAATGCCCCTTGGTTTCAATCCTTTTGACTGACTAGCTGCATATGCGTGACCAACCGTTTTCCTTCACTTGCCCCAGACCAACATGGTCCACCGGAAGAAATTGTCCCAAGAGGATTTTAAAGAAGACTTGACATTCAAAACGCCTCAATGTCCTCAAACTCTTGTAGAGATTCGTCGAATCTCGACGTAACTGCCCCGGACCATATGGTTTTCAGAGGATTTCGCCCCGAGAAGATTCATGAACAATCTCGTGAGATATTCTGTCCCAGCATTCTGAATCCTGGATAGGCTGACCAGTCGTCTGGATGGACCAATTCTCGTGCTCTTGGGATGACCTGCCCCAGTATGACCCTTGAAGTGGTTTTGCCCCTGACTACTGATCTTCGAAGGAAAACCAAAAATGCTTGCATTTGTAGGGATTTGAATCTCGCAATAATTGCCTCAGTTTAACTGAACTCTAAAGAGATTTCTCGACGTGATTGGCTCAGATTGGCTACACCTTAAAGAGATGGTTCGACGTGATTGCCCCGGATCGACTACGTCTTAGCACAACTTGTTGGGAAAGCTCCTGCTCAACAAAGTTTCCTGAGGAGGTGCCACTGGGCGTGACTGCCCTTCGGGAGTTTCAGGATTCTCAACTCGGCAAGATTAAACTTCTGGACTGGACTGCCATATGTAAACTTCCTTTGATGTCAAACAAATGTATGCAAGCAGAAAATGTTTTATTCTGAGAATGAAAATTCTAACGCAACACACATGTTAATCTCGAAGTTTTACTGAAAAGATGTCGCAAACCCTTTGTGAGCGGATCACGGGTTAGGATACGACATTAATTTTTGAATGAAAGAATGCAATGCACATGCAACACCAACAACGATCTTTTTAGCACAACTCATAGGAGTCAGGAACGCTATCTCTTGGTAGTATGCTTTCGAAATAACCCTGTTTCAATTAGGACTTTTGAGGGTTGTATCGTGGCCTGGTTCACGGTTTTGAGAAAAATGGTTTATGGCTCAAAGTTTATTGGTGCCCACCCACTCTTCGTGATTTTCTCCAGTCATATGTTCAGCTAATTTGGCACGAGCGCTCATCTCTCAAAAAGATGTTATGATCTTTAAGTAACCCATGCATTTGATGGTTTGACACCTAATGAGGCTTTGGAGTAACAGTCACCCCTTTTGTCTTTTGTTCGTAGTCACACGACTTTGTTCTTGCTCGAGGATTTTCTTTTGTAATCCTTTTGTTTTTCGCTTTCGTATTCTTTTGCCCTCCCTTTTTTTATCCCTAACTTTTGCCTGGACTGATTCTATTGAATCTTTGATTTCGGAGTCCAGCGGGATGCCCTAACTTTTGCCTAAGTTGCTTGTTTTCAAGTTTCAACTTAGCGGGCTTTTTCTTTTTCTTTTTCTTTTTTTTTTTCGAGGAACAAATCGTGTGACACTAGCTTATCTTGACTTTGTTGAAAGGGTTGTGACTGCCTCACTCTTTGATTGTTGATGGATAACCATTGTGGTTTCACATCTCTTGACCTCTTGGCGGTGGAATAGAAGGTAATGGATCCTCAGATGCACACTCCTTTTGAAATTTGAACGCTCGGTCAAATTAACTGACGCCTACCCTGCCCCTAGGTTAAATGTGAGGGTTTTTTCATACGAAAAGAAACTCCTACTTCAAGGCTCAAAGGGGTTAACGAGGGTCTATCTCCCTTATATCTCCAGTGTTTGGGGATTTGAAACAATGCCTGTACATCCTCAACAGGGTTTTTATTCAAAAGCACACAATTAGAGATTTCTGCATTTTCAGATCATCATTCTCCCTCAGAGAGTTTAAGCAAGATAATTGGTATCGCAATGCACATATACAAACTTATGAGTGAATACGAATGGATTACTTCAGGAAAAACATGCGCGCTTTATTAGGATTAACATAAAAAGAAAAACAGATTTCATGCATGCATACAAATGTTTTTGACAAACATAAAAAGCTACACATGAGAATGCAGTAAAGAAGCTAAATGGTTGTCCTTGTTGAGGAGGCTTGACTCCGTCTGGACTTGTTGCTTCTGATGATGTTTTTGCAAACTGGGTGCTCAATCTGATGAAGAAAGTTCAATTTATGGGCCACCCGTCTGGTGTGATAACCTTTGAGTCAATCAAGTTCTGCACCTTGTCTTTACCTTTACCTCTGGAAGACTTGCAATCGTCAATTAAATGGTCAGGTGCTCCAGAATGGTAGTCATACCTGGCATTTGGCATTGAAACCCCAAAGGAAGCTTTGTCGAAGATGATCCTGATGCGACTAGCTCAACCAGTTTGAATTTGAGCAAACAAGGAGACCCGTTGCGCGTACGGCATCGGAATGGGATCAAACTTCTTCTCAAGTTGTTCTGGCCTTTGCCCATATGCTCTGCCCCTAGGACTCTCTTGGGGAGATGGAGTTGGAAGCTGACAAGAGATATCTGGAGGAAAGAAATTAATAAATAAGGTTGATAGATAAGGTTGCTCGCAAAGATCTCGCACGATCTCCTGCCTACGTATCTCCATTGAACAATGAAGAATTAGAGCGACGTAGTTCCCCTCACTAGGGATGAGGATTGCTTTATTTCCTTAATACCGCCTTCTGGATTTCTGTAAGCAGACCCATCTGAGACTTCACCCGGTTGACATCTTCTCTCAGCAGTTTCTGACCGCGGGACAACGCTTGAATGTCCACCATAAAGTGCCCCAGCCGGGCCTTCATCTCAATCACCTCCGCTCGGAGCTGTTCCATATCTGAACATTGATTGTGGTGAATCGAGTAGTTGGAAGAAGTCATGTTGGCCGTTTCAGCAGAGAATACCCAATCAGAATGAGAAATCCGCTCCGGAACACCTGTTATGCATATGAGTATGAGGATGCCATGCAAAATGCCATGTTCAAATATTTCCAAGAAATCATTATGCTTTGATTCAAAATTTTTTTTTAGAAAAAAAATAAGAAATGGATGGAAATGCTCAGTGGCAAGTCTCAAAGTTAACATCCCTTGGAAATACAAGAACATGTATGCGAAAATGATGATGCAGATGCAACAGACATGGGATCAAGGCTTCCATATAATCTGGATAATTGCTATGCTGACGACTGAATAAGCTCATAAGTCTGCTCTGAAGAAAATACCGGAATACGGGAATATCCGAATAATCAGAATGCCAGGATGCCGGGATATCGGCATAATCAGAATACCAGCAGGCCAGAATATAGGCATAATCAAAGCACCGACCTGATCAGAATACCGGGATGGTCAGAATAATCATGATACCATGATACCAGGCTGATGAGTCCACACTGATAGGAAAACCAGAATACCAGGTAGGATGAAAGTCAAGGTTACCTGCAAACCTGTAAACAACCCGCCCCTCTCACATGTGGGTACTAGGATGTTCAGTATCCCGGGCTCTCAGGTCGGGAAATGATGATACGTTCACCATTTCTGGTTTGGCATCATCATCAATCGAGGAGGCCTCAACTGATTCTCCAAAACAAAAAGGTCCTCAGCTTCTGGCACTGAGGTCGAGAAGCAATAGTACATTCATCCCTCAGGGTACAGTACTACCGCCAATCGAGGAGTGCCTCCGCTGATTCTCTTTCAAAAAGGGATGTCCTATAGCAAGTTCCCAGCATTGGGTCCTCGGATCGAGAATGTGCAATGGGTTTGCCACGGAATGTGGTCTGCCACTGTCACAACTCGGGAGGAGTGCCGCAACTGAGTCCTCGGGAATGGTCACCAGAGTCGACAGTTCCTCAAGAGAATAACCACTGGCCTGCATAACATGCAGTAGCAGAAAGCTCCTGATAGAACCTCGTCTGGTTGTGGGTCTCATGAACAACAATACGTGGTCACCACCACGCAAGCGTCATGACTATCCACTCTAATACCTATGTATGTACTCAAGCCTTGGTAGCGGGCTTATCTCTCAGAACACCCATCCCGCCAAACAGACAAAACAGTGCAACACAATATAATATATGATATGTAATGCTAAAATGCGGTAAATACAGTAATGTACAGTAAAACAGTAAATAACCATACAATAAAACAGTAAATACAGCACAACAGTAAACACCCAATGAAAGAAAAGCAGACAAGCGCTAGGATTGACTTGCTTAGGATGGACCAGCAATAGGTCAACCTCTTGTTCCCCAGCAGAGTCGCCAGCTGTCGCTCCCGGGATTTTCATCCAAGTACAAACGCGAAAGTGGCACCGAAACAGAGTCGCCAGCAATGTGTATTTATCCCAAGAGAGGGAAAGGAAACACCGCGTAAACCTGAGAGAAAGGAAAAGCATGGTCTTACGACCAAGAGAAATGGGTTCGGGAGTCGGTTACGCGAGAGGAAGGTATTAGCACCCCCTCGCGTCCATCGTACCCGATGGGATCCACGCTTGCTTGTCTCAATCAAAGGGTGATAGAAAAGAATACTGGAAAAGGAACGAAAAGAGAACTGGAAAAGGAACAAGAAACAAATGTAGGGAAAATAAAAGAAGTGCTCGCATGGGCCCTACCCCACTGCCTACGTATCTCATCGGGAACATGAGAATCAGAACGACGTAGTTCCCCTCACTAGGGATGGATTGTTTGCGTTTTTTAAGGAACGGCTAACGTTCTAGCTCAGGTGTTGCAGGCTCGCTGGTCCGAGTGCGTTACCATCTTGCAAAAGAACGAGTAGGAGCACGTTCATACGCTGAGAGTGAGTGAGATGAGAAAAGAATTCCCGAAGGAAAGACGTAATGGTCTGTTTTTGTCTTTTAGAAGTTTTTCCCATTTATTTGCATATGGTAGTGTATCTGAATCTTAGTTATTGGAATGTGTACGTTCTCACATTCCAAGATGGAATGGGTAAGAAAGCACACTAAGGGTGAAGAAGACCCTCACACTTAGTTCCAATTATCAAGGTTCAAACACACTATCATACTTGTATTTATTAAGTGTTTTTGTTGATAATGAAATGAAGAAGTGTTTTTCTTTATTTGTACCTTCAACAAGTATTGCACTTAAGTCCCTCATAACAGATCAAATGTTTAACACATTGACCCAAGATGGGCCATATGCTACACATTCTAAGATTATAAGAGAAGACCCCTTGTAATCTTTTCTTTATATGAAAGGCCTAAATGCAATAAATGCCTACCTTTATTACATATTTTGAATTTTCTTTGAGATGAGAAGATGGAAAACTCAAGTGGATCAAAAGTAAAAATATATATGAACTAAGACTCAATCCTAATTGATTAGTTAAGGGAGTGATCCTAAAGGTTTATGAGGTTTAAAGATTCTAATCCTAAAAGAAGAGAAAAGGGACTCACAGTGTAAGAGAAAGCGGAAGTTAGTTGTTAGTGTGCTCGCCAAGGATAGGGATCCTCGTGCCTACGTATCCTCAATCTATCCAGAGAGAGGAAGTCAGAGCGTCCGTAGTTCGTGGTACTACGGGTGAACAGGAAACAGTCTCAATCGCATGGATGCGAGAGGGAAGGACGTACAGAAAGTCAAAGGGGAAACTCGGTCCTACTAGTTAGCATGCAATGATGGTCCTAAGGTCAGGATCAAAGGGAGTATACCTAATGTTATCAGGCATGGATTGTTATCCTAATGTCTCTCCTACCTCCGACTTAATCAAAAATTAAGTGGAGCGAGGAATCCTAAGGGATCAAGTCATCAGACAAGTAAACACAGGATAGATCAATCACAAAATAAACTGAAAGCAACGAAAGAGCAAACAATATCAGTCAGCAATAGTATCACACAACCAAAGGGAGAAAAAGGGAAGCTTTAGCCAAGGGGTCATATCAACCGAGGCAAACAAGCTGGCTGTGGGAAGTAAGTACTCATCCAATGGTATCGAGAACCATGGAGAACAGAGTAAGAAAAAAGGGAAGATGTGAATCAGATCACATAAGCATCAGCATTGGTCAATGCGAGCTAACGACAAAGCGTGGGGGTTGGTTACGAACCCTATCTTCCACTTGACCGACTCTATAACAAGAGTGAGTTATGTTCAAAGCTTCAATCATGTAATGAGAGCTAAAAACGACTCGACTAGACTAACGGGGGTCGATTGCGAACCCTAACTTCCGTTAATTGCCTTCTTGGAGGTCTTACCAGGGAAAATGGGAATGGGATGCCTCATAGAGGTCTTCAGGCACAATATTAAACAATCACAAACAGAGCCTCCTTTGAGGACTTCCATCATTGCCGGCCAAGTGGCACGGACTCCCAATCCTACTTCTCATGGCAAAAGAGGAAAATGCGGAATTAGTAAAAGAGAAGAGAGGTGATACCGAACGGATATCAATCCGTAGCAACGCAAGCGAAGTATATGCAAACCGGCCAACTTCTAGTAATCTAGCATAAATGAGCAAAAGTGTTAGAAATTGAAACGGGTCCGTGAAAGGCATGGAACCAAATGCTCTTGAAACAATAAAACAAGACCATAAGCCATAAACAGCAGCAACAACAGCGCTCCAGCACCTACATAGCTGTAAAAACTAGCAACAAGTAAAAACAGTCTATAACAGCTACTATTTCCAGAACAGAATGGGTGTATATGCTGCCAGCCAGGATATCAACAATTTTACAGCACCCTTTGTCCACAGCAGCTATGTATACAACAACTTCTACATTTAGCTAATCAAGTGTAAAACACTACAAAACAACTCAAAAGTTAGTCAAAATTCAAATGGAAATTGTCAAATAGGAAGTGGAAGAAATCAATACTAAATGTAAGCAACAATTAGTCGAAAATCTATGCAAACATATTAAAGACTATTAACAAAGTTAACTAATGAGACTATTATGAAAATACTAGTCAATGTTAGCATCTAGAACCTAAGCATAGTCAATGTTAGAAATTAGTTTCTAATTCTAAAACAATTAGTGAGCACTTAAGCCAAAAGCAAATAATGCCATTAAGCAAAAAAATAAGTAATGCAATTAAGTAAAAACAACGATTAGTAAGCCATTAAGCTAAAAAACAATGAGTGTCATTAAACTAAAAGCGTGCGATTAAGCAAAAATCAATTAGTGTCATTAAGCAAAACAATTAGTAAACACTTAGGCAAAGACAATTAGTAAGCAACTAAGCTAAAAAACGATTAGTGCAATTAAGCAAAAACAATTAAGGAGTGATTAAGAAAAGGTCAATTAATGAGCCTAAACTTAATTAGCCTAAATCACTAAACCATGTTGAAAGTCAATTAAAGTCAAAATTAAGTTCTATTTTGAAACAAAGTCTAACGGTGAATTAGCTCTAGAAAATCTAACTCTAATTAAAAGGAAAAGCTAAGTAAGGTTTAGGATTACAAGTTAATCTCAATTCTAAATTGAACTAATTCTAAAGTCATGAATTGATTCTAAAGATCCTAAATCGATTAACCAAAATTACTCGTTAATTTCCTAAAATCTCTAATTCTAATTCTAAAATCAAACCAAGATTATCCAATCTAAAAACCATTAATCAACGACATGATTAACAAAGCCATTAAGCCAAAAAGAAATCAATTAATGCACGATTAAGTAAAAAAATGATTAATCGAAATCAATTAGCCCAAAACCCAATCAGTAAAAGCATTATCAAAATTCTATAACTAATTAGTCAAAGTTACAACTAATTAGAAAAAACATGAAATTCTAAAATGACCAAAAGAAATTAATTAAAAAACCTTACCAGAGGGGGTGCATTCAGCGGAAATGAGGTGTGGATGGCATTTCCATGGGGGCGGCCTAAGGTCTTCAGTTCAGGCCCAACAGATCTTTGCTGTATGAACAAGGGGTGCAGGAGGGATTTGATGGTGTGTAGCTGAAATGACTTCCTCAATACGTAGCTTATCGACCCGGCCCAATGTATTGACTTACCCTAGAAACACATGTTCTTCACCATCAAATGTTCCTTTATTTTCTCAACGTGAAACCTTGTTACCTTACTCAACCAAAACGATTGCGCCGCCGCTCACTCCGTTCGCCGTAAACCACCAACGTTCCCCTTCTCCATGACCTCACGAAGCAATCGTCGCCTCCTTCATCATCACTTTTCAATTCCGAACTCCGTCCGGCGAAAAACCTTCTTCTCGTCTTTCACACCGACTCCGGCAACAAAACGTTCCTCCCTTTTCGCCGGCCGATCTCACACAAGCACCTGGAATCGGAGCCTATTCAGGTGTACGTTTGAATATTTGCCTTCTTCGCTTTCATTGAACCTCCTTCTTTGTTATTCTTCGTCTTCTTTCATTTCATCTTCTGAATCCCGATTGTTGCGGAATTCTTCGCGTTGCAAGTGTCGCAGTTCGTTGAATCTTGTTGTTGAACGTGCGAACTACGGTTGCGGAGATTATCGCAGCTTGTATTGTTGCTGAATACGATTGCTTTGGACTTTGTTGCAGGGACTGTGAATTGAAGAATGATGAAGAAAAGTCAATACCGAAGAAATCAGAGATGGAGAATCAAAAGGAGTCTTGATGAATTGGTGAAGACGATCTGAATTTGGAGCAGTTGCGAGCTTCCTGATTTATGCCGGTTGCGGATCGATGAAGATGATGTGAATTGCCGGAGATGGTGATGTTGAATGATGTTGATGCGAAGCTGCGTTTTGATAATTCTTGGATGAATGTTGCAAGTTGAAGGTTAACGAACAATGGAAGAGTAGAAAGTTGGTAGAGGAAAGTTGCAGAATGTGGAGAATTGAAGGTTGAAGGCGATTGAAGATTATGGAAATTTTGGCAGAGAATGAAATTGAAGAGGACTAGAGTTTTGGGCGTTCTGAATTTTTTTGTGATCAATTTTCTGTTAGAGAGTTTTTTTTGTTAACAGTTAGAGATTGTTAGGGATGGTAATGGAGGTTATGGTTAGAAGCAGTTAGGAGGTTGTTAGAAAACGGTTAGGGAGGTTATGATGATGTTAGCGAAAGTTCTGATATCAATTTCTATTATATATCTTCTGCTGTTGTGATTTTCTCAGTTGGTATGTTGTTATAATAAGCTCCTCCTTTTTTGCTGTTATGCTCACGTGCTTGTGCTTATGTTGCGTATACGAACCTCAGCTGCGTCATTTTGTACAGTTATAGCATACCATATTATTGCGGCACCTTGTACAATTTATTGTATCGAAACTATTGGTATAAGAAATCTTGAAGTAAGGTCAACGGTTTCAAATCTACCACCAGGTACTATAATACGTTCCACCGTGATTGATACCAAAGAAGCAAGATTTCCCTCTCCAGCTTCAATTTTACCATAAGTACATGGCCCTGCTTGTCAAAGTTCACAATGAATATTGCACTTGGCATTGGTTTATCCGTTTCTATGACAGAAAGTCCTACTTTAGTGTAGCCAAACGTTGCTTTCCCACACAAATTCACTAGTCTAAAGGCACAAATAAATTGAAATTTCTATTGAGGATCACACCTATTATTTTTCTTTATATACTCCAGCAAGAGATTCTTTTGGATATTTGAATAGAAAAAAAAAATAAAAATTAGAATGGATATCTATAAACATGGATTGAAAATGAGTATTTGAATTTGGAAAAATGGTAAGAAAATGGTTATTTGGAATTGGGCAATGAGATGAAATTGAAATGGATAGGAAGAAAGTGATATGGATAATGACATAGAAATGGATTTTGACTAAAATGGATATGGATATTTGTAATGGAAAATTGGTTAACAAATGGATATTATGGAAGTTACTAAAAATGGATAGAAAATGGACAAAGAAAAATGGAAATAAATAATGGATTTATGGTAGAAATTTGAATTTCAAGTAGCCCACACAACTAATCTCGACACGCCCAATTCTACACCAAACTCATATCTTCAATGAATTCCCACAATTCAATCAGTAAGCTCAATCAACCATAACCAATGATTTGCAATTCAATCCACCGATATCCTGTCTTTATAACCAAGAATCTCAATACAAGACCAATTCCCCGAGAACAACTTGAAAATGAAGACAAGTCATGAAGCAGAAAGAACATGACCAACCGGAGGTCCTTGATGCTCACTGATAATATTCCGAAAGCTCAAACCAAAGGAATATGCCTTGATCACATGTCCTATGCTGAATGCAATGCTTTGTTTTATTTTTCTATGCTTTGAATGTGATGCAATGAAATGAAAGCTCATGCTAAATGATATGGAAAATAAGAGGGCAAATTTTGGGGTATTACAAACCGGGTAAAGCACGACGAAGAAAAAATGCCTCTTAGCATGCTCTAGATACCATCTTAAGAATGTGTGGTTGGGCCTAACTCAACCCTACAAAACCTGCTAGTAGGGTGAGGATTGCCCCCACTTATAAACACATGTTCAGGCCATATATTGTTCGATGTTGGACTCTTAACAACTTATATGACCATCATTGAAGCATTTGACTCCCTGAAGTACAAACTATTGCCTAACACCTTCAGGGATGTCGCCCTACGATGGTATATGGGTCTGCCCCGAGCTTCCATCACTAGCAATTAGGATTTGGTAAGGAAATTCATACACCAGTTCGCCGCTAGCTGCCACTGGAAAATGTTCATTACCAGCCAGTTCAACATAAGACATGGTCCATTAGAATCATTGAGGGACTATCTCGCCCGTTTCAATGAAGCAACCATATGGGTTGTCCCACCAAACCAAGAAATATTTGTGGGGGCATTCCATAATGGACTCAAGGCAGGACACTTCGACGAGTATCTCGCCTAGAAGCCAACACTCTTGCTAGTAGAGGTGGTCACCAGGGCGGAATGTTACATAAAAGGCGAGGAGAGTAACATTGAAGAGGAAGACACAAGACGTCAATGAGCGTGTTCCCAACGTAAAAGGTTCACACCGCTAAATTTTAACTCTCCCATCAAAGATAATACCATGTTCAAGAGAGTATGCAAGACGGCACAGAGCTTTACTTATACAACATCCCTACACCTCAAGCTCTGAAAGCAGATGTAATGGGTCCCGAACTAGGAAGATGGTGCAAGTTTCATAGAGTAAAAAGACACCACACTGAGGACTTTTACCAACTCAAGAAAGAGATAGAGAGGTTAATCCAGGAGGATCACCTCATGAAGTATGTCAAGGGAGATTCCTCCTGTGGACCTGACAAATTCAGCTCTTGCGGGCGAGATGATGCAGGGAGTCCCAGACTAACCAAGGTGAAGGAATTGTCCCAAAGCGAGGGTAGCAAAGCCATGTGCCACACGCTTAATACTACTGTAGGAGGATTTGCTGACATGGGGGTCTAGCTCTGCCCGTAGAAGGTAAGTTCGCCAGATTTCGAATATATAAGACATCCATAGTGTTGAAGACAAAGGTGAGTCGAAGATGCAAGAAACAATAATCTCCTTCTCTAACAAGGACGTAGTTGGCGTCCACCCTGACAATGATGACCCCATGATCATTACCGTTAGATGTGATGAATGGGAGATCAAAAGAGTTCTCCTAGACCAAGGAAGTTATGTAGATATTCTATATTGGAATGTGTTTGAAAGAATCTGCCTCATACCAGAGGATTTAAAACCCTTCAAGGGCTCGCTTGTTGGATTCTCCGGGGAACAGGTGTAATTGAAAGACTATATCACGCTGAAGACCACCTTTGGAGAACATAATCAAGCAAAAGAAATTAAGGCCAGGTACTTAGTTATTTATGCCCTCTCTTCTTACATTATAAATATAGCACAACCAACTTTTAATCTGCTGGGCGTCACCTTGTGTATGAAGTACCCGCTCCCAAGCGGGCGAGTTGGAGTCGTCAAAGGACAATACGAAATTAGTGGGGTGGCAAACGGGCATGCCCGCCCCGTTTAGGTCCGTCCCGCAAATGCCTGCAAAAAAATGGGGCGGGACAGGGCGGTCATAGTTGATGATGCGGGCCTAAAACTTATGCCCACCCCGCAAAAATGTAAGGGCGGGGCGGAGAAAGCCCGCGGGCACTGCACTTTTTAAGCCTAAAAATGCAAAATTTTATGTAAATGCTTATGCCCGCAAAAGCCCGTAAAGAAAACGGGGCGGGGCGGGGCGGATACTGTGAAGTCAAGCTTCTCTATGGTTAAAAATTGTTTTGATGAAGACAAATCTCTTAAGTAGCAAAAAGTGACAAAGAATGCAAAGATGATATTCAAGATAAAAGAATTATGCTCAAGACTTAGTATTCAAGAAATTCACATTTCATGAAGGTATAATGACAATTCTAATCAAATACTAAAGTCTTAGATGCTCAATCAAACAAACCTCATTGCATACTTGTTTCATGATCATGACTTATTTAGAATAATCATTTTTTCACTTTTTAACTAATGCAAATCGATTTGCATGGAGGTACAATCGATTTGCACCTGTTGTTTGCTGATTTTTTTCAAACTTTTTCATAGTGCAATCGATTTGCATTTTTGTCCAATCGATTGCATGCTGTTGCATTTTGAAATTTTTGTTATGTTAAGCATAGTGCAATCGATTTGCACCTGGACAGATTTGAAAAATCATCATTTTTCATAACACCTCTTCATGTCTCTCTTCATGGAACCTTTTCATTATGCATTGGCATTTGTTCTTGAATTTTTTGCAGTCTTTACCTTGGTTCATAAGGGTGTTATGTGCATATAAATACAGAAAATTTCAAATCTTTTTTTCACCTTTTTCAACAAAACTTTTAAAGTCTCACATATTCACACTTCAAGTTTATTAAGCTTTCACTCAAGAAATTTTCTGCACACTTTCATATCATCTAACCAGAAAGTACTTGAGCAATCTAAACACTTTATTGTTTGTGAATAATTGTTGTTGAAAGAGAAGATCAGTCTTGTGATTGATAAAACATCAAGATTCCATCTATCAAATTCTTACAAAATTCAGATTTTTTGTTATTTTGATTACAACTTATTTTTAGGATTGTTAAAGATAAGTTTGTAAGGTTTTTTCCTTGTAATCCGGATTGTGGATACAAGAGGTCCATTTGTGAGAGATTTGTTCTCGATTGGACTTTAAGCATTTGTAAATCCAAGAGGGTTGTTCTTGGTTGTTAGAATAGTATAGAAAGACATAGTGTTGTCTTGTCTAGGAATCTAACATTTAGTGAAATTCTCTTTCAAGTTGAAAGGGGAGTGGAGTACTCTCGACGTGTGAGGGGAACCACTATACGTCTCGGTGTTCATTTACTTTCCGCATTTATCTTTTCAGCACTTAGATATCTTTAAGAAATTAAAGATAAAAAAATCGTTAAGAATCGGGATAATATTCTAAGAACCTAATTCACCCCCCTCTTAGGCTCACATATAAGTTACAATTGGTATCAGAGCAGGTTAGGTAACCTGTTCCGACAAGATCCAGCATGGCTTCCGCAAGCACGAACCCGGTTTTCAAAGACGGTGGAAGTAGTAACAAGCCCCCACTTTTCTCTAGAGAGTATTTTGATTTTTGGAAGATTCGTATGAGAGCACATCTTGAAGCACAAGGAGAAGGTATATGGGAAACTGTTGAAAATGGTCCACACCAACCAATGAGTGTTGTGAACAATGTTGCAACTCCAAAAATTAAAACGGCTTATAATGAAGATGATAGAAAGAAAGTACTCGATGAAAAGAAAGATATTAATATTCTTCAAAGTGCATTAAGTATGGATGAATTTTTCCGAATTTCACAATGTAAATCTGCAAAAGAAATATGGGATACTTTGGTAGAAACACATGAAGGAACGACTGAAGTTAAAAGATCTAGACTAAATACTCTAAGTCAAGAATATGAAATGTTCCGAATGCAGCCCGGAGAAACTATTGTTGCATTACAGAAAAGATTTGTTCATTTGACTAACCACTTAATAGAACTTGGTAAGACATTCTCAAATGATGAACTAAATCTCAAAATTCTAAGATCTTTGACAAGAGAATGGCAACCAAAAGTAACGGCAATATCGGAAAAGAAAAGCCTCTCTACAATGACTTCCGCATCTCTATTTGGTAAACTTCAAGAATATGAGTTAGAACTTGGACAACTTGAAAAACATAAACTTCAAGACAAGAAATCTAAAGGTATTGCTTTAAAGGTAGATGCAAAAGGAAAACAAAACGACGACTCATCGGAGGAAGACGAAAATTTTATGCTACTAGTAAAAAGACTTGGAAAATTCTTTGGAAATAAAGATAAGTCCTTTTATGCAAAAAGGAAGAAACACTTTAAGAAAAAGGATACTTCAACTTCTTCTCAAGACATTACATGTTATGAATGTGGGAAGCAAGGTCATATAAAACCCGAATGTCCACAACTTGCAAAGAAAGGAAGTTTTAAAGGCAAGAAGGAATAAAAAAATAAGAAGGCATACATTGCATGGGAAGACAACGAAATTAGTTCATCATCCGACTCGGAGAGCGATGAAAGCGCAAAACTAGCACTTATGGCTACACATAACTCCGAAGATGAAAATGACGAGGTTAGTACTAAATTTTCTCTTTATGATAATGATGCACAAGAAGCCATAAATGAACTCTTAAACGAATGTAAGGTGTTATGTAAAACAATTTCTTCACAAAAAAGACAAATAACATCTTTAGAAGAAAAAGTCGATGTTATGGAAAAAGAGTCAAAAGATGAAAAACAAAAGAGAGCAAGTGAAGAAAAACAAGAGTTGGTGTGTAAAAATTGTGAGTCACTTTCATTCCAAATTGTTCAATTAAAAAGAGTCTTAGAAAGATATGAGAAAGGACAAATTGGTTTAGAAGCGGTCCTTAGTCAACAAAGATATTCGAATGATAAAAGTGGACTTGGTTACTCTAAATTTTCTAAACCAAGCTCTAGTAAAACAATCTTTGTTAAGGCTAGTGACCAAACTTCTAAGGAGAAAGTGAACAAACCTAAAATTGTGCATCCTTATCCTAAAAAGAAAAGAACTCCCATTAAGAAGAGATTTCCTAAAAAGAAATCATATGTTCCTAGATATAAAAGCAATTTTGTTCCTACTTGTTTTTATTGTGGTATTATTGGCCATACACCTAATGCTTGCTATATAAGAAACTTTAGTGTTGCAAGTGGACATTATGTGTGGGTAAAGAAAGGTACTAATTATGAAGGACCCAAGGCTATTTGGGTACCTAACAAAACTTAATTTGTTTTGTAGGTTTGCTTGAAGACCACTTCTAATCTATGGTATCTTGATAGTGGTTGTTCGAAGCATATGACCGGAGATATAAACAAATTTTCAAGTCTAGTGCTTAAGGCCAAGGGTTATGTCACTTATGGAGATAACAATAAAGGAAAGATTCTTGGCGTAGGCAATGTTGGTTCACCACCTTTCACAACAATTGAATATGTGCTTTATGTTGAAGGCTTAAAGCATAATCTTATTAGTATAAGCCAACTTTGTGACAAAGGATTCAAAATCAAGTTCACTAGAGATGAATGTTTGATAGAAGACGAAGTCACTAATGAGGTAATGCTTAAAGGTAATAGAATTAACAATATTTTTATGATTTCCCTTGATAACACTTCTTTGAAGGTTAAATGTCTTATGGCAAGCAATAATGATTCATGGCTTTGGCACAAAAGGATTGCTCACATTCACATGGAGCATTTGAATAAATTAATTAAGCATGACTTAGTTATTGGACTACCAAAGATAAAATATGCCAAAGATAAGTTGTGTGATGCATGTCAAAAGGAAAAGGAAAGGCTTCCTCATCCTCCAACATTCCTCCTCTTTACCAAGACCTCACAAATAAGCAAATTGAGAGGTATGAAAACTTTTTTCAAAGAAAGATTGTCCAAACTCCAAAATATGGTGATTTATCTACTTTTCCTAAGAGATGTTTTAAATTTCAAGATACTCTAGAATCTTTGAAATTAGGCTCAGTCATAGCTTCCTCTGGACCTTATTATCCAGACCTGGTGAGAATGTTCTACTGTAATATGGTTATAGAGAATGGAAAGTTTGTTACATCTGTTTTAGGAAAGAAAATTGTTTTGACATAAAAAATCCTTGGAAAAATTTTAGATATTCCTTATTCCGGTAGTCTCTTATACGATCCAGAGGATGAAGATTGGAATGCTTATAAGAAAAAAGAGTTTTACTATAGTATTGGTAGGATGTCAGAAACAGAATTTTATGCACATCGTGTAAGATCTCTAGGCGGAATTGAACCATCTCGAGGATCATGGTCGGCTGGAATTTTCTATATTGATGATCGCTTGCTTCACTATTTTTTTGCATATGTTTTGTTTCCAAGAAACGGTAACCATTGCACCGTTACGGATGTGGAGATGCAAGTTTTGTATGCCATCAAAAATAATATACAAGTTAATTGGGCTCGGCTGATTTTAAATCACATGTTGGCTCATACTCATAAGTCAAAATCTCTACCATATGCATGGTTCATTACTCGTATCTTGGAACACTTCAAAGTTGTGTTTGATGGTATTGATTGTTTTTTAATGGACACAACTACTCACAAGATCACAATAAGGAATGTGGATAATCGAATGGGTGTGCACTATGATTCGGAGTCTCAAACTATTTCCTATATTGGTAATGATGGTGAAGAAAATGAAGCTAATGGGGAAAATCATGAAAGTGATAAAGATGTTCCTCCTTCATTTGGTGTGGATGGTCCCTCTAACCAAGCCCTTTTTGACTACATGACCACACAATTTGCCAATCTTAACTCCACCATCCATGAGCATTGGACTTCCGCGAACAATCAAATTGCTCAAAACCATGAGAATACCACCAACCAAATAAATAGGGTCCAAACCGACATTAACCAACAATTTTCATATCTCTACTCACATCTCCATATTCCTCCTTATGATCCTAACAACCCGGCTGCCCCGATTCCGTTAGTTACACCTATCCAACGTCATTCTCCGTATCAAGGTCCTACCTTCTTCAACCTCAACACCAACAATGATATGGATCAATCTTAATATGTTTTGTTACTTTTGTATCTTTTTAGATTTCAAGTTTACGATGTCATTTTTCAATTTTATGTAAGGTACTTAGTACCACAACTCTTTTGTCTTGCTTATGTTAATCTTGCATGTGTGTTTTAACTATTCCATATCTTTAATGTTTTCAACGTTATGCTTGTATGGTTTCAAATTGTACTCTTTTACTCTTTAATTCTTCTATCTTTCACCCATCTTTCCCTTCTTTTTGATAATGTCAAAGGGGGAGAAAGGTGTTATGCTTGAATGCTTGTATATTTCCTTGTTTTTTAAGATTTTAAATAGGTACTAAATTTTCAAAGGCTCCTTCAAGATGATCAAATCAAACTTTTCCTAAGCTTCACATCTAAAGGGGGAGTTATGCATCTTAGGGGGAGAAATTCTTTTTCGGAAATTACAAAGCATCAAAGGAGATTTTGTTTGTCATCATCAAAAAGGGGGAGAATGTGAAGTCAAGCTTCTCTATGGTTAAAAATTGTTTTGATGAAGACAAATCTCTTAAGTAGCAAAAAGTGACAAAGAATGCAAAGATGATATTCAAGATAAAAGAATTATGCTCAAGACTTAGTATTCAAGAAATTCACATTTCATGAAGGTATAATGACAATTCTAATCAAATACTAAAGTCTTAGATGCTCAATCAAACAAACCTCATTGCATATTTGTTTCATGATCATGACTTATTTAGAATAATCATTTTTTTCACTTTTTAACTAATGCAAATCGATTTGCATGGAGGTACAATCGATTTGCACCTGTTGTTTGCTGATTTTTTTCAAACTTTTTCATAGTGCAATCGATTTGCATTTTTGTCCAATCAATTGCATGCTGTTGCATTTTGAAATTTTTGTTACGTTAAGCATAGTGCAATCGATTTGCACCTGGACAGATTTGAAAAATCATCATTTTTCATAACACCTCTTCATGTCTCTCTTCATGGAACCTTTTCATTATGCATTGGCATTTGTTCATGAATTTTTTGCAGTCTTTACCTTGGTCCATAAGGGTGTTATGTGCATATAAATACAGAAAATTTCAAATCTTTTTTTCACCTTTTTCAACAAAACTTTTAAAGTCTCACATATTCACACTTCAAGTTTATTAAGCTTTCACTCAAGAACTTTTCTGCACACTTTCATATCATCTAACCAGAAAGTACTTGAGCAATCTAAACACTTTATTGTTTGTGAATAATTGTTGTTGAAAGAGAAGATCAGTCTTGTGATTGATAAAGCATCAAGATTCCATCTATCAAATTCTTACAAAATTCAGATTTTTTGTTATTTTGATTACAACTTATTTTTAGGATTGTTAAAGATAAGTTTGTAAGGTTTTTTCCTTGTAATCCGGATTGTGGATACAAGAGGTCCATTTGTGAGAGATTTGTTCTCGATTGGACTTTAAGCATTTGTAAATCCAAGAGGGTTGTTCTTGGTTGTTAGAATAGTATAGAAAGACATAGTGTTGTCTTGTATAGGAATCTAACATTTAGTGAAATTCTCTTTCAAGTTGAAAGGGGAGTGGAGTACTCTCGACGTGTGAGGGGAACCACTATACGTCTCGGTGTTCATTTACTTTCCGCATTTATCTTTTCAGCACTTAGATATCTTTAAGAAATTAAAGATAAAAAAATTGTTAAAAATCGGGATAATATTCTAAGAACCTAATTCACCCCCCCTCTTAGGCTCACATATAAGTTATAGACACATTAGAGGGTGAGGGCCTAAACCTTTGGCCCACCCCGCACTAAAGTGCGGGTAAAACGGGCACGCCCAACGGGCCAGGCCCATTTTGCCACCCCTAGAAATTACCAAGAAGTGCTACATAGAGAGGCTTAAGATGAAAAAAAAAATGTTCTCTAGGCGTGTACACCAGAAAAGTGGGCTAAAAAATAAAACTACTAGGAGAAGCTTACAAAGGCGATGAGGTTCCCGATCCAGCCAGTGAAGAGATCGGGGATTGAAAGCTTATGGGGAATGACCCTTGATGTTACCTTTTCTATTATCATTTGATTGTTTTCTTTAATTTTATTTTGTCGCTCAGTTGTTTTGATTAGGTGAGTATTACGCCTTTTCCGTTTGCAAGGACATGTTATTTTTGGGGGACACTCTTTTCCCTATGTACCTTGTAAGGGCGAGGATTTTTAATGAGTCTCCTCATTTTATTATTTTCAAGAATCTGTATCTGTTATCTATTCTCTTTGGTAGGAAACCTAAAAGTTTTGTAGAAGATCGCCCTTAGAGGCGATCAAGTGTTGGAACCCTAAAAGGGATCCTTGCCGCCCTTAGAGGCGATCAAAACGTTGGATCCCTAAGTGGGATTCTTGCTGCTCTTATAGGCGATCAAAATTATGCATATCTAAAGTGGGATCTTTACCGCCCTTAGAGGCTATTTAAATGCTGGATCATTATGTAAGATCCTTATTGTCTTTTGAGGCAATTAAAATGATGGATCCTTATGTAGGATCCTTTTCACTCTTATAAGTGATCAAAATGATGGATCCTTAAGTAGGATCCTCGCGCCCTTAGAGGCGTTCAAAACACTTGATCCCTAAGTGAAATGCTTGTCTCCCTTATAGGGGATCAAAATGTGGGATCCCTAAGAGGAATCCTTGCCACCCCAAAAGACAATTAAGATATTTTGGACCCCCTACGAGGGACCCCTGTCTCCTTAGGGAGCAATCGAAGTGCTGAATCTTTGTGGACGATGCTTGACAACAGGAAAGCAATCAAAATCTCCAAACAAAAATCATGATATGAGATCTAGACGAGTCTCCTTTTTCGACAGGTACCCTGGCTCCCCATGTGATAGACCTTTTCGCCCTGGCGTCAGCCAAGAATAAAGTAAAAGCATAAAAATGAGGCTACACTAATAACATCAACAAACATAAGTTAATGATCCACTTAATATTAAAAAAAAAGGGTATTACAATAGGTTCAAAGTATGAGGGAATGCTCATTATCCACCAACTAACCATCTTGGATCGCCTGAAATGGATCCATCTGGATTAAGTCTAGGTCAGGATAAAAGAAAATAGTTTGTCTTCTTACCCTTTCAAAATAATGGACATAAGTAGCTATAACATCATCCTTCAGTAGCGAGGCCTTATCCTCCAAGTTATCCCTGGTACTAAGAGTTTCCTTAATCAATTGCTCCAAGCGTGTAACAACCCTATTTTATATAGTGTTATGTCTTAATTATTTATGTTTACAAAAAAAATCACTATGATATAATTTTCATTAAAATCTTATCAAGCTATTTCAAATTGATTTAAAAGTTAAATTTTTTTTTTCAATGAAGGAATACAAGCAAATACCAACATATTTTATACATTATATTACGACCTACATAAATGCTAATTATTTTTCCTGTAGGCTTACATATTCTAAAAGTATCAAACATCGATAATATTCTTACAACACCTGCAAGTTAAACACCTTAATCAGATCTAACATAGTTATATTCACATATCACATCCTTTAAATTCAACACTAATAAAAGGAAATGTCTAGGAATGTAGACCTATCTAGTCTACTAGCTATTCCAAACGGCTCCCAAACATTCCATCACAAAGAGTCACACATCAGCATACCACTAGTATCCATTGGGGAGATCTCCGTTGACACCACTATCTCTGAATTATTCGGAGGGATTCTCCCCTGATGCCACATGATCATTCCCTTTAAATCCATTCTCACTTATACCTGCATCATCATAATAAGGAATGGGAGGACCACTAACTCTAATGTGAAGAGAATGAAGGTTGGGAGACCTAGGCCATATAGGTCGGACAGAGCCAGAACTCTCTCCAACACTATCTGAGTTGAGTGCTCTTATCATTCTTTCCATAGATAGTACCAATTCTAAAGTGATGTGGTGTACAATTTAAGAAACAACTAACCTCCTATTCCTTCGGTTGTTTTTACAAATCTTGTGAATTTTAAAGTTTGAGTAGTTCTGTCTATCTCCCAAACTGCATCCCCTTATTCTTCCATACACTCAATTTTCTGAGTACATGAATGGTCCAGCAGCTTTTTTGGCATCATCTGTAATGTAAGGGGTGAAATACGCATACACAAGTTTATATCGTGATAATGTCACAAGGTTACATATAATATTATATAATTATATGTAATATTTTGCTAAATAGAATATCATATCTCAAATAATTTAATTTCACATGTAGAAACAAAAACATTTACCAATCAGGAATATATAATATCCTGTCAATATTCACAAGGAAAATGTTAGTCATAATAAAAATAAAAATCCCTATTTTTTTTACTATTAATATTATTAGTTTTGAAATTTCTTATTTAACCATACTCCATGGAGAAATTTGTTTCAACATGAGCATAAGGTCGTTTCAAACGTCGTATCATGATTATTTGCAATGAACGAATATTCAATTTCAACTTCAACCATTCTGACCTGAGAACTACACCTTATTTTAGATAGTCATGTATAGCCAGGTATCACCGTGTTGAGTATTATGATTTTCTCTAGTCATAGTGACTATCATTGACCATTGGTAGGAGTTCAAAACACATGTGACCCCAAAAAGGTCTGTAGTAGACCCAACTGAGTCTATCCTCAGTCTTATATACTTCATCGTATTATACAAAATAACATGTTTTAATCTTAAATCAAATGGTTAATAAATTTTATATATACTTCTTTACTTTAATCACCATCATTAATAACCACTTCATCACCACCTTTAATAACCACTTCAAACACATATTGATTTAAAATTTCAAATATTTTAATGTCGCGAGTTCCTTAGTATAACTAATAATATATCGAAAAGCTCGGATATGCGTAATGTTACACAATTGAATGATAACGAACACAAATTGTTCAACAACGATTAATCACAAACCAATTAAATGCTAAGTTACACGTAGAGCTTGTTTCCAATGATAAAAAACCAAATAAAAACACTAAAGGCAATTTATCGAACACCTTGTGTGCAATTGATAACATTTGGAAATTTAACTTGTTTTGTTGATGTTAAAGCCAATCACAATCAAAGTGATTATGATTATATCAACAAACTTCAATTCAAAACGTAATAAAAAATTTGATTTCCAAACGAATTGATCAAAACAACAACAAATTTGATAATTTGCAAGAACAAAAGTTATATATATATATATATATATATATATATATATATATATATATATATATATATAGACACACACACACACACACAAGGATTTGTTTAGGCAGCTCCCAAATCGACCTTACTATGGGTACGTCTGCCCTCAATTCGAATTCGAATTGAGATAGTTGCAATTAAACTTACTTTGCAAAAAGTGTATATAAAAGAGATGAAGAACTTTAACCCTACAAACCCTATGGTTTGTTGTTGATTTTACCACCTCCAAAACTCATGATCAAAGTTTGATTAAGTCACCAACAATGCTACTTCAATCCACCAGGTTACTACCTTGCAAGACCTCCTGTCTCAAGGTTTTCGCTCGTTCGGATTAATCCCAAGCACGCACTTGTTGAACCCAAGATTTATGAACACGATCCACTGTCTCACGCTACTCTCTTGGAAATAAACCACCTTGTCCCAAGGCCTTCACTCGATCGGATCCGTATTTACGTAATTTTGTCCAAAACCTTCAAATCCTCAACGATATAATTAAAGGAAAACCCCAACTTGGTTTTCTTATTTGAAACACCCAAAGAACTTAGCCCAATATTCTCAGTACACAAACCTAATTAGACATTATCAACCCTAATCTACATTGTCACCTAATCAAAAAATGATTATGTGTAGGTTGATTGTGTGTATGCACAGAAGAGAGGTTGAAGATGATGAATATGCTTTGTAATTCTGGTTTCGTATAGGTTTTACACTAGAACCTTACTAGAAATGATGCATGTATCAAGTATTTATAAGTATGCAAGTTTGGAGCAACGAGCATACAAAAAGGAAATGAAAAGAATGCAAAAATTAAAGTTTTCAGGTCAATAGGTCGACCTATCAAAGCAATGTGTCTACCTATAAAGGTCTTAGGTTGACCTAAACCAGTCAACACATGGTCAGAACCTATAGGCTTTAATACTGCAGCGTGTGCGTCAACCTATAGACTGCTTGTGTCGACCTATACTAAATTGAAAATTGCTATAGGTCGACCTAATCTAGTCAGCACATGGACAAAACCTATATGTTTTAATACTATAGTGTGTGCGTCGACCTATACTATAGAAAATTTTCTATAGGCCGACCTATAAAGGTCATGTGCCAACCTATGTAGTCAGCTCATAAAACCATATTTAAAAATGAGTTACATAGGTCAACCTGAAACTCGTATAGGCCAACCTATAGACATGTTTTTCACATGAAACCTTTTCTAAATCATTTTTAATGCATGAAATATTTTCTAAATCATTTCTAAACTATTTCCAAAATGATGTTATGCTTCCTAATGCTAAGATACATTAACGCTAAACTATCATAGTTTTGACATCTTTCAACACACATTGAATGGAAAGTTGCACTCACATACTCCCCTTTTTTTATGATGGAAAAACTTGAGCCGATGCGTTTCACTCGTTTTGTGTCTTCATGAATACTCCCCGTGAATATATGCATCCAACTTCATCTTGTATACTTCTCCCCCTTTGACAACATCAAAAAGAGAACAAGCAAACCATGAGAAGTATCTTAAATTACATACAAACACAAATACTATACACGTGCAATTTGAAAAGATAAGAGTATCAATATGATAACACTCACATTGAATGATATTCACATTGAAAAAGAACGCCTAAACATAAATACAAGCAAATAAAGCAACAATAAAACATAATTGCCACAATTTATGCAAAATAACATAACGCAAACATGAACAATGAAGGATACAATGCAATCACAAATTTTTTATTTGCTACAAAAGCGACATGATTACATGACATATGCCTTTGGTGCTCCCGAAATGCTGCACACGCGTGTGCCCTAGCAAGGCGATGCAAATTCATCACCACTAAAACCAAAAACAGAGATGTTACCATAACAATGACACACAACAAGAAATTTATTAACATCATAACATGTTCAACCATAGTTCATGTAAGAATACCAAACAAGCCATATGCACCAAGAGTATATTTCAAGCATATAGATGGAATAGCACAACATCACTATAAGCATATAGTTGACATACGTCAATAGAAATTTTTGGAAGTGAATAATCATGAACTATTTCAAACATCAAGAATATCAGTTATTTGGAACACAAGCAACATGCAATAATAAAAGGCTTACAAAAGAAGAGAGAAGTGGAACGATATTACCTCGCTCATGAATTGATGAAGGATGCACTCTTAGGTAATAGAACTTCCAATGAAAGTTAGAGCAATAATATATAAAGTGCATGCAACAACTCATATTTAGGCAAGATTTGAGATATCAAGTATCCCCAATTCCCTTCAAATGTTGAAAAATGGCGCGGTCGCAAGTGGTTTTGTAAAAATATCTGCAAGTTGATTTTTACTATCAACATGCTCAAATACGCCATCCCTTTTTTCAACACAGTCACGTAGGAAGTGGTGACGGATCTCAATATGCTTAGTGAGAGAATGTAATACCTAATTTTTGGTTAGATTAATAGCACTAGCATTCTCACACATAATAGGAATACGTTGGAGTTTTATATCAAAGTCAAGTAATTGTTGCTTAAGCCATAAAATTTGAGCACAACAACTACCGGCTGCACGTATTTGACCTCGGAGGTTGACAAAGTAAAATAAACTTGTTTCTTGCTATGCTAACTTGCTAAGGAATTTGAAAACATGTGGCAAGTTCCACTAGTATTCTTCCTATCTGATTTGCAACCGAAAAAATTGGAATCGGTGTAACCAACTAAATTACAATCACTTCCCTTAGAATACCAATGCCCGTAACTAGAAGTACCATGAAGATACCTAAGAATATGTTTTACAACTTTTAAGTGAGATTCCTTGGGAGCCGATTGATAACGGGCGCACATACTCACACTAAACATAATGTCTAGCCTAGATGCAATGAGATATAGAAGAGAACCAATCACACATCTATATTTCTTCACATCTTCATCCTTACCATTCTCATTCTTTTCCAAGTTACCATTTATAGCCATAGGAGTATCAATAGACTTTGCATCTTCTATGCCAAATCTCTTTAGCAAGTCTTTGCAATATTTGGTTTGACATACAAATGTGTGTTCATTAATTTGTTTGAATTAAATACCAAGGAAGTAATTCAACTCCCCCATAAGGCTCATCTCAAACTTATCCTGCATAAGCTTAGAAACTTGAAATAGAAGAAGCATAAGCATTGAAAAATAACCAGGTAAAAGAAAGAATTCCATACAGAGCTAAAGTTGAAAAGATATTACCTCACCATAAGAATGACGGAGGATGCACATGCATTTCTCAAAGAACTCTCGAACGAAAGTTGGAATAAATGCAAAAAGTACCACAAAATCTTTAGACAACAATGATCTTACCACTTTTCTTTGTGTCAAAGTACTTGAAAGTGTGATTAATAATGTATCCAAGAAGATTACTGATTTGATGATCATTGAAGATTCTCCAAGTCAAAAGAAGATTGTCCATTGCAGCTGAACTTTCAACCTTCCTCTTTTCACAATTAATATCCTCTTCTTTCTCATGTTCCACCGCTTTAGGATGACCAATTCCTTTTTCAGTTTCTTTGAGAATGTCTTATGAAGATATACCTATATTATGAAAAGAAACACATATCCAAAAATTTCTCGGATAAAAACATTAATAGTAATCAACACGCTTTTACCAATTAAAGAAACACCAAACTTTAACCTTCTTGGTAACATAATCCGCCTTGCTTGTCACAGAGTCAACACAATAAGGACATGTCATTGTGTTTTGCCTTGATATCCCATAAAAGATATTCCATACTCTCTTCATAGAGCCAAGACATTTTTCCTGCATGATCAATAAATAGTTCTAGGTGCCCAATCTTCATTGGGTCCTTAGGTGTGAGTGAAAACAAGGTTGCATTTGGGAAACCATTGAATAGATCCTTTAGGAACCAAAATTTTTCTAAATTTTCACCTTTCAATAGTGTGGCCTTTCTTGCAACAATAATGACAAGATAGGTTTTTACGAGATGTGTTTTTGCTATTTGAGTCCTTATGCACATGTTTATGCTTTTTATTCACATGATTCAAGGATTTTCCAAACTTTGAAGGATTAATAGCAAATGCAATCTTAGGTTGTAAGGCATCATCCAATTTGACTTTAAGAGTTTTTACCTCCTCTTGTCTATTATGACAATGTTCACAACCAAACCTAGAAGGTTTTATATCCTCATTCTTGTCACTTTGAATATCTATCATATATTTCTTAATAGCTTCAAACTTCCTTTCAGATTCTAACACTTTAGCTTCAAAATTTAAAATGACTTTTTTCGTGTGAAGCTAACTTGTTAAAAGCTCTTATGGCCTCTCTATTAAGATCTTCAAAGGATTATTTTAATTGAAGATAAGATAAGTCATTACTAGTTCCAAGCTTAGAAAGACTCGCATTTTTCTTCTTTTTTCTATTTGCCATGAGGCAAATCCGGGCCGATTCTACACTTGAAGTTATGCTTTCATCACTAGAGGAATTACTTGCACTCTCCCAAGCGACATACGCTATTCTAGACTTGCTATATTTCTTGTGATGATTTTTTTCTTTGTCTTTCTTTCTCATAGTGTATTCCAGTCTATAGTGACCGACTTCACCATAATGATAACAAGATCTTCTAAGTTTACTCTTCCTATCCTCATCATATTTTGAGAAGTTTGTTAACCTTCTAAATTTAGATATGTTCTTTTTGGAGTGTCTAACTTCATTCTTCCTTATATACCTTTGGTATCTTTTGACAAATAACCCCATATCCTCATTGTAGAAATTATTGTCATCTTCACTTTCACTATCACTTTGCTCAATATATGAGGACTTTGAGCTAAAAGTCTTTAGAGCTATGGACTTCTTCCCTTCTTCCTTGTCTTTTCCTTTCTCATTCTTCACCTTCTTTTCACACTCTTTTTCATATTTTGCTAAGCAAGTGAGTTCTTGCTCATGCTCTTCCAATTTACCGAACAAAGCCGTGAGATCGAGTACTTTAAGATCATTTTCCTCCTTGATAGCGATGACCTTGGGTTACCATTCCCTACTTAAACATATCAACACTTTGTTAGTAGAAATCTCTTTAGAAATAGGCTTACCTAGCACATTTAATCGATTGATAAGATGTGTGAACCATTTTCGCATGTTCACAATGGTTTCACCATGCTCCATACGAAACAACTCAAACTTTTGATTTAATGTGTTGATCCTAGCTCGTTTGACATCATTAGTACCCTTATGTGCAACCTCTAATGCGTTCCACATAGCCTTGGTGGTCTCATAATGAGAAATACGATAATACTCATCAACATCTAAAGCGGATGTGAGAATATTCTTCGCTTTTCAACCATGTGACCACAATTTCCAATCGTTAGCATCTCATTGTGCTTCCAGTTTAGGTGATGTAACACCTTCATCATTGGTTACAGTTATTTCATTCGGAACATTTTTTATGGCATCCCAAATACCCTTGTGAAAGAAATTGACATGAATACGCATATAAGCTTTCCAACAGCCATAATTTTCGCAGGTGAAAATTGGTGCTCTATTGTACGCTCCCTTAGGTTCGGTGGCCATTCTTCTAAAGAGTAAATCTTAAGCACAAAATTAACCGAAGTTCTTGATACCACTTGTTAGATGAGAGGCTTCGATCTAGAGGGGGTGAATAGATTACAAATTCAAAAATAAACTTCTGGAAAAAATGGTTTTCAAAAGTTTTATGGCACAACGGAAACAACTCGGACATGCATTATGTTACATAATTGAATGATAATGAACACAATTTTTTCAACAATGATTAATCACAAACTAATTAAATTCTAAGCTACACGTAGAGCGTGTTTCCAATGATCAAAAACCAAATAAAAACACTAAAGGCAATTTATCGAACACCCTGTGTGCAATCGATAACGTTTCGAAATTTAACTTGTTTTGTTGAGGTTAAAGCCAATCACAATCAAAGTGATTATGATTATATCAATAAACCTTAATTCAAAAGGTAATAAAATATTTGATTTCCAAACGAATTGATCAAAACAACAACAAATTCAATAATTAGCAAGAATTATATATATATATATATATATATATATATATATATATATATATATATAGAGAGAGAGAGAGAGAGAGAGAGAGATTGAGAGAGAGTGAGAGAGAGAGAGAGAATAGAGAGACACACACAAACATAATGATTTGTTTAGGCTGTTCCCCAATCGGCCTTGTTATGGGTACGTCTGCCCTTAATTCGAATTCGAATTGAGATAATTGCAATTAATCTTAGTTTGCAAAAAGTGTATATACAAGATATGAAGAACTCTAACCCTACAAACTCTATGGTTTCTTGTTGATTCGATTACCTCTAAAACCCTTGATCAAAGTTTGATCAAATCACCAACAATGTTGCTTTAATCCACCAGTTCTTGTTACTACCTTGCAAGACCTCCTGTCTCAAGTTTTTCGCTCGGCCAGATTAATCCCAAGCACACACTTATTGAACCCAAGATTTAGGAACACGATCCATCGTCTCACGCTACTCCCTTGCAAGGAAACCACCTTATCCCAAGGCCTTCACTCTATCGAATCTGTATTTGCGTAATCTTGTCCAAAACCTTCAAATCCTCAATGATCTTGAATAAAAAACCCAACTTGGTTTTCTTATTTGAAACACACAATGAACTCAACCCAATATTCTCGGTACACCAACCAAATTGGACATTATCAACCATAATCTAGATGGTCACCTAATCAAAAAATGATTATGTGTAGTTTGATTTGTGTATGCCTAGAAGAGAGGTTGAAGATGATGAGTATGTTTTTTAATTCTAGTTTTGTATAGGTTTTACACTAGAACCTTACTAGAAATGATGCATGTCTCAAAAATTTATAAGTATGCAAGTTTGGAGCAATGGGCATACAAAAGGAAATGAAAAGAATGCAAAAATTCAAGTTTTTAGGTCAATAGGCCGACCTATCAAAGCAATGTGTCTACCTATAAAGGTCTTAGGTCAACCTAAACCAATCAGAACATGGACATAACCTACAGGATTTAATATTGCAGTGTGTGCGTCAACCTATAGACAGCATGCGTCAACCTATATTGAATTGAAAACTATTATATGTCGACCCAAACTAGTCAGCACATGGACATAGCCCACATGCTTTAATATTGCAGCGTGTGTGTCAACCTATAGATTGCATGCATTGACCTATACTATTTAAAATTTTCTATAAGCCGACCTATAAATGTTATGTGCCAACCTATGCAGTCAACACATAAAACAGGCTTTAAAAATTAGTTACATAGGTCAACCTGAAACTCGTATAGGCTAACCTATAGACCTGTTTTTCACATGAAACCTTTTCTAAATAATTTTTAATGCATGAAATTTTTTCTAAATCATTTCTAAACTATTTCCAAAATGATGTTATGCTTCCTAATGCTAAGATGCACATCTAGAATCAGAGGATTCCGTCCAATATACATTAACTCTAAATTATCCTTGTTTTGACATCATTTAAAACACATCAAACAGAAAGTTGCACTCATAATCTATTTATAGACTACTAAGCGAACTTAACAATTTGGCTTACAAGCAAGGCCCAATTCGACATGCATTAAACAAAGCATATTTCGACTTCTACTATAACATGCATGTGAACATACTTCGACTACAACATACATGGCTTTTGTCGAACCAAGAAGCTACCCTTGTCGACACCAAATTTCATTCCAAATTACCACAAAACTCCACCTTGGAACAAACTCTACACTAACAAGGGAGGAACCTAGATTTTATTATGCAGCTTTATCAACTACATACAGTGGAAGAACTTGCTACTTGGCAATGTCTTGGTTATCATATCAATAACATTGTCATCAGTCAAAGCCTTCAGCACTTGGACTTTCCCGCGCTCGATTATGTATCTGACAAAATGCAGCCTTACATCGATGTGTTTGGTTCACTCATAATAGGTTGAATCCTTCAACAAGTGTATTTCACTTTGACTATCACATTTAACAATGATAACTCGACTTTGAAGTTTCATTCCCTTAGCAAATCCTTCAAGCTACAATGCTTCTTTCACAACTTTAGTGAGAGAAATATATTCCGCTTCAGTGGTTAATAAGGCAACAACCTTCTAAATTGTTTCTTTACAACAAATTGTCATGCCAAATATAGTGAACACATATCCATAAATAGATTTTCTAGAATCCATACAACCTACATAATCAGAGTCAACAAAACCTTCGATTTCGACTTTAATATTATCACCACAGGCTCCACCCTAAACCAGGACTCTGCTCAGAGACCCATTTATTTACCTTAGATCCACTTTAATGCTTGTTAGTGCACCTTCCTAGGATTGTCCATATACCTGCTTACAAGGCTTATTGCGTACACTATGTTTAGCCTCGTTTAGACCATAACATACATCAAAGAACCTACTATACTAGCATATGGAATGCTATTTATATAGGATCTTTCGACTTAAGTACTAGGACTTTGAGTCGTACTCAGCTTGTACTGAGGATTAGTCGATGTTAGAACAGGCTTTGAATTTGACATATCAAACTTGTCGAGAATCTTCTTCAGGTATGTCTCTTGAGATAAGCACAATCTCGACTGTTTTTTATCTCTCCGAATGTCAATCCCGAGAATTTTGGAGGAAGCTCCCAAATCCTTCATGTCGAACTCCTTACCAAGTTCAGTCTTCACCTTCATAACATCCTAGACATTATTTCTTACTATGAGGATGTTATCCACGTAAAGCAACAAAATAACAAGTTAATTTTCACGTCAAAATTTGAAGTAAACACATTGGTCGAACTGGATCCTAGTGAAACATATGTGTGGCATAAACTTGTTGAATCTCTTATTCATTTGTCAAGGAGATTATGTCATACCGTACAAAGACCTATTCAGCTAGCACACATAATCATCCTTGCCCTTTTCTACATACCTTTCAGGTTACCTCATTAGGATTATTTCATCTAGATCACCATACAGGAAGGTTGTCTTCACATCCATCTGTTCAAGTTCTAGGTTGAACTTTTCCACCATGGCTAACAACATTCTAATGGATTTATGCTTTACAACAGGTGAGAACACATCATTGAAGTCGACACCTTCTTTCTGAGTGAACCCCCTATAAACCAACTTTGCCTTAAATTACTTCCACATCACTCATTCGATTCCTTCTTTAACCTTGAAAATCCATTTACACCAGACTAACCTTGCCCCTGCAGGTTTCTCGATCAGCTCCCAAGTGTTATTATCATGAAGAGATTTCATCTTATAATCCATGACTTTAAGCCATTCAGTCTTGTCTTGACTCTTCATAACTTCCTTATAGACTCTAAGTTTTTCGTCCAGAACCTCACTTGTAGAGACTAAGGCATAAGCTATAAGATCTGCATAACCAAGTCTCTGAGGTGGCTTGATAACTCTTCTCGACACGTCTCTTGCCAAAAGGTAGTCATTATTAGTCTCCTCATCTTCATCAGTAACTTGTGTATATTCTTCGACTTCATCTGGGTTATGCAATTCAGCATCATCATGCTCCACCTCAACATGAATCTCTTCTTGTTCCATCTCTTCTCCAAAGATCGTACTTCGACCAAAGTCATCAGTTTTCTTGAACTCCATTTCGGCTTCATTGAAAACTACATCTCAATTTGTGACACACCTCCTATGATCTGGCTCTAGGCACCACAATCTAAAAGCTTTTACTCCTTTAGGGTATCCAAGAAACATACATCTCAGAGCTCTAGGTTTGACCTTGTCTTGCCTAATGTGAGCATAGGCTAAGCAACCAAGTACTCTAAGTATATCGAGATTAAGTGGATGTCTCGACCATACTTCTTCACGTGTCTTCATTCCCAAGGAGGTCGAGGGACATTTATTTATCAGGCATGCTGAAGTTATATTAGCTTCTGCCCAGAACACCTTTTTCAATCTTGCACTAACCAACATGCATCTGACCCTTTCCAGAATGGTTCAATTAAACCTTTCTACCAAACCATTTTATTAGGGATCTACATTATTTTTATGCCTTGAAATATCAGACGCAACACAATAGTTGCCGAAAGCCTCATTGAAAAATTCAAGACCATTATAGGTCCTCAACCTCTTGACTTTTGACCAGTTTGGTTTTTGACCAGAGTCTTCCATGTTTTGAAATTTTTAAAAGTTTTATCCTTAATCTTCTGGATGAATACCCATAATTTTATGGAATAATCATCAACTATGGATAAGAAATACTTTACACCTGAGTGTGAAGGATTCCTTACAGCCCCCAAAGATCAGCATGGATATAATCAAAGGATTCATGTGTGCTCTGTTTACCTTTATTAAACTTCACCCTACAGGATTTACCAAACACACAAGGTTCACAAAACTCCAGTTTTTCAACCTTGTCACCACACAACAGATTTTGTTTCGACAATTCGATCAGACCTCTTTCACTGACACAGGTTTTGTGGATACCACATCTGCTGAACCACTTACAACCTCATCCTCAAGTGTATACATGCCTTGTTTCTTCATGCCTCTCAAGACTTCCTTCGACCCCTTCATTACCCTTAGGATATTTTTCTCTCCTTTGAAAACATATTATTTCTTGTCGAATTCACTAAGAGAAATTAGATTCCTCTTAAGATTAGGTAGATATCTAACATCACTCAATAACTTTATTGACTCATCATGGAGCTTGAATCTGACATATCCAATTCCTCTAATCTTGCAGGCTTTATTGTTTGCCATAAACAGTGATCCACCATCTTGATCACATAATTCCTCAAACACTTCCATGTTTGGAGTCATGTGCCAAGTACAACCTGAATCCATAATCCACTCCTTGCTAAAGTCGCAGCTTGAAACCACCAGAACATTATATGATTCATAATCATCTTGCACAATGGTTGCATTGCCATTATACTTTCCACCATGATTATTCAGACGTTCAGGGCACATCTTTTTTGTATGACCCTCTTTCTTACAATGATAACACCTAATTGCAAGAGCATTACCACCATAAGAAATATTTAGAACTTTACCCTTCTTCTTCTCAAACCTACCATCTTTCTTCAAAAATTTCCCCTTAACGGACAAACCTTCACCAACAGAAGATGGTTTATGCTCCTTTCTTTTATTACAAGGCTGATTGAACTTCTTCAAAGGTCAATGAATTTCTTCCATACAAGAGAGTTTCTTTGAAGTGAGAATGAGATATTGGTAAAGCACACAACAACAACAACGCTTGATCTTTATCATCAACATTGACCTCAATATTTTCAAGATCAAGAATCAATTTATTGAACATATCCAACTGCTCATCCATGAATTTGTCTTCACTCATCTTGAATAAATACAAAGCTTGCTTAAGGTAGAGATGATTAACCAACGATTTCATCATGTACATACCATCGAGTTTCGTCCACACACCGGCTGCAGTTTTTCTCCTTTGAAACCTACCGGAGAACCATACCACCAAGGCTCAAGATGATTGCATTGTAGGCTTTCTCAATCATCGTCGTCTTCTCCTTATTCGTTAGGGCATCATCCATTTTATCTGATCCTTTCAACGCTTCTAACAAACCCTGTTAACCAGTAGGACTTGCATCTTCAAGTGCCACAAACTGAAATCATTCATACCAGTGAATTTCTTAATCTCATACTTTGTTGACGACATCTTCTCCTCCACGCTCACTACACCAGTTTGTTGTGAATCGATGTCTTTAAAAACAAATAAAAAATATGAGAAAGATTAAGTTTCTTGAACACACACAAGAACCCTATTAGGTTTTACGAAAGTGTGAGAAGAAGGACGAAGAAGAAATGGAATTGGTTAAAAATGCTTTACTACTCACTTACTCAATAAGGGTTCAAAGATTACTAGTGAATAACAACAATTAATCTCTCTCTGAACAACATGAGAGAACTAGCATATTTATATATTACTAATCTAACTTAGTCTACAAGCTAACTTAACAATTGGGCTTACAAGAAAGACCCAATTTGACATGCTTTAAACAAAGCATATTTCGAATTTGATTACAACATGCATGTGAACAGACTTCGACTACAATATGCATTACTTTTGTCAGACCAAGAAGCTACCCTTATTGACACCAAAGTTCGATCCAAATTACCATTATATATATTAAATATTTTAAATTATAAAATATAATTTATTTAGTAAAATAAATCTAATTACACATTTATATTTTAAATATAACTTTACTTTATTGTAATCATCTATAGATATTACCTACAAACTAAAACTAAAAATAATAACTAATGAAATAAAATAACTATAATATATTAAAAGTTTTAATAATATAAGCCGAGTTAATGTCAAAATTTCGATAAAATTTTCAATCCAAATTTTATCATAACATATTAAAAAAATTTATGATTCTTTTTTGAACTTATTTTCCATTTATTTATTCTTTATAAAAAAAATTATTTAACAGATCATGCTAACTCAAAACATACGTAAAATAAATAAATAAATAAATAATAATAATAATAATAATAATAATAATAATAATAATAATAAAATAATAATAAATATATAAAATTAAAAAAAAATTAAAATATTAGGTTGTTATCTTGTTTTTCTCTTGAAGCCCTTATCGTCTCTCCGCCTTCTCGATCATTCCTCACAACATCATTTGATATGGACTGTAATTCTCGGATAGTACGATAATGTTTCTCCCTATGAGCCTTCCCTACTTAAATGCATTGCAATAATTGGATCACCAGTAGGTTTGATAATCCACCAGAAGATGTGTCAAGAAGTGCTTGATGATCACTAGGAAAGCTCTACGAAAGGGAAAGGTGGCGGTCGGAGAACTCCACTGTGTTAAAATAACCAGTATTCCATAAAGAAGGTTTGGGAGGGGTGGGCTCGTTACCCGTTTCCCTGCCCTCTTTTGTTGCCTAGCAGTTTCCTGGTAGTCCATGAGGACCCTCCTCCCGCCTTGGGTTCTTTGGGAGGCGAGCTTTACCAGCATTAGATGTCTTGCACTGATGCTTCCGGTCTGCGGTATCTAGATCTTTAAGGGGACGTGGCGTAAAAGATATCGGCCGTTAGGGGAACCTGCATCTAAACTAAATGCACTATCTTCTTATCAAGCAACATGTCAGTCACGCCCTATACAAAAAAGATGGGGAATAGTATTAATGCATAGAATGATAAGCAAATAGTCATAACAGAAGATTTTTATCATACCATAGAGTTTACCCTAGCACTTTTCTACCACATTACCATCCTCGCGATCCTGGGTAGTTAGACTACAGAATCTCAAGGGCCTAAAGCAAGCTAGAATCTAGATCATCTCTTTCTTAATGAGGGAGAGGGCGCTGGTATCTATTCCTTTGATAAGTTAGGGATCTGACGCCTACGATAGAGGGAAGCGACAGACAACCGTCGCCCATATGGTCACTAAAAAGGCGGTGCCCTGCCCCCTTACTTGTACCAACATGTCTTTCCAATCCTCATATGGGCGAGCATATGGTTCCAGCAGATGTCTGCCTGTTAGATCACACAAAGTTATCCAACCATTGTTAGGAAGAATCTCCATGTGGAAGAGGAGAGGAATACCCAAATAGTTGATGGCCCCCCAAGTTACAATAGATATTTGGAATGCTCTCAACATGCTCCATACGTTGGTGGTAATCTAGGAAGGGGATGTGTAGCGAGCGATTTTGGACGTGGTTCTTAAGCACCGTCGCTCTGGGGTACTACAGGTCGATTCATTTTTTATCCTATTGAAGCTGATGAAGGAAGGGAAATAGATGTCTCCAACTAACCCTGCTTGCAAACTGAGGTTAAACAGTCAAAACTGTTGGTTTACAGATGCGGTTTTAGTTCGTGGGCCTCTCTCTGCTTATTTTGTTCAGAACGAAATACCGGGTCTGTTCATGGGGAATTTGTTGGGATCCTGCGCCAGATTGGATGGAGGTAGGGGACTTTGGGGTTTTTTGATTGGTGTGCTCGCTAAGATTCTTTTTCAATCTTATGCCTACTTATTCCCGGGATAGGGAAATCAGAGCGACCGTAGCTCCTCCTATTCTATGGGAGGAAATGGTGTTTTGGTGTCTTATTCAAAGCCCAAGACATGAAGCTAAAGGTGGTTTATATCTTGTTCAAAGCCCAAGATGTGAAGCTGAAGGGTCTATTTGTATCTTGTTCGAAGCCCAAGATGTGAAGCTAAAAGGGTGTTGACTTTAGAGAGAATTTGTCATCTCTAAAGGGGAATATTTGGTCTGTTTGGCACAACTGTTGGATGACTGATTATAAAGGAGAATTACTTTAACTGGGATATGCGAATCCAGCAATGCCATAATTTCCTTTATAGGGGATTTTCAACCTGAAGGAGAAGACTTTAACTCAGTTTAGAGCAATGCTATCTTTCCTTAGGAATTTCTCATGCTAAAAGAGGGACAATTGCGTGGATGTAAATAATCCAGAGGCTTGCCGCTTACAACAATTAGACGAGGGAAAATGAGTTGTTGATGTTTGTATGCTGTGACCAAAGCATGATTTGATGCTAAAACGTTGGTTGAATCAAACGGGGATTTCTTTATACAAGACCTAAGAGGAGGCTATTGACCTAACAAGAGGATGCTTTGTGTCTCGTATGAAGCCCGAGATAGAGGCTAAAAGGGTTGACTCAATAAGAGAGTGTTTTTATATGTGTCTTGTACGAAGCCCAAGACGGAGGCTAAAAGGGTTTGACTCAACAAGAGAGTCTTTTATACTCAACAAGAGAGTGTTTTTGTATCTCGTATGAAGCCCGAGATGGAGGTTAACAATGTTTGACTCAACAAGAGAGTCTTTTATACTCAACAAGAGAGTGATTTTGTATCTCGTACGAAGCCCGAGATGGAGGCTGCAAAGGTTAACTCTGCTGGAGAGAATCATTGTATAAAGCCCAAGAGGAGGCTAAGGTTACTGTTTCAGTTGAGTGACAGGTCCAGTATGTTGGTTAAAAGAGAAAATCAGTTCTTATATGGGTAATGTTGTACTCATGGATTTGATCTGAGGATTGGGATTATTTCCTGTTCTTTAAGGAAACGGGGAATCCGAAGGGTATTGAGACTGCACAAGTCTACGGGTGTTTTTTCCTATTTTTGAAAGGAACTTGAGAATGTCTTCGAGACTCAAGGAGATTAGACTGTCCAAGTCTAGAGTTTTATCTTTTGTACTATGCTTAAGAGAGATCAAGAGACAGTATGTTCGCCGTAGGAAAATCTAGACTCTTTGAAATACTGTTCTATTAAGATGACTAATTTCTGTTCCTATACCTTTATGAGGTCGTCGGGACAATTTGTACGAAGCCCAAGAGGAGGCGAGAAAAACTTTTAAGAAGCTGAAGGGACAATTTGTACAAAGCCCAAGAGGAGGCTATCTTCCCGGAGGAAGAATCATTATACGAAGCCTAAGAGGAGGCGAGAAAAACTTCTAAGAAGCCGACGGGTCCTTGTACAATGCCCAAGAGGAGGCGGGGATGCTTTTAGGAAGCCTGTGGGTCCTTGCACTAAGCCCAAGAGGAGGCTGAAAAACAGTTCCAGAAGGGGTTTCACTTGGAACATTGGCCTTTTGTATATGAACTGTTCAAGGGGGAGATTTCTTAGATCTAGTTATCTAAAAGTATTGTAAAATAAAATTCTCATGGTTTAGGTTATGTTGAAATATCCGGGAGAACGTCGGAGTTAAGGAGACGAGGTTTTGTCTAGTTCTAGACGTAGTTGCCGGGGAAACTCTAAATATCTATACTAGTATTACACAGTCGATATGAGTTTATGAAAGAAGACTTACAGTGAAACAGCCCCACAGTATAGTTATATACATATGAAAGCGGTAAATGAAAGTGGGTAAACACTTACTCGGTTGTAGAGCTTCCATACTGTATTGTTAGTTGTTCAACAAAGAAAGCTTTGATAACAATATTATATTCTAAATCAAAGGAGAAAGTGCTTTGAAAAGTTAGTCAGGGCTTACATCTCAAGGAGAGGCCCAGGGTTTTATCAGTGATCGTACTGTCGTTTTGTACAGGGACTTATACAAGTGACTGAGGCCTAAGAAAGGTTTTTTGTACAAGGGAATGGGTCTTACACTCTCTCAAGAGGTCCAAAATGATTGAAAGTGAACAAAGATGGGTCTTATAGCTCAAGGAGAAGCCCAATGGTTAATTTTGAAAAGGGTGACGATCGCGCCAAGGTTTTGAAAACACCGTGGGTCTTATACAATGACTGAGGCCCAAAAGTTTTTGGTTTCAAAAGGGGATTGGGTCTTACACTCTATTAGAGGCCCAAAAATGATTTTAAATGGGTCTTATAGCTCGAGGAGAGGTCCAGATGTTTTGTTTTAAACGGACGATGATCGCGCCGAACTTTTAAAATACAACGGGACTTATACAACATTTGAGGCCCAAAATAGGTTTGTATTTACAAAGGATTGGGTCTTACGCTCTTTTAGAGGCCCAAAGAGTTTTGAAAAAGTTTGATGAGGGTTGAATTAATCAAAAACCCTAATTTGTTTTCAAAATGTATTTTAATTGAATAAAAAATTCAATTAAAATGACCAAAATTGTTTAACATGTGGAAAACAAATTGTGATCTTGGATTAATGTTTCAAAAATCAAGTTTTGACCACTTGCAGCTGGTGATCGAGTTCTAGGTTGGAGGTGTTACAACTAGGTTCCAATGATGTGGATAGCTTCCCTAGGTGCCATGGAGTGTGTCTGGATGCTTGGAGTGGATTGAAATGATCTGGAACTTGAGATGGTACCCCAACTGCAAATCTGTCAAAGGCTTGAGTAATTGGCTGGTGATTTTGTGATTTTGGTGTTCTAGATGTTATGTGAGTGTTTGGATCACTTCTATATGATGTTTATGAGGTGTGTGTGTGATTGGTTTGGTTGGAATAGCTCTCAAACTCAAAACCCGATGGTAACTTGCCTTAGAAGGCAAAATTGGAAGTGAGAAGGTAATTTTGAGGAAAGCATCTGTTAGATGGCTTTGGTGTACTCAAAATGATCACAAATGAGCTCTATTTATAGTAGAGCAAGTTTGTTTTGCAAGGAATAGTGAATGGCAACTGCTGCATAGGTTTGGCCAATGTTGAGCAATGAGAATCCAAGTCTCCTCTAGCCATTGACTAGAGGTTAGGGCACAGAGCTGTGGTTCCCTAGTTGTTGGATCATTCTTGACTGAATTCAGTTGCAAATGTGTCAGTCCATGCCACCTTGGTGCATCCATTAAATGCTTCAATCCAAAATTGGAGTCTTGTCACTCTTTTAGGGATTTCTAGGTTTGGCATGCTACTTCTTGTTCCAAAGACTTTGGAGGCCTGGATCAGTGTTTGTTCCCTTTAAATTTGATCCTCAGATGTGTCCAAAGTGATGACAAGGCTTGGAATTATCTGATTTTTCCAAATCTAGCAAAAGTGCAAAATTCTGCCTAGCCTTGGCAGTTTTCAACAAGGCATATTGCCATTGTCATATCTCATGGCTCAAGTGGAATTTGTTGGAGTTCTTGGCCATTTTGGAAAGCCCTCATATGATACAATAGCTGTTTGATCATAATTGGTTTTGATACTTTTTGGATCCAAGTGAAAAATGCCCCTACATTTGGAAAAAAGTGAAGGCAGATTCTGACTTAGTGAAAATTTCATTAAGTGTTGGAAAAAAGTGACATTTTCACTTTTCTTGATTTTGATCATTCCATAACTTGAAATCCATGGGGAATTGGAATGAGTGGTAGTTGAAGCTTTTGTAGAGGGTAATGAGAGGTATAAATCCAGCTTTGGATGGGGAAAAATGGTTTTGTGGTTTAGGAGTTATGACCCTCCAAAGTTGGTACCCTAGCCACTTTGTTCCATAACTTAGAAAATTTTCTAAGTTTTTTATGGTTACCCCTTTTACAAGTTATCCCACTTTTCTTGATTTTTCTTGATGAATGATGATTCCAATCATACATTAACATCATTTTAGGGTCAAAGAACCATAATTGTGAAAAATCTCAAAAAGTCAAAGTTTGACTTTTGTGCACAGTTGACTTTTTGTCAGATGAATTCCAAACTGTGCGATCCTCTATGAAATCAAGTCCTTGACGTAAATCAAACTTGATGGATTGATTTCATAGGTATTATAGGGTGTATTGAATCATGTCCTAGGGTTTGGGAGCATGTCCTGGTCAAAAGTCAAAGGCACAGTTGACTTTTCCCGCGAAACCCTAATTGTGGTTCAGATGAAATTGAAACTTGTTGCTCAAGCTTCTTGGCTCAATACATTATTACAAATGGACCAATGTGGTGTGTTAGGGACCCTCAAATCATCTCTTTAGGTCTTGGCTCATGATTTGTCCCAAAAGTCAACTTAGGGGTGAATTAGGTCAAGAAACCCTAATTCCTGATTTTTTGATGCATGCATCCCCTGAGGCTAAATTGACTTGATGATTGGGTTCATGAGATCCCTTGGAGCATCATAGGTTATGCTTTGAGGCATTGGCTCATGCCCAGAGGAAAATTTCCATCTGGAGGCCCTGGTCGACCAAACCCTAATTTGGTGACACTGGCGATCTTAAGGCTTGATCCACCTAGAAGGGAGAAGTCTTGTGCTTAATCCTTGAAGTGGGAGTCCTCTTGATCCTTTGTGGATGTTTGAGAGGCTATAAAAGTTAAAGATCATGTCATTTCTTGATTAATCCTTTGTCTAAGAGCTCTGAGAGGGCTTGAAACCCTAAGTCTGATTGTAGTGGATGCTCACCCATCTTTGGGGAGACTAATGGTTCATCCATATTGTGATGATGATTTGCACAATGATGGGAAATCTTAGTGGTCAAAATTTGGGGTATGACAGATGCCCCTATTTAATCTTCTTGGACCCGAAGGTGTGAATGGCGAAGGTATTCGGGCATTCGGGGTGCAAGAGGATTAAATATCGGAATACCCGAAATTTTGATGGTGGTTAGGGATGGCATTTCGCACATCCTTCCTTTTTGCTAAGCAATGATGCTTATAAAAGGTAAACTTCCCCTCGATCCTGGTTTCCTACCAAGGAACTGGTCTCAGTTTCTGATTTAAACTTCCCCTCAATCCTGGTTTCCCACCAAGGAACTGGTCTCAGTTTCTGATGTAAACTTCCCCTCGATCCTGGTTTCCTACCAAGGATCTGGTCTCAATTTCTGAAATAAACTTCCCCTCGATCCTGTTTTCCTACCAAGGATCTGGTCTTGGTTTCTTTTGTCAATAAACTTTATTGACAAGGGACGCTATTTGTAGCGGTTCTCCTCAAACTTCTCGCCGAATTTTCCCGGGGAGATGCCATTTGATGGAAAAAGTTTTGATTGTAGAGAAGCACAAACTTCTCTGTTTGAGACGCCATTTGTCGACTCTACTGGGGAAAATGAGTCTTCTTGAGAGACTGCTTTCGTTTGGGGATATTACATCATACTTTTCTCGAGATCTTCTCAGAGAAATGCCATACGATGTACCCCAATTTTGAGGTGCCGATGACTTTGTTGACATTGACATTCTGGAGAGAAGGACCAATGTGTTGCTGAAAGTCTTTAGTTGAGAGGCTTTCTCTAGGGGTTTTCCTTAATCCGGGAAAGCGAAGATATCATCTTCCATGATGAAGAGTGATGATGGCTGAGGGTTCTCTGGTTTTTCAGAGGTTCAAGTTATCAAAGTGGTCAAAGGCCAACTTCATCCCAGAAACAAACTGGAGGAGAGAGGTAGTTCAGATGCAACATTTCCTGATGAGGAAAGAACTGACAACTCGATTGAGAGGACTGTTATCACTAGGGGATAAGACCGACCAGAGTGATAGTGGTGCAACATGAATATGAACGCGAAGTAGTAATGCATGATGTATGTGTGTATATGCTGACAAAACTGACACGACATACAAACTAATAGATGAACACGACTGGATACACAGCCACTGCTGGGGACGAAGAGGTATCGCTGGTTCAAGATAGCAATTCTGCCTTGCTTAGGAGAAGTAGTCCTCGTGGGGAGCTACGTTGGTCGGGCTTAGGAGATAAGAATTCTGCCGGGGGTGTCAGATGAAATAATGGTCTCTGACACAGCTGATCCTTCATTCAGGTGCACTGGTTTAGAAGGAATACTTTGATTCTGCACTTTGAAGCTTAACCGCCTTTGGGAGAAGCCATCGATATTCTTTCGATGTTCAACAGTCAAAAGAATTTGCCATATTTATTAAAAGCAGAAAAATTTTACAAGTAAATTCATTTTTGTTTTATTTCAAGAATCGTTGATCATGTTAAAATGCCATCCTGTAAAGCTAAAATAAATAAGAATTGCAAACAAAAGCACAAGGGCTCAAATTTTATTGATAGGATGGAAATCAGCCAAACGTGTGATTCCATAGAGTATTTACAAAGTTAGAAAATGGTAATTTAAGGGAAAAGGGCTACATTGAAACATAACGACCACTATCCTTCTACCAACTTTGACTTCGGGGCATCCTGAGCTTCTGTCGAAGATGACCTTGACCGGAGCTTTCCTGACGGATGATGTAACTGCTGCCGAGGGACTTGCCCCTTTGTCGAACGTAGTTACTTGCCATTATCCCTAATTTTTGTCTAGATTGTACTTTGAGGTTTCCAATCCACCGGGATGACTTTTGATCATGTCTCTAATTTTTGCTTGGACCGCCCTTTCGGGTTTTCAATCCACCGAGACGTTCTTTTATTTTTTTTATTTAGGCAAAGTATTTCTTGACTACGTCAACATTTGTGGGGTAGGAAAATTCCTCTCCGTCCATGGTTGCAAGTCTCAAGGCGCCGCCTGAGAAAGCTTTCTTGACCACATAGGGGCCGTCATAATTCAGAGTCTATTTGCCCCGGGAATCAGTGAGAAATGATTGTATCTTTTTGAGCACAAGGTCTCCTTTTTTGAAGACGCGAGGTCGAACCTTTTTGTCGAACGCCCTCTTCATTCTTTGCTGATACAATTGACCGTGGCATAGTGCTGTGATTCTCTTTTCTTCGATCAGATTCAGTTCGTCGTGTCGACTTTGACACCATTCAGCTTCTGTTAGCTTAGCTTCCATCAATACCCGGATTGATGGGATCTCTACTTTGATGGGGAACACTGCTTCCATGCCATATACTAGAGAGAAATGGGTTGCCCTTGTTCAAGTGCGGACAGATGTGCGATAACCGTGAAGAGCAAAGGGTAGCATCTCGTGCCAGTCTTTGTAGGTTACAACCATCTTCTGAACAATCTTCTTGATGTTCTTGTTAGCCGCTTCTACCGCTCCGTTCATCTTGGGTCGGTAGGGAGATGAGTTATGGTGTTCGATCTTGAACTCAGCACACAAATCCTTCATTATCTTATTGTTCAAGTTAGATCCATTATCGGTAATGATCTGGCTTGGAACACCATAACGGAAGATGATATTGTTTTTGATAAATTAGACTACCACTTGTCGGGTTACATTGGCGTATGATGCTGCTTCGACCCACTTGGTGAAGTAATTAATGGCTACCAGGATGAACCGATGTCCGTTCGAAGCCTTAGGTTCGATCATGCCAATCATGTCGATTCCCCAAATGGAAAAAGGCCATGGGGAAGAAAGAACTTTGAGATGTGTAGGCGGTACATGGATTTTTTCTGAGTATATCTGACACTTGTGACATCTCCTCATGTACTTGTAGCAGTCAGATTCCATTGTCAACCAATAGTACCCTGCTCTTAGAATTTTTCTCGCCATTGTATGTCCGTTGGCATGAGTGCCAAAGGACCCTTCGTGAATTTCTTTTATCAGCATGTCTGCTTCTGGTCTGTCGATGCATCGAAGCAAGGCCATGTCAAAGTTCCTCTTATAGAGTGTATCACCGCTCAGGAAGAAACTGCCTGCTAGCCTTCTGAGGATTTTTCTATCTTTCGTGGATGCCCCAGGTGGGTACTCTTTTTTCTGAAGGAAGCATTTGATATCATGATACCAAGGTTTATCGTCTATGACTACTTCAATCGTGAAGATGTAAGCGGGCCATTCAAGGCGCATTATGTCGATCTTAGGTAAGTCATTCCATTGACCTACACTAATCATGGAAGAGAGAGTGGCTAATGCATCAACCATGTGATTCTCCTCACGAGGGATATGATGAAGCTCGACTCTGTTGAAGAAGGGTAACAACCTTCTTGCGTAATCTTTGTACGGAATCAATCCTGATTGGTATGTGTTCCAATCTCCTTTGATCTGATTGACGACCAAAGCTGAGTCGCCATATACATCCAAGTTCTTGATCCCCAAATCATTCGCTTCCTCGAGACCCATGATACAAGCTTCATATTCGGCCTCATTATTTGTGCACTTGAACGTAAGTCTAGTGGTGAAAGGAATGTGGGTACCCTGAGGTGTTATGATAATTGCCCCAATTCCGTTTCCGTAATGATTGACAGCTCCGTCAAAGATAAGTCCCCATTGGGAATCTGGTTCTGGCCCTTCACTGGGTAACGGTTCATCGCAGTCTTTCATTTTTAGATACATGACATCTTCATATGGGAAGTCAAATCCGATTGATTCCTGATCATCAATCGGTTGATGAGCCAAATGATCGACTAAAACACTTCCTTTAACGGCTTTCTGAGCGTGGTACTCTATGTCATATTCTGATAACAACATCTGCCAACGGGCAATCCTTCCCGTGAGAGCAGGCTTTTCAAAGACATACTTGATTGGATCCATTTCAGAGATTAACAAAGTGGTGTGACGAATCATGTACTAGCGAAGACGTTTGGCTGCCCAAGCCAGAGCGCAGCAAGTTTTCTCGAGCATAGTGTACCGAGTCTCGCAGTCGGTGAATTTCTTGCTCAAATAGTAGATGGCAGACTCTTTTCTTTTTGTTTTGTCTTGTTGGCCAAGTACACAACCCATTGAGTCTCCCAAGACTGTTAAATAGATGATCAGCGGTCTTCCTTCCACTGGAGGTAATTGAATCAGCGGGTTCGACAGGTATTCCTTGATACTGTCGAAGGCGGTTTGGTAGTCTTCTGTCCAAACGCAGTCCTGATTCTTTTTGAGTAATTTGAAAATCGGAGCACATGTCGCGGTCATGAGGAATATGAATCTGGAAATATAGTTCAAACGTCCCAGGAATCCCCTGACTTGTTTTTCAGTCTTTGGAGAAGGCATTTCTTGAATGGCCTTGACCTTGTCAGGATCAACCTCAACTCCTTTCTAGCTGACGATGAATCCTAAGAGTTTCCCTGAACGGGCACCGAAGGTGCATTTATTGGGATTCAAGCGGAGTTTGTACTTTCGCAAACGCTCGAATAGTTTTGACAGGTGGGTCACATGCTCATCTTCCGTTTTATATTTGGCAATCATGTCATCGACATACACTTCGATTTCTTTGTGCATCATGTCGTGAAACAGAGTAGTCATAGCCCTTTGATAGGTTGCCCCGGCGTTCTTCAAGCCGAACGACATTACCTTGTAACAAAAAGTACCCCATGGGGTAATGAACGAAGTTTTCTCCATGTCTTTTGGCGCCATTTTGATTTGATTAATTCCCGAGAATCTATCCATGAAGGAGAAAACTTTGAACTTTTCTGTACTGTCTACCAACATGTCAATGTGTGGTAAGGGAAAGTCGTCCTTTGGACTTGCCTTGTTCAGATCTCGGTAGTCGACACACATTCTGACTTTTCCGTCCTTTTTCGGAACTGGTACTATGTTGGCTAACCATTGAGGATATTCTGACGTAGCGAGGAAACCCGCGTCAATCTGTTTCTGTACCTCCTCTTTGATTTTGACAGCCATGTCTGGATGAGTCCGTCTCAACCTTTGTTTTACCGGCGGACATTCTGATCTCAATGGTAGATGATGTTCCACGATGCTGGTATCCAACCCTGGCATATCCTGATAGGACTAAGCAAATACATCGGGAAACTCTTTGAGAAGTTTCGTCAAACTTTCTTTGACAGTTGGACTGAGCAGTGCCCCAATCTTGACTTCTTTTCTCTCTTCTTCCGATCCTAAGTTGACTGTTTCCAGCAACTCTTTGTGAGGCTCAATGGACCTTTCCTCTTGTTTGAGTAGTCGGGAGATCTCCTCTGGAATTTCGTCGTCATTTTCTTCTTCAGCCTCAAATACCGAGAACTCAAAGTTGGGAGAAGGCATTGGATCGTATGTTTCAACGGGGTTTAAAACAAGTAATTTGCATGACGTAATGATTGTTTTTTTAGAAGAGATAGAGAGAATGCAAGAGTGTGTGCAGTGTTTTATATATTTTTTTGAACAATGCTCATTTTTATTTATTTTTTTTTGTTTTTTAGGATTACCATTTTCTGGAAAAAGCAGAAAGAGAAAACAACAATAACTGCAGAAATTACAGAACGACGTTATTTTATTTATGAACAAGTCGATTCTTGAAACTACAGCCCTATAAAACAAAACTCTGTCGCTTTGGGCGAATCGAAGAGGGATATTTACAGAAAGTGAGCCCTATCAAAACATCCGTTTCACCTGGGTAAGGTGAAAGGTTAAAGTAAAGATGGCAATTACTTAGACTTATGAACAATCTTTGGAACATCGACAGCAACCCATTAGCGGCGAACTCCTCAGTGAATCACAAAGTCTGGCACCTTCCTTGATTTGTCTTCAGAAATAACGCTGATTTCTAGTGGAGCTGGATCATTGGAATCAGTCTCCCAGGCAGAGTTGTCGTAGGAGGATTCCTCAGTGGTATTTTGCGTAGTATTTGTACTCTCAGCTGTATCTCCCCATCGAGTTGGCTGGATGTCTTCGAGCCTGATACAAGAGCTTTTAGGAGCGGTGTACTTGACCATGAAGTCAAATTTTCCACTTGGTTGTCCCAGGGTGTCCCACACTTCTTTGGAATTGGAGGAGTCATCTCTCTCGATGACGTTGACCTCGGGAAAAGCATAGTTGATGAATTCTAGTCCGACAAGCTTTGTCAATTCATCATCGTACTGGATAAGTTTGGAATGACCTGAGTGTTGATCCCCTGGCATGGCGGGGACACAGGTATTCTATTCAATGATGCTCAACTGATTTTCATTGTTCGGCTGATTTTCTTGCCCCAAGTCTCCGGGATACGGCTGCCAGATAGGCAAGCCATCCATTGGGCCATAATAGTCGTGGTCAAAGTTGTATTTCATCGGAGTGTCTTCCTCTAATGAATTTGGCGGAGCACGACATCCTTCAGGATCACAATCTCCGTATATCATTTCGACATCTGACCTCAGTATAAATCTCGGACTCTGTACAGGAAGCAAAAGGGAGTCTGCATTTCTCCCTGAGACGTATAACCGTCCTCATTGAGATAAGACTTCCATTCTTCCTCTGTATCGGAGGAATCCTCTTTATTGATGGTATGCACTTCTTGAGTCACTGGTTGAAGGAAGCCTCCACTGTGGAAGAAGTTCTGAATGGGATGAAAACTTTCATTGTTCGCAGCCGTCTGAGTACAGGTTGAGGAAAAGCCAAGACCTTTCTTTTTCTTATTGTCAGTAGGAATGACAAGCTGCCCCCATCCTGTTGTATTGGTATTCTTGACCGCTTTGATAGCATCTTTGTATAAGGAAATCGAGGTTCCTTTCTCTGATTGATTCTCATTGCTCACCGTAAGCGCTTGGAACTGAGTCCCAACAACTTCCTCGGGTTCTACACAAGTAGATGATGATAAGTTGCTTACGAGCAAGGCCTGTTCTCCACAGACTGTGACGAGTTGGCCGTTCTGGACGAACTTTAGCTTTTGGTGGAGGGTTGAAGTGACCGCCCCAGCTTGATGTATCCAAGGTCTTCCTAATAAACAACTGTATGTTGCCCGGATGTCCATGACCTGGAAAGTGACTTGGAAAGTGTGAGGACCGATAGTTATGGGAAGGTCGACTTCGCCGATAACCATTTTTCTGGATCCGTCAAATGCTTTGACGACGACCTCACTGGTTCTAATCGGAGGTCCTTTAAATGATAATTGCATCAAAGTGGACTTCGGCATAACAGTCAGGGCTGACCCTGTGTCTACCAGTACGCTGGCTAAAGCATCGTCCTGGCAGTTGACTGTAATGTTGAGCGCCATGTTATGACGGCAACCCTCTTCAGGTAATTCCTCATCACTAAATCCCAAGTTATTGCAGGAAGTGATGTTAGAGACAATGCTATTGAACTGTCTAATTGTTACATCCTATTCCACAAAGGCTTGCTCCAAGACTTTCTGTAGAGCCTCCCTGTGCGCTTCTGAACTAAGTAACAGTGATACTACCGAGATCTTTGAAGGAGTTTGTAACAGCTGATCAACAATGTTGTATTCACTCCTTTGGATGAGCTTTAGCATCTCATCATCGTTTTTTGAAAGGTAGGGATTACTGGATTGACCGACTAGTGGATTGGGAACTTCTGTCTGAGGTTCCTTTTCTTTTCTGGGTTCTATAACTCCTCTGTTGAAGATTCTACCACTCCGTGTTACTCGACTGATGTCTGCAATATTCACAACGGAGGGTAACTGAATTTCCTTTCCATTCTTAATTGTTATTGCACCGTATTTGTAAGGGATAGCCTTAGTTGATTCATACGGTAGTGGTGCCGATAGATAGATGACTATTGGAGCCTTCTGATTTTTCTGACCATCGTAAGTAATTTCGATCCGTTCCCGATTAGGAACTCTCGACTCGTCAAGTAGAGGGATGATGGCACAAACATCCCTAGCCCTCTGATGATCAGAGATTACGACGACGTCCTCGATTTGATCAGCAAAATAGTTGACTGATCCAGAACTTGACCATGCTTGAATCTCTTTGCGGTCCAACTGACTTTGAAGGGCTGCTCGCACGAGGTGGCATCCTTGATTATCCACTGAACAAACTCCACACCGCTCATAGTTGTGTAGTGGCACCTGGCCACATCCGCTTTGAATACAGTGTAACCTTACTAGATCTATTTCCATCGACCGAACATCCTGACTTTGATATCTAGTAGGATTCCCGTTAGTGATACTAATTTGCTGGGTGTCTTCATCCATATAGATTGGAAGCCACCAGTGGTTCAACAAGTGCTGAAGTGTTTCCTAGACAAGGGCACAACCCTGACCGTCTTTGCAACCCGCTTTACATTTATGATAATCATGTGATACCAGGAACCCGATCCGAACCTGTTTAGCATGTAACTCCACCAGGCTGGTATTCATCAAGCGAATATCGAAGATTTGAATCATGTTGATTTGATAATGATTCCTATCATGGTAGTCTTGAATCCATCCAAGATCCATCTAACGTTGGAGGGTCTCCTGTATGAAAGAGCATCCCTGTTTGTTTACCGAGCAAGTCAGACAGGAATTGTACTCATGTTGCGGCAGGTTATGATACTGGCTTTGTCTTGAGCGCATCGCCACCAAGTTGACATTCATCGTACGAATGTCGTGGTTTTGTATGATGTTGGAATTCGTATAAACCATGTTAACTCCACGAACTCGGTGCTCTTGGATCCATCCGAGATCCATCTGTTCCTGTAGAGCTGATTGCACCACAGAACATCCTCGATTGCTTTTAGAGCAGATATCACACTGGTGATAATTATGAGGTGGCACATGGCCATATCCACTCTGTCTACAATGTATCTTGACCAAGTTGGCCCTCAATAAGAGTACATCGTGAATTTGATAGGTGTTGTTAGACTCTCCCTCTATCAAATTGACTGTAGCCTTCTCGTGTTGAGGCAGCAGGTTCGTGAGAACATTCGGATTCGTATCTTTGAAAGATAAGACCCCGCTCCTAACAAGCTTTTGCACGTCGGATTTGAAACTGAGACGGTTTTCTATGTTATGCCCTGGTCCTCCTTGATGGTAAGGGCAAGTCTGATCCACCTTAAACCAAAAAGGCGCATTTTCCGGTACTGTAATAGGAGACTTAGTCTGTACATGCCCCTTGGCCAGTAGTAACAGAAATAGTTCTGCGTACGCTACGGATATAGGATCAAATCATGGTGGCCGCGTTGTACGGTTGTTGTTGTATTGAGGACGAGCCTGTTGAAGAGGCTGTTATGTCCTTTGCTGAAATTACTGCGAATGCGGTTGGCTTTGAGCAACCTGAGGTTGATACGTAGAAACAGGCGCATGGCTGATAGCAGGAGTTACAGCTGCTACTGGTTGGTACCGTCGCCTTTGCTTTTTGAGAGAGATATTCCCATTATCTTGCTCATGTTTTTAGGGAGAGCACTACCGTATTTTTTAGTACCGCTTGTCGACCCAGTGTCTTTGACTAGACGTCCTTCTCGAACATCTTCCTCGAGACGCACTCCCATACCGACCATTTCAGTGAAGTTGCTGGGTGCACTGGCAACAATTCTGTCGTAGTAAAATAAGCTCAAGGTCTTTAAGAAAATCTTTGTCATCTCTTTTTCCTCAAGAGGTAGACAAATTTGAGCGGCAATTTCATGCCATCTCTGAGCATATTCTTTAAAGGTTTCCTTGTCCTTTTGCGACATCGATCTGAGATGATCTCTGTCTGGTGCCATGTCCAAATTGTATTTATATTGTTGGACGAAGGCAGTGCCAAGATCTCTGAAAGTGCTAATCGTAGCGTGGTTTAAACCCATGTACCATTTTAATGCGGCACCAGTTAAACTATCCCGAAAGTAGTGAATCAGTAGATCCTGGTTCTCTGTCTGAGCTGACATTCACCGAGCGTACATCACCAAATGGCTTTGAGGGCAAGAGTTACCCTTGTACTTTTCAAAATCGGGTACTTGGAACTTGTGCGGGACTTTCACATTGGGGACCAAACAAAGGTCTGCGACGTCCTTTCCAAATAAATCCTGACCGCGAATAGCCTTCAGTTCCTTCTGCATTTCCAGGAACTCTTCCTGGAATTCATCCATTTTATCAAACATACTTTCCTTTCTACCAGAAGGTATCTGTGGAATCTGTCCTTCCGGGACAGTGTGCACCATAGGGGGTGGTACCGTTACTACGACAGTGAATCTTGGCATTTCCCGAAGTTTGTAACCTTCAGGAGTCCTCATTATGCCTCTGGCATCCTCGCTTTCCCGAAGTTTGTAACCTTCAGGCCCAGCGGCTTCTGCAATGATTCCCTGATCTTCAGTGATCGGCGGAACATATCCTTCCGGGATATAGTTAACAGGCATGCCCCAGGGACGATCTTTCGGCATTTGATACCTAGGATCATACTTCTCTACTATGGGCGTTGAGGTGATCTCTGAGATCACAATTCTTTGTAGCTGAGCTTCTGCCATGGCTTGCATGTCATTACGAAGCTTTCTCATATCCCCTCTCAGAGCGTCGATCTCTTCTTTAAACTCTTTGTTCTCTTCCTCGAGATCATCCATCTTTCTCTGACGATTGGCCCGAGTATTGTACGAATGAGACAGTTTGACTCTAGAACCGAGACACAAACGTGAGATTCGTAGGTAAGAAGAATACGTGACGTGAGAATGATGAATTCAATGATTATATTAAATGTTTTTTTGGTTTAATCAAAATAAACTTTGACAATTAGATTGCAAATATCAAACAGTGGGGAAACCCCTGTTTTATTGAATTCAAAGGATTGCGGAAACGGAAATACAGTAAATTACAAGGTGCGGAAACAGAAACCTAAGCTAATGGGTCCCGAGTCCTCTCTGAGGAGAACTCGGGTGCTGATTCTGGTACTTTCCTTTTCTTGGACCGGGGCTCTTGGGCCGTTGTCGGGTTGTCATTCCTTTGCCAAGTGAAAGGAGCGAGCAAATTCCTTTGGTCATCCTAATTTTCTACAGCATGTTGCTCCAAAATCTCAATTAGAGCATCCTTATCTTTCAGCAGTTACTGTATTTTGGTACACTCTACATTGAGAATGTGGTACTTGTTCTTCCAAGACCTCCTCTCCTGTTGAAATTTGTTGAGAGTAACCTGAAGTTTTTCCATTTCAGTCATAAAGTACATGACAGATTCCCTTGGCGGAAGAACTCCGTGACGAGGATATGGCATCTTTAGCTTGAGAGCTCTAATTTGTACCCAGTGGAGATAAGGCTCCACCGAGACACAGTCCGGTTTTCCTAGAGACTCCTGTCCTTTCTTATGAATGTGTTTCCAAGCGTGCACTATTTCCATCTTTAGTGCCCTGTCATTTTCTCCTTTCTTGAAGAAAAGACCTTCCAGATGAGCATTACGCGGGACATGCCTCATCGGGTATCCCAATTGACGACGAACTAAAACTGGATGGTAATTGATCCCTCCCTTAATTCCTATGAGGGGTACGTTGGGGAAGTTTCCACAATGGTCAATGATCTTGATCCCGTCATAAATCCTATTGTACCAATCTATATCAGAGTTGGTAAGAGACATGATTTTCTGTGACCAACGTAAGGCACTCTTATGATCCCAAAAAGCGGAAGACTTAGGCAAATAGGAGATAAACCATTTATATAGAAGGGGTACATAACACGTGATCATTCCTCCACTGTATAAATTCCTTAAGTGTACAGAATGATACGCATCTGCGAGCAAGGTTGGTACGGCGTTTCCAATGAGAAAAACCTTAATGGCGTTGATATCGACGAAGTTATCAATGTTGGGAAACAGAAATAACCCGTAGGTGAGTAAAACAAAGATGCTTTCAAAAGCAGTCACGTTCCCTATACTAACAAAGTACAGAGCCTTCTTTACCAGAAACTTGGCTGGTAAACCTAGGATTCCTCCTTTGGTGGTCATGTGAGTCTTGACTTCTGACTTATCCAAATAGATTGCTCTTGCAATGATTTGATCCTTTGGAATTTCTTCTAGTCCAGGAAAGGGAGCTTGATCAGTAATGGGTAGATCAATCAGATGAGAATACTCCTCCAGCGTTGGTGCGAGCTGGTAATTCGGGAATGTGAAACAGTGATAGACCGGATCGTAAAACTGAAAAAGTGCCTCCAGGATTCCCTCAATTATATGGATCCTTAACAGAGGTAGCAGACCTCTGTACTTGGCTCTGAAAGCGTCAGGGTTAGTGATCATCCTTGTTAATCCTCTTAAATCCCCTAGTTTTGGAACCTTGAAGGTATACTTGTGAGTTTTTCTTCTACCGAAATCCATTAGCCCAATCCTTTTCTCTCTTTGACATTTGCAATCATTGTCTTAGTTTAATTTGAAAAAAAGAGACTAGAAGAGAAAATTTTTCTTTGCTTAATGTTTTTAAAATGAGTGCATGAATGCAGCACACAAAAGCATAGAAAAAATATGGGGTCAAATGGTCGGTGTCATGAAGTCAAGGCTCTACCCATCCCAAAGGTTTATACTAGTGATTTTTGTACCTGTCTCTCAAAATCATTGATTCTTGTCGAGATAACATCAGCGGGCCAGGAACCGTGCAAGGTGATGTATTTCCAAGAATCTCAGAAGAGGGTAGTATCGCGTGACAACTATTTCCGATAGCTTCCGCACTACTGAAAGAAGTTTTTCCTAGGTGTATACTCAATCTTTCCACATGCGGCATCACACGCATTCCCATTAGCAGAAAAATAAACACAGATATCAATTAGGAAAAGCAGTATATATATTTTTCCTAATGTCCTAGACTTTTTTTTTAAAATCTATGAATCCTATGATCCTAACAGAAAATGGCTCCCCGGCGGAGTCGCCATTCTGTGGTACCTTCCCAACTTAAAGGTTTTTGACCTAAGATCCTAGTGAGGGCCGATCCTAGCAATAATGACATTCCCTGATGGAACCGTCATTTGGTGATACCTTGTGAACCCAAGGACTCGTCCTAAGAGAAGGTTTCAACCAGAGAGATAAGAGAGATAAAATTCCTTTGTTTGGCCCCACGGTGGGCGCCATTTTTCTGTGGCGGCCACCGCCATGAAAATGACTTGTCCAAGGTTTTCACCCTGCCCCACGGTGGGCGCTATTTTTCTGTAGCGAGCGATTTTGGACGTGGTTCTTAAGCACTGTCGCTTTGGGGTACTACAGGTCGATTAATTTTTTATCCTATTGAAGCTGATAAAGGAAGGGAAATAGATGTCTCCAACTAACCCTGCTTGCAAACTGAGGTTAAACAGTCAAAACTGTTGGTTTACAGATGCGGTTTTAGTTCGTGGGCCTCTCTCTGCTTATTTTGTTCAGAACGAAATACCGGGGCTGTTCATGGGGAATTTGTTGGGATCTTGCGCTAGATTGGATGGAGGTAGGGGACTTTTGGGTTTTTTGATTGGTGGGCTCGCTAAGATTCTTTTTCAATCTTATGCCTACGTATTCCCGGGATAGGGAAATCAGAGCGATCGTAGTTCCTCCTATTCTATGGGAGGAAATGGTGTTTTGGTGTCTTGTTTAAAGCCCAAGACATGAAGCTAAAGGTGGTTTATATCTTGTTCAAAGCCCAAGATGTAAAGCTGAAGGGTCTATTTGTATCTTGTTCGAAGCCCAAGATGTGAAGCTAAAAGGGTGTTGACTTTAGAGAGAATTTGTCATCTCTAAAGGGGAATATTTGGTCAGTTTGGCACAACTGTTGGGTGACTGATTATAAAGGAGAATTACTTTAACAGGGATATGCGAATCCAGCAATGCCATAATTTCCTTTATAGGGGATTTTCAACCTGAAGGAGAAGACTTTAACTCAGTTTAGAGCAATGCTATCTTTCCTTAGGAATTTCTCATGCTAAAAGAGGGACAGTGGCGTGGATGTAAATAATCCAGAGGCTTGCCGCTTACAGCAATTAGACGAGGGAAAAGGAGTTGTTGATGTTTGTATGCTGTGACCAAAGCATGATTTGATGTTAAAAGGTTGATTGAATCAAACAGGGATTTCTTTATACAAAGCCTAAGAGGAGGCTATTGACCCAACAAGAGGATGCTTTTGTGTCTCGTACGAAGCCCGAGATAGAGGCTAAAAGGGTTGACTCAACAAGAGAGTGTTTTTATATGTGTCTTGTACGAAGCCCAAGACGAAGGCTAAAAGGGTTTGACTCAATAAGAGAGTCTTTTATACTCCCCAAGAGAGTGATTTGTATCTCGTACGAAGCCCGAGATAGAGGCTAAAAGAGGATTGACTCAACAAGAGAGTCTTTTATACTCAACAAGAGAGTGTTTTTGTATCTCGTATGAAGCCCGAGATGGAGGCTAACAATGTTTGACTCAACAAGAGAGTCTTTTATACTCAACAAGAGAGTGATTTTGTATCTCGTACGAAGCCCGAGATAGAGGCTGCAAAGGTTAACTCTGCTGGAGAGAATCATTGTATAAAGCCCAAGAGGAGGCTAGGGTTACTGTTTCAGTTGAGTGACAGGTCCAGTATGTTGGTTAAAAGAGAAAATCAATTCTTATATGGGTAATGTTGTACTCATGGATTTCATCTGAGGATCGGGATTATTTCCTGTTCTTTAAGGAAACGGGGAATCCGAAGGGTATTGAGACCGCCCAAGTCTACGGGTGTTTTTTCCTATTTTTGAAAGGAACTTGAGAATGTCTTCGAGACTCAAGGAGATTAGACTGTCCAAGTCTAGAGTTTTATCTTTTGTACTATGCTTAAGAGAGATCAAGAGACAGTATGTTCGCCGTAGGAAGATCTAGACTCTTTGAAAGATTGTTCTATTAAGATGACTAATTTCTGTTCCTATACCTTTAAGAGGTCATTGGGACAATTTGTACGAAGCCCAAGAGGAGGCGAGAAAAACTTTTAAGAAGCCGAAGGGATAATTTGTACGAAGCCCAAGAGGAGGCTATCTTCCAGGAGGAAGAATCATTATACGAAGCCTAAGAGGAGGTGAAGAAAAGTTCTAAGAAGCCGACGGGTCCTTGTACAATGCCCAAGAGGAGGCGGGGATGCTTTTATGAAGCCTCTAGGTCCTTGCACTAAGCCCAAGAGGAGGCTGATGAACAGTTCCAGAAGGGGTTTCACTTGAAACATTGGCCTTCTGTATATGAACTGTTCAAGGGGGAGATTTCTTAGATCTAGTTATCTAAAATTGTTGTAATAGAAAATTCTCATGGTTTAGGTTATGTTGAAATATCCGGGAGAACGTCGGAGGTAAGGAGACGAGGTTTTGTCTAGTTCTAGACGTAGTTGTCGGGGAAACTCTAAATATCTATACTAGTATTACACAGTCGATATGAGTTTATGAAAGAAGACTTACAGTGAAACAGCCCCACAGTACAGTTATATACATATGAAAGCGGTAAATGAAAGCGGGTAAACACTTCTCGGTTGTAGAGCTTCCATAATATATTGTTAGTTGTTTAAAAAAGAAAGCTTTGATAACGATATTATATTCTAAATCAAAGGAGAACGTGCTTTGAAAAGTTAGTTGGGGCTTACATCTCAAGGAGAGGCCTAAGGTTTTATTAGTGATCGCACTGTCGTTTTGTACAGGGACTTATACAAGTGACTGAGGCCCAAGAAAGGTTTTCTGTACAAGGGGATGGGTCTTACATTCTCTCAAGAGGCCCAAAATGATTGAAAGTGAACAAATATGGGTCTTATAGCTCAAGGAGAAGCCCAATGGTTAATTTTGAAAAGGGCGACGATCGCGTCGAGGTTTTGAAAACACCGTGGGTCTTATACAATGACTGAGGCCCAAAAGTTTTTGGTTTTGAAAGGGGATTGGGTCTTATACTCTATTAGAGGCCCAAAAATGATTTTGAATGAATCTTATAGCTCGAGGAGAGGCCCAGATGGTTTGTTTTAAATGGGCGATGATCGCGCCAAACTTTTGAAATACAACGGGACTTATACAACATTTGAGGCCCAAAATAGGTTTGTATTTACAAAGGACTGGGTCTTACACTCTATTAGAGGCCCAAAGAGTTTTGAAAAAGTTTGATGAGGGTTGAATTAATCAAAAACCCTAATTTGTTTTCAAAATGTATTTTAATTGAATAAAAAATTCAATTAAAATGACCAAAATTGTTTAACATGTGGAAAACAAATTGTGATCTTGGATTAATGTTTCAAAAATCAAGTTTTGACAACTTGCAGTTGGTGATCGAGTTCTAGGTTGGAGGTGTTACAGCTAGGTTCCAATGATGTGGATAGCTTCCCTAGGTGCCATGGAGTGTGTCTGGATGCTTGGAGTGGATTGAAATGATCTGGAACTTGAGATGGTACCCCAACTGCAAATCTGTCAAAGGCTTGAGCAATTGGCTGGTGATTTTGTGATTTTGGTGTTCCAGATGTTATGTGAGTGTTTGGATCACTTCTATATGATGTTTATGAGGTGTGTGTGTGATTGGTTTGGTTGGAATAGCTCTGAAACTCAAAACCCAATGGTGACTTGCCTTAGAAGGCAAAATTGGAAGTGAGAAGGTGATTTTGAGGAAAGCATCTGTTAGATGGCTTTCGTGTACTCAACCTGATCACAAATAAGCTCTATTTATAATAGAGCAAGTTTGTTTTGCAAGGAATAGTGAATGGCAACTACTGCATAGGTTTGGCCAATGTTGAGCAATGAGAATCCAAGTCTCCTCTAGCCATTGACTAGAGGTTAGGGCACAGAGTTGTGGTTCCCTAGTTGTTGGATCATTCTTGACTGAATTCAGTTGCAAATGTATCAGTCCATGCCACCTTGGTGCATCCATTAAATGCTCCAATCTAAAATTGGAGTCTTGTCCCTCTTTTAGGGATTTATAGGTTTGACATGCTACTTCTTGTTCCAAAGACTTTGGAGGCTTGGATCAGTGCTTGTTCCCTTTAAATTTGATCCTCAGATGTGTTCAAAGTGATGACAAGGCTTGGAATTATCTGATTTTGTCAAATCGAGCAAAAGTGCAAAATTCTGCCTAGCCTTGGCAGTTTTCAGCAAGACATGTTGCCATTATCATATCTCATGGCTCAAGTGGAATTTGATGGAGTTCTTGGCCATTTTGGAAAGCCCTCATATGATACAATAACTGTTTGATCATAATTGGTTTTGATACTTTTTGGATCCAAGTGAGAAATGCCCCTACATTTGGAAAAAAGTGAAGGCAGATTCTGACTTAGTGAAAATTTCACTAAGTGTTGGAAAAAAGTGACATTTTTACTTTTCTTGATTTTGATCATTCCATAACTTGAAATCCATGGGGAATTGGAATGAGTGGTAGTTGAAGCTTTTGTAGAGGGTAATGAGAGCTACAAATCCAACTTTGGATGGGGAAAAAATGGCTTTGTGGTTTAGGAGTTATGACCCTCCAAAGTTGGTACCCTAGCCACTTTGTTCCATAACTTAGAAAATTTTCTAAGTTTTTTTATGGTTACCCCTTTTACAAGTTATCCCACTTTTCTTGATTTTTCTTGATGAATGATGATTCCAATCATACACTAACATCATTTTGGGGTCAAAGAACCATAATTGTGAAAAATCTCAAAAAGTCAAAGTTTGAATTTTGTGCACAGTTGACTTTTTGTTAGATGAATTCCAAACTGTGCGATCCTCTATGAAATCAAGTCCTTGACCTAAATAAAACTTGATGGATTGATTTCATAGGTATTATAGGGTGTATTGAATCATGTCCTAGGGTTTGGGAGCATGTCCTGGTCAAAAGTCAAAGGCACAGATGACTTTACCGTGAAACCCTAATTGTGGTTCAGATGAAATTGAAACTTGTTGCTCAAGCTTCTTGGTTAAATCCATTGTTACAAATGGACCAATGTGGTGTGTTAGGGACCCTCAAATCATCTCTTGAGGTCTTGGCTCATGATTTGTCCCAAAAGTCAACTTAGGGGTGAATTAGGTCAAGAAACCCTAATTCCTGATTTTTTGATGCATGCATCCCCTGAGGCTAAATTGACTTGATGATTGGGTTCATGAGATCCCTTGGAGCATCATAGGTTATGCTTTGAGGCATTGGCTCATGCCCAGAGGAAAATTTCCATCTGGAGGCCCTGGTCGACCAAACCCTAATTTGGTGACACTGGCGATCTTAAGGCTTGATCCACCAAGAAGGGAGAAGCCTTGTGCTTAATCCTTGAAGTGGGAGTCCTCTTGATCCTTTGTGGATGTTTGAGAGGCTAGACAAGTTTAAGATCATGTCATTTCTTGATTGATCCTTTGTCTAAGAGCTCTGAGAGGGCTTGAAACCCTAAGTCTGATTGTAGTGGATGCTCACCCATCTTTGGGGAGACTAATGGTTCATCCATATTGTGATGATAATTTGCACAATGATGGGAAATCTTAGTGGTCAAAATTTGGGGTATGACAGGATGACGTTAACAACCATGAAAAATTCCGCCTCAAAGCGGGTAAAAGGTATCAGGACTCCCAACTCATGAATAAAATGCAAGTGAAAATAAAAATAGGGAATAAAGGTATCGCCAACAATGTTCATATTAGCTATCTTTGTTTCTGAATAAGGCTCCAATATCACATCCTCCTCACATTTGGTAGTGGAAAACTTAATGCCCCGATGATATATATTAACCATGTTGGGATCACGAACATGAATATGTTTAATGTTATTCTTACCCATTTTTTACTTCAGGTGTAAAAGTAGGGACATCGGTGTTTTTTCTCTAGGAAAGAGAATTAATTGCTCACCCTCATTTTCCTACTCCAAAGTTGTCTTGTGTATGGGTGTTCTTCTATGAAAGAGAAAATAAGAGGGGGAAGATAAAAAGGTTTTCTAGAGCGGTGTATCAATTTCTTTATAGAAATCCAATAGCACAAGTATTATAGTAACTGCCGCGAGAAGTGGAAAAGTTCTTACATATGGAGGACACATGTGAGAGAAGGAGGCTAGGGTGATTTTTTTGAGGAGGCAATCATGAGTTGAGTTAAATGATACCCACACTCTGTTTCCACTATAACACTCAAGCTTTCACAATTGATTGGTGTTTTGATGTCTTACTAACACCTGGCTAGGGTGGGTACTTGCCCCAAGCTGAGGGGATCGCCTCCCATTTAAAAAGGCCACCTTTAATTGAGGGACTCGCTTCCCATTTAAAAAGGCCACCTTCAATTGAGGGACTCATATGTTGGCTAGGAATTTCGACGTCATGATTTGATGGAGTATGATAAGCAAAAGAAATGTTTTTTAGTTGTTTTGGAATTCAACAGGAGCATGAGTAAAAGTTTTGGTCGAAGAGGTCCTTGTAAGAAGGATATGCTGGATAAAGACTTAGAAATATTTTCTGAGTTTAGACTGCCACTTTGACGGAGGCAATGCTGAAGATTGCGTTCGACGAAGAGTTTGAATTTTGAATAAGGATGATAACTAACTTTTGTCCTTATCTGTTTCTTAAAAAGGACGCGTGGAAAGTTGTGGTAAAGTGAAGACATGCAAAGTGAAACGTGTCATTTTCTGAAGAAAAGACCGTTGTTAGCAGTTATTTTCGACGTAGTATAAATAAGGGTCTTAATGTTAGGATTTTGTGTGTTCAATCATTGTACAAATATTCACAAATTACTCAAAGTATCTAAGTGTAATTGAGAGTTCATTGAGAATGTACTTCTGAAATACCATATTTTCATTTTAATTGAAGTTATTTTCAGTTTGATCAATTACTTTTTCCATTGCAATTTACTTTGAAGTTCTTTATTTCAATTTTCTTACAATTTTTGCATTTTACCTTTAAACTTTCAAACTTTAAACATTCTCTAATCATGAACATTGTCGAAGTGTTCGTAGACTTCCAGAATAGTTTGAACAATAGCACATGTCCTAGAATTCACTGGTTGATCCTGTAAGTAAACCATTTTTGAAGACCATCGATTGTTTACCAATTTTCACTATAAACAAATTGGCACGCCCAGTGGGACAGTGCTATTGTTAAAAAAAATTCTTTTTTCTGAAAATTTTTGTTCTTCATTTTATTATCTCTCTAACTTCGTTGCATGAGACTAAGGAGTGGTAGAATGGCCATAAACAACGAAGAAAGACCAAGGAGAAGATACATAAGGAGGATGATGAATCAAAATTCACCAAATAATCAAAACCCACCAAAAAATGGAGAACCACCCCCTTTCATATTCGACAGGGGGAAATACAGTTCCAACGTTTGTGTCTGAAACTGTACCATCCACGGTAAGCACAATGCCTATGCAGCTGATTGCCCAAAGTGGACCTATTTTGTCTTATGTAAGGACACAGGGTTCACCAGTGACCCCCCCTCAAGTGGGGAATAATTTATTCAGGCCTTATGTGCATGGTTTTTCAATGCCTATAACTAGTCGCGAACAGCCTTATCGCATGCCAACTTCAGTGATGGCAAGTTTGCATAATTTAACATCAACGTTCGCAGACCCAGTGGTGAACGTTACTTTGCGACTACAAGGATCTGGTTTAGGCATTAACAATGAGGGTCGAGTTAGCCAGCCCTTAGGGATGAGATTTCCAACCCAAATGCCTAATATCACCAATAATTTTGTAGCGGTGTTAAGGCAACAAATGGACGAAAGCAATCACGAAATGGTTCAAATGCTTGCCCAATAAATGGGCGTGATATTTAACCCTTTAATCCAGAACACTACCCAAATAAATCAACAATTGGCAGTGCAAATGACGTGCATTGTGATTTATTTGGTGTTCCACAACCCCTTTGTCACCCTCAAAGAGAATGGATGATAGAAAATCAGGGGGCAGTCTTGGAAGAGGACCCCACTATTAACCAAATCCAATGAAATGTACCCTAGACGAATTTGGTAAATTAGGGAGTAGGAGTCGAACCACCTAGGGTCGAACCTCCTAGGCTTGAACAACAAATTCCAAGGGAAAGGGAACCAAGGGTAGTGATGGTGAATAAGAACCAAAATGCAGACGATGTCATAAATCAGGTTCGACGTGATGATGTGGCAGCAAACAATAATTTAACAACCATGGTCGAACAAATTATGGCGCGGAATGGGGTAAATATTGGCCTTCATAGGCCAAATTACACATCACCATTATCTGAATACGTTCTGCAATCAGAATTACCCCTAGGTGCAAAGTCCCTAAGTTTACTAAATTTACTTGGGACACTAGTGAGTCCACTGTCGAACACGTGGCCAGATACCTAATCGAGGCAGGGGAAATTTCCAATAATGAGAACCTAAGAATGAAATACTTCCCAAGTTCCCTTACGAAGAATTCCTTTACGTGGTTCACCATATTACCGACAAATTCAATTCATAATTGGACTCAACTGGAAAGATTGTTGCATGAGCAGTTCTATATGGGACAGTCGAAGATCAGTTTGAAGGAATTGGCCAGTATGAAACGAAAAAACTCTGAGCTAATAGATGATTACCTAAATAGATTCTGTTTGCTTAAGGCCAGATGTTTTACATAGGTTCTTAAGCATGAGTTAGTCAAAATGGCCGTTGGTGGCCTTGATTACTCCAGTAGGAAGAAACTGGATACCCAATACCTGAGAGACATGGCCCAGTTGGCTGACAGAGTTCGACGGGTAGAACGCCTGAAGGCTGAAAAGGCCATGACAAATAAGAATAATAGAAAGGAAAGGGTAGCCTACGTCGAATTTGATGAAGATGATCAAGAAATAAATAATGATCCTTTGAATTTCGAAGAGAGCGAAGTTGACCTTGCTGAACTGAAGCAAGGACCACCTTATTCTTGTAAAGTCCTAACACCTTCGAATGGAAAAAATCCAATCGAACCAAAAAAGAGTGATAGGTTCCCTAAGAAAACTTATACTTTCGACGTCACCAAGTGTGACAAAATCGTTGATTTATTAGTTAAAGATAACCAGATGATAGTGCCTCTTGGCGCTAAAACACCTCCTTTAGAACAAAGGAAAAAGAGAGGTTTTTGTAAATATCATAATTTTCTGGTCCATAAAACTTCCCAATGTTTTTTTTTCAGGGATCTTGTTCAGAACACTATCAAAGAAGAAAGGCCCAGGTTCGGAGACAAATCGAAGACTCAAATGAGGATTGATTTTGATCCTCTCCCAGTGGAGGATGCGCATTATTCTGAGCCATCCATGATCAATATGGTGGAGGTGTCTGAGGAATTCGTCAACGAAGCTATGATGGTCGAAGTTGCTGAAGGCTTCGCCAAAGAAGTCACTGAGGACTTCGACAAAGGAGCTACTAAAGGCTTCACCAAGGAAGCTACTGAAGGCTTCGCCAAGGAAGTTACTGAGGGCTTCAACAAGGAAACCACTGAGGGTTTCATTCAAGGAGTCACTGAAGGCTTCATTAAGGGAATCACTGAGGGTTCTAGTCAAATGATCACAACAATTGAAACTACTGAGGGTTTTATACAGATTGATAAAATGACTAAGGCCACTAAGGGCCTTAGAGTCAAATTTTAGGATTTGGACATCACCGAGGATGCCAACTTAAGGGTTAATATGGTTGAAGTAACCCAGGATACTGCAATGGAGGTTGATGAACAAAGCCTCAGGCAAGAGGAATATGTCAAAGTGGCCTATCCTAAATAGGATAAGAGCCTGGTCGAATTCCTTCATAGGTGCCAAAGGAAAAACTCTGAAGTGATGTTGTGCCCAAGGTGCAGCTCAGTCTTCGACAAAAAGACTGCATAAAATATGCAGGGGGTTCGACGAGCCAAAAACAGGAATAACTGGAGAGACACTTATAACCGTTTTGCCTTCGACAAAGGGGGAAGACCCAGGAAGCAAGAGCAATATGGACAAGGACTGCATGGCAACAAACCATCAACATTCAAGCCTACAGCTGACGCCCCTAGGGGTAAGTGGGTGAAACCTGTCGAAAGGAGGGAACAAGGCCAAAAGAAATGGCAAAACTTTGAAGTTGAAAGAAGTTCCTCACTGGCGTATCGTAAAGAATTCCAAGCCTCAAAGAAATTAGCACGGCGCTCTGAAAATTACAAGGGTAAGAACCCAATGTCCAGGTCTCAATGGAGGAAAGAGCAGAGAAGGCAAAAGGCAGAAAGAGAGGTTGTAGAAAAGGCAAAGGCTGAGTCGAGCATCAACGTACCCCTCAAGAAGGACAGGAATGAAGAGAGAAATCCTGTAGAAAGGAAGCTATTTACTTCCCAAAAGGAGGTTGTGGAAGAAAAGTCTGACCAGCCAGCAGAAGATGACATGCTGACAGATGACTTCCACTCAGGTTCAAAGCCATCATTGGATATCATTTGCAATGTAGTGTCTATATTACCTAGGGAATACGACCAAGTTACGAAGATAGAGGAATCTGAGGATGCAACTGAATTGGAAATGGCAAAACACAGGCCAGTTTACTATTATATACTAAATAATGGATGTGTGGAAGAACAAAATGCCTTTTTTGAAAGGCTTGAGGAAACGATGAATAACCATTTGAGGCCCTTATTTATTAGGGGAAAAATAGAAAATGTTGGAGTAAATAAGATCTTAGTTGATGGAGGAGCAGCGGTGAATTTAATGCCGCATTATATGTTGAAAAGAATTGGAAAAAACGACACTGACACTAAACCCCATAACATGGTTCTGTCGAACTATGAGGGAAAAATGGGTACTATAATGGGGGTAATTCAGGTAGACCTAATAGTTGGCACCATTACAAGGCCAACTATGTTCATGGTCATAGCGTTGAAGGCCAACTACAACCTACTTCTGGGTCGAGAATGGATCCATGGCATTGGCGCAGTTCCTTCTTCACTACATCAACACATTTCAATCTAGCAAAGCGATGGAATATTGGAGAATATAGAAGCTGACCAAAGTTATTACATGGTTGAAGTCAACTAGGTGAATGGACGACATTTCGATAAGAATCTGGCCCACATTGCACCTTACAATCCTGCAGGGTTCGACTTTACACCCACTGACAATGCATTCTATTCCCTTTACCTGCACCCCACCCATGGCTTTCAATGGGATATGGAAGTAGTAGGTGAGGAAGATTTCGTATTTGGAACAGAAGGAATCCAATAAACGAATTGGGAAAGTGAATTCTATGACGATGACTGAGTCAAAGATTTTAGAAAAGATTTTGGCTTACATAGCTGAAAACAAGTTAAAAGCGGCCCTAGAGGCTGAAGTTAAGTACATGGCTGTCGAATCCAAAAAGAATGAAGAGCACTTGGAAGGTCCTGGTAAGGACTTTGATCCTAAACCACCTAATAAGGATTAAGATGAAGTGCAAGGCCAGAGGCTTGATGCCATTTATGACGACGAGCCTTTGGGCTTCGAAAAGGATCCGTTGGCAAATAACATGAAGATGATAGCGCAAGATCCTCTAGAAGAGATCGAATTGGGAGAAAGGGTAATAAAAAATCCAACACACATCAGCGCCAAAATTAGCCCACAACTCAGGGTCAAAGTAATCCAACTATTAAAGGAGTTCAAGGACTGCTTCGCGTGGGATTACAACGAAATGCTTGGTTTAAGCAGAGACCTGGTCGAACTGAAGCTGCCTATAAAGCATAGGAAGAAGCCAATCAAGCAGTCTCCAAGGTGTTTTGCACCTGAAGTTATGTCGAAGATCAAGGAAGAGGTCGAAAGCTTCTTAGATGCAAATTCATTCGTACGACCAGGTATTTCGAATGGATTACTAATATTATACCAGTCATTAAGAAAAATGGTACTTTGAGGGTTTGCATCGACTTCAAAGATTTGAACTCTGTAACCCCAAAAGATGAATATCAAATGCCTGTGGCAGAAATGTTAGTCGATTTTGCTGCAGGACATGAGTATCTTAGTATGCTCGATGGGTATTCTGGATATAACCTGATTTTCATTGCTAAAGAGGATGTGCCAAAGATGGCATTTCGATGCCCCGGAGCCTTAGACACCTACGAATGGTGGTGATGCCTTTTGGCCTAAAAAATGCTGGGGGAAACCTATTAAAGAGCAATGACCTCTATATTTCATGACTTTATTGAAACTTTCATGCAAATTTATATTGATGACATTGTGGTTAAGTCTGTTTCAGGAAAAAGTCATAGACCATCTTCGACAGTCATTTGAAAGAATAAGGAAGCATGATCTAAAGATGAATCCTCTTAAGTGTGATTTTTGTGTGCTGGATGGGGATTTTCTAGGCTTTGTGGTCCATAAGAAAGGAATCAAAATCAATCAAAACAAGACCAAGGCCATCATGGAGGCAAAAACGCCATCAACGAAGAAGGAGTTGCAGTTGAAGGTGCGAGAAAGACAGAAGAAATGGGGGTTTGAATTGTGTATTTACTCTTTTAACAACTTTCGCTTCTTGTCAATACTTTAGGTTACATCAGAGTTCGTTGAGAGACTCTGACTTGCGAAGTTATATTCAGACTTGGAAATGCTTAGAGTGTGAGAACCAATAAGAGTCTGAATGTTGTGTACATCATTCAGAACTTGCAGAGCGGAAGCTTATCAGAGTTGCAAGGTTCTGACTTGTTTATGTAAGGTTCTGATCCTCAATATAGAAACATAAACAAGGACATTAAGCATAAGAGTAAAGAACACATGATATATCCTGGTTCACCACAAAGGATAATCCAGTCCACCATCCCAGGTGATTTCGCCTTGAACACAAGGTCTTAATCCACTATAATCAATCTCGATTACAGATGCACGGGCAATAGCCAGTGACTAACAACATGCACAACCGCAGCTGTGACTAACCCACAATGAACTGTTCAGGGATTCAACTTAATGAATATAACGAACATTGACCTGCAGGTACCAATCTCACAAGATCTACTGCTAGGATTTCAATAGCTAGACTTTCAGGGATTCATCGCAATGAATATAACGCTACTGACCCTATTTTAGGATTTACCACAATGACATCTCGCTATTGTCTTCTCGAGTCTCCGGTCACACTGACCACTCAAGGAATCCTAATTCACCAAGAATTAGTTATACAGGAGATTACAAAGATGCTTCTTAACAAGCAGATTACTCCTAAGTTTAAGTACAAAAAACACACAAGTGTTCAAGCAAGATGTGAGCAACAACTCCTTGCTATTCTAAGAAACTACAAAGATGTATAATGATTTGACTTGTGTTGACATCTTGTAGATCTTCTTCTTCATCTTCTTGGTTGAGCAAGCTTTGAGCAACAACTCCTTGCTTCAGATCTTTAATGTAGCGCTGACGAGAAGGTGGTTGATGACTTGACTGATTTTCAATGTTGTCTTCTTCATCAACAGCTGCTGTACCAATTTGTTGTTGTTGTGTTGAATGTTGATCATAAGCTCCAACAACAATGGCCATGTGTAAATGGTGATAGCTTTGAATGTTTAAGTGTTACAACGAGAACTCATCGTTGTTGCTATCTTCACACAATGACTTGATCAATTCTCCATTAATGGAATGAATCGATACTGTCACAAGCGTTTACTCCTTTCTTTAAATAGCCCAGTAAAATATAGCCGTTTTGAATATTGTTGGCTGTTAGAAAAGAGATGTTGTGTAATAATTAGCTGTAATGACACATCTCCTTTTTGCTGTAGGAGAAGTGACGGGATATATCTTTCTTGGGCACTGTGTACAGTCGTTCACAGTGGTAACATTTGACTTCCAAACTTCAGAGGCTTCTGATGGTAATTTATTAAAGCATGAGTAGAGCCTTCTTAATAGGATATCTGATACATCAAGTCTTCAATCATTTGAAGAAGTCCATTAGGAATCAGTCTTCAGAACTTCAGCACTTGTCTTTAAGAACATTATCCTCTACTACTTCAAGTCTTCCGAAACTTCAGAACTTGTCCATTAGAAATCCGTCTTCAGAGTCTTCAGCACTTGACCTTTGGAACCCTGACCCTCAGAACGCATAAGTCTTCAGAGTCTTTCTGCACTTGGTCTTCAGAGCCTTCATCCTTCAGAACTTCAAGTCATGAGAGTCTTCAGCACTTTGGTTCTCTTCTTCAAAAGCTTCGCTATCTTCAGAATCTTAACCACTTTCAGAGAGCATCCACAAGAGCATTGCAATAGAAATATCAGCAACCTTGGATCTGACTGATCATGATCAGATACAAAAGCATTCTTGCTTCTTGCGACTTGTGTCACACATAGTAACTTCGCATATAATCATTTACGCGCATCTAGCTGGTGCTTGTTGGATCTGATATCTTCTATAATTATGATCTGCACATAACACACGTTAGAACATAAAATAGTTCTTTCACAAATACGTATTGTTATCATCAAAACATAGATTGACTTGTAGAGACAACTCTTGCTCTCACAATCTCCCCCTTTTTGATGATGACAAAACCAAGTATTTTGATCGAACATTTTATACAAGGTAATCACCAAACAAACATATTCAGAGTCTGGAACAACAGCTCCCCCTGAATGTGTTATCCTCAAAGTTTTATCTGTGATCATCTAGAATCTTATATGATCCAAAGATATACAGAATAACAACTTGAGTTGCTAGAACAAAGAATAGAAAAGGATTACTTCTCTATCTTTTCTATAAGAAAACATAGAGTCTTTAGAATCTGGACTAGTTCATCAGAACTTCCATCTTCAGATCTTCAGAACTCAGTTCCTTTGTAGTCGTATCAGAGCTTATAATCTTCAGAGACATCTGAAGCATTTCTACTTTTCAGCAAATTCATTTAAGCACAAACATAACAGTTCTTATCTAATAACATAACATCGTTATTTATCAGAGACAGACATTGTCTTTTGAGAAACTCCTCCTGAGTTTTAGACACTGTGAATATTTTAGATTTTACAATTGAATCTTCTGGGTAGTCTCCCCCTAATTTCCATAAGTTAGATATTGGGTTCTTCAAAATCGTAATTCAGGAATATGAGTTTTTAATCACCAATATGGATCATGACTTTTTCAGAGTTTGACTTTTGAACACATATCTTCATCTCAGAACCTTGTTACTGTCACAACTTAGTGGTTCATCAAAGCTTGATTTTTGATCAGATACCAATTGAAGGTTAATTATTATGATCAATCAACGCTTGATTCTGAAATTGGTACACATGTTTTAATCTTAGTCTGATACTGAGTTATACCAGAGTATGTTGTGTCTGATTCCAACTAAAGGAATTCTTTTCATACCACTTGAAGGGTATTTCCTTAGTGTGCTGAGATTGATACCAATGAAAGTATAGAAAACATTTCACAGCTTAGCTCTAATTGATATTACTGCAGACTGAGTCTGATACCAAATCATTTTCTTCTTAATTGGTTCTTGGCAGACATCAGAACTACTTGTTCTTGGATCTTCAATCCAGATCTTCAGACAGTTCTTGACTTCTGATTTGCACAATTCTTCTGAATAAGCATCTTGAGATGTAGACTTTGTCTTGACTGCTTTCAGAGTTTTCTTCTTCTGATTCTTACGTTCTGAATCTCATATACTTAGACAGCTTACAGCTTCTGAACCAAGTGAGACAGAGAACAAGATAAACTTTGACTTTTAGACAGTTCTCAACTTCTGAACAGTACTGGGTAGATCTGATTCTGAACACATGTTCACAAAATGTACAGCTTCTATCATATGACCAACAGTTCATAAGAACTTCTAACAGAGTCATTCTTTCTTAACCTGTTCTTAGAATGCCTAGTGAACTTGTTTAGAGTTCCTTGGTTAAACATCAAACAACAAACATTAGTAGTAACACATTTTATATGATTGATTACTTGTTTGAGTTGCATTCTTTTCCTTTAAGATTTCTTTCTTTCCAATCAAAATCGTATTATATTTCTCCCCCTTTTTGACATCATCAAAAAGTTTAGAGCGTCTGAGCATTTAAGCATATGTAGATCAATATGATAGTGAACATAAATAAACTCAAAGTATGTTATCATTTAGACATACGAAGATTGATATGATAGGGAACAGTTCTAGTGATCAAGATCTTTAGATAGAGTACTCAACACTTATCTTTAGACTTATGAGCATATTCAGTTTCAAGTTAAGGCAATGTCATTGATTCATTAGAGATCATACATGAAATAAAGATAAAACAACACAAAGTATTATAAAACTACAATCGACACATCATAGCAACTACTGGAAGATCAGCAAAAACTTAATCATCAAAATCCTCAACATTATCCACTCTATCACATCTGGTTTCAACAGGTGACGGTCCTGGTCCTAGGCGGCTTATTTGTCCCCAAGCCCTTTCTTTCAAAATTATTTCAGATATTATTCTTCCATATGGAATATAGGCATGCATCTGATTCCTTGAGACCTTGATGGAGCGTCTCATGTGGTTAAAAATGGTCTTGGGAAGATCTATTGTAACATGATTGGTTAGGAGGAAGATGAAGATGCTGTCGTCGTGAGTCAGGGTGCCTCTCACAGATGCTCGTGGACGAAGGTTGGTCAATGAAAATTTGAACCAGGTTTTGGGAGTAGGAATGAGCTTCTCAGGATTATTTGGTTCGTAGGGAACTGAATCATCAAACAAGATTCTGCACCTCTATACCATGCTTAAGTCTGATTAAAAATTATCAATCGTGACTCCGTCGGAGATACAACCAGTGAATTTCTCTATCGAGGAGACAGAGATTGCGATGGAATGATAGTGGACCTCAGACAAGATGGTGTTTCCATCGTTGCTGACCCTAGCAAAATTCCAGAACTCTTTAACAAGGTCAGGAAAGATAGGACCATTTAGTAGAGAGTAATAACACTGCCAGGACTGGGCCTGCATGCTTCTGATTATTTCAAAACCATCGTTTCTGAGACGAGCAAGGTTTGGCCTTTTCTCATAAATAACTTCTAAGTTTTCTTTTCTTCCTAGGAAGGTTGGACCATTTCTGTGGGAATTCATCATATTCGTTAAAATAGGAGTTTTGAGAGAGTGACGATTTAGGTTTTGAGGATGAAGGAGGATGAAGCAAGATCCTAATATTTATAGGCGAATGAGAGCCAAGAGTAATAATTGAATCAGTACTCGAGGATTTGGGTTTGCTGTTTCCTAGGTAATCATGATTACTTAAAGAATCCTAAAGGGTGTAACTGTGTGGGAAAAGAAAACGGAGCAGTTACTAATTTACTTTGAAAAATTGATCGGTTATGAATATTAACTAATCGATGGTGAGTGGCGGCTGAGATTGATGCATTTTGAATAATGATGGTTTCTTAAGCCACTCAATATCTTTCGGATAACTTTTAAAGAAATCAATCTATCATTAGAGCTTGTCAGACATTTTATAATTTTTAGAATTAAAAGTTCAATAATCAAGATGATTCACAGGCACAGTTCATTAATCTTAAATAACTTAGGGCAAATTGACACTATTGAAACAACTTAGAACAACTACGATTTCAAACATGCACTCCACATACATAGTTAAAACATAGATATATTTAGTTTTCTTAGTTACTAAAGATTTCACATTTAGTCTTCAACAAGCAGTTATCTGGAAGGCTTTCAGGACCATCTTCTTCAATTTTCTCTTTGATTATGTCCACAATTCCATCTCTAAAGAAAATTTCAGACAAAACTCTTCCATAAGGAATATAGGATTTTGTGAGATTTCTGGACTCAGAGATGGATTTCCAGAGACAGTTGAAGATAGTGAGTGGAAAGTTTATCTGAAAATCATTCATTAGTAAATAAATGAATTCATGGTCATGGAATCTAAGTATGTCATGGCTCTCTCCTCTGGGGAGGAAATTAGACACCATGAGCTTGTACCAAGCTTTGGGGATGGGTAGGAGATTTTCAGGATTGAAGGGTATGTATCCTAAAGTCAGATCATGAAGGGATGCAAAAGTTTTAGCAGCAAAACATTTGTTTTTGTCAAAGTCAACAGGGATTCCAATATTCTCACACTCAGTTGCAAGAGTGACTAAGAACGGGTTGATGGTGATTGGGATTTCAAAAACAGAGGTGATGCACTTGCTTTCAAGATCAAGATCAGCATGTTTCCAAAAATCCTTAACTAGATTTACGTAGATAGGTTTTTCTAGCATCATGGAGTACCTAGTCCATTGTTGAGTGTACAACACATCTGCTAGACTGCAAGCAATGTAACTTGGAAGAGGAGGGGTGTTGATTACAAACTGTTTTTCAGGAATGATTTCAAGAAGATCTTGATTTCCTAGAAGGGTTAGTGGAGGCATGATGATGGATGGACAACAAAGTTTTGACCCTTATGTTTTATGAAATATGGATTTAAGTATGAAATTATTTGATGGGGAGAAGCGATTTTTTATACACATAAATAGATAGGATGAGTTGTGCCTAGTCTAGGGAAAACGTAGATCAGGTACAAAAAGATTTTAAATGAGCTTATGTTGTCAGATGGAAAATCTTTAGTATATTTTTCACTAGAACCTATGTTCCCAAGGATATATCATGATTACTCAAGATATGCAATTATGACAGATGTTATAATGAGTGAACACATTATCCAGAGATCTGATCAAAAAAATTTTCTTGAAAGAAAAAGTCTCATTAATGTTTTTGCCTACCAAATAATTTTTAGTGCTAATCAATCTTTTGATAAGGAGAGTCGTACCTTAGAAATTCTTCAGCTGAGTGCTTTTCATTCTGACTTCTGAGCTTCTGATCAAAAACTTTTTGCTTCTACCTTCTTGTTGAGAGAACTGCTGTGGGTTCTTGGATTCTTCACGATTCACTTGCATTCTGGTTTCTGAAGAATATGAACTTTTCTGATCTTCTGATTCTAGATTGAGAGCTAGAATCAATCTGCAAAAATTCTTTCCTTCTTGTTCAATCATACTCATCAGATTTCTCAAAGATACAGAGATTATTTCAGACTATCTAAGTTCTTTTTCACTCTGTCTCTGATCTTCCTTTCTTGGAAAATATGTCGACTTTATTGCCTAATGCAATTAAGTGCATTCCACTTTGAGCCACCTGATCATCGTCTTTCATCTTCAACTTCCTTCAGAGAGAGCTACCGGATATTGGCTGAATTATGCATAACTCTGAGTTTGAACAATGTAGATATCTCCTACATTCTGATCATAAGAATCATATTTCAGATGATCCTTTCTTTTCTTGTTTAGAGCTGTTCATCTGACTTCTGAGAACAACCAATCAGAGACTTTGAATTTGCATAGTCAGAACTACAAGCTTCCATCAAGCTCTCTAGAAGATCATTAATTTATAATCATCGATCATTTAAGATTATGTGCTTCTAGAATTGATTTCCACAACATCTTCTAACATTGTTTCTTCAAACAGACGCAGATCAAATTCAGAGCTGACTATCATCCAGCATATGTACAACATGAAACATAGTTTGCATGATACACCTTGGTCTCACAATGTTGATCCAGCTTAAAACATCATATTTACTTTTGAAGGGAATGTCAGCTGATTTTTTCATTCTTAAAGACACCAGCAACTTAAGTCTTTTTGACTCGAGAAGAAGATTTAAGTGTTTTGACTGATACCTTCTGATTCTGGACTAAGGAGGTTCTGAGAAACTTATCAGATAGAGATCTGATCAATAACGTTTGATTCAACTGAGAGATAGTCTCAAGTTATCAGATCTTAGTTGTGCTGATTCAGTCAAAACTTAAGAGTTCATACTTGATCAAGTGCTTGATGAATCCTTGAAATTCTTCTTCCTAAATATTCTATCAATTTTCTGCATAACTCACCAAGAAAACAATATTCAGTTCTTAATGAATCTTTTAACTTCTTGATCAATTAAAATTCAGATGTTGAATCATTTCTAATATTTTGATTTCTTCAGTTCTCTGACTTCAGTAAACTTCATTCTGATGTTCAAAATTATAGAACAACAATCTTTCTTCTTTACATGAAGAGGTTCTGAATGAGTTTCAAACGAGAAAGTCAAGGGTGGACCTAATACGTTTCTTGAAAACATCTCAAAAACTCATAAAGAATTAATCTCCAGCAAACAAGACTTCTTGTTTTCTGATGATTCAACTTTTGAGCAAATATGTGGTTCATCCACACGTATCTTCCAAGATAAGCATTCAACAGATACTACTACTTATCTGATGAATCTATCTTATCAACTGAGTCTTCAATTTTCATTAAAACTTAAGTGAGGAAGATTTAGTTGTTTGATAGCTGTAAAACTTCCAGAATCAGTGATTTGCTCAAGTACTCAGATTGATTACAATTTTGTACACAGTCATCTTCTGAACTGTTACGGAAATTGTAAGTGGATTTCAATCTCACCCAGAGTATTTCTACGCACCACATCTGGATCTTTTTCTAACACTGTTAAGTGTTTAATATCCATCAATAACAGAACCAGAGCTCTGATACCAATTGAAGGTGCGAGAAAGACACAAGAAAATGGGGTTTGAATTGTGTATTTATTCTTTTAACAACTTTTCGCTTCTTGTCAATACTTTACGTTACATCAGATTTCGTTGAGAGAATCTGACTTGCGAAGTTATATTCAGACTTGGCAATTCTTAGAGCGTGAGAACCAATAAGAGTCTGAACGTTGTGTACATCATTCAGAACTTACAGAGCGGAAGCTTATCAGAGTTGCAAGGTTCTGATTTGCTTATGTAAGGTTCTGATCCTCAATATAGAAACATAAACAAGGACATTAAGCATAAAAGTAAAGAACACATGATATATCCTGGTTCACCACAAAGGCTAATCCAGTCCACCCTACTCAGGTGATTTCTCCTTGAACACAAGGTCTTAATCCACTATAATCAATCTCAATTACAGATGCACGAGCAATATCCGGTGACTAACAACATGCACAACCGCAGCTGTGACTAACCCACAATGAACCGTTCAGGGATTCAACTTAATGAATATAACGAACATTGACCTGCATGTACCAATCTCGCAAGATCTGCTGCTAGGATTTCAACAGCTAGACTTTCAGGGATTCACCGCAATGAATATAACGCTACTGACCCTATTTCAGGATTTACCACAATGACATCTCGCCATTGTCTTCTCGATTCTCTGGTCACACTGACCATTCAAGGAATCCTAATTCACCAAGAATTAGTTATACAGGAGATTACAAAGATGCTTCTTAACAAGCAGATTACTCCTAAGTTTAAGTACAAAGAACACACAAGTGTTTAAGCAAGATGTGAGCAACAACTCCTTTCTATTCTAAGAAACTATAGAGATGTATAATGATTTGACAGTTGTTGACATCTTGTAGATCTTCTTCTTCTTCTTCATCTTCTTGGTTGAGCAAGCTTTGAGCAACAACTCCTTGCTTCAGATCTTCAATGTAGTGCTGACGAGAAGGTGGTTGACGACTTGACTGATTTTCAATGTTGTATTCTTCATCAACAACTTATGTACCAATTTGTTGTTGTTGTTGTGTTGAATGTTGATAATAAGCTCCAACAACAATGGCCATGTGTAAATGGTGATAGCTTTGAATGTTTAAGTGTTACAACGAGAACTTATCATTGTTGCTATCTTCACACAATAACTTGATCAATTCTCCATTGATGGAATGAATCGATACTTCAGAAGCGTTTACTCCTTTCTTTAAATAGCCCAGTAAAATATAGCCATTTGGAATACTGTTGGCTGTTAGAAAAGAGACGTTGTGTAATAATTAGCTATACTGACACATCTCCTTTTTGCTGTGGGAGAAATGACAAGATATATCTTTCTTGGGCACTGTGTACAGTCGTTCACAACGGTAACATTTGACTTCTAAACTTCAGAGGCTTCTGATGGTAATTTATTGAAGCATGAGTAGAGCCTTCTTAACAGGATATATGATACATTAAGTGTTCAGTCATTTGAAGAAGTCCATTAGGAATAAGTCTTCAGAACTTCAGCACTTGTCTTTAAGAACATTATCCTTTACTACTTCAAGTCTTTCGAAACTTCAGAACTTGTCCATTAGGAATCCGTATTCAGATTCTTCAACACTTGACCTTTGGAACCATGATCCTCAGAACGCATAAGTCTTCAGAGTCTTTCTGCACTTGGTCTTCAGAGCCTTTAGCCTTCAGAGCTTCAAGTCATGAGAGTCTTCAGCACTTTGGTTCTCTTCTTCAGAAGCTTCGCTATCTTCAGAATCTTAACCACTTTCAGAGAGCATCTACAAGAGCATTGCAACAGCAATATCAGCATCCTTGGATCTGACTGATCATGATCAGATACAGAAGCATTCTTGCTTCTTGCGACTTGTGTCACACATAGTAACTTCGCATATAATCATTTACGCGCATCTGGTTGGTGCTTGTTGGATCTGATATCTTCTATAATTATGATCTGCACACAACACACATTAGAGCATAAAATAGTTCTTTCACAAATACGTATTGTTATCATCAAAACATAGATTGACTTGTAGATCCAACTCTTGCTCTCACAACAGTCATTGCTAGAAAAGATCGACTTCCTAAGGAGGTTCATCTCAAACTTAAGTGGCAAGACTCAAGCCTTCACACCTTTACTTCGACTCAAGAAGGAAGGTTTTGAATGGGGGCAAGCGCAACAAGAGGCTTTCGACAAGATTAAAGACTACCTTGCCCATCTTCCAATTATGGCACCTCCTTGTAGAAATAGAAGTATGAGATTGTACATATCTGCATCTGATATGACTTTAGGGAGCATGTTGGCTCAAGAGGATGAAAATGGCGTCGAAAGAGCCATTTACTACCTTAGTAGAGTCTTAAATGTTGCAGAAACTAGATATAGTATAGTTGAAAAGTTATGTCTATGTCTATACTTCTCATGTACAAAGTTAAAGCATTATATAAACCCAAATGATGTTTAAATTTCGTCTCACTTCGATATTATTAAACATATGTTATCCAAACTAATTTTACACAGTTGAATTGGTAAATGGGAACCAGCCTTAACTGAGTATTCTTTAACTTACATGCCTTTAAAGGCTGTTAAGGGACAAGTGGTTGCAGACTTTATAGTCGACCACTCCATAGTCGTAGACTTCCTAAATTATTTGGAGCTTGAACCTTGGAAGTTATACTTTGATGATTCTAGTCATAAAGATGGAACGGCTGTGGGAGTACTGATTATTTCTCCTAACAAAATTCCAACAAAATTCAAGTAAAAGATTAAAGGCCTTTGTTCAAACAATGAGGCTGAATATGAGGCCTTGATAGTCGGACTTGAAATCTTGTTGGAATTGGGGGAAACTCGAGTCAAAATAGTGGGTGACTCAGAGTTGGTTATAAAACAAATCTCAAAGGAATATAAATGTGTTAAAGAAAATCATATAATGTAATTTGTGTAGCCAACAGACTGTTACGAAGGTTTGAAATGGTAAGCATTCAACACATACTTCGACTTGAGAACCAAGAGGCCAATGACTTGGCCCAAATTGCTTCTGGGTATAAAATTTCAAAAGAAAAATTGCAAAATGCAATCAAAATCAGAGGAAAAGTTGTGTCAACTAGATTATCCCCATCACATTTAGAAATGACAAAGCTGGGTTATGCTGACGAAGAGAATTTTGAGATACTGGCCATAGATAGTTTGACAGACGAAGATTGGAAAAAGCTAATAGTACAATACTTAGAAAACCCAACAGCATCTGTCGAACAAAAAGTCAGGTATTGTGCTTTAAGTTATACTCTTATGGGGAACGAATTATTTAAAAAGGCGCCTGAAGAAGTTTTGATCAAATGCCTTAGTGAGTCTGAGGCATACTTAGCCCTCTCTAGTGTCCATAGTGGGGCATGTGGGGCACATCAGGTGGGTAATAAAATGAAGTGGTTATTGTTTCGACAAGGGATATTTGGCCCACCATGCTTAAGGATTGTATTGAATTCGCCAAAGGATGCCAAAAATGTCAAATACATGCAGGTATTCAACATGTGCCTGCAAGCGAATTACATTTTATAGTGAAACCTTGGCCCTTCAGAGGGTGGGCTTTGGATTTAGTTGGAGAGATTCGACCTGCATCATCCAAAAGTCAAAATACATTTTAGTGGGGATATATTATTTCGCTAAGTGGATTAAGGCTATACCATTGGTGAATGCTGACCAGGAGGCAGTGATCGAATTCATCCAAAAGCATATCATTTATAGGTTTGAAATCTCAGAAACCATTACAACTGATCAAGGATGAGTTTTCACTGGTCGAAAGATTCAGGAGTTTGCTAAAGAAATGGGGTTTAAACTATTGACATTAACACCTTATTATGCTCAAGCAAATGGTCAAGTCGAAGCAGCAAATAAGGTAGTGATTGGCCTAATAAAAAAACATGTGGGGAAGAAGCCAAGAAATTGGCATAAGACATTGGACTAGATTCTATGGGAATGTCAAACCTCCCCTAAAGAGGCTACAAATACTACACCTTTCCGACTGACATATGGTCACGATGCAGTTTTACCAATCAAAATTTACCTACAATCAACTAGAATTCAAAGACATCATGAAATCCCATATGAGTCTTATTGGAACATGATGTTAGATGAATTAGTTGATCTAGACGAAGAAAGATTAAATGCCTTAGAACTATTAAAGAGGAATAAGAAAGGTTTGGAGAAATCATACAACAAAAAGGTTAAAGTTAAGTCGTTTTTGACTAGAGACCTAGTTTGGAAAGTGATCCTACCCATGGATCGAAAGGATAGAGCGTTGGGCAAATGGTCCCCTAAATGGGAAGACTCTTTTCAAGTCATCCAAGTTTTTTCTAATGGCGTATATGAAATTGAAGAATTAACTGAGGATCAAAGAGTCTTGAGAGCGAACGGGAAATATTTGAAAAAAATATAAGCCTACTTCAAGAAATAAAAATAGCTAAAGAGTAATTCACACACACAACAGTCGAAGCCAAAATGGTAAGGCGAAATGTGCAAATTGCCAAAATGGTTAAGTCATTACATAAAATGCCACGAAGGGCTTAAAGTCATTACATAAGAAACCAAAATTCTTCAAAGAAAAAGTTCAACAATTACAACTAGGTCAAAAAGGAAGGGAGGCCTTCATCTTCAGATACTTCGACTTTTGAAGTTTTAAGTGACGCTCACAAACAGTCTCGTTGGAAGTAAGTCCATCAATTTCCTTTCCAAGCTTTTGGGCCCTTTCTACATGATGCATCCCAACTTGGATTTCCTTGGCAAGTTTGTCTTAATCAAGTTTGTGGAGTTCGTCTTTGCACTCTTTGGCCTTGGCAATCTTGGTTTGCAATTCTTTTATATGCTGTTCCCAAGCTTGGATTTTCTTGTCGCATGCTTCGACTTCTTTCTTATTTTATTCAGAACCCTTCTCTAATTCTGCTACTTTGGCAGTAGATTCAGTGGTGCATCCCATTCAGCTGCCTGGGTTTCTGATTTGTTCTTAATTTTGTTCCAAGCCTCCCTTATTCGATTAAGATCTGCAACAATTTGATCAACTAGCAACCCCAAGTCCATAATGACGTCTAGAACTTCTGAAGAAACTGTCAAGACATCAACTGTGAAGGCAAGGTGCTTCTTACCTAGTGTCTATTTTAATGATGTCAACAAGCAGGATAACCTTTAGATTGTAATTTGGACGGTATCACTTCATTGTCGTTCGCATTGCATATAACCATTGATAATCATGTGTCTAAACATATAGGAAGGGTCCTATACATTTCCTACATGTGTATAATCATAGTTTTAGTGTTAGGTGTGCATGACTAGGGTCTCAATTGGTTAAAACATGCAAAAAATCAATTTCTAGGATTCTATCGGTCTTGAGTCGACCAAATCTGTGCATGAGTCGACTCATGCACTCTTGACAATTTTTATGAAACGTCTAGAAAAGCGCACGCTAACCTCTTCTATGCATGCAGTCGACGCATGCTTCAGGGTTTTGTCATTCTACAGTTTCAGCATCCATGCGTCGACGCATGGTCTTGTAGCGATCGACAGATGCTTGATTATTTTGCGTAGACACTTCACCGGGTAAGCGCCCGCCGACCCTCATCCAGCGAGCGGTCGACTCTTCGCTGTTCTGAGTCAATTTTTCTGCATTCTGTTATTTTTGTTGTTGCTGTTACTTAATTCAGTTGGTTATTTTGCATCATATATATATAATTGGTTCCTCTCATTTTATATTCAACAAGAAACGTGAAATAGCTACTGATTTTTCTCTTCATCTTCATCTTCAACCTTGTGTCCTCTAACAACTATACATAACCATTTTTGTTAGTGTCGTGCATTGTGTGAAGTGATAACGTTCAGACTTAGGTGTGTTGTATCCTTTGTGCTGGGTTGAGAATCAGTAGGTGTTTCTTGAATAAAACCCTAGGTTTTATCCTCCAAGAATCCGGGTGATTTTGGGGGTTTTTGCACAAATCGTTTATGTACAAGGATTCAGCCGTGCGGAGGTGATTGAAGAATGGAATGTTCATTCAGTCTAGTAGAAACATTCGGAGGATCGTACTAGAAAGATTTGGGATTGAATTTTGGAAGATCGAAATCGACCGAGTGAAGGTGATTGAAGAGCTGCGGGTTCTTGCAATCTAGTAGCGTGAGACGGTGATTTGTTCAACCAAATACGAGACACTTGATTCATCTTGAATCAAGGGGAGAGAAGACTTTGCATCGACATCAAATACGTTTAAGGGTTTGATTGTTCAGTTTTCTCTTGTACAAAAATTTGCAAACAGATATATATATATATATATATATATATATATATATATCTCAATTCCATGTTCGGAATTGGGGGTAGAGGTACCCGTAGCGAGGACGGTAGGGGAACTGCCTAAACAAATCGTGTTTGTTCTCTCTTTCCCTTCTCTTTTATGTTTTGATATTAATCAAACTTGTGAAATATCAATTGATCAAAAATTTCTGATATAGTGTAATATAGAGCTGAGAAAGTAATTTGTAAAAACGATACAATCCCTTGGATTGTATTTGGAATTAGCTCTACATTCACATTACTTAGAAATTTACAATTGGTGTGCTGCACACGTTAAGTGATTGGATAATTTCAAGTAAATATAATTTGGTTGATTACATTGTGATTAAAGTTTGTCATCTTATATCGTTGGTGATTGGATAATTTCAAGTAAATATAATTTAGTTGATTACATTGTGTTTATGTTGATTCATCTATTTTTCTCTTCTGTCGCATCATTCCTAGTGGCTTTACGCATATCCGATCTTTCTGGTAGTGGTTCGTTGTAGACGAATTGATTCAGTGGTTGCTTCTGCAATAAACTTTTAAAACCAATTTTTGGAACACCATTAGCATGTATTAAATTGTGGGATATATTCAACCCCTCTTCTAGATCCAAGCCATTGTCTAACAAGTGGTATCATGAACTCCGGTTTATCTGGTGCTTCGATATAATTTCTTAGAAAATGGTGAACGAACCTAAAGGGGATTATAATAGAGCTCCAGTTTTTACAGGCGAGAATTATAGCTACTGGAAAGATTGTATGCGCGTACATATAAATTCCATTGATCAGAAGGTTTGGAATGTCATTTTAAACGGTCCTATGGAAATAACCATGACCAATGAAAATGGTGTAGTCATTCCCAAGCCCGAAGCACAATGGAATGAGGAGGACGAGAAAAAGTACAACTATGACTAGAAGGCTCGAAATATTTTGATCTCCTCTTTGGGAGTTGACGAATATTAACAAGTCTCTTATTGTGAAACGGCCAAAGCCATGTGGGATGCTTTACAAGTAGTCCACGAAGGCACAAATGATGTGAAACTGGCCCGAATCAACACATTAACGCAAGAGTTAGATCTTTTTTACATGAAGCAAGGGGAAACCAAATCGGACATGTAAAAACGATTCACTAATATAATCAACAAATTACATGTACTTGGTAAACCGGTTCCCAACGAGGTTGCTACTAATAAGATCTTGAGGTGTCTTAGCAGGGAATGGCAGCCGAAGGTCACCGCGATCAAGGAGGCCAATAATCTAGCTACTCTAGACCTCACGACATTATTAGGCAAACTCGATAAACATGAGCAAGTGCTCATTAGCTTGGAAAAACATGAGAAGAGTGTAAAGAAGGAGAAAACAAAGGAAACGGAAAAGAAGTCGATTGCTCTTATGGCTTCTTGTTCAAAGTCCACATCTCAAGAGCAAAGTGACAATGAAACCAACAATGATGAAGATGATGATTCGAGTGATGACATGGGGCTATTTGTGAAGAGATACAATAGGTACATTCGAAAGAATGAAATTCAACACTCAGATAAAAATCTCATCAAATTTAGAAGGCAATAAAAAAATGAAGGCAACAAGAGTGGCAAGGCGAAAGGATCTTGTTACAACTATGGAAAGTCCGGGCACTACAAGCTAGACTGTCCATCACTCAAGAAAGACAAGGATAAGGATAAGAGTCGTCAACACAAAAAGTCAAATAAATCTAGACGAGCATACATCGCTTTGGAGAGCGATAGCGAGTCAGAAAAAGGTGACAACTCAAGTGACGAAAGTGAATCTGTCAATCTATGTCTTATTGCACATCAAAACAAGAAGAAAGAGGTAAAACACTCTAAATACGACCACTCTAATAATATGTCTCATTTAGAATTACAAAAAGCTTTTGATATGTTGCACCATGAGGCTAAGGAAGCTTTTCAACGCTTAGCCTCGAACAAAAATATTTTTTCATACTTGGAGAAAAAGGTTTCCGATTCCGAAAAGGAATTGGAAGCTCTTAAAAACTCCATGGTGGATACATCAAAAGCTAAGATTGATGAGGAAAAGTCTCCATGGTTCAATTGGGGCTGTGATACTTGTCATATTTGGCAAAAAGAGGTGAGAACCCTTAAGGCCAAATTAGACAAGGCTCTAAAGCCTAAAGTTACTTTTGCTATTGATCGATCACATTATCGAGAAAGTATGAATAATCCGTATCAAAGGTATACGTATGTGATTCGAGATAGAGATAGCAAAGGTAAACCTCAAATGAACTGTAATTGCCTATATTGTTGCAAACCAGGTCATACCATTGCTAAATTTCGTTTTAGAAGATTTCTTGTTCCAAAAGGCATTTATCAATGGTTTCCCAAATGCAATCTTGGTTTCACTCACCATAAAGGACTCAATAAGAATTAGGTACCTACTTTCCCTTGATTGACTATGTAGGTACAAAGTCTTGAGACCACCGAAAGAAGATGGGTTCTGGATAGTGGCTGCTTAAGACATATGATAGGAGACATATCTCTTTTCATCGACTTTGTGGCGAAGAAAAAGGGGTTTGTTACCTATGGAGACAACAACAAGGGACAGATTCTCGGCAAAGGTAGTGTAAGTAACCCCTCATCTACTACTATCTCTGATGTGCTTCTTGTGGATGGCCTTAAACATAACCTTTTAAGCATTAGTCAACTATGTGACAAGAATTATAAAGTATCTTTTTCAAAGGATTGTTGCATAGTTGAAGATAGTGACAAAAAGGATGTGTTTAAGGGCTTGAGGGTGAATAACGTATATATGCTAGACTTAAATGTGGTATCGTTGAATGGCGACAAGTGTCTAGTCACCATGAATGAAGATTCATGGTTATGGCATAGACGGTTGGCTCATATCAATTTTGATTTGCTTAACAAAATAGTCTCTAAAGACCTAGTCATCGGTTTTCCCAAAATCAAATTCACAAAGGATCATCTTTGTGATGCTTGTCAAATGGGGAAGCAAACAAGGATCTCATTCAAATCTAAAAACATTGTTTCAACTATGAGACCCCTTGAGCTCCTCCATATGGACCTCTTTGGACCATCTAGGATCAAAATTCTAGGTGGTAACTATTATGGTTTTGTAATAGTCGATGACTTTTCTCGGTTTTGCTGGACTATTTTCTTAGCAAACAAGAGTGATACCTTTTCGGCCTTTGAAAGATTTGCTAAGTTATCTCAAAACAAGTTAAACACGGACATTGTGTCAATTAGAAGTGATCATGGGGGTGAGTTCGAAAATCATTTGTTTGAAGCATTTTGTGAATCCCATGGAATTGATCATAATTTTTCTGTACCACGTACCCCTCAACAAAACGGGGTTGTGGAACGTAAAAATAGAATTTTGGAAGAATTAGGAAGGACTATGATCAATGAGAGTGGACTTCCAAAATACTTTTGGGCCGACACCATAAGTACGACTTGTTACGTTTTGAATAGGGTGCCCATCCAGCCTATTCTAAACAAGACACCGTATGAGCTTTTAAAAGGGAGAAAGCCCAATATCTCTCACCTTCACGTTTTTGGTTGCAAGTGTTTCATGTTGAACAATGGTAAAGAGACACTTGATAAGTTTGATACCAAGGCTGACGAGGGTATTTTTCTTGGATATTATCAGTCAAGTAAAGCATATAGGATTTATAATAAGTGGTTACGTATTATTGAAGAGTCGGTACACGTAACTTTTGATGAGTCTTATCCGAAAAATGTCAGAGAAGGTAGTTCTTTTCATGGTGTAGGTGTATCTTCAGAAGACATACTCAAGGACACGGATAAAGGAATTGATCAGCCTAAAGCAGTGCGTATTGAAGAGGAAAAGGATCACCAACCAATGCAGAGTGAGGAGGAACACCCGTCTAATAAAGATGACCTTCCTCCAACTTGGAAGTCTTCCAAAGACCATCCCATCGACAACATCCTCGGTGACATCTCTAAGGGAGTAACCACCCGCTCTAAACTAAGTAACTTCTGTTATTACTCCGCTTTCGTTTTGCAAGTTGAGCCTAAAAATGTATAGGAGGCATTACTCGATGAGCATTGGTTTTTATCAATGCAAGATGAACTAAATCAATTAAGGAGAAATGTGGTTTGGGACCATGTCCCCCTCCGCGAGGTCATCGAGTAATCGGCACCCGATGGTTGTTTAGGAACAAGCTTGACGAAAATGGAGTTATAACTCGAAACAAAGCGTGGCTTGTAGCGCAAGGGTATAACCAAGAGGAAGGAATCGACTATGAGGAAACTTATGCGCCGGTTGCCCGGCTCGAGGCTATACGCCTTTTACTTGCTTATGCTTGCACTAAAAATTTCAAATTGTTTCAGATGGATGTTAAAAGTGCTTTCCTTAATGAATATATCAATGAAGAGGATTATGTGGCCCAACCTCCGGGTTTTGAATCCCATGAATATCCCGATCATGTTTACAAACTCAAACGTGCTTTGTACGGGCTTAGACAAGCCCCTAGGGCTTGGTATGAACGTCTAAGAAAATTCTTACTTGATCAAGGGTATTCAAGAGGAAAGGTTGACACAACCCTCTTTATTAAATGTCAAGGAAAACATTTAATTTTGGTACAAATTTATGTTGACGATATCATTTTCGGGTCTACTAACATGACCTTGGTCATGAGTTTTCTAGTTTGATACATGGGGAGTTTGAAATGAGCATGATGGGGGAGTTCAACTATTTCCTTGGATTATAATTCAAACAACTCCAAGAGGGCACGTTTGTGAGTCAAACGAAATATTGTCTTGAGCTTCTCAAACGGTTTGACATGGTAAACTGCAAGGCAATTGATACTCCGATGCCTACTTGTGCTAATCTTGATCGTGACGAAAATGGTAAGGATGTAGAGGTAAAGAAGTATAGAGGTATGATTGGATCTCTCCTTTATCTTACCGCATTACGACCCGACATTATGTTCAGTGTATGCATGTGTGCGAGGTATCAAGCACGTCCCAAGGAATCTCACTTAAAAGCAGTTAAGCGCATACTTCGATGCCTCTTTGGTACTCCAAAGTATGGGCTTTGGTATTCCAAGGGTAGTGGTTGTTCCTTAGTTGGATATTCCGATTCCGACTTTGCTGGGTGCAAATCGGATAGGAAAAGCACTAGTGGCACGTTTCATTTTTTCTCAAATTCCTTGGTGAGTTGGCATAGAAAGAAACAGGTTTCCGTTGCCTTATCAACAGCCGAGGCGGAATACGTTGTCGTCGACAGTTGTTGTGCTCAAGTCCTTTGGCTTAAGCAACAATTGCTTGACTTTAATTTAAAACTTGAGCATATTCCTATTTTATGAGATAACACAAGTGCCATTAACCTAACTAAGAACCCCGTATTGCATTCACGCACCAAGCATATCGAAATACGTCATCACTTCCTTAGGGATCATGTAGAGAAAGGTGATGTGGTCTTTGAGCATGTTGATACTCAAAATCAACTTGCTGACATTTTTACAAAACCACTAGCTACAGAGCCTTTCTTTCACATCCGTAGGGAACAAGGCGTTCTCGACATCTCGGATCGTGCATGAAAATTCATAAGTATATTGGCTCTCCATATATATATATATGCTTGTTTACGTTTTTGACTAACAATGCAAAGAATTATTGAGCTATATGTGAGGGCACTCATCGTCAATCATGATCAAGGTAATATCGTTCCGCTTCATAAGTTTCTATTAAATGTATGTACCATGTTGAATGTTGAAACTGAGGTTTATTGCACAATTAAGCATATTTTATTCATTTGAATGTTTTACTTTTGTGTTGGCTTGTTTATTTATCATTTCTTGGTGCATAAGTCGATAAAAACATGATTTTTTTTCCATTTTATGCTTTGTTGAGTCGACCAAAACATGTCATGGGTCGACTCAAGAATGGTCCATTTTCTCAAGTGAAGGCGCGGGTCAGCTCACACCAACCTATGGTCGACGCATCCCAAATTTTTAAAAAAATTTTTTTAATTCGTTCAGCGTGCGCCGACGCATGACCCGCTTAGGTCGACACATCGCTGACGAACCTTGATTTTTTTCTCTTGGGAAGGCGTGCATCGTTTCATCTTGTCTAGAAATGTACTACATCCATTAATCACTTTTATTTTTCACTTGTATGTCATAAAATCTGCGTTTGTTCTTAGTCTTCTCATCTCCTCTCCTTCCAACTTCCTACCCTAAATCTCCATTATTACTACATTCTTCAGAAACCCACAAATTCCAATCAACAAAGTTCTTAAAAGGGGGTTCTCACTTTACATTGGAATCAAGCTTCTCTCTTAACCCTCTCATCATCATCAAACGAGCACTGTTCATCATCCCCTCACAGCTCGTCACTGTTCATCTGCCTTCATCACATTGCTCAACAATGGCTTCTCAAAGAGTGACTGGAAAAAGGTCCACGAGAGCATCAACCTCAAGGGCTGGGCCATCGTCAACACCGGTAATCGCTCTTTCTTTACTATCTAAAAATTTGTCCGAGGTATTCAACAAAGATTTCCAAAAACGCCCTGTGATTAAGCAATATGTGTACTACCCATTGATGGTTGAAGACTATCACCTCTCTGAAGTCATTAAACTACTTAATGTTCAAAATTTTGATCAATTTCTAGAATGTGACACCAAGTACAATGAAGACTTGGTGAGACTATTTTACACTTGGCTTTTGGATAAATTTCAAGGTGCAGATTTTCAGTATAATATTAGTGATGAGAACTATCCTATGGATACTGCTACTTGGAACCGTTTGTTTAAGCTAGAGACTGAAGGTCTTCCTCAGGTAACTGATACTGTTTTTGTTAACAACTATGAGTTCCAGTCTGCCCTGAACTTAATGCTACACGAACCATACTCGGAAAGTGTGGTAAATAGCAACCTATTCCCCAAAACAGTCACAACGGGAACTTTGAAAATAGTTGATCGTATTCTGCAATGGATAGTGGCTCACATATTAAGGCCTAAGAAAGGTGGTTTTTCTTGGGTCAATCAAGCAGAGGTTTATCTGATATATCTGCTGAAGAACAGAATTTGTATTAATTGGCCACACTACTTCACGTATCAGATGTTTACTCTCAGGGATACTACTAGAGGTACCTCTTTGTGTTACCCCTCCTGTATTCAGTATATCTTAAAAAAGGCTAGGGTGACAGTCCTTGGTATCCCTTATGTAACCATTACCCCTGACCTAGAATTTACAAATAAGACCCTGACTATGATGGGTTTCTTTTGGGACTCTGACAAAGAGGAGTTCATAGTCAAGCGCCGAGCAACTTTCCAAGATATGCATTATGATGTACTTGAAGCACAAATGGCTGCAGCAGAGAATGTGTAGGAAGAACAAGTCGGAAATAGCGTGCCAACTGAGGTAAATATGATGGAGGAAGATAATGTGGAATGGATGGGTTCCTCTCCACAGCGCGATCCTTATGAAAATCAAGACCGGGGAGAATGGAAACACACTGGTTGGACTTCTCTTGGTGTTGCCTATGTTCCTCCCACCTATGGCTGGCAACAACAAGCTGATGAATGCGAATGGCAAAATCCTGAGTATTCGATTCCTACAACTCCACAGCAACAGAACACTGAAGAAATCCTGGCTATGTTGAATCAAATGCAGCTGGAACAAGAGGACTTTATGACCTTACAAGAGGAACAGTATACAGCTCAGGAGGATAGGTTTACTTTTCTTTCAAATCAGTTGGACACCCACGCTCAGAATTTCAACCAGTTTGCTGATGCTACAATGAATAGGTTTACCGCTTTGGATACTGCAGTTGAACTTCAGACTCGTAATCTAACCAATAGTTTAGGCGTTCTCAATCGAGCTGTGATTGAGCTTAATCAGTACTTAGAGGAACAACCACTCCCTCCACCACAAGGACACCACTTCAGAGGAAGAGGCCATCAATTTAGGGGAAGGAGACCATGAGACATAGGATCATATTTTTAATGCATGTTATATTTTGTGTTTTGCTTGTATGACTTGTTCTTTACTTGCATGCTGTTTTGTTTTGCTTTCTTTCTAGACTATGTTCCCTTTTAAACTACTATGGAATGTATTTTGTTTGCATCTAGTGTGCCGTATTTATCCATTTTTATCTAGTTCACATTAACTTCATTATATGTGGATAAATGTTAATGTATCTGTTTTGCAAATTCTTGAGTGAATCTTTAAATATCATGATGCTTTAACTTTGACCACCTTCTATTTCTCTTTTTGATGTTCTCAAAGGGGGAGAAGGATACATCTATACTAGCAGCATAAATTGAATTTTCAACGACCTCACAAAGATAGGGGGAGTCTTCAAATTACAAATTAAGCTAAAGACAGAAAATGTTGCCATCATAAAAAAGGGGGAGTATGTGAGGGCAAGGTGCTTCTCACCTAGTGTCTATTTTAATGATGTCAACAAACAGGATAACCTTTAGATTGTAATTTGGACTTATCACTTCATTGTCGTTCGCATTGCATACAACCATTGATAATCATGTGTCTAAACATATAGGAAGGGTCCTATACATTTTCTACATGTGTATAATCATGGTATTAGTGTTAGGTGTGCATGACTAGGGTCTCAGTTGGTTAAAACATGCAGAAAAATCAATTTCTAGGATTCTATCGGTCTTGAGTCGACCAAATCTGTGCATGAGTCGACTCATGAACTCTTGACAATTTTTATGAAATGTCCGGGAAAGCGCACGCTGACCCCTTCTATGCATGCGGTCGACGCATGCTTCAGGGTTTTGTTATTCTGCAGTTTCAGCATCCATGCGTCCACGCATGGTCTTGTAGTGGTCGACACATGCTTGATTATGTTGCTTAGACACTTCACCGGGTAAGCGCCCGCCGACCCTCATCCAGCAAGCGGTCGATTCTTCATTGGTCAGAGTTAATTTTTCTGCATTCTGTTATTTCTGTTGTTGCTGTTATTTAATTCAGTTGGTTATTTTGCATCATATATACGTAATTGGTTCCTCTCATTTTATAGTCAACAAGAAACGTGAAATAGGTACTGATTTTTCTCTTCATCTTCATCTTCAACCTTGTGTCCTCTAACAACTACATATAACCATTTTTGTTAGTGTCGTGCATTGTGTGAAGTGATAATGTTCAGACTTAGGTGTACTGTATCCTTTGTGCTGGGTTGAGAATCAGTAGGTGTTTCTTGAATAAAACCCTAGGTTTTATCCTCCAAGAATCCGGGTGATTTTGGGGGTTTTTGCACAAATTGTTTCTCTACAAGGATTCATCCGTATGAAGGTGATTGAAGAATGGAGTGTTCTTTCAGTCTAGTAGCAACAGTCGGAGGATCGTACGAGAAAGATTTGGGATCAAATTGTGGAAGATCGAAATCGACCGAGTGAAGGTGATTGAAGAGCTGCGGGTTCTTGCAATCTAGTAGCGTGAGACGGTGATTTATTCAACCAAATTCGAGGCACTTGATTCATCTTGAATCAAGGGGAGAGAAGACTTTGCATCGACATCAAAGACGTTTAAGGGTTTGATTATTTAGTTTTCTCTTGTACAAAAATTTGCAAACATATATATATATATATATATATATATATATATATATATATATATATATATATCAATTCCATGTTCGGAATTGGGGGCAGAGGTACCCTTAGTGAGGATGGTAGGGGAGCTGCCTAAACAAATCGTGTTTGTTCTCTCTTTCCCTTCTCTTTTACGTTTTGATATTAATCAAACTTGTGAAATATCAATTGATCAAAAATTTCTGATATAGTGTAATATAGAGCTGAGAAAGTAATTTGTAAAAATGATACAATCCCTGGATTGCATTTGGAATTAGCTCTACATTCACATTACTTAGAAATTTACACTTGGTGTGCTGCACATGCCAAGTGTTTGATAAATTGATTAAGCGCAAGTTCTAAAGCACATTGTGATTAAAGTTTGTCATCTTATCTCGTTGGTGATTGGATAATTTCAAGTAAATATAATTTGGCTGATTACATTGTGTTTCTATTGATTCATCTATTTTTCTCTTCCGTCGCATCATTCCTAGCGGCTTTACGCATATCCGATCTTTTCGATAGTGGTTCGTTGTAGACGAATTGATTCAGTGGTTGCTTCCGCAATAAACTTTTAAAACCAATTTTTGGAACACCATTAGCGTGTATTAAATTGTGGGATCTATTCAACCCCCCTTCTAGATCCAAGCCATCATCTAACATCAACTAATTTCAGGAGATCTTTAATCCCAAAGTAAGCAGAACTGTCAGCCTCCAAGAGTTGAAACAGATCAGTGTTGAAGGTTTTCTCTTTAATCTTGAGAAGCAAGTCATCACCAGGTTTGCTTGCAGATTGATCACTTGATGCAGTTGAAGTGCTAGCGCTTTTTTCAGTCGAACTACCCCTGGCACTGATCATGGCCTTCAGATATTCTAATGGTATGCGCTGCTTCAGTGATTCTAGCTCTTCGTGGGAGAGGGTAGCAGTAGTCCCAATCGAAGGCGCTGAAGTCTCTTTGGCAACATCAGGACTTGGTTTGGCTTTTGGATGGTCATTTTGTTGCTCATCATCTTCTTCATTATCATCATTATCTTCTTGTTCCTCATCTTCATCCTCATGAGTTTCCGTTTCGAAGTCAAACATAGAGCGATCCTCCTCTTCCCCCTCTTCGTCATCCTAGCCATCAGTGCCTTGTTTTACATTATTTGGAGAGCCATCTTCAGATTTGTCTTCAAAATTTCCTTCAGCAGTTGGCATCTCCGTATCACCTTCTATGTCAATAAGGGCATCATTCTCTAGTGGGTTATGGTCATGTTCAGAATCATTTGTTTGAGAGTGTTCTGTGGTGACTTTTGGTGGCGAACCCTTTTGATGTTCGTCAGCAAGTTGGCTAACCTCATCTGTAGATTCTTTGGTTGAATCTTTTGGAGATGTTGGATGATAAGAGGGAGTACGTGTAGGGTGGTAGGAAGGATTATTGCTGGTTGTGGGGAGAATTTGTTGGATGATGGGTTGTTCCTTGCCATCTGTGATACCCTGAAAAATCAAATATGGGTAAGTCGAAGACAAGTAAAGAGAAATTAACAGCTCAAGAGGTTAAGGTAGAATTGTTTACCTTAGGACCTTCATCCCCAGGGCTAGAGTTGTCACTTTCGACTTGATCAAGAGTAGTCTTGGCAATCTGACCTTTAGTGGTTGGATCAGCATTAACTTTGACGACTTTTGGAGTGAGAGGCTTCTTCGTAGGAGTCTTGATAGCCTTTGGTTTAGGTTGAGAGCTGGCATCTAAAATCTTTGCCTAATTCTTTTTCTTTTTTGGTTGTTTTGAGGTGTCTGGTGAAAGATCATCATCATCTGATTCAATCACCTGTACTTGAGCTTCTTTTTGTTTCCTTTTCTTGGGAGTTGGTGGCGATCTTCAACTAGCCTAAAAAGAGAGATGCCTCAGGGATCAAAATATGAAGACAACATATATATGAAGAAGAATAATGAAAATAGACAAAGTATACTTTTGTTATTGTCTTAGTGGCTTTGTCTTCATCCTTTTCTTTGATGGTGTCCTTGTCAGTGGTGGCAGGTTTCTTGGCAGGAATCCTCACAGCTGAAAGAAAATCAATACAATTATCACAAGTATTAAAGAGAAAAATGAATAAATAAAGAATTGATGAAAGAGGTGATGTCGAAAAACCTCCCATTCCACACCTTCGTATATTGGAGACTCTACATGAACGTGTTCTATGCCAATATGAAGGTGCCCTTTGAAACTGTCTAGAGTATGCTTAGTTGGAACCACCCGCTTGGCACGTTTTTGAGATTCTTGTCGAAGGATTTTTACAAAATCCCCACAGACAAACCAATCTGGAAATGGAGGACTAAAATCCACACCAAACTCAGCACCGGGCAGTCGAGGAAATTTGGGGGGATACGTGTTAAAAGCTAGTTCGTACTGTTGTTCAGGTTTAACATATGAAGGTAGTTTTAAATGCTCCAGTTTCTTTGTAAATTTTTATTTCAAGGTAAATGCTGCTTCACGAATGGTTCGACTAATATCATCAGGTCTATAAGCAGTTTCAAACTATTTTTGGAATGCTTGGATTTCTTTGATGTGAGTCGAAGTACCTTTCTTGACTCTTTCCTGCACAGAGGCAAAAGCATGAGTTAGATGTTGAGTAAAAGCAGGAATGTCGAAAACTTCTGTAGTATAATAATCTTTCAACTAAGTATCAAATTCTTTGGTGCAAAGGAAGGATGGCCTGAAGGCTATAGGAGTAAACTATGTAATGCCAATGTATTTAGCCAATTCTTTGTTGCATTGGGCTTCTGTGTGGATCATATTATAGAGAATCAGGGAATTTTTCTTGGAGAAAAATGGTTGTGGTTTAATCTGAATAAGACCAAATTGTCGAGAGACAAGATTGGGTTGATAGCTGAGCAGAGTAAATCGAAGTCTTGAAGGTGTGAGTCTTGTGGCCAATAGTCTGAGGGCGAGGAATGCTTCCCATATGGCAAGGGATTCTACTTCTTGGTCCTTCAACGGAGCACGAAAACTTCTTAAAAACCATTCAGCGCCATGCTTTCTGTTAGCAAAGAGAGCCATGTTTGGCATAAAGTTGTAACGTTTGGCGAACATCATGACATACCCAGTGAATATTTGTTGAAGATTTAACCCTTCGTCACTAGGGGTTAACCAAGCAAGACGGGCTCCTTCGACCCTTATGTTCTTCATTTCGTCAGCTTCTGCGTTGATGGGATTGCGAACAGGTAGAGATGCTTCAAAAGTAGCATTCAGACATAATTGCAGCAAGCAGAAAGTGCCAGAGAGAAGCAAGTTTCCTTTGCACTTGTTGGTCTTTATAGCTGTGACACCTTTCCCTAAGGTCTGATAGAGGTTGGCCAAGATCATTTCGCTGAGACAAAGATTATGTCCAAGATGAAGTTGGTTTGCCATTGTAAGATACCTCTTTGCCACTTGTAGGGATCTTGAGCAGAATACAAAATGAGACAGCCATAGAGCAGGGAAGGCAATGTGCTCTTGGTCATAGACTTTGTCAGATTCCTTATCATAATAATATGCAATATAGGTTGTGAAGGCAGCTTGGGTGGTGTTGAAACCTATAGAGTCTTCAGCCAGGAAGTTTGGGTCATAGGTTTCCCCAACTGGTTTAAGCCCAGTAATGGCAGTAATGTCGGAGAGGGTGGGTGTTACCATTCCATAGGGATGGTGAAAATTATTATGGGTGCTATCCCAGAAATACAAAGAAGCGACTAACATAGATTGGCAATAGCAAGTTCCACCTCTCGACAGCTGGATCATGTCAAAGATACCCATGTTTTTCTAGTCTTGGAATTTTTCCTTTTCTATCTTCTCTAACCAGGCAAGGTAATCAGATGGATCTTTAAATAAAGGACATGATCGAAATACCCTAAAACTATTATTCATATATTCTAGTTTAATAGTTTCTTTAGAGGCCTCAGTCGAAGGTGAGCCTGGGTTATCAACTTTCAGTTTTTCATCAGCCTCAACATCTTCACTAGCCCTAGGTATTTTTCCATTAGCTATGGGTCTGTAGCAATGGTATGTTTGGAAAAATTCCTTAATTCTGTTAGGGTTAGCAGAAAGGTTTGGTAGGGGACCTAATATAGCATACATTTTACCAGTAACAGAGATAGGGATTAATACCGGAGATTGATAGATTCTTCTCTTTTCTTCTTCAAGAGGAGGTCCAGGTATGTATTGTTTCTTACCCACAACTGTTGGGCCCAAAATCTAGTGAACTAGAGCAAGTTCTGTGGATTTCTTGGATTCTTTGGTGTTCTTGTTTAAATCTTTGGAAGTTTTAGTAGAAGACGTCATTGATGCAGCAGAGATTGAGAAAAGAGGGTTTGCGTTTGTGAAAGATGAAGAGTTGAAGAGAAAGTTTGTTCTTGTTAAAATAAATACAGAAGATAGAAAAGTTGGAAAAATGGTCGTGTTTTACTATTTATAGGCTGATGAAGTGGAAGCGATTCACTTCACGCATTGATGGTTGAAAAGAAAGTGGGACACGTGCTAGTCGAAGAACGAGTGATGAGACGATGGCGGTTAAGCTATCCCACAATCTCCTAGGAACTAGGAGCGTGATGATTGTAAAAAAGATTCGCGCATGGGTTTGAGGAGACGTTTGAGAAAAGTGTCATGATGACTATGACCTCATAGCAGCCAAAGATTTTGTGGCGTCGAAAAAAGGTTTCAAAAAAATGCCATTTTCTTCATTTCAGTCGAAAATAACATGGGGGGGGGGGGGCAATTTGTTGGCTGGAAATTTCGATGCCATGATTTGATGGAGTATGATAAGCAAAAGAAATTATTTTGAGTTGTTTTGGAATTCGACAGGAGCATGAGTAAAAGTTTTGGTCGAAGAGGTCCTTGTAAGAAGGATACGCTGGATTAAAGACTTAGAAGTATTTTTTGAGTTTAGATTGCCACTTCGACAGAGGCAATGCTGAAGGTTGCGTTCGATGAAGATTTTGAATTTTGAATAAGGATGATAACTAACTTTTGTCCTTATCGGTTTCTTAAAAAGGACGCGTGGAAAGCTGTGGCGAATTGAAGACATGCAAAGCGAAACATGTCATTTTTTGAAGAAAAGACTGTTGTTAGCAGTTATTTTTGACGTAGTATAAATATGGGTCTTAGTGTATAGGATTTCGTGTGTTCAATCATTGTACAAATACTCACAAATTACTCAAAGTATCTAAGTGTAATTGAGAAACGAGTTCGTTGAGAATGTACGTCTGAAACACCACATTTTCATTTTAATTGAAGTTATTTTCAGTTTGATTAATTACTTTTTCCATTGCAATTTACTTTGAAGTTCTTTATTGCAATTTTCTTACAAATTCTGCATTTTACCTTTATACTTTCAAACTTTAAACATTCTCTAATCATGAACATTGTCGAAGTGTTCATAGACTTCCAGAAATTGTTTGAACAATATCACATGTTCTAGGACTCACTGGTTGATCCTGTAAGTAAACCATTTTTGGAGACCAGCGGTTGTTTACCAATTTTCACAGTAAACATCACCCCTAACTAAGGGACTCGCCTCCCATTTAGAAAAAAGGGCCACCTTAAGTTGAGAGACTCGCCTCAAGTTGAGGGACTCACCTCACCATTTGAAAGGGCCACACTCCCAAAACAAGGGACGTGCCCTGTATTAAAAGTCTCACCTCATACCATAGAGAAAACCCAAACTAAGCCTTAAAACAATTCGCCCTTTACAAGTCCTCGTGCTTGAGGAACTATGTAATGTTATATTTTTTTAGAGTCTTCAAGTAAGGGCGACGCAAGGGTTCCCGCTATGTGAGGTGACACCTGCGTGCTGCCTTTATGTAATATAGGGGTTTGTCCTCCTGATAATACATGTGCACAATGCCACTGCCCCTCTACCAGTTATACAGACTAAATCATACCATGACTTCTTGAAGAATAGGTAGTCAACAACCTCCCCTAGTCAAATGGGAGCAGTTACCACCTCTTAGGGTTTCCTAAACCTTAGGCACAAAAAGCCCCTATAAATACGTCTCCTTATAAAGGGAGAAGGGACATCTCAGAACTTACGCACAATACCTAAAGCAACACGCTTGTATACACAGTCTCTCACCTCACGTGAGATGGTCTCTCAGATAAACGTAAACACCATAACATCACCATACAGAGCTTCTCGTTGTCACAAGCAAGTCTCTACCACCCTAAACTGTTATAAACTTAATAAGGCCTCTGAGTATCCCTTACCCTTGTAGGGGTACCACAAACACCTGTACTTTTTGACCATTACAAAGCATAAATAACTCTTTTAAACCAACCAAACATATATTGAAGCTAACCATGACTGAGAACTCTAAAATAGATATGTATGAGAAGCACCAACATGGATGAGATGAGATTGTGAAACAGAACAAAATCATTGATGCGATGGCGGTAACCCCAACCCCATAAAAACTGCATATCTCAACAGATCTCAAAAAACCCAAATATCAAAGGAAATACACACAACCATCAACCAACAATTTGAAACAGACCCTTGCGGATATTTCAAAGTCAAAATAGAAGAGAACCATCATCGCCATTAAAAAAAGAAGAGAACCACTATCGCCATTAAAAAAAAAGAACCACAACCACAAGAAGGCAACAACGAGGTGAAGCATTTTGTCGGAGCCACGCTTACGAAATCAAGCTAAACTCAACAACAACTTCTGTTGTAGATAAAGGTTGACGACGCTGGTGAAAGAGAAAGAATCAACAAACCAAGCTTTGTTGTAGATCCGACTAAAGAACTTGAGGATTTGACGATGTCAACAAGATCCAACCCTAGAGACGAATGGAAGAAAGCAATCCCAACGAGGTAAAAGGGTAGTGTGGAGGAAGGACTTCATCACACCACCAAAAAATAAGATTACATAGTGTTCTGGACCGTCCACAAGGCTCAAAAAACAAATGCTTAATAATGAATCAGTGGAACGTTGAATGTAGAATAGGTAGACTCTTTTTTTCCCACTTTACAAAAAATCCATCGTGCGAGCGCCCTACCAACTGTCCAAATCAATTTGAGGCTTGACCGCAACTCACATCTTATCACACACTTTCAGTTGACAATTGCTTCTCCTATTTAAGAAGAAAAACTCACCATTTTTTCAGGTATTTAAATTCTCTCTCATTCAAACAACATTTTTCACCCTAATATTGACATGTGCTTAGATGTGTGTTAGCTTTAATCAAGTATGCTTATGCATACAACAATGTTATTCATACACCAATATCCTACACCAATACTTACACCGTATACACTGTTCACCATATTTATATGGTGAACAATGTATTTTTTAATAAAAAATATATTTGTGATCAGTGTTATGAACAGTACCATGAACAGTGGCTCGTGAACCGTGTCCGTGAATAGTTATTTAAGTTATGAAACAAAGTTGGTTAATAAAATATAAAAAGTTGTTTAATGAAGTGATGAAATTGGTTAATACACATTCAGATATTAAAAATAATATTTAGTAGTAAAACAAAATTGGTTAATGAAAATTAAAAAGTTGGCTATTGAAGTTAGGAAGTTGGTTAATAAACGTCCAGATATTAAAAATATTTTTTAGCAGTAAACAAAGTTGGTTAATAACATATAAAATGTTGGTTAATGAAGTTATGAAGTTGGTTAATCACACGATTTCATATCAGTCTCATTTAATTTAAAAAAAATTATATATATTTTTTAAAATATATTTAATATTATTGTTCTGGATTGGGCCAGCGCCTGCCCATTGGTCGGGCAGGCCCAACCCAATAGACTAAGAAGGGCCAACAGGGCCCATAACTATCTAGTGTCGAGCACATCGAAGACACTCCTCTCGTCGGACACGTATCGGACAGGCGCCGTCGAGCAGAGTCCTTGAGTCTAGGAGGGCACTTCTCTCCTCGACCTCCACGTTCTCCTCCCCGCGGGGACACGTCACCTTATAACCTCCCACTTCCAAAGGATTCGGTCTGCCCACCTTCCGAAGATCTCGGGACCGTTATCCCAGGGCGAAGACCGCGTGCTGGTCTTCCCTACGCCACGCAAGCCCTGGAAGTCACCTGGATTAAGCTTGGCAATCCAGCCCAGTGCAGGAGACCGTTGGCCCCACGCTGGGGGCATTCTATAAATACCCTCTCATTTGAGAGGGTCAGGTTACATTCATTCTTACTCTTAAACCTATATTTTGTACTTGCTTACTCCTGTTTCCTGACTTTGGCATCGGAGTACCTTGAAGGTACACCCTCCGCCGTTCCATCACTACCGGAGTTGAAGATCTCACTGTGTTGTTGGCCACAGTCATACTTTCTAATCCAGGTACGATTAGTGGCGCCGACTGTGGGGAGATGAGAGGTTGCGGATTCGAGCGTCAAAGCAGATGAAAGGACTAACGTGGGAACCCGTGTGCCACGTGTCACGCGTCATCATTACCTAGGGTGGCTAGGCTAGGGGCAGCCTTCGCGTCTTCTCTCTCCCCCAAGCCGAGGGGGAGGAGAGCGTTCGTCTCTTTGGCCGCGGGGGCCATCCCGACGTCTTGAGTCGAGGGCGATTTGGGTAGCCTCCGACTCTTCGAACTAGATATATGATTGAGCTCGGTAGATGAGGTCTTCCAAGTTACGGGGTCTATGAATGCCCACAGACTTGGCGAACTCGGTCCCGATACGTAGTCCCCGTACGATCAGGAACTTCTTCATGTCGTCAGTTGTGTGGACCTCGACAACTTCTCTGTTGAATATCTCAATGTAGTCTCTGAGAGATTCACTCTTCCCCTAGAAGATGCCTTCCAACGAGTCTACCGTCTTCGGATGTCGGCGAGACGCAGTGAAATATTTAGAGAAACGTCCCTTCAGTTGCCTCCAGGACGTGATTGATTCAGGCGCGGGACTTTTGTACTAAGTCATGGCGCCTTTCTGAAGAGTGGTCGGGAAGAGCCTGCACTTGATAGCTCCCCCGACATTCCTATAATCGAGCATGGCTTCAAAGCTCTCAACGTGATCGTCGGGTTCGGCTGTGCCGTCATAGGTTCCCAGTGGTGGAGGCTTCTCCATGCCCACAGGGATAAGGATGTCCACGATCTCCCTAGACAGAGGGGTCTTCTGGTTGTCCTCATCACTTCTGACTGGCGACCATGATGGGGAGCGATGGCCTCGACCAGGTCTATGTCGACGAGGAGAGTTTCTGGACCGACTCTTCGGATTTTCGCCGTCGGCTTTGCTCCTCTTCTTGGTCGGGGAACGTCGTGGCTTGTTCTGAGGAGGAGAGCGAGGGCGTTTCTTGGCGATCACAGGCTGTGTTCGTTCCAGACGCGGTCGACGGCCTGCAGGTTGCGGGGAATGGCTGTGAGAGTTCATTGGGGGTGTCCTTCGCGGGGAAGGGGACTGGCGGGGAGAAGGTGGGAGATGGTGTCTTCGCGGGAAAGAGCGTCGTGGTCGCCCCCTCTTGAGGGCTTCGATCCTCACGTTCTGTTGGGCAATCAACTGGTTGGTCTGGTTGATCAGAGCAAACAGGGCCACCGTGCCCGGATCTGCGTCAGGTGGCGCGACAATCGGCTGGTAGACAACCGGAGGGTTGTCCTGTTGGGTGGCGTCGTACGCCGCATCGTCAGAGAAAGGAGAGGCAATCTGCCCATCCCTTATGTCGCCTTCTTCGACGTGGACGGCCGCCAAGGTTGTCAAACTCGCGAGTCTACTCAGACTCGTAAAGGGTCCGTAGACTCGACTCGCAGACTCGATTAGCAAACTCGTACGAGTCTACGGAAAATTAAAAATGACTTTCAAAAACCTATATGTGACATATACATGACACACACACACATGTATTTTTAAACTTGTAAATGCCTCATATACGATACAAATATATATAATACAATACAAATTAACATCAAAATTTAAATTTCATACTCCATAACAAATTTCTTAACACAAAAACTCAATAATAAAAAAATAGCTAATGCCTTTAAATACTTAAAGTACTAATTTCTTATTAATTGACTACTACATAAAGCAGAAAAATCATAAAACAAATATGCTAATGGATTTAAACATCCAAAACTCCAGTGAAATCATCACCACCAATATCATCACCATCATCCTTATTGGCATCTTGAGTATCATCATCAAATTCTATCCCAGATGAAACACCTTCTTCATCATTAACCAAAGTTGGATTGCTTGAAGTTCCACTTCCACAAAATTCAACATTTCCACCACTACCACCACCACTTTGCACAACATTAGTAATAACAATGTCAACTTCCATAACATTGTTAGCAATAACATCATCTTACTCAACATTAACTTTAGTTTGCATATTTTCCTCATCAAAAGCTTCAGTTATCCATTCATCATCTTTACACAAAAGAATATACAAGAGAAGCATCCAAGTGAAACATATAAGAAAATACTTACACAATAAAAGATTGATTTACAAAAACAAATGCGAACAAAGCAAGAGACATAATAAACACACGTAATCTATGAAGGAATGAAAGGAGGAAGAAACTTTTCTAAAACAACAGACTAGGAGAGAGACTTTCTAATCCTTGTACAAGCAAAAAAGGGGGGGGGGGGGGGGGTTTAAATAAAATAAAATCTTTTGGGGTATTTGGGTTAAAAAAAACAAAAATTAAAAAAAATTTATAAACTCGTAAACTCGCCATAGACTCGCGGGTCTATACAAGTTTATGCGAGTCTACTAGAGTCTACTCGAGTCTATCAAAAAATGATTCTATGCATGAGTCTACTCGTTTGCGCTTCCTAAACTCGTAAACTCGTACGAGTTTACGAGTCTATCCGCGAGTTTGACAACTATGACGGCCACATTGTCCTCGCGGTGGTCTCTATTGTCGTACTGCACAAAGGCGGAGCAAAACTCGAAATTTCTGCCCGCCTAGCATCCCTCGCTCATGGTCCTTCCGTAGTCACAGACTCAAAATTTCTCCCCGCAATGTCTCCCCGACAGAAGATTACCTATAGACACCTGAACTACCTTCAACCCGGTGTAATACCTCAAAATTTGCCCTCTTATCTCTCTCCACTAATTGGCTTGTGTTTCATTCATTTGTACTTCATAGTAGGTCATACAACATCATTCATATATCATTGGTTGCACAAGGCATGTGATCAGTTGTCTCAAGGCATGGACAGTTAAAGCCAAAGGACAAGAGTCAAACTTTTCTAGATAAGTCACAAGGGTTTCTCATATCTCAATTCATGACATTTGAGCCTTCAAGACATTAAGAGAAGGGAATTCAACAAAGGATTGAAGCAGTACATCATCTCCTAGCATGGATGCCCCAAATTAGGGTTTTTGGAATTCTTGAACATAACACACCAATGGGCAAGTTTCTTGAGTTTTTATCACCACCCAAGGGCATATCTCATCTTTGTTTGAGGAGATACACATCATACTCAGAGGAATTTGGATTTGAAGGATGTGCTGATTTCTCCTAGGCCGAGGGGTCAAAATTTGGGTTTGCCATAAAATAAGTTTATTTCTGATTTTTTGGGAAAGACTTGATTCTATGGTATTCTACATGTCCTCAAGGGTCTAAGGATGAATAATTGTCCATCAATTTGAGTTGAAAGGTTTTTAATTGATCAATTGATTGAGAATCAGGAGAATTAGGGAAAAGTCAACTGTGTAAGGGAAAAAATCAACTCTTGACTTTTTGAGGTCAAATTCATGCTCCTCATGTCAAATATGATCATTGGGGAAGATTTGATCAAGAACTATCAAGGGATTCATCAAAAATCAAGAAATGTGCAAAATTGCGAAAAATAGTAATGAAGGGTTTCCATTTATGGCAAGTTTTGTCAAGCTGAAGGGCCATCTTTGAAGCATTCTTTTTCCATGTTCCAAGCTTCAAACTCAAAGGTTATGGAGGCCTATCAAAAGTTCACATTCCAAGCTTCAAAACCATACCAAGAACATCCCCATTGGATCAAAATTGAGAGAGATATGATGGATCAAAGTGAAGAGAAATCAAGGCAAAATGGCAAGTCATGACCAGCCAATGCGCCATAATTTCCACAAACACTTGGTGTGCATGTTGTGCCTAAGTTCATGGTCAAATTTCTCAATGATAGAGACTCCAAATGGAAAGGAGTTCAACATGACTTTTGTTCATTTCCATACCCCCTTCAACTTTGGTGCTGGACATTTTTTCATTTGGTCATTCCTTTGAGAGATACGGTGGCTCAAAATGGGTAACCTCTCACTGATATTTTCATAAGCGCATGAGCTGGTCAGGCCAAGTCAGGCTGACCTGCTACACCAGTTATGCATACCCATCTTCTTGATCATTTTTAGACATCTTATAGGTTCTATTTGTAATTGTCTTGAACATAAACCTTGCTCTACTCCATGTTTTCTTTCCAAAGAGCCATTAAACTCACCATTTCACCCTATGGTTATGGAGATTCCTTCATCCAAAGTTAACCTCATAATGGCTGCTTTTCTTCATTACCAAGCAAACCAAACCAATACAGACATTGTTCTTTTCTTACTTTTACATGCGCATGATTCACATACATCATCCCTTCATACATAACATTACCCTAACAAGTTAAACATGTCTCTTATACACACTGCATGACCATGTACTTGTTACTATATATATATATATTCAAACACAAGGGAAAGAGAGAAAACTTGCAGAGCAAGCTGTGTTGCTCAGTACCTAGCATCATCACCCTACATTCACTTCACCACCACCATAACACTCTATGATCTCTCCACACTTAAACAAAAAACCACATAACTCGTGTCTAACTAACTTGACTCACTCACTCAGTTGACTCACCCACCCTAATCAGAGTTCTAACTGTTAACCAAGGTGGTTAACAGTTAACTCAAGGTATATAAGGCTCCCTCTAACAGAATTGAAAGGAGGACTTGATTCTACACACTTCTCTGAAATTTCCACCCTCTTTCTCTCAATCTTTTCTCTCTTTCTCTCGAAGATTTACTCATTCTCTTTGCAATTTTCTCCTTCATTCTTCATCAAGAAGCATCAATGGAGTAAAGGAAGAGATTCAAGCTGCTATATCCAAATTGATTCACACATTCAACAGTTAATTTTCAAGAATTTGTAAGCTTCTTCATAGCCTTTATTTGGCCAAAATCAAGTTCAAGAAACAAGTGGAACCTCACCTCTGGTATTCTTTGAAGCTAAGGAAGCAGTAAAAAGCACAGGTTTTAGTTCAAGCCTCTTGTTCTATTTTGATCTAATTTCACTTGTTTTGCATGATTGAAGCTCAGTAGGAGCAATGTGACCTCTGGCTAGTTGATAGGCACCTTAGGTGCTTAGTTGAAAATCTTAGGGCAAACTTGTTGGCTTCGATTCTCTCTGTATGTGTGTTTTTTGTGATTTTTGATGCTAGATTCATGATCTACTAGTTGAGAGGAACTTTTGATATAAGGTTTGTGTGTTTCTGGTCACCTGAAACTTTGTCCACGGCGGAGGATCACCGGAGAAGACGACCGGAGTCTTCTCCGACCACCTGAGTTGATGAACTCACATAAACCCTAGCCTGAGTCCAGTTTAAGTTGTGGCTGTTAGATGATTTTGATCCAAGGGATGATAACATGCCAGCACATTAATGAACCACACTCCCCTCACGTGCTTCTAATTTCTGAATTAATTTGAATTTGGTGTTTACATGTGGTTGTATCATCATATCTTATCATGAGCACGCAATGTGGTTTGTTGGATGTGTGTACTTTCTTGATGATCATGTGCTGACTCCATCCAAGGGATAAGATTGAGTCAATGGATTGACTGAAGTCCACAACATACACCTCATCTGAGAGCGTGTAATTGGGCTGGGCCTTTTTGCTATACGCACCCCCTCTTCTGAGCCTAAGGCTATTTTTGAACTAGCTTTTTGCTATTGTAGCACCCCCTGACTATTTCCCTTTCATTTTTATTTTCTTCTTCCTATTTGTTTGGTTTTTAATTTTTAAAAATACATTTGAGCTTCCAAAAATTCCATAAAAATTCATGAAGCATCTAAAAACATTTAAATAATGTTTTATTATTTTTATTTCTGATTTTGGCATTTTTGCTATATAATCATGAATTTCCATTTAATTTCTTTTGTTTGTGCATTTAATCATGACCTATGCTTCATTCCAATTTTGTTTGTCATATTTGTGCACTGAATTTTTGCCTAATAATTGGTACATGCACTTATGATATGTTGAGGCATGCCATGTTTTTTTCATAGATTTTTAGGTCATTTTCTTGTTAACTTTTGGGTTAGATCTTTGAGCTATTTGTTTGCATGACTTGTATGACATTGTGAGACATGTTTGTGCATGTTTGGTAATGGATTTTGAGCCATCCTTTTGAAGCTTGTTTGCACACTGATTGTACCTCAATTTGATTGCCTTTTATCAATTTTCTCATTATAGTGACATGACTTTATAGATTGTATGAAAACATGTTGATTTGTGTGAATGTAGAAGACTTATGTTTAGGTCTTAATGAGCATGGTGTGCTATCTTCTTTGGACCATTTGTTGAGGTTTTTTAATTCATGTTGCATGAATATTATAGGTCACTTTCATCATGTTATAGGTTATTCAAATTTCATCCTTACATGACTTGTATGCATTGGTTTTAACTTGAAATATCTTGTGTAATTGTGCATTCTTCTTGGATCTTGTTTGAGTATATGTTTGTACCAACTCTTGCATGATCTTGAACCAGCACACAAACATGATTCACTTCTGTTTGTAATCATCCTCAACCATATTCCATGTCCCATAATTGCACGTTACAAGTTCTCTTAAGTGCATAAACTTTTGTATGCTTGCTTGACCTAACTTGAACATGTTTGCTCTTAATCATCAATGTGTTTCAATATGATACTTGTTTGGACTTTGTGCTTCCATTCTTGAGTTTTAAACATCATGTTAAATGTCTTGAGCTACTGACTTGCATTCATATGGCATGATTATTCATTTTCCATTTTCATTTCCTACTTGCATTACAAGTATGCTTCATTGTTAGAACTTGAGTGATGTTTGCTCACACTTTTTCCTACTTGTTTAATACTTGCATTCACGAATCATATGCTACATTAATGACATCTTGATGCATTCTTAAATGTCCTTCACTTATGATTTTTATGTTTACATGTGCATTCATTTATGTTTGTGAACCATATGCATTCATTTTGCATAGTTAATGTATAACTTGCATTTGTGTGAACTTTTGGTGCATGTTTCAACCTAGTTTGACTTTGTTTGATACTTTAACATTAGTGGATATCCTTAAGACATACCTACTGACTTGTGTTGGTTCTTAACCATTAAGACCCTTCCCTTTTGGTTTAAACATTGTTTGCTTTTTAAGTTATCTTCCTAAAACAACTAGTATTATTTTGTTTAGCTTCTTTCACTTGAATTCATTACTTGTGATTGATTACATGCTAACCTTTTGTGTAGGGGCAGAGGTAAGACATTTGAGTATGTGGATGTTAATCCATACTCATCTCTTCTTTCATCTCATCTCTTTCATTACTATTTCTCTTTTGTGAATAGCATGATATAATGCTTGATTGTGTAGAACTTTCTCACATCCCTTAGGGATCCTAGCTCATCCTTAATTTTTGATTAAGGTGAGGTAGGATAAGCATTAGATAGTGCTATCCCTCTCTTATCTTTAGACTTAGGTGGTTCTTATGCTCCACATAACCATAGGACATCCATGTATGACAACATTAGGATTATTAGTCTTTCCCCCACTTAGACTTTTTCCTTTCTTCCCTTTGAGTCTCTCTTTCTCATCTCAAAACAAAAATCAAAACATGTAATAAAAATAACAAGTGTTGTGTGCCATGAGCCTTAAGTACATGGGAAATGGAAGGAGGAGGGTTTCCCTCCGTCTTTATAGAGTGTTAGCATACGTCCTGTTAGGACGACCATGTGACGCATTCGTTCCTATGTCATAGAATTTAGTGCAATACTTGTTATGAACACAAAATAATCAAAACACTTTTTCTTAAAAGACAAAAACAAACAATTCTCTTCTCATCTTCCTCACTCTACTCATAGAGGACGCGTCACTTCTGTTCTACCGCAAACAGGTAAATGCCTAAGACTCCATACAACGAGTTGCGACACCTAACTGTTAGAACGCGAACCTTGGCGTACTCCACCTAAAAAAAACATAAACAAAGCAAATCCATCCTTGGTTAGGTCGAACTACGACTGTTCTGATTTCCTTCTTCTGGTTAGATTGAGGATACGTAGGCACGAGACGACGATGTCTTGGCTAACAACCTCCCCTAGTTCGTGTCCGAACTACGTTGACTCTGACTTTCCCATTGCACGAGGGAATACGTAGGCCTAGGACTCCGAGGATGTCCTACCGAGTCACTTCTTTTCCTTTTCTTCCCCATTTCTTCGTTCTTTCCCATACCTGTTCCTTCTCCTTTCCAGTAGCAGCAGAGCTCTAGATGATGACACCCTTTGATTAAGACAACAATGGTGGATCCCATCGGCAAAAATATCGAGTCACCACCATATTTTTTAAGGAAAATAATGATAAACCTAAAAATCCTTAATCCCAAGGGTAGAGATTCCTAAGGTTCGGGAGTCGGTTAAGTGAGGGGAAGGTGTTAGGCACCCCTCACCTCCATTGTACTTAATGGGATCCTCCTTAGATTTTAGGGTACGCTTGTTTGTTTGTCTAAATGATTTATTTACAAAAGAAACCTAAGTTTTTTATTATTGTACTCGCTAGGGTTTACAACCATATGCCTACGTACCTTCAATTTTGAAGGATCAGAGTAACCGTAGTTCACCTCCCCTATCCCTACCCCTAATCATATCCCCATTTCTAATCCTAAACCCAATCCACTATTTATACTCTTGGATAAAGAGTTTTATCCCTTAATCTATTGTTTATACTCCTAGATAAGGAGTTATATCCCTTAATCTATTGTTTATACTCCTAGATAAGGAGTTCTATCCCTTTATCTATATATATACTCCTAGATAAGGAGTTTTATCCCTTTATCTATATTTATACTCCTAGATAAGGAGTTTTATCCCTTATCAATTATTTATACTCTCGGATGGAGAGTTCTATCCCTTATCCATTATTTATACTCTCGGATGAAGAGTTCTAACCCTTATCCATTATTTATACTCTCGGATGGAGAGTTCTATCCCTTATCCATTATTTATACTCTCGGATGGAGAGTTCTATCCCTAATTCATTTATTTATACTCTCGGATATCAAGAGTTCTATCCTTAATCCATTTATTTATACTCTCGGATATCAAGAGTTATATCCCTAATTCATTTATTTATACTCTCGGATATCAAGAGTTCTATCCCTAATCCATTTATTTATACTCTCGAATATCAAGAGTTCTATCCCTAATCCATTTATTTATACTCTCGGATATCAAGAGTTCTATCCCTAATCCATTTATTTATACTCTCGGATATCAAGAGTTCTATCCCTAATCCATTTATTTATACTCTCGGATATCAAGAGTTTTATCCCTTATCCCATCCTTTATTTAGGCTCTCGGACCAAGAGCATTATCCCAAATTTAAATCCCTAGAAAAATCCCTTTATGTCCCTTATTTAAGGAAGAACAAAAATCCTTGAATTCCATAAAATTCAACAAGACCCCAAAATACCCTCTATGCTAAAATATAGAAAAAACGATTTCCCCAAATTATCCCAAAAAAATGATTCTTAAAACCAATATGAACCCTCAATTAAACTAAAATTATTTTTCGCCCCCAAAACCCAAATTTCCAAATAAAACCACATCAATTCCCATTTCCTTCAAAAAACCCAAATATATTGAATATGTGAAATATGAATTTCAACCCAACCCCAAAAATTCCTTAATAAAGGTCGCCAAGTTAAATCCCCATTTAAAAAGTAAATCGCTTTCAATACATCAACCTTGCTAACAACCTAATTAACCAATTAAGTTAAAAAACCCTAACTAAACAATTAAATTAAGTGATTAATTTAATTGATAAAAAATCTAATGAAACCCTAATGAACCAATTAAATTAAGTAATTAACTTAATAGATAAAAAAACTAATAAAACCCCAATTAACCAATTAAATTAAGTAATTATTTTAATTGATAAAAAATCTAATAAAACCATAATTAACCAATTAAATTAAGTAATTAATTTAATGGATAAAAAAACTAATAAAACCCCAATTAACCAATTAAATTAAGTAATTAATTTAATAGATAAATTAACCCTAAAACCCTATTTCTTATAAACCCTAAATGTAATTAACCTAATTCCATAATTAAATTAAGTAATTAATTTAATTACTAAAACCCTAAAACCCTCATTCCTATATCCTAATTAAAATTTAAACTAAATTACTAATCAAATTATGTTAATAATTTAATTAAATAATTAAACCAGGGGGGTGCGTTTTGTGTTTAGTAAGCAATTAGGCTTGATATTGGGGTGTGAGTAGCAGAGGGCGCAAGGCCCAAAAGCCACGAGCCCGTTGGTGGAAGAGTCAACGTTTGACTCATACTGAAACGTTTAATTTTGATCAGAAGGATCTCTAAGCCTTGGGATCCTGGCCACTGATCTTGTTACCTGCCTAGGTTATCCAATCTGACGGTTCTGGTATCCAGTCAACGAAGGAGCACTGAATGCGCACGTACACGTGATATCTAGTTGACCCCACGAGTCCACTGATCTGAAGTGTGAGGAGGATGCCACTTGGCATCCATCTGAGCACACGCTGAGGAGGTATAAAATCTCTCTTCCCTTCACAAACTTCCCATTTCTCCGTCTTCTTTCTCTCTCTTCATTTCTCCGTCTCACTCTAATCTCTGATTCTCTCGCCTCTCTCTTCTCTTCTCTCATCGCTGGTGGGCCTCTGGCCACCGTATACCGCCCTACAAACCACCACCAAACCCAGATTCCGGTTGAGGATTCAACCGGAAAAATCAAACTAAGAACCCTAAACCCTCCCCCACAAGAACCTTAACCCTACAAACATGAACCCTAACCCTACCTTCAATTCAAACCCCAGAAAACCCTTAGAACACCAAGAACCCTAGCTGGGTTCTATGAACCCTAACCCCAACCCCCAGGAACCCTAACCCTAGATATGAACCCTAACCCTATTAAATTCCCAGAAATCCCAGAACACGCAAGCACTCAACAATCCAAAGCTAAGTATTTTTTTTATTTACCTTCCTTTTTTCTCCGTTTTCTATTTACTAATCCCTTTCTTTTTGATTTTTCGCAGGTGCAAAAGATTTGGAGGTTCGTGGCCGTCTCTCCCTCTCGGAATCCCCCCCCCCTTTTTCCTCTATTTCCGTTTTCCCTCTTATAGACTTAAGATTTAGGGTTAGGATTTATTACGTTAAGTTTATTTTTAGGAAGTTTTGATGTATTGTTTAACTGATTTAATCCGATTTGCCTCTTTCTGATTTTGTTGTAACTTTTAGGATTAGGGTTTCTATTTGTAATGTTTGATCTGATTGTAAATTGAAACAATTTGATTTGGAAAATTAATGGAGATGATTTGTTTCTGCTTTGATCTGATACGATCTCAATTCCACGCACAATTAAGGTTAGAACTTGGGGAAGGAGAAAGCCTAATTGGGTCAACCCATTTGACCGAGAAATAAAAAGAATAATAAAATAAATAAATAAATAATAAGTGACCCCTAAATAATATCCAAAACAAAAATCATAAAAAAAACTTAGTAGAAACTAAAGACCACAATAGGTCAGTTCATCTCTTAATTAACAATTAAATATCCCTAACCACCTTAATTAATAAAACCCTTTAATAAAATAAAAGACGATAATAAAATAAATAAAAAATATGAAAAAGAAAAAAAATGAATGAAATATAAAATCAGTTTTAGTGGATCCTAATAATAATTTGTCCCTACTAATACATACTTAAATTCTAAAATACAATAAAAAACTTCTAAAAAGGTTTAATCCTAATATACTTGAACTTAAACCCAATTAAGTAATTCTAATAATCCTAAAAATAAAACCTCCAAAAATAACTCAAAACAAATTCCCCAAAATAATTTAAAAATACTAATTCTAAAATAAAATCCTAATTTTTAAATGATTAATTAAACTAAAACTTTTTATTCCTAAAAAAAGTGGGCCCAAAAAAGACAATCCCAGAAGCCCAATGCCACCTAAATGCACCCTCTGGTAGCACAAGAACCCAAAAATAGTAACAACTCCCTGGTCAAAATTTAGGGTGCTACACTTTTCATTTACTGTTGTCATATATTATACTGTGCTGGACTGTGCTGGATTTTTCTGTTTGATGGGCAGGGTGTTCTGAGAGATAAGCCCACTACCCAGGCTTGAGCATACACATAGGTATTAGAGTGGATAGTCGTGACGCTTGCGTGGTGGTGACCACATATTATTGTTCACGAGATCCACAGCCAGACGAGGTTCTATCAGGAGTTATCTGTTACTGTATGTTTATACAGACCAGTAGTTATTCTCTTGAGGAATTGTCGACTCTGGTGACCATTCCCAAGGACTCAGTTGCGGCACTCCTCCCGAGATGTGATAATGGCAGACCAGAAATGGCAAACCCATTACGCATTCTTGATCCGAGGACCCAATGCTGGGAACTTGCTATAGGATATCCTTTTTGAGGGGAATCAATTGAGGCCTCCTCGATTGATGATGATGCCAAACCAGAAATGGTGAACGTATCATCATTTCTCGACCTGAGAGTCTGTGATATTGAGGATCCTCGCCTTTCTAGTACCCACTCGTGAGGATGGGCGGGTGTTTGCAGGTTTGCAGGTAACCATAACCTCCCGCATACCCGGTTTTCTGGTGTTATTACACAAAAGGAGGATTCATCCTACTATATTCAGATGATTCTTGTCCACAGTTCTATAATATTCTCAGATTTACACCGACACTGTTCACAGTCCAGCACAGACACGCGGCACTTTGATACCATGTCTTTTGCATTGCATTTACATATCCTAACATACATGTTTACTCATTTCCAGGTTCATATTCTAATCTTGATTCCAGTCACCGGGTTCTCACAAGGATGAATACTAAAGAGAAGAAGAACATCATTAGTTACAAATTCCTCATGCATACTCTAGGCCCTATTACTATCCTGAAAGGAATGGCAAGCCCTGATGTGTTGGAGGCTTTCAAAGAAAAATACAGGTGGATTTTATCTTTTGTTCACAATATCAGTGATTATGAATACCAGGGTCTTCATACTTTGATGCAGTTCTACGACCCTCCTCTGAGATGCTTTGTGTTTCCAGATTATCTGTTGGTACCTACCTTAGAGGAGTATTCCAACATGCTAGGGATTGCTATCAAGGAGGAGCCTCCATTCTTTGGGTCTAAGGGCGATCTGGACTTTAGGAAAATGGTTGGTGCTCTTTATTTGAGCAAGTCAGAGTTAGAGGCCAATATCTCGAACAAAGGAAAGCTCTATGGTTATAAGCTGGGGTATTTGATAAAGAAAGCTCAGGAGGCAGCGAAAGACAAGAAATGGGTCGTTTTCAATGCATTGTTGGCCCTTTGCGTATATGGTATTGTATTGTTCCCCAACGAGCCCGACTTTGTTGATGTGGATGCCATTAGGATATTCATGATGAAAAATCCAGTGCCAACACTGTTGGGAGATCTTCATTACGCCATATACAATAGAAATGAAAAGAAAAGAGGAGGGGTGGTTCATTGTTGTGCACCTTTGTTTTATAAATGGTTCACAAATCGCTTACCGCAGTCAGGTGCTTTCGTGGATTCCAAAGGTTCTCTAGAATGGAGTCAGCGTTTGATGGGACTAGTTGCCAAAAACATCGTATGGATAGACCATGGGCTACTTGGCAAGAGCATTATCCATAGTTGTGGTGAATTCCCCAATGTTCCATTGATAGGAAGAAAGGGAGGAATCAACTATAATCCTTCTTTGGCCTTTGGGAAATTTGGGTACGCTCTGATAGGTCCGTCCATTAAGAGGGATGTAGAAGAGTCATTGTATTTCCATGCATCAGATGGTTTGGAAACGGCACAAAAAACTTCTGGGGCCTGGGCCAATGTACTAAAGAAAGGAAAGGCCACTCTAGGTAAACCCAATAATCGGGCTTATCCAGCATATGAAGATTGGGTGAAGAAGAGGGTTGAAGATTTTCACTTGCCTTTTGATAAAACACTCCCTTTGTATCCTGAGAATGAGAAGGAAGGAAGTAATGCCTCCATGGAAGAATTCAACAAATTGCAAGCCTTGGTGAAAAAGCTTCGAGGAGAGAATTCTGATCTGAGCATCCGTCTTCAAGACGCTCTACATACCAACAAGGAAATGGAATGGAAAGCCCAAGATGCAGAAAAGGTCTTAGCAGCAAGAGAAAAATATTTTACCGATAGGCATGGGACGAAGTTAGAATTGAGAATGTAGAGCTGCAAGAGGTGTTAAAATCCAGAGATGATGAACTTCAGAGAGCGCATGCACAACGAAGAAAGCATCGTGAAGATGCCAGTAAAAGCAAAGAACAGTTGAAGAAGGTTAGAGATGAGTTGAAAGCTTCCAAGAAAGAACTTGAAGATGCTATGGCAGAAACAGAAGAACTCAAAATATTAGCTGGTGTGAAAAAGCCTAGAGAAGTGAGTAATGACGAGGCTCTCTTAATGCACGTGGACTCATTAGTTGAAGCTCTAAAGAAGAGGGATGTTTTGATCAGGGAAATGATTGAAAAACCAAGCCATCAGCGCACCAGAATACTCTTTGAAGAAATCAGGCATTCTAGTGAGCAGTTGAAAGATTTGGAGCTAAATGATTGATATTTCTCTCTTCATTTTCCTAATATAGTTTTTGTTGATGTAATGTGGTTACCATCAGGCCTGTTGATGGAGCCATTCTCTTGATGTATTTCCAATTTATGATTTTGTTGTAGAATGCTTCGGCATGTACTGGCTTTCTGTTAATTTGAAAATGACCGGTTTATTGAGAGATGATTATTTGTCAGTGTTGATATTCACAAGCACATTATCACAACACATTTCTTCCCCACGAAATTCTCTCAACAAAATGTGTCTGTTATTCAGCTTCTTGCCCATTAAGACTGGAATCAGGGTGTGAAATGCCCTGGAAGTGGTTAAACATGACATTTACATGCATTTCATAACATATCATTTTGCATAACAGGTACTCGTCCCAGGAAGTTTCTAACCTTTATTTGGTTGCAGGCAGAATAACTGATCTCAACATTCATCACTACGCGACTCGACAAAATCAAGCCAGAATCATGGAACAGGTGCAGGCAGAACTCACTGAAATGAGGACCCGTATGGAGCAGTTCATGAACCTTATGCAGGGCATAGCCCAGGGGCAACAAGATTTGAGAGCTACAGTTCAAAGGTTGGAAGTGGAAACCCCTGTTGGTGTTAATAACAACCCTCCTGGCGGAGCGGCAGTCAATCCTCCTGGCGGAGCGGCAGTTAATCCTCCCGGCGGAGCTCCTGGTGGCGTTGGCCATATTAATCATCAACATGTGAAGGACCATCAAGATGATCAGTTCTCTGTGCTGAATGCTGACCTGGGGATTCATAATGATGATAATGACAGAAGGTATGAAGAGTTGGCTGAGAAGGTAAGAGCCATGGAATGTCAAAACTCCATGGGAATTGATGTTGCTGACATGGGGTTGATACAAGGGGTGAGGATCCCTCCAAAGTTTAAGCCCCCAACCTTTGACAAGTATAATGGCAGTACCTGTCCCAAAACTTACATTCAGGCATATTTCAGGAAGATTTCTGCATATTCTGACAATGAAAAGCAGTGGATGTACTTCTTTCAGGACAACCTGTCAGGAGCTTCATTCGAATGGTACATGAAGCTGGAAAGAGCTTATATCAGGAACTGGAAGGACTTGGGCGATGCTTTCTTGAAACAGTATCAGTATAACATTGACATGGCCCCTAATCGTACCTAATTGCAGAATATGACACCGGATCCGAAGGAATGTTTCAAACAATACGCCCAAAGGTGGCGTGAGCTAGCAGCTCGAGTACAACCCCCGCTGATGGAAAGGGAAATGGCTGATATGTTTATGAATACTTTACAGGGCCCATATCTGGATCGCTTGGCCGGATGTCCATCCACTGGATTCTCTGACATTGTGATAGCAGGAGAGAGAATTGAAAATCTATTGAAATCGGGGAAAATTCAAGATAGAAGCGGGGCAGGCTCTTCCAATGCAAAAAGGCTTTTTGGGAATGGCTCGAAGAAACGTGAAGGTGAAACTAGTACTGCCTATGGATAGGGGGCGAAGGTAAAGGACGCCAGGGCTCGTACCATCAAGCAGCAGCTGTAACTATTCCGGTTCCAGCTGCCAAATCTCAGTCACAATCTCAAAGACAATACCAACCGAGGCAGAGATTGAGTGATCGCCACTTTGACACTTTACCTATGACATATGCCCAGATGTTGCAGAATTTGCTCCGCTTAAAGTTGGTACAGTTGAGAACGCTGAAAACACTAACAAGCAGGCTACCTTATGGCTATGATTCAAATGTGAAGTGTGAATTCCATTCGGGTGCGCCCGGCCACCATATAGAGAACTGCAAAGCTTTTAAGCACGTAGTTTAGGATCTGGTTGATTCAAAAGCTATCAACTTCGCTCCTAATCCCAATGTGATTCAAAACCCCATGCCCCCGCATGGCGGACCAAAGGTCAATGCAATAGAAGAGGACATAGGCTTGAATCTGGTGTCAGATGTCAACAAAGTCAGAACATCTTTGGGGATCCTGAAAAAGCGTTTGTTGAAAGGGGGCGTGTTCCCCGGTTGTCTGGAAAATTGCTCAGAATGTTTGACTGCGATGAATGGTTGTGATGAATTGAGGAAGGGCCTTCAGAAGTTGATAGATGAGGGTTGTTTACAGTTTGATCAAATGAGAAACAAGGATGATACGGTCTCGACAATTACCATTTACTTTACTCCGGCAGAGATTCCTGTGCATACGCCAGTACAGGTCCCCGTGCCTGAGCAGTTAGGCCCTGTGACTATAACTGTTCCGGGTCCAATGCCATATGACAGTACAAAAGCGATCTCGTGGCATTACGGAGCTGATTTTTATTACCAAGGGCAGAAGCAAGAAGTAGAGACCCCCAAGGAAACTAGTTCGAGTGTGGGGAATGTAGGAGGAATGGGTGGTTTTACCCGTAGTGGAAGGCTCTTTGCTCCACAAATGCTCCGAAATGATGATGCTGAAGCTTTGGCGAAGGCCAAAGGAAAATAAGTAGTAAATGAAGAGCCCGTGCAAAGGGCGGAGCCCGGTAATTCCTTTGAAAAGGATGTTGAGGAGTCTATGAGGATTATTCTTAAGAGTGACTATAAAATAGTGGATCACCTGCATCAAACTCCCTCCAAAATCTCCATCTTATCACTACTATTATGCTCCAAGGCATATCGCAACACCCTGCTGAAAATCTTGAATATGGCGTACGTCCCACAGGAGATATCGGTGAACCAGCTTGAGGGTGTTATCGCCAACGTCAACGCCAGCAATGGATTGGGATTTACTAATTTAGATCTAATGCCAGATGGAAGAAATCATAACAAAGCTCTCCACATCTCCATGGAGTGCAAAAGGGCAGTCTTGTCCCATGTGTTGGTAGATACTGGCTTGTCCCTGAATGTGCTGCCGAAGAAGGCTTTGGCAAAGTTGGATGTCGAGGGGGTTGTACTCCGACCATGTGATTTAGTGGTGCGCGCTTTCGACGACTCCAAAAGATCAGTTTTTGGGGAGGTAGAGTTGCCTGTGAAGATTTGACCCCAAGTGTTTAATATGGTTTTCTATGTGATGGAAATCCAGCCAGCTTATAGCTGCTTGCTAGGGCGCTCGTGGATACATGCTGCAGGGGCCGTTTCGTCAACACTCCACCAGAAGATAAAGTTTATCATGGATGGTCAGGTTATCACGGTATATGGAGCGGAGGATATATTTGTCAGTCATTTGTCGTCATTCAAATATGTGGAGATGGACGGCGAGATCCATGAAACTCTTTATCAAGCATTCGAAGCAGTGAGTATTGAAGGTGACCCTCATTCCAATGAAACAAAAGCGGGGACTTCTATAGTTTCTTACAAACAGGCTCTCGAAGTAGTACAGTCAGGCCATGCTGAAGGTTGGGGTGATTTGGTAGAGTTGTCTTTTAAGGAAGACAAGTGTGGAATTGGTTACTAGCCTACTCAAGCTTCACAGTCAAAAGGCCAAGAGTGTCAATGACATATCTCTTTTTCTAGTGGGGGGATGATCAATCATGGTTAAGTCTTTGCTGCAAATGAAGATGATGGGGATAACGACTATGATATGGACAATTGGGTGCACCCATGTGTCCCAGGGCAGAAGCTGAATAATTGGTTCTCTGAAGACCTCATCCAAGTCACCCTGCAGAAAGAGTAATTTTCTTTGTTTTTTCATGTTGCATGTAAAATCCTATGCCCTTGCCCAAGGCTTAGTGATTTCATTATAGGGCCACATTTGTTTCATATGCAAGTTTATCATCAATAAAAGGACGTTTTTGTATTCAAAAATTGTGTTCCCTGTCTTTCATTTTACCATTTTCATTTTATTTCAAATAAAAATGGCAATGTTTTCTTTCTCCATAGTTTGTTTTTTTCTTTTCAAAAAGCTCTTTCTAAAATAAAGCATAAACCATCATTCATGCAGAAACAATCCTACGGATCCAGTTGATAACAGTCATGCTATGGCTCGATATGACTTTGATAATCCAATTTACCAAGCTGAAGAGGGGGTGAGGAAGACTGTGAACTTCCCAAAGAATTGTCCAGATTATTGAAACAGGAGGAAAGAGCTATTCAGCCTCATCAAGAGTCGTTAGAAGTTGTCAACCTCGGCACCGAGGATGCGAGAAAAGAAGTTAAGATAGGGGCAAGCCTAGCAGAGAACGTGAAGAAAGAGCTGATTGATATGCTACGTGAATATGTTGATATCTTTGTCTGGTCTTATCAAGATATGCCAGGATTAGATACCAATATTGTCGTGCACAGGTTGCCTCTCAAAGAAGGTTGTTCCCCCGTCAAATAGAAGATCAGAAGAACTAAACCGGAAATGGCCATTAAGATCAAAGAGGAGGTGCAGAAACAGTTGGATGCAGGTTTCTTGGCCGTCACCAGCTATCCACCATGGGTTGCGAATATTGTCCCGGTACCTAAGAAAGATGGTAAGGTTCGGATGTGTGTTGACTACCGGGATTTAAATCGAGCAAGTTCGAAAGATGATTTTCCATTACCTCACATTGATGTGTTGGTAGATAATACAGCTCAATTCTCGGTATTTTCCTTCATGGATGGCTTTTTCGGTTATAATCAGATTAAAATGGCGCCGGAAGATATGGAGAAAACAACGTTTATTACCCCATGGGGCACGTTCTGCTATAAAGTGATGCCTTTTGGTTTGAAAAACGCAGGGGCAACTTATCAGCGTGCTATGGTGACACTCTTTCATGACATGATTCATAAAGAGATTGAGGTTTATGTTGATGATATGATTGCTAAGTCGCAGACTGAGGAAGAGCACTTGGTGAATCTGAAAAAGCTTTTGAACGATTGAGACAATTCAGACTGAGGCTGAGCCCAAATAAGTGTACATTCGGGGTGAGATCTGGTAAGCTGTTGGGCTTTATTGTCAGTGAAAGAGGAATCGAGGTTGATCCAGCAAAACTAAAAGCAATACAAGATATGCCCGAGCCAAGAACAGAAAAGCAAGTTCGTGGTTTCTTAGGGAGGTTGAACTACATTGCTAGATTCATATCTCATCTTACAGCCACTTGCGAGCCAATATTCAAATTGTTGAGAAAAGATCAATCAATTCGTTGGAATAATGATTGCCAAAGGGCGTTTGATAAAATAAAAGAGTATTTGCAGAAGCCTCTGATTCTTATGCCTCCAGTTCCAGGGAGACCACTGATAATGTATTTGTCAGTACGTGAAAATTCAATGGGTTGTGTTCTCGATCAACAAGACGAGACAGGTAGGAAAGAACATGCCATATACTACCTGAGCAAGAAATTCACAGACTGCGAGTCTAGATACTCAATGCTTAAGAAGACATGTTGTGCACTTGCATGGGCTGCTAAGCGTTTGAGACAATATATGCTGACTCACACAACCTTGTTGATATCAAAGATGGATCCAGTCAAGTACATTTTTGAAAAGCCAGCTCTCTCCGGAAGGGTTGCCCGTTGGCAGATGGTGTTGACAGAGTATGACATACAATATACTTCCCAAAAATCCATAAAGGGTAGTATTCTGTCTGACTATCTCGCTGAGCAACCAATTGATGATTATCAGCCAATGAAGTTTGAGTTCCCTGATGAAGACATCATGTACTTGAAAATGAAAGATTGTGACGAGCCACCAGTTGATGAAGGACTAGATCCTGATGAAAAGTGGAAATTGATGTTTGACGGGGCTGTTAATGTGAATGGTAGTGGCGTTGGGGCAGTTCTCATAACTCCGAAAGGTTCCCATATACCTTTCACTGCCAGACTGACTTTTGATGTCACCAACAATGAAGCCGAATATGAAGCTTGCATTATGGGTATTGAAGAAGCCATTGATTTAAGGGTCAAGACTCTTGATGTATTTGGGGATTCTGCTCTAGTGATCAATAAGGTCAACGGAGATTGGCACACCCATCAACCTAATTTTATCCCTTACAGAGATTATACGAGAAGACTGTTGACTTTCTTTAAAACAGTAAAGTTGTATCATGTACCTCGTGATGAGAATCAGATGGTAGACTCTTTGGCAATGTTATCTTCAATGATTCAAGTGAATTGGTGGAATCATAAACCCAAAATTGATGTGATGCGGCTTGATAGACCTGCTCATGTGTTTGCAGCCGATACAGCGACCGATGATAAACCTTGGTATCATGATATCAAGCGTTTCTTGGAGAGTCAAGAGTATCCGGCTGGGGCATCCAATAATGATAAGAAGACTTTGAGAAGGTTGGCGGGCAGTTTCTTCTTAAATGAAGATGGCGTATTGTATAAAAGAAAATTTTGACATGATCTTGCTCAGATGCGTGGATAGACACGAAATAGACGTGTTAATGCAAGAAGTGCACGAAGGTTCTTTTGGTACCCATGCTAGTGGACATGCCATGGCAAAGAAATTATTGCGAGGTGGTTATTACTGGATGACCATGGAGGCTTATTGTTTCAAATATGCTCGAAAATGCCACAAGTGCCAAATTTATGCTGATAAAGTGCATGTGCCACCAAATCCTTTAAACGTGATGAGTTCTCCTTGGCCCTTTGCCATGTGGGGCATTGATATGATTGGGAAGATTGAGCCCACCGCCTCTAATGGACATCGTTTTATTCTGGTGCCCGTTGATTACTTCACCAAGTGGGTGGAAGCTGCTTCGTTTGCAAATGTCACCAAGTAGGTGGTTACCCGGTTTATCAAGAAAGAGATTATTTGTCGATACGGGGTGCCCGAGAGGATCATCACTGATAATGGTTCTAATCTTAATAATAAAATGATACAAGAGTTGTGCCAGAGCTTCAAGATTGAACATCACAATTCTTCTCTGTACCGCCCAAAGATGAATGGTGCCGTCGAGGCAGCCAATAAAAATATCAAGAAGATTGTGCAAAAGATGGTCGTGACGTACAAGGATTGGCATGAGATGTTGCCTTTCGCTTTGCATGGGTACCGTACATCAGTACATACGTCTACTGGGACAACCCTGTTTTCTCTTGTGTATGGTATGGAAGCGGTCTTACCGGTTGAAGTTGAGATTCCTTCTCTGAGGGTCATGATGGATGTCAAGCTTGACGAGGCTGAATGGGTCCGAACAAGGTTCAACGAGTTGAGTCTCATAGAAGAGAGGAGATTGGCAGCAGTATGCCATGAGCAACTGTATCAGAGAAGGATGAAACGGGCATTCGATCAGAAAGTGCGTCCTCGTAATTATCAAACAGGTGACTTGGTGTTGAAAAGGATTCTTCCTCCTAATACAGATCACAGGGGCAAATGGACTCCGAATTATGAAGGTCCATATGTTATCAAGAAGGTTTTCTCGGGCGGAGCCTTGATGCTTACATTTATGGATGGTGAGGATTTTCCGTCGTCTGTGAACTCAGACGCAGTCAAAAAATACTTCGCATAAATGGACCCGCTGGACAGTAAAAAGAGAGTCCAGGCAAAAAAAGGGCATCCCGACGAACCATAAAAAAGGAAAAAGGTTCAGGCAAAAATTAGGGATAAAATAAAAAAAAATGAGTACACCCGGTAAGTTGAAAACCCGAAAGGGCAACTTAGGCAAAAATGGGTATCCCGGTGGATTGAAAACCTGCAAAGGGCGATCCAGGAAAAAGAGGGATTTAAAAGCGAAAGGCTGCGATCTGAGTAACCTGTATCCCGTCTTGTTTCAACAGGAGGCATTCCGAAGGATAGGAATCGGTCCAATCATCCCCCTCGGAAAGCGAAGCACTTGGAGAGTCTTGAAGACATATGAACCATAGCAGGATTAAAACTCAATGTATTTCTGTTTTCCACATTGCCATTAGGATAGTTTCTTTTCTCTTTTAAGAAATTACCTCTTTCTAGGAATTGCCTCCTGGTGTAAACGACTATTTTCGGGCTTTTCAATCAATAAAATTTTCTTTATTCAGAATAGCCATCTCTTGTGTTTTCTTTTACAGTTTGTTTCGATTGCAAGAAAACGTCTGAGTTTTTGATACATATTGCATTTGAAAACATCGAGGTTTTACAATGGCATGCGTGCAAAAGAAAACAATTAAAATTGCTTTAAATGCCAGGTGTTCTTGGGTGATGAATTCAAAATTCATTGATACCCTGGGGCATGCATGTACACCCTTTTGTTTGCAGGTGTTGAACGTTCGCTGGTTGGTCCGTCAATATCACGTGATGTCTTCAGCGTCTTTTCCAGCAGAACTCAAATAATAGTTTTCCCCAAGCAGAAGCGGTTACCTCAGTAGGTATTTCCTTCCTCAGCAAGAGTTCGTTTGATCTCAACTCCCTAACAGCCAGGTCAGAAAGTTGTCATTTTCCCAGCGGAGTTCTATGGATATGGTTCTTCCCCAAACAGATTGATTCAGATGACGCCTCCCCAACAAGGTCATCATTCCTTACAGTAATCTCAATAGGTTTGTCAGTTCAGAGCCCAGATTAGGAGATCAGGTTATTTTGTTTTCCTCAGCATGAGTCGCGAACACGAGTACAATTCAGTTTGCTATCCCCAGCAGAGTTGACTTCATTTTCCTCAACATTTATTTTGCTGAAGGGCCTCCTTGCATTTTGCATATAGTAATCATTGCATCCTCAAAAACGTGTAGCATTTCCATTCGAGATGGAGCATTACGCCATGGAAAAATTCAAACATATGCATGCGAAGCATAAGCCAGTTTTGGTACCTCGTGCGAGAGCCCGAAATTGTTTCCCTTCTATCATATTTACATAGCCAAAACGAATACCTCTTTCATTCCTCAATAGACACTTTAAAGCAGTACAAGGGTTTCACTACTTTCCTCCCCACCAGAGTTATATTCCTCGGTTTGTAAATCTTTTGATCTTACATCTTAACCGCGTTTTTCAGGAACCATTCCCGATAGGATTCCCTTAGCCGTTCCCGACAGGCGACCCTTTAAGTTTTAGACCTAGCCGTTCCCGACAGGCCCATTTACCATTCCCGATAGGTAAGCCATATGTTTTCAACTTTAGTCGTTCCCGACAGGCAATCTTTGAGTTTTAGACCTTAGCCGTTCCCGACAGGCCCATTTACCATTCCAGACAGGTAAGCCATAGGTTTTCAACTTTAGCCGTTCCTGGCAGGCGACCCTTTAAGTTTTAGACCTATTCGTTCCCGACAGGCCCATTTACCATTCCCGATAGGTAAGCCATAGGTTTTCAACTTTAGTTGTTCCCGACAGGCGACCCTTTAAGTTTTAGACCTAGTCGTTCCCGACAAGCCCATTTACCATTCTCGATAGGTAAGCCATAGGTTTTCAACTTTAGCCGTTCCCGACAGGCGACCCTTTAAGTTTTAGACCTAACCGTTCCCGACAGGCCCATTTACCATTCCCGATAGGTAAGCCATAGGTTTTCAAGTTTAGTCGTTCCCGACAGGCGACCCTTTAAGTTTTAGACCTAGTCGTTCCCGACAGGCCCATTTACCATTCCTGATAGGTAAGCCATAGGTTTTCAACTTTAGCCGTTCCCGACAGGCAACCTTTGAGCTTAAGCTTGACCATTCCCGACAGGCACACCTTAACCGTTCCCGACAGGCATACTATAAGCTTTAGACCTTAGCCGTTCCCGACAGGCACCCTTTAGATTTCATTAGTTCCGGACTCTATTCAACCAACATCCATCACCACAATTTTTGTGTTTGTCATATATCCATTCTTTTTACCCACATAGCGCAAATTTTCTGGTTATTTTTGTATTCAATCCCTATGTACCTTGAATGTCTGACAACCTTTGCTCTCATCCCTTCAGGTCCACAGTTGATTGAATAGGGGCAGCTGTAATACCTCAAAATTTGCCCTCTTATCTCTCTCCAATAATTGGCTTGTGTTTCATTCATTTGCATTTCATAGTAGGTCATACAACATCATTCATATATCATTGGTTGCACAAGGCATGTGATCAGTTGTCTCAAGGCATGGACAGTTAAAGCCAAAGGACAAGAGTCAAACTTTTCCAGATAAGTTGCAAGGGTTTCTCATATCTCAATTCATGACATTTGAGCCTTCAAGACATTAAGAGAAGGGAATTCAACAAGGGATTGAAGCAATACATCATCTCCTAGCATGGATGCCCCAAATTAGGGTTTTTGGAATTCTTGAACATAACACACCAATGGGAAAGTTTCTTGAGTTTTCATCACCACCCAAGGGCATATCTCATCTTTGTTTGAGGAGATACACATCATACTCAGAGGAATTTGGATTTGGAGGACGTGCTGATTTCTCCTAGACTGAGGGGTCAAAATTAGGGTTTGCCATAAAATCAGTTTATTTCTGATTTTTTGGGCAAGACTTGATTCTATGGTATTCTACATGTCCTCAAGGGTCCAAGGATGAAGAATTGTCCATCAATTTGAGTTGAAAGGTTTTCAATTGATCAATTGATTAAGAATCAGGAGAATTGGGGAAAAGTCAACTGTGTAAGGGAAAAAGTCAACTCTTGACTTTTTAAGGTCAAATTCATGCTCCTCATGTCAAATATGATCATTGGGGAAGATTTTATCAAGAACTATCAAGGGATTCATCAAAAATCAAGAAATGTGCAAATATGCTAAAAATAGTAATGAAGGGTTTCCATTTATGGCAAGTTTTGTCAAGCTGAAGGGCCATCTTTGAAGCATTCTTTTTCCATGTTCCAAGCTTCAAACTCAAAGGTTATGGAGGCCTATCAAAAGTTCATATTCCAAGCTTCAAAACCATACCAAGAACATCCCCATTGGATCAAAATTGAGAGAGATATGATGGATCAAAGTGAAGAGAAATCAAGGCAAAGTGGCAAGTCATGACCAGCCAATGCGCCATAATTTCCACAAAGACTTGGTGTGCATGTTGTGCCTAAGTTCATGGTCAAATTTCTCAATGATAAAGACTCAAAATGGAAATGAGTTCAACATGACTTTTGTTCATTTCCATACCCCCTTCAACTTTGGTGTTGGACATTTTTTTTCATTTGGTCATTCCTTTGAGAGATATGGTGGCTCAAAATGGGTAACCTCTCACTGATATTTTCACAAGCGCATGAGCTAGTCTGGCCAGGTCAGGCTGACCTGCTACACCAGTTATGCATACCCATCTTCTTGATCATTTTTAGACATCTTATAAGTTCTATTTGTAATTGTCTTGAACATAAACCTTGCTCTACTCCATGTTTTCTTTCCAAAGAGCCATTAAACTCACCATTTCACCCTATGGTTATGGAGATTCCTTCATCCAAAGTTCACCTCATGATGGCTGCTTTTCTTCATTACCAAGCAAACCAAACCAAGACAAACATTGTTCTTTTCTTACTTTTACATGCGCATGATTCACATACATCATCCCTTCATACATAACATTACCCTAACAAGTTAAACATGTCCCTTACACACACTTCATGACCATGTACTTGTTACTATATATATTCAAACATAAGGGAAAGAGAGAAAACTTGCAGAGCAAGCTGTGTTGCTCAGTACCTAGCATCATCACCTTACATTCACTTCACCACCATAACACTCCATGATCTCTCCACACTTAAACAAAAAAACCACACAACTCGTGTCTAACTAACTTGACTCACTCACTTAGTTGACTCACCCACCCTAATCAGAGTTCTAACTGTTAACCAAGGTGGTTAACAGTTAACTCAAGGTATATAAGGCTCCCTCTAACAGAATTGAAAGGAGGACTTGATTCTACACACTTCTCTTAAATTTCCACCTTCTTTCTCTCAATCTTTTCTCTCTTTCTCTCGAAGATTTACTCATTCTCTTTCCAATTTTCTCCTCCATTCTTCATCAAGAAGCATCAATGGAGTAAAGGAAGAGATTCAAGCTGCTGTATCCAAATTGATTCACACATTTAACAGTTAATTTTCAAGAATTTGTAAGCTTCTTCATAGCCTTTATTTGGCCAAAATCAAGTTCAAGAAACAAGTGGAACCTCACCTCTGGTATTCTTTGAAGCTAAGGAAGCAGTAAAAAGCACAGGTTTCAGTTCAAGCCTCTTGTTCTCTTTTGATCTAATTTCACTTGTTTTGCATGATTGAAGCTCAGTAGGAGCAATGTGACCTCTGGCTAGTTGATAGGCACCTTAGGTGCTTAGTTGAAAATCTTAGGGCAAACTTGTTGGCTTCGATTCTCTCTGTATGTGTGTTTTTTGTGATTTTTGATGCTAGATTCATGATCTACTAGTTGAGAGGAACATTTTGATATAAGGTTTGTATGTTTCTGGTCAACTGAAACTTTTGCCACGGCGGAGGATCACCGGAGAAGACGACCGGAGTCTTCTCCGGCCACCTGAGTTGATGAACTCACATAAACCCTAGCCTGAGTCCAGTTTAAGTTGTGGCTGTTAGATGATTTTGATCCAAGGGATGATAACATGCCAGCACATTAATGAACCACACTCCCCTCACGTGCTTCTAATTTCTGAATTAATTTGAATTTGGTGTTTACATGTGGTTGTATCATCATATCTTATCATGAGCACGCAATGTGGTTTGTTGGATGTGTGTACTTTCTTGATGATCATGTGCTGACTCCATCCAAGGGATGAGATTGAGTCAATGGATTGACTGAAGTCCACAACATACACCTCATCTGAGAGCGTGTAATTGTACTGGGCCTTTTTGCTATACGCACCCCCTCTTCTGAGCCCAAGGCTATTTTTGAACTAGCTTTTTGCTATTGTAGCACCCCCCTGACTATTTCCCTTTCATTTTTATTTTCTTCTTCCTATTTGTTTGGTTTTTAATTTTTAAAAATACATTTGAGCATCCAAAAATTCCATAAAAATTCATGAAGCATCTAAAAACATTTAAATAATTTTTTATTATTTTTATTTCTGATTTTGGCATTTTTGTTATATATTCATGAATTTCCATTTAATTTCTTTTGTTTGTGCATTTAATCATGACCTATGCTTCATTCCAATTTTGTTTGTCATATTTGTGCACTGAATTTTTGACTAATAATTGGTACATGCACTTATGATATGTTGAGGCATGCCATGTTTTTTTCATAGATTTTTAGGTCATTTTCTTGTTGACTTTTGGGTGAGATCTTTGAGCTATTTGTTTGCATGACTTGTATGACACTGTGAGACATGTTTGTGCATGTTTGGTAATGGATTTTGAGCCATCCTTTTGAAGCTTGTTTTCACACTGATTGTACCTCAATTTGATTTCCTTTTCTCAATTTTCTCATTATATTTACATGACTTTATGGATTGTATGAAAGCATGTTGATTTGTGTGAATGTAGAAGACTTATGTTTAGGTCTTAATGAGCATGGTGTGCTATCTTCTTTGGACCATTTGTTGAGGATTTTTAATTCATGTTGCATGAATATTATAGGTCACTTTCATCATGTTATAGGTTATTCAAAGTTCATCCTTACATGACTTGTATGCATTGGTTTTAACTTGAAATATCTTGTGTAATTGTGCATTCTTCTTGGATCTTCTTTGAGTATATGTTTGTACCAACTCTTGCATGATCTTGAACCAGCACACAAACATGATTCACTTCTATTTGTAATTATCCTCAACCATATTCCATGACCCATAATTGCACGTTACAAGTTCTCTTAAGTGCATAAACTTTTGTATGCTTGCTTGACCTAACTTGAACATCTTTGCTCTTAATCATCAATGTGTTTCAATATGATACTTGTTTGGACTTTGTGCTTCCATTCTTGAGTTTTAAACATCATGTTAAATGTCTTGAGCTACTGACTTGCATTCATATGGAATGATTATTCATTTTCCATTTTCATTTCCTACTTGCATTACAAGTATGCTTCATTGTTAGAACTTGAGTGATGTTTGCTCACACTTTTTCCTACTTATTCAATACTTGCATTCACAAATCATATGCTACATTAATGACATCTTGATGCATTCTTAAATGTCCTTCACTTCTGATTTTGATGTTTACATGTGCATTCATTCATGTTTGTGAACCATATGCATTCATTTTGCATAGTTAATGTATAACTTGCATTTGTGTGAACTTTTGGTGCATGTTTCAACCTAGTTTGACTTTGTTTGATACTTTACCATTAGTGGATATCCTTAAGACATACCTACTGACTTGTGTTGGTTCTTAACCATTAAGACCCTTCCCTTTTGGTTTAAACATTGTTTGCTTTTTAAGTTGTCTTCCTAAAACAACTAGTATTATTTTGTTTAGCTTCTTTCACTTGAATTCATTACTTGTGATTGATTACGTGCTAACCTTTTGTGTAGGGGCAGAGGTAAGACATTTGAGTATGTGGATGTTAATCCATACTCATCTCTTCTTTCATCTCATCTCTTTCATTACTATTTCTCTTTTGTGAATATCATGATATAATGCTTGATTGTGTAGAACTTTCTCACATCCCTTAGGGATCATAGCTCATCCTTAATTTTTTATTAAGGTGAGGTAGGATAAGCATTAGATAGTGCTATCCCTCTCTTATCTTTAGACTTAGGTGGTTCTTATGCTCCACATAACCATAGGACATCCATGTATGACAACATTAGGATTATTAGTCTTTCCCCCACTTAGACTTTTTCCTTTCTTCCCTTTGAGTCTCTCTTTCTCATCTCAAAACAAAAATCAAAACATGTAATAAAAACAACAAGTGTTGTGTGCCATGAGCCTTAAGTACATGGGAAATGGAAGGAGGAGGGTTTCCCTCCGTCTTTCTAGAGTGTTAGCATACGTCCTGTTAGGACGACCATGTGACGCATTCGTTCCTATGTCATAGACTTTAGTGCAATACTTGTTATGAACACAAAATAATCAAAACACTTCTTCTTAAAAGACAAAAACAAACAATTCTCTTCTCATCTTCCTCACTCCACTCATAGAGGACGCGTCACTTCCGTTCTACCGCAAACAGATAAATGCCTAAGACTCCGTACAACGAGCTGCGACACCTAACTGTTAGAACGCGAACCTTGGCGTACTCCACTTAAAAAAACATAAACAAAGCAAATCCATCCTTGGTTAGGTCGAACTAAGACTGCTCTGATTTCCTCCTTCTGGTTAGATTGAGGATACGTAGGCACGAGACGGCGATGTCTTGACGAGCAACCTCCCCCTAGTTTGTGTCCGAACTACGTTGACTCTGACTTTCCCATTGCACTAGGGAATACGAAGGCCTAAGACTCCGAGGATGTCCTACCGAGTCACTTTTTTTCCTTTTCTTCCCCGTTTCTTCGTTCTTTCCCGTACCTGTTCCTTCTCCTTTCCAGTAGCAGCGGAGCTCCAGATGACGATACCCTTTGATTAAGACAACAAGTGTGGATCCCATCGAATACGATGGACACGAGGGGGTGCTAATACCTTTCCCTCGCGTAACCGACTCCCTTACCTGTTTCTCTTGGTCGCGAGACCATGCTTTTCCTTCCCTCTGGTTTACGCAATGTTTCCTTTCCCTCTCTTGGGATAAATACACATTGTTGGCGACTCTGTTTTTGTGCCATTTTCGCGTTTGTACTTGGATGAAAATCCCAGGAGCGACACCCGGCCCGTCGAGTAGATCCTTGACTGGTGACTGGCCCTTAAGTCATTACTCCAACACCTCGGAGCAACGACTTGGGGGGCTCCTGTTCTGGAATGGGTCAGTGCCTGCCCATTGGTCTGGTAGGCCCAACCCAATAGACTAAGAAGGCCTAGCAGGGCCCATAACTATCCAGTGTCGAGCATGTCCAAGACACTCCTCTCGTCGGGCACGTATCGGACAGGCGCCGTCGAGCAGAGTCCTTGAGTCTAGGAGGGCACCTCTCTCCTCGACCTCCACGTTCTCCTCCCCGCGGGGACACGTCACCTTATAACCTCCCCACTTCCGAAGGAATCGGTCTACCCACCTTCCGAAGATCTCAGGACCGTTATCCCAGGGCGAAGACCACGTGCTGGTCTTCCCTACGCCACGTAAGCCCTGACAGTCACCTGGATTGGGCCTGGCAATCCAGCCCAGTGCAAGAGACCGTTGGCCCCGCGCTGAGGGCATTCTATAAATACCCTCTCATTTGAGAGGGTCGGGTTACGTTCATTCTTACTCTTACACCTATATTCTGTACTCGCTTACTCCCGTTTTCTGACTTTGGCATCGGAATACCTTGCAGGTACACCCCCCAGTTCCATCACTACCGGAGTTGAAGATCTCACGGCGTTGTTAGTCAATGTCATACTTTCTGATCCAGGTACGATCAATTATAATATTTCACTGTTTACCATATTGGTGAACTGTGAAATACAAGTGTAGATATAAAAAATGGTGTAAAAATATAATTTTTGTTATAAATAAGCTAACTTAAAATAGATTGAGCCTTAATATAGTCCGAAACAAATAATAATACAACAACAAAAAGTCAAAAACTAATACTTCAACTTGGTTGTAATTATTAGCCTAGCACTCATTAATATATTATTTTTCCAACTAAAAAGGTTTCGTGGAGGGCAAGTTTACTTACAAATCCGTGTGACAATTTCAGGTATATAAATATTTTGTTCAATTATCAACCTCATACTTAATTATGATTATTTATACATCAATTAATATTGTTTCTCATAGTGGAGTTTTAATTCTAAGGGTATAAGAGATGTGAGGGACATCAGTAGTGTCTGTTTCAATTTTTTGATTTGGTGGTGGAGGTTCTGCGAACCTTTAAGTATCAGGTCCTCTTATTGAACCTTGTAGAGCATGAACAATAGCATCTGGACAGGCTGGGGGAGGGGTTAGTGGTGAAACCTTGTAATTTTGTGTGGTCATTGAAAACTTTATGTACTGGTGTAATATCTTGTAATTTGTTTCAGCACATCTTGTGCATTCTAATAAATTTGGCCTTTTTCAAAAAATATTGTTTCTCATAGTAGATATCCGTGATAACATGTCAGTAAAATAAATTTCCACATACTGAAAATGAGTATGACAGACAAATATAAAGGTGGATTCGAAAGAGTGAAGTGAACACAGAGACAACCTGGCTAAAAATTTAATGTGGTGGTAGAAATGTGTCCACCTCTAACTCAAATACAGCCAAGCCATAAAGAAAAGCTATGTCATGAGTTAATTTATTTGGTCCCAAAACAAATAAAAGTGAACAACCACGTTGCTACTTTTCACAATTTGGTTTCTGTTTAACTCATCTCTTGAAACATTAGGTTTTTTAGGTGATATTTATTATGGATTATCCACATCCCACCTACTAGATATCTAGAATGTGATCATGGTCGAATAATTGTTGAATAAATTCTTATATTTGCAAACCGAATTAGAGAGCAAATACTCATGAATAGCCTTAAAAGTTTTGAAGGTTACACCAACCACAACTATAAAAGACACATATTTGTGTGGTACATTATCATCAATTTATGGAGTTTGAGGTGGTGGGTTTGGAAGCTGGTGTGGTGAGTGTACTATTTATCTCGAGTGTGTAATTCTTTCCGTATGCGCATTAACGTAACATCCTTGTGCTGTCTTTTTCATCCTGCTATGATTAGGGGTGTTCATGGTATAGTTCACTTAGAGAACCAAACTGTACCGAACCGAACCATAACAATTAATAACATGAACTGAACTGAACCGTTTTGATTTTCTTTAGAACCAAACTGAACCAAACAATTGGTTTGGTATATCGGTTCTTAATTCTGAACCATATCAAACTATCAGCAACCACTTTGTAAAAGAACCGTTTGTTACCGTAAACAGAACCGTTATATTTTTTAATAAAAAATAATTTTAAAATTTTTAAAACTATTTTTGTAAGCATTTTTTATCGTAATATAAAGGTAAAAAAAATATTTTTTTCAAATATGTAATAATAACATTTCATTTTAATGACATTTTTCAAAACCAACCAATATCATTTCATTTATACTGTTACTTATTTTATAGTTAAAATATTCTAAACTCCATTTTTGTTCAAAACAACATTTTTATTCAAAACAATATTATGGGTTATTAGCATTAATTTTATTTTAATATTAACATATTATCTATATTTTGAATATCTAGATGAAAAATGATTTTTCTTTTACATAATTGATTCAATGTTGGGACAATTTTTTATCACATTTATCACTCATTGAAAAAATTAAATATTATTATCGTTCAAAATATTTTTGATTTAATAAAATAATTAATTTTTAATAATTTAAATAAATTTAATGCTAAAAAATCAATGTAGAGAAAATATGAACCAAGTTCCACAGTCAAGTAATACCATGATATAAATATAGTTAGTTAATTGCGGTTCGGTTAACTGCGGTTCAGTTTCGTTAATTGTAGTTCGGTTTGGTTATTGAAATGTTTGATAAATTGTGGTTCGGTTCATGAACCAGAGATAACGGTTTGGTTATTTAATAATAGTTCAGTTCGGTTCTATGGTTCAATACGGTTCTATGGATTTTTTGAACACCCCTAGCTATGATCATATATGGTATTTTTTTACATCTACATTTTCAACGCTCTTTCCATTACACTATTTGTCTCGAGTGTCTAATTCATTCGGCATGCGTATTAGTGTAAGCTAGTATAAAGTATAGGAATACATGTCTTTTAATTATAAAATTGAATTTTTAAATTTTATTTAAATATTAATTATTTAGGAATGGTCCTTACCCAATAAGGAGAGAAGTGCGTAAAACATTCATGTATAACTAATAATGATAAAGGTGGTGTCACCGCAAAGACATTACATGTGTGTCATTGTTTGGAACATTTTGGGACCTAAAGAACGGGCGTAGACCTCCCCTAAGAAAGCACTACATCCAGATGTAAAATATAATATAAATCGTTAAATCATATAACAGATCATATTTAGACATTTGATTACATGAACGGTCTGGATAAAGATCAATGAAGGGGGGGATAAAACCCTAATAAACTTCTTATAAAAAGGGGAGGGTGAATGTAGAATGGAGTATGCACTTACAAAAATCTGAAAAGATTATTTTTCTTGGCTCAATCAATTACTAATTTAAGCGTTAGAGTGCCTTTTGTAATTACCACACCATATTTTCTCTCCTGGTGTCTAATGAATTGATCATCGAAGAAACTTTATTAACATTGTTATCTTAATCTTAACCTCTGTTAGAACAACAACCCCAACACATTACTATAATATTTTGTCATGGGCTGATTAGTGGCGTCGTCTATGGAAAACACTATATACAATAATTCCTTTCACTTTTAAGACAATATGACGATTCCCAACACTGATAACTCCTCTACTCATTAGACCCTCGACTGGTGGGATTACTTATCCCCCATTGAGGGAAACAATGTATTATTCTTCTCTGGAGAAAAAATCCACAGATCCCCAAAACAAATGACTATCTTCTTTGTCACGCCGTAGATAATTTTCATATTTCTGAAATTAAGTGTTTCATCCTCACACAAGACCATGTGGATATATAAGCTTGCAGATACTGTCTGGGTGATGCATGGTGAAATTTATTGATAATAAAGCTGCAATGAACTGTTCAGTTTTGATGATGACAACATCTGATATCCAACGATATCTTGTGAAGTCCCTATCTCTTGAAGATAGCTTAAACGGTCAAAGATGCTTACAGGTGTTTATAAAGCTATCCTTTTGAAGATACTCTTGAATATCAAGTCAACTCTTTAAAGTTATTTCTGTCATCCAACGATGTTCAAGTGAAGACTTATATTTCAAGATTCTCCTGTGGTTTGTTCTCCCATCTATCTGATGAAAGTAATCAACTTAAATATCTTAAGCCTCGTCAAGTTAGAAGATTCAAAGTTATTGTGTGATGCTAAAGTCAAATATAATGGTGTCAAGACTTTAAACTTCAGAGTTGTGAAAAAAGCAAGTGTGAAAGTTCACATGGTCGTATCCGTATGAGTGATTAGTGTCTTATAAAGGCACAATGATACTTCTGAAATTACTAAGGAAAATCACACACACACACACACACACACACACACACACACACACACACACACACGTGCATACACGTAGTGCGCGCACGCACATAAACACAACTTTTGAGAAGTATCTCTTATTTTGTGAAAACCACCTGAAAATGTTTTTAAGTCCTAGCTGATTGATTGTGGAACTGTCTGATCAATTAGGAGTTGTTTTACAACAAAATAATAGATTCTACCTAATTCTATAATTGATTATTTTGCTTTGTAATGCTCATAATCGATTGGAACAAGTCTCTTAATGTTTGATAACAACTATATATTAAAATATTCCATTTGTTGCTTGAACAGTCAATTATTCACGTGTAATAATATATTGGCATAATTGATTATGAGAGTTATTTTTCCCATGGATTATTTCCAAATTTAAACCACATTTTAGCTTATAGAAAGAGAGTTTCTATACCATTTGAAATCACTCCGAAAGCTATCTTTGATTCTACTTTATCACTCTATCTTCTTTTATATAAATCTCTCATTTTTCAATAGAGCACCACTTTTTAAAGGTGAAAATATGCTTATTGGATGGATAACATGTACACTTAGTCTCTCTTGACAAGAATCTATGGATAGTAATCACCGACATACCTTTTATCCCTAAAAATGAAGTTGATGATTCTATTAAAAATCCAAAAGATTGGACGGATGATGAAACCAAAAAGGCTTCATATGATTTAAAGGTGAGGAATATACTTATATCTGCATTAAGCGTTAAATTACATTACTTTATATCGCATCATAAAAGCGCACAAACTATGTGGAACTGATGACTTCTCAGCAAGCGTACCTATAATGTCATAGTAATAAAAAAGACCGAATCTACAAGGACTGCTATTTAACAAGACAAAATTGTCCAATGCGTAGACAATACTAAATTGGGGGGGGGGGGGGGGAGGGGGGGGAGGGGGTCGAGTTTGAATTGCAAAAATAAAATTAAGTGTTCTAAAAAGTTTACTAAAGTGGTCAGGTTGTGTATAGAATTCTCAATTTCTCTATTGTTGATGTCCGATGCATTACATAAATGATATTGTCACTATAATCCCATGACAACTTAATAAAACCGTTATACCCAATACATTGCGGTATAGCTCACTAATCAATACACATAGTTTTATATCCCTAGTCCTTCAGCGTAGTAAGATCAAGCAATGCAATAAAGCATTCATTTCTAAGCCATTACTCGGGGTCTCATATCCTTATTGAACCAGCGTAAATACAACAGTTGCCCTAGGTCCAACACATAGACTAATGGTCAGTATTCCCTATGTGCCCAAAATCAGATTAAAAGAGTCTTTCACATAAAAAGCATTAAAAGCAAGGTACAATTGAATAGAATTATTGAAATTCTAGCATAGCAGTTAGTAGATGTTCTAACACATGTCACGACATTGTTCTCTGCATAACTTTAAAACAATGGCACAATAAACAAGCTAATATTCTGAATATCAGCAACAGCAGCAAGACAAATGTTTCGACATCTGTTACAACATGTTAATCAAAATTGAACTGTAAATTGCAGAATGATAAACAACACAGAATATGATGACACAGTTCGGGGCAAATCACCTACATATGGGGGCTACCAAGCCAGGAAGAAGAATCCACTATCAGTAGTATAGTTTTATGTAAACAACCTCCGGTTTACAGTAAACAATCTTTGGTTGACCTATCACTACCCAATGAAAACTTTATCATTAGAAGTCACATCTAATTAATAAGAGAAACTCATCTCACTCCCTAAATCACAACCTGTGATATCTAACAGTTATAGTCACAATAACTGTATCATCCTACTTGAAAGACACCTTTTTCAATAGAAAGTTTAGTCGAGCATTCTCGACTAACAACACAACTTGGATTTGCTTCAAAGCTTCATCTAATAATAATACACGATTCATTACCTACAGTTTTCTGAATCTGTATATTAGGAAGAGTATATAACACACTCCCCCTCAAAACTATACTTTCCACAGAGGGATAAATCTTCCTCTTAATGGGCATAAGAGAACCCATAAGAAGATCCAGAAAGAGCTTAGGAAGAAACATATGTGATTGTACCTGATCAGAAATAGATCGGTGGCCGACTACACGTCGTGAGCTCCGTTACTCCGGTGGTGGTGAGAAGGTGAAGGGTGTACCTACAAGGTACTCCGATACCAAAGTAAGAGAAAAAGTAAAAGAGTGCAAGTACAGGAAGGTAGTAGAGAATGAGTTTCAAAATACCTGGACCTCTAGTGAAAGAGGGTATTTATAGTGTGCCTCCAACGCTGGGCCAACGGTCATCTGCACTAGGTTGGATCACTAGGACCAATGTAGATAGCTTCCATGGCTTACGTGGCGTAGGGAAGACCAGCATGTGGTCTTCGCCCTGGAGCAACTGCCCCATGAACTTCGGAACGTGGGATGACCGGTTCTTCAAGAGATGGGCAGTTTCCTGATGACGTGTCCTATGTAGGGAACGCGTGAAAATGTAGGGAAGATGCGTGGTCTCTCCCCATGCTAGGTAGTGACCTACTTGACTATACAGCGGGTGCCCGATGACAGGGAGGATTGGGACTTAATGGGCCTCTCTCAAGTGAACATTGGGTTGGGCCTGCCCGACTGGTGGGCAGGTCCCGGCCCAGTCCAGAATAGGAGCCCCCCAAGTCTTTGCTCTGAAGCGTCGGAGTAATAACTTAAGGGTCAACCCATTCGTCGGGGACCCGTTTGGTGGGGCTCCGCATGCCCGAAATACCGAGTTGGTGGAGGATGCAAGTGGCTAGGAGCAGGCGATGTTTGACGAGACCGGAGTCGCGGGGACGTCTGTCCGTCTGGCACCCTAAAGGTCATCTCTTGCCGGGGAGTGTCCCCGTTCGGTACCTTGGTCAACCACATGGGGAAGATGAAAAAAAACGGACGTGCTCATCACGCGGGCACGAAGGGAAACTGAGAAGACGCACGCGGGGTCTCGAGGCGCCATGTGTCACACGCCATCAATGCCTAGGGCGGCTAGGAGTAGGGCACTCAAGTGCCTAGGGACGCCTCAAGTCCTGTGTCAGGACTATAAATAGGAGTTGAGTCTATGCCATTTGCACGCTTTTGCTCTTCTGCTTAGAATTTTTCCCACACTCTTTTCGTTTCTTCAGCTTCCACTTCCATTTGTCTGCTGCACGCCGCCGTACCGTCGATCCACAACCGCCATGTTCAAGTAAGTTTCCTGTTTCCTCATCTTTATTTTATGCAATTCCCGGTGGTTCCTCCGGTGAATCGATGAATTTTCCAGTTCCCTCATCTTTGTTTTATGTGTTTCCCAGTGGTTCCTCCGGTGAATCGATGTAGTTCCCGGGGAAACCACGGAGTTTCTGGAAAAAACGCCGAAACTTCTCTAAGCTTCTGATGAATGTCCAAGGGACCTGGGATGAATACCCCGGGGAGATAAGTTGAAGGACTCGAGGACCTGATGAAGGTCCCGAGGACATGGGATGAACATCCCGAGGTCATAGGATGAAGAACTCGAGGACCTGATGAAGGTCCCGAGGACGTGGAATGATGGTCCCGAGGACTTGGGATGAAGGCCCCGAGGACGTTAGGTGGCGGTCTCGAGGACCTTTGCTGATGGTCTCGGGGGGAAGGGGGTTCGTGCCCCCGGTTTCTAGTTGACACGGTGATGACCTTGGTCAGGAGGCCCCTCCGGGGTTTCGTAGCTGCAGGAAAAATTTCCCGGAAGGAGTATACGCCTAGGAGGGTTTTATGACTATGCGTGGGGCAGAGTCTCCTCGTGTGTGCGAGTTTCCCGAGGAAGGATTTAGTTGAGGACGTCTACCGAGCGACTTCTTGCCTCCTTTCTTCACCCTTTCACTTGATTTGTGGTGGAAGGGTGGATTTAATCTGGAATGTCGAATTCACCATTTTCCTTTGCTTTTCAAGTAAAAATGGCTGCAAGGATTGAGGGGGTCACTGAGACCGACGACGAGCTCGACTCACCGGTAGCGTAGACCAGCGGTGTTCGGAAACGAACGCCCGAGGATTGGGTCGGGGAGGAGCCTCTGGGTGTCCCTTCTTTATTTGCCACAGACGACTCAGATGCCTACGCCACTATCGAGGATCGTTATAAGGGTTCCCCTTAGAACTGGAAGGTGTACAAGCCTCGGGAGCACCATCGAATATGCTCGTGCTTCAAAGGAATGAGATTCCCCATGTACGAATTCACCTTTCTAGAGGCGGGCCTGCGTCTTCCCTTCAGTGATTTCAAGCAGGAGGTGTTTTCCTGGCTGCGTCTGGCGCCCTCGCAGCTTCATCCAAATGCGATTGCGTTCGTGCGGGCATATGAGCTCGTATGTCAGTACCTCAGCATCGGGGCCACGATACCTCTTTTCTTCCGTATCTTCCATCTGCAGAGACAGACGGTCGAGGACCGGCACAGCTGGGTGTCCTTTAAGCAACCGAGGAGGCTATTTCAGGCTTACCTAGATTCTATCCGCAATTTCGAATATTGGTACTTCGTCGTCAAGCCCATCACCCACGTGGCCGTTGACTCATTGTACAACCTTGTGTTCAGGGAGAAAAATGGACGGCGGGAGGAGGTCCTAGAATCGAGGTTTGCCTTGGAGTTAACGGAGGAGCATTTCAAAAGAGTCACGGACAATTAGATAATCAGCCCTGGTGAGTTGGATGAAGAGGACCGGCTGGCCTATCAGAAGTTTGTCAAGTTTGTCTCCGGCTTCACTCCCACGAAGCTTGTGACTCCGGACTGGAATTTTATCCGCAACGATTATGGGGAGATTTTAAAGGAGGCCCGATTGATAAACACGAAATCCCTCATCGAGTGCGAGTCCGACGGGGAAGCTGTCTGGTTATTAGGTAGCGGACATCTCCTTCATTCGGGCCCCATCTGTGTCCTGTCATTGGTTCGTTGATGTGCTTGTTTTCCTTTTGTAGGTAGGATGTCGAGCTTGGAAGAACGTGAAATCCGGAAAGGGGCGAGTCTCCCAGGTTCAGCAGATGCCAGGCCCTAACTCGACACTCGGAGGCTCGTCTTCTTCCCCCTAATGCAGCCAGTCTCCAACGTCGCAGGGTTCTCCTAAGAGGCAGCGTGTCACTGAACCCGTGCATGTCGACCTCACCGAGAACTCATCTGATGAGAAGTTCGTGCTCTCGCCCTGCAACCCAACTTTTTCTCCGAGGTCAACTCCCCAACTATAAGCATCGCCGAGTCCAAGGCTATCTTGGGCGCTGTTCGGAATGCGAGGAGGAAAGCCTTTTCGGAAGATATAACTGCGATGATGCGGGTCTTTGCAACGACTCTAGTCGTGAACGACGAGACCTGCCCCTCGGCTGACCTAACCAAATTGCAGAATAACTTTGCATCTGTCGAGGCTGAGATGAAGAAGCTGGCTGCTGACCTCGACGAGTGCAAGAAGAAGAACGTAGCCCAGGTCAAGCTTCACGGGGAGATAGAGAAGAAGATGAAGGACGCTGACGAGGAAAGGAAAACTCTCTTAGCAAGGATTGCTGAGCTGGAGGCAGCTGCCATGCCCATCGAAGATGAGACCACCGAGGAGAAGCTCCTGACTTCTCGGGCTAAAATAGTATTGAAGATCCGGCTGCTCGAGCAGGATGTTCTGGGGACTGTCGAGGAGGGCTTTGCTGCCACCGTCAAGCAGCTCCAGCTTGTGAATCCTGGTGTTCAGTTTATCACCGAGGTAATAGGACCTTACCACCAGGTGGTCGAAGGTCGGGTTTTCGCGCCAAAAACCGAGGAGGAAGAAGACGACCAAACCATGGTGGGCGACCAACCCAAGGAGAATGTAGCTGTCTAGTTCTATTTTCTTTTGTTCAGTTTGTTTAGCCTACGTGCCACTTTTGGTTATCGTTTAGCCCGGCCTGCGTGCCGTATTTTGTAAATTGACTTTTGCCTGGCCTGCGTGCCAGGGGCTTGCACTGCTTTTTTGTACCACTTGAACAATGGGCTTCTGCCCGACTTAATGCATTGTCTTTCATATCTTGTGTGTGTTGTTTGTATGTTGACTATATATTTGCTATTTACGTATTTGTATAAGTATTTGGGGCCTTTGCTCGACGTCGTTGATCCTCGACAGTGTAGGAAACTAGTCGAGTTGTCGGAGTCGTATTCTGACCTTTGATGAAGCTAAAAGCTCAGTCGAGGCCTTAGCTCCGAGGTGTAAACTTCCCATCACGAGCTGGGTGTTCTGCTTAGTTGGTACGACGATGATGGAACTCAGTAGAGGTGTCCTCTTCGGATCAAGGGTCCTCGCGCACATATAAGCAGGCCCTTGTCTTCTTGTCTCGAGGTAGGGAGGTGCGCTTGTACCTTAGTGTGCTCCCGTGGTCATGATGGAAATAGGTCGCAGACAGTGTTTAACTGTAGAACTGTTTAAGTTTTTCAGCGTTACATGGTCGATCAAGTTCCTCCCCTTTGCAGATTATCGAGGTACTAGGCTCCCGTCCCCGTTTTCGCGCGGACGTGATAGGGCCCCTCCCAATTCGCAGAGAGCTTACTTTCACGCGAATCTTTCTGGTTTCTTCGCAGGACTAGGGTGCCTTCCTGAAATTCGCGTTTAATAACTTTGCTGTCATGGCGTAAAGTTATCTTTTATTTGAACGAGGCTTCGCGGAGGGATGCGCCTGACCGTATCTCTTCGACCAGGTAGAGCTCCTCCCTTAGGGCCTCGTCGTTCATCTCCTCGTCGAGGGGAGACTCGATCCTTCTTAAAGGTTCCCTTATTTCTACTGTAATTACCGCCTCAGTTCCGTAGGTCAGTCGAAACGGGGTTTCCCCGGTAGTCGAGTGCGGGGTTGTCTTGTAGGCCCAGAGCACGTTGTATAGTTCCTCGGCCCACCTTTTCTTGGCATCGCCCAGTCTCCATTTCAGACCTTGCATGATCACCCTGTTCGCAGCTTCGGCTTGCCCGTTTGTTTGTGGGTGCTCGACCGACGTGAAGTGTTACTTCGTGCCCAGCTTGGTAACGAAGTCCTGAAAGTTCTTGTCGGTGAACTGCGATCGTTTTCGGTGACAATTGCCTGGGGTACGCTGAACCGGGCAAGTATATTCCTCTTGTTGAAAGGGAGTATGTTGTGGGCAGTGATTTTAGCCAAGGCTTCGGCCTCTATCCACTTAGTGAAGTAGTCGACGCCGACAATCAGGTACTTATTTTGGTACCATCCTACGGTGAAGGGTCTGAGGATGTCCATCCCCCACAAGGCAAACGACCATGGGGACGAAGGCATTTTGAGTTCACTGGGCAGGGCCAGGTGCATGTCCTCGTGTCGCTGGCATCTGTCACACTTCTTGACATGCTCATTGGTGTCTTGCTGCATGGTGGGCCAGTAGTACCTTGCTCGCAATGCTTTACGAGCTAGGGACCGTCCACCGAGGTGTTGCGCATTGATCTCTTCATGGATCTCCTGTAGTATGCCGGGGACCTTAGACTCTTCGACACACCTGAGGAGGGGGATCGAGAAGCCCCGCCAGTATAACTTGTCCTCAACGATAGTATATGAGCAGGCACGCCATCCTTGGGGTCGTCGGGTAGTTTTCTTGTACTGAGGTATTCGTATACCGGGGTCATCCAGCAGTGGTTGTCTCCAATGGCGTGCACGTCGGCCGTGGGGAGGGATTTCTCGATGCTCGGACGCAGAAGCACTTCTTGAATGACGGACTTGTTTCTGCCTTTTTTCTTCGTGCTCGCGAGCTCCGATAGGACATCTGCCTGAGTATTGTGTTCGCCGATCAGTGGCTCCGTCTGTGGGAACCTTTGCTTCCCTGTTTTTCCTCCCGTAGAAACCAAATCAACCTTCAATCTTGTCGTACCTCGAAAAATACGATCCTCGCGATGGACGCGGAAAAAACTGTTCGAAACAGAGTCGCCACCGAACTTTATTCATCCCAAGGAAGGAATAGGAAAATATCGATAAAACCTTTAAGGATAAATAAAATGGTCATCGCAACCAAATTTGGGTTCGGGAGTTGGTTACGCAAGAGGGAAGGTATTAGCACCCTCTGCGTCCGTTGTACTCAACGGGAACCTCTTGATTTGATTCATAAGAAAGTTAGCTATATTTGTTTGTTATCTTCTAAGGTAATATTGCTTTCTAAGGGGGAAATGGGTGATTTTTTTATTAGGGTGCTCGGCAAGGATTAGAACCCTTGTGCCTACGTATTCCCTCGTGCAATGGGAAAGTCAGAGCATTCGTAGTTCGTGGGACTACGGTTGTTTGGTTTGTGTTTTTTATAGGCGTCAATTGTCCACACACGAGTAAGAGAACTCGCACCCAAACAATTGAGGAGAAGGATCGAAGACTCGACCACCCTCACATCACCTTTTAGGAAGTTGTGTTTGAATATAATTAAGAGTATTAAAGAGTTTGATTTAAGAAAATAAATTTGATTTGTATGTGTTTTAGGGTTTTGATCGCACGGGGGCGAGAAAAGGATAGTTTTAGATGTTTTAGAGGTGACAATTGTTCACACACGAGTAAGAGAACTCGCACCCAAAAAATTGAGGAGAAGGGCCAAAGACTCGACCACCCTCACTTCACCTTTTATGAAAACGGTGTTTGGATATGGATTACGTGTTTTAATGAGTGCTTAGAAAGTAGTTTGAATGTTGTCAAGTTACAAGTGTTTTAGAGGCGTCAATTGTCCACACACGAGTAAGAAAACTCGCACCCAAACAATTGAGGAGAAAGACCAAAGACTTGACCCCCCTCCTTTTCACCTTTTAAGAAATGATGTTTAAGTATGATTAAATGTATTGATTTGATTTAAAAATTGCTCGATGTTGATCGAGATTTGAATATGCGTACAGAAAGGTTAAAGGATAATAGAAAGGAGGTCCTAATGGTTCAAGGTAAGGTCGATGGCGAAGCAAAAGCATCCGACTTACAAGAGGGGTAAAGGGACTTGATATGTGGATCAAGTGAATGCTTGAGGATGAAGTGGTGATTAATTGAATTTGTTTTAAAAAATGCTTGACGTTGGATCAAGTTTGTTTATTCTTTTGAAAATGGTTGATTTTAATCTTATGGGAGAGGGATACAATTACTCAAGTGGGAATAATCAAGCCATAATTAAAGTGAGCCAATCACACATACGTATACAAACCAAAGTGAAATGTGCAACAAGTATCGTTGTATAAGGCCCAAGAGGAGGCTATGTGAGGTTGATTGCGATCGTGAAAACAATCGACTTACAAGGTATTGAAAAGGGCTTGACATTAAGTCAAGGTATTAGTTTGAAAAGAGTTTTTGGTTTGGACAAGCATATAATAAATGACATAGATAATCAAGGCATGATAATAATTCACATGAGAAAAAGGTAAACATCACATAAAATGGGGGAGATAATATAATCAAACATGTTAGTGAAGTTAGCATCCTAAATCTAAGGTTAATCTAAAGAGGGAAATTCTAACTCAAGTTAATTAGTTTTTAGATTTTTTAGAATTAAAATTCAAACAATTAATTGAATTAAACTAAAATATTTTATAAAAATTAACTATTAAAAAGTTAATTAGTATTAAATAAAATGGTTTAATAAAATTAATTAAAAATTAATTAAGGAAAGGGATTTTGGAAATTAATTAAAAAGTATTTTTAGATTTTTAGGGTTAGAGAAATTGGCATAATAAAATTAATTAAATTAAAATCAAATACTTAATAAAACTAATTATTAAAATAATTAGTTAATATTAAATAAATAATTTTAATAAAATTAATAAAAGTTACCTCCATAATGGATTTTGGAGATTCTTTCTAAAAAAGATTAATTAAAAAAATAATGTTTTTTTTTGTTTTTAATATTTAAAAGAAAAAAAAAGTTCTACAAGAAAACAAATGGGCCAGCATATGTCAGTTAATTGGGGGTGTGCTCAGAAATTCCCTAGGCCCAATTGAAGCAAGCCTACACGCTGGTGGGGGTTCACCATGAACCCTAGTCAACCCTGGTTGACTGAAGGATGAAATGTGGAGCGTTTGATCGTCACAGGGGCAGTAAAACCCTAGATCTAAAGGTCTGAGATGCATGCACACGGTAAGCACGCATGGAGATCAGTATACGAGATATGGCCATGTGTCAAGGCCGGTGACACTTGTCACCAACACAACCGTCCACCCATTACACTCATCAGAGGAGAACAAAAGGGGAATTAGGGTTTCCCCCCTTCATAATCTCCGTTCACTCTCTCTCTCTCTAATCCCTTTCTCTCTCAACTCTCTCTGCAAAACTACATCGTCGAAAACCTAAATAATGGTCGGAGAAGCGGCGGCGTGCGCCGGCCGCCACCGTCTTCTCCGGCGAGATCTCTCCCAAAACGAAGACAACCTACACAAACCATACATTATTTTCTTTCCTCGTCTCAAATCCAACCACAAAATACCCAAAAACCTTCTCAAACTCTCAAATCGACCCCATTCCCAAATTAACCCTAATTTCAAATCAACAATGTAGAACAGAAATTACTCTACACTACACAAAGATCAAAGATTCAAAGGAGATATCAAGCAAAGACGTTCAACTCGCAGAGAAATCAAGTGCAGAAACTACCTCTTGAAGAACTTGTCAACCGAGCTCGTGCGAGTATCTTTCTTAGGTACTTCTTCCACTCAAATCTCTTCCTTTCTCTTTCGCACTCTTTTTCTGCTCCTTCTTGCTGCTATTCTTCTTGCTTCTCCGTGCTTGAGTGTTTCTGAATGGTTTCGAGCTCAGGTTTATTTGAGTCTCAATGTGAGACTCAATAAACCTCTGGAAATGGAGCTTTAGTGAATTGCTTAGGGTTTATTTTGTAGAAGTTGTTTTAGGGTTTTTTGCTGCTCTATCCTCCTTTCTTCTTGATGATGAAACATGGTTTTATAGTAGAATTTCTAGGGTTTGTGATATGAACATCCGATATTCAAGGGATATAACAGAAGTATCAAATTGGTTGGTGAGTGTTTTTGCTATTCTCGTGTAACCTGTTACATTCTGCTCTGAATCTGCCTGTTTGTTTATGCTCTGTTATTACTTTCTTAGGTTCAGGATTTGTTCTTGCCAAAATAGTGTATATGCCCTATCTGTACTTTCTGAACCCTGTTCTGTTATGCTATGTGCCTTGCTGCTGAATTTTTATCTTACTGTGAGGTTGAAATTTCTCTTGTGGTCCCCTTGATTTTTCACTGCGTGTGAATGTGATTTTCACTGCTTTTACTGTTATTAATTTTCCTGCTGATGTAGCTTTGGTTTGAGTTTACTCTTGCTTTTGGAACGTTTGAACTTAATTTTGGCAAATCCTTTGAATTGAATTTTGACATGGTTTTGATATTGGTATACCTTGTAGGATGACTAGTTTGGATAAAAGCATGGAGGTTTTGACAAGTATACTCAAAGTTTGGTACTAAGAAGAGTGAGGAAAAGGACTTGATGTGTGGCCTCTGATCTTGATCTTGGCACGGGTAGAATAAAGCTAGAATTTGGCAAAACATAATCTTGAATTTGTGATTTTTCTTTGTAATTTAAACCTTGTAGCTTTTGTGAAGTATTTGTATTATTCTTGTGACCAATTTAAAATTCTGAGTATAGAATATAATATCTGAAGCTCACTTGCATTTGTAATTCCAAATTCAGAACTTTTAATGTGCATGGTGATTTGAATTTTGGAGTGGTGTAGTCTCTTGTTACCATTCTAAGCATTACGTCCCTAACTTGGCATGTATGAGCAGTTTTTTTTTAATTCAAGTTTGTAATAACTTGAAAACAAACTAGCACTAAGTTAAATCACAATCTGGGTGGCACAAGATTAACTTGAAGTATGGCTTGAGAATGATTTGAAATAAGGCTTGAAATCAACTTAAAACCCACCAAGATATTTCTTTAATATGACTTACGAATGGGTTCCAACCATTTCTTCATGATTCAAAATGATCTTAATCACATAGCCTTAGTGATCTTGAAACAATATTTGGAGTCACTCTTGAAATGCACTTTGGCCGTGAATTGGTTTAAGCAAAATCTAGAAACGACTTGAATGGTTTTGAGATATCTTGGAGTCATGAATTGCCTTGGCCAAGAAATGTAGACACACAAACAAACACAACTTAAAAAATAATTCAACCATAGCCACATATCACTTCGAAACACACAAAGGTTTTATTCGTAACACGTCATGAACCTCTTGAAACCTTAACTTGCGTATGACTTAAAGATCACCCAACAACCTTAGAACAATTCATACCTCTTTGAAATGTGGTCTAAAACCACTTCAAGTCGAATGATCCTTCCATATAACTTGGGCTCAACCTTATCTTAAGATTTGGTCATGGGGATGGGGGCATATCTTCCTTTTACTTCTACTTGGGTTTAACACTCCTGCTAGAGCCTCTGACTACAAAAACTACAAACCAAATCTCCATAGCCTAAACTTTAAAGGATTCTGGCCAAAAGCTGTATGATGGTCTTGAGAGAAGTCCACAAAACCACAATATGCTTAGCATGAGGGAGTGAGAGGGTAGGACAAATTTGGGGTATGACAAATCTCTAACGATCATGGCCATCCCTCGAACTGACGCCAATACTCTGGACACCGCCTTCGTCCCATTCAACAACGGAGATGACCACGACCCCAACGTGGCAGTTCACATCAAAAAAGGTGACCACAGGGATGGGCACACCGCATCTCCCTCCTCTGACGACGTGGCCTTCAACGCCGCCCGACACGCTGATAGCCCGGCTGTCTACCAGCCGATCCCCGCGCCACTTAATATTGATCCAGACATGGGAGCTTTGTTTGCAGTGATCAATCAGACCAATCTAATGATCTTCCAACAGAATGAATGGGTAGAAGTGCTCGAGAGGGAGCAACAACAACGCTCTCCCCCGCGGAGACATTGTCGCCCCATATCTCACAGCCCCTCCCCTCCCCCGCGGAGGACGCGACACGATGACTCTAGGAGCCCTTCTCCGGGATGCCTGGGCGCCGCCCGCGGCTGGAACAACTCTAACCCGTGGTCGCCCAGAAGCGCGATCGGTCTCCTCCTCAGAAGGAATGATGTTCCCCCGTTCAGAAGAGGAGTAAGGTCGACGGACACGGTGAGAAGCCAAAGAGCCGAAAGAGAAGTCCCCACAACGAGGCAGGCATGGCTGGGGTGACCAATCCCTGTCACAATCACCCATCAGGAGTGACGAGTACGACCAGCGCACCCCGCTGTCCAGGGACATCAGGGAGACTCCCCTGCCCGTAGGGATGGAGAAACCTCCACCCTTGGCACCGTATGACGGTACGACCGACCTGGACGACCACGTCGAAAGATTCGATGCGATGCTCGACTACCGAAACGTCCGGGGATCCATCAAGTGCAGGCTCTTCGCCACTACCCTCTTGAAGGGTGCCATGGCGTGGTACAAGAGCCTCACACCAGAGTCCATCACCACCTGGAAGGAACTGAAGAGATGGTTCTCCAGGAATTTCACCACTTCCCGACGCCACCCAAAGGCGGAAGCAATCCTGGAAGCCATCATCCAGGGAAAAGACGAATCTCTCTGGGATTACATCGAGAGATTCAACTTGGAAGCCGTCCAGGTATCCACCACGGACGACATGAAGAAATTCTTGATCGAGCGAGGACTGCGACCTCGCGCCGAGTTCGCCAAGGCTATCGACATTGAAAGGCCCCACACCTTGGAGGCGCTCCTCCACAAGGCCCAATCATACATCCAGTATGAGGAGATAGAGGCCGCCCACTGTGCCCGCGACTCGCGGAATCAAGAGGGCCCCAGAAGCTCCAGTCTTGAGGACTCCACCGCCCCCTGACAGGGGGGAGAAAGAAAAATAGAGGACTGGCCTTGGGACTCTCGAGAGCCAAGGGGACCAGCGGGCCGGTTCACAGAGTACACGCTGCTCACCGCTCCCCGCGAGCGAATCCTGGCCGAGTGCATCAACTCGAAATTCTAGAAAAGAGGTGTCGGCTTCCCGAAGCCAACACCCCTAAACTAAACATTGACAAGTCCAAATACTGTAGGTTCCATAGGAGCCACAGGCATGTAATAGAGGACTGCATCCACCTCAAGGATACGATAGAAATCATGATTAAAGAGGGGCACCTCAAGCAGTACACGAAGAGGAACGACGCTCCCCGACAAGAGGCCCGGGAGATGCAAAGGGTCGAGGAGGCGACCCTTTCCTCCGGCGAAAATGGTCTACAAGTCGCCCTGTGTGTCACCCGACCAGAGGACTTCTACTTTCCCGATGAGCCCGACATCCCGGTGACCGCTCGCAGCCCGTGGGAAAGTTTCCCCACCGCAATGGTTATATCCGACGGGGGGTTTAACAAGGTCTCGGTGGGGTCAATCAAGCGGAAGTTCGACGAGTTGATAGAGAGGAGCTCGGCGCAGACTGCCACTTTTGAACCCCATCACCTTCTACCTCAAAGAATTGTCAGGCGGCGCCCCCAACTCCACAAATCCCCCTCCTGATCTGGGCGCAGATGGTGAACTTTGATGTCCACCGCATCTTGGTCGACCAAGGGAGCTGGGTGGATATCATGTACGCCCACCTCTTTGAGACCATCCAACTCAATGAAACACATCTGACCCCCTACGTGGGCTCAGACCTCCAGGGTTTTAACGACACCACCACCAGACCATGGGGCTATGTCGAGCTGATGGTTACTTTCGAGAACGACGACACTGCCCGATAAGTTAAGATCCGCTTCCTGGTGGTGGAATGCCCTTCTCTGTACCAGTGTATTATGGGAAGACTAACTCTGGTCGAGCTCACGGCGGTACCATTTACAGTCCATCTGAAGATAAAGTACTACACGACCAGAGATCGGGTCGTCACCCTCCACGGGGATATTGAAGTTGCTAGGAGATGCTTTGAAGTTGCGACCGAGGGTCAGAACTCGATCAACGTCAAGTCTAAGACCGCAAAGAAGCCAGCCCTGGACGTAGAGCAGAAGCCACTCCCGCATGTCAACACGGTGGACCTCAACAGTCGCTTCCCCAGCGAGTGAGATCCAGGAGAAGTAGCGGACGACGACCTTCCAGTCGAAGGCAACGCGCAACCTCTCCACCCAACGCGCCCCATTCCAAATGGAGACTTCGAGCTCATCACTCTCGGAGACAATCTGGACATGAAGGTGAAGATTGGTACATGGCTCCCCGACCTGGCGAGGAAGCAGTTGAAGGCCTGCCTCCGGGAGAATGCTGACTTATTCACGTGGAGCGCGTCGAAGATTCCCGGCCTCGACCCAGATGTGGCCTGCCATCAACTCACAATAGATCCAGCCGCTAGGACTGTAGTGCAACGTAGGCGTAGGCAGTCTCCCAAGAAAGTGGAGGCTACTGAAAAAGCTGTAAAAGAACTCTTAGAGGCAAACTTTATTTCGGAAGCCCGGTACATAACCTGGTTGTCCAACGTTGTACTTGTTAAGAAAAATAATGGAAAATGGAGAATGTGTGTTGATTACACCGATCTTAACCGGACATGCTCGAAAGATGCTTATCCACTGCCTAACATTGACAAAGTGGTCGACAATTCTACAGGTTTTAAGTTGTTGTCGTTCATGGACCCGTACTCAGGGTACAACCAAATCCCTATGGCGAAGGCCGACAAACAGTACACGGCCTTCATGACTGAGTCGGACAACTACTACTACAACGTAATGCCATTCGGCCTGAAGAACACCGGCGCCACCTACCAGTGGATGATGAACAAAGTCTTCCGGGGAGAGATCAGAGACATGCTCGAGGTCTACATGGACGACATGATCGTAAAATCATGAGAAGAGGTCGACCAAACTGCCCACCTCAAAAGAGTCTTCGACACGGCGAGGAAATGCAAGATGAGATTCAACCCGGAGAAATGCACCTTCGGCGTCCGGGCAGGTAAGTTCCTCGGTTTCTACCTCACAGAACGAGGGATCGAGGCGAACCCTGACAAGTGCAGAGCATTCTCCAAATTCCCGGCGCTGAACTCAAAGAAATCGATACAATCACTAAACGGGATGCTCACCTCGCTATCCCACTTCGTGGCCAAGTTGGCGCAATACGCACTTCCATTTTTCAAACTCCCATGCAAGGAAGCCACGTTAGAATGAACCGAGGAGTGCAAACAGGCGCTCCTCCACCTCAAACAAGTCCTCTCACAACCCCCGGTCCTCTCGCGACCAGAAGACGGGGAGACGTTGTTCCTATACCTCGCCGTCACGAGCGAAGCGGTCAGCGCTGTTCTAATCCGAGAAACCCCCGATGAGCAGAAGCCGATTTAATTCACCAGTAAATCCCTCCAAGGCACCAGCAGATCGAAAAGGTCGGTCTGGCCCTCCTCACCGCGGACAGAAGGCTGCGACACTACTTCTTGGCCCACACAATCGTGGTGAGGACTAAGCATCCCGTGAGACAGCTCCTCGGCCGACCAGACATGGCGGGTAGGATGCTCAAATGGTCGCTCGAACTCGCCGAGTTTGACATCCAATACGAGGGTAGAAAGGCCCTGAAATCTCAAGTACTAGCCGACTTCGTCGCGGAGATGACCATCCCAGAACCTTCAGCCGACGGATCCCAAAAATGGACGATCTACGTTGACGGGGCATCCAGCTCGACAGGAAGTGGAGCAGGCATCATCCTAGAGAACGAGGAAGGAATTTTGATCGAGTTTTCCCTCACATTGTCATTCCCGACGTCAAACAACCAGGCCGAATACGAGGCTTTCCTCGCCGGGTTACGACTAGCCGAGGATCTCAGCGCCAAAGAAGTAAAAATATTCATCGACACCCATATCGTACCCTCCCAGGTGCGAGGAGAGTACCAAGACAAGAATGACAACCTCATCGAATACTTGGATTTGGTGAAAGAAATGATGAAAAATTTCACCTCGGCGGAAGTGAGTCACATCCCACGCGATCACGAAGAAAAAAGTCGGGAACAAGTCTGTCATCCAAGAAGTACTTCCGCGTCTGAGCATCGAGAAATCCCTCCCCAGGGCCGAAGTGTACGCCATTGGAGACAGCCACTGCTGGATGACCCTGGTATACGAATACCTCAGTACGGGAAAACTACCCGACGACCCCAAGAATGTCGGCGAAGTTAGGCAGCATGCCTGCTCATATACTATCGTTGAGGATAAGTTATACCGGCAGGGCTTCTCGATCCCCCTCCTCAGGTGCGTCGAGGAGTCTAAGGTCCCCGACATACTACAGGAGATCCACGAAGGGATCAATGCGCAACACCTCGGTGGATGGTCCCTAGATCCTAAAGCATTGCGAGCAGGGTACTACTAGCCCACCATGCAGCAAGACGCCAAAGAGCACGTCAAGAAGTGTGACAGATGCCAGCGACAAGGGGACATGCATCTGGCCCTGCCCAGTGAACTCAAAACTCTTTCATCCCCGTGGCCGTTTTCCTGGTGGGGGATGGACATCCTCAGACCCTTCACCGTAGGATCGTACCAAAATAAGTACCTGATTGTCGGCATCGACTACTTCACTAAGTGGATAGAGGCTGAAGCGTTAGCCAAAATCACGGCCCACAACATACTCCATTTCTACAAGAGGAATATACTTGCCCGGTTTGGCGTACCCCAGGCAATTGTCACCGACAACAGGACACAGTTCACCGACAAGAACGTTCAGGACTTCGTTACCAAGTTGGCCACGAAGCAACACTTCACGTCGGTTGAGCACCCACAAACAAACGAGTAAGCCGAAGCCGCGAACAGGGTGATCCTGCGAGGTCTGAAACGGAGACTGGACGACGCCAAGAAATGGTGGGTCGAGGAGCTACACAATGTGCTCTGGGCCTACAGGACAACCCCGCACTCGACTATTGGGGAAACCCCGTTCCAACTGACCTACAGAAATGAGACGGTAATCCCAGTAGAAATAAGGGAACCCTCAAGAAGGGCCAAGTCTTCCCTCGACGAGGAGATGAACGACGAGGCCCTAAGGGAAGAGCTCGACCTTATCGAAGAGATACGGTCGGGCACATCCCTCTGCGAAGCCTCACTCAAACAAAAGATAACTTTATGCCATGACAGCAAAATTATCAAACGCGAATTTCAGGTAGGCACGCTAGTCCTGCAAAGAAACCAGAAAGATTCGCGCGATGGCAAGCTCGCCGCGAACTGGGAAGGCCCTTATCACGTCCGCGCGAAAACGGGGACGGGAGCCTATTACTCGAAAATTTGCACGGGGAGGAACTTGCCCGACCATGGAACGCTGAAAAACTTAAACAGTGCTACAGTCAAACACTGCCCGCGACCTATTCGCGTCGCGACCACGGGAGCGCCCTAAGGTACAAGCGCGCCTCCCTACCTCAAGACAAGAAGACAAGGGTCTGCTTTGTATGTGCACGAGGATCCTTGATCCGACGGGGACACCTCTACCGAGCTCCACCGTCGCCGTACCAACTAGGAAGAACGTCCAGCTCGCAATGTTATGGTTTGGTCGTCTTCTTCCTCCTCAGTTTTTGGCGCGATAATTGACCTTCGACCACCTGGTGGTAAGGGCCTGTTCCCTCAGTGATATACTGAACACCAGGATTCACAAGCTGGAGTTGCTCCACGGCGGCAGCAAAGCCCACCTCGACAGCCCCAGAACATCCTGCTCGAGCACCCGTATCTTCGATACCATTTCAGCCTAAGAAGTCAGAAGCTTCTCCTCGGCGGTCTCATCTTCGACAGGCCTGGCAGCCACCTCCAGCTCAGCGATCCTTGCTAAGAGAGTTTTCCTCTCCTTATCAACGTCCTTCATCTTCTTATCCATCTCCCCGTGAAGCTTGACCTGGGCCACGTTCGGCTTCTTGCACTCGTCGAGGTCAACAACCAGCTTCTTCATCTCAGCCTCGACAGACGCAAAGTTATTCTACAATTTTGTTAGGTCAGCCAAGGGGTAGGTCTCGTTGTTCAGGACCAGAGTCGTTGCAAAGATTTGTATCATTGCGGCCATATCTTCCCACAGACGGCGCCACTGATCGTACCTGATCAGAAATAGATCGGTGGCCGGTTACAGGTCATGAGCTCCGTTACTCTGGTGGTGGTGAGAAGGTGGGTGGTGTACCTGCAAGGTACTCTGATACCAAAGTAAGAGACGGAGTAAAAGAGTGCAAGTAAAGAAAGGTAGTAGAGAGTGAATTTCAGAATACTTGACCCTCTAGTGAAAAAGGGTATTTATAGTGTGCCTCCAGCGCCAGGTCAACGGTCATCTACACTATGTTGGATCACTAGGACCAATGCAGATAATTGCCAGGGCTTACGTGGCATATGGAAGACCAGCACGTGGTCTTCTCCCTGGAGCAACTGCCTCGTGAACTTCGGAAGGTGGGCTAACCAGTTCTTCAGGAGGTGGGTAGTTACCTGATGATGTGTCCCCGCGTAGGCAACACGTGGAGACGTGGGGAATATGTGCGGTCTCTCCCCGTTCCGGGTAGTGACCTGCTTGACTATACAGTAGGCGCCCGACGACGGGGAGGATTGGGCCTTAATGGGCCTCTCTCAAGTGAACGTTGGGTTGGGCCTGCCTGACTGATGGGCAGGTCCCGACCCAGTCCAGAACAATATGTATCATACGTAACACAGAGTCCATAGAGTATGTTATTCAGGTCACAAGACACAACCGGCTTCATAACTCAGATCATAAGGCACAAAGGAAAGACTCAAGGATGTTAGAACATCCCATCCAACATCCTTGCAAAAAAACTGCAAGAATGAACTCCACACCAAGAAGAATATCAGTTGTGTGTTGTAAGTACCAACACACAACCGAGATGAATACACACCCATTCTCCCCCGTTTTAGCCAAAAATTGGCAAAAGTAGCCAACACAGTTCCATACCAACATGGTACTTACCCAAACCCAGACAAAAGACATGACGAAGCAACCCAGAACAAGAACCTCAACCTGGGAATCCAGAAACAAACACCTCCTTTAAATATCCAAACAGTTTCTCTAGAAATTTACGGTCTATAGAAGTTACCGCTGAACAATTCATTGGAGAAATAAATTTAGGTAGGTAAATTCAACATAAATGACTGTGCATTACCCAACTAGGATTTGACTGTTTCAACTTTAGGATAAACCGTACAAAGAATGCACTTGTATCAAGACACATGTTTAACATGCATTCCCTAAGACACATTCTCTCCACCGTCCAAGATAATCAATCAGGAAACAACCATGCGTCCTAACCAATGTTCTGACACCTTGTTAGACTTTGTTTAGTCCCTCATATCAACCAGAAGAAAATAAAACTGACCGAGATGTTAAGACATTTCTTCAAACATTTCCCAGTTAGCAACAAAGACTCCCAAGAAGCTTTATCTATTTCTGCAGAGAAAAATAAATTCTCCCAGAAACAAGCAATGACTCTCAGAGCACTCCCAAGACGCTTGAACAACTCTGATTCAATCCATTGACATCCCAATGATAGAACCAAAATCAACAAGTCAAGTTCACCCAGAACTAAACCAGTAACACAATATCATGACATCTCGTCTGACATTACATCCTCACCAAAGGTATTCTATCACAGACTGCTTGAAACCACAAATAATCTTGATAAACAATTGCACTACTGCAACAACAGATCCAAAAAAGAAGTCCAACTCCCCCTGTCATAGATAACCGGTGTTCCTTTGCAAGAAAAACACCTTTAAATGAATGGAAAACATAAGACTCATCTTCATTTCTTCAAGAGCGCACTCCATGTTCAACACACATGTTGAACGCATTCACTCAAAGCTTGATTCATAAGCAATCCATGTACCACACTAGTACACTTAACAGACATAAGTTCTCCCCCTATCTTTCACAAATGATGCTCCTTCCAACAAGAAACACCCAACATCACCACATGATAACACATGACCAACTTCATGTTCATATAATGAGAGAGTACCAGGATGACATCCTTGTACCATAACCAACAAACTCTTGGATTGAGACCAAAATCACCATTGATCCCTCTCATTAGGAAACCATCCATACCCTGTATAAATCCACCTTGAATTTTACAACCATACATATCTTTGTTCCTTGAGAATAAATCCAACTGAATCTGGAATGCTTCACATTCCTCAAAGAGACATACAGAGTCCCTTAGTTTGTCAGCTAGCCCAAATGTTCTTCACACTTGAAGGACATCAAATACATGCTCCAGAAATCCTCAGCTTACTTCTTTCACAAGCACCAAACTGATCCACTTTCCTCTAGCATGACTTGTAGCAGAAGAAACCACCTCTCCACAAGCATTCTGACCTCAGTAAGAGTCAGAATACCAGATAGACACCCCATGATCCAAGACAGTATTCACTTCATCATTCTCGCATATGATAAGTTGGAACACTTCTGATTCAACTGGTGAATATCAGCTTCCACAATCTGAGATCTAAGTTCAAAAAACATGATAATATTCTAACATCAGTTAGGACATCCTGATCATATCACAGACACCATACACTATGGTTCTTGATACAATTACCACTGGACTTACTATCTGCATAGTAATCTAACTAAAGATCTTCAGAGAACACAGCTCCACCAGCTTGATCAATAAGAACTCTAGACAACCAAAGAGAGAAATAAACTCTCATACTTTTCCCAAAAGAAGGTAATCTTCTATAAGCAACTTAGGGCTTCTACCACAAGCTCCAAGATATGAACAGATCCAGAACCTCCTTTAATTTTCAACCAACTAACATTCTGCACAAGAGTAATTAGTTCCAAGCACACTCCTTGAATTCACATTAGAGATCAACTAAATGCCATTGTTTGGTTAATCTCAGCTTTCTTCAGAGCTCCAGAAAATCTTCTGATCCACCAATGATACCTGATCTTCAAGTTACATATCCTACTTTCTCCATAGTAAGGTATCTTAGATACACCAAGATTTAGACCTGTAACATCTACTCCTTCTCGCAGCCCTGCAAACTGCATGAGATAGACCTTTTTAAAGCATTAATTCCATTTATTTATGAGAAGATCAACTTATCTTACGATGATGCGCCACAACATCAACTAAGACCCTGAAGTTCAGCTTGATGTCCGAACATCTGATAAGACATCCAGCTGGAGAGTTCAGTCCTTCATTCTACCACTTAGAAGAACTGCCTCCCTACAACAGAACAAGAGTTCCATGTTCTCATAGACTTGATTAATGATATCAAGTTAGAGTAGACAACCTTCATCCTGCTTTACTGTACTACAACACCGTCTAATCTTCAGAGAAACCAAACATGCCAAAGCTTGAATCTTCAGAAGAGATTACTCACACAAGATCTTTACCAAAGGAATCCCACTTTCCTTAAGTAGAGACTTCTTCAGAAAGTCAGAGATAACTGCCACTTATCCTTGACCTCCAAGATGAGCAAGATCGCATGCTCCTATGCACCTAGATCAGAAATAAACTGACCCAAGAAAAAAGTCTTCATCTTTACTTCCATCAGCACTACATTCTAGCCAAGTTTTTTGCCACGAAACTACCTAGTCTGATTATGTGCCTCTCCAGATTCAACCAGAAGAAGGTTCCCAACAATTTATGTCAACACACAAAAGTTTGGTTCCCAAATACTAAGCTACTCCCCTCTCTTGTTCTAAAGATTCACTCCATGAATCAACAAGATTCTGCACAATCTCTGTTGATGGAATGTTTCAACATCTGGTTGAACATCAGATCCTTGTGGAAGCCCAGACAGATCCAAGGACTAGATACTTGAACATTGATGATGCAACAACTGATGAGACACCTCGACTTCATCTTCCTTGATCATCAACTAAGGATAATCCATTAAATACTTGTGAATATAAAAAATAGCAATGAATCTTAAATCCTTATAAGAGAACCTCCTGATGTTAGTCCTTGAGATGTTGCAGTGATGCACCTCCTGATGAACCATCTGAACTCCAGCAATCTTGATCTTCAAAATACAAGGATAATCAATTAAATATTTGTGAATTCCACAAATAGCAGTTGATTTTAAATCCTTGTCCATAAAACCATACATCCTGTAGGATATATGATCTACCACAAATCAAGAAATTTTTGTGTCAACATCTTTCTGGTCAAACAGCATGCTGAGACATCAAGTCTGTCACAACCTGTCTATGACTTTCCTTTGCTAATAAAGTTCTTGCAAATCATGAATGGTTAAAATAAATCACCTCCCATTATCTCTAAGTTGAATAACATCCATCAGCACCGTTGATCTTTAGAAATCCTTCTTCAGCATGAGAACCAGATTATCCTTCTGAAAGAACTCTTAAACACGGCCAGAGATGCCTTTATGAGTGGACTTGAGTGAAAACTCAAGTGTCTTTGGCCGCTTTGTCGAAAAGAATATTTACCAAATTCATGAATTTGATAAACACGATCTCAACTTACCTTCTCTTCAAAGTGACTTCAAGATACAGGATGGAACCAGAATTCCAAGTACCAAGTCAACATGACACACATCAACCACAACTCTCTCTATTCCATTGCTCTCAACTTTGGAACAACTAGAGCTTTCATAGACGCTAATATATTCAAGAATAGAAGCCAACAATCAAGATCTTCCACCATCTTTCTTCTATCATAACTCCATAATCACATAAATACCAGAGTTCTTCCATCAGAAACATATGCAATAGAACCACCAAAGAACATCTTCAACATGCCCAATAAGATGTTAAAACATCTTATAGGACACCATACAGGAGAACTAGCCACTCCTCCTGCAGTTGCTGTAGAAAACTCCTCAGAAAACTTGAACAACCACCAGTAGTTGTTACGTTTGATCCAGAACATCCATCCCCTCCATTAATACCCTTGAGCATGTCAGAGTGAATGATCTGATCTCCTACACACCTTGTTTAAAAACCAAAACGTATCTTCCAAGATCTCATCCAGAAACAGACAGGATCCTAACACTTTTCACGACTTTGTTCTCTGCATAACTTTAAAACAAGGGCACAATAAACAAGTTGATATTATGAATATCAACAACAGCAACAAGACACATGTTTCGACATCTGTTACAACGTGTTAATCAAAACTGAATTTCAAATTGCAAAATGATAAACAACACAGAATATGATGACCCAGTTTGGTGCAAATCACCTACATCTGGGGGCTACCAAGCCAGGAAGAAGAAACCACCATCAATAGTATAGTTTTATGTAAACAACCTCTGGTTTACCTATCACTACCCAATGGAAACTTTATCATTAGAAGTCACATCTAATTGATAAGAGAAACCCATCTCACTCCCTAAATCACAACCTGTGATATCTAACAGTTATAGGTACAATAACTGTATCATCCTACTTGAAAGACACCTCTTTCAATGCAAAGTTCAGTCGAGCATTCTCGACTATCAACACAACTTGGATTTGCTTCAAAGCTTCATCCAAGAAAAATACATGATTCATTACCTACAGGTTTCTGAATCTGCATAAATATTTATGTCTACCACAGTGTATCAAACCGATATAAAGGGAGACTTACAACACAAAAAAGTCCTACGACTCTCAAAACCCTAAACCCTATTTTCTACTTTACAACTATTACAATAGGATTCCCTAAGTCTCTGTTCTAACATACGTCTTGGTCTTCCTTTTATAAGCTTCAGCTATCCTTGGGCTTCGAAATATCTGTTTATTTCTTCCTTGATGCATGTTCTGATTGCTCCTTAAATATTGAACCAAATTAGCAACAACCTGCTATATCAGGTCAAGATGTCGAGACACGCGTTAGGACATCATGTCTGACAAGTCTTCTTCTACCAGACTTCTTCATGTTGGAACATCTTGCACAACATCCTGTTTTACCAAAAATTTGCTCAAATCTGCAGTGCCTTCAATTATAGAACTAATTACTCATGCAATATCAAATCAAACATATGTCACAATAATATCAAAATAGGTTCATTAAACACAACCTAGCCTAGAGAGATTTAGTTACTCATAATTTAAATTACAATACCAAAATAATAATAATAAGAGGTTCACATAAGAATTCCCTTAAAGAACTGGCCTTCAATGGCTTCAAATGCTCTGCAGATATCCCTTCTAGTGTTGTAAATCGTCACTTTGCATGTAGAAATTCTCAACCCTTAAAAAATACCAGACTTTCCCTTTTAAAGCATTCAGAACACGTCAGAACAGCCCAAAAAACAGCCCCATCGTGCACGTGATTTTTCCATCATGCACATGATTTTTGAACACGTTGCATCGCATGCGCGATACGTTACATCGCGCACGTGATTATTCCAGAAGCTAGATATTCCTTTTAGCTGTATTTTTCAAAAAAAACTCATCTCAAAACGAGTTACAGAACTCCAGATATGATCAATTTACTGGACAGGCGTCAAGATATAAATTATGCTGAAAATGCATGTTTCTTCATAATTTCTTCCCGATTTCTTGGCTTTGTTTGTTTCTTTGACTTCTTCATTTTCTTCATATTTATTCACATTTACCTCATATTTAACTTTAAATTTCATTGAATTCATCGCAAATATTCATAAAAATCATGTAATGACAAACTATCATCACAAACCCAAACTTGAATCATTGCCTGGCCTCAAGTAACTCGCCTGCAACTGCACATTTCAAACAGAAAAACAAATTGCAATATTAATGAATGAACATCACCAATTCCGTTACCTAATCATCATTCTAGTTCACGACTTCAATCGAGAAAATTTGGAAAAGTTCTTCTGTTAGACGATATGCTTCGATCTATAGGAGGGGTGAATAGATCACAAATTTTACAACCAAAAACTTTTGACGAAAATATGTTTTCAAAAACTATGGTGCAGCAAAAAAAAACTACATGAATTGAATCATATAACCGAACATACTATCTAAAAGCAATATATGTATCGCAAATTAAACAAAATTATAATGAACTTAAATGTTCAACAACGATCAAGCTACGAATCAACTAAATGCAATGCTAATCGTAACTCGTATATCCAATGAACCAAAACACAATTAACATATGCACTAACAATTTATCGAACACTTGGTGTGCAATCAATATTAATTGGAAATTTAATTTGTTTTGTTGATGTTAAAAGCCAATCACAATCAAAGTGATTATGATTATATCAATAACAACCCTTTTAAAAGATAATAGAAAACAATTTCCAATCGAATTGATCAAACAACGATAAACTTGATAAATTGCGAAATCAATAATGAAAGTGATAAAAGAGAGAGAGAGAGAGAGAGAGAGAGAGAGAGAGAGACCAAGATTTGTTTAGGCAGTTCCCCAATCGGCCTCTCTATGGGTACGTCTGTCCTCAATTCAAAATCGAATTGAGATATTTCTATTAACCTTTTCTTTGTAAAATTGTTTATACAAGAGATGAAGAATGCAAACCTCAAAAACCCTATTGTTTTGTGTTGATTCTTCCACCTCCAACCTTTGATCAAAATCTTGATCAAGTGACCAACAATGCGGCTACAATCCTCTGATTATCCCGAGCACGCAACTTTTTGAAACCCAAGATTCCCGAACACAATTCATCATCTCGCGTTACTCCCTTGCAAGGAAACCACCTTGTCCCAAGGCCTTCACTTGGTCAAATCTGTGTTGACGTGATCTTGTCCAAAACCTTCAAATCAAGTCGATCTTAAAGGAAAATCCCACCTTGGTTTTATTATTTGAAACACACAAAGTTCCCAACCCAATATTTCGGTTACACCAAACCTAATTAGACGTTATCAACCCTAATCTAGATGTTCACCTAATCGAAAAATCATTATGTATAGTTCAATTATGTGTATGCATAGAAGAAGGGATGAAGATGATGGGCAACTTTGTAATCTGGTTTCGTTATTCACTAGGAACCTTACCTAGAAAAAGATGCATGTATGAGTATATATAGGTATGTGAAGAAATGGGCAAAAGGAATGCAAAAAGTTGGAGCAAAACTAAAATTTTTGGATGGGAAAAACATATAGGTCGGCCTATGAAACCAATGGGTTAGCCTATGCAGGTTGTTCAGGTCGGCCATTGAAGGTCATAGGTCGGCCTGTGAGGCAGCCCGTGAGGCGACCTTTGGGAAGAGACTATAGGATTTAATATTGCTCCATGGGAGCCGACCTGAAGGATCTATGTGTCAGCCTATACTGAAGCTGGGACTTGTATAGGTCGACCTGTTCATGCATAGATCGACCTGAAGTGAGTTGAATGCTCAAAAACATGTTTTTAATGCAAATATGATGTTGACTCCTTTTCAAACTCATTTAAATGTTTCCTAATGCCAATATGCACATCTAGAATAAGAGGATGCCGTCTAATATACATAACGCTATACTTTCCTAGTTTTGACATCAATCAAAATACAAAAGTGCTCACATCTTCCAACATAACAAGTACTCAACCTGTCTATCAGCTCACTAATTCTTCACTCGAATTGACAGGGTAATCACACAATCAACGTACAAAAGTATTTTACCATAAGTTTTTAAAATTTATAATAAAACCAATCAAAGTCATCTAAACACACACTTTTGGAGTTTTTTCAAGGTTGTAATAAGGCTTATGTCAGGGTGGGATAATTTAGGATAGTAGGCTTAAACCTTTGGATTTAGGTACATAATTTTCCTTATTTTATCATATTCCTTTTCATATCAACTCTTGCTTAATTACTTTGCTACTAGAGATTAACATTTTATGGTCCTAAACATTGCTTTTCTCTTTTTTTTTTGAAGAAATTGCTTTGACTTCTTGATTTTTCTCATTTTTATTTTTGACTAAAATCTCTAGTACACTTACCCTAAACTTAAACTTTGCTCACTTCCAAGAGAAACCCCAAACTTATTCATTTGCATATGACCAAGGAACTAAATTTTCTACCTAACTCCAAAGAGAGAGTGGAAAGATTTAATCTTTCAAGTCAATTGGCTCATTATTGTGGCTATGTCACCAAAAGAAATGACTTAGACTCAAAGTGGTTAGTAAAGGATATAAACATGCTATACGGGTTAGTATGAAAAGGTTCAAAGTTTACAACAAACAAGTGCCTCAGTGTGTATTTGTCAAACCATTAGATTAAATTAAAATAATGCAAATTCTAGAAAATTGAAATTGTCCGAATACTCTCATAAGAAGGAAAAGTAAACAACGGAATATTTGGCTCAAACCTTACTAGTTGAGGTAAATGGAGATTGAGTACAAGGTAGTTGGTTGTACCTTTCTTCATCAACTCTCAGTCCGCAAGAAACTTTCCTGATGATGACCTTTGTTTTTTATGATGCTTATGGTTCATTTGTTTAGTGCTAAATTACAATTTTGTAAATACGAAAGAAACACCAACAACAAACTTGTATATTAAAGACAAACATAAATTTATTGGTACAAAGGGGGCCCAAATATTGTAGCTAATACTCTAGATTGACTTGTTGGATGTAAAAAGAAAATGCATAAGTTAATTCAAATTCATAAAACTCCAAATTAACATGTCATTGAAGCGGAAAAAAATCTTGCACGTCTTGCATGGTATTGTTGAAGTCTTAGTTCTATTTGGTTCACTCTACCCTCGTCTGATTGATGATGATGCTCGAGAGGAGAGGCTTTACTTTGGACTTATTGCTTGAAACAACAACAACAACAACAACAACACTAGAAAGTGCAAAGAGATTAAAAAATAGGATTATAGAGAGTTTTTAGTCTCTCTTTCTTCTTTCAATCCCTTTCTTCTTTCAATCTCTTTCTCAAGTCTTTGTCCTACTGCTCCTAAATGTGACATGCTACAAAACAAAATCAATTAATTGAAATAAATAGAATTTTAAATTTTGTAAATGAAATAAAAAAATTATTTGATGGCTTGTCTCCATTAAGCTCTTCTTTAAGGTCCTAAGCTTGACATTTCGATTTATGTGTTAGGGCGTCATATATGACACGAAAAGCACATCATCCTTCTTCTTCCTTTTGTTTAGTAGGAATTTCTTTAATTTCAGGAATTGAAGATTTTTCTTCCATGTTCTCTTTAGCTTGATAGTATCGAACAAGACATAAATCTCATCCAATACTTCATCTATTTCTCCTATTTTATCAACCTTGTTGCTAAGTGTAGGACTATTCTTTTGTTGAAGATCTTGTAGTTGGACATCTATGTCTAAACGAATTATTAGATTTGAAGCTTCATCCAAAATTATATAATCTTCATATTGCATTCTTGTTCTTTTTCCATATATAATTTTCACCTTCGCTTTTTTTATTCTTGTTTTTATTTCTTTATCAGATGGTGTGTATTTTTCTTCTTCTTTCTCTTTTTCAATTCCTCCTTCATCGACTACCTCATTCCTGTTTGAATTCTTTTTCAATTCCCTTATCTCTGGGACTATCTAAAATTTTCCCATCGAACTCCCCACTAGAGCTTAGTTTTAATGTTAATTGGCTAGATACTAGACCATGTTGCATAACTAAGTTCTCGAATTATGCTTTCATGTCCCTTTGCAAGGTTTCTTTATGTCTGTTGATTTTTTGCAAATTGATTTGAATAATCTTTATGAACTGAGTCAATGTTTCTTCAATTCCTCCTTCATCTAATACCTCACATTCTTGTTTGAATTCTCTTTCAATTTCCATGTCTCTAGGACTATCTAATATACTTTCATAGATATCCCTACTAGATCTCAGTTTTAATGCTAATTGGCTAGATATTTGACCAAGTTGTATCTCTAAATTCTTAAAGGATGTTTCCCTGTTACTCAGCACAGTCTCTTGATGCCTGTTGAGTTTCTAGAAATTGAGTTGAGTCATCTTTACAAACTGAGTCAGGGTTTCTTCAAGTTGAGATGATAAATCCTCTTCTCATGAATGATCAATGTTGAGGTAAGGTTCTGGCTCTGAATAATTTCTTGCATGACTGTCTTGACCTCGCATACACAACAAAAAGAAGAATACCTTAGTAGCATTGTACTAGATAAAAAATTTAAACAATGATAAAACTAAAAACAGAAAGAATATGAAAGAAAAATAAAAAAGAAACAAAAATAACTAATTACAAAAATAAAATAAAATATACAATTGAAAGCAAAAATAAAAGTTTAAAAAAAAAACAAAATTAAATATTGCACAAGCGTCACCTTATTGAAATTATAAACAGTTCTCGGCAATGGCGTTATAAACTTGATGACTTCTTGGCAAGTGTACCGATAATGTCGCAGTAATAAAAAAGATCGAATCCATATGGACTGCTATTTAACGAGACAAAATTGTGCAATGCATAGAAAATACTAAATTGGGGGGGGGGGGGGGGGGGGATCGAGTTTGAATTGCAAAAATAAAATAAAGTGTTCTAACAAGTTTACTAAAGCGGTCAGGTTGTGTATAGAATCCCTTATTTCTCTATTGTTGATGTTCGATGCATTACATGAATTATATTATCACTATAATCCCATGGTGAATTAACAAAACTGCTATACCTAATCCCTTGTGGTATAGTTCACTAATCAATACTCAGAGTTTTGTATCCCTAGTCCACTAGCGTAAGTAAGATTAGGTAATGCAATAGAGCGTTAATTCCTGAGCCACTACTCGGGGTCTCCTATCCCTATTCAACCAGTGTAAGCACAACAATTTCCCTAGGTCCAACACATAGTCTAATGGTCAGTAATCCCTACGGCCCAAAGTCAGATTAAAAGAGTATCTCACATAAAAAATACATAAAGAACAAGGTGCAATTGAATAGAATTATAGATCTAATTACTCATGCAATATCAAATCAAACATATGTCCCAACAATATCAAAATAGGTTCATCAAAACAACCTAACCTAGAGAGATTTAGCTATTCATAATTCAAATTATAATACCAAAATAATAATAAGAGGTTTGCATAATAATTCCCTTGAAGAATTGGCCTCCAATGACTTCAAATGCTCTTTAAATATGCCTTATGGTGATGTAAATCGTCACTTTGCGTGTAGAAATTTGTAACGCTTGAAAAAGTACCAAACTTCCCCTTTTAAGGAAGTTAAAACGTGTCAGAAAAGCTTAGAAAATAACCTCATTGCGCACATGATTTTTGAACATGCAGCATCGCACGCGTGATATTTTCCATCACGTGCATGATTATTTCTGAAGCTATATATTCCTTTTAGCTGCATTTTACAAAAAAAAATTGTCTTAAAATAAGTTACGAAACTCCATATATGATCAATTTATTGGGCAGTCGTCAAGATGTAAATTATGCTGAAAAATGCTTCTTCATAATTTCTTCCCGATTTCTTGGCTTTGCTCTGTTTCTTCGACTTCTTCATTTTCTTCATACTTCTTCATATTTAACTCATATTTAACTTGAAATTTCATCTTATTCATCGCAAATATTCAGAAAAATCATATAATGACAAATTGTCATTAGGAACGCTCTTGAAACCCTTTATGAAGGTACTGAAGACATCAAAGACTTTAAAATCAATATGTTGTCTGAGGAGTATGAACTTTTCTGTATGGAATCCGAAGAATCTGTGGAATCCATGCAGACTTGTTTTCTCCATTTAATCAACAAACTAGACAATTTGGTAAAAACCATTTCTAACAAAGATCGTGCTAACAAAATTCTGATATCTATGTGCAGGGAATGGCAGCCAAAGGTAACCGCCATAAAAGATTCAAATGAGCTTAGTTATTTGGATATCACAAAATTGTTTGGAAAACTCACTAAACATGAGAATGAACTGAAATGGATCAGTGAAAGAGAAGTAAAGTCGAAGAAGAAAGAGAAGGTAAAAGAAGAGAAGCGTGATCTATCATTGAAAGTTTTATCGTCAAGGACAAAGAAAAATAAGGATGAAGATGCTAATTCTGACGAAGACTTTTCAAAAGAAGAAGAGATGGGTTTATTCATCAAATGCTATAATCAATATATGAGGAACCATAAGCTCAAGTATTCCGACAAAAACCTGATTAACTTCAAAAAGTCTCATCCGCATAAGAAGGAACATAAGAGAAAAGAAGAAGATGTCACATGCCCTAAATGCGGAAAACTAGGTCACTATAGAACCACGTGTCCAAGTCTAAAAAAACATCATAAGTAAAAGTATAAGAAATTCTGAAATATGAAGGGAAAACATGTTAAGGGTCATAGAGCCTACATTTGTTGGGAAGAAGAAGATGAGAGCTCATCTTCATCTTTCAGTTCAAGTTCTGGGGATGAATGTGTTAACCTATGCTTGATGGCACACAAGAAAGGTGAAGACTCTGAGGTATATACTTTTGATCCTGAAGTTAAACCATCTTATAAGCAATTTTCAAAAGCTTTTAGTGAAATACATGCATATGCTCTAGATGATTTTAAGAAAATTTCTCTCCAAATAAAACTTATTTCAAAACTTGAAAAGGAAATAAATTGTCTTAATAGTGCTTTGGATTTCTAATAAAACAATAAAGATAGATTGCGTTACTTGTCCAACTTTAAAACTTGAAAATAAAAATCTCTCGTAGATGAGCATTTTAGTACTTCTAATAATTTAGTTGAAAAGATAGTAAAGATAGACTGCGTTACTTGTCCAACTTTAAAACTTTAAAATAAAAATCTCAAAGGATAATTGGCACAAGCCATTTCTCTATCTACTACTATTTATATGTCTTCAAGTGAAAGAGGGACTGGTTTTGTGAAAAGCCCTTGACTTTCAAGAAGAAATAGAAAAAGTATTTCATCTAAAGCTATATGTCATTATTGTGGTGATGTGGATCATATTAGGCCTCTTTGACAGGTTAGGAATGTCAAATTTACTAATGGTACCTTGGCTTGAATAACTAAATGTTCCTTAAATAACCCTCAAGGACCCACTAGTTGGGTACCTAAATTACCCGCTTGATTGTCTGTAGGAATGTCTTGCCTCCGCAAAAAGGTTATGGTTCCTAAATAATGGATGTTCAAGACACATGACGAGAGACCCTTTGATATTTATCAAGTTTAATCATAGAGAAAGTGGCCATATCTCGTATAGGGACAACACACGAGGTAAAATTCTAAGAGAAAATATAGTGGAAAATCCCACCACAATCACCATTGAAGGTGTTTTATTAGTTAAAGGGCTTAAACACAATTTACTTAACATTAGTCAATTATGTAACAAGGGGTATTTTATTGTTTTCAATATCTTAAGTTGCTTGATTGAAAATAAGGAAATTAAAAGGTTAGTGTTTAAGGGTTATATGGTTTATAATATATATCTGCTTAACTTCGATGATGTGTCAATGTATGGTACTAAATGTTTAGTAACTAACAATGAAGGTTCTTAGTCATGGCATAAACGTTTAGGACATATACATTTCAACTTAATGAATTAGATAACATCTAAGGATCTAGTAGTTGTCTACCTAAAATAAAGTATTCAAAATATAAATTTTGTGACACCTACCAAATGGGAAAGCAAACAATAGTGTCTTTTAAATCGAAAAAGATTGTTTTAACTTGAAAACATCTCGAGCTTCTCCACCTAGACTTATTTGGCCCTTCTAGGACAAAAAGTTTATGCGGTAACTATTATGGGTTGTAATTGTAGATGAATATTCTAGATTCACTTGGACGTTATTCTTAACCCATAAGGAAAAACCCTTTAAGAATTTTGTTAGATTTGCTAAGACTGTCCAAAACCTTTTTAATTTGAAAATCGTCACACTCTATAGTGATCATGGTGGTGAATTTATAAACCATCAATTTGAAAATTTTTGTACAAAAAACGGGATTGCTCATAACTTCTCATGTCCGAGAACTCCACAACAAAATGGTGTTGTTGAGTGTAAAAACTGTATTTTAGATGAACTGGCTTGGACAATGATAAGCGAAATGAGTTTTCCTAAGTACTTTTGGGCGGTTGAGATTAATACCGCATGCCATGTCTTAAGCATTGTGGTTATTTGAAGAATCCAGTATAAGATAACCTATGAGTTACTCAAAGGCAAGAAACTTAACATTTCCTATTTTTGTGTTTTCGGTTGCAAATTCTTTATTTTAAATAACGGAAAGGAAAATATTGATAAATTTGACGCTAAGTCTGATGAAGGGATATTTCTAGGGTACTCTTCTTAGAGTAAAGAATATAGAGTTTACAATCATTGAGTTTCTTCTGTTGAAGAATATAATCATGTTGCTTTTGATGAATCCTTAACCCAAAAGACGGGGAAATGTATGTGTTCTAATGTTTCAGGTGTGATAACAGAAAAGCTGATCGACGACAACGTTCACAAAGAATATCCTCCTCCAAAAATAACCGAAGAGGTCATTAGTAAAGACAAAGAGGAAAGAGAATAAGAGACCTCACCTACCTCCAGATTGGATAGTTGCAAAATATAATCTATTGGATTAAGTGCTAGGAGACATCAGAAAAGGTGTAGGTACGATATCACATGTTAACAATTTTTGTATGTATTCTACTTTAATATCTCAGATTGAACCTAACATGATATCATATGCCTTACTAGACGAGGGATGGTTACTTGCTATGCAAGAAGAACTCGTCCAATTTAAACGTAATGACTTTCAGGACCTAGATGGATGTTTAGGAACAAACTAGATAAAAATGGAATAATTACTAAAAATAAAGTTAGACTAGTGGCAAAAGTTTATAGTCAATATGAAGGAATAGACTATGAGGAGACTTGTGCTCATGTAGCTCGTCTCGAAGCTAGTAGACTCCTTTTGGAATTTGTGTGCTACCTGGATTTTAAATTGTATCAAATAGATGTTAAACCAGCTTTTCTTAACGTTTATATAAACGAAGAAGTCCATGTCTCTTAACCTCCTGGTTTTGACGATCACGGAAATCCGGGCAATGTGCTTAAACTAAAAAAATCCCTTTATGGTCTCTGTCATACCCCAAATTTTATCTCTAGATTCATTTATCATTTGCATAGCATTCTAGGTCAATCATTCATGCATAGCTGACCAAATTATTAGACATTGTTTTGTTTTGTTCATTTGTGGAATTAGGGTTTGCTTCAAGAGGCTCAATGGATTGATCGGTCAAAGTTTTGGATAAATCATCAACCAATCAAGTTCTCATACATTTAAGAGACCTCCCTTCATCAAATATCAAGTGAAAAATAGCTTCATTACAAGTTCTTCAAGGTTCAAATTCATCTGGCCATGAAATTAGGGTTTTCCACCCAAAGTCAACTGCATCTTTGACTTTTGATCAAGACATGATCTCAAGCCTTGAGACATTATTCAAGAGATTCAAATACACCCTTGGAGTCCATCTATGGTGTTCAAATAGCCCAAGGGATTTATTTCATTGAAGATCAAGAAGTGGAAATTCATCTGATACACAAACCATTGACTTTAGGGTTTTTTGGTCAAATATGAAATTCTCAAGTAAAATTCCATGAAAATATGTTTAATGTTTGAGTTTGATCAAGAAAAATCAAGAGAATTGAAGTTACTTGCAAAAAGGGAAACAATGAAGAAATTGAAATTTTTTCTAAGTCATGAGAAAACCCTAATTTGGTGCTGACTTGCCAAGGCCATAACTTCCAATCTAGACATCCATTTTCTTTGATCCAAATATCAATTTGAAGAGCTCATTCCATACTACAACTTTCTCATTGAGGAGGAATTCCCAAAAAATTCATAGATTTCAAGTTATGATAGCATGAAGTTGAGAAAAATAAAATTTGAGATTCCATACGTAGAATTTTTTCTAAGTGTTGAAGATCAACTTAGAGGGTGTGCTTTCAAGACTATTTTTCTCATGGTCCTAAGCTCCCATTCAAATTTCTTTTAACATGAAAGTTGTTAAGAATTCTTTAAGCTTTCCATTGATGCCAAGAACTCCTCAATTGGATCAATACTCCTCAAGTTATGGCATTTCAAAGTTAGGGTTTCCAAGTTGACAAAATTCATGACTTAGTGAAATTTTTCTAAACTTACTTTGGGAAGATTTTTGGACATGACTTCAAGGCTGGTTTTCTCAACCTTCTAAGCTTCGATTCAAGATACAATGAACATGAAATTTGTTCATGGTACTCCTAGCTTTCATTTGATACTAAGCTCTCATCAAGGAGTGCCAAATTCATCAAGATACAATAATCCAAAGTGGGTTATGTGGACATGTATTATGGCATGTCATGTTGCCATTCTTGTGCACACAACTTGAACCTTTCATGCAGCAACTTGTGCCTCCAATTCCCACTCATACCTCACTCATTTTTTCTTGCCAAATGTAGCCAAACACATACATGTACTTCATACACTCTTTTGAAATATTTTTGCCAAAAGAAGGAAACTGCCAAAACATAAAACTTGCTCACCACTATTTCTCTTTCCCTTGTTTCATGCTTCATTTGGATCCTTTACACCACCTTACCACAATGCTCAAACTGTGTCACGTGCCCTCACTCTCAAGATTGTACAAATTTGCAAACCTTTCACTACAAGTTTTAACCACAGTTAAACATCTTTTAACCTCTCCTAATTCACTGATATAAATGCTAAAACCCCTAGCAAGAAAAGACAACTTCACTTGGTAGAAAAATCAGAACCAAAACTCTCTCTTTTTCTCAAAAAAATTCTTCTCTTCGAATCCCATTTCTCAGAGGTTTTATCTCCATTTCCTTGTTACTATCATCACCCTTGAAGTTGTTAGAGCCAAAATGAGGAGTTTGGTGAAGTTTTGGAACAAGAATAAAGGAGCAGCGAAATTTCTCCATTAGGTTATTTTTCTTCAACTCGGTTCTCCCTTTTTAATGCCTTTTTAAATCCATGTTTGTTGCACTTGGAATTTTGGGATGATGTAGTTTATGTTTGTGTTGTTGTTGTTCTAGTTTGGTGATGTTTCAAAATGCGTACCATATTTCTGTGCTCTTTTTTAACTGTGTTAGAGTGGTTTTCAGTGAAAAATAGTGTCATATTTGGATTCCGCGTGAAAAATCATTCAAGATGGTGTCCTCGTTTTTTCATTTTGATCCATTTTGCAGTGGGCTCCGGTGGTTGTTGCTGGAGAAGACGACCGGAGCCCTAGGTCTGGTGTCTGATGTGTAAGCGTGTTAGACCCTTTGACCTGCCTTTGTGTCATCCTATGTGGCGCTGCGTGGAGCTGAGGTGGATAAGTGAGCTCCACGCATGTCTTTTTTTATATTTCATTCTATGAACTTGTGTGATATGGGCCTGCACTTTTGCTTTCCACACCCCACATTTTTTAGGCCCAACACGCGTTATGAACTGAATCTAGTTCATTCTTGGTATTGTTGCCTTTTTCCTTTGGTTTTTATTTTATTTTAATTAATTTCTTCATCACAAAAATTCACAAAAATATATTTTAGATGCTTTTATGTCCCTAGATTTTTATAATAATTTTTTATTTTTATTTTTTAATTATTTTCTTATTTTATTTTGATTTATTTGTGAAGGTTGTTTTACATATTTACCCTTGGATTAGGGTTTGTGCTTTGATGCCTTTTAAGATACTTTCTTAAGCCAAATTTTTTCCATCTTTTGACACATGATTACTTAATATTTGAGTGGTTTTGTGGTGCTTTGTTGATGCTTTTTTGATTACTTTTCATTTGATTTTGTGGAGCCTCGATTCATGCTCGATTAGTGAGATAGGCTTGACTTGTTGATTTTATTTGATGATGCACTTGTGCAATTATTTTGGGGATCTTTTCCTCACATATTCTTGAATGTGTTTCCATGAGATAGAGCCTTAAACTTGTATTTATTTGGGCATTTTAATATTTTTGATTGATGCTTCAATGTGATGATCTTTTGTGATGAAGCTTGTCTAACTTACGACCTAGTTTTAGGACTTGTATCTTGTGTGAATCTCCTTGATGTTCATGACTATTATATGAATTGAGTGACTTGTTTGAGCTTCTGAACTCCATTATTTCAATGTCAATTGCTTGCTCATTTGCCTCATTTATTTGTATTGAATGTTTGCTTTCTTTTACGGATGGTATTGATTGATGCATGCCTAGTTGATTGTTCATGTTTTGAATGTAATACTTGTTGAACCTTTTTGATATCATGATTTTGGTTATGAGTTGAAAGGTTTGGTTATGCTACTGCCTCATCTTGGTTTCATACCTTAATCTCAATGTTTAAATCATATGTGACTTGTTTCTTATGAACTTGTTGTTAACAAGTGTTTGACTATTGATTTAATGCATGTTTGATGTTCATGTGATCATTTCTCAATCTTTGAAGTGTGTTGAACATGTTGTGGTGTAACTACCGACTTGTATGAGTTCTCATCTTATTTGGTTCATTTTGTCTTTGTGTATTAAATAATAATATTTGGCTATCACTTCAAGATGTGAGTGCTTGTGCACTACCTGTTTGTCATCATCCTTGACCTGTTATATGCCTAATTGGTGACATGATGTTTTACCTCATAAGTTGATTAGTTGCCTTAACATTTTCTTTACACATGTTTCCATTCATTCATGATCTTAGTTTTGATACTTGAGGCTTTTATCTGTACTCCTTTGATATTATAATTGTCTGTGCCTAAATCCAAAGGATAAGGTCTTTTTGTTGACCTTGTGTCATAAGTAGTTTAACCCTACCTACCTTCCCCTTTTGACCTTGTTAGAGTCATTAGTCTTTCAGCTTAGAGTTAGGATTGAGTTTGTAAACTCTATGTAAGTGTTATTTCTATGAACACTTACTTTCCCTTTTGACCTTGTTAGAGTCATTAGTCTTTTAACTTAGACTTAGGATTGAGTTTGTAAACTCTATGTAAGTGTTATTTCTATGAACACTTACTTTCCCTTTTGACCTTGTTAGAGTCATTAGTCTTTTCAATTTAGACATAGGATAAAGTTTGTAAACTCTATGTAAGTGTTATTGCTATGAACACTTACCTCCCCCCTTGGAACCTTAATCACTATCAAGCATTCTTCACCCCAGGTAAACTACGAATGCTCTGATTCCATGCTTGTTAGGATACGTAAGCACAAGACCGCGAAGTCTTGGCGAGCATACTTAGTAAAACCTCTAGGTATTTCCCAATAGGACCTTCCCAAACAATAGCTAACAAACAATAACATATCACAAATACAACAAGAGGTTCCTATAGAGTACTATAGATACTTAGGGTGCTAATACCTTCCCTTAGTATAACCAACCTGTCGTACCTAGAAAAAATCGCTTAATCGAAGACAGGACCCTCGCGCGAAAGGCGCGGAACGGTTCGACAGAGTCGCCACCGAACTTTATTTATCCCAAAAGAGGGAAAGGAAAATATCGAGAAAAACTTTAAGGAGGGATAAGAACATGGTCGTCGCAACCACATTCTGGGTTCAGGAGTCGGTTACGTGAGAGGAAGGTACGCGCACCCCCTCACGTCCGTTGTACTCAACAGGAACCTCTTAGTTTGAATTGTGATGAACGTTATCTAAGCTTGTTTGTTTTATTCTCAACGATATATGCGAAAAGGTAAAGTAAAAGGTTTCGATTACTAAGGGAAATGGGGTGGTTTTAGGATAGGATGCTCGGTAAGATCATCGTGACCTCGAGCCTACGTATGCTCATTCGGACGAGAATGAGGAATCAGAGCAATCGTAGTTCAACTACAGGAAGGGATAGAGGGAAGACGGAAGATGGAGGGAAGGTAGCTCGCCAAGATCATCGTAATCTTGTGCCTACGTATCTTTATTCGGACGAGAATAAAGAATCAGAGTAGTCGTAGTTTGTGGTACGCCCACGAAATAAAGGGTTAGAGTTTGAATTTTAGGAGACGAAATATTGAATGACATACAACCCAAGGGGCGTGCCTCGAGAGCAGTCACTCAAGAATCCAAGGAATGCTAGACTCCAAGAACTCAGTTCTTTCGTGAGTGATTGCAAAAATGTTCGATAAAGATTAATGTTTTAAGACGAAAGGGTGAATGAATAACAACCCAAGGGCGTGCCTCAAGAGCCGTTCATTCGAAGACCCAAGGAATGCTAGATTCCAAGAATCTCCTCCTTCTGTTAGTTGATTAAAAAAAAGGTTTGAAAAGGATCGAATCGGATTGGTTGAGAAAAGAGGTGAGAATCGATACTAGTCCCTAGGGGTGCTCCTAGTAACGAAACCTCGAGATGTGCGAGTGTGCGTTTGATGTCGAGGCAAAAGGCGCTCGACTTACGATTGGGCTCGACGACGAATCGAGGATTGGTTTGAAAATGATTTGGTTTGTTAAATGTTTTAGGGAGAATGACGATTATTTGATAAACGAGACGTCGGCCTCGCAACCAATTAATCGGGGCATTATTGGGATGCTAGATCCCAACAACACCTTTTTCATTCGATTGATATATGAAATATTGTTTGTTGGACGACGAAAGTACCACGTGGAATGCTAGACTCCAATGGCATTTCTTTGTCCATCGAACAACCCACAACTCAAGGCGTGCGCCCCAAAAGCGGCCATTCAAGAACCCAAAAAGTGTTAGACCTCAAGAGCTCAATTCTTTCACGATTTAATTAAAAAAACGATTTGAATATGTGTGTTAAGTGTTTTAATCGAATTAAGTATTTAGGCGTTTCGATATTTATTAGTGTGTTTTGAATAGTGTATGAACAAAGAAAATGGTTAGATGAACATGATATGAATATGATATGGATAATATGATAAGAATATGAACAATAATAATCAAGATAATATTGACAAGATATAATATCGACATAAAAATAAAGTTGGTCTCGTCTTAATCAAGATTTAATCGAGGAATCGATAATCAACGATTTTTGACTTTCCTTGACCAAAAGTGAAAATAAAAGAATATGAGGTAATGAAAAATAAATAGAAATAAAATCGGAAAACTAAGAAAGGTCTCATCTTTACTAAGATTTTAAATCGAAAAATCGATAATCTCTTGTATTTGATTTTCATTGACCCAAAATGAATAAAGATAATGAAAGGATAATAAAAATGAAATAAAATCGAAAAGAGGTAAGAAAAATAAGAAAGGTCTCACTTTTATCAAGATTTTAAATCGATAATCGATAAATCATTGATATTTTGGTTTTCATTGACCCAAAGTGAATAAAAAAATGAAATAAAATCGAAAAGAGGAAAATAAGAAAAGTCTCACCTTTATCAAGATTTTAAATCGATAATCTTTGATATTTGGTTTTCATTGACCCAAAATTAGTATAAAATAATGGAAAAAATAAATCGAAAAGAAAATAAATAGGCCTCATATTAACCAAAATTTATAGATCTACTTGAAATAAATCCACAAATCATGATATTTTTGATATCATTGGCCAATAAAATAGAATCGAAACAATAATAATATGAATAAAAAAAAGTAAATGGATTAACTTGAATAAAATTAGTGAAAAGACGTAAAAAGAATAAAGATTAAAAGCTAAAAAAAACTTGTTAAAACATAGTAAACTAAAAAGAAAGAGAAGAAAATTAGTTAAAAAAGAGAGGGGGCGTTGGACTCAGAAGGGTGGTAAGAAACTACATGGGCTCTAAGGCCCAACAGCCAAACAAAATGGGAATGTCAAAAGAGTGCATGGAGAAACAAACGGGTCATAAAAACCCATCAGTTATGCTCAGTCCAGCATTATTAAACTCTTAAACCCCAAATAGAATAAAATGGAACAAGGTAAACAGAACAAAAAAGTGATAACGAGATAAATCGATGATATGGTCAAAGCATCGGAATGCCTAATGGATGAATCAAGGTCATAACAAAAGAAACAAGAACCACGACATGGTGAATTGCGTCCTACCCTCTCTTCTTTGATCTCCCTCCTTGCTCGTGCTTTCAAATCACGATTTAGGTTTTGCTCGCTATGCTCGGGATTTCGCTTCGGTTCGTTCACTCGCGGTTCAGATTTGAAAGGTTCGTTTTCGATCTCGTTCACTCTGTTTCGGTTTTCAGTTCATCTTGTTCTTTCTCTTCATCTCAATCTCTCTGATCTGGTTTCTGAATGGGTTTTACGGTTGAGGAATGAACGAAGAAGGGTGAAGGGTCGAAGGTTATTTGAAGAGAATGATTTGTGTGACTGGGTTTGAATGGGTTTTTGGTTAATGTATGGTTGTTGAGTTGATGAAGGTTAAAGGTTTTGTGGAGAGAATAAAGTGGGTTTCGGTGAAGAAGAAGAATAGGGTTTTGGGGAGATTTTGGCAGAGTGATAAAGGCTGAAAGAGCTTCCAGAATGATGTGAGATGGGTCTTCTTATATAGGGAAAGTTTTGAGGGTATAAATGGAAAAATCTGAGGAAATTGTGAGCTGGAAAAGATGGAAAGGATCGTGGCATTGCATAACGGTTTTGGCAAGAGGTAGTGGCTGGTGATGTGCGTGAATTTTGGACAGTTGGTTGTAGTATGATGCGTGGTACATCTTACAGCGTGGTATACTGAGGTGCGAATCCGTTTTACAATTGTTGCGTAATGCTTACGCACGTATGAAATGAAGTGGTCCCTCCTTTTTTTGAAATTCACTGCTGAGCTGGAGTTGGATTAGTGTGGGTCAGGTTTGTTGTGGGTTTATTGTTGTGAAGCTGGATTAGTATTGATGCTTGAAATTTTGCTTGCAGAAACATTGTGTGAAATGGCTGTTGCGGTTGCAGCAAAACGTGGTCCGTACAAGTCGTATGCGTGACATGTGAATGATTTGTGGACAAAGTTGAACATGAAGGTTGGTGGATCAGCACGGGCCTTGGACTCTCTTTTTTTATTTTTAATGGAATGGACTTGTAGTTGTAGAAGAAAATATGGCGATGGGCTTTGTAATTTTTGACAACATTTTTTTTTTGTAATGGACAATGGATTGAATGTAATGGACATTAGAATTTGTTTACACCTCCACTTGTACTTTTGAATCATGCTTGACTATGAGCACATCTAATTTGATCCATGATTTGCAATTCCACAATCTGGCCCAAAGATCTCAAAATCCAAACTTCAACATTCTTGAATTTGAAATAAAACTTGAATCTTCCCTTGAAAAATCCATAGCTCAATTTCAACCTTAAATAAATTAGAACCAATGAATCAAAATGAACTCCTCTGAAGTTAACATATTGAATAAATAATGGAGTCATCTTGAACTAGTGCCATTTGAGTCGCCGATGAACCAAAATTTTACTATGAACTTTCTTGATCAGAGAAATCATGAATTAAAATATGAACTTCAAACGCTGTATAAAACCCTGATTGAATATACTTAACTCTGATGATCCTCAGCCATGAAACATCTGCACTTATCATAATCCGGTAGCATGACTCACACATAAACAACATGAATTGGAACTAACCCTAATTAAAGCCTCAGTCACACACCATTTGAATAATGAAATTCACTATTTCCTAATGGTCTTGAAATAAACTTTCTTGCCTGGCCCAGAGATATTAGGTCAAAACCATGTGAACCTCTACCAATACACACATCACTGTCCTGATAGCCCCCTAATGAATATGGGCTTATGGAAGTAGAAACAACATGCCTTTTTTGGGTTTTCTGAATAAGAGTTAGTGGGTGGATGTACAGATGGAATATACATAGGTAGGACAAATTTGAGGTATGACAGATGCCCCTATCTAATTGGCTTAAATCGAGTAAGATGAACGGCTACGGCTTTCGCTCTTTAGAGGTAGAAGACAATTAGATATGAAGAAGACCACAAATTTGTCTGAAAAGAAAGAAAATGCTTGGGATGTGAAATGATGGATCAATGTCAACCCTCGAGTAGACACTGAAAAACTTGCAAAGGTCGTTATCACCAAAAGGATGATAACAGGAGAATCTGACACCAAAAGGATGACAGACCTATTACCAAAAGGATGATAGTGGACACACGCACACAGACCCTTCCACCAAAAGGATGAAAATAAGGTCAAAGCCTGCTATTACCAAAAGGATAATAGAGCACACACTCACACAGACCCTTCCACCAAAAGGATGAAAATGAGGTCAAAGCCTGCTATTACCAAAAGGATAATAGGGCACACACACACACACTGACCCTTCACCAAAAGGATGAAAAATGAGGTCAAAACCTGCTATTACCAAAAGGATAATAGGGCACACACACAGACTCTTCCACCAAAAGGATGAAAATGAGGTCAAAGCCTGCTATTACCAAAAGGATAATAGGGCATATACACACAGACCCTTCCACCAAAAGGATGAAAATGAGGTCAAAGTCTGCTATTACCAAAAGGATAATAGGGCATACACACACACAGACCCTTCCACCAAAAGGATGAAAATGAGGTCAAAGTCTACTATTACCAAAAGGATAATAGGGTACACACACATAGACCCTTCCACCAAAAGGATGAAAATGAGGTCAAAGCCTGCTATTACCAAAAGGATAATAGGGCACACACACACACAGACTCTTCCACCAAAAGGATGAAAATGAGGTCAAAGCCTGCTATTACCAAAAGGATAATAGGGCACACAGGCACACAGACCCTTCCACCAAAAGGATGAAAATGAGGTCAACGCCTTCTATTACCAAAAGGATAATAGGGCACACACACGACTATCTGACACCAAAAGGATGACAGACCTATCACCAAAAGGATGATAGAGAACACACGCAGACAGTGACCCTTCACCAAAAGGATGAAAGTGAGGTCACAACTTACTACTACCAAAAGGCTAATAGCAAGCAAAACGATATCAAAGGTTGTCATTCACCAAAAGGATGATTCACAGACCAATGGTTAATGGATCGGCAACACCAAAAGGATGATGGATCAATACAAGCTACTACCACTAAAAGGATGATAGGAACTTCCCACTTGCGAAGACCAACACCAAAAGGATGCAGGTTAGGTTGACAATGTGAACGGCTACCACCAAAAGGATGATAGGAAATTTATGATTTGAGGGTTACCAACACCAAAAGGATGCAGGTTTAGTTGATTTGACAGGGTTCGGCTATCACCAAAAGGATGATAGTGAGGCAATTGACAAAAGGTCAAGTTTGCTAGGGATATGATGAGTGCGGCTTATTTGGAGACATCAACAAAAGGTTGAAGCAAAGAAGTCACTGAGGAACACCATCCTTGTCAACAAAAGGTTGAAAGGACCAACTCACTGGGGAACGCCCAAGGACTTGAAGGAGATGCACCTGACTGGACTGAAGATTGCTTTGAAATCTTGTCTTGAGCTTGGTTAACAAAAGGTTGAACAAATTCGTGAGGAACGCTCATGGATTTGAAGAAGATGCCCCTGGCTGGGCTGGATATCATTCTTGAGCTTGTCTTGAGATTGATCCTGGATCTTACGCATGTATGAATGCTTGATTTTGTAATGATGTGCAATGCAAATGCTGACGCGCGGAGATGCAAGTGCTGGGGAAGTATGATTTGGGTTTTTGGGTATGCATATGATGCACATGATGCTGAATGCGATGCATATGATTGCAGACGGGTGATTAGATATGTTTTGAGATTGTGCTAGCATGGTGGACTTTTGGTAGTTGCCAATGAGGATTGGACTTTTGGGCGGTGGTAGGGATTTGATTTCCTCGACACTCAGTTTCCTGAAGACGCCATGATTGATGCAGACGAAGATGCTCTCGAGGCCTCAAGTTTGATGACTTCTTAATGAATTATGGGTTCACTCCTGAGAGATCCACAACTCTATGCTTAATGGTCAGGATGTCTTGATGACTTGATGGTGATCAGCTCATGAAGATTATGCTCTTGCTTTGAACTACTTGAAAGTACAGACAGGATATGCCTGCTGCAATGAGTCTTGCCCCAGTCTGAACATGGTAATGGTATGCCCCTGATTAACCAGTTCTGAAGCGATTTGATCTTTGGATGTTGAGCCTTGATGTGCTTTGAGATGACTTGCCCCTGATTAAGCTGTTGAAGGGTTTGCCCCAGCCTGAGGGTTTTGAGGGAGTCTTGCTTCGGGTCAGCACCACTGAAAGTTCAAGTTCCTTTTTGATTGCCCCTTGTTGGAATTGCTTTGATGTCTAGCACTGATTTGCAGTTAAAATTGCGCATTCACAAATGGTAATCTTAACGCGATACTCATGCAAGTTTTGGAAAAAAGTTTCGTTTATTCGAGTGTCATGATAGTGAGACGAATGGACTGTTAGCCCAAACGTGTGCTGATTTTGATGGTGTGAAAGACATAGCAAGGAGAATGACACCAATGCAGAAGATTAACAAATATGGGGAGTCAGTTTATGCAACCTTGCAATAGTATACTTTCAGAATAAACCTCGCCTTAATTAGGTCTTTCGAGGGTTATAACGTGGTATGGTTCACGGTTATGAAACAAAGGATAATAGGCTCAAAACTTGGTTTGTACCCACCCCTTCTACATGATGATCTCCCGTCCTACGTTCAGTTAATTCTACATGTGTTTGTCTTCCAAAAGAGATGACGGTATAAGCGTGATGTTTCAAGGTTCGCTTGAAATGACAGTCACATTATTTTGCTTTTGAATGGATGTCAGTGACCCTTTGATTTTGATATGGTGGTCACCGGATCTTATTTTGTTTTTGTTGAGGTTTCGAGGGCCTCTTTTGATTTTTGATCCCTATCTTTTGCATGGACTGATTTCACTTTCGAGTCCATCAGGATTGCCTTGATTTTTGCCTAAGTCTCCTTTGAGGTGTTCGACTTAGCAGGCTTTTGTTTTTTTTTTTATTGATTTTTTTTTTGGTGTCAGAGGATTGTGACTGCCAAGTCATGGGTAATTGATGAACAACCATCATGTTTTTGGATTTTGCTTTTGGGAACTGAGTGCGTAATTAGGTTAACTGAACACTACCCTGCCCCAAGTTGAGTGTAAGGGATGTTCGAAGGAAACTGCTACTTCTAGGCTCGAAGTGGTTTACTAGGGATTAACTCCTTATCTCTCTAATGTTTGGGGATTGAAACAATGCATGTACATCATCGATGAGATTTTGTCTGAAAGCATACGGTTTGCAATTATGGGTACTTCGTCGTCATCATCCTCCCTCCAATCATTGCTAAACAACAGTGGATAAAGTGAGTTAAATGGAGATATATGTGTCGGTGATTTGCGGTAAATAGAAAAAATGAGTGAATACGACATAACTGATTCAAAACATGCATTGTCAGTACATTAAGAAAACCAAATACAAACGGCAATGTTCAAAGCATACAGTACTTAAACAAATAAAGATGAAAATACAAGAATGCAAATGATGGGATGGCAACATGACTGCCTTCTTCGGGGAATAAACTTGACTTGACTTGACTTGACTTGATGCTGACACTAGTTTGGCGACGGCATAGGGTTTTTAATGACGTTTGGAGCCCTCCCATTGAACGTGAGAAATTTTGAGTCGATCATGTCTTGAACCTTGTGTTTGAAATCTCTGCAGTCCTTGATCGTATGCCCTGGGGAACCCTTATGAAACTCGCAATGAGCATTAGCATCATAGTTTAGAGGGATGACAGTTGGAGGAGCTAGGTCCCTCAGAGCGATTACCCTCTTCTCTATCAATTGAGCAAAGATCTGAGCATATGATGTTGGCAGACGATCAAAGTCTCTATCAGACCTCCTTGTCCTCTGTTGATTAGGCTGACATTGTTGAGCAGCTCTCTGTTGTTGATGTTGAGGAGGATATTGATACCCTTGTTGATTGTAGGATTGTTGTTGAGGAGCCTGTTGTTGAGGCATTGGAGCTTGAACAGCTTGAACAGCTGGCTGATAAGGCATTGGTGCATATTGCGCAGCATCAACATATGGATACTAGAAGTAGGGAAGTGGAAAAGGCATTGGAGCGGGAGCTTGTGGAGCTTGCCCTTTCTGAGCAGAGACGACATTTGTTTCACCCTCTTTTTTCTTGTATCCATTATTGAAAGGTTTCTTGGCTTGAGACTGGCTGCTAGAACCTCCTTAGATCCTTCCGCTCTTTAGACCTTCTTCAATTCTCTCACCGACGATAACCAAGTCAGAGAATCCAGCAGAAACACTACTAATCAGCTTCTCATAGTATTGACCTTGCAAAGTACCCATGAAGATGTCAATCAGTTCACGATCAACAAGAGGTGGATGCACCCTTGCAGCTAGCTCTCTCCAGCGTTGTGCATACTCCTTAAAGGATTCGTTGTCCTTTTGAGCCATACTCTGAAGTTGAGTACTATTCGGAGCAAGGTCGGTGTTGTACTTGTATTGCTTGACAAATGCATCAGCTAGATCATCCCAAGTGCGCACATTGGTACGCTCCAGCTGCATATACCACTCAAGAGATGCTCCAGACAGACTATCTTGGAAGCAATGGATCATCAGCTTTTCGTCTTTGGCATAGGCAGCCATCTTGCGGCAGTACGTCTTCATATGGATGTGAGGGCAACTGAGACCTTTGTATTTCAGGAATTCCTGTACCTTGAACTTGGGAGGAATGACAACATCTAGCACCAAGCACATTTCCAGAGCATTCATAGATTTTGAGTTGTGCCCCTCCATGACTCGGAGTTTCTCAGCTAGATCACGACACATCTTGATAGCTTCAGAATCCTGAGCAGCAGTAATGGGGATAGCAGCATGATAATTTTGAACTTCATCGCATTGATCTTGTAGATTTTCCTTATCCTGAGGGATAGGAATTTGAATAACAACAGGTTGGGCTTGCGGAATGGCACTAACAGTAACTCCAAATGTTGGAAGTGGTTGAGATATGGCAGGAGCGAAGTCCATTGGTATCCCATAAGTGATGGGGTTGGGAACAGGAATAGAGAGCCTTGAGGTAGACGCTTGAACAGGCACAGTGTTGTTGGCAGCAGCAGCCTCATGCAATTCTTCCTCCTTTCTGGCCATCATGATGGCTTCGAGAATCTGATCGATATTTCCTTTGATAGAGTCCAACTCTTCTCTGAAGGCGGCTTGCTCTTGTTGAATCTGCTCCATCATGCGTCTGGTATTGGCTCGAGTTACGTACTGGTGTCGAGGAATCAGCTTGATTTACTGGAGAAGGGAGGAAGTTGAAGTGAGATTCTGAGGTTAAAAATGCAATGCAAGATGCATAACAGATGCAATGCAATGCAATGACATGAGATGCAATGCAAGATGCAAGATCCAGGATCGCATATCACAGGTTCAAACATTTCTGAGGTTGGCCGTTCACGGGTAGATAACCAAAGCCTCTGATCAAAGAAACCTTATAGGTAGGCTCTATGAGGAAAGTTCTAGATTATTTACCCATAAATCCACTCACGGGATGGTTTCTATATTGACGGATAAGGTTCCCAGGATTACGGACACAAATCGCATCAATGTCACGCAACAGGCTAGCTGCATTACGACGATAATGACGACAAGGTCTCTCCTGAGTGGGGTCCTCGTGCTAGGCGCACAAGGAGCGAGTCCTTGGAGACTAACACTACACAACCACCAATATAGAACTTGGTTCTAAGAGTGGTTCATAGAGTCACGGACCCTTCATGAATCAAGTCGTGCGATAGGCTAACTGTGTTACAACAGGATCTACGAAAAGGTCTACTCTAGGGGAGCTTTCATGCTAGGCACGCAAGGAGCGAGTCCTTGGGGACTAACACTACTCGACATCCAATTCTAAACTATGTGTTCCCTCTGCTTTTACCAAAGCTCGGGTGTAGAGCTTTACTCATGATATCAACCCATGATCCAACAGCCAAGAATGATAATGAGCATAAGGGAAAGCAATAAGAGGACAAATACGTAAACGAGAAGAAAACAAGCAAACAAAGATAACGCTCCTCACAAATCGCACTAAGATAGGCTTGACTCTCTCTTGCATGGAGCAGTGATCCCCAACAGAGTCGCCATCTGTCGCACCTTAAAAAAATCTTTTAATCGAAGACACGACCCTCGCGGGAAAGGCGCGGAACGGTTCAACAGAGTCGCCACCGAACTTTATTTATCCCAAAAGAGGGAAAGGAAAATATCGAGAAAACCTTTAAGGAGGGATAAGAACATGGTCTTCGCAACCACATTCTGGGTTCGGGAGTCGTTTACGTGAGAGGAAGGTACGCGCACCCCCTCACGTCTGTTGTACTCAACGGGAACCTCTTAGTTCGAATTGTGATGAACGTTATCTAAGCTTGTTTGTTTTCTTCTCAACGATATATGTGAATAGCTAAAGTAAAAGGTTTCGATTACTAAGGGAAATGGGGTGGTTTTAGGATAGGGTGCTCGGCCAGATCATCGCGACCTCGGGCCTACGTATGCTCATTCGGACGAGAATGAGGAATCAGAGCAATCGTAGTTCGACTACGGGAAGGGATAGAGGGAAGACGGAAGATGGAGGGAAGGTAGCTCGCCAAGATCATCGCAATCTTGTGCCTACGTATCTTTACTCGGACGAGAATAAAGAATCAGAGCAGTCGTAGTTTGTGGTACACCCACAAAATAAAGGGTTAAAGTTTGAATTTTAGGAGACGAAATATTAAATGACATACAACCCAAGGGGCGTGCCTCGAGAGCAGTCACTCAAGAATCCAAGGAATGCTAGACTCCAAGAACTCAGTTCTTTCGTGAGTGATTGCAAAAATGTTCGATAAAGATTAAGTGTTTTAAGACAAAAGGGTGAATGAATAACAACCCAAGGGCGTGCCTCAAGAGCCGTTCATTCGAAGACCCAAGGAATGCTAGATTCCAAGAATCTCCTTCTTCCGTTAGTTGATTAAAAAAAGGTTTGAAAAGGATCGAATCAGATTGGTTGAGAAAAGAGTTGAGGATCGATACTAGTCCCTAGGGCTGCTCCTAGTAACGAAACCTCGAAATGTACGAGTGTGCGTTTGATGTCGAGGCAAAAGGCGCTCGACTTACGATTGGGCTCGACGAAGAATCGAGGATTGGTTTGAAAATGATTTGGTTTGTTAAATGTTTTAGGGAGAATGACGATTATTCGATAAACGAGACGTCGGCCTCGCAACCAATTAATCGGGGCATTATTAGGATGCTAGATCCCAACGACACCTTTTTCATTCGATTGATATATGAAATATTGTTTGTTGGACGACGAAAGTACCACGTGGAATGCTAGACTCCAATGGCATTTCTTTGTCCAATAGTTAGGTATTTTAAGAACGAAAGGTCGAACAACCCATAACTCAAGGCGTGCGCCCCAAGAGCGGTCATTCAAGAACCCAAAAAGTGCTAGACCTCAAGAGCTCAATTCTTTCGCGATTTAATTAAAAAAAACAATTTGAATATGTGTGTTAAGTGTTTTAATCGAATTAAGTATTTAGGCGTTTCGATATTTATTGGTGTGTTTTGAATAGTGTATGAACAAAGAAAATGGTTAGATGAACATGATATGAATATGATATGGATAATATGATAAGAATATGAACAATAATAATCAAGATAATATTGACAAGATATAATATCGAAATAAAAATAAAGTTGGTCTCGTCTTAATCAAGATTTAATCGAGAAATCGATAATCAACGATTTTTGACTTTCCTTGACCAAAAGTGAAAATAAAAGAATATGAGGTAATGAAAAATAAATTGAAATAGAAATAAAATCGGAAAACTAAGAAAGGTCTTATCTTTACTAAGATTTTAAATCGAAAAATCGATAATCTCTTGTATTTGATTTTCATTGACCCAAAATGAATAAAGATAATGAAAGGATAATAAAAATGAAATAAAATCGAACAGAGGTAAGAAAAATAAGAAAGGTCTCACTTTTATCAAGATTTTAAATCGATAATCGATAAATCATTGATATTTTGGTTTTCATTGACCCAAAGTGAATAAAAAAAATGAAATAAAATCGAAAAGAGGAAAATAAGAAAAGTCTCACCTTTATCAAGATTTTAAATCGATAATCGATAATCTTTGATATTTGGTTTTCATTGACCCAAAATTAGTATAAAATAATGGAAAAAATAAATCGAAAAGAAAATAAATAGGCCTCATATTAACCAAAATTTATAGATCTACTTGAAATAAATCCACAAATCATGATATTTTTGATATCATTGGCCAATAAAATAGAATCGAAACAATAATAATATGAATAAAAAAAAGTAAATGGATTAACTTGAATAAAATTAGTGAAAAAACGTAAAAAGAATAAAGATTAAAAGCTCAAAAAAACTTATTAAAACATAGAAAACTAAAAAGAAAGAGAAGAAAATTAGTTAAAAAAGAGAGGGGGGCGTTGGACTCAGAAGGGTGGTAAGAAACTACATGGGCTCTAAGGCCCAACAGCCAAACAAAATGGGAATGTCAAAAGAGTGCATGGAGAAACAAACGGGTCACAAAAACCCATCAGTTATGCTCTATCCAGCATCATTAAACTCTTAAACCCCAAATAGAATAAAACGGAACAAGGTAAACAGAACAAAAAAGTGATAACACGATAAATTGATGATATGGTCAAAGCATCGGAATGCGTAATGGGTGAATCAAGGTCATAACAAAAGAAACAAGAACCACGACATGGTGAATCGCGTCCTACCCTCTCTTCTTTGATCTCCCTCCTTGCTCGTGCTTTCAAATCACGATTTAGGTTTCGCTCGCTATGCTCGGGATTTCGCTTCGGTTCGTTCACTCGCGGTTCAGATTTGAAAGGTTCGTTTTCGATCTCGTTCACTCTGTTTCGGTTTTCAGTTCATCTTGTTCTTTCTCTTCATCTCAATATCTCTGATCTAGTTTCTGAATGGGTTTTACGGTTGAGGAATGAACGAAGAAGGTTGAAGGGTCGAAGGTTATTTGAAGAGAATGATTTGTGTTACTGGGTTTGAATGGGTTTTTGGTTAATGTATGGTTGTTGAGTTGATGAAGGTTAAAGGTTTTGTGGAGAGAATAAAGTGGGTTTCGCTGAAGAAGAAGAATAGGGATTTGGGGAGATTTTGGCAGAGTGATAAAGGCTGAGAGAGCTTCCAGAATGATGTGAGATGGGTCTTCTTATATAGGGAAAGTTTTGAGGGTATAAATGGAAAAATCTGAGGAAATTGTGAGCTGGAAAAGATGGAAAGGATCGTGGCGTTGCATAACGGTTTTGGCAAGAGGTAGTGGCTGGTGATGTACGTGAATTTTGGACAGTTGGTTGTAGTATGATGCGTGGTACATCTTACAGCGTGGTATACTGAGGTGCGAATCCGTTTTACAATTATTGTGTAATGCGTACGTACGTATGAAATGAAGTGGTCCCTCCTTTTTTCGAAATTCACTGCTGAGCTGGAGTTGGATTAGTGTGGGTCAGGTTTGTTGTGGGTTTATTGTTGTGAAGCTGGATTAGTATTGATGCTTGAAATTTTGCTTGCAGAAACATTGTGTGAAATGGCTGTTGCGGTTGCAGCAAAACGTGGTCCTTACAAGTCGTATGCGTGACATGTGAATGATTTGTGGACAAAGTTGAACATGAAGGTTGGTGGATCAGTACGGGCCTTGGACTCTCTTTTTTTTTTTTTTTAATGGAATGAACTTGTAGTTGTAGAAGAAAATATGGCGATGGGCTTTGTAATTTTTGACAACATTTTTTTTTGTAATGGACAATGGATTGAATGTAATGGACATTAGAATTTGTTTACACCTCCACTTGTACTTTTGAATCAGGCTTGACTATGAGCACATCTTATTTGATCCATGATTTGCAACTCCACAATTTGGCCCAAAGATCTCAAAATCCAAACTTCAACATTCTTGAATTTGAAATAAAACTTGAATCGTCCCTTGAAAAATTCATAGCTCAATTTCAACCTTAAATAAATTAGAACCAATGAATCAAAATGAACTCCTCTGAAGTTAACATATTGAATAAATAATGGAGTCATCTTGAACTAGTGCCAATTGAGTCACCGATGAACCAAAAATTTACTATGAACTTTCTTGATCAAAGAAATCATGAATTAAAATATGAACTTCAAACGCTGTATAAAACCCTGATTGAATATACTGAACTCTGATGATCCTCAGCCATGAAACATCTGCACTTATCACAATCCGGTAGCATGATTCACACATAAACAACATAAATTGGAACTAGCCCTAATTAAAGCCTCAGTCACACACCATTTGAATAATGAAATACACCATTTCCTGATGGTCTTGAAATAAACTTTCTTGCCTGGCCCAGAGATATTAGGTCAAGACCATGTGAACCTCTACCAATACACACATCACTGTCCTGATAGCCCCCTAATGAATCTGGGCTTATGGAAGTAGAAACAACATGCCTTTTTTGGGTTTTCTAAATAAGAGTTAGTGGGTGGATGTACAGATGGAATATACATAGGTAGGACAAATTTGAGGTATGACACAACCCCTAAACCTTAGATCTCTTTGCTTTGTTGTTACATTGCACATTAGGGTTTTATTCGATCTTTTCCCTTTCCTTTGGATAAATCAAAGTTCGGTGGTGACTTCAAAGATTTGTGATTCAAGTTAATATAATAGCTTGATATCTGACTTTCACCGCAGCAGTCTTAAGCGAGCTCGGTATAGGCGCCTTAGTGGATTTTTAATCAAACAAGGATTTAATAGTGGTAAAGTAGACACAAATTTTTTTATTAGACGCAAAGCAAAGTATATTCTTTGAGTTCAAATTTATGTCGATGATATTATATTTTGGTATACTGATGAATCCCTTTGCAAGGATTTTGCTAGTTTAATGGAGGGTGAATTTGAGATATCTCTAATGGGAGAGCTTATCTATTTTCTTGGATTGCAAATTAAGCAAGTGGAAGATGAAAATTTCATAATCCAAATGAATTATTGCTTGGAGCTTCTCAATAAGTTTGATATGCAAAATTCAAAAAAGCATTTCAACCCCATGGCATCAAATGTGCTGATAGACAAAGATGAAAGTGGTGTAGAGATCGACATTATCAAATCTCGATTTATAATAGGACCTTTACTCTATTTAACTGCAAGTAGGACATATATTATGTTTAGTGTGTGTATGTGTGCTAGATTCCAGACGTGTCCTAAGGAATCCCACTTAAGATCGTAAAAAGAGTTTTGAGGCATCTTAATGGAACCTCGCATCACAGTCTTTGGTTTCCCAATGGAACCGAATGTAGCTTAGTAGGTTTTTCTGATTCTGATCTTAACGGTTTCAAATTAGATAGGAAAAACACTAGTGGGAATTGTCATCTATTTGGAAACTACTTAGTTTCTTGGTACAGTATGAAGCAACATAACATTGCTCTTTCTACCGTCGAGGCTGAATATGTAGCCGCTAGTAATTGTTGTGCACAAGTCTTATGGTTAAAGCAACAATTATTGAATTATGATTTAAAACTCGACTGAGTTCAAATCAAATGCAATAAAACTAGTGAAATAATCCTAACTAAGAATCATGTACTTCACTCATGTAATAAACATATATAGATCAGGCACCGTTTCCTTAGGGGCCATGTTGAGAAAGGGGATGTTATTTTTTAATATGTGGATACGAAAAGTTAGTTTGATGATATCTTTACAAAATTGTTATCCTCTGAACCTTTTCACAAGATACATATGGAATTGGGAATCCTAGATTCGTCGTGCTTTAAATTGATTTGATTTCCTATTTTATTTTATTTTCTATATGTTTATGTTGTACACAAACATTTCCTTGTAGAAATTTATTCTAACCAAAGCCATTGGTATGTTTTTTTTAACTCTAACATTCTTTTATATCTTTATTTGTATTTTATTCTTAAATGTTTATTTGCTTACTCCTTACATTTCTTATTTCATTCATTCATAAGTTTCTATTTTGATTATTCACATGTTGCATTTAATATATTTTTAAATGTGTGCTGTTAATTATGTGTATTTGAGCATTATTATGATTGTTAATGCATTATTTAGATCTTCCATTCATATAAGTTTTGATGACATTTTTTTTATGAACATTTGCATGTCTATTTGCTATTTTGTTGCATTTAGCATGTCGATATTTGTATTTTTTATTCGATCTTGGTTGTTGTACATTCTTCTTAGCTATGATTAGCTCATTTGTTTCTCTGAAATATCATATGTGTTGCTACTTTTATTCGGGTTTAGGCTCATTAACATTTATCTCTTTTTTATTTTGTCAAAGGAGGGAAGTTACAAGGTGAGTATATATTTGCTTTATGTGTTTTATGTTATTATGTATTATGCAATGTTTCAGGGGGCACAAGTAATTGAAGGAAAATATTGATCACACTTTTCTTTTGCTTAAAGTCGACTCAATTCCAAGTGAAATTTTGCCAAGCATAAAAAGGGGGGAGACTGAAGTTGCATGTTTCTGATATATTAAGAGGGAGACCCTATGTGGTTTTGTTGCTTGTCCCTTAAGCTATACTTTGAATGTTTTATATTTGAGTCCCCTGTTCAATTGCATATCTATTAGGATCGAGTTTTAGATCCATAGTTTAGCATGCATTATTCAAATTATTTGTGTTTGAGTTGACCATCATGCTTTAAGTTAATTAGTAGAGTTTTAGAAATAAGAACCATAATTGAGATTGATTAAAGTCATGTCAATGGTAGAATCTCAAAACATAGTTAGAAACTTTGATTTTTGAGATTTTGGATGTGTGATTCGAATCACACAGTCCTTAAGTCGAGTCAAATAAGGCAGAAAGGAATCAGGATTTTTGTGAGCTTTGTGAGTCGAATCACAACTAGTTATTGATTCAAATCACAATTTTTACATAATTCAAATCGCATGTCCTTCTCCAGACACTGCCAAGTTTGAGTCGAATCATAGTTTGTACATGATCGACTCACATATCCTTCTCCATCCACTGCCAAGTTTAAGTCAAATCATGACCAAGCCTTGGCTCGAATCATGACTTGTGTGAGTCGAATCATGACTTAGTCTTGACTCAAATCATAAAAAAACGGGTCTCTTGTTAAGTGTTGATCTTGTTCCACATTACTTTGTCATTTGACTCAAATCACCAAATGCTCTTTACTCGAATCAAACATGACTTTTTCACTTCATTTTGTGCTTCACCTCCAGCACATATAAATCATTTTTAACTCTCAATCTTTCATACTGTTAGAAAACACATTCTTTCATTGATGATTTGAAAACTCACAAACCATTTGTTCTTAAATTTTCAAAAGGGTTTTTAATATTTTTTGAACAGTTGCAAATGATTTATTTCATTTTCTATCTCATTCTTTTTCCATTATTGCATGGATCGAAATCTTATCTTGAAAGATTTGTGATTGATTAAGGAGATTTGTTTTGAATTTAACGTTTCTTTGAAAATTTGTTTAAGATTTCAGATGTTTGCAAGATTTTGTGGTGTTGTGACTGGTTGTGACAATTCTAATTGAAAAGAAGAAGTTTCTTCTCTCCGGGTTGACCTTGGCAGTAGTGTGTGGAAGTCTATAGACAGGGTAGGAGTTCTTTTGATCTTCGGACAAACCAACGCTTAAGATACTGGCGTAATTGTGAGGAAATTACCGCTGTCGGAGACTTAGGAGCATGATTTTGGGCCTAGAAGATTCAGAAGCGATCTCGAGTAAATATTTTGCATAGAGTTCAGTTCGTGGAGCTGTTCAACATGTAGAATATAAGAAATGTTATTTTTATCATTTTATTTGTGGACTGATGATTGTATGAACTCTTGTAATATTGTTGCAAATCATAGTGGCGTGTTAAACCACTATAAATTCTGATGTACACTTCTCTCTCTCTCTCTCCCTCTCTCTCTCTCTCTCACACACACACACACACATTTAATTTCGTAGTTGATTGCATGAGTAGGTTGTTGTTATTTATTTCTAGAATTGCATGCTTATAGGTTTATTCGTTAGTACCAATTTGTTGTATAAGTTGTAGGTTTTGTTAGAATTGATAATTCAACATTGTCTTGGTGTGGATTATGTTTGAAAACTTTGATAGTAGAATCTTACTTGTATTGAATGTTATTCAATAAGACATCTTGTAAAATTGAGTGATTGTGTAATACAATTAGTTTGTAATTTTTGGTGGAATTCAATAGTTTAACTTGATTGTTGTGAACTACTTAAGGATACTCAAATAATCTCAAATAATCTCCAATCGATAAGCATAAATTTTTATGCGAAGTTTGCTCATGCCACGCAAAACATATTATTTTTTAAACTCTGATAAAAATATATTTCAAACAAATTTTTTATTTTAGGAGGTCTATTCATCCCTTCAAGACCGTTATTAGCAGGGACGGACCCAGAAAAATTGTGTAGTGGGAGCAATTTTCAACAATTATTAATGTATAATATAAGAAAACAATTAAAAATAATCATTTTAATTTCTAAAAATTTAATGTATTATTACTATAATATTTAATTTTAACAAAATTATAAAAACATATCGCGAAGGTTTATAAAGTTATCTATCCAATAAATACAATCATTAATAATATGTGTATATACTAATAATGTATATATCATATGTAACATTAATGGAACCTTAAATATAAGAGAAATGTTATTCTTACACCATTTCCTACATCTACACCGTATTTCACTGTTCACCAATACTGTAAACAGTGAAATATTATAATATTAAATATATTTTTTAAAAAATATATAAAAAAATATTATTTTTTATTTTTGAATTAAATAATACTGATATGAAATTGTGTTATTAACCAACTTCATAACTTCATTAACCAACTTTTTATATTGTATTAACCAACTTTTTTTTACTACTAAAAATTATTTTTACATCTGGACGTTTATTAACCAAGTTCATAACTTCATTAACTAACTTTTTACATTATATTAACCAACTTTATTTTACTAGTAAAAATTATTTTTAATATCTGGACCTTTATTAACCAACTTCATCACTATATTAACCAAGTTTTTACATTTCATTAATCGAGTTTGATTTACTATTAAAAGTCACTGTTCACGGACACTGTTCACGTAACTATTCATGTACGATTTTACTGTTCACAGTCACTGTTTATGTACGGTTTTACTGTTCACGGCATTGTTCAAAGTATTTGTGAACAGTGCATACGGTGTAGTAGGGGTGTCAAAACGGGCTGCCCGCCCCGCCCCGCTTAATGCCCGCCAAAAAAAGAGCGGGGCGGGCATGCCCGCCAAGTTTAAATGGGCATGAAAATCAAGCCCGCCCCGCCAAGGTGGCGGGTTGGCGGGCGGCGGGCTTGCCCGCCTTCTTTTTTTATTTTTATTTTTTTCACTTTTTTTAAGAAATTAAAAGGCTTTTTTTACCTTTCAATAAGAACAAATTGGATTAGAAATTTCTCAAACAATCTCGTTAAAAGCATGCACAAAACATGTGTTTTTATAAATTTTGTATAAAAATTGACCTACTGAGCAATGTATATAAACTATGTGTTTTTATAAAAGCATGCACAAATTAAACAAACTATGCGTTTTTATAAAAACATGCACAAATTGGCTTACTGAGCAATTTTTTGCGCAAGGCAAATAAAATATGAGCAAGACTAATAATTTGGAGAATCTTCAAATTTTCATACTGTATATCAATTTTCATACTGTATATCAATTTTCATACTGTATATAATTTTCATGTGATGCAAGGCTAGTAAATAATTTTCATACTGTAAATAATTTCATAATGATTATCATAGTAAAGAATTTTCATAAAGTATATAATTTTCATGTGATGCAAAGTTGTATATAAATTTCATACTGTATATAATTTGAAAAATAAAATACCAACCATGTTAATAAAAAAAATGCGGAGGGCTTTTGCGGGCGGCGGGTTTTGGCGGGGCGGGCTTTGGCGGGTGGCGGTCTTTAGCGGGGCGGGCGTTGGTGGGCGGCAGACCCAAAATTCCAACCCAACTCGCCATTTTTTGGCGGGTGGGCGGGCCGGTCCGGCGGGCCACGACCCGTTTTGCCACCCTACGGTGTAGTGTAAGAAATGGTGTAAAGATAGCCTACCTGTAAATATAACTTTGTAGGGAATCTGTCCAAAGACACGTTAACTTGGGTCCGTCCATGGTTATTAGGCCATATTCTCACCCAATAAAATGGTCTCTTGCGTTCCATGCTGAAATGGTAAAGAATATTCATAATCATTATTCATATATAAAACATCTCACCAAACCCTATAATGCACTATACTCTTCATTCTTTTACATTTGGCATTTGAATGTTACCCATGTACGTATATCCCCACATCATCATACCGGAGATCTACTCCGCCGCATCAAAACTCTATTCAATCATTTCACCAAACATTTCTGATTCCCTAGTGGAACACTCCATACAATGATCACCTTCGGACACAGCCATCGAAAGTACATATTGATACATATGGAGGCTAGGACACTGGATTACCAGATCATGTACCGTGGTAGTTTGGGATTGTGCATACTGTCTTAAGGGATCCCGCTATTGTTGTGCCTCCTACCTATTCTTATATAGATATTGATCTTTCGTTTGAGGACTACCATGAGAATTTGGTTCCAAAGGAGATATGAATTGTTTTTGTACTCAGTAACATATGATTGTTTTTACAGAGTGTTACACCTTTGTACGAGGCATACCAAGCAACTGATGTATTGGCAAGATGTGTTTGTATTGTTTCTTTAGTCGTGTGTGTCAGCGTTAGAGGAGAGGTACACGAAGGTACCACTAAATGAGACACTATATGAGCTATTAGAAGAGGCATAAGATCCATTAATAACAAATTAAGAGGGTAAAGTCTTATACTTTAACTATGTTATAATACAGTGATGTTGTTTCCAAAGAATGTTTATTTCTTATTAACTTATTATGTTGCCCTAACATCATATTATTAATCACCAGATTATTGGGAAAAATCTTATAATATATCATATATATATCTATCAAACTAAGCAAGAAATGCACATTCGCATAACACTATCCCAACATTCAAACTAGCTCTAATTCTGAAGGAACAATCCAACAAAAACCAAAACAAAGTAAGCAAGAAATGCGCATTCGCGTCAACACTATCCCAACATTCAAACTAGCTCTATTTCTGAAGGAACAATCCAGCAAAAACCAAAACAAACAAAATCAGCAGGCTACATAGAAAGCTTCATTATCTTTTTCTCAATATCAACAGTTGGCAATCATGTGATCTCTTACTCCCTTGTAGGAATAGAACGACCGAAAGCCTTGATTTCTTGTTGCAGCTGCAATAAATCAATACAAAGTAATATAATACAACTCATTCTTTAACCATATTGCATGTCTGTTGAAATAACACACAAGAGTACTTACCATAAATAGGTAATGAAGTTTGGTCTTCAGTTGAGTGTATTCATGTTGCAATTGTTGTAGACATCTACGACACCTGCAATCAACGTTTCTTTGTCAGTGAATGGTCCAACATTTATAGGCAGAAAGTAAAAACTATTGTTTTGTCGGCATTTAGAAAGAAAAGAAACATGTATAAACTTTTTCTAATCCTATCGTTTTAGGCCCATTGGAAACAGTAAGCCGTAAACATTATCAAGATTACCAATATAGATCAATAAAGAGTGATTGTTATAATTAATAGGATATCATACAAAAACACCTCAATTTGTGGTCACTATAATCATTCATCTTCCATGTAATACAAATCAGAAAATTGATGAAAGGTCTCCGAAGCTCCACTTCTCTCTGTTTTCTCAGTCATCTCCTTCGGATCATTCAATTATTTTTGTCTCCAATACTATTTTCTCAATAAATCTAGCAGACTAAGATGGTGTTTCATTTGGTTCATAGGTAGGATGACATGATTTCAATGAGGATTACATAATTTAATTTGAAAAAGTAGCAGGAAAATCTACATAATCAACCCTTAAAGCTCGCACAAGTTCATGTACGAAATGTAAAATTGAACTCACCCTTCGAGGTTCTGAGCCTCACAGTAACTTCTGAAGGTGGCACATATACTTGTAACTCGAGCAGCACCAACACTGAAACAAATAATTCACAAATAATAATAACAAGAACTATTTCTTGAAGCTATAGCAGTAGTAATACATTAAAGAGATAATCAAATAAAAACGCAACACGAATACCTAGCACTGCTTCCCTTCTGTTGATGAGCATGAGCATCAATTTGTTTGAAATTCACAGGTACTTGTGCTCTACACATATAGACAAATCAAATACAATCATTTTAACAATTTCATAAACAGAATTTCACCCTCTCCCTCAAGAGAATTAACACTGTTGCATGTCCAGAACTGAATTCGAATCCATTAAAAGTACAATCAATTGATTGAAGAGAATAATAATAATAATACTTACAGTGCATGTGACATGCTGTTGAGTAGTTTATCAGAATCAGCAAAGAACAAAGTGATAACCTCGTACACAAAATCTGGACTACTGTCATCTTGAAGTTTCTGAAGCTGACTGAACTGATCATCCAGGAAACCCTGCTCCCCCAACAATCAAGATTTAATAATCTCAAAACAAAGGGAAATTATTAATTATAAATTTGAATGTAATTAATAATTGAGAAAAATAAGGAACAAGAACCTGTTGAAACATAGCAGCTTCGTGGTCGCGTAGCTTCCTCTGTAAATGATCCATGTTGTTGTTGTCTATGATTCTGGAATGAATGAATATATAGGAAGAAAAAGAGGTTATTGCGTTGAGATTGAAAAGGAACAGAAAGAGTAATAAATAGGAGTAAAAATTAGTGTCTGTTTGTCTGAATTCGGAGATGAAAACGTTACTGGTTTTGGTTTGTTAGGTTTCCGAAAAGGGGGATGGATTTATCCTTAATTTCAACATATACTGCTTCTGGCTGGTTGTGTCTATGTACTTTCTCTTTAGTCAAAACTCTAAATTATTTTTATTAAATTTTCTTTTTTTCATTTGACTAATTTAGATTTTGAGTAGGAGTCAAAATAGATAGACTCAATTATATTTAATATGATTTTTTTATTTAAAATACGTGGATTAATCAATTTAAATTAATAAAAAATAATAAATTTACAAAATATTTTTAAAATAGATTTTAGTATATTGATAATATTATTAAAAAATATTATTTATACTTTCTTAAATAGATGCAAATGTGTTTTATGATTTTTTAGTTTAATATTCTTTTTTTTAGTTTAAACATTTTATATTAAAAAAAATTTAATTTAAATATGATGTAAAAAGGTTGTAGACATCTCTTGCTCAAATCTCATACGGGAATATGATAGACAATACTTTTCAAATTTACATTGATTTAAATTAAAATTATAAATAAAATTTTAAAAATTAAAATTACATAAAATTGAATATTATTGATTTTTTTTATAAAAAAAATTATACTATTTAAATTATTCCATTCACCTATATATTATAGGATGTGATTAGTGAAAACCGTTTAAATTAAATCAAATTTTAGATTTATTTTAAAAACCAAATCAACCCGTGTATATATGTTTTAATATTTTTTATTTTTATGTTAATAAGATACATTATATTTATCTGATTCAATATTTTTATTTTTATGTTAGCAAGATATATTATATTAATCTGTTATTAGTTAATTTTGAATTTTTAATATAACTTATTAATTTAATTTAACTTGTATATTATTTATATGTGTTGATGAAATTCATTCAATAATATTAAAGTTTAATATTATAATAGGTTCTTTTATCTTTTCTTCAATATTGTTCAATATTATTAAAGTATTTGATTCAAAATTATGGTTTAATTCGATTTTGAATAATTTGAAAATTCAACATTTTATTTTAAAGCTATTTATTTTAAAATTTATATGTAAATATAAAAATTTATAAATTACTATAATTTTTTTTATTAATAATAATATATAAAGACCCGATAAAAAATAAAAGATAAAATATATTAAAGTTCAACATAAAAAACAAAGTAACATAAAAGAAAATTAAGAAATTCAATTATAATCGAATACTTTAATAATTTTACTATAACGATAGTATTTTATTATAGTCTCATCATTGACCTTGACATAATAATGTATTATAATATTCAGCTATTACCATTTATAAATAATATATTTAATATCATATAATATTCTATTTTACAGAAAATATTCATTTTCCGTCTAATAATCTAATAATTAAAATTTATCTTCTAAAAATGAATAAATGAACATTGTGAGTTTGAATTCGTTCACTTGCATCTAACGTCCTTATCAACTAAGTTGATTTAGCTAAACATAAAATATTCACTATTATTCATGTGTATTATAAAATAAAAATAAAATAGTTTTTTTATAAAATTAATTCAAAAATAGATTAACAAAAACCGGTAGTTGGTCCAACAGATTAAATTAATTTTGCACAACATAGGAATTAATATTAAATTCTAATATTAAGAAAATAACTCAAATAAAAACATTTCTCTAGTAGAGGTGGCATGAGAAAAAACATAATAAAGATGAAAAAGAAATAGATGTGAGAATATAAGAGAACCAGCGGTCATAGAACTAGCAATCCCTTTTCTACGTGGAAAAAAAAATCAAAAAATTAAGGTAAAAAATATGGGATTCATGGGAAGTTACCAACTAGGCTCTGAAAATAACTTGTGAAATTTGAAGTCTTCAATTACATTAATCTGATTATTCCAGAAACTGAATTAACAATCTCAACTATGCTAATGTGATTAAATATTCATAAACTGAATGAACGATTTTTTCCTCAACAGGAAAAAAAAAAGTTGAAATGAAGGTTTTAAAAGGTCATTTAATGTGACCTTCAAATTTTTCTCTCTTGGGAACGAGACTATTATGCGCAGAGTTTGTACTTTTTTAATCAGGAATATTTTTTACATGTACAAATCAAGAATAATATTGACCAAACCAAAATTAATAAAAAAATATATATAACACAAAATCCATGCACAATTCATAATTACATGCAAGCTTGATAAAAGTTAAGCTTAGGATTACTCGACTGCAATTCTGCAAACCCACACATTACCTATATGGCTCCAAACATTGACAAAACCATCAAGATATTTGGATGCCCAGCTACAGCAATGTACAGGGGTGAGAGACAGAGATGCAGGTCATAAAATTAAGCAACAGATCAGCATAACTGTTGCTCATGTGCAATTTCTAATTCACGTACGTGCACATTGCTTTTTGCATTTTCGGTAATAGATAATAAGATGATTCTATTGATTCCGAGACTTCCACTTCGGATGTTGTAATCAACCTAAACGAGAATAGAATTCATAAGTTCATTGTCAAAAGTTCTTAAATGGATGATCCATATGAAAGAACAGCCCCCTCCCCACCCCCATCTCCAAAGTAAAAAGATGCAGCTGCAACTATATTTTATTTTTACCTTAATCCGAAAAGCCAAAAAGACCCCCAAGTGTTTCACCATCCTCGTCATCTTCTGGTTGCTCTCTTTCATGGCTGCTGTCATCTTCTGGTTGCTCTCTTTCATGGCTGCTGTCATCATCTGGTTGCTCTCTTTCATGGCTGCTGCTGCTGTCAACATCATCAGTTACTTCTTCAGTTAACACATTGCTTCCTTCATGCACAGGTGTCTTGCACTGGCCATCTGGGAAAGAATGCTCGGCACATGCATTTTGCATTTCGGAGGACACTTCCAAAAAATTGTTCTTATCTAAATCATGTTTCAGAAACAATGCTGAGTCATCGCTAATCCCATCACCTTCTGCACTATCCCTTCCGTTTGAGTTTATCTTTCTCCCTTGCAGTAATGGACTGCCATTGAGGCAGTGGTCATATGGAGAATCCACGTGCTTCAAGCTTCCAGATGAGCACAAATTTTCTAGGACAAACTTGTTTTGCTGAGAAGGCTCGGCAGCATTGATTGCCTCCACTCTTTCGGGGTAGATCTCACCAAGCATTTGGCAACAAGAAGAAACTTGATCCAGGTCAAGCAAATTTTCAGTCCTTCTTGATGAACCTAAAGTAAATATACAACATTCAATATATTGCCACAGGAGATTAAAAAAAAAAACTCCGATAAAATTGCTTAGAATGATACAGAAAGAAAATATAAATCAACATTCCTGTAAAACTCTGATGGTAAAATACAAGAAATTGCTTAGAATGACACAGAAAGGAATACATCAACATTCTTGTAAAACTTTGATTGGTTTTAAAAGATCACTGTTGTATTTCCTTCTTCAATGTTACAATACCAGTTTCATACCTCCATCAGAGCTTTCAGTGGAGCTCAGTGATGCTGGTTTTGAATGACAAAAAACGGTCCTGTCAGCTGTTTGCTTGTCTTCAGCCACATGGAGAACAGGAGATGCGGAGCCCAAATATTTTCCTTCTGAAAGGCTTCTGAGTAAAACAGCAAAGTAAACATATGGTGAAATAAAGGACTACTGACGATCACGTATAAACCAAGACCACAATAAATGTTACTAATGATAAGCTATGCATTTTGTTAGACATTATACATAACTTGTTGAGGTAATAGATCCCTATAAAAGCCTTTAATTAATAACTGTGTGTAAGTAAAAAAATGCTAAAATATGGATGAACACACACAATAACCATACAGAAACAATTGCAACATTTGATGATACTGATGTATTTCTTTGTCAGAGTCATTTTTACTCAGGGTGCAAGTCAAGTTGTGTAACACTACTGTAAAATAGAAAAGAATAGATGGTTTCTCTCCTTCAAAGGCGAACACAGAAAGAACGATTTCAGCGGAGGAATCCAAAAACCTGTTCATCTATGACATTACACAGTAAGTCTATTAGGGTGAATATGCTATAAAAATAGTGCAGTCGAAACCAATAACTTACAATCCCACAAAACTCAGGCTGGCATATGCAGAATCAAATGACAGCAATTCTCCCTTGTAATAAAATTTTTATCCAAATGCTTTCAAATAATAATTATCATAATGTTTCTTAATGTCTTTGGTAAAGCTCGTTTTGATTGCATCATGAACCACAATCAATCAGTTTTAATAATCTAAATGTTGTCTTGATCACAATAGCACAGCATGATTGACATGCTAAGATGGCCGGTCTACTAAAATAGAAAATAGAAAATAGAAAAAAGTCACCACCTCTCATTCCAGCTCGTTCTGATGCCCTGAAAATGGTCAAAGACAGGCAACAACTCCTTCCGTCTTATTTCAATTTCGTTGGCGGATATCTTTTCAATTTCAGACTCGCCACCAGCACTAAAAACAGTTCTCCCAGAATTCAGTGAGTAGAAGCAAATCTGAAGAACCAAGATAGTTAGCAAGTAAGCAACCTAGGTCATGCACTGTATACGAATATCAAAACTTCGCACAAATAAGTACCTTAGAATTTTGCCATATTGGAATCCTTCCAAAATTTACCTGCACCTCAGCATTAGATATATACCAGTGAGATCTCTCATGGGGCTTACCTGTAGAGGGTTTTACTGTCTTTTCCCCAACACCGTCACTTATATTAAAAAAATTAAATCCATAGCCATCACCAGAATACATCTTTTCTTGAACTCTGTTGATACCATCTTGTCTATCATAGGTATTGCTGCAAGGTTCCCCTTTTTCAGGCCACTCCGACCTTCTGCATACGTCCCACCATTGAATAGGCTCAACTTTCACTCTAAACTCATCCTCCTGCATGTGTGGGGATGAAGCTGACTGGGTTCTCAAACCACTTTCATTTGGTTCTGGACCAACAGATGGAAGAAGCTCGTGTTGAACTATATGACCTGATGGTGTATATACCAACAGCTGCTCTAAGGATTTCATTTTTGACTTATCAAGCGGCTGCGAATGAGACATGGAATTATGAAATATCACAGCAATAGCACCAGATGGAACAAAAACTTTTCCTGACACATTTGCATTAGAACTGTGAATGGTATTAAGCCATCCAAAACTGCTATACTTTATTCGGCTAACAACAGAAAGGGCAACCGGTGATGGGGGAGGCAAAGATTGTTGATGAGAAATGGTAGATGAAGTAGCCCACCAAGGCAGAGACAAAACGGGAAGTAAGGAGGGGTCTTCCCCCTTGGAACTGATAATTTGGAAACCAGTGTCGCCTCCAAAAGGTGACAAAACAAAAAGATGGCAAGTCCCTTTGGAAGAGACAATTGCAACCCACTGGCTAAAATGACTAAAACAAATGTCCTGGATCGTCTGTCAAATAAGAAAACAAGATGATCAAAATCATGAATGCAAGCCACAACTGGAATCACAATCTTAAAAACAAATAAAACAGGATAAATTTATACTCCATGACAGAAACTTAAATTACACTCTCTTGCGCATTTATTTTAAAATATACATTCTCTCCCTTATAAGTTAATATATACTATACACTTTAATCCATTTTAATAAAATAAAACTTGTTATGGATATTATTTTATCTATTTGTAATCTCAACATCATTAATATATAGTCTTGAACCCTACTATCAACTAGGATAATAACAGTAAATTTGGTCAGAGTTACAAAGCCTATAAAACAGATATTTAAAGTTTTGTTTTATCTTTTAAATCCTAAAATCAATAAAAAAAGTGTTCAGCTGCAGGGACGTTTTGATGGAAGGCTTTTTTCATAGCCGTTTGCCATCATCAAAAGGTTCATTATGTTAAAGCAAAGAACTGTAGATTTAAAATTAAGGAGAGGAAAGAATAATTTAAGATTCTCTCAAAGGAGATGTAATTTATCCAAAAATAAATCAGTATTGCAACTAAGATATACTAACAGCTGGTGTAATTCCACGATGATATCTATAAAGATGCACATGAGTAGCGCTCCGGTCACAGCTTGTAACCCCTGAACCCTTCCGCGCACAAGATGGCATTATCCGGAAGATATTAATAGAATTTCCATAGACAGATGCCGTGACCAGAAGCGTCCCACTAGGGTCAAAACATAGAGCAGATATAGGACTAGAGTGAGCTTTAAATTGGGAGATGATAGCTCTGGAAACAAAATCTTTTACAATTACCTGCAACCAATAACATGAACCAAAAAACAAGTTAAGAGATTAATATTTTACTCTAAAGTGTAAAAACATCGAGCCTATCGATCAGCTGAGCCTTGTTGAAATAATACCAACCATTCCTGCATTGTCCATATCGCTTCCTGTAACCCTACCAACTTTCCATCCTGAAATTGATGGTATTGAAGAATTAGAACCATCAGGAAGCATGTCTTGACAGTATTTGAATAATCCAGTAGCCAAATGTTTGCTGGACTCCATTGCATATCGAGCCACCAAATTACCATTGCTTGGAGATGTTGATGGACTAACTCTTGGAGAAGGGCTCAAGTTTTGTGGGCTTATGCATCCAACATTTGAAGGCAGTGGGTTGTTGGAAGGATATGCTAGCCACCTAGGACCCACAGCCATTGGACCATAACCCACATTCACTCCTATTGTTACTTGCCCCGATAACTGAGGAACAGGATAGGTGAGAACACTGAACTTATTCTCAAGAGTCAATGCATCAAAGCAGTATATCTGCCAAAAACAATCATCAAGAAAGCAAATCAATCACGGTATAAATAACAAACATTATCCAACAAAAATGGTCTAATATTATAATTCAAAAATGCTAAAAGACCAGAGAAGCTGCAGCATACTTGTGCGGCAAGACCAACAGCTACTATCTTCGAACAACACCTGATCATACACACAACCGAACGAAACCTCAGAACATGAACATAAGAATGAGACTTTAACGAATAAAACCGAACAGCCGTAGCAGATTTAACACCATTCCCAGATTGACTCTCCACCTTACCACCCTCTCTTCCCAAACCACCAAAACCACTACCAGTTTGACCAACACATCCCTCATCCCCATCACCAGCAACAACCAACAGTAAAGGATGCGATTTTCTAAACCCCTCCTGACCATCAGAGCTCACACCTACAGGAAAAGGCTGCATCTGCAAAAACGAAACCGGTCCATCTCGCTTCGAAACGACCTCACTAAATCCAGACGCATCTTCCACATCAAGTACTTGAAATCCATTAAGATAACCAAGTAAAAGAACACGTTTACAAAGCTTCTGATCAATCTCTAGTTTATCAAAACCAGCCCAAGTAACCTATCCAACAAAATCAAATTATAAAATCACAACCATTAAAAAAAAAACAATAACAACAAAATCAATACCAAAATAGTAATTAATGAATTATTAACTAAAAAAAGCAATAAAGTCACGATGATCATATAAAGAAAATTAACCAAAACGAGTATCATTAATATTAACTAACTATAAAATATAGTCGAAGAATGCATGTAACCGCATAGAGAGTCTATCAAAGTCAAACCAAATTAATGAAAAATCGACCTGATCCTTGTGATCATCGGAAGGTGCGGTAATAGAAGACGCGACGGATGCGCCGGCGGAGCGTACGGTGGAAGCGACGGTGCAGGCATTGGTGGAAACAGTTTTAAGACATGAAGAGATGATCCTAAAGGAACTCGGCAATAAACCGTTGTTTTTCCCTTTTCCTTTCTTCATCGTTGATTAGAGGAAAGAGCGAAAGAGGTTTTGGATTGAAACGAGCATCGCGGCGGGTTTGACTTTGGAGTTTTGGAATTGAAAAAACGGAGTTACGGCGGAATCATAGTTGAGTAGTTAGGACTTCGGCTTCGCTTTCTTTATCGTCCATCGTTGATGTCAGTCGCTGTGACTGGTTAGTGTTTTTACTTTTTCTTTTTAATTTATAATTTATGTGTTGCTATTTTTAACGTCTTTTTTTGTTTTGTTTGGGTTGGGCTTGCGAAGCACTCTAAACAAGAGTGAAGCGTATTTGGAAATAAATAGAGAATAAGAAAAAAAAAAAAAAAAAAAATTAGTTAAAATTGTTTTTATATTCACTTACTTAATAAGGGTTTAAATATTACAAGTGAATATCAACAATTAATATCGCTCAACAATCTGAGAGAACTAGTATATTTATTGACTATTAAAATAACTTAGGCTATAAGTTAATTTAACAATTGTGCTTATAAGCAAGACTCAATTCGACATGCTAACTTAAACACAAAGCTAATATATTTCGACAGCATGCTTGAATATACTTCTACTCTAGCATTCACAACTCCAGTCGAAACATGAAACTACCCTTGTTAAGGCTCAATTCGACATGCTAACTTAAACACAAAGCTAACATATTTCGACAGCATGCTTGAACATACTTTTACTCTAGCATTCACAACTCCTGTCGAAACATGAAACTACCCTTGTTGACACTAGAGTTCAATCCAAAATACCACAAATCTCCACCTTCGAACAAACTCTACACTAACAAGGGAACAAACAAGTTTTCTTCATGCAGTTTTATCAACTGCATACAGTGGAAAAACTTGATACTCGATAATGTTTTAGTGATCATATCAGCATCATTATCATCAGTCAAAATCTTCAGCACTTGAACTTCTCCACACTCAATTATCTCTTTGACGAAGTGCAGTCTCACATCGATGTGTTTGGTTCGCTCATGACAGGCCGAATTCTTCGACAGATGTATTGCATTTTGACTATCACATTTAACAATGATAACCCGACCTTGAAGTTTCAGCTCCCTAGCAAAACCTTCAAGCCACAATGCTTCTTTCACAACTTTAATGAGGAAAATATATTCTGCTTTAGTGGTTGATAAGGCAACAACCTTCTAAAGTGTCGCTTTCCAACTGATTGTTGTGCCGAACATAGTGAACACATATCCAGAAATAAATTTTCTAAAATCCATACAATCTGCATAATAAGGGTTGATAAATTCTTCAATTTCGACTTCGATATCATCACCACAAGCTCCACCATAAATCAAGAATCTGCTTAGAGGCTCATTGATGTACCTAAGAATCCGCTTTAATGTTTGCCAGTGCGTCTTTCCAAGATTGGCCATATACCTGCTTACAAGGCTCCCTCTGTACGCTATGTATGGCCTCGTACAGACCATATCATACATAAAAAAACCTATTATACTAGCATATGGAATGTTATTCATATAAGCTCTTTCGACTTTGGTACTAGGACTTTGAATTGAACTCGACTTGTACTGAGGATTAGTCGGTGTTAGAGCAGGCTTTGAATTCGACATGCCAAACTTGTCGAGAATCTTCTTCAATAAGCATAATCTTGACTGCTTTATATCTCTCCAGATGTCAATCCCAAGAATTTTTGAGGCGGCTCCTAAATCCTTCATGTCGAACTCCTTATCGAGTTCAGCCTTCACCTTCATAACATCTTCGACGTTGTTGCTTACTATAAGGATGTCACCCACATAAAGCAACAAAATAACAAATGAATTTCCAAGTCAAAATTTGAAGTAAACACAGTGGTTCAACTGGCTCCTAGTGAAACCAATGTGTACCATGAACTTGTCGAGTCTTCTATTTCATTATCAAGGAGATTGTTTCAGACCATACAAAGACCTATTCAACTTGCACACATAATATTCATTTCCCTTTTTGCATACCCCTCAGGTTGCCTCATCAGGATTGTTTCATCTGGATCACCATACAAGAAGGTTGTCTTCACATCCATCTGCTCAAGTTCTACGTCGAACTTTGCCATCATGGTTAACAACATTCTAATGGATCTATGCTTTACAACAGGTGAAAACGCATAATTGAAGTCGATACCTTCTTTCTGAGTGAACCCCCTAGCAACCAACCTTGCCTTAAAACGCTTCGACATCACTTTTTCAATTCATTCCTTAACCTTGAAGATCCACTTATAACTGACTAACTTGGACCTTGCATATTTCTTGATCAAATCCTAAGTGTTATTATCATAAAGAGATTTCATCTCATCATCCATAGTTTTCAGCCATTCAGTCTTGTCTCGACTCCTCATAACTTCCTTATAATCTCTAGGTTCTTCGTCCAGAACCTCACTTACAGATATTAAGGCATAAGATATAAGATCTTCATAACCAAGTCTCTGAGGTGGCATGATGAATCTTTTTGACAGGTCTCTTGCCAGCAGGTAGTCATTATCAGTCTCCTCATCTTCGACAATAGCTTCTGCATCTTCTTCGACTTCATCTGAGTCATGCAATTCAACATCATTATGCTCCACCTCAACAGGAATCTCTTCTTGTTCCAGCTCTTCTTTAGATATCTTCAAACTTCGACCAATGTCATCAGTTTTCTTGAAAGTCATCTCAGCTCCATTGAAAACTACATCTCGACTTGTGATACACCTCCTGTGATCTGGCTCTAAGCACCACATCCTATAAGCTTTAACTTCTTCAAGGTATCCAAGGAGCATACATCTCAGAGCTTTAGGTTCGACTTTGTCTTACCTAATATGAACATAGGTTAAACAACCAAATACTCTAAGTCTGTCAAGACTAGGTGGATGTCCCGACCAGACTTCTTCAAGTGTCTTCATTCCCAAGGCTGCCGAGGGACACCTATTCATCAAATATGTTGCAGTTACAACAGTTTCTGCCCAAAATACCATCTTCAATCCTGCACTTACAAACATGCACCTCACTCTTTATAGAATGATTCGATTAAACCTTTCAGCCAAACCAGTTTGTTAGGGAGTCCCTGCAGTAGTTCGGTGTCTTGCAATACCAGACGTAACACAATAGTTGTCGAAAGCCTCATTGCAAAATTCAAGACCATTGTCGATCCTCAACCTCTTGACCTTCCTGCCAGTTTGGTTTTCGACCAAAGTCTTCCAACTTTTGATATTTTCAAAAGTTTCATCCTTAGTCTTCTAGATGAATACCCATAACTTTCTGGAGTAATCATCAACTATGAATATAAAATACTTTGCACCTGAGTGTGAAGGATTTCGTGCAGGTCCCCAAAAATCAGCATGAATGTAATTAAGGGATCCATGTGTTCTTTGTTTACCTTTGTTAAACTTCATTTTATAGGATTTACCAAATACACAAGGTTCATAAAACTCCAATTTTCCGACCTTATCACCACCCATAAGGTTTTATTTGATAATTCGACCAGACCTCTTTCACTAACATGGCCAAGTCTCTTGTGCCATGGCTCAGTCTTCGACACAGGTTTCGTGGATACCATATATGCTAAATCACTTACAACCTCATCCTCAAGGGTATACAAGCCTTATTTCTTCATGTCTCTCAAGACTTCCTTTGACCCATTCATTACCCTTAGGATGTTTTGCTCTAGTTTGAAAACATATCTTTTATTGTCAAATTCACCAAGAGAAATCAAATTCCTTTTAAGATCAAGTACATACCTAACATCAGTCAATAGCCTTATTGAGTCATCATGGAGCTTGAATCTCACATATCCAATACCTGCAATTCTGTAAGCTTTGTTATTTCCTAGCAGTAGTGATCCACCATCTTGATCACACAATTCTTCAAACACGTCTTTATTTGGAGTCATGTGCCAAGTACACCCTGAATCCATAATCCACTCCTTGCTAGATTCATTGCTTGAAACCACCAGAAAATCAGATGATTCATAACCATCTTGCACAATGATGCATTACCATTATCCTTTCCACCATGACTGTTCAGTCGATTAGGGCATACTTTTCTTGTATGACCCTCCTTCTTACAATGATAACACTTAATAGTATGAGCATTACCACCATACGAATTTTGTAGAACTTTACCATTCTTCTACTTAAACCTACCATCTTTCTTTAAGAATTTCCCCTAACGGATAATCCTTCACCAACAGAAGATGGATTGTGCTCCTTTCGTTTGTTCAAATCCTTAGAGTACAAGGCAGATTGAACATCTTCAAAGGTCAACAACTCTCTTCCATACAAGAGATTTTCTTTGAAGTGAGCATGAGACTTAGGTAAAGAGCACAACAACAGCAATGGTTGATATTTATTATCAATCTTGACCTCAATATTTTCAAGATAAAAAATTAACTTGTTGAACATATCTAGCTGCTTAGCCAAGGCTTTGTCTTCACTCATCTTGAATGAATACAAAGTTTGCTTAAGATAGAGACGATTAACCAATGATTTATTCATGTACAAACCTTCAACTTTCGTCCACACACCAACTGCAATTTTTTCCTTTGAAACCAGCCGGAGAACCTTATCACCAAGGCTCAATACAATGACATTGTGGGCTTTTTCAACCATTGTTGTCTTCTCCTTCTTCAATAGGGAAGTGTCATTCTTCTCAGGTCTTTTCAACGCTTCTAACAAACCCTTTTGAACAAGAAAGCTTGCATCTTCAAGCGCCACAAATCGAAATCATTCACACAGGTGAATTTCTCAATCTCATACTTTGTTGACGACATCTTCTCTTCCACATTCACTTCATCAGTTTGTTGTGAATTGATGTCGTCAAGAACAAACCAAAATATGAAAAAAAATATTGAGTTTCTTGAACAAACACAAGAAAACCTATTAGGTTTTACAAAAGATAGAGAAGAAGGAAGAAGAAGAATAAGAATTGGTTAAAACTATTTTTCTATTCACTTACTCAATAAGGGTTAAAAGATTACAAGTGAATACCAACAATTAACCTCTCTCAAGAACCTAAGAAAATTAGTCTATTTATAGACTACTAAGCTAACTTAGGCTACAAGATAACTTAACAATTGAGCTTACAAGCAAGGCCCGATTCGATATGCTAACTTATACACAAAGCTAACATATTTCGATAGCATGCTTGAACAGACTTTGACTCCAGCATACACAATGTTGGTGTAAGCCCTAGAGACCAATACTTTAGGTACTTGTATCAAATTATTTATTAATGATAAAAGGCTTTTCTTTATTATGTTTGTTTTTTTAAAATAATAAAGTCCCTAGAATAACTAGTCTGTTTAATAAAATATTAAGTATGATTTAATCATGAGATCCCATTAAACATAAGGACCTTATTCTTAAATGATCTATAGTCGAGATTTACTGTGAAGTGTGATAATCTTAAAGCATTAAGACTATTATGTAGGTAGACTGATGATCACATCTCATGGATCATGGGTAAGGAGTTATCAAGTCTTAACATAGGTATGAATATTATGAGTAATATTTATACTGGATTGACTCACTATGAGAGTACTACATAGAATGTTATGTAAAGTGTCATAAGTTACTCTCATGGTGATAATGGTGTATACCACTCTTCGGCCTGAAACCATTATGAACCCTAGATGTATAGTCGAGTACTTTATTGCTGATCTAACATTGTCTGTAACTAGATGACCATAAAGACAATTGATGGGTACTCCAGAAAACATGTTGAGGTACATGAGTGACCTAGATAGAATTTGTCCATCCTGCATAATAGGATAAATGTCTAAGGGCCCAATATTGAACTGGACAAGGATGACACGGTATATGTCTCGTGTTCAATATAGACATAAGGGTAAAAAGGTAATTGTACACACAAGTAATATCACAAAAGGTTTTGTTATATCACATGACATTTTCGTGACTTGGGTAGCAGTGACGTGTTGCTAGATACCACTCACTGTTTATTATGTTAAATGTGTGATTTAATATAATTGCCAACGTCGCGAAAACCTACAGGGTCACGCACATAAGGACAGATTGATAAGAGATAGAGTAAATAAGGAACACCGTATGGTACAATGCACTTAAGTAAATGTAGAACACCGTAAGGTACGGTGCACTTAAGTAGAATATGGAATGTGGTAAGGTACCACGTGCTTAAGTGATATATGGTACACCATAAGATATGGTGCACATGCACTTAAGTAGGATTTTTAGCTTGTAGCCCACACAAGTGGATCTATAAATATAACCCTTATGCAGAAGCATTCTCTCTTGATGAAAATTCATACTGTGAAACCCTAACAATATTTTCCTTCTCTCTCTCTCTCTATCTCTCCCCCTCTCCCCCTCTCTCTCTCTCTCGAAGACTTCAATTGTACTAGTTAGCACTGAGACTGAAGGAATTTGTTCGTGTGGACTGAGTAGAGGCGTTGTTCATCGATCAACGCTCGTGATCACTTATTCGATTCAGCATCAAAGATTTTATTGTCACAAGAGGTAACTGTTTATATCACTGATCGTGCCCATTCTTAAGGATCACTAAAGGGAAAATTTTAATTTTTGCTGCGTTTTGGATCGCGATTTCCTTTCAGTGGTATCAGAGCCACTTGCGAAACCATGCATCTGATAACTGTTTATTTTCTTTACTTTCTGTTTTAATTATATTAAAACACATAATAAATTAAATTATAATTGAGTAATTGAATTTTGACATTAGGTTGTGCATGATTTGGATGATTGATATTGACCATGCTTTTGAATCCGACATTAGTGTGGTGAAGCAGCGACATATCGATCGTCCTTAAGTTACACAAATATGATTGTTCAAAATTTATATGTGATATAAGTAACTCTGGTGCAAAGATGGTATATCGGATATATTGTTTCTACTTCGTCCATTCAATCACGTAATGATTGTTATTCCTTTGAGCGATCCATGTTCATTTGCTTTGGAATCTGACATTAGTATGATGAAGCAGTGGCATGTCGATCAATCATACTGAACTATTGATCATGGTGTTTTGATAGTATGAAGTTGTTGCATTAGGGTTCATGACGACACAAGGGTTGCGGTGTCAAAGAGGTATGCAATTAGGGTTGCGGTGACACAAAAGTTGTGCTTTAATGTTTATGGATAGTATCAAGTGTTGATGCAAAAAACGACGCCAATTTCAAATGAATTGTTCATTAAAAAGAGAAGTGTGATTATTTGCCGAAATTTAATTTGATTTATTTAATTAACAGGATTTAAATAAATAATAATTATTATGTATTTATTATTGTTCTCTTGCGGTGATTAGTTATAGCCTTAGTTTTCCTTTATTTTGTTTTGGGATTTTAAAATATCACTTGTGTGTCGTGCCTCTCGTTTAATCTCTTGATGTAACTTTTTTTCTCATCTCACTCCCTAGTATGTAAAACGAGTATTATTTGATGTAATGTAATGTTATGAAGAAAGAGAAGAATACAAGATCAAAGGAAGACAACCTTGGAGATCTTGCTTGGAGAAACGTAGATCGCTATTAGGTTTAACTTAGGTTCTCTCATTGGCTTGGGATAACAATTGTGTTAGGGGCTGTCATACCCTAATTTTTAACTCTAATATTCCACCTCATTTTCATCATTTTGCATGACATCAATCATCTCACGTGTGTGTGTTTTGTGCATCACTAACCTTTTTGGATACAAGAACGTGTGTTTTGGTTTTGCTCTGATTATAGCTAGGGTTTTGGTGTCAAGAAGAACAAGAAGTTGTCCAGTCAAAATATTGTGGGATTCTCAACATCTCAAGCCCCAAATCATCAAATGCACCAAATTAGGGTTTTTGACCTAATTCATCATGGGTTTGACTTTTTGAGAAAGACATGATCCTACACCTCAAGATAAGTTTTGAGGACCTCAAATGCATCATATTAGTCCATTCATATGGTTGGATTGATCTAAGAAGTTTGATTCATGAGCAATTGACGAAAATCAGGTTCATCTGGAAAAAGTCAATTGTTGATCAAAACCAAGTTTGACTTTTGAGATTTTTGGTCAAACATTGACTCCACAAGTCAAGGATCATGAAAATATGTGATTTGGATCATGATCAATCAAGAAAATCAAAGAAATCAAGAAAAGATCATGATTTGGAAAATTAGGGTTTCTTGAATTTTTTCAAGTTATGAAAATTCCATGATTTTTGCCCTAATTTCCAAGCTCATAACTTCCTCCTCAAGCAACCAATGAAAGCACTTGAGGACTCATTTTAAAAATGGTATTACATACTTCATTTTGGTGAAAGAATGGACTCAAGATCATCTACCAGTTAAAAGTTATGGTTGTTCAAAGTTGAGGTTTTACAAGTTATCAAAATGTCTAATACTTAGAAAATTTTCTAAGTGTAAATCAGTGAAAATTCCAATTTTGATGACCATTTTTCACTATGATCCCAATTGATTCAAGGAAAGTTGTCAGCATGAAAGTTGTAGAGGGTTTTTTAAGCTTTCCAAAGAGCCTAAGAACATAAACTTATTACACTTAAGCTATGAGTTTCAAAAAGATGAAGTTGGCATCCCAAAACTGAATTATATGTCATTTTCATGGCAAGCTTCATGTTCAAATTCAAGTCTAAGCTACATGATACCACTTTTCAGGCCATTTAACTTCTAAATCTTGCCATAATCAGAGATTTACACAAACCCTTGATGCATTACACAAATAATTGAGGCTTTGTCCAAGTCTTGATACCATTTTTGGAGCAATTTGCATAAAGCTTGGTATCCACTTTGATAAAGTGAACCTTTTGCCAATAACTTTTGCATTGAGCTTCTAAATTGTTTCCTCTTATCACACTTAATCTCTAAGCTCATAAGCAATCCCCTAAACTTCAGAAAAGCATGTCTATCCTCCACATTTCACTCCAACATTTCATCATGACCAAGTATGCATTTTTGTGCAAATTGAAACCAAATGGCCAAACCAGCATTCCAATTGAACTAAACACGATTTCTGCAAGTTACATGGACCAATTGGAACCTCTATAAATAGAGAACCAAGCCTCAGAACTCAACGCACTAAGATTTGCACAAAAACTCCATTGTAGCAAAACTTCCTCACATAAGAAAGCTACCAGTTTTAAAAAGGAGGGACCCCACGCGTTGGTACTCCCTCATCTTTTAATTCAAAAGCTAGCATGGCACATGAAAGTGAAGTGACTCTCACCATACACATCCATATACGTATATTATCACCACCATAGAAAAAGGGACTTTGAAACCTCACCCTGAAAAATCCCGCACTCTCTCAAATCTTCTCCATCACGCCATCACCTTCTTTCAACCTTCACCATAAAACATCCTTTTACATACACTCTTCACCTTTTCCATTCCATACTCACATACTATTTTGAAGCATCACACTCTCACAATACCATCCTCTACCTGCGTAATACATTAACCACATACTCCCACATAAGCTACATCTTCATGGCCCCACTTCTTTTTTTTTCAGAGTCTCTTCACCCTTTTTACGTGAACAACCACATCCCTCCACACCTCATGCTACACCACATAGTGCATGAACACATAACCCACCACTGGTATTTCGAAAAGAAAAAGAACTCTCACCACTTTCATGGTTTTCAATGGCTGCATATCACATACAAATTAACCATCTATTTTCTTCATTTTACTGAACATATACTCCCTCTTCATTTAAAGGAAAACATACCATAAGGATCTCACTTTTTCTCTTCCCCATCATTTTATTCCATCACCAAACAAGCTGCAAACTTGTCATCCCAAGCCACACCCATCCAGACCTCTGAAGAGACGCACATTCGGCATTAATCTTTTGTATCAATGCTTCCATAGATCCAAAATTTGTACCAATGGCCCAGCCCATGGATTCCTTTGGTGGTTCATCACATTCTTCATGAACAGGAGCCATATTTTTCCAGAAAATGGAATGGTTGATATGACCTCCGCTGTTGAATTTGATGGCATTTTGGAGCTTAATGGTAATAGATGTATCAGCTTTACCAACGACATCGTGAAGTTGCTCGAGAGCTTTGTTATAGTTGGTAATATAAGTCTAGTGGTGTTTCTGATGGTGGATTTGCATGATTTCGCCGCTAATGACAGGCTTCAAAGCCCCATAATCGTAAGATAATTTATCATATCACAAATCCTGTTTAAATCATTCCGTTTATTTTCATTGTTTTACTTTAAAACAACCAAAGACTTTCTCAAACAACCTTTCACTTAAGATTTCTCAGTAATCTAGAAGAACTTTCATAATATTACTTCAGTCTCTATGGATACGATAACACAATACTTACTTTTGATAAACTCAACATCAAAATGGCGTCGTTGCCGGGGACTTGCGTTTAGATCTTACGAATACAATGATTACTGTTATATTTTAAGTGTGTACATTTGTTATAAATACTGTATATATTTACAACTATTCTCTATCTTGCTTTTTCCTAACATTTGTTGGTTAGAAATTGCCAAGCTTTGTGTATGCGAGGTACGAGCTCAAGGGAACTAGCACCTTTTGATCCCGAAATCGAAAGAACAGCCCGGAAAAATAAAAGACGTACCAAAAAGCAAAAGCAATCAACCAAACACAATAAAAAAGAGTCCAATTCTGTTTCGTCAGCACCTCCAACACTTGAAAAAATGGCCGAAGAAATACCAGAAGTTGTCAACGGTGGACCTTGCCGAAGCAGCCCAAGACAACTAGCTCGTCTTACCACCACTCCAAATAACCGACTGGCTGAGATGAAGACTGGATTATTGCAGATTATTTATGCTAATCCTTTTGCAGGTTTAGACCATGAAGATCTATACAGTCATCTCACCAAGTTTTACGAGCTAGTTGGTACGTTAGGAGCACCAGAAGCTGAAGAAGAGGCAGTCTTCATGAGATTGTTTCCACACTCTTTAATCGGCAAAGCAAATGATTGGTACTTGGACCAACCAATGGACATCATGACCAATTAGAACGTACTCGAAGAACACTTTCTAAATATGTTCTTCCCACACAACAGGTTTATGGATGCCAAAGCAGCAATTGCCTCGTTCGCACAAAGTGCAACTGAAACTCTTCGTGAGGCTTGGGAATGATACAAATCTATGTTGTGGAAATGTCCTAATCACGAGTTTGATGAGCGTACACAAATTTATATTTTTAGAAATGGACTTCAGCCACAACCCAAGGTCTTACTCGATGCAACTGCAGGTGGATCTTTGTTATTTAAAAGCGCAGAGGATGTTGTATCTATCATCAAACCATATGGCCTTGAATGATCATCAAGTGCAGTACAATCGTGGCACAACACAAAGACACCCTGGAATCCTGGAGTTAGGCATAAATGATGCAATCTTGGCACAAAACAAAATACTCACTCAGACAGTGGAGGAATTAATGAAACAACTATCCAAACTTTCACAACAGTTGAAGGAGATGCACGGTTCGACCAACGCACCAAAACAAGTAGCCTTTTGTGAGTTATGTACTGGAGACCATCAAACTGGTTTTTGTCCCCCAATCAATGAAGAAGCTAACTATTTAGGAAATCAACAAAAACCAACACCATATCAAGGGAATCAGAATTTTCAACGCGGAAACAACACCAACTATAATCAAGGGTGGAGACAAGATTATGGAACAACTAGCAGGCCAAACCAATATCAAAACTACCAACAAAATACAGCACAACCGAATATAACATCCAAACTTGAAGAAACCTTACAACAATTCATGCAACTATCTATGGCAAATCAGAAAAACACTGACGCATCCATTAGAAACCTTGAAACACAAGTCGGACAGATTGCCAAACAATTGGCGGAGCAACAAGGAGGCATTTTCACAGCCACAACACAACCCAACCCAAAAGAACACTGCAAGGCGATAGTGACAAGGAGCGGAAAAACATTGAATGAGAATGAGAGAAAAGAAAGGAGTATTGTTGAGAATCATGAAGAGGAAGAAAAGAAAAGAGAAGAAAAGAAAGAAGGGAAGAACAATAAGGAAGAATTAGTTGAAAAATAGCATGAGAAAAAAGATAGAAGTGAAGAGGAAACAAATGAAGGACAGAAAAATAGGAGAACAAGGGAAGAAAAAGGAAAAATGGTAAGTCCGCCAATACAACACCTACCACCCTCATGCTCCAACTAAAAAGGTTAAAGAAAGGTAATACGCTCGATTCTTGGATATCTTCAAGCGGTTACAAATCAATATTCCTTTTGCGGAAGCACTTGACGAGGAGACCATACATCTGGATGCGAGCTGCAGTGCAATTATTCAATGAACACTTCCACAAAAAGAAAAGGATCCAGGAAGAGTTACACTACCAGTTACGATTGGAAACGTGAATGTTGGTAAAACATTGATAGATCTTGGTTCAAGCATCAATCTTATTCCACTCTCGGTAATCCAAAGAATTGGTGATTTAGACATGAAAAATACTAGGATGACTTTGCAACTAGCTGACAAATCAGTCACAAAGCCATCCGGTATTGCAGAAGACGTGCTGGTCAAGGTAGATAAAGTTTTATTCCCTATTGATTTTGTGGTCATGGATATAGAGGAAGATGATGATGTGCCACTGATTTTTGGATGTCCATTCATGAAAACCACAAGTATGATGATTGACATTGATGACGGTTTAATGAAAGTACGTGTTCAAGATGAGGAAGTTACTTTCAACCTCTTTGATGCAATGAAGCATTCCAAGGATAAGGGAGCATGTTTTCACGTTGATACAATTGATGAAGAAATACTACAAGTGCAAAAACAGACCTACTTAGCATCTCCATTAGAAAGAGCACTAATGGATGTTGTCAATGTTCTTGGCCCAGAAGAAGAAAGAGAGCTTAAAGAGTGTCTGACAGAACTTGACACGGCAAGAGAAATTCCTACGAGACAAGCAAGAATCGAGGATCTAAAAGAAGAGACTGTGCAAAAGAATGACCAGTTGGAATTAAAGATGTTGCCTAGCCACTTGAAGTATATTTTCCTTGATGAAGACGGCAAGAAACCTGTCATTATCAATAATTCCTTAACAAATCGTGAAGAAGAAAAACTGGTGCAAGTTCTCAAGGAAAATCAAAGTGCAATTGGATGGTTGTTGTCAGATTTGAAAGGTATCAGTCCATCATACTGTATGCATAGGATAAATATGGAAGAGAACTACAAACCAATTGCTCAACCACAGCGACGGTTGAATCCAACAATGAAAGAGGTCATACGCAAAGAGGTGGTTAAGCTATTAGAAGCAGACATGATTTATCCCATATCAGATAGTGCTTGGGTGAGTCCCGTGCAAGTAGTGCCAAAGAAAGGTGGCATGACGATGGTAACTAATGAGAAAAATGAGTTGATTCCAACCAGGACGGTCACTGGATGACGTATGTGCATCGATTATAGAAGACTCAATCAAGAAACAAGAAAGGATCATTTCCCGCTTCCGTTCATGGACCAAATGTTGGAAAGATTATCCGGGCAGCAGTTCTACTGTTTCTTAGATGGCTACTTCGGATATAATCAAATCATTGTAAATCCCGAGGATCATGAGAAAACAGCTTTCACCTGTCCCTTTGGTATCTTCGCATATAGACGTATGTCGTTTGGACTTTGCAACACGCCTGCAACCTTTCAACGATGTATGTAAGCCATCTTCTCCGATTTGATTGAAAAGTATATCGAGGTCTTCATGGATGATTTCTCCATTTTTAGAGAATCATTTGATTTGTGCTTAAGTAATTTGGACACCGTACTGAAGCGGTGTCTGGAAATAAACTTAGTATTGAATTGGGAGAAGTGTAACTTCATGTTCACCAAAGGCATAGTGCTTGGACATAAAATTTCAGCAAAAGGAATTGAAGTAGACCAAGCCAAAATCGATGTCATTGCAAAGCTTCCTCCACCAACCAACGTCAAGGGAATTTTGAGTTTCCTTGGCCATGTCGGGTTCTATCGAAGATTCATTAAGGATTTTTCAAAGATTGCAAAGCCATTAAGCAACCTCCTCAACAAGGACAAGTCATTTAATTTTGATAAAGATTGCTTACTTGTTTTTGAAAACTTAAAAAGAAATTTAAGCACTACACCCATAATCACTGCACCCGATTGGACAATCGACTTTGAACTAATGTGCGATGCCAGTGATTATGCGGTTGGTGCAGTTTTAGGCCAAAGAAAGAACAAAATTTTCCATGCCATACATTACGCAGGCAAAGTCCTAAATGATGCACAAATCAATTATGCAACAACGGAAAAAGAATTGCTTGCTATTGTATACGCATTGGAAAAGTTTTGTTCTTATCTCATAGGATCAAGGATCATTTGTTATACTGACCATGCAGTGATAAAATACTTGATCAACAAAGCTGATTCCAAGCCAAGAATAATCTGATGGATGCTCCTCTTGCAAGAGTTTGATCTAGAGATCCGTGACAAGAAAGGCACTGAAAATTTGGTTGCGGATCATCTATCAATATTGGTGAACCCGAAAATTACAAAAGAAGAATGAGAGGTACTTGAAGAATTCCCTGATGAGAAATTGCTCATGATTGAAGAAAGACAATGGTTGAAGAATTCCCTGATGAGAAATTGCTCATGATTAAAATACTTGATCAACAAAGCTGATTCCAAGCCAAGAATAATTCGATGGATGCTCCTCTTGCAAATTATAAGGCTTCCGGTCTCATTCCCGAAGATCTCAATTGGCAGCAAAAGAAGAAATTCTTGCGTGATGCCACTCATTATGTATGGGATGATCCTTATTTGTTCAAAATCGGACTTGATGGATTACTAAGGAGATGTGTCACTAAAGAGGAAGCCAGAAGCATCACATGGCATTGCCATAATTCACCATATGCCGACCATTATAGCGGAGAAAGAACGGCTGCCAAAATCTTACAATCAGGGTTCTATTGGCCCTCTCTATTCAAAGATACATATGAACATGTCAAGAATTGTGACAATTGTCAAAGGGCTGGTGGAATTTCAAAGCGAAACGAAATTCCATTGCAAAGCATGTTAGAGGTAGAAGTCTTTGATTGTTGGGGGGTTGATTTCGTTGGACCTTTTCCCTAATCTTTCAACAACGAGTATATCTTAGTGGTAGTAGAATATGTATCCAAGTGGGTGGAGGCAATCGCATCACCAAAAGCAGACAGTAAAATGGTGATCAAATTCTTGAAGAAGCACATTTTTATGAGGTTTGGAACACCAAGGGTGTTGATCAGTGACGGTGGTTCTCACTTCTGTAATACACCTCTTGCCAAGGCCCTTGAACACTATGGAGTTAGGCATAAGGTTGCTACACCATATCACCCGCAGACAAATGGACAAGCTGAGGTATCCAACCGTGAAGTCAAAAGAATTCTGGAAAAAACGGTTTCAAGTTCACGGAAGGATTGGCCATTAAAGCTAGATGAAGCTCTTTGGGTCTACAGTACCACCTACAAGTCACCAATAGGACTCACACCTTTTCAAATGGTATACAGTAAGGCGTGTCATTTACCTGTGGAATTGGAACACAAGGCTTTTTGGGCTTTGAAATTTCTAAACTTTGATCAACAAGAAGCCGACACAAAAAGGAAATTACAGTTTCATGAATTGGAAGAAATGTGACTCCAAGCATATGAATCATCCAAGCTATACAAGGAAAGGATCAAAAGATATCATGACAGAAAAATTCTTCCAAAGGAATTCAAAATTGGGCAAATGGTTCTCCTTTTTAATTCCCGATTAAGATTATTTCCCAGGAAATTTAAATCAAAGTGGTCCGGGCCATTTCAAATAGAAGATGTCAAGCCATATGGAGCAGTGGAATTAGAGGATCCAGTTTCAAAAGCAACCTGGATTGTTAATGGCTAGAGAATCAAGTTATACCTAGGTGGTGATGTTGATAGACATACCACAATGATTCCATTGAGCGAACCCTGAAAAGCTACCTCAAACGTCGAGCTAACGGCGTTAAAGAAGCGCTTGTTGGGAGGCAACCCAACTTTGTGAGTTCTTTTCATTTTTATTTTTCAGTTTTTAGAATAGATTAGTTTGGAAAACAGGTGACCTTCCTTCTGCAAGAAAAACAAAATTGGGACAAGTTCGCTATGCGAACGTTCGCGACGCGAAGCATACTTCGCAACGCGAAAGTGGGTTGGTCAAACCTACATTTATGACAGTTATTACACACACCACCCTCTGAATACCCTAGGAAATCGTGTTTTTAACCTCTACTGAGCCTTTAATTTTCTGTTTCTTTACATTTATCACTTCATCTCTTCACTTCTCACACATAAATCATCTTTTTCACACACTAATCAATCTCAAAGAGAAATTTTCACTTTCAACTTCCCTCAAGCATCTGCAAGGTATGTCTCTCTTTCACTAATTTTATAGTTTCTTGATTTAAATCTAGGAATTAGTGGGCTGCCAATCTTAACTTATTTTTTCCAAAACATGAGCAAAACTTGTGAAAGATGGAAAAGAACACCATGAAATTTCTTGCCCTAAATCATTTTTCTCTGCTAAATTCATATGTTACTTTGACCTTAGATTTTTCTCACTCTTATGTAAAGATAGGCTAGGGTTTTTAAAATTACTGCAGAACAAAAAGAATTTGAATCAAGGGTTTCTGCAGAAATTTTGCACAAGCAGTTTCGCATCGCGAAACTTTGGCCGCTATGTAAACTAATTCATAACAGTTTTTTGTTAACAAAAATTGTCTTTGTGCTGTAAAAAATTTTGTTTTGTAGACATGGCACCCAATAAGAAAATCCAACAAAAGAAGCAAAAGGTGGGAGGAGAAACCTCAAGGACTTGGCCCTTTGATCAAACACGTTTTGCCGGTGCTGCCCAAGCGAAAAGATTCAAAGAACTTGAATCAAGAAGCATTTGGCTTGAACGTCGATTTGAAGTGGATGAGGAAGGCGATTACCACGCAATCATGAATTTGATCAAAATTCAAAATTAGGAAAAGTTGGTCACCCCTCCCAAGCACCTCAATTATGATATGGTCAGAGAGTTCTACGCCAACGCTCTTCCGGCGGAAGGAGAACCTTTTACTTACAAAACCACGGTCCAAGGCCACACAATTGACTTCAGCCGCAATGCCATCAACGAATATCTTGGGAATCCTCTGACTGTGCCAGAAGGTCATGCTTACGAATATGAGCTTCATTTAAATACAGCATCAGACATCAAGGAAATCTCCAGGGTTCTTTTGTGCCGAGGAAAGAAAGTGCAAAAGAATGCTGCAGGGGTGCCAACATATTTTCTCCAGAAAGACCTAAAGCAGCGTGATCAGGTAATATTAATTATAATTTTACACAACATCCATCCCCGGAGTCACACCACGACATTCACCATGGATACCGCACAGTTACTTTATTTTATTTTGAGTGGTCAAAGTGTGTGTGTTGCACGCATTATTTCAAATGAAATAAAAATTGTAGCAGAAAGTGGAAGAGAACTAGGAATGGGAACCAAATCATCTTGTCCATTGGTTTTTCCAGGGCTAATCATGGGATTACTACGCGCCTCCAACATGGTAATCCCTAACCAGGTGCACCAAACTCTCAAAGGGACAGTGAACGACACCTATATTACCCGTTTTTGCAAGGTTGAAACAAGCACAAGGCAAACTCTGAGCCAACCTACTTCTGATAACTTGAATTTCGATGAATGGGATCCACGGTTCCGAGCTTCATTCTCCTATACATGGGACCAAAATGAAGCCACCAATCATGCCATGACTAGCATTCAAAACTCCATGTATCGAATGCAATTACAAATGGGCAGGCCAGAGGATACCGCGCATCAGATCCTTACTCCCGAGGCCTACCAGGCTCATGTTTCTTGGCCTGGGGACAAGCCATTCTATTTGGGAGGAGCTGCTGGTACAGGTACAGTTGACGCAGTAACCGAGACTGCAGAGAATGAGGAGGCTGAGAATCAAGAAGAAGAAGAAGAAGAAGAAGAAGAAGAAGAGGAAAAATGAGAGGCTTTGGGTGAAGAAGGAAATGGAAGTGACGAAATGGATGAGGAGTAGGATGCTGAAATTCTGAAGGAAAGTGCGCCTAAACACAGTGAAATTTATTGCTTTCAAATTTATTTTTATATGCCTCCATCTTTATTTTCCTTTTGTCTGGAATTCTGTTGTTATTGTAAGATGTTGCAACTTGTGTTATTTTCGCATGTTATGCTAAGCGGTTTCGAACCGTTTGACAAGTTTGTATTTTAAATTAAATTTTGTTTTTCACAAGTTTGTTTCAAGTGAGATTTGAAATCATGAGCATGGAATGATGTTGTGCAAACTTGACAAGTAGGTTGACAAATCAACGAAACAATTTGAGTGGTAATGATATGAACCAGACAAAAATCAAGCAAGGTACATGTTTACTTGCTTTGTAGAATGTTAGCATGATCTTGGATTTTGTTTTCTCATACAAATTCATATCATGTCTCATTTTACATTGTGCACACTTGCTTGGATCAATAGACAAAAACCAGAAAAGTGAGGAAAACTTCCATGATTTACTTAAACAAACAAAGGAAATCCTTGCGTTGGACTCGATTGATTCATGTTCGAATCCGGAATTTCTAATTTGAGCTTTGAAAAGGCTTTAAGATGATCAAGGTAATTGATTGAATTATGAGTAAAACCATCATAAGTCGAAAAAGAAAAAGAAAAACTCATCAAAACCAGTGAGCGAGTGAGCATTTGTCAAAACCATTGTTGAAACAGAAAAAGTAAAGGATGGATCAAATTTCAAAAGTACAACATCATTGTGATCCAGTCCACAATTTTTTTTTACACAAGCTTAAACCAAAATATGAAACAAAAATGCTTCACTCATGAAAAAGAATTAAGTTGGGGAGAAAAAAATGATAAAATTACAAAATGGAAAAAGAATGAGAAATCGACAAATCAAAAAGAGAAGAAATCAGTATCATGAAGGATTGAAAAGAAAAAGATGAGCATGATGATAAAACAAAATGAGAGAAGCAAGAAAAGAAATTGCAAATGTGGATAGAATAGCCTTAGGAGAAAAACCATTTTGAGAAACCTAGCCACATTACAACCTTAAAAAGACCTTTGTGATTTTTGCCTTGTATTGCTCAAATTTTGAAGTCTTGTGGATGAAATCATGAATCGACCCGGATGTTGACCAAGTGATTTAATGAGAATCAATCCTCCAAAAGCAAGAAAATCTTCATTCCTTTATATAAAGAAGAGAGTTAGGAAAATTCAAGAAGAATGTGCCATTATAAATGTGAGTATATGATGTGATTGTGTGTGTGAGAACTCAATGCCATGATCATGCTCTAATTCTATAAATCAGTTAAACATTATTTTTGTGCGAGAAGTAATCATTTAAACCATTTAATTGATTTTCCAAAAATTCATTTCAGCTACTTGATTGAATCATGAAAACTTTTTTTTAGAATCATGCTCTTGATTGAGGACAAACAAGAAACTAAATTGGGGAGAATTTGATAACAATCCAAAAGACAATGTATCATTAGTCGAAACTCAAACGAATTGCATTGTTCCTTTACAATTTTTATGAGAATTGACTAAAAAAAGACCCAAAAGGTTGGTACTTGGGAATTTGTGTGGTTTTGCAGGTATTAAGTGTGAAGAAAACTAGTTGAAAAGAGAGAAAAACCATGCCCTGCAAATTTTGCATCGCGACCAAAAGCTTCGCTACGCGAACATCACTATACGAAAGGAAGCGAGATCCAGCAGAACAAAATAGAATCAAATTTATCAAACTTCGCTTGAAGCGGAGGAAGCGAGAGAAAGTGAAGTATTTTGCTTGAAGATCGCTATGTTTCGCATAGCGAAGGTCGTGACGCAAGGAAAGGCGAAGACCCAACAACTCAAAACATAACCAAAATGGCCTATCTTCGCTTGAAGCGAAGCAAGCGAAAGGAAGCGACCAAAGTTCGCGACGTGAACTATACTTCGCATAGTGAAGTTTGGCGGTGTCTGAAAGGCGGTTAAATTCAAATCTTAATGGGGAAGGAAAGGGAGTTCGCATAGCAAACTTTCTCTCGCTATGCGAACTTAGGCAGCCAAGGACACTATAAAAAGGATCAAGGGAAATGCAGATAGGATCTCATGTTTTATTTTTGAATAATTTTGTAATAGATATTAAGAGTGTGTTGTAAGAGAACTTTAAGGGAGAGAATCGAAGAATCGAGCTGGATACGCATCAAGGATTGAGAAATCGTCATTGATGCTCATTCATCTCCACTTCTTCCTTTTTGTGCAAGCTACCATGAAAATGGATAGCTAAACTCTCTCTCTTGCTGGGATTGGAAGAATCTACTGTAACCATATGTATATGTACCACTTTTGATTTTAATGCAAGCATGTTTTCATTAAAGTATTGATTATATCTTTAATGAAAATTGATTTCGTCTTCAGATATTAAAGATATGAATTTATTAAACTCTGATTTCTAGACATAGAATTAGGTTTAATATCCAATTCAAATACTTATTCGTCATATAGTCTGTTTGTTTAATCAGTTGAGACATCAGCGATTTAACAAACCGATTGAAATCTGTGAATTTCTATGTAGACATACATATTGTTCAGAGAAGTATATGGAAATATGAAAGAAAACATGATTGCGTCATAATTAATCGATTTTGCATACGTGAATGGTAGAGGAAATCCAATCCATGCAAGATAATTTATCATATCACAAATCCTCTTTAAATCATTCCGTTTATTTTCATTGTTATACTTTAAAACAACCAAAGACTTTCTCAAACAACCTTTCACTTAAGATTTCTCAGTAATCTAGAAGAACATTTGTAATATCACTCCAGTCTCTGTGGATACGATAACACAATACTTACTTTTGATAAACTCAACATCATGCTGTTGCAGGTTGCTCTTAAAAGCATTAATTATGGTTAAAAAAGAATTTTCTCTCGTAACGGCTCTTTTTAGCTTTGAATTGAACTATTTATGTACCTTAAACTTGGCCGCGTTGACGTCTTGAACTGCTGAGACATGGTTCTCTTGCAGGTTGGGGCTAGCATGAAGTCATGACACGAAACTTGAGTGTATGGTATTGAAGCATGGACTGGGAGCAAGATGAATCGCAATGGGATTGAAGAGAATTAGGTTTTAAGAAAGATTTAGGAAGTCAAGGTCAATGGTCATTGGTCAATGGTCAATGATCAAGTATGTTGACCAAAAGTCAACAACAATATTTTTGTAATTTTCCTTATGTAGTTCCCTTTTTTATAATGGTTTTATTTGTATTTTTGGATGAAATGGTATTTTTGAATATGGATTGAAAAATGTATGTATGGATATTTGAATTGGGTATTAGATTTTGTACCTGGATCATAAAAATGGATAATTGGTTTTTGAATGGATACTTGTAGAAAAATGAGATTTAAGAATGGCTTAAAAAATGTGGATTCAAAAGTGAAAGAAAAATGGAGACTTTTAGAAGTGGTTTATGGACAATAGATAATGAAGATGGTATTTGAATAAATGGATAAAAGTGGATTAAAAATGTGGACTTTGACCGTACTTGAGCTTTCTCGACCAACCTCCTGACATTGAATCAATATTGAGGATAATAAATCCACAGGTGGGCACCCTGCACTGATGGCCACTTGAATATGAAAACCTGGCCCAAGCTCTTCTGAATCACTGCTTGATGACATACTGGATTTTTCACAAAACAATCTTGGAAACTTGATGCCCGTCTCCTGAGAAATAGTTCACATGCACAAATACTTGATTTGGAACCAATGCTCTTGTCCATAACTTGCTCCTTAAGTAATGATAATACTTTAGATGATCAGATGCATCTCTGTATAGTCCTCTTGAGGAAATCACTTGAAGGTTACTTAACCAGGGAAACAAACCCTAATCAAGTGATGATAAACATAAGAAGATGATTCTCTTGATGGTTGCATAACCAAAGCTTTGAGTATTCACCAAAACCCTAATCTGGTGTTTGTGATGACTTGGAGCTTGATGTCCTTGCGTCTTATAGATCCTTAGCTTGGCCCTTAATGTGAGGGAACTCTTGAATCGATGAGTGCTGGAACTTTAAGAGATGATCATGACCATATAAACTCAACTCTTGCTTCAGCTTGTGTAATGATAAGATGAATCTCCCCTTGTATAAGGCAAACCCTAATCACAAGAATCTCTTTGATCCCCTGCTCAGAGCTCAATGCCAATAAATGATCATGGATGCGTGATATGCTATATGACCAAATGTATATGCATGATATGAGGTATGTGAATCTTAAGATACGGGTAAAAAGGGTAGGGCAAATTTTGGGGTGTGACAGCTGCCCCTATTGAATCTTCTTGCACCTGAATATACTGATGACAATGACTTTCAGACATTCGAGGTAAAAAAAGATTGAATATAAAATATCCAAAAATTTGTCCGCTGGGGATGATGATGTATTGGAGGTGGAAATTGCCTTGTTGGGGAGAATGAAATAATGGGTGATTTTTTTTTGTAGCTTTATTTACTGAGGAGATTGTACTGGGGAAAACAAGGTTTCTTTTTATGATGGAGATGTTATGATATGCAATGCATGTTATGCTTTTGCCAGTCTTGAAACAGGAGACATATCCGCAGGATTCTCAAAATGGAAAGCAGGTATAATTATAAATGTTAACTATTCAACTATAATAGGAAATTCCTTCTGCAAAAGGCAAAGAGGACTCCTGAACAAAAGGTTTAGGAGAAGTGGATTTGGTTGAAATGTTCCTTCTGCGAAAGGCAGCAAGGACTCCTAAACAAAAGGTTAGGACAGAAATTTGGTTGTGTAATAATATTCCTCCTACAAAAGGTAGAAAGGACTCCTGAAAAAAAGGTTAGGAGAAACGATAACTTCTTCTTGCGAAAGGCAACGAGGACTCCTGAACAAAAGGTTAGGAGAAACTATTATCGACCTGGAGTATTCCACCTACAAAAGGTAGAAAGGACTCCTGATCAAGAGGATAGGAGAAATAATGATTTAGTAATGATATTCCTTCCACAAAAGGTAGAGAAGACTCCTGATCCAAAGGATAGGAGAAGCAAAGATTTGGTAATGATGTTCCTTCTGCGAAAGACAGTGAGGACTCCTGAACAAAAGGTTAGGAGAAACTTTTGGTTGAAATATTCCTTCTGCGAAAGGCAGTGAGGACTCCTGAACAAAAGGTTAGGAGAAACAATAATTCCCTCTTGCGAAAGGTGAAGAGGACTCCTGAGCTAAAGGCATTGGAGAACAAAGATCGACTAGGTATATTCCTTCTACAAAAGGTAGAAAGGACTCCTAAACAAAAGGTTAGGAGAAACAACAATTAAGTAGACTTATTCCTTCTACAAAAGGTAGAGAGGACTCTTGAACAAAGAGGTTAGGAGAAACAATAACTTCCTCTTGCGAAAGGAAACGAGGACTCCTGAACAAAAGGCTAGGAGAAACAATGATTTGGTAATGATATTCCTCCTACAAAAGGTAGAAAGGACTCCTGATCAAAAGGATAGAAGAAATAATAATTGGGCAACATTATTCCTCCTACAAAAGGTAGAGAAGACTCTTGAACAAAAGGTTAGGAGAAACAATAATTAGGTTGATAGATTTCTTCTGCGAATGGTAGAGAGGGTACTTATAAAAGGTAGGCTGAATCCGTTGCGAAAGGCAATGGGGACTTGCAAAAGGCAAGGGCAGAGGGGAAAACAATATTCGTGCTAGAGGTAAAGATAACTTGCAAAAGGCAAGTGCAAAGGGAAATAATCACCCTCATGCAAAAGGCCGAGGAAACTTGCAAGATGTACTAGAACATCATTTAACCTCATAGGCACAACGGCCGAGATGACATTCTCTGGGTGTGGCGATCTTTCAGTACTTGGCCACACAGGCATCAAGCGTCCAAATTGATCGAAAAGGGTGTCATACCCCAAATTTTGACCACTAAGATTTCCCATCATTGTGCAAATCATCATCACAATATGGATGTACCATCATGCCTCATTAGTCTCCCCAAAGATGGGTGAGCATCCACTATAATAAAAAATTAGGGTTTCAAGCCCTCTTTGAGCCTTAGACAAAGAATCAATCAAGAAATGACATGATCTTCAACTTGTATAGCCTCTCAAACACCCACAAGGGATCAAGAGGATTCCCACCTCAAGGATTAAGCACAAGGCTGCTCCCTTCTAGGTGGATCAAGCCTCAAAATCAACAGTGTCACCAAATTAGGGTTTTGGTCGACCAGGGCCTCCAGATGGAAATTGTTCCTCTGTGCATGAGACAATGCTTCAAAGCATGTCCTAAAATGCTCCATGGAACATCATGAACCCAATTATCAAGTCAATTTTGCTTCAGGGGATGCACTCATAAAAAATCAGGAATTAGGGTTTCTTGACCTAATTCACCCCTAAGCTGACTTTTGGGACAAAACATGAGCCAAGACCTCAAGAGATGATTTGAGGGTCCCTAACACACCACATTGGTCCATTTGTAACAATGGATTAAGCCAAGAAGCTTGAACAACAAGTTTCAATTTCATCTGAACCACAGCTAGGGTTTCGCGGGAAAAAGTCAACTGTAGCTTTGACTTTTGACCAGAACATGCTCCCAAACCCTAAGACATGATTCAATACACCCTATAACACCTATGAAATCAATTCATCAAGTTTGATTTAGGTCAAGGACTTGATTTCATAGAGGATCGCACAGTTTGGAATTCATTTGACAAAAAGTCAACTGTGCACAAAAGTCAACTTTGACTTTTTGAGATTTTTCACAATTATGGTTCCTTAACCCTAAAATGATGTTAATGTGTGATTAAAATCATCATTCATCAAGAAAAATCAAGAAAAGTGGGATAACTTGTAAAATGGGTAACCATAAAAAACTTAGAAAATATACCAACTTTGGAGGATCATAACTCCTAAACCACAAGGCTATTTTTTCCCATCCAAAGCTGGATTTGTAGCTCTCATGGCCCTCTACAAAAGCTTTAACTACACCTCATTCCAATTCATCATGGATTTTGAGTTATGGAATGATCAAAATGGATGCAAACATGAAATGTCACTTTTTCTAACACTTCGTGAAATTTTCACTAAGTCAGAATCTGCCTTACTTTTTTCCAAATGTAGGGGCATTTTTTACTTGGATCCAAAAAGTATCAAAACCAATTATGATCAAACAGTTGTTGTATCATATGAGGGCTTTCCAAAATGACCAAGAACATCACCAAACTCAACTTGAGTCATGAGATATGACAATGGCAATATGCCTAGCTGAAAACTGCCAAGGCTAGGCAGAATTTTGTACTTTTGCTCGATTTGGAAAAATCAGATAATTCCAAGCCTTGTCACACTTTGGACACATCTGAGGATCAAATCTAAAGGGAACAAACACTGATACAAGCTTTCAAAGTCTTTGGAACAAGAAGTAGCATGACAAACCTAGAAAACCCTAAAAGAGGGACAAGATTCCAATTTTGGATTGGAGCATTTAATGGATGCTTAGAGGTGGCATGGACTGACACATTTGCAACTGAATTCAGTCAAGAATGATCCAACAACTAGGGAACCAAGGGCCTGTGCTCTAACCTCTAGTCAATGGCTAGAGGGGACTTGGCTTCCCATTGATCAACATTGGCCAAACCTCTGTTGTGGTTGCCATTCACTATTGATCCAAAAACAAACTTGCTCTACTATAAATAGAGCTAATTTGTGCTCAGTTTGAGTACACCAAAGCCATCAAATCGATGCTTTCCTCAAAATCCCTCTCTTTAGGCCAAAATGCCTTCTTTAGCAAGGTAACTCTGAGTTTTTGAGTTAGAGAGCATTTCCATCATAACTCATGATCCTAACACCTCCAATATATCATATCTAAGCTATCCAAACTCTCACAAGTGACCTGTAATCCTTAAATCACAAAGTCACATCTCAAAACCTCAAAATAGTACTTTTGTGCATTTTTTAAGCCATGCCTTGATTCAGTCACTTTTCAAACTAGATAAAACCTCGAACACACTCCAAATATCATCCTTGAACTGTCCCAAATGGTTCCCCCTATCTGGAACACCATTTGAGGGAGTTGCTATTTTGGCCATTTTAACCCCTTTTGCAAGAAAGGGTCAGTTTGTGTTTTTGCAGGTTCCAGCTAATTCCATTCATCCTAAAAGCTTCTAAGGGATCATTTGAGAGTGTCCAAAGCATCAAACCATTTCTGGAGCAAGAAACATGGCAGATTGCACAAAAACTCCAAAAGCTCAAAAGAGAGGTAAGCATCATGACTTGAACTTTCCAAAATATGCATTTTTTTTGAAGTTCACTGATCATGCACATCTCATACATGTTATATATGTTGTGTTTGAATCAATTCATCATGTAATTCATGCCTGTACCAAAGTGTAGCATAGAAAATGCAATTATAGGCCTATTTCAAAACCACCATCGGATTTTGAGGAGGGAGCATGATCTGGAAAAAATACCACCACCATTGGATTCCTTGTCAAATTCTAGGCCAGATGCATATAAATTTTGTCCCCAACCATGGAGAAATGAGAAAGTTATGGACCTTCCCGTTTCTTGCCAAAACTTGCCATGCCTTGCCTTGGTCAGGCCTAGAAAACAAGGCAAGCCTTGTATATTTGTTGGTTTGTTTTAATCAACGGATGTATCACCACCCCAGTGGTAAGGCGCGCACCCTATAACCTTGAGGTCGTGGGTTCAAACCCCACCCATGCCATTTTGTGTTTTCTCACATTTTGCTATTTTCCCAATATTTTCATGTTTTGTTAATTAATTGGAAAATTAATAACTCCCTCAATTTTAATTATTTTTTATTGGTTCTTTTTGCAAAAAATCACAAAAATGTTGAAATATTTTATTCCCCCAAAAAATTAGATTTATATTATTTATTTAATATAATTAGTCTTTTTGTGAATAAATGTCTTTTATTTGTTTTTAAACCCTTTTAAAAATAAATATCCATTTTGGAAAATCAAAACCAAGTAGGTTTTAATTCATCTTGTGATGAAAGCCTCATTTTTCAAACCTAAAACCAAAATCACAAGTTGTTTATTCAAACTTATTTGGAATTTTTATCATTTGTATTCATTTTCTTTGAATAATTATGAAATTAGGGTTTTATTGATTTTCACCCAAACAAACTTTTCCGAACACTCATGGGCCTCTATTAGAGTGTAAGACCCAACCCCTTTGGAAACCTAAACCTATTTGGGCCTCAGTCATTGTATAAGACCCACTGCGTTTTCAAAAATCCTGGCGCGATCGCTAGTTCAAAAATCAAACCCTTGGGCCTCTCCTCGAGCTATAAGACCCATTCAAACCATTTTGGGCCTCTAATAGAGTGTAAGACCAAATCCTTTGTAAATACAAAACTATTTTAGGCCTCACTTATTGTATAAGTCCCATTGTATTTCAAAAGTTCGGCGCGACCATCGCCCGTTTAAAACAAACCATCTGGGCCTCTCCTCGAGCTATAAGACCCATTCAAAATCATTTTTGGGCCTCTAATAGAGTGTAATAACTAATCCCCTTTTAACCAAAACAATTTTGGGCCTCAGATATTGTATAAGTCCCTCTGCGTTAAAAGAAAAGCTCGGCGCGATCGCCAGTTCAAAAGAATCATCTGGGCCTACCCTCGTGTTATAAGCCCCATCCTTTTTCTTTAAACACCTTTGGGCCTCTTGAGAGAGTGTAAGACCCATCCCCTTGTACAGAAAACCTTTTTGGGCCTCCGTCACTTGTATAAGTCCCTGTATAATTTTAAACAATAGTGTAATCACTGATAAAACCTTGGGCCTCTCTTTGAGCTGTAAGCCCCAATTTTCCTTTCCAAAAGCACTTTCTCCTTTGATTTTGTAACATACTATTATTTTCAATTTCTTTGTTGAACAACTAACCAGACAGCATGGAAGCTCTACAACCGAGTAAGTGTTTACCCGCTTTCATTTACCGCTTTCATATATATATATATATATATATATATATATATAACTGTATTGTGGGGCTGCTCACTGTAAGTCTTCTTTCACAAACTTTTATATACTTGTCAAATATCAACTGTGTAATACTAGTATAGATATTTAGAGTTTCCCCGACAACTACATCTAGCACTAGGTAAAGCCCTGTCGGTCACTCTTAAATACAAACAAAACTAGATCCCCATAGGATTACCAGACACAGTCTTCCCTCCTCTTGGGGTTAAAGAATATGGAGACGTGAAAGACAACATTCTCGGTGAACCCTTTCTCAGACTGTCACTCTTAGAAATCGTCAAAGAAAATCTACTCCCCAGAGATGATCTTTTCTCTGTGAATGTCATCTCTTGAGTTTCTTCTAAATTCTCGGACTTTCCTGGCTTGATCTATACTCGGTGAATGGCTTGTCTTGAACTTCTCGGGGTTTGGGGACCCACTGGCTTCTTAAAAGCATCCCCGCCTCCTCTTGGACGTTGTACAAGGACCCGTCGGCTTCTTAGAAGTTTTCAAAGCCTCCTCTTAGGCTTCGTATAATGATTCTTCCTTCGGGAAGATAGCCTCCTCTTGGGCTTCGTACAAATTGTCCCTCGGTTTCTTAAAAGTTTTCTCGCCTCCTCTTGGGTTTCGTACAAATTGTCCCAACGACCTCCTAGAGGTATAGGAACAAAAATTAGTCATCTTAATATAACAGTCTTTCAAAGAGTCTAGATCTTACTACTACTGTTTCTTAAGCATAGTACAAAAGATAAAACCCGTAGACTCGGATAGTCTAAAGCTCCTTTGGATTCCCCATTTCCTTAGAGAATAGGAAATAATCTCGATCCTCAGATCAAATCTATGAGTACAACATTACCCATATAAGAACTGATTTTCTCTTTTAACCAACATACTGGACCTGTCACTCAACTGAAACAGTTACCATAGCCTTCTCTTGGGCTTTGTACAAATGATTCTCCCCAGCGGAGCAAACCTTTTAGCCTCCATCTCGGGCTTCGTACGAGATACAGAGCACTCTCTTGTTGAGTATAAAAAGACTTTCTTGTTAAGTGAAACATCTTTTAGCCTCCATCTCGGGCTTCGTACGAGATACAAATCACTCTCTTATTGAGTATAAAAGACTCTCTTGTTGAGTTAAACATCTTTTAGCCTCTATCTCGGGCTTCGTACGAGATACAAATCACTCTCTTGTTGAGTATAAAAGACTCTCTTGTTGAGTCAAACATCTTTTAGCCTCCATCTCGGGCTTCGTACGAGATACAAAACACTATCTTGTTGAGTATAAAAGACTCTCTTGTTGAGTCAAACAACCTTTAGCTTCCGTCTTGGGCTTTATACAAGACACATACAAAAGCACTCTCTTGTTGAGTAAACCCTTTTAGCCTCTCTCTCGGGCTTCGTACGAGACACATAAAAACACCCTCTTGTTGGGCCAACAACCTCCTCTTAGGCTTTGTATAAGAAAACCCTGGTTGAGTCAATCAACCTTTTAGCATCAAAGATGTGCCTCGTTCGCAGTATACAAACATCAACAACTCGTTTCCCCTTCATCTATTTGCTGTAAGCGGCAAGCCTCTGGATTATTTACATCCACGCCATTGTCCCTCTTTTAGCACGAGAAATGCCTAAGGAAATATGGCATTGCTCTAAACTGAGTTAAAGTCTTCTCATTCAGGTTAAAAATCCCCTATAAAGGAAATTATGGCATTGCTGGATTCACACATCCCAGTTAAAGTAATTCTCCTTTATAACCAGTCACCCAACAGTTGTGACAAACAGACCCTCTTTAGAGATGACAAATTCTCTCTAAAGTCAAAACCCTTCAGCTTCACATCTTGGGCTTTGAACAAGATAAAAACCACATTTAGCTTCATGTCTTGGGCTTTGAATAAGACACCAAAACACCATTTCCTCCCATAGAATAGGAGGAACTACGATCGCTCTGATTTCCCTATTTCGGTAAACGGGAATACGTAGACATAAGATTGAAAGAGAAATCTTAGCGAGCACACTAATTAAAAACCCAAAATCCCGTACCTTCATACATCAATCGAAAAGCATCAGTCCTAACATCCTACCAATAGCATAATCCCGACATTTCAGTCATAACAAAATAAGCAGAAAGAGGCCCTACTTCCATATAGCATCCGTAACCTAACAGACCGCTGTTTAAACTCAGTATGCAAGCAGGGTTAGTTGGAGACATCTATTTCCCTTCCTTCATCAGCTTCAATAGGATAAAAAATGAATTGACCTGTAGTCCCCCTAAGAGCGACAGTGCTTAAGAACCACGTCCAAAATCGCTCGCTACAGAAAAGTGGCGCCCACCGTGGAGCCCTTATTTCTTTCTTACAATTTAAGGTGAAAACCTTGGACAAGTTATTTTCATGACGGTTCCATCGGGGAATGTCATTATGGCTAGGATCGGCCCTCACTAGGATCTTAGGTCAAAACCTTTAAATTGGGAAGGTACCACAAAGTGGCGACTCCGCCGGGGAGCCATTTTCTGTCAGGAACATAGGATTCATAGCTCTTAAAAGCCTAGGACATTAGGACAAATATATATACTGCTTTTCCTAATTGATATCTGTGTTTATTTTTCTGCTAATGGGAATGCGTGTGATGCCGCATGTGGAAAGATTGAGTATACACCTAGGAAAAACCTCTTTCAGTAGTGCGGAAGATATCGGAAATAGTTGTCACGCGATACTACCCTCTTCTGAGATTCTTCAAAATACATCACCTAACACGGTTCCCGTCCCGCTGATGTTATCTCGACAAGAATCAATGATTTTGAGAGACAGGTACAAAAGTCACTATATAAACCTTTGGGATGGGTAGCGCCTTGACTTCATGACACCGACCCTTTGACCCCGTGTTTTTTCTATGTTTTTGTGTGCTGCATTCATGCATTCATTTAAAAAATATTAAGCAAAGAAAATTTTCTCTTCTATCCTCTCTTTTTTCAAATTAAACTAAGACAATGATTGCAAATGTCAGAGAGACAAGGATTGCGCTCATGGATTTCGGTAGACGGAAAACTCACAAGTATACCTTCAAGGTTCCAAAACTAGAGGATTTGAGAGGATTAGCAAGGATGATCACTAACCCTGACGCTTTCAGAGCCAAGTACAGAGGTCTGCTACCTCTGTTAAGGGTCCATGTAATTGAAAGAATCATGGAGGCACTCGTTCAGTTTTACGATTCGGTTTATCACTATTTCACATTCCCGGATTACCAGCTCGCACCAACGCTGGAGGAGTATTCCCATCTGATTGATTTACCCATTACTTATCAAGCTCCCTTTTCTGGACTGGAAGAAATTCCAAAGGATCAGACCATTGCAAGAGCAATTTATTTGGATGAGTCAGAAATCAAGACTCACATGACCACCAAAGGAGGAATCCCAGGTTTACCAGCCAAGTTTCTGGTAAAGAAGGACCTATACTTTGCTAATATAGGGAACATGGCCGCTTTTGAAAGCATCTTTGTTTTGCTCACCTACGGGTTATTTTTGTTTCCCAACATCGATAACTTTGTAGATATCAACGCTATTAAGGTTTTTCTCATTGGAAACGCCATACCAACCTTGCTCGCAGATGCGTATCATTCTGTACATTTAAGGAATTTATACAGCGGAGGAATGATCACGTGTTATGTACCCCTGCTATATAAATGGTTTATCTCCCGTTTGCCCAAATCTACTACATTTTGGGATCATAAGAGTGCTTTACATTGGTCGCAGAGAATCATGTCTCTTACCAACTCTGATATAGATTGGTACAATAGGATTCATGACGGGATCAGAATCATTGATCGTTGTGGAAACTTCCCCAACGTACCCCTCATAGGAACTAAGGGAGGAATCAACTATCATCCGATATTTATTCGTCGACAATTTGGATACCCGATGAGGCACGTCCCACAGAATGCTCATCTGGAAGGTCTTTTCTTCAAGGAAAGAGAAAATGACAGGGCACTGAAGATGGAAATAGTGCATGCTTGGAAACATGTTCATAAGAAAGGACGGGGTCTCTAGGGAAATCGGACTGTGTCTCGGTGGAGCCTTATCTCCACTGGGTACAAACTAGAGCTCTCATGTTAAAGATGCCTTATCCTCATCACAGAGTTCTTCCGCCAAGGTAATCTGTCATGTACTTCATGACTGAAGCGGAAAAACTTCAGGTTACTCTCAACAAAGTTCAACAGGAGAGGAGGTCTTGGAAGAATAAGTACCGCATTCTCAATGTAGAGTGTACCAAAATACAACAGCTATTGAAAGATAAGAATGCTCTGATTGAGATTTTGGAGCAACATGCTGTAGAAAATCAGGATGACCAAAGGAATTTGCTCGCTCCTTTCACTTGGCAAAGGAATGACAACCCGACAACGGCCCAAGAGCCCCGGTCCAAGAAAAGGAAAGTACCAGAATCAACACCCGAGTTCTCCTCAGAGAGGACTCGGGACCCATTAGCTTAGGTTTCTGTTTCCGCACCTTGTAATTTCCTGTATTTCCATTTCCGCAATCCTTTGAATTCAATAAAACGGGGGTTTCCCCACTGTTTGATATTTGTAATCTAATTGTCAAAGTTTATTTTGATTAAACCAAAAAACAATTAATATAATTATTGCATTCATCATTCTCACGTCACGTATTCTTCTTACCTACGAATCTCACGTTTGTGTCTCGGTTCTAGAGTCAAACTGTCTCATTCGTACAATACTCGAGCCAATCGTCAGAAAAAGATGGATGATCTCGAGGAAGAGAACAGAGAGTTGAGAGAAGAGATCGACGCTCTAAGAGAGGATATGAGAAAGCTTCGTAATGACATGCAAGCCATGGCAGAAGCTCAGCTACAAAGAACTGTGATCTCAAAGATCACCTTAACGCCCATAGTGGAGAAGTATGATCCTAGGTATCAAATGCCGAAAGATTGTCCCTGGGGCATGCCTGTTAACTATATCCCAAAAGGATATGTTCCACCGATCGCTGAAGATCAGGGAATCATAGCAGAAGCCGCTGGGCCTGAAGGTTACAAACTTCAGGAAAGCGAGAATTCTAGAGGCATAATGAGGACTCCTGAAGGTTACAAACTTCGGGAAGCGCCAAGATTCACTGCCGTAGTAACGGTATCACCCCCGGTGGTGTACACTGTCCCGGAAGGACAGATTCTGCAGATACCTTCTGGTGGAAAGGAAAGCATGTTCGATAGAATGGATGAATTCCAGGAGCAGTTCCTGGAAATGCAGAAAGAACTGCAGCCTATTCGCGGTCAGGATTTATTTGGAAAGGATGCCGCAGACCTTTGTTTGGTCCCCAATGTGAAAGTCCCGCACAAGTTCCAAGTACCCGATTTTGAAAAGTACAAGGGTAACTCTTGCCCTCAAAGCCATTTGGTGATGTACGCTCGGCGAATATCAGCTCAGACAGAGAACCAGGATCTACTGATTCACTACTTTCAGGATAGTTTAACCGGTGCCGCATTAAAATGGTACATGGGTTTAAACCGCACTACGCTTAGCACTTTCACAGATCTTGGCACTGCCTTTGTCCAACAATATAAATACAATTTGGACATGGCACCAGACAGAGATCAACTCAGATCAATGTCGCAAAAGGACAAGGAAACCTTTAAAGAGTACGCTCAAAGATGGCGTGAAATTGCCGCTCAGATTTATCCACCGCTTGAGGAAAAAGAGATGACGAAGATCTTCTTAAAAACCTTGAGCTCATTTTACTACGACAGAATGGTCACCAGTGCGCCCAGTGACTTCACCGAGATGGTGGGCATGGGAGTTCGTCTTGAGGAGGTCGTCCGAGAAGGACGTTTAGTTAAAAATGCTGGATCATCAAGTAGTACAAAACGATACGGTAGTGCTCTCCCTAAGAAGAAGGAGCAAGATATTGGGAATATCTCTCTCGAAAAGCAAAGGCGACGGTACTAACCAGTAGCAGCTGTAACTCCTGCTAACAAACTCTGCGCCTGTTTCTACGTATCAACCTCAGGTTGCTCAAAGCCAACCACATTCGCAGCAATTTCAGCAAAGGACACAACAACCTCTTCAGCAGGCTCGTCCTCAATACAACAACAACCGTACAACGCGGCCACCAGGATTTGATCCTATACCCGTATCGTACGCAAAACTATTTCCGTTACTACTGGCCAAGGGGCATGTCCAGACTAAGTCTCCTCTTACAGTACCGGAAAATCCTCCTTTTTGGTTTAAGGTGGATCAGACTTGCCCTTACCATCAAGGAGGATCAGGGCATAACATATAGAACTGTCTCAGTTTCAAATTCGATGTGCAAAATCTTGTTAGGAGCGGGGTCTTATCTTTCAAGGATACGAATCCAAATGTTCTCACGAACCTGCTGCCTCAACACGAGAAAGCTGCAGTCAATCTGATAGAGGGAGAGTCTAACAACGTCTATCAAATTCACGATGTACTATTGTTGAGGGCCAAATTGGTCAAGATGCATTATAGACAGCGTGGATATGGCCATGTGCCACCTCATAATTACCACCAGTGTGATATCTGCTCTAAAAGTAATCAAGGATGTTCTGTGGTGCAATCAGCTCTATAGGAACAGATGGATCTCAGATGGATCCAAGAGCACCGAGTTCGTGGAGTTAACTTGGTTTATATGAATTCCAACATCATTCAAAACCACGATATCCGTGCGATGAATGTCAACTTGGTGGCAATGCACTCAAGGCAAAGCCAGTATCATAATCTGCCACGGCATGATTATAATTCCTGTCTGACTTGTTCGGTAAACAAACAGGGATGCTCTTTTGTACAAGAGGCCCTCCAGCGTCAGATGGATCTTGGATGGATCCAAGACTACCATGATAGGAATCATTATCAAATCAACATGGTTCAAATCTTCGATATTCGCTTGATGAATACCAGCCTGGTGGAGTTACATGCTAAACAGGTCCGGCTCGGGTTCCTGGTATCACATAATTATCAGAACTGTAAAGCAGGTTGCGAAAACGATCAGGGCTGTGCCCTTGTCCAAGAAACACTTCAGCACTTGTTGAACCACTGGTGGCTTCCAATCTATATGGATGAAGACACCCAGCAAATTAGTATCACTAACAGGAATCCTACTAGATATCAAAGTCAGGATGTTCGGTCGATGGAAACAGATCTAGTAAGGTTACACTGTATTCAAAGCGGACGTGGCTAAGTGCCACTACACAACTATGAGCGGTGTGGAGTTTTCTCAGTGGATAATCAAGGATGCTACCTCGTGCGAGCAGCCCTTCAAAGTCAGTTGGACCGCAAAGAGATTCAACTATTTCGCTGATCAAATCGAGGACGTTGTCATAATCTCTGATCATCAGAGGACTAAGGATGTTTGTGCCGTCATCCCTCTACTTGACGAATCGAGAGTTCCCAACCGGGAACGGATCGAAATTACTTACGATGGTCAAAAAAATCAGAAGGCTCCCATAGTCATCTATCTACCGGGACCACTATCGTATGAATCAACTAAGGCTATCCCTTACAAATACGGTGCAACAACAGTTGAAAATGGAAAGGAAATTTCATTACCCTCCTTCGTGAATATTGCAGACATCAGTTGAGTAACACGGAGCGGCCAAATCTTCAACCGAGGAGTTGGAGACTCCAGCAAAGAAAAGGAACCTCAGACAGGAGTTCCCAATCCACCAGTCGGTCAATCCAGTAATCCTGACCTTTCAAAAAACGATGATGAGATGCTGAAGCTCATCCAAAGGAGTGAATACAACATTGTTGATCAGCTGTTACAAACTCCTTCAAAGATCTCGGTATTATCACTTTTACTTAGTTCGGAAGCGCACAGGGAGGCTCTGCAGAAAGTCTTAGAGCAAGCCTTTGTAGAACATGATGTAACAATCAGACAGTTCGATAGCATTGTCTCTAACATCACTTCCTGCAATAACTTGGGATTTAGTGATGAGGAATTACCTGAAGAAGGTTGCCGTCATAACATGGCGCTCAACATTACAGTCAACTGCCAAGACGATGCTTTAGCCAACGGACTGTTAGACACAGGGTCATCCCTGAATGTTATGCCGAAGTCCACTTTGATGCAATTATCATTCAAAGGACCTCCGATGAGAACCAGCGAGGTCGTCATCAAAGCATTTGACGGATCCAGAAAAATGGTTATCGGCGAAGTCGACCTTCCCATAACTATCGATCCTCACACTTTCCAAGTCATTTTCCAGGTCATGGACATCCGGACAACATACAGTTGTTTACTAGAAAGACCTTGGATACATCAGGCTAGGGCGGTCACTTCGACCCTCCACCAAAAGCTAAAGTTCGTCCAGAACGACCAACTCGTCACAGTCTGTGGAGAACAGGCTTTGCTCGTAAGCAACTTGTCATTGTCTACTTGTGTAGAACCCGGGGAGGTTGTTGGAACTCAGTTCCAAGCACTTACGGTGAGCAATGAGGATCAATCCGAAGGGGGAACTTCGATTTCCTCGTACAAAGATGCTATCAAAGTGGTCGAGAGTACCAACACAACAGGATGGGGATATCTTGTCATTCCTATTGACAACAAAACAAAGAAGGGTCTTGGTTTTTCCTCAACCTGTACACAGACTGCTACTAACGATGAAAGTCTTCATCCTATTCAGAACTTCTTCCACAGTGGAGGTTTCCTTCAGCCAATGTCTCAAGAAGTACATACCATCAACGAGGAGGATTCCTCCGATACGGATGAGGAATGGAATTCCTATCTCAACAAGGATGGTTATATGTCTCAGAAAGAGGTGCCTACGCCATTTTGCTATCCCGCACAGAGCCCGAGATTTATACCGAGGTCAGACGTCGAAATGGTATATGGAGATTGTGATCCGGAAGGATGCCGTGCTCCGCCAAACTCATTAAAGGAGGACACTCTGATGAAAGACAACTTTGACACCAGCTACTATGGCCCGATGGATGGTCTGCCTATCTGGCAGCCTTACCCAGGAAACTTAGGGCAAGAAAATCAGCCGAACAATGAAAATCAGCTAAGCATTGTTGAAAAGAATACCTGCATCCCCACCATGTCATAGAAGTAACACCCAGGTTATCCTGAAAAATACCCAGCACGACGATGAATTCGTGACGTTTGCAGGACTAGAATTCATTAACTATGCTTTTCCCGAGGTTAACGTCATCGAGAGGGATGACTCCTCCAGTTCCAAAGAAGTGTGGGACACCTTGGGACAACCAAGTGGAAAATTTGACTTCATGGTCAAATACACCGCTCCTGAAAGCTCTCGTATCAGGCTCGAAGACATCCAGCCAACTGGGTGGGGAGATACAGCAAGGAGTACAAATACTACGCAAAATACAACAGAGGAATTCTCCTACGACAACTCTGCCTGGGAGACAGATTCCAATGATCCTGCTCCATCAGAAATCAGCGTTATTTCTGAAGACAAATCAAGGAAAGTACCAGACTTTGTGATTCACCGAGGAGTTCGCCGCCAATGGGTTGCTGTAGCGAGCGATTTTGGACGCGGTTGCGAAGAACTATCGCTTTGGTACTACAGTTCGATTCATTTTTTATCCTATTGAAGCTGATGAAGGAAGGGAAATAGATGTCTCCAATTAACCCTGCTTACAAACTGAGTTTGAACAGATGACTGTTGGTTCACAGATGCTATAAAGATTGCGGGTCTCTCTTAGGTTATTTTGTAAAAAAAAAATGCCTGGGCGATTGGTGGGAGTTTAGGATACCTCAAATACATCATATGTGATATGTCTGGACAATTGGAATGGATTGCTTATGGCTGCAACTCAAAACCCGATAGTGGTTGCTCAAAAACAAGAAAACTTGGCACTTAAGAGAGAATGAGAGAAAGCAGTGCTATAACTGGCTTTGGTGTGAGTTGAATGATCCATTGGAACCTCTATTTATAGGTGATCAACTCTTGTCTTGGATGAATAGTGAATGGTTGCTGGATCAGATCACATTCGCATGGATTGGCTTGGAGGATTTCTTTTTATGCACGGCAAACTAGCCCTTCCCAAGAGCAGGGCTATACCTTGACCAAATTCACATTCTTCAGATGTTTTTATTATTGTTTAATCAGAGAACTTGACTGAGTAGAGTGGCTACCTTGACAATGCACTATTCCACATTAATGCCCTTTGAATTCAAGGCAAAATGTGCCAAAATGCATGCACTTCAAGTTGGAAGATTCCTTGGCTTTTTGACTCAGCTTTATCAGTTGGATCAGTTGCATTATGATTGGTTTAAGTACAGGTGGCATAGTGATCCTTGGTCTTTGGCTCAAAATCGTGTGTGGCAAGCAAACATGCAAACTGATTTTTCCAAAACAGCTTGCAGCAACATGACTTTGGGCATGGATTTCTCTTGGCTCAAGATGAATCAGTTCATGCCAGTGAGCTATTTGGATTCTTGGTAATATTTGCAACAACATTGATGTTTATCTTTGGAACTGATTCAACTTGCATCTATGTGAAAAAATCCCACAAGTTTTGATGTTTCAGCAAAAATCTGCCTTGCCCAGAATTTTTCTAAGTGTTGGAAAATGATGGATTTTCATGTTTTAGTGATTTTGATCCAACCATAACTCAAAATCCATAATGAATTGGAATGACTTGTAGTTGACATTTTTGTAGAGGGCCATGAGGGCTACAAATCCAGCTTTGGATGGGGAAAAATGGCTTTGTGGTTTAGGAGTTATGATCCTCCAAAGTTGGTACCCTTGCCACTTTATTCTTTAACTTAGAAAATTTTCTAAGTTTTTATGGTTACCCCTTTTACAAGTTATCCAACTTTTCTTGATTTTTCTTGATGAATGATGATTCAAATCACACATTAACATCATTTTAGGGTTAAAAAACCATAAAAGTGAAAAATCTCAAAAAGTCAAAGTTTGACTTTTTATCAGATGAATTCCAAACTGTGCAATCCTTTAGGAAATCATGTCCTTGACCTAAATCAAACTTGATGGACATGTTCCATGGGTGTTATAGGGTATATTGAATCATGTCTTAGGGCTTGGGAGCATGTCCTAGTCAAAAGTCAAAGTTACAGTTGACTTTACCCGCGAAACCCTAATTGTGGTACTAATGAAATTGAGACTTGCTGCTCAAGCTTCTTGGATTAATCCATTGTTGCAAATGGATCAATATAGTATATTAGAGACCCTCAAATCATGTCTTGAGGTCTTGGCTCATGATTTGTCCTAAAAGTCAACTTAGGGGTGAATTAGGTCAAGAAACCCTAATTCCTGATTTTTGATGAATGCATCCCCTGAGGCTAAATTGACTTGATGATTGGGTTTATGATGTGCCTTGGAGAATAATAGGTTATGCTTTAAAGCAATGGCTCATGCCCAGAGGAAAATTTCCATCTGGAGGCCTTGGTCGACCAAACCCTAATTTGGTGACACTGGCGATCTTGAGGCTTGATCCCCCTAGAAGGGAGCAACCTTGTGCTTAATCCTTGAAGTGGAAGTCCTCTTGATCCCTTGTAGATATTTGAGAGGTTAGACAAGTTGAAGATCATGTCATTTCTTGATTGATCCTTTGTCTAAGAACTCTGAGAGGGCTGGAAACCCTAATTCTGATTGTAGTAAGTGTTCACCCATCTTTAGGGAGACTGATGAGGCAAGATAGTTCATCCATATTGTGATGATGATTTTCACAATGATGAGGAATCTTAGTGGTCAAAATTTGGGGTATGACAGTTGCAGTCGATGTTCCGAAGATTGTTCATAAGTCAAAGTAATTGTCGTTTTTATCTTAACCTTTCACCCTGCCCAGGTGAAACAGATGTTTTGATAGGGTTCGCTTTCTGTAAATTTTCCCTCTTCGCTTTGGCCAAAGCAACAAAGTTTTGTTTTATAGGGCTGTAGTTTCAAGAATCGACTTGTTCATTAATAAAATAACGTCGTTCTGTAATTTTCGCATTAATTGCTGTTTTCTCTTTTTGCTTTTCTCAGAAAATGGTAATCCTAAAAAACATCTCAAATAATAAAAACAAGCAGTTTTTCAAAAAAAATACACTGCACACACTTGCATTTTCTCTATCTCTTCTAAACACAAATCATCACGTCATGCAGATTGCTTGTTTTAAACCCCGTTGAAACATACGATCTGATGCCTTCTCCCAACTTTGAGTTCCCGGTAGTTGGGGCTGAAGAAGAAGTTGACGACGAAATTCCAGAAGAGATCTCCCGATTACTCAGACAAGAGGAAAGGTCCATTGAACCTCACAAGGAGCCGTTGGAAACGGTCAACTTGGGCTCAGAAAAAGAGAGAAAAGAAATCAGGATTGGGGCACTGCTCAGTCCAACTGCCAAAGAGAGTTTGACAAAGCTTCTCAGAGAATTTCCCGATGTGTTTGCTTGGTCCTATCAGGACATGCCAGGGTTGGATACCAGTATCGTGGAACATCATCTACCGTTAAGATCAGAATGTCTGCCAGTAAAACCAAGGTTGAGACGGACTCACCCCGACATGGCCATCAAAATCAAAGAGGAGGTACAGAAACAGATTGACCCAGGTTTCCTCGCCACATCAGAATACCCTCAATGGTTAGCCAACATAGTACCAGTTCCGAAAAAGGACGGAAAGGTCAGAATGTGTGTCGATTACAGAGATCTAAACAAGGCAAGTCCAAAGGACGACTTTCCTTTACCACACATTGACATGCTGGTAGACAGTACAACAAAGTTCAAAGTTTTCTCCTTCATGGATGGATTCTCGGGCTATAATCAGATCAAAATGGCGCCGAAAGACATGGAGAAAACTTCGTTCATTACCCAATGGGGTACCTTTTGTTACAAGGTAATGTCGTTCGGTTTGAAGAACGTCGGGGCAACCTATCAAAGGGCCATGACTACTCTGTTTCATAACATGATACACAAAGAGATAGAAGTGTATGTCGATGACATGATTGCCAAATCTAAAACAGAAGAGGAGCATGTGACCCACCTGTCAAAATTATTCGAGCGGTTGAGAAAGTACAAACTTCGCTTGAATCCCAACAAATACACCTTCGGTGTCCGTTCAGGGAAACTCTTAGGGTTCATCGTCAGCCAGAAAGGAATTGAGGTTGATCTTGATAAGGTCAAGGCCATTCAAGAGATGCCTTCTCCGAAAACTGAAAAACAAGTCAGAGGATTCCTGGGACGTTTAAACTATATCTCCAGATTCATATTCCTCATGACCGCGACATGTGCCCCGATTTTCAAATTACTCAAAAAGAACCAGGACTGCGTTTGGATAGAAGACTGCCAAACCGCCTTCGACGGTATTAAGGAATACCTGTTGAATCCCCCAATTCTATCACCTCCAATGGAAGGAAGACCACTGATCATCTACCTCACAGTCCTAGAAGACTCAATGGGATGTGTACTTGGCCAACAAGACGAAACCAAAAGGAAAGAGTCTGCCATCTACTATTTGAGCAAGAAATTCACCGACTGTGAAACTCGGTACACTATGCTTGAGAAAACTTACTGCACTTTGGCTTAGCCAGCCAAACGTCTTCGCCAGTACATGATTCGTCACACTACTTGGTTGGTCTTTGAAATGGATCCAATCAAGTATGTATTTGAAAAACCTGCTCTCATGGGAAGGATTGCCGTTGGCAGATGTTGTTATCAGAATATGACATAGAGTACCATGCTCAAAAAGTCGTTAAGGGGAGTATTTTAGCCGATCATTTGGCTCATCAACCGATTAACGATCAAGAATCAGTCGGGTTTGACTTCCTAGACTAAGATGTCATGTATCTAAAAATAAAAGATTGCGATGAACCGCTACCTAGTGAAGGGCCAGAACCAGGTTCCCAGTGGGGACTAATCTTTGACGGAGCTGTCAATCATTACGGAAACGAAATTGGGGCAATTATTATAACACCTCAGGGTACCCACATTCCTTTCACCGCTAGACTTACGTTCAAATGTACAAACAATGAGGACGAATACGAAGCTTGTATTATAGGTCTCGAGGAAGCGATCGACTTAAGGATCAAAAACTTGAATGTATATGGTGACTCAGCCCTGGTTATCAATCAGATCAAAGGGGATTGGAACACATACCAATCAGGACTAATTCCATACAAAGACTATGCAAGAAGGTTGTTACCGTTCTTCAACAGAATCGAGTTTCATCACATCCCTCGTGATGAGAATCATATGGCTGATGCATTAGCCACTCTCTCTTCCATGATTAGTGTAGGTCGATGGACTGACCTACCTAAGATCGACATCATGCGCCTTGAACGGCCCACTTACATCTTCATGATTGAAGCAGTCATAGACGACAGACCTTGGTATCACGATATCAAATGCTTCCTTCAGAAACAAGAGTACCCATCTGGGGCACTCAGAAAAGACAGGAAAACCCTCAGAAGATTGGCTGGAAACTTCTTCCTGAGCGGTGACACTCTTTATAAGAGAAATTTTGACATGGTTTTGCTCCAATGTGTCGACAGACCAGAAGCAGACATGCTCATGAAAGAAATTCATGAAGGATCCTTTGGCACTCATGCCAACGGACACACAATGGCGAGAAAAATTCTCAGGGCCGGGTATTATTGGTTGACAATGGAATCCGACTGCTACAAGTACATGAGGAGGTGTCACAAGTGTCAGATATACTCCGACAAAATTCATGTACCGCCATCACATCTCAAAGTTCTTTCTTCCCCGTGGCCATTTTCCATATGGGGAATCGATATGATTGAGCCCAAGGCTTCAAACGGACATCGGTTCATCCTGGTAGCCATTGACTATGTCACCAAGTGGGTCAAAGCAGCGTCATTCGCCAATGTAACCCGACAAGTGGTGGTCTGATTTATCAAAAACAATATCATCTACCGTTATGGTGTTCCAAGCGAGATCATTACTGATAATGGATCTAACTTGAACAATAAGATGATGAAAGAGTTGTGTGCAGAGTTCAAGATCGAACACCATAACTCATCTCCCTACCGACCCAAGATGAACGGAGCGGTAGAAGCGGCTAACAAGAACATCAAGAAGATCGTTCAAAAGATGGTTGTAACCTATAAAGATTAGCACGAGATGCTACCCTTTGCTCTTCACGGTTATCGCATATCTGTCCGCACTTCAACAGGGGCAACCCCTTTCTCTCTAGTATATGGCATGGAGGCAGTGCTCCCCATTGAAGTAGAGATCCCGTCAATCCGGGTATTGATGGAAGCTAAGCTCACCGAAGCTGAATGGTGTCAAAGTCGACACGACGAACTGAATCTGATCGAAGAAAAGAGAATCACGGCACTATGCCATGTCAGTTGTATCAACAGATAATGAAGAAGGCGTTTGACAAAAAGGCCAGACCTCGCGTCTTCAGGAAAGGAGATCTCGTGCTCAAGAAGATACAATCATTTCTCACTGATTCCTGGGGTAAATGGACTCCGAATTATTACGGCCCATATGTGGTCAAGAAAGCTTTCTTAGGCGGTGCCTTGAGACTTGCAATGATGGACGGAGAGGAATTTTCCTACCCCACAAATGTTGACGTAGTCAAGAAATACTTTGCCTAAAAAAAACGTCTCGGTGGATTGAAAACCCGAAAAGGCGGTCCAGGCAAAAATTAGAGACATGATCAAAAATCATCCCGGTGGATTAGAAACAACACAGTACAATCTAGGCAAAAATTAGGGATAATGGCAAGTAACTACGTTCGACAAAGGGGCAAATCCCTCAGCAGCAGTAATGCCATCCATCAGAAAACTCCAGTCACGGTCATCTTCGACGGAAGCTCAGGATGCCCCGGAGTCAAAGTTGGTAGAAGGATAGTGGTCGTTATGTTTCAATATAGCCCTTTTCCCTTAGATTACCATTTTCTAACTTTGTAAATACTCTATGGAATCACGCGTTTGGCTGATTTCCATCCTATCAATAAAATTTGAGCCCTTGTGCTTTTGTTTGTAATTCTTATTTGTTTTAGCTTTACAGAACGACGTTTTAATATGATTAATGATTCTTGAAATAAAACAAAAATGAATTTACTTGTTAAATTTTTTTCTGCTTTTAAAATAAAGATGGCAATTTCTTTTGACTGTTGAACATCGAAAGAACATCGATCGCTTCGCCAGAAGTAATCGAACCTCAAAGTGCAGAATCAAGGTATTCCTTCTAAACCAGTGCGCCTGAACGAAGGATCAACAGTGTCGAAGACCGTGTTTCATTCGACATCCCCGGCCGAGTTTTCATCTCCTAAGCCCGATCAACGTAGCTCCCCGCTGGGACTATTTCTCCTAAGCAAGGCAGAATTGCTATCTTGAACCAACGATACTTTTTATTTCCCACTGTGGCCGAGTATCTATTCATGTTCATCTACTAGTCTGTATGTCGTGTCAGTTGTGTCAGCATAAACATACATACATCATGCATTATTGATTTACATTCGCATTCATATTGCATCACTATCGCTTTAGTCAGTCTTATCCCCTAGTGATAAAAGTCTTCTCAATCGAGTTGTCAGTTATTTCCTCATCGGGAAGTGAATAATCTAAGCAATCACTCTCTGGTTGATCTCTGGACTAGAGACAGTCCCCAACCACTTTGATAACTTGGACCTCTGAAAAACATGAAAAAACTCAACGAATGTTACTCTTCACCATCGAAGATGATATTTTCGCTTTCCCGGATTAAGGAAAATCCCTAAAGAAAGCCTCTCAACTAAAGACTTTCAGCAACACATTGGTCCTTCTCTCGAGAATGTCAATGTCAACAAAGTCATTAGCACCTCAAAATTGGAATACATTGTATGGAATTTCTCTGAGAATATCTCAAGAAAAGTATGATGTAATATCCCCAAATGAAAGCAGTCTCTCAAGAAGACTCGTTTTCCCTAGTAGAGTCGACAAATGGCGTCTCTAAACAGAGAAGTTTGTGGCTCTCTACAATCAAAACTTTTTCCATCAAATGGAATCTCCCTAGGAAAATTCGGCGAGAAGTGTGAGGAGAACCGCTACAAGTAGTGTCCCTTGTCAATAAAGTTTATTGACAAAAGAAACTAAGACCAGATCCTTGGTAGGAAACCAGGATCGAGGGGAAGTTTGTTTCAGAAACTTAGACCAGTTCCTTGGTAGGGAACCAGGATCGAGGGGAAGTTTGTATCAGAAACTTAGACCAGTTCCTTGGTAGGAAACAAGGGTCGAGGGGAAGTTTATTTCAGAAACCTAGACCAGTTCCTTGGTAGGAAACCAAGATTGAGGGGAAGTTTGTATTAGAAACTGAGACCAGTTCCTTGGCTGAAGACCAGGATCGAGGGGAAGTTTTTACCTTTTATGAGCATTATTGCTTAGCAAAAGAAGAAGGATACGTGAACTACCATTCTTAATCACCATCAAAATTTTGGGTATTCCGATATTTAATCCTCTTGCACCCCGAATGCCCGAATACCTTCGCCATTCACACCTTCAGGTCCAAGAAGATTAAATAGGGGCATCTGTCATACCCCAAATTTTGACCACTAAGATTTCTCATCATTGTGCAAATCATCATCACAATATGGATGTACCATCATGCCTCATTAGTCTCCCCAAAGATGGGTGAGCATCCACTACAATAAAAAATTAGGGTTTCAAGCCCTCTTTGAGCCTTAGACAAAGGATCAATCAAGAAATGACATGATCTTCAACTTGTCTAGCCTCTAAAACACCCACAAGGGATCAAGAGGATTCCCACCTTAAGGATTAAGCACAAGGCTGCTCCCTTCTAGGTGGATCAAGCCTCAAAATCAACAGTGTCACCAAATTAGGGTTTTGGTCGACCAGGGCCTCCAGATGGAAATTGTTCCTATGGGCATGAGCCAATGCTTCAAAGCATATCCTAAAATGCTCCATGGAACATCATGAACCCAATTATCAAGTCAATTTTGCTTCAGGGGATGCACTAATAAAAAATCAGGAATTAGGGTTTCTTGACCTAATTCCCCCCTAAGCTGACTTTTGGGACAAAACATGAGCCAAGACCTCAAGATATGATTTGAGGGTCCCTAACACACCACATTGGTCCATTTGTAACAATGGATTGAGCCAAGAAGCTTGAGCAACAAGTTTCAGTTTCATCTGAACCACAGTTAGGGTTTCGCGGGAAAAAGTCAACTGTAGCTTTGACTTTTGACCAGAACATGCTCCCAAACCCTAAGACATGATTCAATACACCCTATAACACCTATGAAATCAATTCATCAAGTTTGATTTAGGTCAAGGACTTGATTTCATAGAGGATCGCACAGTTTGGAATTCATCTGACAAAAAGTCAACTGTGCACAAAAGTCAATTTTGACTTTTTGAGATTTTTCACAATTATGGTTCCTTAACCCTAAAATGACGTTAATGTATGATTAGAATCATCATTCATCAATAAAAATCAAGAAAAGTGGGATAACTTGTAAAAGGGGTAACCATAAAAAACTTAGAAAATTTTCTAAGTTATGGAACAAAGTGGCTAGGGTACCAACTTTGGAGGATCATAACTCCTAAACCACAAGGCCATTTTTCCCATCCAAAGCTGGATTTGTAGCCCTCATGGCCGTCTAAAAAAGCCTCAAATACACCTAATTCCAATTCATCATGGATTTTGAGTTATGGAATGATCAAAATGACTGAAAACATGAAATGTCACTTTTTCTAACACTTATTGAAATTTTCACTAAGTCAGAATATGCCTTACTTTTTTCCAAAGGTAGGGGCATTTTTCACTTGGATCCAAAAAGTATCAAAACCAATTATGATCAAACAATTGTTGTATCATATGAAGGCTTTCTAAAATGACTAAGAACATCACCAAACTCAACTTGAGTCATGAGATATGACAATGGCAATATGCCTTGCTGAAAACTGCCAAGGCTAGGCAGAATATTGCACTTTTACTCGATTTGGTAAAATCAGATAATTCCAAGCCTTGTCATCACTTTGGTCACATCTGAGGATCAAATCTAAAGGGAACAAACACTGATCCAAGCCTCCAAAGTCTTTGGAACAAGAAGTAGCATGACAAACCTAGAAATCCCTAAAAGAGGGACAAGACTCCAATTTTGGATTGGAGCATTTAATGGATGCTTAGAGGTGGAATGAACTGACACATTTGCAACTGAATTCAGTCAAGAATGATCCAACAACTAGGGAACCAAAGGCCTGTGCTCTAACCTCTAGTCAATGGCTAGAGGAGACTTGGCTTCCCATTGATCAACATTGGCCAAACCTCTGCTGTGGTTGCCATTCACTATTGATCCCAAAACAAACTTGCTCTACTATAAATAGAGCTCATTTGTGCTCAGTTTGAGTACACCAAAGCCATCAAACAGATGATTTCCTCAAAATCCCTCTCTTTAGGCCAAAATGCCTTCTTTACCAAGGTAACTCTGAGTTTTTGAGTTAGAGAGCATTTCCATCATAACTCATGATCCTAACACCTCCAATATATCATATCTAAGCTATCTAAACTCTCACAAGTGACCTGTAATCCTTAAATCACAAAGTCACCTCTCAAAACCTCAAAATAGTACTTTTGTGCATTTTTTAAGCCATGCCTTGATTCAATCACTTTCCAAACCAGATAAAACCTCAAACACACTCCAAATATCATCCTTGAACTGTCCCAAATGGTTCTCCCTATCTGGAACACCATTTGAGGGAGTTGCTATTTTGGCCATTTTAACCCCTTTTGTAAGAAAGGGCCAGTTTGTGTTTTTACAGGTTCCAGCTGATTCCATTCATCCTAAAAGCTTCTAAGGGATCATTTGAGAGTGTCAAAAGCATCAAACTATTTCTGGAGCAAGAAACTTGACAGATTGCACAAAAACTTCAAAAGCTCAAAAGAGAGGTAAGCATCATGACTTGAACTTTCCAAAAATATGCATTGCTTTGAAGTCCACTGATCATGCACATCTCATACATGTTATATATGTTATGTTTGAATCAATTCATCATGTAATTCATGTCTGTACCAAAGTGTAGCATAGAAAATGCAATTATAGGCCTATTTCAAAACCACCATCGGATTTTGAGGAGGGAGCATGATCTGGAAAAAATACCACCACCATTGGATTCCTTGTGAAATTCTAGGCCTGATGCATATAAATTTTGTCCCCAACCATGGAGAAATGAGAAAGTTATGGACCTTCCCGTTTCTTGCCAAAACTTGCTTTGCCTTGCCTTGGCCAGGCCTAGAAAACAAGGCAAGCCTTGTATATTTGTTGGTTTGTTTTAATCAACGGATGTATCACCACCCAAGTGGTAAGGCGCGCGCCCTATAACCTTGAGGTCGTGGGTTCAAACCCCACCCATGCCATTTTGTGTTTTTCTCACATTTTGCTATTTTTTCCAATATTTTCATGTTTTGTTAATTAATTGGAAAATTAATAACTCCCTCAATTTTAATTATTTTTGATTGGTTCTATTTGCAAAATATCACAAAAATGTTGAAATATTTTATTCCCCCAAAAAATTAGATTTATATTATTTATTTAATATAATTAGTATTTTTGTGAATAAATGTCTTTTATTTGTTTTTAAACCCTTTTAAAAGTAAATATCCATTTTGGAAAATCAAAACCAAGTAGGTTTTAATTAATCTTGTGATGAAAGCCTCATTTTTCAAACCTAAAACCAAAATCACAAGTTGTTTATTCAAACTTATTTGGAATTTTTATCATTTATATTCATTTTCTTTGAATAATTATGAAATTAGGGTTTTATTGATTTTCACCCTAACAAACTTTTCCGAACACTCATGGGCCTCTATTAGAGTGTAATACCCAACCTCTTTGGAAACCTAAACCTTTTTGGGCCTCAGTCATTGTATAAGATCCACTGCGTTTTCAAAAATCCCAGTGCGATCGCCAGTTCAAAAATCAAACCCTTGGGCCTCTCCTCGAGCTATAAGACCCATTCAAACCATTTTGGGCCTCTAATAGAGTGTAAGACCCAATCCTTTGTAAATACAAAACTATTTTGGGCCTCACTTATTGTATAAGTCCCGTTGTATTTCAAACGTTCGGCGCGATCATCGCCCGTTTAAAACAAACCATCTGGGTCTCTTCTCGAGCTATAAGACCCATTCAAAATCATTTTTGGGCCTCTAATAGAGTGTAAGACCCAATCCCCTTTTAACCAAAACAATTTTGGGCCTCAGATATTGTATAAGTCCCTCTGCGTTAAAAGAAAAGCTCGGCGCGATCGCCAGTTCAAAAGAATCATCTGGGCCTACCCTCGTGTTATAAGCCCCATCCTTTTTCTTTAAACACCTTTGGGCCTCTTGAGAGAGTGTAAGACCCATCCCCTTGTACAGAAAACCTTTTTGGGCCTCCGTCACTTGTATAAGTCCCTGTACAATTTCAAACAACAGTGCAATCACTGATAAAACCCTGGGCCTCTCCTTGAGCTATAAGCCCCAATTTTCCTTTCCAAAAGCACTTTCTCCTTTGATTTTGTAGCATACTGTTATTTTCAATTTCTTTGTTAAACAACTAACCAGACATCATGGAAGCTCTACAACCGAGTAAGTGTTTACCCGCTTTCATTTACCGCTTTCATATATATATATATATATATAACTGTATATATAACTGTATTGTGGGGCTGCTCACTGTAAGTCTTCTTTCACAAACTTTTATATACTTGTCAAATATCAATTGTGTAATACTAGTATAGATATTTAGAGTTTCCCCGGCAACTACATCTAGCACTAGGTAAAGCCCTGTCGGTCACTCTTAAATACAAACAAAACTAGATCCCCATAGGATTACCAAACACAGTCTTCCCTCCTCTTGGGGCTAAACAATATGGAGACGTGAAAGGCAGCATTCTCGGTGAACCCTTTCTCAGACTGTCACTCTTAGAAATCGTCAAAGAAACTCTACTCCCCAGAGATTATCTTTTCTCCGCGAATGGCATCTCTTGAGTTTCTTCCAAATTCTCGGACTTTCCTGGCTTGATTTATTCTTGGTGAATGGCTTGTCTTGAACTTCTCGGGGTTTGGGGACCCACAGCTTCTTAAAAGCATCCTCGCCTCCTCTTGGGCGTTGTACAAGGACACGTCGGCTTCTTAGAAGTTTTCACAGCCTCCTCTTAGGCTTCGTATAATGATTCTTCCTCTGGGAAGATAACCTCCTCTTGGGCTTCGTACAAATTGTCCCTCGGCTTCTTAAAAGTTTTCTCGCCTCCTCTTGGGCTTCGTACAAATTATCCCAACGACCTCCTAGAGGTATAGGAACAGAAATTAGTCATCTTAATAGAATAGTCTTTCAAAGAGTCTAGATCTTACTACTACTGTTTCTTAAGCATAGTACAGAAGATAAAACCCGTAGACTCGGACAGTCTAAAGCTCCTTTGGATTCCCTATTTCCTTAGAGAACAGGAAATAATCCCGATCCTCAGATCAAATCCATGAGTACAACATTACCCATATAAGAACTGATTTTCTCTTTTAACCAACTTACTGGACCTGTCACTCAACTGAAACAGTTACCCTAGCCTTCTCTTGGGCTTTGTATAAGTGATTCTCCCCAGCGGAGCAAACCTTTTAGCCTCCATCTCAGGCTTCGTACGAGATACAGAGCACTCTCTTGCTTAGTATAAAAAGACTCTCTTGTTGAGTCAAACATCTTTTAGCCTCCATCTCGTGCTTCGTACGAGATACAAATCACTCTCTTGTTGAGTATAAAAGACTCTCTTGTTGAGTCAAACATCTTTTAGCCTCCATCTCGGGCTTTGTACGATATACAAATCACTCTCTTGTTGAGTATAAAAGACTCTCTTGTTGAGTCAAACATCTTTTAGCCTTCATCTCGGGCTTCGTACGAGATACAAAACAATCTCTTGTTGAGTATAAAAGCCTCTCTTGTTGAGTCAAACAACCTTTAGCTTCCGTCTTGGGCTTCGTACAAGACACATACAAAAGCACTCTCTTGTTGAGTCAACCCTTTTAGCCTCTCTCTCTCTCGGGCTTCGTACGAGACACATAAAAACACCCTCTTGTTGGGCCAACAGCCTCCTCTTAGGCTTTGTATAAGAAAACCCCGGTTGAGTCAATCAACCTTTTAGCATCAAAGTTGTGCCTCGTTCACAGTATACAAACATCAACAACTCCTTTCCCCTTCATCTATTTGCTGTAAGCGGCAAGCCTCTGGATTATTTACATCCACGCCACTGTCTCTCTTTTAGCATGAGAAATGCCTAAGGAAAGATGGCATTGCTCTGAACTAAGTTAAAGTCTTCTCCTTCAGTTTAAAAATCCCCTATAAAGGAAATTATGGCATTGCTGGATTCACACATCCTAGTTAAAGTAATTCTCCTTTATAACCAGTCACCCAACAGTTGTGATAAACAGACCCTCTTTAGAGATGAAAAATTCTCTCTAAAGTCAAAACCCTTCAGCTTCACATCTTGGGATTTGAACAAGATACAAACCACGTTTAGCTTCATATCTTGGACTTTGAACAAGACACCAAGACCCCATTTCCTCCCATAGAATAAGAGGAACTACGATCGCTCTGATTTCCCTGTTTCGGTAAACGGGAATACGTAGACATAAGATTAAATGAGAAATCTTAGCGAGCACACTAATCAAAAACCCAAAATCCCATACCTTCATACATCAATCGAAAAGCATCAGTCCTAACATCCTACCAATTACATAGTCCCGTCATTTCAGTCTTAACAAAATAAGCAGAAAGAGGCCCCACTTCCATATAGCATCCGTAACCTAACAGACTGCTGTTTAAACTCAGTATGCAAGCAGGGTTAGTTGGAGACATCTATTTCCCTTCCTTCACCAGCTTCAATAGGATAAAAAATGAATCGACCTGTAGTCCCCCCAAGAGAGACAATGCTTAAGAACCACGTCCAAAATCGCTCGCTACAAAGGGAATAGATTATTCATCCATTCCCATATTTGTACTCAATATGCAAAGCTTTTTCTCGTACAAAAGGCAGCGAGAGTGCTTATAAAAGGCAAGCGAGGGATGCGACTTCATGCAAAAGGCAACGAAAGCACTTACAAAAGGTAAGCTGACTCCTATGCGAAAGCCATGGAGGAGATACTTCTTGAAAAAGACACGACAAGACTTACAAAAGGTAAGTTGAAAAGACCTTGTGCAAAAGGCACGAAAGGAATTACAAATGGTAAGCGACGATATAAATACTCTAAAAGAATCCTGACGGGATGTCAATAGGAATTTCGCGTCTTTGAGAACGACTGGCTAAACGTGCATGTAATGATGCAGAATGTATGCAAAATGCCAAGTATGGTTGGACTTTGATTTAAGAGGGAATAAGTTTCGGCTTTTTGGTAGTTGCCAATACATATTGGACTTTTGGGTTGGTGAAAGGATTTGACTTCTCGACACTCAATATCTGATGATGTCACAATCGAAAGATATATGTTGATGCTCCTGGGGCCTCAAGTCTTGATTTTTTGTTAGAGTCGCACGCTTGTTTATGAGAATTCCAGCTTCTTTTGCCTGACCTACCATGACGGCTTGCAAATGATTTCATGAGCGTAGCGACATGATTAATGATGATTGTTCTTTTACTCTGCCTCAAGGCCTCTTACCGAGATTTGATATTGCACTAGCGTGATCTTTTGACGTTTGTCATGAACTCAACTATTATTAGCGTAAGGCACAGTCTGTTTTCCTTTCTTAAAAGTATGGGGGGAATTTACCCCATTGCCACTTGTCTACCCCAGTTGTAGGGTATTCGAAAGAATTTTCCTTTAAAGGAGACCTTGGGAGTGATTATACCATGACAAGGTCTGAGATGGTTTGCCTTAGTGTCTGGATCTGAAGTGATATGGCCCTGCCTGAGCCTTTAATGGAAATTCCCATAGATTGACTGAGTATGGTTGATTTTGGAGAGATTAATTTAATCTCGACGTGATTGCCCCAGATTGGTTGATCTTTGAGAAATTTGTTGAATCTTGACTTGATTGCCCTGGATTAACTGAATCTTGGAGTGGTATGTCCTAGACTGGTTAAATCCTGGAATGGCCTACCCTTCTGCTCAACAGAGTTCTCAAGCGTTTTCACTTTTCGTGTGGTAATTTGAAATGCCTTGCCCCTGACTAGCCGACCTTTGAGGGATTTGTTGTAGCTGACATGTCTTTAAGAGATTTATCAAATCTCGACGTGGTTGCCCCAGATTAACTTAATCTTGGAGTGGCATGTCTTTCTACTCAATGGAGCCTTTAGGCGTTTTGCACTTCACCTTTCCATTGTAGGAACTTTCTTAATGTCAAGTGTTTGTTCGCAAGTAAAATTGTTCGTTTTGAAAATGATAACTTTAATGTAATGCATATGACAGTTTTGAAATCCAAAGCGGTTCACTGAAATGATGATGGTGACATATAGTTAATGAATCACTTATTAGAATGTCACATCGATACCAACACGAATGGTAAGCAAATCATTTTTAGGAGTCAGTTTTGACGCAATTTTACCGAAGTATGCTTTCAAAATAACCCTGTTTCAATTAGGTCTTTTGAGGGTTGTAACGTGGCCTAGTTCACAGTTTGAGAAAAAATGATCTATGGCTCGAAGTTTATTTTAACTCACCCATTCTCCTTCATGTTCTCCAGTCCTACGTTCAGCTAATTCGACATATACATTCACCTTTTAAAAGGTTATTGAATGATGGAAGTGATGGTAAAGGAACCAACATGGTTTTTTGGAGGGACAATCACTCGCTTTTCACCCTTTTGTTCGTAGTCACGCGACTTTGTTCTTGTTGAGGATTTTTCTTTTGATCCTTTGTATTTTTTTTTTGTTTTCCCTAATTTTGTGTAGACTGATTATTTTGAATCTGCAGCCTACCGGGATGCACTAATTTTTGCCTAAGTCATTCGTTTTCGAGTTTTTTTGACTTAGCGGGCTTTTTCTTTTTTTTTTTCTTTTTGAATTTTTATTTTTTGGAACAAATCGTGTGACACTTGTTCGTTTGACTCGTAAGGGTTATGACTGCCTCGTTCCTTTTGATGGTGAGGGACAACCATGGTGATTTGTGAGGTACGACCTCTCATGAGGGATAAGATGTGGTTGATCCTATAATGGGACACTCCTCTTTTTTCCCCTTTGAAATTTGAATGCATGGTCAAATTAACTAAAGACTACCCTGCCCCAGGTTAAGATTGAGGGTTTTTCCGTTTTAGAAAGAAACTCATACTTCTAGGCTCAACAGGGTTGACGAGGGATTATCTTCCTTATATCTTTGGTGTTTGGGGATTTAAAACAATGCCTGTACATCATCAACAGGGTTTTAGTCAAAAGCATACAACCGGGAGTTTTGCATTTTTCAATTTAATCATCCTCCCTTGGATTTTTCTTAAACAAGTGTTTGATATCAATGGAAAATATGAGTGAACACAAATGGATTTATTCAAAATATGCATATTTATTCCATTATCATTATCAATTGAAAACGAACGAGTTTTTACAAATGAATTTGCACTTAACAGAAAGAAAATTACGCATGAAAATGATTGAAAGACGAAATAATAGCTGGCATGATTGGCCTTATTATCCCCCCATAGATTGGAGTTGTTCTGCTAACAAAAGTTGATGACAGTCCCTCGGGAAGCTCTTATCTGATCTGCCTTTACAATGGTTATGGGTTTGTAGATGTTCTTGCATGCGGAGGCGTGAGATTATTGAGTATGCTTAGACCACTTGGTACAAACATGACAGCCTTTGAATCGACTAGGTCTTGTACCTTATGCTTCAAGGATTTACAATACTCGATCATGTGCCCGGGTGTTCCAGAGTGGTACTCACACCTGGCATTTGCGTCATAACCTGGAGGAAGAGGGTTTGGAGGAGGCTTAAACTCTCTTAGCTGAACTAGCGAACTGTTGAGCAAAAGAAGGAGAAGTCGACCGTATGATATAGGAGCTGGGTCAAACTGCATTTCTGGCCTCCTTGGTCTCCTCTGTCCTTGTTGAGCATTATTTCGCCGCTAATTTGGATACCGATTATGGTTCTGGGCTTGGCCCTGCTGATTTAGCTGAGGAACAGGCAATGGCTGTTGAATATGCAATGATTGAGGAACAAATGACGGTTGTTGATAGGGACGCCTTGGAAGTCCAGGTTGTGATATCCATGAGGCAGCTCCTGACTTGAGGTGGAGCCAGGAAGATTAAAAGGAGCAACCATCTCTCTAGTAGCAGTTGGTGTGGGGTTACCTTGCCTCCTCATCAAGGTTTGTAGGATCTCCATAACCAGGTTCGCCTGAGTTTTCAGTTGCTTGACCTCCTCCTTCAACAGTTCTTGGCCTTTCTGAAGCTCTTCCATAGTGATCTGAGACATGTTTCCAACTCTGAGCGTATGTCGGGAAGTCAACTATCTGCTAGGAACAGAAGGTAGTATGAGGTTCTTTGATTTTGTTTTATGAAATGTGAAATGATGCATGAAGATATGCAAAAGAAATTTATGTCCCCTAGGGGAATGCATATGCTACATTGCTTTTTATGGATGATGTGATGAGATGAGATGCAACATCATGAATTCAAAGGTTCGACGTATTCTGGATAATCTGAACATGCTTCTCAATATAGGTTCAAAGCTCCGACGTATTGAGGTATGTAGAGGCTTGGTTACCTACATAAAACCCATGTCCCCTCACAGGTGAGTGCTAAGGCTTTCATGAAGATTCTCAGAGTCACGGATCCGTCATGAGAATACCCTCATCAGTGCAAAAATAACTTGCAAAGCCAATGATATTCCCAAGGGAATCTCCTCTAAGTGAGGTTTCCCTCAACTTCGAAAAGCCAAGGTTATCTAAAGGTCCCTAGAGTCATGGACTTCCTTTGAAAGAAAGGTCGTCAACGCGAAATGACCCACGTGCCAACCAAACTTCAAAAGAAATCTACTCTAGTCAGGATCTTCATACCTTCCCCCCAATATAACTACACCTTGACGAGTTAGTACAAATCTCCCTTACTATCTTAGCTGAACTCTCCAAGCCTGTGTATTGGGCTTATCACACATCATGATCATATTTACATTCCCACAAGAGTAATATAATAAATATGGTTACCATAATGATAAGTAAAGCAAGTAAGGCAATAGAAATAACACCAAAACATGCGAAGAAGACAACCTAGACTAGGCTTGACTTGCTTAAGAAACCTTGGTCCTTAGTGAAGTCGTCAGCTGTCACTACGCGAAAAATGTAGAGAAGTCGCCATCGAACGTTATTTATCCCAACAGGGGGGAAAGAAAAACATTGAGAAAACCTAGGGGAAAAAGATGACCTCACGACTAAGATATGGGTTCAAAAGTCGGTTGTGCAAGGGGAAGGTATTAGCACCCCTCACATCCATCGTACTCGATGGGAACCATCTAGGTAGTCTATGCGTGAATGGGTGTTGTTATCTAAGGTTTACTTGCTAAAGAGAAATGGAGGGGTTTAAATAAAATGGGACTCGATAGGATCTCGCAATCCTATGCCTACGTATTCCATCGTGCAATGGGAAAGTCAGAGTCATCGTAGTTCAGAGGACTATGGTTGAATTGGTGGGAGGTTGCTCGCCAAGGATTGGGGCCCTTGTGCCTACGTATCTTCATTGATAAATGAAGAATCAGAGCGTCCGTAGTTCGTGGGACCACGGGTTGTTGGTCTCGATCGCACAAGGGCGAGAGAAAGTTGGTTGTTTTTAGTGGGCGAGATTAATGGTCGCGTTCTAGCAGTTAAGCGTTGCTTGTATTGCCGTAGAACGGAGGTAAGGTGCCCCTTTTTTGGTATGTTTTAGAGTGATACCCTAAGGAAAAGGAGTGGTGAAGGTTATTGGTTTTATTGAGTTTAATTATAAGTACTTAGAGGGGGAAGAGTATCCAACCATAGGATAAGTACGGCCTACAATCAGATACTCGAGATTGAGGGGACAATAGTATCCCAACCACCTACGTTCACCCTAAAAGGACATGATTAAACTCTGGGTTTGGTCTAAATGTTTTTTAGGGATGGAGGAGGATGAAGATGATATGGAAAAGATGGTGGAATAAATCAAGGTAAGTTGATGGCGATGTGCAAGGCAACCGACTTACAAGGGTAGAATACATATAAGTTTTACTGGGTTTAAATGGATTGGAGTTGGTAGAAGAGATAGAATGAAGTTGGTAGAGGGGGTGGAAGGAAACCCTAAGGTGATAGAGGAATGAGTGATTCATTTAATTATTTTGAAAGGTGACTCGACGTTTGATCGATTTTTTTACTTGTCTTTTTATTTTGAAATTGCTTTCTAAACGTTTTCGATTTTATCTCTTCTAACCTATTAACATGCAAAGCAATAAGCGTATATAAGAAAGTAAAGGTCCTAAACTATTACATTGTAATCGGGGAGAGGGATGTATGAGAAGCCCACCAAGGGGGGGGGGGGGAACCCTAATCTAAAGCAGGGTACAATGATAATGTACAACCAATAAATGTCCAATTATCTAATGTAGTTATAGCTCATATGAATACCTCACAAAACAAATCAAAACGGTTAGTATGTAGTAATAATGAAAGGATGCTATGCATGGAAACAAGTATTCGTACATAATTAAATCAGGAAGTTGAAACAAGCAATCAAGTGATATTCAAACAAGATCATTAATCGTAAACCTGATATCAAGAGGAACTCACAGAACCTAATTAATCAAATGACATGCTCATTAAATCAGGATTCACAATCTTAGTCACAAAATTAAACATCCAACAATTTAATCAGCACATGAACATGGTAACATTCAACTAATTTGCCTAATCAAGATCTAAGTGATTTTCCTTAATGAAAATTCACAAACAAAATGAATAATATTCAAGTTCAATCAACATTAATCATGATTTCAATCAACAAGGCACCATGTTTAATTAAAAATATAAATAAAAAAAATAATTCACCAAACAATTGACAATCAACTATGCTAATTAATCAATTAATTAATATTAACTTAATAAAAAAAAAGGGGCAGAATAGTGAGAATGGTGGTGCAAATTGAATTTCAGTATTGGGCTTATGGTAGGCCCATTACCATGATGATTCCTTCAGACCAGGGGGTGCATATTGGAATCATCATGGTAATGGGCCTACCATAAGCCCAACATTGAAATTCAATTTGGACCACCATTCTCACTATTCTGCCCCTTTTTTTTATTAAGTTAATATTAATTAATTGATTAATTAGCATAGTTGATTGTTAATTGTTTGGTGAATTATTTTTCTGTTAAGTTTGTTAGAGTTAGTTGATGAAGCTAGTTAGGGTTGAATAATTCTATTATGAGCTGGCGGTTAGATACCGTTATGATAGTTAGTCTTAGAGTTAGTTAAAGGAAAAAACAGTTATGATTCTGTTAGGTTGGTTAGGTTAGTTGTAATGACAGTTGGAATTAGTTAGAATTAGTTAGGAGGTTAATGAAATTGGTTAGGTTGGCTTGTGACGGTTAAGTTAGTTAACTCTGAGTTGGAAGTTAATTATGTTTATGATGAGTTTTTGTTTGTGAAATGAATGCAATTCTGTTATGAAAATTGTTAAACTGTTATGAATTGGTTAGCTATGTTACGCTACAATAAGTGTGGTGCTTAATCTTGTTATGAAAAAGTGTAGTCAAAGTTAATTGTGATGTTGTATTTGAAAATGAGGTTAGAACTCCTTGTATTGAATTTTGAAATTCTATTGCAGCTTATCTGTAACTGATTGAAGTTAGCTTATGAACTCCTGTTGCGAAATTTTTTGAATGCGTATCGGGTATGAAATTTGGTTAGCATAAATGTTGAAAAATTATGTTGTGTTGTGAAGTTAGTCTTGAATTGTGTTTCTAAGTGTGAAGTTAGTTACTAATTGTTTTCATGTTCATAGAGATCCAAAGCAAGAATGAGATCGTCCGAGTAAGACTTGTGGAAACACGAAACCGTTTTTTGAAGATGATGCAAAATGAAAATGGGGGATGTCCTTCAAACTAGCTCAATAAGATGTAATGCATCAACAACAATAGGTTTCTCTGTTGTCGGCGAACAAAGGTCAAGAACATATGTTATAACAGGTATGTTGTATTGTTTGTGAACGCAAGCGAGTATTCTCAGTTCCGCTTCCAATTTCAAACTCATGATTGTCCTTCTCTGGTATCCAACATATTTTCTGGATGGATCATACAGTATCTTCACTGACCATTTTATGATGCAAGCTATGATCATTATGCTTATCATCATCACTCCATAAGTTTGCGCAGTAAAAAGCCGTTCATCATATAAGCCAGAAAATATGCCAACATCCACAACTCCTTTGGCATTCATAATAAGGGCAAGAGCCAAAGCATCATTCAAAGGGATTTTACAAATGAGTACATGTATAACATAAGCTATCATTTTGATTAAGTGTGTCATGACAATAAAGCTACCAATACCAACAAAAGCTCTTCCTGTATGTGGCAAACCCAAATCTGCTTTCATTACACCACAGGTCACAAATATAGGCAGAAATAAACTTGAACTAAAGAATTGAAGCTTCTTCCCCAATGCAGCTCCTAATGGAGATCCTTTTGTTTTTGTTTTTATGTTTAACTGCAATCAAGTACTTTGCTGGTTAATGAATTTCCCATTTAAATTGTGTCAATTGAATGCAATGCTAACTGTTGAAGCTGACTTTGACACCTTGAAATTAAAGAGGTAGAAAGTGTTGATGAAAGTCTGCAATTTATGTGGGATGGACCTGAACATGTTAGTGAATTTGAACATTGCCCTTGAATGGTTGGTCCTTGTTGATGTTAAGTTGTAGTTAGCACCAAGTGAGCATGTTAGTGTTTTAGAGAAAAAGTTAATTAAGCTTGTTTTTAGGAATGTTAGTATGCTGCATTTTCTGTCATGTATCTATTAACAAATCCAATTCAAGGAACCTTAACCTATATGCTTTTTTTTTCGGGTTTTGTCAAGCTTTGGTGCTCCTTCTCTTAGGCATTTGATGGATCGGCATCGACAAAACTAAGGAGGTTGAGAGATAACTAAGTTGTTCATTGGCGACTGTTCTGAATTGGAGTATTTCCTGAATATATTAGCAATAGGCTTGCATTCATGACTCCTTGATCTCAGAGGAACGATGGAAACTATTGTTTGACTCTGTCCGACCACATGCGAAGCAATTAAATTCTGAACGTTCTGATTTAGTCTTTGTCTTGGAGCACCTTGTTGTTTATCAACCATAGCATTCTCACTGTTTATCATTACAAGTATCACCGATAAAGTCCATACATAGCCATTGACTATTTCACCAAGTGGGTCGAAGCAGTGTCGTACGCCAATGTGACCAGACAAGTGGTGGTTCGATTTATCAAGAACAATCTCATCTGGCGTTATAGTGTTCCAAGCCAGATCATTACTGATAATGGATCTAACTTGAACAACAAGATGATGAAAGAGTTGTGTGCTGAGTTCAAAATCGAACACCATAACTTGTCTCCCTACCGGCTTAAGATGAACGAAACGGTAGAAGCATCTAACAAGAATATCAAGAAGATCGTTCAAAAGATGGTTGTAACTGTCGTAACCCGAAATTTGACCTCCCTCTTTTGCCTTTTGCATTTGCATGCGCATTCGCATCTTTAGCATACGCATTCACATTTTTTTTGTGTTTCTTGTTGCAGGATATCCAGGTTTTCCAAGCCCGATTAATTGAATCCTCACAAGATCATCACGTCATAAAAACGAGCTCAAAATAAAGGTTTTAATACTTATTCATCAAATCAAGAGCTGGAAAATCAAAACCGGGGTTTTAGCATCATTACTAAGAAATTTGGGCAAAAATTGACTGAAGTAACCGGTTAACGCATGGTGAGTAACCGGTTACTCAGTGCAAAATTTCAGTTCCTGTTGTAATTTTGGGACAGCAGCCATGCACTCTCTTTGGTCATTGATCCTACAATGTTCTAGCAGTGTGTGGAATATTCTAGACATCTCTAGACATTTCAAGACGTTCCAATTGCATTTATTCCAATGCTTCACCCTAAAATAAGTGCACCATGTTCCTTGTTTTACAAGCATGCCAATCTTTGGATGATGGAGTTCACATTGGGATTGTTACCGAGTTGGTTCTAACTAAACGAGTTAACCACCTTGACTCAGTGAGTCAAGCCCAACTAACTCCTAACCTAGTTCCAAACCCAAAGCTAGCTCTAATCCTCTCATATTCCAAACTTAAAGTCTATATAAACTCAACTTCACTCACTTTTCAATCTCTCCATCATTTCCCACATTTCTCACACAAGACCTTCAACCATTTTTGCACAATTCACTCTCAATTCTCTCACATTCTCTCTGATTTTTTCTGCTACATCTTCATCTTCATCTCAATTCTCTTCCAAAACCTCACCAAAGCTCATTTCTACTTTGAAGGATAATCACTTTTACATCAAAAGTGATTATTTCTTGAGCTCAACCTTCATCACCTTTGCAATTCTACTTGGATTTCTGGAGCTATTTCAACTTGTGGAATTATCTCAAGTATTTGCTTCAACATTCAACGGTTCGAATTTGCATTTTGGAGCTTTATCGTATTTTGCTCGATTTCAACACGTTTCGTCACCGAATTGAAGATTCCTCTGGTTTTCTTTAATTTGCTGCATCAAGGACACTTTGCAACAATTACCAAGGCACATCTCAACCTTGTAGGTTGGTGGATCTCACTAATTTTACTTTTCGAGCATTTTTCGCATAATTCGCGGTGTAGTCGATAATTTTGCGTGTGAATTGGTTTTGCATTGTTTGATTCATGATCTTGTTGTGTTAATTGATTCTATCACCGCTTATTTGCTGTTTTCAAGTTCAATTTTCGTGCACAAATTCTTGATCTAGCATGTGGTAATTGGTAGAAGTGATTATGTGATGAAAATCACTTTTGAAAAGTAGTTTTTTCTGTTATTTTTGCCACTGTCACAGTGGTAACCGGTTAACACATGGTGAGTAACCGGTTACTCAGTGCAATTTTCACCAAAATACGCAAGTTTCAAGCAAGTAACCGGTTACCACTGTACAGAATGGCTATTTTCTAGCATTTCCAAGTGTGTTGCACATGCTTTCTTCCTTTAATTTCCATGGATCAATGTGCTTGATATTGGTGGAGGTTTTAAGTGTCATTTCACTTCTGTTTGAAGCATGCTTGACAATTTTCGATGCTCATTTGTCGATTATTTGCAATTTTGGCAATGTTTGTTCATGAATATCTTGCATTTCATTTGATCACTTGTTAACACGTTTTGCATGACATATTAATTAGCATTTGGTACTATTTGAGCATTTCATTCTTGCTTTGCATTAAGTTTGTTCTTGATTGAACAAATTTAATCTTGTATAATCAATAATTCACACCTTTTGCTTTAATTATTTTCCATTCTCTTTGGAAAATTGTTAGCATGGCGTTTCCCTTTGATTAATTGATCGAAACTATGGTTCGATTAATTGATCTTCCCCTTCCCTCTCTTTAGGCCTCCTTTAGAGCTCTCTCTCTTTTTCCCCTTGTGGAGTTGGAGTTTCGTGCTATGCTTTGCATCAGAGCACTGTACAAATTGAAGCTGTTACGCTGTCTGTTTCCTCACACAGGAGCACTGTACAACCTGGAGCTGTTGTGTCGTCTAGTTTAACTTTTGCATTACACCCTGTGTGTTAGAGAATGAATGAGAAGGGAGAATTCCTACTCTTATTCTGACTACTTCAGGTAGGGGACGAATGACCCTGTGCTTGGCTTAGTCATCTCTATCTCTAGGCGGTAGTGTGCTTTCTTTCCCCAGTCGGGTCGATCTTTGATAATTCCTATCTCTTTTGACCTCTCTTTTGATTAATCACCAGTCTTCTTGGTTAAGATCAGTGTTCATTGGGTTAGCAAGCTTCCTTTGTTTCAATACCCTATTCTTTTCTTGTGGTCAATCATTGCTCTTTGATTCCCCAGAAGAGTCTTTTTCTCTTTCTTCGGTTAAAACACAGTACTCCTGTTGCAAATGAATCCCCTGCGGAGTTCGCAACCGTCTTTTGGTTCTTCTCCCTGTGTTGGTCAATCACTGTTTGTCAGTTAAAACACCAATGTTTGCACTCCTTCTCAGTTAACCACAGTCCGTCTGTTAACATATTGAGTTCCTTGGGTTAATCACCTTCTCCCGGTTAATCACCCGTTTCTTCAGTTAACCACAGTCCGTCTGTTAACATACTGAATTCCTCTTGGGTTAATCACCTTTTCTTGGTTAATCACCCGTTTCCTCAGTTAACCACAGTCTGTCTGTTAAAACACTGAACCCCTTTTGAGTTAATCACCTTCTCTTGGTTAATCACTCTTTCTTCTCGGTTAATCACAGTGTTCTGTTAAAACCGAACCCCCCAGCGGTTAGAAACCTCTTTTGGTTCAATACCCTTCTTCGTTGGTCAAGTGCTGTTTATTCAGTCAATACCAATACCCCTTTTGGGTTGCGACCTTCAATCGTTCTTACGCCCGTTCTTCTGGTTAATGACAGTTTTCTCTATTAAAACCAATGTTTCTCTATCCCCGCAGAGTGCAATCCTTGCTTTCCTCGGTTAACCACTATTTATCAGTTAACATACCGATGTACCCTCAGAGTCAAACACCTTCCCTTGGTTCAGCACTCTCTCTTTTGGTTTATCACAGTCCGTCTGTTGACACCAGCCTCTTTTCCCCACCTGAGTCTTACTCTTTCTCTTCGGTTAACCACTGCCAGCCAATTAATATACCGAGTTTCCTTTTTCTCTTATTTTTGACACCACCCTTTTGTTTGTTTCCCAGTAGGGTCGCTTACCCTCTGTCCCTAGCAATTCTTTATTTTCTCTTCCCCAGCGGAGTTCTTTTTCCTTGGTTTTGACACCATTCCTTTGCTAATCTCTTACTGTTCGGGTTTTCCCCAGTAGATTTTTCTTTCACTCTTGCTCTTGGTTTTTGACACCACCAGTCTCTTTCTTATTTTTTTTTTCCGTTCGGTTCCCCGAACTATGGAAGCTCTGATTCTGCATTCTTTTGAATGTATGATACGTAGGCACGGGACGCAATGTCTTGGCGAGCAAACTTCCACCCTTCCTTCCTTATTCTTTTCCTTTCTGTCCCCTGGTTCCATGAACTACGACGCTCTGATTTCTTCATTGCACGATGAGGGTACGTAGGCACGAGGGCCCCAATCCTCCACGAGCACTTTCTTTTCTTTCTTTCTTTTTCTGCTTTCTTCTCTCTCCTCCTTCTTTTAGCTAGAAGCCTTTAGATAGATAACCCATCCAAGCCTAGAAGCAAGCGAAATGGTTTCCGTCGAGTACAACGGATGCGTTAGGTGCTAATACCTTCGTTTCGCATAACCGATCCCCCTTCCCATTTCTCTTCCCCTTGGGTTTTATCGATATTTTCCCTGTCCTTTGGGACTAAATAAAGTTCGGTGGCGACTATGTGTTATCTTTGAGTGTGCGATTCACTCGGGTATAAACCAGCCATCTTCAGTAACCTACAAAGACTGGCACGAGATGCTACCCTTTGTTCTCCACGATTATCGCACATCTGTCCGCACCTCAACAGGGGCAACCCCTTTCTCTCTAGTATATGGCATGGAAGCAGTGCTTTCCATAGAAGTAGAGATCCCATCAATCCAGGTATTGATGGAATCTAAGCTAATAGAAGCCGAATGGTGTCAAAGTCGACACGATGAGCTAAACCTTATCGAAGAAAAGTGAATAACGACTCTATACCATGGTCAGTTATATCAATAAAGAATGAACAAAGTGTTCAACAAAAAGGTCCGATCCCGGGGCAAATGGGCTCCGCATTATGACGACCCCTATGTGGTCAAGAAAGCCTTTTCAGGTGGCTCCTTGAGACTCGCAACCTTGGATGGAGAGGAGTTTACCTACCCCACGAATGTTGATGTAGTCAAGAAATACTTCACCTAAATAAAAAAAAATCATCCCGATGGATTGGAAACCTCAAAAGACAATCCAAGCAAAATTTAGGGATTCATGGCAGGTAACTACGTCCGACAAGGTTAAATCCCCAGCGGTAACACTATCCGTCGAAAGACTTCGGTCAAGGTCACCTTCGACAGAAGCTCAAAATGTCCAGAGTTCAAAGTTGGTAGAAGGATAACGGTCATTCAGTTTCAATGTAGCCCCTTTTTCCCGTAAATTACCATTTTTCTAAACTTTGTAAATGCTCTATGGGATCACGCGCTTGGCTGATTTCCATTCTATCAATAAAATTTGAGCCTGTGTGCCTTTTGGTTACAATTATAATTTATTTTGCTATAAAGAATGACATTTTTAACATGATCAACGATTCTTGAAAAACAAAAATGAATTTACTTGTCAAATTTTCTTCTGCTTTTAAAATAAAGATGGCAATTCCTTTTGATTAATGAACATGATCCGAAGTGTTCGAACTGGTCCACGTAAGCTGGTCGTCAGATGGCGAGATGCTCGGATGTAAGCTGGTCGTCAGGCGTGCAAAGTGTTCGGCTCGTGACTGAGGAGAGGAGGGGGTGTACCTGCAAGGCACTCCGACGCTCAAGTAAGAAAGGGTCAGAGAAAAGGGGCAAGTACAAAGTGTATTCTTAGGGTGAAAAAATGTGATCCCTGACCCTCTCAAGTGAGAGGGTTTATATAGAGCCCCCAGCGTGTGGCCAACGGTCCTATTTTCGGGGCGAAATAACCGTTTTCCCCGAAGAATAGGTAACTGCCCAAACTAGCCGTTATGTCGGGCAGGGTGTCAGAAACTAGCCGTTATGTCGGGCATAAACGTGGTTCCGGGCACCTGTCCTTGGCTGTTCGGGTAGCGAGGAAGCCGTGCGTGACGGGCATAGAAGCCGAGGAGGAATGTTGCGTTCCTTGCCCGGTTGGAGGGCAGAAATGTCACTTTTTCCCCTTTGTGGATTGGGCTTAGGCAATTTGGGCCGCTCTGGAGCAGAGGTGGATTGGGCCAATTCTAGCCATTGGACCAGTCCAGAACAGGAGCCCCCCAAGTAGTTGCTCCCGAGCATGGGGGTGATGACTTAAGGACAGCCTGTGGAAGATTGTCTCGAGGTGCCCGTGTCCCTCTGTGCCCGTGATGTCTGTGGTCGTGAACCTATTGCCCGGTATTTGGGAAGACAGAGCGTCAGGCAGAATGGGAAACGTTGGGCCGCCACGTGTGCATCGAGCCCTGCGTAGCAGTTAATAGGTAATTATGGCTAGTGGACAGTCATTATTACCTACGGGCGCGTGTGTGCACGTGCCCCTCAGTATAAAAGGGGGAAGGTTATCCCATTTTGCACTTTTTCCCTTCTGACTTTTCTTCGTCGTCATCAGCGTTCTTGCCCGTCGCCGTATTCAGAGCAACCGACCAGCGTGCCAAGTTTCGAGCAGCCTTTCTCTTATACTCAAATCAAGTAAGTTCTCTGATTTCTAGTTTGTTTTACTTTTTCTCATTGTTAATGGTAGATTGCATGCGGCTAGGGTTAGTTTTAGGTGACAAACTAGGTAGATTTCCGGCGAGTGTTGGTGGTGGGCGGCGGTTCTGCCCTTCTGTTGTATCAAGCATCTCGCCGGAGTAGGTAGCGCGTCGGTGAACGTGGTGGTCCACGTCGTGGTTGCGAGTCGTGACCACCGCGTCTTACCACCTTCTGGTGGATCGGTGAATTTTCCGGTGCTACGTTTCCAGATTCCGGTGGAGTTTTGCGGTTTCGGGCGGAGCTTCAAACGGAATCTGGACACGAGCACGGGGAAGTTGCTCGTAGGAAGATGGTGTGTATCGGGCATCTCCTCGCGTAGAGGATTTTCCTTCTTCGTTTGATGTTAGGGCTTAGGCCGGGGATGTTGTCCTTAGCCTTCTGCGTGCCCTTTCACTTGACTTAGCGGTGGAAGGGTGAATTTGATTTCCTGTCAAATTCACTGTCTTTCTCTGCTTTTTCAGGTGATCATAGTGGCGATGGAGCCAAAGAGGGAGGTTATCACCGTTACATCCGAGGAGGAAACTATCTCCGAGGAGAGCAGCAGTGCAACGACCTCGAGTTTTGCGTCCTCGAGCTCATCGGCTTCGAACTCCTCGAGCGAAGTCGAGGGGGAAGCGAGCGAAACTGAGGAGGGAGAGGATTTGGAGGTCGTGGAGGAGGATGTAATGGAAGAAGATGTGGACGTGTTCTGCCCGGAAGAGTGGGAGGTGGCCGAGCCTTCCGAACATATCTCCACGTTTGCTAGGTCTGCGGCGGACGCCTTTACCGAGGTAGGGCCAGCGGGTGAATGGAGAGTGCTTTTGCCTAATTCGGATGAGCAGGTCTGCTCAAGCTTCGGGGACTGCTTCGCGATGTATGAATATGATTTCAAGGAATTGGGGCTAAGGTTGCCCTTCACTAACTTCCAGCGGTCGGTGTTTGCGTATCTGAAGCTGGCGCCTTCCCAACTCCACCCCAATTCGCTGGCCTTTATACGGGCTTTTGAGTTGGTGTGCGAGCACCTTGCTCTGGGGACCACCATTCCTCTATTCTTTGCTGTTTTCCACCTACAGCAGCAGCTGGCGGGGAAAAGGTACGGATGGGTCTCTTTGAAACAGCCCAAAAAGTTGTTCAAGCCGTTCTCGGAGTCCATTCGAACGTTCAAGGGACGGTACTTCATCGTCGAGCCATTGTCTGAGGCTGCCCAGGACAGCGTGTTCGTCTGGGAGGTGGAGGTGGATGAGAACGGAGAGGAGTTAATTAACAAGGAAGGGAAGTATATCAGGGAGAGAGTGTACAAGTTCCCGATCCGCTGGACACCTGACCACTTCTCAAAGAAGCCTAGTGGTTATGTCTTTGAGCCGAGCGTGCTACGCGGGCAGGATGCCGCGTCTTATGAGAGGTTGGTGAACTGGGTCAACTCTTTTCAGCTCGCGAGCTGTTGGACGAGCAAGGGTAACCCCATCTTCGAGGAGGATGGTAGCCAGAGGGTTGAGCGAAGGTTTATCAACATGAAGGCACTGCTGGAGTGCAAGACTCCTGCGGATGCTGAGAAGCTGCTCGGTAGTCATAGTTACTTAGATTTTGTTTGTGTTATTTCCTTTCTCCGTCACTAATGTGCTTGTTTTTATTCGTGCAGGTGAGATGCCTCAAGCTCGTGATCGTGTGGTGAGGAACGCCATGGCGAGGGGCAAGGCTGGAGCGGCTCCTCCCAAGGCCCGTCCTGTTGGTGGTGCTCATGCTCTTCCTCTTGCTCAAGTTGCGGTGGGGACCTCTGCTTCTCCTACTCCAGCTCCCCGGGACTCTCCACTGGCTCTGGTTGGGCGAGCGAAGCGGCAAAGGTCGTCGGATGCCGTGGACCTGACTCGGGCGCCTGAGAAAGGGAAGTTTGAGCTCCCTCCATGCGTCCCTGACTGAAGGTTCTTTGAGGGCAACACTTTGGTCGTTCCGCGGGCAGAGTCACTCAACCTCGGAAGCATGGACCGAGCGAGCAAGAGGGCGATGGTGGCCCAGGATACTTCTGCCATGGTGAAGATGTTGGAAATGGCGGCCGTTTATGCAGAAGGGGACTCTGTGCTTGAGGCTGAACTCACTACTGCCAGGGCCTCCGAGGCGTCCCTAAAGGAAGAAGTCAAGGGTGCTCGTGAGGCTAAGAAGAAGGCCGAAGAGGAGGTGACCAAGCTGAAAGAGGAGGTCGCCAAGCTGAAGGCGGAGAAGAAGGTGGCCGAGGAGTTGAACAAGGAGCTGATGGCTGCCAATGCTCCAGGTGCTAATGAACCGGACGAGATAAAAGTGTTGAAAACTCGGGCTGAGCTGGTCGCCCGCATACTGCAGGCCGAGGAGGACGGCATCACTGTGGCATCGGAGTCCTTCGAAAGTGTCGTGGCCCAGTTGCGGGTGGTGAACCCTGGGCTCGACATTTCGACCAATGGTATCCATTATCTTGCACGAGTTGAGGATGATCACATCGTCCTGCCCGCAGGCCTTGTTCTTGACACCCCTGAGGTTCAGACCGAAGACCAGCCCATGGAGGAGCAGGAGCCCGAGCCCGAGGCGACTGAGCATGTGGAAGGATGAGGATTTAGGTTGTTTTGATGTTGTTGTGTTTTGTCCGGCCTGCGTGCCGTTGATTAATTTGTAACTTATTCGATTTTTTTGGGGGGGGGGCATGGCCCTTTTTTTTATGTAATACGCACAGTCTTTTTGGCCCTTGTGGCCTTTTTATTTAATGCTCGGTTCATTTATACAATTTTTGTTGTATTTTACATTATTGTTGTACTTTATATTAGTTGTGCATGTATGACTGCCCGTCGGAGGGTGCGTCTGTTAATGGAGCTTTCTTTTGAAAGATAGCTCGCTGTGTGTGAATTCGCCAGTGCGGGTAACTGGTCGAATAGCCGGGGAAAGTCCTGGCGAGGTTGCGGATCTCAGGTCGCGATTGAGGCCTGAGGTCGCGGCGTGAACATCCCATCGCGAGCTGGGGTTCTGCCAATCATGGTACGTGGGCGAAGGCGGTGCTCGGTTGAGGACCGCTGACAAGCAGAGTTCCGGCTTGTTTGTTTGAGCGGGATTCTACTTTGTGTGCATGCGTCGTTTGTACCTGGATAAGCATGATGACCGTCAGGTGGTCCTTTGATGCGAGGAAGCCTATGGTTACTTTAGCTGTAGTATTGTTTAAGTTTCTCAGCGTTCCATGGTCGAGGGAGTGCCTCCCCATTAAGGTTTTCGAGGAAGTATGCACCATTTCCCGTTATGGCACGGACTCTGTATGGCCCTTCCCAGTTGGCTGCTAGTTTGCCTTCGCGAGAGTCCTTGTGGTTTCTTCGCAGGACAAGGCTGCCCTCGTCGAACTCTCGTCGTAAAAATTTGGCGTTGTGCCTGATTGCTATTTTTTGCTTAAGAGATGCTTCGCGGAGGGCTGCTCCTGTCCGGATTTCCTCAACGAGGTCGAGCTCTTCTCTCATCGCTTCGTTATTCATCTCCTCGTATAGAGGTGATTCGGTCCTTCTGGACGGTACGCGGATTTCGATGGGTAAGACAGCCTCCATGCCATATGCTAAGCGGAAAGGCGTTTCCCCGGTGGTGGACTGAGGAGTAGTGCGATATGCCCATAAGACACTGTGGAGCTCCTCGACCCAGGCTTTCTTCGTTTCATCCAGCCTTTGTTTGAGGCCACGAAGGATGACGCGATTGGCCGCTTCTGCCTGCCCGTTGGTCTGGGGGTGCTCTCCCGACGCGAAGTGTTGCTTTGTTCCGAGATGGGCGACAAAGTCTTGGAACTTCTTGTCCGTGAATTGTGTCCCATTGTCCGTGATGATTTCTTGGGGAATCCCAAAACGGGCAAGGATATTCCGCTTGTAGAAGCGTAGAATGTTGAGGGCCGTTATCTTTGCTAAGGCTTCTGCTTCTATCCATTTTGTGAAATAATCTACGCCCACTATCAGGTATTTGTTTTGGCTAGACCCTGTCACGAAGGGTCCTAGGATGTCCAGGCCCCACCAGGAAAATGGCCACAGGGAGGTCAAGCTCTTCAGTTCGTTAGGTGGAGCTAGGTGCATATCCCCATGCCGTTGGCATTTGTCGCATTTCTTTACATGCTCCTTGGCATCTTGCTGCATGGTTGGCCAATAATACCCTGCCCGGAGTGCCTTGCGGGCAAGGGATCTTCCTCCCAGGTGCTGGGTGTTAATGCCTTCGTGGATTTCTCGTAATACGTGGGGGACAACCTCCTCCTCTATGCACTTGAGTAGTGGGATGGAGAAGCCCCTTCGGTAGAGTTTGTTTTCGAGGATGACGTACGAGTAAACTCTTCGTCTGATGGTGCTGGCTTCCTTGGGGTCATCCGGAAGTTCGTCCCTGGTGAGGTAGTTGTACACGGGCGTCATCCAGCAGTCGTTATCCCCGATCGCGTGTACGTGTAGGGTCGAGGACCCTTTGTTGATGCTGGACCGGGGAAGTATCTCTTGGATGACTGACCTGTTTCCGCCTTTCCTCTTGGTGCTCGCTAGTTTGGATAAGACGTCTGCTCGCACATTGTGTTCGCGTGGAACATGTCTCACTTCTACCGTTCTGAACTTCGACATTTTTTCCTTGACCAGGGTGAGGTATTCAGAGAGACTGCCGTTTTTGGCCTGATACTCCCCGGATATCTGGTGGGCTACGAGCTGGGAGTCCGTGCAGATGACGATTTCTTCAGTCCCTAGGTCTTCGACTAGGCGCAACCCAGCGAGGAAGGCCTCGTACTCGGCCTGGTTGTTCGACGTGGGAAAGGACAATGTGAGAGAAGCCTCAACTATGGTCCCTTCGTCATTTTCCAGAATTACTCCTGCCCCTCTGCCACTCGAGCTGGATGCTCCGTCCACGTAGACGGTCCATCTGTTTGCTATGTGGGGCGAGGAGTCTGAGAAGGTTACTTCCGCCACAAAGTCGGCCAGGGCTCGTGCTTTAAGAGCTTTTCTACTTTCATACCGGACGTCGAATTCGGACAGCTCCAACGACCACTTAAGCATTCGACCGGCCATATCTGGCCGGCCCAGTAATTGCTTGATGGGCTGATCCGTCCTAACTACGATCGTGTGGGCCAAGAAATAGTGTCTCATTCATCTGGCAGCATTGACGAGGGCCAATGCTACCTTCTCTATCTGCTGATATTGTAACTCCGCGTCCTACAACGCTTTGCTCGTGAAGTATACTGGCTTTTGCCCGCCAGGATTCTCGCGAATGAGAACGGCGCTGACGGCCTTGGCAGTGACGATGAGGTATAGGAACAAGATTTCCCCAGTATCTGGCCGTGATAACACGGGCGGTTTCGAAAGAGCTTGCTTCAAGTGAAGGAGGGACGCCTCGCACTCTTCGGTCCATTCAAACGCTGCTTCTTTTCTCAAGAGCTTGAAGAAAGGAAGGGCGTGTTGGACGGATTTCGCGACGAAGCGGGACAGCGAGGTGAGTACCCCGTTGAGAGACTGGATGTTCTTCTTAGACGTGGGCGTTGGGAACTCAGAGAATGCCCGACATTTGTCAGGGTTAGCTTCTATTCCTCGTTCCATTAGATAGAAGCCAAGGAATTTTCTTGCCCGTACGCCGAACGTGCACTTCTCTGGGTTAAAACGCATTTGATACTTTCTCGCTTGCTCGAAAATTTTGCGAAGATGGGCGACATGGTCTAGCTCATCGTAGGACTTGACGATCATGTCGTCCATGTATACCTCGAGCATGTCGCCTATTTGTCCTTGGAAGACTTTGTTCATCATTCGTTGGTACGTAGCGCCAGCGTTCTTCAGTCCGAAGGGCATTACGTTGTAGTAATAGTTGCCCGATTCGGTCATGAAGGCCGTGTAAGTTTTATCGCTCGTGGCCATTAGGATTTGGTTATAGCCCGAGTAGGCGTCGAGGAACGATAAAAGTTTAAAACCTGCGGAGTTATATACGAGCTTATCTATATTGGGGAGGGGGTAGGCGTCCTTCGGACAGGCCTTATTAACATCGGTATAATCAACGCACATCCTCCATTTGCCATTATTTTTTCTTACAAGTACAACATTTGAGAGCCATGTAGTGTATTTGGCCTCAGAAATAAACCTAGCTTCTAGAAGGTATTTGACAGCTTTCTCCGCGGCTTCCATCTTCTCCGGGGACTGTTTCCTTCTGCGCTGGGCAACGGCTTTGACAGCCGGATCGATTGGTAGCTGGTGGAAAGCGACGGAGGGGTCCAATCCTGGCATTTCAGCAGCACTCCATGCGAACAAGTATGTGTTCTCCCGGAGGCATGCTTTTAGCTGTCTCTTGGCCAGGTCGGGGAGGTCTGCTCCGATCTTCACTCCCCGTTGGGGGTCTTCTCCGAACGGAACGATCTCAAAGTTGCCATCTGGGATAGGGCGTAGGAGATGGCCGCTGTTGTTGGACTGGCTGCCCGAAGTCGTCAGGTCTTTGGCATGATCCTCCTCGCTGAAACGGCTGTCCAAGTCGATGGATTCGACTTGGGGGAGTGGTTTTGGCTACTCGGAGCTGCTGGGCGAAGGAGGACGACCAGAGGTCCTCGGCCTCGCTGAGATGGTGCTTAGTCCTTTTGATGCTGCTTCAAAGCATCGACGGGCAGCTTCGATGTCGTCGTGGAGGGTGGCGACCATCCCTTCAGAAGTGTAGTACTTCATCTTGAGATGTACGGTGGAAGGCACTGCAATCAACTCTACCAGGGTTGGCCTTCCAAAAATGCACTGATATAGTGACGGGCATTTAATTACCAGAAATTGTGCTTTGATTGCTCGGGTTGTCTTTCCTGAACCGAAGGTCACGATGAGCTCTACGTAACCTCGGGGCCTCGTTACTGCTCCGTTGAATCCCTGCAGGTCGGATCCAACGTATGGAGTAAAGTGAGAGTCGTCCAACTGCAGTGTTTCGAACAAATGGTTGTACATGATATCAACTGAACTGCCCTGGTCCACGAGTATCCTACGAACGTCAAAGTTCGCCATCCTTGCCCGGATGAGAAGCGGGATGCTTGAGTTCGGTGATCTGCCGAGGAGCTCCTCCTTGTAGAAGGAAATTGGAGAGGATCCTTTGTGAGTGGTATCCAGCGTGGTGACTTCGTTGGAGCTTTTGCTGATCAGTTGAACGAATTTCCTTTTGAATGAACCGGCCGTGATTTTGTTGAATCCACCACCAGAGATGACCATGGCCGACGGGAAGGCCTCCCACGGGCTGTGAGCGCCGAGGAACGCGGAGCCGGGCAGACTATCAGGGATACAGAAGTCTTCTGGCCGAGTTATGGACATGGCGATTTGTACGTTGGTGTCCTCGGAGGGCGGAGTCTCTTCTGCAGCTTTCTTGCTCTCCTGGGTTTTTTGCCGGGGAGCTTCTTTCTTCTTCGTGAACTGCTTCAGGTGGCCGTCGCGAATGAGGATCTCTATGGCATCTCTGAGGTGGATGCATTCTTCTGTCGTATGGCCATGGCTCTTGTGGAAGCGGTAATACTTGGATTTATCTACACCCGGCCTGGCCGGCAGCTGTTTGGGGAAACGGACTCCCGCCTGCTTGAACTCTGAGTTGGCACACTCAGACAAGATTTTCTCCCTCGAGGTAGTAAGGGGGTATAGTCATGGAACCACCCAGAAGGTCCCTTCTGTTCGCGTGCATCGCGAGGCCGATCGTCACGTCTTTTATCTCCTCGACGGGATGTCGAGGGCTCTTCAGCTCTGGATGATCGGGCACCTTCTTGGTGACGGGAGGCCCGGACAGAGTGGGCGGCGACCTTCTCCTCGTACTATATATGCGACTGGGCTTGGTGGAGGAGAGCATTGAGGTTTCTCGGCGGATCGAGGCCGATGGCTTTCGCGAAGTCTGAGCTGGGACGTAATCCCTGCTCGAGCAGGAATTTCTTCATCTCGTCGGTAGTTGGCACTTGTACGACCTCCTTGTTGAACCGCTCAATGTAGTCCCGAAGAGGCTCATCTCTTCCCTACACGACAGCTCCGAGGGATGCCTCGGTCTTTGGATGGCGTCGTGATGCGGTGAAGTGACGGGAGAAAATCCTCCCGAGCTGCCTCCAGGATGTGATGGATTCCTCAGGCAGCTGTTTGTACCAGGTCATTGCTCCCTTCCGGAGCGTGGTTGGGAACAGGCGGCATTTGACGACTCCCCTTACACCTCTGTAGTCCAAAAGAGCATCTATGTTTTCTATGTGCTCATCTGGGTCCGTGGTTCCATCATAAGTCCCTAGAGACGGAGGCTTCTCTAGTCCTTTAGGGAGACGGGTGGCCAGGATCCTGCGGGACAACGGGCCGCGAGGCTCGTCATCGCTGTCCGAACTTGAAGTTGATGGTGACCGTTGTCTGCGCTCGCGGCGGCGGTCTCTGCGAGGTGAGGGTGATTGTGGCCGGTCGCGAGGTCTGACCGGTGGAGAATGCCTGTCCTGCCTCGTTCTCTTGTGTCTTGGTGGTGACCGATCCCGCAGGGAGATCTGGTCGCGCTTGCGAGCGCGTCGTGGTTCAGGATCACGCCTCGTCGTACGGTCTTCCCCGCGCCTAGGTGGCAGGCTTCTTGATCTCTGGTGTTTACTTTTGGGAGGAGAGGATCTTGGAAGAGATGCTTCCTCGAGAGCTCCTATCCTTTCTCCTTGCTGCAAAATAAGGAGGTTCGTGCGGTTGACAGCTTCCAGGAGAGCTGCAACGGCTAGGTCAGCGCTGGGAGGGCCAGGAATTGGTCGTTCCCCCAACGGTAGCTGTTTACCTCCTTGCTCGGTGGGAGGAGGAGTTGGAGACGCAGTGGCCCCGTCCCGAAGGAAACGGGGATCAGAAAGTAGCAACGAACTGCCGTCGGTGTCCATCTTGTTGACGGGAATGAGAACCGTAGCGTCAACACCTTTCGCAGAGTTCTGAGCGGCCATATGTGGGAGAATCAAGAAAGTATGTTTTGATCTTTTAGTTTTCGAGGAGGAAAGAAAGAAGGGGAGAACAAGGAGTTCCCACAGACGGCGCCACTGAACCGAAGTGTTCGAGCTGGTCCACGTAAGCTGGTCGTCAGATGGCGGATGCTCGGATGTAAGCTGGTCGTCAGGCGTGCAAAGTGTTCGGCTCGTGACTGAGGAGAGGAGGGGGTGTACCTGCAAGGCACTCCGACGCTCAAGTAAGAAAGGGTCAGAGAAAAGGGGCAAGTACAAAGTGTATTCTTAGGGTGAAAAAATGTGATCCCTGACCCTCTCAAGCGAGAGGGTTTATATAGAGCTCCCAGCGCGTGGCCAACGGTCCTATTTTCCGGGCGAAATAACCGTTTTCCCCGAAGAATAGGTAACTGCCCAAACTAGCCGTTATGTCGGGCAGGGTGTCAGAAACTAGCCGTTATGTCGGGCATAAACGTGGTTCCGGGCACCTGTCCTTGGTTGTTCGGGCAGCGAGGAAGCCGTGCGTGATGGGCATAGAAGCTGAGGAGAAACGTTGCGTTCCTTGCCCGGTTGGAGGGGCAGAAATGTCACTTTTTCCCCTCTGTGGATTGGGCTTAGGCAATTTGGGCCGCTCTGGAGCAGAGGTGGATTGGGCCAATTCTATCCATTGGTCCAGTCCAGAACTGAACATAAAAAGGAACATCGATGGCTTCTCCGGAAGTGATTAAACCTCAAAATGCAGAATCAAAGTACTTCTTCTAAACCAGTACGCCTGAATGAAGGATCAACTGTTTCAGATGCAATGTCCCGTCTGATATCCCCGGCAGAGTTCTTAACTCTAAAGACCAATTGATGGTTCTTTCTTCCCCCCAGTAGGGTCTACCCCTCCTAAAGCAGGAAATGATCGCTATCACTGAACCAACAATACTTTTTATCTCCCCGCAGTGGCCGAGTATCTAGTCGTGTTCATTCACCAGTCTGTATGTCGCGTCTGTTTTGTCAGCATAAATATATATACATCATGCATAATTAATTCATATTCATACATATGTTGCATTAGTATCACTCTGGTCAGTCTCATTCCCAAGTGATAACGTCCTCCCGCCAATAAGGTTGTCAGTTCTTTCCTCATTCAGAAATGTATCATCTGAGCAATTTCTCCCCAGTTTATTTCTGGATTGGAACCTGTCCTCGACCACTTTGATAACCTGAACCTCTGAAAGCAAGAAGACATTCAATAGACACCTCTGGAACATCACTCTTCACCGTTGAAGATGATATTTTTGCTTTCCCGGATTAAGGAAAATCCCCAGAGAAAGCCTCTCCACTAAAAGACTCGGCAATATGGCGGTTTCTCCCCAAAAATTTGGCTTTCAATGAAGTCACCAGCACCTCAAAATAAGATCACACCGCATGGCATTTCTTCGAAAAAAGTCTCAAAGAAAAGTATGATGTAGTATCCCCAAGCAAAACGCGGTCTCTCAAGAGACTCGTTTTTCCCCAGTAGGTCGACAAATGGAATCTCCAACAAGAGAAGCTTGCACACCTCTACAATTCAGACAAATGGGTTTCCCAAACAAGTTTGACCTCAATTTTTTTAATCAAAATGGCGTCTCCCCAGTATAGTTCGGCGAGAAGTTTGATGAAGACCGCTACAAATAGCGTTCCTTCTCAGGAAAGAAACCCGACAAGAAGAAACTGAGACCAACTCCGTGGCTAAAAACCAGGATCGAGGGGAAGTAAATTTCAAAAAAAAAAACAGAGACCAGTTCCGTGGCTAAATACCAGGATCGAGGGGAAGTTTATTTCAAAAAAAAAATCAAGACCAGTTCCGTGGCTAAAGACCAAGATCGAGGGGAAGTTTATTTCAAAAAGAAACTGAGACCAGTTCTGTGGCCGAAGACCAGGATCGAGGGGAAGTTTTACCCTTTTTCTACGTAACATTGCTTAGCAAAAGAAGATGGATGAGCAAACCGCTATTCATAACCACAGTCAAAATTTCGGGTATTCCGATAATTAATCCTCTTGCACCCTGAATGTCTGAATATCTCCGCCATTCACACCTTCGGGTCTAAGAAGATTAAATAGGGGCATCTGTCATACCCCAAAATTTGACCACAAGTTTTCCCATAATTGTGAAGAACATTACCACAATATGTATGTACCATTATACCTCATCAATCTCCTCAAGGATTGTTGAGCATTCACTACAATCAAGAATTAGGGTTTTGAGCCCTCTCAGAGCACTTAGACAAAGGATCAATCAAGAATTGACATGATCTTCAACTTGTCTAACCTCTCAATCACCCATAAAGGATCAAGAGGTCTTCCACATCAAGAATCAAGCACAAGGTTGCAACATTCCAAGTGGATCAAGCCTCAAGATCGCCAGTGTCACCAAATTAGGGTTTTGGTCGACCAAGGCCTCCAAATGGAAATTTTCATCTGGATGAGCCAATACTTCAAAGGATGACCCAAGAAGCTCAAAGGGACCTCATGGACCCAATCATCAAGTCAAAATAGCCTCAGGGGAAGCATTCATCAAAAATCAGGAATTAGGGTTTCTTGACCTAATTCACCCCTAAGTTGACTTTTGAGGCAAGACATGAGCCAAGACTTCAAGACATGATTTGAGGACCTCAAACACACCACATTGATCCATTTACAACAATGGATTGATCCAAGAAGCTTGATTCACAAGTTTCAATTTCATCTGGACCACAATTAGGGTTTTGAAGAAAAAGTCAACTGTACCTTTGACTTTGGACCAAGACATGTTCCCAAACTTTGGGACATGATTCAAGACACCCTAAAACACCTATGAAGTCCATCCATTAGGTTTGAATTAGGTCAAGAACTTGATTTCATAGAGGATCACATAGTTTGGAATTCATCTGACAAAAAGTCAACTGTGCCCAAAATCAAGTTTGACTTTTTGAAATTTGTTCACAAATGTGGCTCCCCTGAGTCAAAAACAATGTTAATGTATGGTTTTGATCATCATCCATCAAGAAAAATCAAGAAAAGTGAGGTTTCTTGCAAAAGGGGCAACCATAGAAAACCTAAAATTTTCTAAGTTATGGAACAAAATGGATTTGGTACCCACTTTGCAAGGTCATAACTCCCAAACCCTAAGGCCTTTTTCTTCCATTCAAATCTCAAATGAAATTTAACATGACATACTTCAAAAGTGTCAAGTACATCAAATTCCAAATCCTCATGGATTTTGAGTTATGGATTTATCAAAGTCACAAAAAGTGAAAATGACCACTTTTTTCAACACTTAGTGAAAATTTTCAAAAAGTCAGAATCTGTTTCATTTTTTACCAACTTTAAGGTCATTTTTCACCTTGATCCAAGCTGAACCAGGTCCATTTGTGAACATCAAAGTTAAAGTATGTCATGAGGGCTTTCCAAAGAGTACAAGAACTCCCATTGATTCAACTTAATCAAGGAGTTATGGATCTCACAACATGCCTTGCTCAAACTGGTTTTCAAAGCAAACTTGGTGCATTTCTTGTGCCACACGATTTCCATTTCAATTTTTGTCATCTTTCAAGCTTTGTTCTCTTCCAAGATCAGAGGGAATCTTGATGACTCACTTGATATTTTCAAGCTTGGACCATTGAGTCAAGGATCTTATCCTTTGGCATGTGATCATTCAAGTTTAAATTCCAAAAACTTCAACTTTTTCATTTGGAATTGATGTGGTGCTTAGAGCTGTCATGAACCAAGCCATATCAGTCCAAGTGAGTCAAGATTGACTCAAAACTCAGAAGACCTAGAGCTACAAAGATCAGCTCTAGTCAATGGTCAAGTGAAGACTTGGTACCTTGGCATTTAAGGAAGTGATACATAGGCATATCCATTGGATAATAGAGCGATCCCTCATCCAACACTATTCCTTCAAAAACAAAACTCCTATACTATAAATAGAGGTCAATTTGATGTTTTAAACCACACCAAAACAATACCAAAGCCTTGTTTTCTCACTCTCCATCTCTTACTTCAATTTCAAGTCACATTGGAGCAATTTGGGAATTCTTGGAACCAGAGCAAAAACCACTCAAATAACCATCCAAACACATCATAAATCATCCATTGGAGGTGTTCAAACCTTCATCCAGATTGTACAACCTCAAAATCAGAAAGTCAACCTCAAAAACCTCAAATTTTGACTTTTCTGATTTTTCAAGCCATGTCTTGATCCAATCACTTTCAAAACCAATTCACCCTTCAAATACTCTCAAAATATGATCCTCAAACTGTCCCAACAGGTTTCCCTCAACTGTAACACCATTGGAGTGAGTTACCATTTTGATCACTTTTGCCACTTTTACAAGAAAGAGCCAATTCTTGTTCCTGAGGTTTCGAGCTGGTTTTGATCATCCTAAAAGCTTCTAAGGGATCAATCAAGAGTGTCTAAAGCATTGGATTATTTATGGCACAAGCATCTTGACAGTTAGCACAAGGAACTTCAAGAGGTAAGTGCATCACAACTTGAACTCTTAAAATATGCATTGCTTTGATGTCCATTGATCATAAACATGTCATATATATCAAATGTGTTGTGTTTGAACCAATTTACCATGTTATTGTTGCTTGTATGATAAGATAACATAGAACTTATAAATCTTGGCCTATTTTGAAACCACTATTGCGTTTTAAAATAGAAACATCTTTAGAAAATTGTAAAAGCACCATTGGATTCATCATGAAATTCTAGGCAGGATCCATCTAAATTTCATCCAATTCCATGGAGAATTGAGAAAGTTATGGCTTTCTTGCAAAACCACAAAAACTTGGTTTTTGCCTTGGTCGGGCCTAGAATTCAGGCCACCCATATATATTTAAGAGGTGGTTTTGATACACGGATGTATCACCACCCCAGTGGTAGAAGCGCGCTCGTATTTGGTTGGAGGTCATGGGTTCAAGACCCACCCAGACCATTTTGCTATTTCTCTCATATTTTGCTATTTTTCTCATTTTTCATGATTTTTATTAATAAATCTCAAAATTAATTTCTCTCTTAATTTTAATTATTTTTTATTAGTTCTTTTTTTGAAAATTCACAAAAATGTTGAAATATTTTATTCCAAAAAAAATTAAATTTATATTATTTATTTAATATAGTTTTAATTTTTGTAATTAATTTCATTTTATTTGTTTTCAAACATTAAAAAATGAAATTTCCACCTTGATCTTTCAAAATCAATTGAATTTCAAGCCTTCATGTGATTAACCATGATTTTTCAAAGCTTACCACTTGTTTTTAAATATATTTGATATTTTATATTTAATTTCCTTTGAAAATAATTTTATATTAATTAAATTAGGGTTTCCCTCAATTTTATTTTTTCAAACTTCATTTGAAACACATTTGGGCCTCTTGATAGAGTGTAAGTCTCATCTCTTTGTAAATAAACCTTTTTGGGCCTCAGTCATTGTATAAGTCCTGATACGTTTGAAAAAATCTCGGCGCGATCGCTGTTTTCAAAACAATTGTCATCTGGGCCTCTCCTTGAGCTATAAGTCTCATCTCTTGTATAAAAATAAACTTTGGGCCTCTAATAGAGTGTAAGACCCATGCTTTTTGTAAATACAACAATTTTGGCCTCAGTCATTGTATAAGTCTCTCTATGATTTTTAAAACTCCGATGCGATCGTCGCCTTTTCAAAAGAATTCATCTGGGCCTCTTCTTAAGTATAAGCCCCAAATCTCTTTTAAAAAAACTTTCCTTTTGATTTAGATTCAAATTATAAGTTTTTATCAAAACTTTCTCAATTTCTTGAATAACTAACCATACAATTGTGGTTATAATGTTGGAGCTTGCACACCTGTAAGTTCTACTATTGCTTTTATACATACCTGGTTATATACTTCATCTGTCTATGTATGCCTGTATATACTTGCTTATAGTTTTCCCCATCAATTAGGTCTAGATTTAGATCAAACCAGTGGTTACTCTTTCAACACAGTCAAAACTAGTTCACCATAGGAACTTCCAGATACAGTCTTGCCTCCTCTTGGGCTTATACAATATGGAATAGTGAAAGACATTATTCCCGGTGAAAATTTTCTCAAGACTTTCACAACTTAGAAATGTGTGTACAAGAAATTCATTTCCCTGGAGAGGATTATTCCCGGTGAAACCTCTCTTGAATTTCTTCAAACCCTATAACTGTTCACTAAAGAAAGGATTATTCATGGTGAAACCTTTCTTGAACTTTTCTTAGGCTTGGACCCACAGGCTTCCTAAAAGCATCCCCAGCCTTCTCTTGGGCTTTGTACAAGGACCCTCAGGCTTCTTAGAAGTTCTTAGCCTCCTCTTGGGCATAGTACAAGGACCTGAAGACCTCCTACAGGTATATGACAAAACTTAGTCATCTCTACTAGTTCAATCCTCCAGAGAGTCAGAATTCTAAAACATCATATCAGTTTAGGGTTGATTCTCATCCCTTAAAACATCAGCCTCCTCTTGGGCATCATACAAAAATCAACCTCTTCATACCAGTAGACTTGAAAAGTCTCACCTCCTCTTAGATCTCAAAGAAACCCTCAAGTTTCCTGAAAGCATAGGAAAACACTTGATTATTTCATCAATACACTAACCTCCAGCAGAGATAAAACCTCCCTAGGTTTTAAAACTCAATCTTTAAACTTTCATTCTAAATTCCCCAGCTAGGGTCAAATTACCACCAAAAAACCCTAACAGAATCAGAACCTCATGGTCTCTGACATTTCAACTCTTCTGTAATCCTCAGCAAGAGTTGATTCCCCAATACAGACCTGTCTCTGGATTTTCATCAATCCTCAATAGAAGATAGCCTCCTCTTAGACTTCATATAAGAAATTCCCCAACCAGCCTCCTGTTAGGCTTTGTATAATGATTTTTCCTCAGCAAAGTTAGCCTTAATCCTGGGCTTTGTACAAGACATATCATATTCTCCAACTGAGTTAATCAACCTTTTAGCCTCAATCTTGGGCTTTGTACAAGACAGATAAAACCTCTCCCTAGTGGAGTTAATTCTTTTAGCCCCAATCTTGGGCTTTGTACAAGACAGACAAAACTTTCCCCGAAAGAGTTAACTCTTTTCAGCCTTAATCTTGGGCTTTGTACAAGACAAATATAAAACTCCCTAATAGAGTCAACCTTTTAGCTTCAACCTTGGGCTTTGATCAAGGCACATAAAACCAACATCCCCTCAGAGGAAGTCAAGAGTTCTCTCTGTAGGAAGACATTTCCTCTGTACATCACATATCAATACAGACAAACAAAAAACCCAATACCAGATAATTGTTGTAAGTGGCACACTTGTTGATTCTAAAAATCCAAGTTGTGGTCCCTCTTTTATCCTAGTAAACCTCCGTTTTCATCTAATTGTTGTAAGTGGCAAGCCTCTAGATTATTTATGTAACACCCCGATTAATTTTATTATTTTTCGTAATTAGAATTATATGTTGTGGTGCATTTGTGTGTGTAGTTGTGTTTGGGGTTGTCCTTAGTATGGGGTAGTGACCTTAGAATTAAAGGGAATAAAATGTCAAGAGTGTGTGACCAAATAGGTAGAACTTGGTGGTGTGGTGAGAATAGTTATTTGATTAATATTATTATTCTAAGGGTTAAATATGTATAAGGTCCATGAAAATAACCCAGCATTCAAGTTTGGTCCCTATAAATATTTTCTTCAAGGTTTGGTCCTCCTAAAGTTTTCCGTTTCTAACTGTAGTCCCTCCCGTTAGTTTTCACTAACGGAGGGTGACCTGACGTGCCACATGTGTAACCATTCCTTGCCAACTGTGTTTTATTTCATTGACCAGTCAGAAATGTTTATATGTTTGATTTATTCTTCTCGTTGAACATTCACGACCTAATCCATAAAATCCCCAATCTTCATAATCTCTCCATCTTCTTTGTTTATGTTCACTCTTCAGATTCGTCTTCTCTGAACCTTTCTCCTTCATAACTGTCCTTCTTCGTCGTCATGTCTACATCATCCAGGCTCAGCAAGGTAGTCTCACATCACTCCAAGAGTTTTAACAACAGTGAAGGGAAAAAATGTGGATGCAAGGGAACTTTGATTTCCTACGTGTGAAAGAGGGGAAAGAATCAAGGTAGATTGTTTTGGAGATGTCCGTTTTGGAAGAATGAGGGTACGTGCAATATGTTTCTTTGGGATGATGAAATTGGAGGAGGGATTGAAGATGTTTAAGGGGGGATGTTGAATGGAGCACGGAAGAGAGGGAAATGCAAATGGTGGAAACCTTTAATGATCTTTATGAAAATTCAATGAAGAAGAACAACAGGCTGAAGATTAAGCTCAAGGCAGTGGAATTCTATGGAAATTTGAAGACTATTTGTGTTATAATTTCAGTATTGGCCAACATGTATTTTGTGCTTAGGTGTAATTGTAGAGTTGAGTGAATGAAATGTGTTGTTGTTTTAATGAGAATGTAATGTTTGTCTTTAGGAGTTATAATGTTTTCTTGTTTTGAGAAAGTCTTCAAAATGTAAGAATGTTCTGTTATGGTTTAGTTTGGCAAATGTAAGAATGTTCTGTCTTAATGATATCTGTTGTTGTTTTGTTATGAACATTTGATCAAAATGAAATGTTATTTTGTACTGACGTCTCATAATTGCTTATACAAAAAGAGTACTATTCAAATGACCTGTAATTAAGTGACCCATAATTAAGTGACATATATTTAAGTGACCTATAAAAGTGAGAATTATACTAAAATAGTAGTGTACCAAAACCAGAATAGTAATTTGATTAAGTCATCAGTACATTACATCAGAATAAGGAAATGTATTTTGGGCCTAAAGACCACATCAGTACTTTACATCACATATTTGAATTCATAAATTTGAACAAAACATGATAACAGGTGTTCATAAACATCAGTTACACAAAAGCATGATCTACTTCATTGTGTGTGACCCTTGGCATTGATGCAGTCAGTGTCAGGTATAATCACAGGATCATCATGGTCTTTCCCTGGGCCTGGCATGCTCTTCGACTTGAGTGTCTTAAACCTCTGACTTTGTCTTTTTTTGGCAAGCCACTGTCATTTGTCTTGTACCTGCTATGTGTCCTGAATTTTGGTGGTTCACTGCTGCTTAGCCTAGACAGTGTTGTTCTTATACCAGGTGGTTTGAAAGGAGTGTTCTTGCTCACCTTTGGTTGCCTCCCAAAGAAAACCTTTGGACCACCTGGCCTTGGCTGAGATGTCTTGACAGGTGACTTGTCAATCCTCAATGGTTGAATGTTCAAGACATCAAAACATGTAAGAACAGCAGCAATAGTGTCATCTAATGATGTTGGGTTTTCCACCACAATGCCCTCAGGTTCATCTAGATCCATTTGGTCACATGCATCCTTGACAGACTCTTGCTCACTTGTATCTATTTGCTTAGTTGGTTCCTGCACACCATCTTGATGACTTGCCACATTTTGCTTCTTCTCCCTTGCTTCCTTGTTAGTATCATGAGGAGTTTCGTCTGCATAACTTGCCACATTCTCATTCAACCCTCTTGCTTCCATCACAGTTACCTCTTCTCTCAGTGATGCCTTTGAGGCACTTCTTTCCTTAGCATCAGCCTTTGAAGTACTTCCTCCCTTAACACCAGACTTCGACTTACTTCCTCCCTTAACATCAGACTTTGAATTACTTCCATCCTTGATAGCATCTTTTGAGGTAATACCATCCTTGACAGTAGGCTTTGATGTACTTCCATCTTTGACAGCAGGCTTTGATTTCTTAGGCACCTTGCTTGATGACCCCTTAGGCCTCCCCTGTATATTAACATAACATCAACATGATTAATATATTTAGCAATTGAATACACATTGAAAAGAACAACATTATTAAAGTGGAACCCTTACCTTTTTTTTATGCCTCAATAGTTTGACTTACTTGGGTTGGAATTGCATCAGATGTTTTTGCTGGGCTATCTTGAGTGACTAGACTAGTGTTTTTTGTAGCTTCTAATTCTTCCTTCAATTTCTTGCAAGTCTTTTTATTATGGCCTAACTAAAAACAGAACCTACACCTATGGTTTGTGTTTGTTCTTTGCCATCTAGTTTGACTCTCTTCATTAGGTTCCCACCTCCTCAATTTCTTAGGCCTCCTTGGGTCTCGTTTGAAAGTAGGTGGCAGCATTCCCTCATTATCAGTTTTAGGCCACTTGTTTTGTCCATTTAGTGGAGTAGTAACCTCACTATAGCATGTTGCATAAGTGCTCTTGTGATAGCAAGTGTGGACATATTTTATAGGGTCATCTACCTTCCTATAGATGGCAGCCACATCTTGCCTACACGGAATACCCACCAGTTCCCAAAAGTTACAAGAACAAGTATGGTTTTCAAGATCTACCACAAAACTGTCAGTAAATAACACATGACTCACTTGAAATGATGATCTACCAGCATATGTTGATGTCCAACTAGCACTCTTCTCTATTTCCTTACCTAGTCTCCTTAAGGGTTTGGCCATTATGATACCCTTATAACTCTCCACCTTTTCCCTAAGAGTAGCAAACCTCCCCATTAAATAATTCCTTATCCACTCAAACATTGTTATTATGGGTTTGTCTCTTTGCAACAATATGGTTGCATTAAAAGACTCACTCAAATTGTTCATCAAAACATCACATTTAGAAAATATAGGAAATGCATGCTTACACCATTTTTTTTTTGGGAATTGCCTCTATCCACTCATAGGCCTCCAAACTGACATCCTTAATCATTAGTATCTTTGTCTCATGAGCTTCAAAGTATGTAGCTTTGGCAGCAGCCATCATTAGATCTCTGAACAAGGTCCCTCCTCCAAATCTCTTCTTGAAGTTTGCATACAGATGCCTTAGGCAGAATCTATGTTCATATGTTGAATATTCTTCCTCAAAAACTTGCACTAAATCCTAATCAAGGAAAATAATAAAGCATTAGGACATTGTAATGTAAGTTAAAAAATGAAATCCAACAATGCATTAAGACTACCTCTTGTTGATTAGATATAAAGCACCATCTTCCATCTCCAATATCCTCAATCAACAACTTCGTAAACTAGCTCCAGGAATCCTTTGTCTCCATCTCAACCACAACAAATGCAATAGGTAGGTATTGGTCATTGGGGTCTCTTCCAACATCAATAAAAAGAATACCACCATATTTATGCTTCAAATGGCATCCATCCAAGCCAATGAAAGGCCTACATGTTCTTGTCAAGGCTTTCTTAGTTCCATCATATGACATATAGCATCTCTCAAATCTTGGTTTCAACCCTTCACTTGGAGAACTAGTACTAATTTTAAATGTGTTACCAGCTGAAGCCTTTTTCAATTCAGCAGCATAGGACCAAAGGAGGCTATACTGTTTGCTTGAGTCACCTTCAACAATGGCTCTTGCTATCTGTCTAGCCTTAAATGCCCTACATCCTGGGATTTCTGTTGTATACCACTTCCCCACCTTCGTATTTTAGGTTTGTGTCTTTTACAAAAGACCCCTTTACATAAAAAACAACAGTGAACTTATCCATACCCCTGTACACAAAAGTTAAACCTAACTTTAATTTTTACCATTTTTGTACAAAACAAGAGTAAACCTAATTTTTTACTGCCCACAACGTTGACTAACAATACCAATAAAAAAATATTGAAAGCAGGGGACCACCATTGAAAACATATATTAAACATAATAAACAAATGACAATGGCAGACAAGTTTATCATTTAACACTTTTCTAATTTAACAAAGCAGTGACAAACAATAGACCAATACAACCATCGAGGGACCACAAACAAAAACTTATCATTAATCAATAAAAGAAACCAAACAATGGCAGACAATTTCACTTACCTGGGACCACTTCTGCGAATCGTAGTTCACCTCCTTTGGGACCACTTCTGAGACTTGCGACTTCACGAACGACTATCTTCTTCTGCTAGGGCACAAGTTCTTTGACAAAGCAATGATTTTTGGAAAATGACTTCTCAGTTTCTTTCGTCTTCTATTTTAATTCCTCTTTTTCTATTTTTCAAAAAATGACTTTTGAACTTCTTTCATTTTCTATTTTAATCATAATTTACAACGTGGCCTAATCAAAATAAACAAATGGTCACACATGGCACCCCAGGTCATCCTCCATTAGTGAAAACTAACGGGAGGGACTACAGTTAGAAACAGAAAACTTTGGGAGGACCAAACCTTGAAGAAAATATTTATAGGGACCAAACTTGAATGTTGGGTTATTGTCAGGGACCTAATACTTATTTAACCCTTATTTTAAATTATTAAAGGATATTGTTATTATTATTTAATTATTAAAATAATAATAATAATAATAATAATAATAATATTGAAATAATAATAATAATATTAATAATAAAAGGATATTAGAAAAGAAAATAGAAAAGATGGAATTAGAGGAGGGAAGCCATTCAGTACGTGTTTTGGGAAAAAGGAGAAAGAGGAGAGCTAAGGCAGAATAGAAGAGAAAAGCCATCGTTGAGGCCGAGGTTTTTGTCCAAGAACTCTAAGGTAAGGGTGGGGTTCTTTAATCTCTTAAGGGTTGTATAATGTTTGTATGAGGGTAGATAAACCTTTAGGATCATCCCTATGTGTTGTTTGTATTGATTTGGGATTGGGGATTTTGCATGTCGGAGGTTTTGATAAGAGGAAAAATGCATAAATTGATCGGTTAAATTGTGGTCTATGCATTCCTAATTGTATGTATGATAATCTGTGATTATATGTGCGTTTTGGGGTTGTTTGGGAGTAAAATCGGAGAAGGGTTGGGGTGGAATGGTGCTGAAATCGCAACTGCAGAACTTGCAGAATCGCGTAGTTTGCAATGCGAACAAAAGTTCACTGGGCGAATGTTCGCCCCAGATTCGCTAAGCGAATGGAGTAGCGAATGAAGGGAAGGAAGAGGAATTCTATGATGTGTGGTGGGGAAGTTCGCCCCAGGTTCGCTGGGCGAATGTGTAGCGAACGGGGAGGAGAAAAAGTGAGTCTCTGGTTTTTGTATGGGAGGAGTTGTTCGTTGGCAAGTTTGCTAGGCGAACTTCTAGTGAATGAGAGTTCACTGAGCGAACTCGCAGCGAGCATGACAGTGTTGTTTGCTGCTGTTACAGACATAATTTTATCAAACTTCATAAATTCATAACTTTTAATTTGTATGTCTGTTTCAGTCGCCGTTCGAATCGTTGGAAAGCTGGTTTCATATAATTTTTGATAAAATTTAAATTCGATACCAGAATTCCAACTATTCAATGCAGTAGTCGGGTTTTCGTGTATGTGTTATGTGTTGTACATTGAAATGATGAATTCGGTTGTGTGTATGCGTGTTGTGGTTGTGGATTGCTGTTGTTGTATGTGTTGGCAGGTATATGCTGCGTGTTAGATGATTGTAGGATGATGTATTGATGCATTGATAGTCATATGCATTTAGTTGTCATTGTATGTTATCGTTGTATGCATGCCATGTTGCATAGTTGTGCGAAAAGTCGTGTGCCCATGTGGGGTGTGAGCGTCTTATCGGGATTCTTTGAAATAGAATCATGTTGTTGTTGTTGTTGAGGTGATCGTGTGCCCATGTGGGGTGTGAGTGATCACGGATGTCGTGTGCCCATGTGGGGTGTGAGCGACTGATATAGAAATTCCAACGGGAATTATGATCATGAAAAAGGGATCGAATTGGTACCACATGCATTGAGTCGAGTCGTGGGTCTCATTGCATTGCATTATGTTGTGTTGTATGATGAATTGTACTGTTGTCTACTTATGTGGAAGAGTGTGATTTCGTTGATGTGGTAATGATAGGATGAATTGTGTAATTGTTTAAATGTTTTTCTATTTATATTATGCATTTCTTTTGTTGATTTGAGAATCTCACCCCTTCTGTTTGAATGTTACCTCTATGTGAGTAACGTGCAGACAAGCAGGATTAGTGCGGAGTTGAAGTTAGTGAAGATGGAGTCTTCCCTTTTATTTCATTGTGTCGGCGTCTACTCTGATGTGTAACACTGGGGGTTTCTGAACGCTTGTCGTTATTTGTTTTATTATTTGTTACCACTTTATTTACTTGATGATGACTATGTGGTATTACACGTGTTATGTTTTAGTTGAATTCCGCTGCTATATGAAGAGATTAATTAAGTATGGTTGAAATATGTGGTATCTGTGTGTTACATATCGTATGCATGAGCAGGTGTTTGTTGAATGTAGCATTCTACACATTGTATGTTCTATTTTACTCTGATTTTCTATTATTAATTGTCTCAGGGGTTTAGGGTGTTACAATTTACATCCAAGCCAATGTCCCTCTCTTAGCATGAAAGACTCCTAAGGAAAAATGGCATTGCTCTACACTGAGTTAAGGTTTACTCCTTCAGGACATCTCCCTTATAAAGGAAATTATGGCATTATTAGATTCTATAGATTCCAGATAAAGTAATTCCCCTTTATAATCAGTTACCCAACATTTGTGATGAATAGGTGAGATTTCTCCCTTTAGAGATGACAAATTCTCTCTCTCTCTTTCTCTCAGTCAAACCTTTAGCTTCAATCTTGGGCTTTAAACAAGACGCAAATACTCAGTTAGCTTCAATCTTGGGCTTTAAACAAGACACCAAACATCTTTCCTCCCATAGAATAGGAGGAACTATAATTGCTCTGATTTCCCGGTTACCTTTACGGGAATACGTAGGCATAAGATTGTGAAATCTTAGCGAGCACACAAATCAAAAACTTTAGGTCCAGTACCTTACTAAAAACAACAAAAATACTCTCTCAACATTCCCAACCTATAACAGCAAACACTATAAAGTATTTAAACATGCCACACAAGATCTATGGATAACCATATATACACTAGGTAATTAACAACTTCCCTTTGTGCAATCTGACCTCGGACCCCCAATCTCTTAGCATTTGTTAAAGAAAACATTTGTGTGCAAGATTAGTTTTAGATAGCTTCCCTTTCCTTTCCAGCTTCATAGGATAAATAAGAAAACAGAAAGTAGCACCCAATTCCAACCAAGGGAACAACATCTATAGCATCTTCAACAGACAACTTCTCAGACCAATCCTTAGCCGCTGAACAAGAAATTTTTTATTTCTTCGCTATCCCTCTAGAAGAATGTTGTTGAGACATCTTGCAACACTTGAAAGCAGAATTTAGTTTTTCTTCGAATAGGAGTATGAAGCAGTTTGTGAGAGATGATGCAGTATGGAGAAGACGTGCGCACGAACGGTTTAGGTAAATTTGAAATGATTGTTTTTGAAACCATACATACCCTTGAATAGTGTTCCCATAAATTAATTTTTCTAAACCCTCAAGCAAGCAAAACCCTAATTTTCCCCTCAACATCTTGACCTGATTTTTGATACCACCAGTGAGGTTCTAGTTGTCACAGGATGATGTCACGACATCTTGTGTGACATCATGCCAAATCAGCATCTGTCTCAATCCTGTGAACTGAGAGCAACTATCCCATGTTGCTATTCCTTCAGTTTCTATCATTGAGTCATCAGTGATAGCATAGGCACACCTTTTTCCTTCAAAGTCATCAACCATAGAGACCCTATGAAAAAGGTCCTGAATCCTTGAGATAGTCTGAAGTTACAACTTCTTATGTGACATCTTGGTTAACTTCCCAATTTTCCATTCATCAATGTTCATATCTGAGGCAGGTTTCTGACTCTTTCTATTTGACATTGATGAGCACTCTGTCTGTAAAAAGTCCTTACATAGCAATTACTTTTTGATCTGGCACCTTTCATGATAACTTTATCTTTATCATCCATAACCAAACATTCAGATTTGGTAAAGTTGACCTTTAGTCCTTGGTCACAAAGTTAACTAATACTAATCAAATTAGCAGTCATTCCCTTGACAAGCAGCACATTATCAAGTCTATGTTTCCCAGCAAGATCTAATTTTCCAACCCCTTTAATTTTTCCTTTGGACCCATCTCCAAAGGTGACATAGTTGGATGCCTAAGATTCTATATTCACCAAAAAGTTCTTGACACCAGTCATGTGTCTTGAACAACCACTATCAAAATACCACTTCTCTTCAGCAGAGCCTCTTAGAGAAGAATGAGCTATTAGGGCCACAGACTCATTCTTGGGACTCCACTTCTTTCCAGCATTACCAGCTTGCATCTTTCTGGATTGAGAACCATACTTGGGATAGCCATGTAACTTGTAGTAGTAAGGTTTAATATGACCATACTTACCACAATGATGACATTTCCATTCTTGCTTGTTTTTTCCTGAATTATCTTTCTAATGTTTGCGCTGATGTTGAAACATCCCTTTTGACATCTTCTGATTCAGTCTTCCTTTGGGCTGAGCAGAACTAGATTCTGGATCTCTTCTTTTGCTCATCCCAACATGGTCATTGTAACCAAGTCATCTAGCATATCATAACTGATGTTGAGCATTCTAACAGTTTTAGTTATATTGTCAAGTTTGGCGTTGAGCAATACAACTTCCTCTTTTAGATCAGAGATGATGTCAAGGTGCTTCAATCTTTCAGCCTCAAGACGCATAATAACAATATGATGATCCTCTCCTAGCTGAAAAACTTCTGTACTTCTGGTGTACAGCTCCCTGTAGGAGTTGACTAGATCATTATTTGAGAGATCTCCAATATCTGATTCTACATCAGAGTCAAATACCTCTGTAAGAGCAAAAAACCGTTTAGGTAATTCTCCTTCACTTGCAGAATCATCTTCAGACCATGATGTCAACAAGATTTTCTTTTCTTTCTTGAGAAAGGTAGGACACTCAGATTTAATGTGTCAAAAACCCTCACATTCATAGCACTTGATTCCTTTTCCTTTGCCAGCTTTCTCTTCATTTTTGGACTTTCTTCCAAAATCCTTCCTTTTGTCGTCGTCAGAAATCTTGACATTTGCTCTTGACTCCCCTTCGATCCTCTTTAGTAATTGATTATACTGTTTTCCAAGAAGCACAACAACCTTAGACAATTCTTCCTTGGAATTTGTCTTTCCTTCATCTTGATTAGACACCAAGGCTAAACTTTTCTTTTTCTCAGTTTTCTCATTCAAGGCCATTTCAAAAGTTTATAGAGAACCCATGAGTCCATTGTAATACCCCAAATTTTGACCACTTAGATTTCCCATCATTGTGAAATCATCATCACAATATGGATGTACCTTTATGCTTCATCAGTCTCCCCAAAGATGGGTGAGCATCCAATACAATCAAAATTAGGGTTTCAAGCCCTCTCTGAGCTTTAGACAAAGGATCAATCAAGAAATGACATGATCTTCAACTTGTCTAATCTCTCAAACATCCACAATGGATCAAAAAGGACTCCCACTTCAAGGATTAAGCACAAGGCTGCTCCCTTCTAGGTGGATCAAGTCTCAAGATCGACAATGTCACCAAATTAGGGTTTTGGTCAACCAGGGCCTCCAGATGGAAATTTTCATCTGGGCATAAGGCAATGATCCAAAACATGACCTAATATACTTCATGGAACCTCATGAACCCATGCATCAAGTCAATTTTGCCTCAGGGGATGCATTCATCAAAAAATCAGGAATTAGGGTTTCTTGACCTAATTCACCCCTAAGTTGACTTTTGGGACAAACCATGAGCCAAGACCTCAAGACATGATTTGAGGGTCTCTAATACACCATATTGATCCATTTGGAACAATGGATTGATCCAAGAAGCTTGAGCAACAAGTTTCATTTTCATCTGCACCACAATTAGGGTTTTAAGGGAAAAGTCAACTGTAACTTTGACTTTTGACCAAGACATGCTCCCAAACCCTAATACATGATTGAATATACCCTATGACACCCATGGAACATGTCCATCAAGTTTGATTTAGGTCAAGGATATGATTTCCTGAAGAATTGCACAGTTTGGAATTCATCTGATAAAAAGTCAACTGTGCACAAAAGTCAACTTTGACTTTTTGAGATTTTTCACCAAAATGGATTTTTAACCCTAAAATGATGTTAATGTATGATTTTAATCATCATTCATCAAGAAAAATCAAGAAAAGTGAGATAACTTGTAAAAGGGGTAACCATAAAACTTAGAAATTTTTCTAAGTTAAAAATAAAGTGGCAAAGGTACCAACTTTGGAGGACCATAACTCCTAAACCACAAGGCCAATTTTTTCCATCCAAAGCTTGATTTGTAGATCTCACTGCCCTCTACAAAAACTTCAACTAGGCCTAACTCCAATTCCTTATGGATTTTGAGCTATGAGTGAGCCAAAGTGGCTGAAAATGTGAAAAAATACCATTTTCCAACACTTAGAAAAATTCTGCCTAAAACAGAATTTTGTTGAAACACCAAAACTTGTGGGCTTTTTGCACATAGATGCAAGCTGAATCAGTCCCAAAGTTAAACATCAATGTTGTTGCATATGTTGCTAAGAATTCAAAGGGCTCAACAACATGAATTGATTCAACTCAAGCCATGAGAAATCCATGCCCAAAGTCATGCTGCTGCAAGCTGTTTTGGAAAAATCAGTTTGCATGTTTGCTTATCTCACACGATTTTGAGCCAAAGACTGAGGATCAGCATGCCACTTGTGTTCAAACCAATCACATTGCATCTAATCCAACTGATAAATCTGAGTCAAAAAGCCAAAGAACCTTCCAACTTGAAATTCATCCACTTTGGCACTTTTTGCCTTGAATTCAAAATGCATTTATGTGGAATAGTGCATTGTCAAGATTCTCACTCTCCTCAGTCAAGTTCTCTGATTAAACAACATTAAAAACATCTGAAGAATGTGATTTCAGTCAAGGCATAGCTGATCTATTTGGAGCAGCTGTTATGCCTAGTGCAAGAGGCATTTATGCCAAGCCAATCCAAGCAAATGTGATCTGATCCAGCTGCCATTCACTATTCCTCCAAGACAAGAGTTGATCACCTATAAATAGAGGTCTCAATGGATCACTCAACTCACCCCAAAGCCAGTTACAGCACTGCTTTCTCTCATTCTTTCTTGAACTTCAAGTTTTCTTGTTTTTGAGTAACCACTATCGGGTTTTGAGTTGCAGCCATAAGCAATCAATTCCAATTGCTCAAACACATCACATATGATGTATTTGAGGTGTCCAAGTGCTTAAACAACATCTGTAACACTCCCAGCTCAAAATCACTCTTTAACCAAGCCATTTTGCTTCAGTTTTGCAGGTGGAGGTCTCCAGCTTGATCCAGAGAATTTCAAAGTTTTCCAAAGCTTGTAACACACTCCATAACATCCATTGAAGCTGTAGGGATCATCAATTCACGACTGGAACACCATCTGGGCAAAGTTCCATTTCAGCTTGCATCACGGTGAGCTTCAAACTCAAACTCCATGATCCATGCATATTTCCTCGCATGATAATTTTGCCATTTGATTACCATCATATGCTGATTGTTTTGCCTCAATAAATTTGATCATAGACCTCATAACCATGCTTGCACGATTGCTTTTGCAAATTAGGGTTCATCTGTGTTCATCATGATTATTTCACTCCACACTGAAAATGAATAAAATTGGGCATTGCCATCTTGTTCCTTGTGAAAAAACGCACGAGTTTGGTGTTTGAATCATGTCCAATGGTTGAGAGATGAGTGAGATAGGGTGCTTCATGCACGAGCTCGGGGAAGGAGATGGCCATGGCGCCATTTTCAGAAAACCAACCAAGTTCTCTATATAATTTTCACTTGCCATATATTTAATGAATTGGCATTGCGCCCCAGCGGTTCATCAGCTGGTTTTGTGAGTATTAGCAAGCGAGAGGTCTGGGGTTCGAATCCCCCTCGCCCCAGACTTCTTTTTATCACTTTTTTTATTTTATTATTTTTCATACTATTATTTTTAATGATTTGAAAAATTAATAACTCCTTCAATTTTTATCATTTTTTATTGGTTCTTTTTGCAATAATTCACAAAAATGTTAAAATATTTTATTTTACCAAAAAAATCCCAAAAATATTATTTATTTTATATAATTGATATTTTTGCAAAGAATTAATATTTTAATTGTTTTTAACATTTGAAATATTATTTCCACAATGATTTTGCAACTTTTAATGCTTTCTATTTGTTTTGTAGGTCAATACTTAATTTTTGAAGCATTAATCCAAGATCACAATTTGTTTCCCATGTGTAAAACAATTTTTGATCAATTTAATTGAATTTTTATTCAATTAAATACATTTTTTGGAAACAAATTAGGGTTTTGGATTAATTCAACCCTCATAAATCATTTTCAAAAGACTTTGGGCCTCTATTAGAGTGTAAGACCCAACCCTTTTTTTTGACCAAATCATTTTTGGGCCTCACTTATTGTATAAGTCCCGATACCGTCAAAAAATAAACGGCGCGATCGTCGCCCTTTTCAAAAATCATCTGGGCCTCTATTAGAGTGTAAGACCCAATCCCCTTTTAACCAAAACATTTAGGGCCTCACTTATTGTATAAGTCCCTCTGCGTTAAAAGAAAACCTCGGCGCGATCGCCATTTTTAAACGAAAAATCATCTGGGCCTACCCTCGTGTTATAAGCCCCACTCTTTTTCTTTAAACCTTTTTGGGCCTCTTGAGAGAGTGTAAGACCCATCCCTTTGTACAGAAAACCTTTTTGGGCCCCAGTCACTTGTATAAGTCCCTCTGTACAAATTCAAACAGTGCGCTCACTGATAAAACCCTGGGCCTCTCCTTGAGCTGTAAGCCCCAAATCTTTCTTTTTCAAAGCACTTTCTCCTTTGATTTTGAATATACTGTTGTTTTTAATCTTTCTTTGTTGAACAACTAACCAAACAGCATGGAAGCACTACAACCGAGTAAGTGGTTATCGCTTTCATTTACTGCTTTCATATTATAAACTGTATTGTGGGGCTGCTCACTGTAAGTCTCCTTTCATAAACTCATATCTACTGTGTAATAATAGTATAGATATTTCGAGTTTCCCCGGCAACTACGTCTAGAACTAAGTGACGCCGTTTCATTTATTCGTAGAAATAGACGCCTAGATCCCCAATAGGAGCACCAGATACAGTCTTCTCTTCGGCTGTCCTCCTTAGGAATCGTCAAGAAGCTCTACTCCCCAAGATGAATGTATTCTCCGTGAATGGCATCTTTGAGTTTCTTCCAAATTCTCGAACTTTCCTGACTTGATCTATTCCTCGTGGATAGTTTGCCTTGAATGTCTCGGGGTTTGGGTACCCACTACGGTCATAATCTTGGACCTTAACTAAGGAACCCTCTTTAAAAGCTAAAAGTCGCTGGATAGTAAACCTCGCACGTTTACCAGTGGTTTTCATCTTTAAAAGAGTTATCTCTCCTAATGGAAAGGAGATGATAGACCCACGGGCTTCTTAAAAGCATCGGCCTCCTCTTGGGCATTATTCAAGGACCCTACGACTTCTTAGAAGTATTCACAGCCTCCTCTTAGGCTTCGTATAACGATCTCTTCCTCCGGGAATGATAGCCTCCTCTTGGGCTTCGTACAAGGACCCGTCGGCTTCTTAAAAGATCCCAGCCTCCTCTTGGGCTTCGTATAAATTGTCCCGACGACCTCCTAGAGGTATAGCAACAGAACCTAGTCATCCTCATAGAACAGTCCTTTCATAGAGTCTACTACTGTTTCTCGAAGCATAGTACAAAAGATAAAACTCTAGACTTGGACAGTCTAACTTCCTTGAGTCTCAAAGACATTCTCAAGCACCCTTCGTTAAATAGGAAGGAAACCCGCAGACTCGGATAGTTTCAATACCCTTTGGATTTCCCGTTTCCTCAAAGAAAAGGAAATATCCCTGATCCTTAAATTAAATCCCTGTGTACAGTGTTACTCATATAAGAACTGATTTTCTCTTTTAAATCAGTATATTGGATCTGTCACTTAACTGAAACAGTTACAATAGCCTCCATCTCGGGCTTCGTACGAGATACCAAAATTCTCCCCAGTGGAGTCAAAACAACCTTTTAGCCTCTCTCTCAGGCTTTGTATGAGACACAAAAGATTCCCTCGTTGAGTCAATCACCCCTTTTTGCCTCCATCTCGGGCCTCGTACGAGATACAAATCCCTTAAGCAAGAGTCGAACTCTTTGCTAGCCTCTTCTTAGGCTTTGTATAACGATATGCTCCACTGGGTCAAAAACCTTTAGCCTCTCTCTCGGGCTTTGTACGAGACACAAAATAGCCTCCTCTTAGGCTTTGTATAAGAAAACCACTGGTTAATCCAATTAACCTTTTAGCATCAAAGTTGTGCCTCGTTCACAGTACACAAACATCAACAACTCTTTTCCCTTTATCTAATCGCTGTAAGCGGCAAGCCTCTGGATCATCTATATCCATGCCACTGTCCCTCTTTTAGCATGAGAAATTCCTAAGGAAAGATGGCATTGCTCTACACTGAGTTAAAGTCTTCTCCTTCAGGTTAAAACCCTTTCTTCGGAAATTATGGCATTGCTCGGATCCGCGTATCCCAGTTAAAGTAATTCTCCTTCTCCCCTCTTTAGAGATGACAAATTCTCTCTAAAGTCGAGGTCTTTCAGTTTCACATCTTGGGCTTTGAACAAGACACAAATAGACCTTTCAGCTTCACATCTTGGGCTTTGATCAAGATACAAATCACCTTTCGCTTCACGTCTTGGGCTTTGAACAAGACACCAAAACACCATTTCCTCCCATAGAATAGGAGGAACTACGAACACTCTGATTTCCCTGTTTCGGTAAACGGGAATACGTAGGCATAAGATCGAAAGAAAAGATCTTAGCGAGCACAATCAACAAAAAACCCAAATCCCATATCTCAGTCAATCAAAAGCAGTAAACCAAAAGCACCAGTCCTAACATCCTAATCCTTATTCCCCACCAGAAACCCTTTGCCTAGAAAAAAGAAAGAGAACCGTATTGGCGAAATACGAATAACCAGTACAAAAGCCCCCCACATTGATAGCATCCGTAACCTAACAGACCGCTGTTTAAACTCAGTATGCAAAGCAAGGTTAATTGGAGACATCTATTTCCCTTTCTTATTCAGCTCACAATAGGATAAAAAATGAATCGACCTGTAGTTTAAAGCTCAAACCGCAGAGAGCAACCAGCGCTTAAGAACCGCGTCCAAAATCGTTCGCTACAGAAAAGTGGCGCCCACCGTGGGGCCCGTTCCTTTCTTTCTACTTCTCTTGTGTGAAAATTTACACAAATGGCGACTCTGCTGGGGAGTCTCCTTTTCTGCCTTAGGGCATCATCCCCGTTTTCCACGGAAAATGGGAACTCTACCGAAGAGAAAGATTGACCTATGCTGGTCCATCTCTTAGGCAGGGAACCACAGATTGGGGCATCCGCGGGGGAACCCATTTCTGTCAGGAACTTAAGATTCATAGCTTTATAAGTCTAGGATGATTAGGACAAATATATATACTGCTTTTCCTAATTGCTATACGTGTTTATTTTTCTGCTACTGGGAATGCGTGTGATGCCGCATGTGGTGAGATTGAGTATACACTTAAGAAAAGCCAACCTTTTTCGTAGTGCGGAAGCTATCGGAAATAGCTGTTACGCGATACTACCCTCATTTGAGGCTGGTGATCTATTCTCGGTGAATAACACTTACTCTAAGATTGCACACAACTCGCAGGCGATCCGCTTGTTGTTTGCCTTCCTGGGAGGAGCTGATGATAATGAGTACAGGTACAAAAATCACCCTAGTATAAACCTTTGGGGATGGGTAGAGCCTTGACTTCATGACAACGACCCTTTGACCCCATGTTTTTTCTATGTTTTTGTGTGCTGCATTCATGCATTCATTTAATAAAACATTAAAACATTCAAAAAACTTCTCTTCTAGTCTCTCTGTTTTTCAAATTAAACTAAGACTGTGATTGCAAATATCAGAGAAAAAGATTGCATTAATGGATTACGGTAGAAGGAGAACTCACCAGTATACCTTCAAGGTTCCAAAACTAGGGGATTTGAGAAAGTTAGCGAGGATGATCGTTAACCCAGAGACTTTTAGAGCCAAGCACGGTGGTTTGCTACCACTGTTAAGAGTCCATGTGATTAAGGGGATCATGGATGCGCTCATTCAATTCTACGATCCGGTTTATCATTGTTTCACATTCCCGGATTACCAGCTAGCACCAACGCTGGAGGAGTATTCTCATCTGACTGATTTATATATCACTGATCGAGCTCCATTTTCTGGACTGGACGAAATTCCAAAGAATCAGACTATTGCAATAGCAATTCATTTGGACGAGTCTGAGGTCAGGACTCACATGACCACTAAGGGTGGCACCCAAGGTTTGCCAGCCCAGTTCCTGACCAAGAAAGCTCTGTACTTCGCTAGTATAGGGAGCATGACTGCTTTTGAAAGCATCTTTGTCTTGCTCACCTACGGATTATTTTTGTTTCCCAACATCAATAACTTCGTCGATATCAACGCTATTAAGGTTTTTCTCATTGGAAACCCTGTGCCGACTTTGCTCGCAGATGCGTATCATTCTATACACTTAGGAAATTTGTACAGCGGAGGGGAGATCACATGCTGTGTACCTTTGCTTTACAAGTGGTTTATCTCTCACTTGCCCAAGTCTGCTGCTTTTTGGGATTGCAAGAGTGTCTTACGTTGGTCGCAGAAGATCATGTCCCTCACCAACTCTGATATAGATTGGTGTAATAGGATTTATGAGGGAATCAGAATCATTGACCGTTGTGGAAACTTCCCCAGCGTACCCCTCATAGGAACTAAAGGAGGAATCAACTATCATCCGATATTAGTTCTTCGTCAATTTGGATACCCGATGAGACACATCCCACTAGATGTTCATCTGGAAGGTCTTTTCTTCAAAGAAGGAGAAAATGACAGAGCACTAAAGATGGAAATAGTGCAAGCTTGGAAACATGTTCATAAGAAAGGACGAGAGTCTCTGGGAAAACCGGACTGTGTCTCGGTGGAGCCTTATCTCCACTGGGTACAAACTAGAGCTCTCAAGCTAAAGATGCCTTATCCTCGTTACGGAATTCTTCCGCCGAGGGAAATTGTCATGTACTTCATGACGGAAACTGAAAGGCTTCAGGTTACTCTCAACAAAGTTCAAAAGGAAAGAAGGTCTTGGAAGAACAAGTACCGCACCTTCGACGTAGAGTGTATCCAAATACAACAATTACTGAAAGAGAAAGATGCTCTGATTGAAATTTTGGAGCAGCATGCTGTAGAGAATCAAGATGACCAAAGGAATTTGCTCACTCCTTTCACCTGGAAAAGGAATGACAACCCGACAATGGCCCAAACGCCCCGGTCAAAGAAAAGGAAAGTACCAGAGTCAGCACCCAGTTTCTCCTCAGAGAGGACTCGGGACCCATTAGTTTAGGTTTCTGTTTCTGCACTTTGTAATCTACTGTATTTCCACTTCTGTAATCTTTTGAATTTCAATAAAAAGGGGTTTCCCCACTGTTTGATATTTGCAATCTAATTGTCGAAGTTTATTTTAATTAAACCTAAAAACAATTAATATTATCATTGCATTCATCATTCTCACATCACGTATTCTCCTTACCTACGAATCTCACGTTTGTGTCTCGATTCTAGAGTCAAACTGTCTCATTCGTATAATACTCGGGCCAATCGTCAGAAAAAGATGGATGATCTTGAGGAAGAAAATAGAGAGTTGAAAGAAGAGATCGACACTCTGAGAGAGGATATCAGAAAGCTTCGTAACGACATGCAAGCCATGGCAGAAGCTCAGCTACAAAGAACTGTGATCTCAGAGATCACCTCAACGCCCATCATAGAAAAGTATGATCCTAGGTATCAGATACCGAAAGATCGTCCTTGGGGCATGCCTGTTAACTATATCCCGGAAGGATATGTTCCGCCGATCACTGAAGATCAGGGAATCGCAACAGAAGCCGCTGGGCCTGAAGGTTACAAACTTCGGGAAAGTGAAGATGCCAGGGGCATACTCAAGACTCCTGAAGGTTACAAACTTCGGGAGGCGCCAGGACTTACTGCCGTAGTCACGGTACCACCCCCTGTGGTGCACACTGTCCCGGAAGGACAGATTCCACCAACACCTTCTGGTAAGAAGGAAACTATGTTTGACAGAATGGAGGAATTCCAGGAACAGTTCCTGGAAATGCAGAAAGAGCTACAAGCTATTCGCGGTCAGGATCTATTTGGGAAGGACGCCGCAGACCTCTGCTTGGTCCCAAATGTGAAAGTCCCGCACAAGTTCCAAGTGCCCGACTTTGAAAAATACAAGGGTAACTCTTGCCCTCAGAGCCATCTGGTGATGTACGCTCGGCGGATGTCAGCTCAGACGGAGAATCAGGACCTGCTGATTCACTACTTCCAGGATAGTTTGACCGGTGCCGCACTCAAATGGTACATGGGTTTAAACCTTGCCACAATCAGTACTTTCAGAGATCTTGGCACTGCCTTCGTCCAACAATACAAGTACAATTTGGACATGGCACCCGACAGAGATCAACTCAGATCAATGTCGCAAAAGGAAAAGGAAACCTTTAAGGAGTATGCTCAAAGGTGGCGTGAAATTGCCGCTCAAATTTGTCCACCTCTTGAGGAAAAAGAGATGACAAAAATCTTCTTAAAGACCTTAAGCTCATTTTACTATGACCGAATGATTGCCAGTGCACCCAGTGATTTCACCGAAATGGTCGGCATGGGTGTACGTCTTGAGGAAGCCGTCCGAGAAGGACGTTTGGTAAAAGACACTGGATCAACGAGCGGCTAAAAAATACGGTAGTGCTCTCCCTAAGAAAAAAGAGCAAGATATTGGGAATATCTCTCTCGGAAAGCAAAGGCGACGTTATCAGCCAGTAGCAGCTGTTACTCCTGCTATCGGCCCCGCGCCTGTTCCTACGTATCAACCTCAGGTTGCGCAGAGCCAACCTGACCAACAAAGGACACAACAGCCTCTTCAGCAGGCTCGTCCTCCATATAACCACAACCGTACAACACGGCCACCAGGATTTGATCCTATACCCATAACGTACGCAGAGCTGTTTCCGTTACTGCTGGCTAAGGGGCATATTCAGACTAAGTCTCCCCTTTCAGTTCCGGAAAATCTGCCTTTCTGGTTTAAGGTGGATCAAACATGCCCTTATCATCAAGGAGGTTCAGGGCATAACATTGAGACTTGTCTCAATTTCAAGTCCGACGTGTAAAAGCTTGTTAGGAGCGGGCTCTTATCTTTCAAAGATACGAACCCTAATGTTCTTACGAACTCGATGCCTCAACACGAGAAAGCTGCAGTCAATCTGATTGAGAAAGAGACTAACAATGTCTATCAAATTCACGATGTACTCTTATTGGGGACCAATCTGGTCAAGATGCATTGTAGACAGAGAGGATATGGCCATGTGCCACCTCATAATTATCACCAGTGTGATGTCTGCTCTAAAGATAACCAAGGATGTTCTGTGGTGCAAGCAGCTCTGCAGGAACAGATGGATCTCGGATGGATCCAAGAGCACCGAGTTCGTGGAGTTAACATGGTCTCTACGAATTCTAACGTCATTCAAAACCACGACATCCATGTGATGAATATCAACTTGGTGGCGATGCACTCAAGGCAAAGCCAGTATCATAATCTGCCATGGCACGATTACAGTTCCTGTCTGATTTGCTCGGTAAATAAACAGGGATGCTCTTTCATACAAGAGGCCCTCCAGCGTCAGATGGATCTTGGATGGATCCAAGACTACCATGATAGGAACTCCTATCAAATCAATATGGTTCAGATCTTCGATATCCGCGTAATGGATACCAACCTGGTAGAGTTACATGCTGAGCAGGTCCGACTCGGATTCTTAATATCACATGATTACCAAAACTGTAAAGCAGGTTGCGAAAACAATCGAGGTTGTACCCTTGTCCAGAAGGCACTTCAGCACTTGTTAAATCACTGGTGGATGCCAATCTATATGGACGAAGATACTCAACGAATTAGTATCAATAACAGGAATCCTACTCGTCGTCAAAGTCAGGATGTCCGATCAATGGAAGATAACCTAGTGAGGTTGCATTGCATTCAAAGTGGGTGTGGCCAGGTGCCACCACACAACTATGACAGTTGTAGCGTCTGTTCGGAAAGTAACCAAGGGTGTTACCTTGTGAGAGCAGCTCTTCAGGGTCAGATCGATCATGGAGAAATTCATCCATATCCAGGTTCAGGACCCATCATTTGGTCGCCGAACTACCTTGCCGATCAGGTTGAGGATGTTGTCACGATCTCTGGTCATCACCAGATCAGGGATGTTTTTGCCATCATTCCTCTACTTGACGAATCTAGAGTTCCCAACCGGGAACGGATCGAGGTTACTTATGACGGTCAGAAAAATCAGAAGGTTCCCATAGTCATCTATCTACCGGGGCCATTACCGTATGAATCAGCTAAGGCGATCCCTTACAAATACGGTGCAACAATAATCGAGAATGGAAAGGAAATTCCATTACCCTCCGTCGTGAATATTACAGACATCAGTCGTGTAACACGGAGCGGTCGAATCTTCAACCGAGGTGTTGGAGAATCCAACAAAGAAAAGGAACTTCAGGCAGAAATTCCTGATCCACCAGTCGGTCAATCTGGTAATCCCGACTGTTCAAAAGACAAAGATGAGATGCTAAAGCTCATCCAAAGGAGTGAATACAACATTGTTGATCAACTGTTACAGACTCCTTCAAAGATCTCAGTATTATCACTGTTACTCAGTTCAGAAGCACACAGAGAGGCTCTACAGAAAGTCTTGGAGCAAGCCTTTATGGAACAGGATGTAACAATCAGACAATTCGATAGCATTGTCTCTAACATCACTTCCTGCAGTAATTTGGGATTTAGTGATGAGGAATTACCTGAAGGGGGTCGTCGTCATAACATGGCGCTCAACATTACGGTTAACTGCCAGGGCGATGCTTTAGCCAACGTACTGGTAGACACAGGGTCAGCCCTGAATGATATGTCGAAGTCCACTTTGACGCAATTATCATTTAAGGGCCCTCCGATGAGAGTCAGCGAGGTCATCGTCAAAGCATTCGACGGATCCAGAAAAACAGTTATCGGCAAAGTTGATCTTCCCATAACTATTGGTCCTCACACTTTCCAAGTCACTTTCCAGGTCATGGACATCCGAGCAACATACAGTTGTTTATTAGAAAGACCTTGGATACATCAGGCTGGAGCGGTCACTTCGACCCTCCACCAAAAGCTAAAGTTCGTCCAGAACGATCAACTTGTCACGGTTTATGGGGAACAAGCCTTGCTCGTGAGTAACTTATCATCATCTACTTGTGTGGAACCCGAGGAGGTTATTGGAACTCAGTTCCAAGCACTATCGGTGAGCAAGAATGATCAATTCAAAGAAGGAACTTCAATTTCTTCATACAAAGATGCTATCAAAGCAGTCGAGAGTACCGATACGACAGGATGGGGACGGCTTGTCATTCCTATTGACAATAAAACAAAGAAGGGTCTTGGTTTTTCTGCAACCTATACCCAGACGGCCGCCAACGATGAAAGTCTTCATCCCCTTCAAAACTTCTTCCACAGTGGAGGTTTTCTCCACCCAGTGTCTCAGACAATTCATGCTATCAATGAGGAAGATCCCTATGACACAGATGAAGAATGGAAGTCCTACCTTAACAAGGACGGCTATATGTCTCAGGAAAAGGTGCCTATGCCTTTTTGCTTTCCTACAGAAAGTCCGAGATTTATACCAAGATCAGATGTCGAAATGATCTACGGAGATTGTGATCCGGAAGGATGCCGTGCTCCGCCAAATTCATTAGAGGAAGACACTCTGATGAAAGAAAACTTTGATCGCAATTACTATGGCCCGATGGATGGTCTGCCAATGTGGCAGCCTTACCCAGGAAACTTGGGGCAAGAAAGTCAGCCGAGTAATGAAACTCAGCTGAGCGTCATTGAACAGAATACCTGTGTCCCCACCATGTCATGGGATCAACATTCAGGTCATTCGGAAACTACTCAACATGAAGATGAATTCGCAACGTTTGCAGGACTAGAATTCATCAACTATGCTTTTCCTGAGGTCAACGTCATCGAGAGGGATGACTTCTCCAGTTCCAAAGAAATTTGGGACACTTTGGGACAACCGAGTGGAAAATACGACTATATGGTCAAGTACACCGCTCCCGAAAGATCTCGTATCAGGCTCGAAGATATCCAGTCAACTGGATGGGGAGATACAGCTGAGAGCACAAATGCTATGCAAAATGCAACAGAGGAATCCTCCTACGACAATTCTGCCTGGGAGATAGATTCCAATGATCCTGCTCCACCAGAAATCAGCGTCATTTCTGAAGACAAATCAAGGAAGGTGCCAGACTTTGTGATTCACCGAGGAGTTCGCCGCCAATGGGTTGCCGTCGAGGTTCCGAAGGTCGTTCGTCAGTCAAAGTAATTGCCATCTTTAACCTTTCACCCTGCCCAGGTGAAACGGATATTTTGATAGGGCTCATTTTTTGTAAATTTCCCTCTTCGCTTTGCCCAGACCGAGTGAGTTTTGTTTTATAGGGTTGTAGTTTCAAGATTCGACTTGTTCATTAATAAAATAACGTCGTTCTGTAATTTCTGCATTAATTGCTGTTTTCTCTTTTTGCTTTTTCAGAAAATGGTAATCCTAAAAAACATTCAATAATAAAAACAAGCAGTAAAATAAATACACTGCACACACTTGCATTTTCTCTATCTCTTCTAAACACGAATCATCACGTCATGCAGATTGCTTGTTTTATACCCCGTTGAAACATACAATCCGATGCCTTCTTCCAACTTTGAGTTCCCGGTATTCGAGGCTGAAGAAGAAAATGACAACGAAATTCCAGAAGAGATCTCCCGACTACTCAGACAAGAGGAAAGGTCCATTGAACCTCACAAAGAACCGTTGGAAACAGTAAACTTGGGTTCAGAAAAAGAGAAAAAAGAAATCAGGATCGGAGTATTGCTCAGTCCAACTGCCAGAGAGGGTTTGATAAAGCTTCTCAAAGAATTCCCCTATGTGTTCGCTTGGTCCTATCAGGATATGCCAGGGTTGGATACCAGCATCGTGGAACATCACTTACCGTTGAGATCGGAATGTCCGCTAGTAAAGCAAAGGTTGAGACGCACTCACCCGGACATGGCCATCAAAATCAAAGAGGAGGTACAAAAACAGATCGACGCGGGTTTCCTCGCTACATCTGAATATCCTCAATGGTTAGCCAACATCGTACCCGTTCCCAAAAAGGATGGAAAGGTCAGAATGTGTGTTGATTACAGAGATTTAAACAAGGCAAGTCCAAAGGACGACTTTCCTTTACCACACATTGACATGCTGGTGGACAGTACAGCAAAGTTCAAAGATTTTTCCTTCATGGATGGATTCTCGGGCTATAATCAGATCAAAATGGCGCCGAAAGACATGGAGAAAACTTCGTTCATTACCCCATGGGGTACCTTTTGTTACAAGGTAATGCCGTTCGGTTTGAAGAACGCCGGGGCAACCTATCAAAGGGCCATGACTACTCTGTTTCATGACATGATACACAAGGAAATCGAAGTGTATGTCGATGATATGATTGCAAAATCAAGAACAGAGGATGAGCACGTTGAACATCTGTCAAAATTGTTCGAACGTCTAAGAAAATTCAAGCTCCGTTTGAATCCTAACAAGTGCACCTTCGGTGTCCGTTCGGGGAAATTACTAGGGTTCATCATCAGCCAGAAAGGAATTGAAGTTGATCCTGACAAGGTCAAGGCCATTCAAGAAATGCCTTCTCCGAAAACTGAAAAACAAGTCAGAGGATTCCTGGGACGTTTGAACTACATCTCCAGATTCATATTCCTTATGACCGCGACATGTGCGCCGATTTTCAAATTACTCAAAAAGAACCAGGATTGCGTTTGGTCAGAAGATTGCCAAACTGCCTTTGACAGTATCAAGGAATATCTGTTGAATCCTCCGATCCTATCACCTCCAGTGGAAGGAAGACCACTAATTATTTACCTCACAGTCCTAGAGGACTCAATGGGATGTGTACTTGGCCAACAAGACGAAACTAAAAGGAAAGAGTATGCCATTTACTATCTAAGTAAGAAATTCACCGACTGCGAGACTCGGTACACAATGCTTGAGAAAACTTGTTGCGCTTTGGCTTGGGCAGCCAAACGTCTTCGCCAGTACATGATTCGTCATACTACTTGGTTGGTCTCCGAAATGGATCCAATCAAGTACGTTTTCGAAAAACCTGCTCTCACGGGAAGGATTGCCCGTTGGCAGATGTTACTATCAGAATATGACATAGAGTACCATGCTCAGAAAGCCGTTAAAGGAAGTATTTTAGCTGATCATTTGGCTCATCAATCGATTGACAACCAAGAATCAATCGGGTTTGACTTCCCAGACGAAGATGTCATGTATCTAAAGATGAAAGATTGCGATGAACCGCTACCCAGTGATGGGCCAGAACCAGGTTCCCAGTGGGGACTCATCTTTGACGGAGCAGTCAATCATTATGGAAACGGAATTGGGGCAATCATTGTTACCCCTAAGGGTACCCACATTCCTTTCACTGCTAGACTTACGTTCAAATGTATGAACAACGAGGCCGAATACGAAGCATGTATCATGGGTCTCGAAGAAGCAATTGATTTAAGGATCAAAAACTTGGACGTATATGGCGACTCAGCCCTGGTTATTAACCAGATAAAAGGAGATTGGAACACATACCAATCGGGATTGATTCCTTACAAAGACTATGCAAGGAGGTTGTTACCCTTCTTCAACAGAGTCGACTTTCATCACATCCCTCGTGATGAGAATCACATGGCTGATGCATTAGCCACTCTCTCTTCCATGATTAGTGTAGGTCGATGGACTAACCTACCTAAGATCGACATCATGCGCCTTGAACGGCACGCTTACATCTTCATGATTGAAGCAGTCATAGACGACAGACCTTGGTATCACGATATCAAATGCTTCCTTCAGAAACAAGAGTACCCATCTGGGGCACTCAGAAAAGACAGGAAAACCCTCAGAAGATTGGCTGGAAACTTCTTCCTGAGCGGTAACACTCTTTATAAGAGAAATTTTGACATGGTTTTGCTCCGATGTGTCGACAGACCAGAAGCAGACATGCTCATGAAAGAAATTCATGAAGGATCCTTTGGCACTCATGCCAACGGACACACAATGGCGAGAAAAATTCTCAGGGCCGGGTATTATTGGTTGACAATGGAATCCGACTGCTACAAGTACATGAGGAGGTGTCACAAGTGTCAGATATACTCCGACAAAATTCATGTACCGCCATCACATCTCAAAGTTCTTTCTTCCCCGTGGCCATTTTCCATATGGGGAATCCATATGATTGGTATGATTGAGCCCAAGGCTTCAAACGGACATCGGTTCATCCTGGTAGCCATTGACTATGTCACCAAGTGGGTCGAAGCAGCGTCATTCGCCAATGTAACCCGACAAGTGGTGGTCCGATTTATCAAAAACAATATCATCTACCGTTATGGTGTTCCAAGCGAGATCATTACTGATAATGGATCTAACTTGAACAATAAGATGATGAAAGAGTTGTGTGCAGAGTTCAAGATCGAACACCATAACTCATCTCCCTACCGACCCTAGATGAACGGAGCGGTAGAAGCGGCTAACAAGAACATTAAGAAGATCGTTCAAAAGATGGTTGTAACCTATAAAGATTGGCACGAGATGTTACCTTTTGCTCTTCACGGTTATCGCACATCTATCCGCACTTCAACAGGGGCTACCCCTTTCTCTCTAGTATATGGCATGGAGGCAGTTCTCCCCATAAAAGTAGAGATCCCGTCAATCAGGGTATTGATGGAAGCTAAGCTCACCGAAGCTGAATGGTGTCAAAGTCGACACGACGAACTGAACCTGATCGAAGAAAAGAGAATCACGGCACTATGCCACGGTCAGTTGTATCAACAGAGAATGAAAAGGGCGTTTGACAAAAAAGTCCGACCTCGTGTCTTCAGAAAAGGAGACCTCGTGCTCAAGAAGATACAATCATTTCTCACTGACTCTCGGGGCAAATGGACCCCAAATTATGATGGCCCCTATGTGGTCATGAAAGCTTTCTCAGGCGGCCCCTTGAGACTTGCAACCATGGACAGAGAGGAATTTGTCTACCCCACGAATGTTGATATAGTCAAGAAATACTTCGCCTAAACTAAAAAAAAAAACGTCTCGGCGGATTAAAAACCCGAAAGGGCGGTCCAGGCAAAAGTTAGAGACATGGAAAAAAAAGAATCATCCCGATGGATTGGAAATCTCATAGTACAATCCAGGCAAAAATTAGGGATAATGGCAAGTAACTATGTTCAACAGAGGCAAGTCCCTCAGCAGCAGTTACAACATCATCTATCGGAGGAAATCTCCAGTCAAAGGTCATCTTCGACAGAAGCTCAGGATGCCCCGAATTCAAAGTTGATAGAAGGATAGTGGTCGTTATGTTTCAACGTAGCCCTTTTCCCTGTAAATTACCATTTTCTAACTTTGTATATACTCTTTGGAATCACTCGTTTGGCTGATCTCCATCTTATCAATAAAATTTGAGCCCTTGTGCTTTTGTTTGTAATTCTTTACTTGTTTTAGCTTTACAGAACGACGTTGTTTAAACTTAATCAGCGATTCTTGAAATAAAACAAAAATGAATTTACTTGTTAAAACTTTTTCCGCTTTTAAATTAAAAATGGCAATTTCTTTTGATTGTTGAACATCAGAAGAACATCGATTGCTTCTCCCAAAGTAAGCGAACTTCAAAGTGCAGAATCAAAGTACTCCTTCTAAGCCAGTATCCCTGAATGAAGGGATCAACTGTGTCAGAGACCTTGTTTCGTCTGACATCCTCGGCCGAGTTCTCATCTCCTAAGCCCGATCAACATAGCTCCCAACGGGACTATCTCTCCTAAGCAAGGTGGAATTGCTATTTTGAATCAACGGTACTTCTTCGCCCCGCGATGGCCGAGTATCCAATTGTGTTCATCCATTAGTCTGTATGTCGCGTCTGTTTTGTCAGCATATACATACATACTTCATGCATTTTATTTGCGTTCGCATTTCGTATTGCATCACTATCACTTAAGTCGGTCTTGTCCTCTAGTGATAAACAGTTTTCTCAATCGAGTTTGCCAGTTCTTTCCTCGTCAGGAAGTGTTGTGTCTGCACAATCTCGCCACCAGTGTATCTTTAGATCAGAGTCGGCACTTGGCCACTTTGATAACTTGAACCTCTGAAAAGCCAGAGAAAACTCTCAATAAACATCACTCTTCGCCATTGAAGATGATATCCTTGCTTTCCCGGATTAAGGAAAATCCACAGAGAAAGCCTCGTGATCAGAGATTCGGCAGCACGCCAGTTCTGCTCCAAAAAACCGCTGATGAAAAGGTCATCGGCCCCACAAAATTGGACCCCATCATATGGCGTTTCTCCGGGAAGATCCCGAGAAAAGTATGATGAAAGATCCCAAACGAAAACAGTCTCTCAAGAGACTCGCTTTCCCCAGTAGAAACAAATGGCGTCTCCAACAGAGAAGTTTGTACAACTCTACAACTCAGACGACTGGGTTCCCCAGCAAGTCTGACATCAAAACTTTTTCCACTCAAATGGCATCTCCCCAGGAAAATTCGGCGAGAAGTTTGAAGGAAAACCGCTACACATAGCGTCCCTTGTCAATAAAGTTTATTGACAAAAGAAACTAAGACCAGTTCTTGGTAGGAAACCAGGATCGAGGGGAAGTTTAAATCAGAAACTAAGACCAGTTCTTGGTAGGAAACCAGGATCGAGGGGAAGTTTAAATCAGAAACTAAGACCAGTTCTTGGTAGGAAACCAGGATCGAGGGGAAGTTTAAATCAGAAACTGAGACCAGTTCCTTGGTAGGAAACCAGGAATGAGGGGAAGTTCATTTCAAAAGAGACTGAGACCAGTTCCTTGGTAGGAAACCAGGATCGAGGGGAAGTTTACCTTTTCTAAGCATCATTGCTTAGTTAAAGAAGATGAATGCGTAAGCTACCATTCATAACCACCATCAAAATTTCGGATATTCCGATATTTAATCCTCTTGCACCCCGAATGCTCGAATACTAACGTCATTCATACCTTCGGGTCCAAGAAGATTAAATAGGGGCATCTGTAATACCCCAAATTTTGACCACTTAGATTTCCCATCATTGTGAAAATCATCATCACAATATGGATGTACCTTTATGCTTCATCAGTCTCCCCAAAGATGGGTGAGCATCCAATACAATCAAAATTAGGGTTTCAAGCCCTCTCTGAGCTTTAGACAAAGGATCAATCAAGAAATGACATGATCTTCAACTTGTCTAATCTCTCAAACATCCACAATGGATCAAAAAGGACTCCCACTTCAAGGATTAAGCACAAGGCTGCTCACTTCTAGGTGGATCAAGTCTCAAGATCGACAGTGTCACCAAATTAAGGTTTTGGTCAACCAGGGCCTCCAGATGGAAATTTTCATCTGGGCATAAGGCAATGATCCAAAACATGACCTAATATACTTCATGGAACCTCATGAACCCATGCATCAAGTCAATTTTGCCTCAAGCGATGCATTCATCAAAAAATCAGGAATTAGGGTTTCTTGACCTAATTCACCCCTAAGTTGACTTTTGGGACAAACCATGAGCCAAGACCTCAAGACATGATTTGAGGGTCTCTAATACACCATATTGATCCATTTGGAACAATGGATTGATCCAAGAAGCTTGAGCAACAAGTTTCATTTTCATCTACACCACAATTAGGGTTTTAAGGGAAAAGTCAACTGTAACTTTGACTTTTGACCAAGACATGCTCCCAAACCCTAATACATGATTGAATATACCCTATGACACCCATGGAACATGTCCATCAAGTTTGATTTAGGTCAAGGACATGATTTCCTGAAGCATTGCACAGTTTAGAATTCATCTGATAAAAAGTCAACTGTGCACAAAAGTCAACTTTGACTTTTTGAGATTTTTCACCAAAATGGATTTTTAACCCTAAAATGATGTTAATGTATGATTTGAATCATCATTCATCAAGAAAAATCAAGAAAAGTGAGATAACTTGTAAAAGGGGTAACCATAAAACTTAGAAATTTTTCTAAGTTAAAAATAAAGTGGCAAAGGTACCAACTTTGGAGGACCATAACTCCTAAACCACAAGGCCAATTTTTTCCATCCAAAGCTTGATTTGTAGATCTCACTGCCCTCTACAAAAACTTCAACTAGGCCTAACTCCAATTCCTTATGGATTTTGAGCTATGAGTGAGCCAAAGTGGCTGAAAATGTGAAAAAATACAATTTTCCAACACTTAGAAAAATTCTGCCTAAAACAGAATTTTGTTGAAACACCAAAACTTGTGGGATTTTTGCACATAGATGCAAGCTGAATTAGTCCCAAAGTTAAACATCAATGTTGTTGCATATGTTGCTAAGAATTCAAAGGGCTCAACAGCATGAATTGATTCAACTCAAGCCATGAGAAATCCATGCCCAAAGTCATGCTGCTGCAAGCTGTTTTGGAAAAATCAGTTTGCATGTTTGCTTATCTCACACAATTTTGAGCCAAAGACTGAGGATCAGCATGCCACTTATGTTCAAACCAATCACATTGCATCTAATCCAACTGATAAATCTGAGTCAAAAAGCCAAAGAACCTTCCAACTTGAAATTCATCCACTTTGGCACTTTTTGCCTTGAATTCAAAATGCATTTATGTGGAATAGTGCATTGTCAAGATTCTCACTCTCCTCAGTCAAGTTCTCTGATTAAACAACATTAAAAACATCTGAAGAATGTGATTTCAGTCAAGGCATAGCTGATCTATTTGGAGCAGCTGTTATGCCTAGTGCAAGAGGCATTTATGCCAAGCCAATCCAAGCAAATGTGATATGATCCAGCTGCCATTCACTATTCCTCCAAGACAAGAGTTGATCACCTATAAATAGAGGTCTCAATGGATCACTCAACTCACCCCAAAGCCAGTTACAGCACTGCTTTCTCTCATTCTTTCTTGAACTTCAAGTTTTCTTGTTTTTGAGTAACCACTATCGGGTTTTGAGTTGCAGCCATAAGCAATCAATTCCAATTGCTCAAACACATCACATATGATGTATTTGAGGTGTCCAAGTGCTTAAACAACATCTGTAACACTCCCAGCTCAAAATCACTCTTCAACCAAGCCATTTTGCTTCAGTTTTGCAGGTGGAGGTCTCCAGCTTGATCCAGAGAATTTCAAAGTTTTCCAAAGCTTGCAACACACTCCATAACATCCATTGAAGCTCTAGGGATCATCAATTCACGGCTGGAACACCATCTGGGCAAAGTTCCATTTCAGCTTGCATCAAGGTGAGCTTCAAACTCAAACTCCATGATCCATGCATATTTCCTCGCATGATAATTTTGCCATTTGATTACCATCATATGCTGATTGTTTTGCCTCAATATATTTGATCATAGACCTCATAACCATGCTTGCACGATTGCTTTTGCAAATTAGGGTTCATCTGTGTTCATCATGATTATTTCACTCCACACTGAAAATGAATAAAATTGGGTATTGCCATCTTGTTCCTTGTGAAAAAACGCACGAGTTTGGTGTTTGAATCATGTCCAATGGTTGAGAGATGAGTGAGATAGGGTGCTTCATGCACGAGCTCGGGGAAGGAGATGGCCATGGCGCCATTTTCAGAAAACCAACCAAGTTCTCTATATAATTTTCACTTGCCATATATTTAATGAATTGGCATTGCGCCCCAGCGGTTCATCAGCTGGTTTTGTGAGTATTAGCAAGCGAGAGGTCTGGGGTTCGAATCCCCCTCGCCCCAGACTTCTTTTTATCACTTTTTTTATTTTATTATTTTTCATACTATTATTTTTAATGATTTGAAAAATTAATAACTCCTTCAATTTTTATCATTTTTGATTGGTTCTTTTTGCAATAATTCACAAAAATGTTAAAATATTTTATTTTACCAAAAAAATCCCAAAAATATTATTTATTTTATATAATTGATATTTTTGCAAAGAATTAATATTTTAATTGTTTTTAACATTTGAAATATTATTTCCACAATGATTTTGCAACTTTTAATGCTTTCTATTTGTTTTGTAGGTCAATACTTAATTTTTGAAGCATTAATCCAAGATCACAATTTGTTTCCCATGTGTAAAACAATTTTTGATCAATTTAATTGAATTTTTATTCAATTAAATACATTTTTTGGAAACAAATTAGGGTTTTGGATTAATTCAACCCTCATAAATCATTTTCAAAACACTTTGGGCCTCTATTAGAGTGTAAGACCCAACCCTTTTTTTTGACCAAATCATTTTTGGGCCTCACTTATTGTATAAGTCCCGATACCGTCAAAAAACAAACGGCGTGATCGTCGCCCTTTTCAAAAATCATCTGGGCCTCTATTAGAGTGTAAGACCCAATCCCCTTTTAACCAAAACATTTTGGGCCTCACTTATTGTATAAGTCCCTCTGCGTTAAAAGAAAACCTCGGCGCGATCGCCATTTTTAAACGAAAAATCATCTGGGCCTACCCTCGTGTTATAAGCCCCACTCTTTTTCTTTAATCCTTTTTGGGCCTCTTGAGAGAGTGTAAGACCCATCCCTTTGTACAGAAAACCTTTTTGGGCCCCAGTCACTTGTATAAGTCCCTCTGTACAAATTCAAACAGTGCCCTCACTGATAAAACCCTGGGCCTCTCCTTGAGCTGTAAGCCCCAAATCTTTCTTTTTCAAAGCACTTTCTCCTTTGATTTTGAATATACTGTTGTTTTTAATCTTTCTTTGTTGAACAACTAACCAAACAGCATGGAAGCACTACAACCGAGTAAGTGGTTATCGCTTTCATTTACTGCTTTCATATTATAAACTGTATTGTGGGGCTGCTCACTGTAAGTCTCCTTTCATAAACTCATATCTACTGTGTAATAATAGTATAGATATTTCGAGTTTCCCCGGTAACTACGTCTAGAACTAAGTGACGCCGTTTCATTTATTCGTAGAAATAGACGCCTAGATCCCCAATAGGAGCACCAGATACAGTCTTCTCTTCGGCTGTCCTCCTTAGGAATCGTCAAGAAGCTCTACTCCCCAAGATGAATGTATTCTCCGTGAATGGCATCTTTGAGTTTCTTCCAAATTCTCGAACTTTCTTGACTTGATCTATTCCTCGTGGATAGTTTGCCTTGAATGTCTCGGGGTTTGGGTACCCACTACGGTCATAATCTTGGACCTTAACTAAGGAACCCTCTTTAAAAGCTAAAAGTCGCTGGATAGTAAACCTCGCACGTTTACCAGTGGTTTTCATCTTTAAAAGAGTTATCTCTCCTAATGGAAAGGAGATGATAGACCCACGGGCTTCTTAAAAGCATCGGCCTCCTCTTGGGCATTATTCAAGGACCCTACGGCTTCTTAGAAGTATTCACAGCCTCCTCTTAGGCTTCGTATAATGATCTCTTCCTCCGGGAATGATAGCCTCCTCTTGGGCTTCGTACAAGGACCCGTCGACTTCTTAAAAGATCCCAGCCTCCTCTTGGGCTTCGTACAAATTGTCCTGACGACCTCCTAGAGGTATAGGAACAGAACCTAGTCATCCTCATAGAACAGTCCTTTCATAGAGTCTACTACTGTTTCTCGAAGCATAGTACAAAAGATAAAACTCTAGACTTGGACAGTCTAACTTCCTTGAGTCTCAAAGACATTCTCAAGCACCCTTCGTTAAATAGGAAGGAAACCCGCAGACTCGGATAGTTTCAATACCCTTTGGATTTCCCGTTTCCTCAAAGAAAAGGAAATATCCCTAATCCTCAAATTAAATCCCTGTGTACAGTGTTACTCATATAAGAACTGATTTTCTCTTTTAAATCAGTATATTGGATCTGTCACTCAACTGAAACAGTTACAATAGCCTCCATCTCGGGCTTCGTACGAGATACCAAAATTCTCCCCAGTGGAGTCAAAACAACCTTTTAGCCTCTCTCTCAGGCTTTGTATGAGACACAAAAGATTCCCTCGTTGAGTCAATCACCCCTTTTTGCCTCCATCTCGGGCCTCGTACGAGATACAAATCCCTTAAGCAAGAGTCGAACTCTTAGCTAGCCTCCTCTTAGGCTTTGTATAACGATATGCCCCACTGGGTCAAAAACCTTTAGCCTCTCTCTCGGGCTTTGTACGAGACACAAAATAGCCTCCTCTTAGGCTTTGTATAAGAAAACCACTGGTTAATCCAATTAACCTTTTAGCATCAAAGCTGTGCCTCGTTCACAGTACACAAACATCAACAACTCCTTTCCCTTCATCTAATCGCTGTAAGCGGCAAGCCTCTGGATCATCTATATCTATGCCACTGTCCCTCTTTTAGCATGAGAAATTCCTAAGGAAAGATGGCATTGCTCTACACTGAGTTAAAGTCTTCTCCTTCAGGTTAAAACCCTTTCTTCGAAAATTATGGCATTGCTCGGATCCGCGTATCCCAGTTAAAGTAATTCTCCTTCTCCCCTCTTTAGAGATGATAAATTCTCTCTAAAGTCGAGGTCTTTCAGCTTCACGTCTTGTGCTTTGAACAAGACACAAATAGACCTTTCAGCTTCACATCTTGGGCTTTGATCAAGATACAAATCACCTTTCGCTTCACGTCTTGGGCTTTGAACAAGACACCACAACACCATTTCCTCCCATAGAATAGGAGGAACTACGAATGCTCTGATTTCCCTATTTCGGTAAACGGGAATACGTAGGCATAAGATCGAAAGAAAAGATCTTAGCGAGCACAATCAACAAAAAACCCAAATCCCATATCTCAGTCAATCAAAAGCAGTAATCCAAAAGCACCAGTCCTAACATCCTAATCCTTATTCCCCACCAGAAACCCTTTGCCTAGAAAAAAGAAAGAGAACCGTATTGGCGAAATATGAATAACCAGTACAAAAGCCCCCCACATTGATAGCATCCGTAACCTAACAGACCGCTGTTTAAACTCAGTATGCAAAGCAGGGTTAATTGGAGACATCTATTTCCCTTCCTTATTCAGCTCACAATAGGATAAAAAATGAATCGACCTGTAGTTTAAAGCTCAAACCGCAGAGAGCGACCAACGCTTAAGAACCGCGTCCAAAATCGCTCGCTACATCCATCTACCTTCAGGGTATTTATATCTTGGGCTTCTTCGATGGCTATCACCTTCATGTCAAACATCTTGGGAAGAGATCTTAGGATTTTCTGGATCAGCATAGCTTCTGGAATCTTTTCTCCAAGATCACTTGAAGTGTTGGCAATATCAACAATATTCATATGAAAGTCTTGAATACTTTCGTCCTCTTTCATCCTCAAGTTCTCAAACTTGGTGGTAAGAATTTGAAGTCTTGAAGACTTTACCCTAGAAGTTCCTTCATGCACAGTCTTCAAAATTTCCCAAGCATCCTTGGCAACAGTACATTTTTTATCAGCTTGAAGATGTTCTTGTCAACACCATTGAACAAGGCATTCAAGGCTTTGGAGTTACCTTGAGCAAGCTTTTCATCTTCATCATTCCAGTCTTCCTCAGGTTTCAACTCATCAGTGATCTTCCCATCCTTATCTTTGGCCTTTGGTGGGTCCCACCCTTTAACCACAAACTTCCAAGCTTTACCATCTATAGACTTGATGAATGCCATAATGCGCACTTTTCAATATTCATAATTGGAACCATCAAGAATGGGTGGTCTATTTAACATTCCTCCTTCTTTATCCATTGAACCAGAAAGTATCGTCCCTGAATCTCACCCAGAAGCAGAGCAAGATGCCTGCTCTGATACCAATTGAAATTCTGGTACAACAGATCTCAGATGTCCTGAGAGATGTCGAGACACTTGATCTCTACTTCACACATAAGGATAATTAGGAACAGAATGTAAATTGTAGAAAATAAAGAACACACAAGGATTGTTAACACAGTTCAGTGAACAACAACACCTACGTCTTGGGGCTACCAAGCCAGGAATGAAATCCACTAGATAGTATTAATTCTAAGCTAAACACCTCTGGTTTACAGCTTATCACTCAATCACTACCCGTGCTTAATTTCTACCTAAGACACTTCCTAGGTATGAGACCCTTCTCAATTCCCTTTCAATCGCAGCAGTGAGAGAAATTACAACTTAATGTAAACTGTCCAGCTCTAGTATCAACGCGACACAAGAAAGGCTCACAAAATAGAAACCCTAAACTCACTAGGCAACATTGTGTTTTTCCACACTTTTCCTAGGTTAAATCCATCCTATTTATAACAATAAACATGACTGGATTTGGGCTTCAGAAATGCAGCAGGTCTGCTCCACAGAATCTGCAACTAATTCTCCTCTAGAATAGTTTCTTCAATCCTAAGTTTCCTAAAGTGTCTCCACACTTAGAAACAACATCTTCAAATTATAATCAGAATCTCTGATTCTTCAATCTTGGACGCCAGCTAGGAAAAACAAATAATCCTAGAATAATTTGAAATCTGGAATTAGAATAACAGTAATTAAAAACTAAAAATTAACAGACAAGGATGTCGAATCACCATGATAGGACATCTTGTCCAACATCTTGATCTTCAATTAGTTCCTCATGTTAAGACATCTTGTCCAACATCTTCCTGTCAAGTTAGTTTTACCAAAATTGATGCCAACCTCAAAAGCTTGGACTCATCATTGAAGTTGAAACCACAAAGGGGATATGGTTTTGAGCTTTGAATGAAGTTGAAAACTTCAAGGGGAATCCTAATGTTTTATTAAAGTTGAATTTTGAAGGGAATCCTAATGTTTGAACTAAGTCTAAACTAAGGATGAGTAATGAAATGCAAAATTTGTATGAGTGCAAGTGTTATAAACATAAATGTCAAGAGAAACTTAATAAGACAAAATTGATTAAGCTTTTAAAGAAATGTAGTCATCAAGGATGAAATGAACATAATTGTGATCAAGCATGGTATATCAACATGTGAACGAGCATCAAACAAGTAGATATGTTCATCATGGTGAGATTTTATGAAGGAAATACTTGAATATGTGAGCAAAGATTTAATCAATTGAAACAATCACAAATAATTTCAAGTAAGCATGTATTCAAGATGAATCAAGGATCGGATGAATATAACAAAGGGTAAACAAAACCCTAATGGAAATTTATCAAGACAAGCACATGAACAAGACATTTAAACATGGTTGAATCAAAGTTAAAAGGGAAACCAAACTCAAGTGGAAGCTTTTAACATGTATCAAGATGTTTTAAAAAGAATATTTGAACAAAACCCTATGGTTTCAACTAATAATCAAAGTATTTTTCAAAAGAGATAATACTTAATCATGGTATATTAATGGTGTATAAGTCAAGACAACATGTTATGTACATTAAAGAAGACTTACACAAAGTATGTTATGACCATACAAACACATATGTACACTTTGGTCAAGAAAATAATTAAAAGGAATCATGGAAAGGTATGAATAATACTTAAAAAAGCAATAGTTTTCAACCTAATAAAAATGACAAAAATAAATATTATTTTTGGAATTTTTTGATGGATTCTCAAAATATACAAGATAAATGAGAAGTGTGCAAAAAATAATTAAAAAATAATGATTTTTTCTTAGTGAAATAATTCAGAGAAGTTGTGAAAAAGCAAGAAAATAATAGTGATAAAAAATATAGGGAATACTCCCACCAAGGCTTGAACTTGCGCCCTTGGGCCTGCAGGCTAAAAGTCTTACCACCAGGCCAAGCACCATATGGTGCCAAGTAACGCGTGTGGTTGATAATATAGGAAGCTTCAAAATGAAAATGTTAAAAAAATAACATCAAAAGGTCTAGGGCGAGGGGGATTCGAACCCCAAACCTTGTACACATAACACACTCCAAACCAAACACTTAACCATTATGGGGTAATGCCCAAATCGTTAGTAAAACCAACACTAAATGATAATATATTATGAATGCATTTAAAATGGATTTTTACGCGCCACCACCATGTTCATCTTCTTCCACGAGCTTCATCTTCTTCATCCATTTTTCAAAATTTAAACTTCTTCATTTATCAATGGAATTGAATGAAGTAAAGATGAAACTTGTGTAGAATTTCATCAGGAACTCAATGATACCAACCAATTTCATTTATATGGCCTAGATTTTAAATTAACACGTATGAACACATAAACTCTAAAACTGGAAAATTGAATATGAAATCTTATCTAACACAGTTTATGTACAATTAGCATAGGGAAATCATTCACTACATCATGACAAATAGATTGGTAACTCAAATGATAAAAAACGATGCATGAATCATAGAGTTCAGATTTTGAAAACTTACCTTCCAAGTGAAAATCGTGATTTACTTAGGAGTTGTTACAAAAGCAATGTAATGATCCTAAAAGCTTCCTTGACCTCCAAGGAATGTGTTGATGTGTTTAAATTGACCTGAAACCTTCTGAAACTCCCTGGCCAACTCAATCTGCAGCTTGAGCAAAGTGGGATATTTAGAATGTGATTCAGGTGTTACAGAATGTGTATGAGTGTTTGGATCACTTCTATATGGTGTATAGGAAGTGTTTAGATGCTTGGTTTGAATGGAAATTTCTTGGAATTGAGAATTCAAGTTTTTACTTCTTTGAAACTTTGAATTTTGGAAGGAGGAGGATTTCTTAGAAAACAAGTATTTGCAATGTTTTAGGGTGATTTGAATGATGCAAAATGATCTCTATTTATAGAGAAACAATTTAGATTTTTGGAGAAAGTTTGGATTAGGATACATGCTATTATCCAATGAATAATGACATGTACCTATTACTTGAGTGCTAAGATACACATAGCCTATCTCTCACATGGCTAGAATCATGATCTTTTGAGATTGAATTTATTTGATTGCATCTTGATCCTTGGTGTTTTGATCAAATCTTAACTTGTGGTATTTTTTTATCAATTCACTATTTCACTTAATGCTTCAAAACAAAACACAACTTCATGGTTTTGCAATGATGTTTTTCACATGCAAAGGGATAGATCCTTGAAGATTCTTGTATTATCTTGTAGAGCACATGGGATATTACAATATTGATGTTGATTTTGTGAAGAAATGAGGCTTGCAAAGTCATCAAAATCCATCCACAAAATCGTGTGGCACCAAAATGTGTAGAATATGTCTTGCAAAATAGTTGCATCAATTCTTATTGTGAAATTCATAACTTCTTGCTCAAGTAAGGTAAATGGATGATCTTGGAAATTTTGGAAAGCTGAGATAACATGCTTCAATTTTGATGATGAAAGTTTGTCTTGAATCAATGTGGATCATGGAGAAAAATGGCCTCAAAGTTAGCTACTTTACAAGGCAAATTTGTATGCAAATTTTCTAAGTGTCCAAACTCAAAAAGTGTGGAACCTCCAACTTCATGGCTTCATATCTCCCAATCTATGAACTTTTTGAGAATTCATCCTCAAGGACAAAGTTGTAGTATATAATAAGCTCTTCAATCTGGTCTTTGGAGCAAAGAAAATGGTTGCTTGGATTGGAAGTTATGGCCTTGGCAAGATGAGCAAAAATCATTGTGTTTCATGACTTAGAAAATTTTCAATTTCTCCATTGTTGCCCTTTTTGCAAGTAACCTCACTTTTCTTGATTTCTCTTGATCAATCATGATCCAAATCACATATTATCATCATTCTTGACTTGAGGAACCCATGTTTGACCAAAAAAAGTCAAAAGTCAAACTTGACTTTGATCAGTGGTTGACTTTTCATCAGATGAATTTGAATTTTGTAATCTTCAATGAAATCAAACCCTTGGGATATTTGAACATTATGGATGGACTCCAAAGGTACATTTAAGTTCCTTGAATCATGTCTTGAATCATAGAATCATCCTCAGATAGAAAGTCAAATGTAAGCCTGATTGGATCAAAACCCTAATTTTAATGCACTGAGGATCTTGAGGCTTGAAATGATGCAATCTTGCGCTTGATAGTTGATGAAGGGAAACTCTTGATCTTCATGGATAAATAAGGGACTGAGATGTGGAAGATCATATAAATCCTTGGTTAATCATTTAGCTTGATCCTCTTGAGACACCACCTAACTTGTAAAGCAAGCAAGCACACACATCTTGTACTTGTAATGGGTTAGTGATGCCTAAAGACACACACACATGTGTAATGATGAACGTTATGCAAATGATGTAAATGAGGTGGCATCTTAGGGGTAAAAAATTAGGGTATGACACAGATTGGAGGGAGGATGATGAAAACGTAATACCAATAATTGATGTTGGTATGCTTTCAAATCAAAACTTTGCTGACGTTGTAAGACATTGTTTTAATTTACCAAACACTGGAGAAATAAGAAAGTTATTCCCTTGTCAACCCCTTCGAGCCTAGAAGTTGGAGTCCATTTCTATACAAAAAACCGCAACCTTAACCTAGGGATGGGTAGTTCTCAGTTAACTTGGTTGTGCTTTCATGCAAGACACCTTTCAATAAAGGTTGCATTCACAAGTTTTCCTTCGCACACAGCAAGCAAGTGTCGAAGATGTCTTTCAAGTTTAAAAGCCAATGATGGTTCACCATAATCATTAAGCCAGGCAGTCACCTTCTTTCTTAAAAAGAAAAATATCAAAAGAAAAAGTCCGCTAAGTCAAAACCTATGAAGGAGACTTAGGCAAAAAACTGGGGCATTCCGCTGACTGTAAGCTTCAAAAGAAACAGTTCAGGAAAAAGTTAGGGAAAACAAAAAAAGAAATCTTTAAATCCTCACTATGAAAGTCCTCAATGGCAAAAACAACTAAATGTTGAAAGGAATCGTGACTGTCATTGGTCCCTTTGCACTGATTGTCCAGAAGATGGTCAAGACTTACAAGGATTGGCATGAAATGCTTCCCTTTGCACTGCATGGCTACCAAACTTCAGTCCGTACTTCTACTGGGGCAACTCCGTATTCGCTTGTGTATGGTATAGAGGCAGTTCTACCCATTGAAGTCGAAATTCCTTCGCTCAGAGTCATCATGGAAGCAGGTCTTGATGAAGCTGAATGGGTTCAATCCAGATACGATCAGCTGAATCTCATAGAAGAGAAGCGCCTTACAGCCGTTTGTCATGGTCAATTTTATCAAAAATGCCTCAAGCGAGCTTTTGACAAGAAAGTTCTCCCTCGAACGTTTTGTGAAGGCGAACTCGTGCTCAAGAGATATTCACCTGTTCACTCGGATCCACGAGGCAAATGGACTCCCAACTACGAAGGACCATTTGTCGTTAAGAAGGCCTTCTCGGGCGGAGCCCTGATCCTCACCACCATGGATGGGGAGGAGTTGCCATCGCCCGTGAACTCCGATACAGTCAAAAAATATTATGCCTGAAAAAAAATGGATGAGAGTCCGCTAGATTGACATCCGCAAGGACAATCTAGGCAAAAATGGACGTCCCGATGGACCAAAAAAAAGAGATGTCCATGCAAAAGTTAGGGACAAGGAAAAAACAATAATAGCCCGCTCAGTTGAAAACCCGAAAGGGCGACTTAGGCAAAACTGGGTATCCCAGTGGGCGAAAGAAAAATGAAAAAATGTCCAGGCAAAAATTAGGGATAAATGCATTGACTGTGAACATTTGAGCCTCTCTTCATCATGGCTAGACCTCAGACGGTAAAAAAGCATTCCAATCATCATCAACTGGTGCCAGGCGTTGGAACCTAGACTTTTGGTGGATGGTGGCCAATGTAGTAATCAATGCAAAGCATGATTTCCCTTTGCCATTTACGCTTGTTTTTCAATTTTATTGCAAATCTCCTCATCAAGGATTTTGTATCCTTGTACACATCTTATGTACAAAATTTTACATTCAATAAAATACATTATTTGTTATCTCAATTCGTTTCATTCCAATATTTTGTTTGCAAAATAAACAATTATTTGTGATCACATAATACTAAAAGACGTTGAGAACAATAAAAAGCTAAATCAATTGAGAAAGCATTATGCATTGCATGTGTTACTGGTAACTCCTGCAGGATAATCAGTAATATCCATTGGTAAGCCTAACGCATGGCCGACAACGTGATGGTTCTTTAAAGAAGTTGTTGTTTCCTCAACAGAGTCATCATTCTCCCCAACAAGCGCCGGTGCGATTTGTCTAAAAGCTTATTTGTTTACATCTCTTTTCTCCGACAGAGTTGTAATGTCCCTAGGCAGGTTGCCAAAGTGTTCCCAGCAGATACACTTTGCTCTCTTTTCCCCAGCAAGGGTTGTACATCATCTCCAATAATTTGAAACTATCTATCCCCAGCAGCAGTGGTTTCTCCTCAGCTGAGTCAACATGATTTGGAAGGATGTATTTCCCCACGCAGGGTCAGTCTTGGTAGGAAGGATCAATTTTGATTCTTTCATCTCCAGCAGTGACAACCATGGTGACTTAGAAACCTGAGATGTACTCGGTTTCTTTCCCCAATAGAGTCATCAGCCTTTGTGAACTCTCTTCTCCAGCAGAGATTGTCTTTATTTACGGGTCATCTCCCCAACCGAGGGTGTCGGAGTCTTTTTGCTACAATTTCTGTCTAACCGCTTCACATTATGCCTTATCTTGCACTTTTGCATTGCATGGTATCAAGCATCATGTAGAAACACATACATAGCATATGCATTGATCATACTCCCTCTCTTTTGGCCTGATTCATCTCCCCAGCAGATTTTCAGCCAAACTTTGCACCTATCTTTTCTACCTTTGCACCGCTCATTTTTTCGCCGTCGGCCAAATTTTTGAGCTACTCTTTTATTTAATCCCCTTTTACCTCGAATTATCGAAAAGCTAGCGCAATTCGTACATTCAGGTCCAAGAGGATTAAATAGGGGCAGCTGTCGTAACCCAAAATTTGACCTCCCTCTTTTGCCTTTTGCATTTGCATGCGCATTCTCATCGTTAGCATACGCATTCGCATTTTTTTTTTGTGTTTCTTGTTGCAAGATATCCAGGTTTTCCAAGCCCGATTAAATGAATCCTCACAAGATCATCGCGTCATAAAAACGAGCTCAAAATAAAGGTTTCCATACTCACTCATCAAATTAAGATGTGGAAAATCAAAACCGGGGTTTCAGCATCATTACTAAGCAATTTGGGCAAAAATTGACTGAAGTAACCGGTTAACGCATGGTGAGTAACCGGTTACTCAGTGCAAAATTTCAGTTCCTATTGCAATTTTGGGACAGCAGCCATGCACTCTCTTTGGTCATTGATCCTACAGTGTTCTAGCAGTGTGTGGAATATTCTAGACATCTCTAGACATTTCAAGACGTTCCAAGTGCATTTATTCCAATACTTCACCCTAAAATAAGTGCACCATGTTCCTTGTTTTACAAGCATGCCAACCCTTGGATGATGGAGTTCACATTGGGATTGTTACCGAGTTGGTTCTAACTAACCGAGTTAACCACCTTGACTAAGTGAGTCAAGCCCAACTAACTCCTAACCTAGTTCCAAACCTAAAGCTAAGTCCAAAGCTAGCTCCAAGTCTCTCATATTCCAAACCTAAAGTCTATATAAACTCACCTTCACTCACTTTTCAATCTCTCCATCATTTCCCACATTTCTCACACAAGACCTTCAACCATTTTTGCACAATTCACTCTCAATTCTCTCACATTCTCTCTGATTTTTCTACTACATCTTCATCTTCATCTCAATTCTCTTCCAAAACCTCACCAAAGGTCATTTCTACTTTGAAGGATAATCACTTTTACATCAAAAGTGATTATTTCTTGAGCTCAACCTTCATCAACTTTGCAATTCTACTTGGATTTCTGGAGTTATTTAAGCTTGTGGAATTATCTCAAGTATTTGCTTCAACATTCAACGGTTCTAATTCGCATTTTGGAGCTTTATCGTATTTTGCTCGATTTTGACATGTTTCGTCACCGAATTGAAGATTCCTCTGGTTTTCTTTAATTTTCTGCATCAAGGACAGTTTGCAACAATTACCAAGGCATATCTCAGCCTTGTAGGTTGGTGGATCTCACTAATTTTACTGTTTCGAGTATTTTTCGTATAATTCGCGATGTAGTCGATAATTTTGCGTGTGAATTGGTTTTGCATTGTTTGATCCATGATCTTGTTGTGTTAATTGATTCTATCACTACTTATTTACTGTTTTCAAGTTCAATTTTCGTGCTCAAATTCTTGATCTAGCATGTGGTAAATGGTAGAAGTGATTATGTGCTGAAAATCACTTTTGAAAAGCAGTTTTTCCTGTTATTTTTGCCACTGTCACAGTGGTAACCGGTTAACACATGGTGAGTAACCGGTTACTCAGTGCAATTTTCACCAAAATACACAGGTTTCAAGCAAGTAACCGGTTAACGCGTGGTGAGTAACCGGTTACCACTGCACAAAATGGCTATTTTCTAGCATTTCCAAGTGTGTTGCACATGCTTTCTTCCTTTAATTTCCATGGATCAATGTGCTTGATATTGGTGGAGGTTTTAAGTGTCATTTCACTTCTGTTTGAAGCATGCTTGACAATTTTCGATGCTCATTTGTCGATTATTTGCAATTTTGGCAATGTTTGTTCATGAACATTTTGCATTTCATTTGATCACTTGTTAACATGTTTTGCATGACATATTAATTAGCATTTGGTACTGTTTGTGCATTTCATTCTTGCTTTGCATTAAGTTTGTTCTTGATTGAACAAATTTAATCTTGTATAATCAATAATTCACACCTTTTGCTTTAATGATTTTCCATTCTCTTTGGAAAATTGTTAGCATGGCGTTTCCCTTTGATTAATTGATCGAAACTATGGTTCGATTAGTTGATCTTCCCCTTCCCTCTCTTTAGGCCTCCTTTAGAGCTCTCTCTCTTTTTCCCCTCGCGGAGTTGGAGTTTCGTGCTACGCTTTGCAGCGGAGCACTGTACAAATTGAAGTTGTTACGCTGTTCATTTCCTCACGCAGGAGCACTGTACAACTTAGAGCTGTTGTGCCGTCCGGTTCAACTTCTGCATTACACCTTGTGTGTTAGAGAAGGAAAGAGAAGGGAGAATTCCTACTCTTATTCTGACTACTTCAGGTAGGGGACGAATGACCCTGTGCTTGGCTTAGTCATCTCTCTTTCGACCTCTCTTTTGATCAATCACCTGTTTTCTTGGTTAAGATCAGTGTTCATTGGGTTAGCAAGCTTCCTTTGTTTCAATACCCTATTCTTTTCTTGTGGTCAATCATTGCTCTTTGATTCCCCAGAAGAGTCTTTTTTCTCTTTCTTCGGTTAAAACACAGTACTCCTGTTGCAACCGAATCCCCTGCGGAGTTCGCAACCGTCTTTTGGTTCTTCTCCCTGTGATGGTCAATCACTGTCTGTCAGTTAAAACACCAATGTTTGCACTCCTTCTCAGTTAACCAGAGTCCGTCTGTTAACATATTGAGTTCCTTGGGTTAATCACCTTCTCTCAGTTAATCACCCATTTCTTCAATTAACCACAGTCCGTCTGTTAACATACTGAATTCCTCTTGGGTTAATCACCGTTTCTTGGTTAATCACCCATTTCTTCAGTTAACCACAACCTGTCTGTTAAAACACTGAACCCCTTTTGAGTTAATTACCTTCTCTTGGTTAATCACTCTTTCTTCTCGGTTAATCATAGTGTTCTGTCAAAAACCGAACCCCCCAGCGGTTAGAAACCTCTTTTGGTTCAATACCCTTCTTCGTTGGTCAAGTGCTGTTTGTTCAGTCAATACCAATACCCCTTTTGGGTTGCGACCTTCGATCGGTCTTACACCCGTTATTCTGGTTAATCACAGTTTTCTCTATTAAAAACAATGTTTCTCTATCCCCGTAGAGTTGCGATCCTTGCTTTCCTCGGTTAACCGCTATTTATCAGTTAACATACCGATGTCCCCTCAGAGTCAAACATCTTCCCTTGGTTCAACACTCTCTCTTTTGGTTTATCACAGTCCGTCTGTTGACATCAGCCTCTTTTCCCCACCTGAGTCTTACTCTTTCTCTTCGGTTAACCACTGCCAGTCAGTTAATATACCGAGTTTCCTTTTTCTCTTGGTTTTGACACCACCCTTTTGTTTGTTTCCCAGTAGGGTCGCTTACCCTCTGTCCCTAGCAATTCTTTATTTTCTCTTCCCCAGCGAAGTTCTTTTTCCTTGGTTTTGACACCATTCCTTTGCTAATCTCTTACTGTTCGGGTTTTCCCACGTAGAGTTTTCTTTCACTCTTGCTCTTGGTTTTTGACACCACCAGTCTCTTTCTTGTTTTGTTTTTCGTTTGGTTCCCCGAACTATGGAAGCTCTGATTCTGCATTCTTTTGAGTGTATGATACGTAGGCACGAGACGCAATGTCTTGGCGAACAAACTTCCACCATTCCTTCCTTCTTCTTTTCCTTTCTATCCCCTGGTTCCATGAACTACGACGCTCTGATTTCTTCATTGCACAATGAGGGTACGTAGGCACGAGGGCCCCAATCCTCCGCGAGCACTTTCTTTTCTTTCTTTCTTTTTCCCCTTTCTTCCCTCTCCTCCTTCTTTTAGCTAGAAGCCTTTAGATAGATAACCCATCCAGGCCTAGAAGCAAGCGAAATGGTTCCCGTCGAGTACGACAGATGCGTTAAGTGCTAATACCTTCCTTTCGCATAACCGACCCCCATTCCCGTTTCTCTTCCCCTTGGGTTTTATCGATATTTTCTCTGTCCTTTGGGACTAAATAAAGTTCGGTGGCGACTCTGTGTTATCTTTGAGTGTGCGATTCACTCGGGTATAAACCAACCATCTTCAGTAACCTACAAAGACTGGCACGAGATGCTACCCTTTGCTCTCCACGGTTATCGCACATCTATCCGCACCTCAACAGGGGCAACCCCTTTCTCTCTAGTATATGGCATGGAAGCAGTGCTTCCTATAGAAGTAGAGATCCCATCAATCCGGGTATTGATGGAAGCTAAGCTAACAGAAGCCGAATGGTGTCAAAGTGGACACGATGAGCTTAACCTTATTGAAGAAAAGCGAATAACGACTCTATGCCATGGTCAGTTGTATCAGCAAAGAATGAAGAAAGGGTTCAACAAAAAGGTCCGATCCCGGGGCAAATGGACTCCGAATTATGACGGCCCCTATGTGGTCAAGAAAGCCTTTTCAGGTGGCTCCTTGAGACTGCAACCATGGATGGAGAGGAGTTTACCTACCCCACGAATGTTGATGTAGTCAAGAAATACTTCACCTAAATAAAAAAACGTCTCGGTGGATTGAAAACCCGAAAGAGCGGTCCAGGCAAAAATTAGAGACACAAGCAAAAATCATCCCGATGGATTGGAAACCTCAAAAGACAATCCAGGCAAAAGTTAGGGATTCATGGCAAGTAACTACGTCCGACAAGGTTAAATCCCCAGCGGTAACACTATCCGTCGAAAGACTTCGGTCAAGGTCACCTTCGACAGAAGCTCAAAATGTCCAGAATTCAAAGTTGGTAGAAGGATAGCGGTCATTATGTTTCAATGTAGCCCCTTTTTCTCGTAAATTACCATTTTTCTAAACTTTGTAATGCTCTATGGGATCACGCGCTTGGCTGATTTCCATTCTATCAATAAAATTTGAGCCTGTGTGCCTTTTGTTTACAATTCTCATTTATTTTACTTTACAGAATGACATTTTTAACATGATCAATGATTCTTGAAAAACAAAAATGAATTTAATTGTCAAATTTTCTTCTGCTTTTAAAATAAAGATGGCAATTCCTTTTGATTACTGAACATAAAAAGGAACATCGGTGGCTTCTCCGGAAGTGATTAAACCTCAAAATGCAGAATCAAAGTACTCCTTCTAAACCAGTACGCCTGAATGAAGGATCAACTGTTTCAGATGCAATGTCCCGTCTGATTTCCCTGGCAGAGTTATTAACTCTAAAGACCAATTGATGGTTCTTTCTTCCCCCCAGTAGGGTCTACCCTTCCTAAAGCAGGAAATGATTGCTATCACTGAACCAACGATACTTTTTATCTCCCCGCAGTGGCCGAGTATTTAGTCGTGTTCATTCACCAGTCTGTATGTCGCATCTGTTTTGTCAGCATAAATATACATACATCATGCATAATTAATTCTTATTCATACATATGTTGCATTAGTATCACTCTGGTCAGTCTCATTCCTAAGTGATAACGTCCTCCCGCCAATAAGGTTGCCAGTTCATTCCTCATTCAAAAATGTATCATCTGAGAAATTTCTCCCCAATTTATTTCTGGATTGGAACCTGTCCTCGACCCCTTTGATAACCTGAACCTCTGAAAGGCAAGAAGACATTCAATAGACACCTCTGGAACATCACTCTTCACCGTTGAAGATGATATTTTCGCTTTCCCGGATTAAGGAAAATCCCCAGAGAAAGCCTCTCCACTAAAATACTCTCGGCAATATGGCGGTTTCTCCCCAAAATTTTTGCTTTCAATGAAGACACCAACACCTCAAAATAAGATCACACCGCATGGAATTTCTCTGAAAAAAGTCTTGAAGAAAAGTATGATGTAGTATCCCCTAGAAAAACGCGGTCTCTCAAGAGACTAGTTTTTCTCCAGTAGGTCGACAAATGGCATCTCCAACAAGAGAAGCTTGCACACCTCTGCAATTCAGACAAGGGTTTCCCAAACAAGTTTGACCTCAATTTTTTTTTAATCAAAATGGCGTCTCCCCAGTATAGTTCGGCGAGAAGTTTGATGTAGACCGCTACAAATAACGTTCCTTGTCAGGAAAGAAACCTGACAAGAAGAAACTGAGACCAGTTTCGTGGCTAAAAACCAGGATCGAGGGGAAGTAAATTTAAAAAAAAACAGAGACCAGTTCCGTGGCTAAATACCAGGATCGAGGGGAAGTTTATTTAAAAAAAATCGAGATCAGTTCTGTGGCTAAAGACCAAGATCGAGGGGAAGTTTATTTCAAAAAGAAACTGAGACCAGTTATGTGGCTGAAGACCAGGATCGAGGGGAAGTTTTACCCTTTTTCTAAGTAACATTGCTTAGCAAAAGAAGATGGATGAGCAAACCGCTATTCATAACCACAGTCAAAATTTTGGGTATTCCGATAATTAATCCTCTTGCACCCTGAATGTCTGAATATCTCCGCCATTTAGACCTTCGGGTCCAAGAAGATTAAATAGGGGAATCTGTCATACCCTAAAATTTGACCACAAGTTTACGCATAATTGTGAAGAACATTACCACAATATGGATGTACCATTATACCTCATCAATCTCCTCAAGGATTATTGAGCATTCACTACAATCAAGAATTAGGGTTTTGAGCCCTCTCAGAGTACTTAGACAAAGGATCAATCAAGAATTGACATAATCTTCAACTTGTCTAACCTCTCAAACACCCATAAAGGATCAAGAGGTCTTTCACATCAAGAATCAAGCACAAGGTTGCAACATTCCAAGTGGATCAAGCCTCAAGATCGCCAGTGTCACCAAATTAGGGTTTTGGTCGACTAAGGCCTCCAAATGGAAATTTTCATCTGGGCATGAGCCAATACTTCAAAGCATGACCCAAGAAGCTCAAAGGGACCTCATGGACCCAATCATCAAGTCAAAATAGCCTCAGGGGAAGCATTCATCAAAAATCAGGAATTAGGGTTTCTTGACCTAATTCACCCCTAAGTTGACTTTTGAGGCAAGACATGAGCCAAGACCTCAAGACATGATTTGAGGACCTCAAACACACCACATTGATCCATTTACAACAATGGATTGGTCCAAGAAGCTTGATTCACAAGTTTCAATTTCATCTGGACCACAATTAGGGTTTTGAAGAAAAAGTCAACTGTACCTTTGACTTTGGACCAAGACATGTTCCCAAACTTTGGGACATGATTCAAGACACCCTAAAACACCTATGAAGTCCATCCATTAGGTTTGAATTAGGTCAAGAACTTGATTTCATAGAGGATCACATAGTTTGGAATTCATCTGACAAAAAGTCAACTGTTCCCAAAATCAAGTTTGACTTTTTGAAATTTGTTCACAAATGTGGCTCCCCTGAGTCAAAAACAATGTTAATGTATGTTTTTGATCATCATCCATCAAGAAAAATCAAGAAAAGTGAGGTTTATTGCAAAAGGGGCAACCATAGAAAACCTAAAATTTTCTAAGTTATGGAACAAAATGGATTTGGTACCCACTTTGCAAGGTCATAACTCCCAAACCCTAAGGCCTTTTTCTTCCATTCAAATCTCAAATGAAATTTAACATGACATACTTCAAAAGTGTCAACTACATCAAATTCCAAATCCTCATGGATTTTGAGTTATGGATTTATCAAAATCACAAAAAGTGAAAATGACCACTTTTTTCAACACTTAGTGAAAATTTTCAAAAAGTCAGAATCTGTTTCATTTTTTACCAACTTTAAGGTCATTTTTCACCTTGATCCAAGCTGAACCAGGTCCATTTGTGAACATCAAAGTTAAAGTATGTCATGAGGGCTTTCCAAAGAGTACAAGAACTCCCATTGATTCAACTTAATCAAGGAGTTATGGATCTCACAACATGCCTTGCTCAAACTGGTTTTCAAAGCAAACTTGGTGCATTTCTTGTGCCACACGATTTCCATTTCAATTTTGTCATCTTTCAAGCTTTGTTCTCTTCCAAGATCAGAGGGAATCTTGATGACTCACTTGATATTTTCAAGCTTGGACCATTGAGTCAAGGATCTTATCCTTTGGCATGTGATCATTCAAGTTTAAATTCCAAAAACTTCAACTTTTTCATTTGGAATTGATGTGGTGCTTAGAGCTGTCATGAACCAAGCCATATCAGTCCAAGTGAGTCAAGATTGACTCAAAACTCAGAAGACCTAGAGCTACAAAGATCAGCTCTAGTCAATGGTCAAGTGAAGACTTGGTACCTTGGCATTTAAGGAAGTGATACATAGGCATATCCATTGGATAATAGAGTGATCCCTCATCCAACACTATTCCTTCAAAAACAAAACTCCTATACTATAAATAGATGTCAATTTGATGTTTTAAACCACACCAAAACAATACCAAAGCCTTGTTTTCTCACTCTCCATCTCTTACTTCAATTTCAAGTCACATTGGAGCAATTTGGGAATTCTTGAAACCAGAGCAAAAACCACTCAAATAACCATCCAAACACATCATAAATCATCCATTGGAGGTGTTCAAACCTTCATCCACATTGTACAACCTCAAAATCAGAAAGTCAACCTCAAAAACCTCAAATTTTGACTTTTCTGTATTTTTCAAGCCATGTCTTGATCCAATCACTTTCAAAACCAATTCACCATTCAAATACTCTCCAAATATGATCCTCAAACTGTCCCAACAGGTTTCTCTCAACTGTAACACCATTGGAGTGAGTTACCATTTTGATCACTTTTGCAAGAAAGAGCCAATTCTTGTTCCTGAGGTTTCGAGCTGGTTTTGATCATCCTAAAAGCTTCTAAGGGATCAATCAAGATTGTCTAAAGCATTGGATTACTTCTGGCACAAGCATCTTGACAGTTAGCACAAAGAGCTTCAAGAGGTAAGTGATCACAACTTGAACTCTTAAAATATGCATTGCTTTGATGTCCATTGATCATAAACATGTCATATATATCAAATGTGTTGTGTTTGAACCAATTTACCATGCTATTGTTGCTTGTATGATAAGATAACGTAAAACTTATAAATCTTGTCCTATTTTGAAACCACTATCGCGTTTTAAAATAGAAGCATCTTTAGAAAATTCTAAAAGCACCATTGGATTCCTCATGAAATTCTAGACAGGATCCATCTAAATTTCATCCAATTCCATGGAGAATTGAGAAAGTTATGGCATTCTTGCAAAACCACAAAAACTTGGTTTTTGCCTTGGTCAGGCCTAGAATTCAGGCCACCCATATATATTTATGAGGTGGTTTTGATACACGGATGTATCACCGCCCCAGTGGTAGAAGCACGCTCGTGTTTGGTTGGAGGTCATGGGTTCAAGACCCACCCATACCATTTTGCTATTTCTCTCATATTTTGCTATTTTTCTCATTTTTCATGATTTTTATTAATAAATCTCAAAATTAATTTCTCTCTCAATTTTAATTATTTTTTATTGGTTCTTTTTTTGAAAATTCACAAAAATGTTGAAATATTTTATTCCAAAAAAAATTAAATTTATATTATTTATTTAATATAGTTTGAATTTTTGTAATCAATTTCATTTTATTTGTATTCAAACATTAAAAAATGAAATTTCCACCTTGATCTTTCAAAATCAATTGAATTTCAAGCCTTCATGTTATTAACCATGATTTTTCAAATCTTACCACTTGTTTTTAAATATATTTGTTATTTTATATTTAATTTCCTTTGAAAATAATCTTATATTAATTAAAATTAGGGTTTCCCTCAATTTTAATTTTTCAAACTTCATTTGAAACACATTTGGGCCTCTTGATAGAGTGTAAGTCCCATCTCTTTGTAAATAAACCTTTTTGGGCCTCAGTCATTGTATAAGTCCCGATACGTTTGAAAAAATCTCGGCGCGATCGTCGTTTTCAAAACAATTGTCATCTCGGCCTCTCCTTGAGCTATAAGTCTCATCTCTTGTATAAAAATAAACTTTGGGCCTCTAATAGAGTGTAAGACCCATCATTTTTGTAAATACAACAATTTGGGCCTCAGTCATTGTATAAGTCCCTCTGTGATTTTCAAAACTCCGACGCGATCGTCGCCTTTTCAAAAGAATTCATCTGGGCCTCTTCTTAAGTATAAGCCCCAAACCTCTTTTAAAAAATCTTTCCTTTTGATTTAGATTCAAATTCTAAGTTTTTATCAAAACTTTCTTCAATTTCTTGAATAACTAACCATACAGTTGTGGTTACAATGTTGGAGCTTGACCACATGTAAGTTCTACTATTGCTTTTATACATACCTGTTTATATACTTCATCTGTCTATGTATGCCTGTATATACTTACTTAGAGTTTTCCCCATAAATTAGGTCTAGATTTAGATCAAACCAGTGGTTACTCTTTCAACACAGTCAAAACTAGTTCACCATAGGAACTTCCAGATACAGTCTTGCCTCCTCTTGGGCTTATACAATATGGAACAGAGAAAGACATTATCCCGGTGAAACTTTTCTCAAGACTGTCAGAACTTAGAAATGTGTGTACAAGAAATTCATTTCCCCAGAGAGGATTATTCCCGGTGAAACCTCTCTTGAATTTCTTCAAACCCTAGAACAGTTCACTAAAGAAAGGATTATTCCTAGTGAAACCTTTCTTGAACTTTTCTTAGGCTTGGACCCACAGGCTTCCTAAAAGCATCCCCAGCCTTCTCTTGGGATTTATACAAGGACCCTCAGGCTTCTTAGAAGTTCTCAGCCTCCTCTTGGGCTTAGTACAAGGACCTGAAGACCTCCTACAGGTATATGACAGAACTTAGTCATCTCTACTAGTTCAATCCTCCAGAGAATCGGAATTCCAAAACATCAGACCAGTTTAGGGTTGATTCTCATCCCTTAAAACATCAGCCTCATCTTGGGCATCATACAAAGATCAACCTCTTCATACCAGTAGACTTGAAAAGTCTCATCTCCTCTTAGATCTCAAAGAAACCCTCAAGTTTCCTGAAAGCATAGGAAAAAACTTGATTATTTCATCAATACACCAACCTCAAGCAGAGATAAAACCTACCTAGGTTTTAAAACTCAATCTTTAAACTTTCATTCTAAATTCCCCAGCTAGGGTCAAATTACCACCAAAAAACCCTAACAGAATCAGAACCTCATGGTCTCTGACATTTCAACTCTTCTGTAATCCTCAGCAAGAGTTGATTCCCCAATACAGACCTGTCTCTGGATTTTCATCAATCCTCAGTAGAAGATAGCCTCCTCTTAGGCTTCATATAGAAATTCCCCAACCAGCCTCCTCTTAGGTTTTGTATAATGATTTTTCCTCAGCAAAGTTAGCCTTAATCTTGGGCTTTATACAAGACATATCATATTCTCCAAATAAGTCAATCAACCTTTTAGCCTCAATCTTGGGCTTTGTACAAGACAGATAAAACCTCTCCCCAGTGGAGTCAATTCTTTTAGCCTCAATCTTGGGCTTTGTACAAGACAGAAAAAACTTTCCCTGGAAGAGTTAACTCTTTTCAGCCTCAATCTTGGGCTTTGTACAAGACAAATATAAAACTCCCTAATAGAGTCAACCTTTTAGCTTCAACCTTGGGCTTTGATCAAGGCACATAAAACCAACATCCCCTCAGAGGAAATCAAGATTTCTCTCTGTAGGAAGACATTTCCTCTGTACATCACATATCAAAACAAACAAACAAAAAACCCAATACCAGATAACTGCTGTAAGTGGCACACTTGTTGATTCTAAAAATCCAAGTTGTGGTCCCTCTTTTATCCTGGTAAACCTCTGCTTTCATCTAATTATTGTAAGTGGCAAGCCTCTAGATTATTTATGTAACACCCCGATTTATTTTATTATTTTTCGTAATTAGAATTATATGTTGTGGTGCATTTGTGTGTGTAGTTGTGTTTTGGGTTGTCCTTAGTATGGGGTAGTGACCTTAGAATTAAAGGGAATAAAATGTCAAGAGTGTGTGACCAAATAGGTAGAACTTGGTGGTGTGGTGAGAATAGTTATTTGATTAATATTATTATTTTAAGGGTTAAATATGTATAAGGTCCCTGAAAATAACCCAACATTCAAGTTTGGTCCCTATAAATATTTTCTTCAAGGTTTGGTCCTCCTAAAGTTTTCTGTTTCTAACTGTAGTCCCTCCCGTTAGTTTTCACTAACGGAGGGTGACCTGACGTGCCACATGTGTAACCATTCCTTGCCAACTGTGTTTTATTTCATTGACCAGTCAGAAATGTTTATATGTTTGATTTATTCTTCTCGTTGAACATTCACGACCAAATCCCTAAAATCCCCAATCTTCATAATCTCTTCATCTTCTTTGTTTGTGTTCTCCCTTCAGATTCGTCTTCTCTGAACCTTTCTCCTTCATAATTGTCCTTCTTCGTCGTCATGTCTACATCATCCAGGCTCAGCAAGGTAGTCTCACATCACTCCAAGAGTTTTAACAACAGTGAAGGGAAAAAGTATGTATGCAAGGGAACTTTGATTTCCTACGTGTGCAAGAGGGTAAAGAATCAAGGTAGATTGTTTTGGAGATGTCCGTTTTGGAAGAATGAGGGTATATGCAATATATTTCTTTGGGATGATGAAATTGGAGGAGGGATTGAAGATGTTCAAGGGGGGATGTTGAATAGAGCAAGGAAGAGAGGGAAATGCAAATGGTGGAAACCTTTAAGGATCTTTATGAAAATTCAATGAAGAAGAACAACAGGCTGAAGATTAAGCTCAAGGCAGTGGAATTCTATGGAAATTTGAAGACTATTTGTGTTATAATTTCAGTATTGGCCAACATGTATTTTGTGCTTAGGTGTAATTGTAGAGTTGAGTGAATGAAATGTGTTGTTGTTTTAATGAGAATGTAATGTTTGTCTTTAGGAGTTGTAATGTTTTCTTGTTTTGAGAAAGTCTTCAAAATGTAAGAATGTTCTGTTATGGTTTAGTTTGGAAAATGTAAGAATGTTCTGTCTTAATGATATATGTTGTTGTTTTGTTATGAACATTTGATCAAAATGAAATGTTGTTTTGTACTGATGTCTCATAATTGCTTATACCAAAAGAGTACTATCCAAATGACCTGTAATTAAGTGACCCATAATTAAGTGACATATATTTAAGTGACCTATAAAAGTGAGAATTATACTAAAATAGTAGTGTACCAAAACCAGAATAGTAATTTGATTAAGTCATCAGTACATTACATCAGAATAAGGAAATGTATTTTAGGCCTAAAGACCACATCAGTACTTTACATCACATATTTGAATTCATAAATTTGAACAAAAGATGATAACAGGTGTTCATAAACATCAGTTACACAAAAGCAGGATCTACTTCATTGTGTGTGACCCTTGGCATTGATGCAGTCAGTGTCAGGTATAATTACAAGATCATGATGGTCTTTCCCTGGGCCTGGCATGCTCTTTGACTTGAGTGTCTTCAACCTCTGACTTTGTCTTTTTTGGCAAGCCACTGTCATTTGTCTTGTACCTGCTCTGTGTCCTGAATTTTGGTGGTTCACTGTTGCTTGGCCTAGATAGTGTTGTTCTTATACCAGGTGGTTTGAAAGGAGTGTTCCTGCTCACCTTTAGTTGCCTCCCAAAGAAAACCTTTGGACCACCTGGCCTTGGCTGAGATGTCTTGACAGGTGACTTGTCAATCCTCAGTGGTTGAATATTCAAGACATCAGAACCTGTAAGAACAACAACAATAGTGTCATCTAATGATGTTGGGTTTTCCACCACAATGCCCTCAGGTTCATCTGGATCCATTTGGTCACATGCATCCTTGACAGACTCTTACTCACTTGTATCAATTTGCTTAATTGGTTCATGCATACCATCTTGATGACTTGCAACATTTTGCTTCTTCTCCCTTGCTTCCTTGTTAGTATCATGAGGAGCTTCATCTGCATAACTTGCCACATGCTCATTCAGCCCTCTTGCTTCCATCACAGTTACCTCTTCTCTCAGTGATGCCTTTGAGGCACTTCTTTCCATAACATCAGCCTTTGAAGTACTTCCTCCCTTAACACTAGACTTCGACTTACTTCCTCCCTTAACACCAGACTTTGAATTACTTCCATCCTTGATAACATCTTTTGAGGTAATACCATCCTTGACAGCAGGCTTTGATGTACTTCCATCTTTGACAGCAGGCTTTGATTTCTTAGGCACCTTGCTTAATGACCCCTTAGGCCTCCCCTGTATATTAACATAACATCAACATGATTAATATATTTAGCAATTGAATTACACATTGAAAAGAACAACATTATTAAAGTGGAACCCTTACCCTTTTTTTTATGCCTCAGTAGTTTGACTTACTTGGGTTGGAATTGCATGAGATGTTTTTGCTAGGCTATCTTGAGTGACTTGACTAGTCCTTTTTGCAGCTTCTAATTCTTCCTTCAATTTCTTGCAAGTCTTTTTATTATGGCCTAACTAAAAACAGAACCTACACCTATGGTTTGTGTTTGTTCTTTGCCATCTAGTTTGACTCTCTTCATTAGGTTCCCTCCTCCTCAATTTCTTAGGCCTCCCTGGGCCTTGTTTGAAAGTAGGTGGCAGCATTCTCTCATTATCAGTCTTAGGCCACTTGTTTTGTCCATTTAGTGGGGTAATAACCTCACTATAGCATGCTGCATAAGTGCTCTTGTGATAGCAAGTGTGGACATATTTTATAGGGTCATCTACCTTCCTATAGATGGCAGCCACAACATACCTACAAGGAATACCCACCAGTTCCCAAAAGTTGCAAGAACAAGTATGTTTTTCAAGATCTACCACAAAACTGTTAGTAAATAACACATGACTCACTTGAAATGATGATCTACCAGCATATGTAGCTGTCAAACTAGCACTCTTCTCTATTTCCATATCGAGTCTCCTTAAGGGTTTGACCATTATGATACCCTTATAACTCTCTACCTTTTCCCTAAGAGTAACAAACCTCCCCATTAAATAATTCCTTATCCACTCAAACATTGTTATTATGGGTTTGTCTCTTTGCAACAATATGGTTGCATTAAAAGGCTCACTCAAATTGTTCATCAAAACATCACATTTAGAAAATATAGGAAATGCATGCTTACACCATTTTTTTTTGGGAATTGCCTCTATCCACTCATAGGCCTCCAAACTGACATCCTTAATCATTAGCATCTTTGTCTCATGAGCTTCAAAGTATGTAGCTTTGGCAGCAGCCATCATTAGATCTCTGAACAAGGTCCCTCCTCCAAATCTCTTCTTGAAGTTTGCATACAGATGCCTTAGGCAGAATCTATGTTCATATGCTGGATATTCTTCCTCAAAAACCTGCACTAAACCCTAATCAAGGAAAACAATAAAGCATTAGGACATTGTAATGTAAGTTAAAAAATGAAATCCAACAATGCATTAAGACTACCTCTTGTTGATCAGATATAAAGCACGACCTTCCATCTCCAATATCCTCAATCAACAACTTCGTAAACCAGCTCCAGGAATCATTTGTCTCCATCTCAACCACAACAAATGCAATAGGTAGGTATTGGTCATTGGGGTCTCTTCCAACATCAATCAAAAGAATACCACCATATTTATGCTTCAAATGGCATCCATCCAAGCCAATGAAAGGCCTACATGTTCTTGTCAAGGCTTTCTTAGTTCCATCATATGACATATAGCATCTCTCAAATCTTGGTTTCAACCCTTCACTTGGAGAACTAGTACTAATTTTAAATGTGTTACCAGCTGAAGCCTTTTTCAATTCAGCAGCATAGGACTAAAGGAGGCTATACTGTTTGCTTGAGTCACCTTCAACAATGGCTCTTGCTATCTGTCTAGCCTTAAATGCCCTATATCCTGGGATTTCTGTTGCATACCTCTTTCCCACCTTCGTATTTTAGGTTTGTGTCTTTTAAAAAAGACCCCTTTACATAAAAAACAACAGTGAACTTATCCATACCCATGTACACAAAAGTTAAACCTAACTTTAATTTTTACCATTTTTGTACAAAACAAGAGTAAACCTAATTTTTTACTGCCCACAACGTTGACTTACAATACCAACCAAAAAAAAATATTGAAAGCAGGGGACCACCATTGAAAACATATATTAAACATAACAAACAAACGACAATGGCAGACAAGTTTATCATTTAACACTTTTCTAATTTAACAAAGCAGGGACAAACAAGGGACAAACAATAGACCAATACAACCATCGAGGGACCACAAACGAAAACTTATCATTAATCAATAAAAGAAACCAAACAATGGCAGACAATTTCACTTACCTGGGACCACTTCTGCGAATCGTAGTTCACCTCCTTTGGGACCACTTCTGAGACTTGCGACTTCACGAACAACTATCTTCTTCTGCTAGGGCACAAGTTCTTTGACAAAGCAATGATTTTTGGAAAATGACTTCTCAGTTTCTTTCGTCTTCTATTTTAATTCCTCTTTTTCTATTTTTCAAAAAATGACTTTTGAACTTCTTTCATTTTCTATTTTAATCATAATTTACAGCGTGGCCTAATCAAAATAAACAAATGGTCACACATGGCACCCCAGGTCATTCTCCGTTAGTGAAAACTAACGGGAGGGACTACAGTTAGAAACAGAAAACTTTGGGAGGACCAAACCTTGAAGAAAATATTTATAGGGACCAAACTTGAATGTTGGGTTATTTTCAGGGACCTAATACTTATTTAACCCTTATTTTAAATTATTAAAGGATATTGTTATTATTATTTAATTAGTAAAATAATAATAATAATAATAATAATAATAATAATATTGAAATAATAATAATAATATTAATAATAAAAGGATATTAGAAAAGAAAATAGAAAAGATGGAATTAGAGGAGGGAAGTCATTCAGTACGTGTTTTGGGAGAAAGGAGAAAGAGGAGAGCTAAGGTAGAAGAGAAGAGAAAAGTCATCGTTGAGGCCGAGGTTTTTGTCCAAGAACTCTAAGGTAAGGGTGGGGTTCTTTAATCTCTTAAGGGTTGTATAATGTTTGTATGAGGGTAGATAAACCTTTAGGATCATCCCTACGTGTTGTTTGTATTTATTTGGGATTGGGGATTTTACATGTCGGAGGTTTTGATAAGAGGAAAAATGCATAAATTGATCGGTTAAATTATGGTCTATGTATTCCTAATTGTATGTATGATAATCTGTGATTATATGTGCGTTTTGTGGCTGTTTGGGAGTAAAATCGGAGAAGGGTTGGGGTGGAATGGTGCTGAAATCGCAACTGCAGAACTTGCAGAATCGCGTAGTTCGCAATGCGAACAAAAGTTCACCGGGCGAATGTTCGGCCCAGATTCACTAAGCGAATGGAGTAGCGAATGAAGGGAAGGAAGAGGAATTCTAGGATGTGTGGTGGGGAAGTTCGCCAAAGGTTCGCTAGGCGAACTCCTGGCAAACTCCAGTTCGCAGGGCGAATGTGTAGCGAACGGGGAGGAGAAAAAGTGAGTCTCTGGTTTTTGTATGGGAGGAGTTATTTGTTGGCAAGTTTTCTAGGCGAACTTCTAGCGAATGAGAGTTCACTGAGCGAACTCGCAGCGAGCATGACAGTGTTGTTTGCTGCTGTTACGGACATAATTTTATCAAACTTCATAAATTCATAACTTTTAATTCGTATGTCTGTTTTAGTCGCCGTTCGAATCGTTGGAAAGCTGGTTTCATATAATTTTTGATAAAATTAAATTTGATTCCAGAATTCCAACTATTCAATGCAGTAGTCGGGTTTTTGTGTATGTGTTATGTGTTGTACATTGAAATGATGAATTTGGTTGTGTGTATGCGTGTTGTGGTTGTGGATTGCTGTTGTTGTATGTGTTGGCGGGTATATGCTGCGTGTTGGGTGATTGTAGGATGATGTATTAATGCAATGATAGTCATATGCATTTAGTTGTCATTGTATGTTGTCGTTGTATGGATGCCATGTTGCATAGTTCTGCAATAAGTCGTGTGCCCATGTGGGGTATGAGCGTCTTATCGGGATTCTTTGAAATAGAATCGTGTTGTTGTTGTTGTTGATGAGGTGATCGTGTGCCCATGTGGGGTGTGAGTGATCACGGATGTCGTGTGCCCATGTGGGGTGTGAGCGACTGATATAGAAATTCCGACGGGAATTATGATCATGAAAAAGGGATCGAATTGGTACCACATGCATTGAGTCAAGTCATGGGTCTCATTGCATTGCATTATGTTGTGTTGTATGATGAATTGTACTGTTGTCTACTTATGTGGAAGAGTGTGATTTCGTTGATGTGGTAATGATAGGATGAATCGTGTAATTGTTTAAATGTTTTTCTATTTATATTATGCATTTCTTTTGTTGATTTGAGAATCTCACCCCTTATGTTTGAATGTTACCTCTATGTGGGTAACGTGCAGATAAGCAGGATTAGTGCGGAGTTGAAGTTAGTGAAGATGGAGTCTTCCCTTTTATTTCGTTGTGTCGGCGTCTGCTCTGATGTGTAACACTGGGGGTTTCTGAACGCTTGTCGTTATTTGTTTTATTATTTGTTACCACTTTATTTACTTGATGATGACTATGTGGTATTACACGTGTTATGTTTTAGTTGAATTCCGCTGCTATATGAAGAGATTAATTAAGTATGGTTGAAATATGTGGTATCTATGTGTTACATATCGTATGCATGAGCAGGTGTTTGTTGAATGTAGCATCCTACACATTGTATGTTCTATTTTACTCTGATTTTCTATTATTAATTGTCTCGGGGGTTTAGGGTGTTACAATTTACATCCAAGCCAATGTCCTTCTCTTAGCATGAAAGACTCCTAAGGAAAAATGGCATTGCTCTACACTGAGTTAAAGTTTCCTCCTTCAGGACATCTCCCTTATAAAGGAAATTATGGCGTTATTGGATTCCATACATTCCAGTTAAAGTAATTCCCCTTTATAATCAGTTACCCAACATTTGTGATGAATTGGTGAGATTTCTCCCTTTAGAGATGACAAATTCTCTCTCTCTCTCTCTCAGTCAAACCTTTAGCTTCAATCTTGGGCTTTAAACAAGACGTAAATACTCAGTTAGCTTCAATATTGGGCTTTAAACAAGACACCAAACATCTTTCCTCCCATAGAATAGGAGGAACTACGATTGCTCTGATTTCCCGGTTACCTTTACGTGAATACGTAGGCATAAGATTGTGAAATCTTAGCGAGCACACAAATAAAAAACTTTAGGTCCAGTACCTTACCAAAAACAACAAAAACACTCTCTCAACATTCCCAACCTATAACAGTAAACACCAGAAAGTATTTAAACATGCCACACAAGATCTATGGATAACCATATATACACTGGTTAATTAATAACTTCCCTTTGTATAATCTGACCTCGGACCCCCAATCTCTTAGCATTTGTTAAAGAAAACATTTGCATGCAAGGTTAGTTTTAGATAGCTTCCCTTTCCTTTCCAGCTTCATAGGATAAATAAGAAAACATAAAGTAGCACCCAATTCCAACCAATGCAGTAAGGTGGTCGCATCACCGACAAAAATTGCACGCTATAGCATGGCACCACATCCAAGGGAACAACATCTATAACATCTTCAACCAACAACTTCTCAGACCTGTCCTTAGCCGCTGATCAAGAAATTTTTTTTTCTTCGCTATCCCTCTAGGAGAATATTGTTGAGACATCTTGCAACACTTGAAAGCAGAATTTAGTTTTTCTTCGAACAGGAGTATGAAGCAGTTTGTGTGAGATGATGCAGTATGGAGAAGACGTGCGCACGAACGGTTTAGGTAAATTTGAAATGATTATTTTTGAAACCATACATACCCTTGAATAGTGTTCCCACAAATTAATTTTTCTAAACCCTCAAGCAAGCAAAACCCTAATTTGCCCCTCAACATCTTGACCTGATTTTTGATACCACCAGTGAGGTTCTAGTTGTCACTGGATGATGTCACGACATCTTGTGTGACATCATGCCAAATCACCATCTGTCTCAATCCTGTGAACTGAGAGCAACTATCCCATGTTGCTATTCCTTCAGTTTCTATGATTGAGTCATCAGTGACAGCATAGGCGCACCTTTTTCCTTCAAAGTCATCAACCATAGAGACCCTATGAAGAAGGTCCTGAATCCTTGAGATAGTCTAATGTTACAACTTCTTATGTGACATCTTGGTTAACTTCCCAATTTTCCATTCATCAATTTTCAGATCTGAGGCAGGTTTCTGACTCTTCCTATTGTACATTGATGAGCACTCTGTCTGTAAAAAGTCCTTACATAGCAATTACTTTTTGATCTGGCACCCTTCATGATAACTTTATCTTTATCATCCATAACCAAACATTCAGATTTGGTAAAGTTGACCTTTAGTCCTTGGTCACAAAGTTGACTAATACTAATCAAATTAGCAGTCATTCCCTTGACAAGTAGCACATTATCAAGTCTATGTTTCCCAGCATGATCCAATTTCCCAACCCCTTTAATTTTTCCTTTGGACCCATCTCCAAAAGTGACATAGTTGGATGCTTGAGATTCTATATTCACCAAAAAGTTCTTGACACCAGTCATGTGTCTTGAACAACCACTATCAAAGTACCACTTCTCTTCAGCAGAGCCTCCTAGAGAAGAATGAGCTATTAGGGCCACAGACTCATTCTTGGGACTCCACTTCTTTCCAGCATTACCAGCTTGCATCTTTCTGGATTGAGAACCATACTTGGGATAGCCATGTAAATTGTAGCAGTAAGGTTTAATATGACCATACTTACCACAGTGATGACATTTCCATTCTTGCTTGTTTTTGTCTGAAGTATCTTTCTGATGTTTGCGCTGATGTTGAAACATCCCTTTTGACATCTTCTGATTCTGTCTTCCTTTGGACTGAGCAGAACTAGATTCTGGATCTCTTCTTTTGTTCATCCCAACTTGGTCATTGTAACCAAGTCCTCTTAAATCTCCAACATCCTTCCCAAATTGTAGGATCTCATCTAGCACATCATAACTGATGTTGAGCATTCTAACAGTTTTGGTTATATTTTCAAGTTTGGCGTTGAGCAATACAACTTCCTCTTTTAGATCAGAGATGATGTCAAGGTGCTTCAATCTTTCAGCCTCAAGACGCATAATAACAATATGTTGATCCTCTCCTAGCTGACAAACTTCTGCACTTCTGGTGTACAACTCCTTGTAGGAGTTGACTAGATCATTATATGAGAGATCTACAATATCTGATTCTACATCAGAGTCAAATACCCCTGTAAGAGCAAAAACGCGTTTAGATGATTCTCCCTTACTTGCAGAATCATCTTCAGACCATGATGTCAACAAGTTTTTCTTTTCTTTCTTGAGAAAGGTAGGACACTCAGATTTTATGTGTCAAAAACCCTCACAATCATATCACTTGATTCCTTTTCCTTTGCTAGCTTTCTCTTCATTTTTGGACTTTCTTCCAAAATCCTTCCTTTTGTCGTCGTCAGAAGTCTTGACATTTGCTCTTGACTCCCCTTCGATCCTCTTCAGTAATTGATTGTACTGTTATCCAAGAAGCACAACAGCCTTAGACAATTCTTCCTTGCAATTTGTGTTTCCTTCATCTTGATTAGACACCAAGGCTAAACTTTTCTTTTTCTCAGTTTTCTCATTCAAGGTCATTTCAAAAGTTTGTAGAGAACCCATGAGTCCATCTACCTTTAGGGTATTTATATCTTGGGCTTCTTCGATGGCTGTCACCTTCATGTCAAACTTTTTGGGAAGAGATCTTAGGATTTTTTGGATCAGCATTGCTTCTGGAATCTTTTCTCCAAGATCACTTGAAGTGTTGGCAATATCAACAATATTCATATGAAAGTCTTGAATACTTTCATCCTCTTTCATCCTCAAGTTCTCAAACTTGGTGGTAAGAATTTAAAGTCTTGAAGACTTTACCCTAGAAGTTCCTTCATTCGCATTCTTCAAAATTTCCCAAGCATCCTTGGCAACAGTACATTTTTTATCAGCCTGAAGATGTTCTTGTCAACACCATTGAACAAGGCATTCAAGGCTTTGGAGTTACCTTGAGCAAGCTTTTCATCTTCATCATTCCAGTCTTCCTCGGGTTTCAACTCATCAGTGATCTTCCCATCCTTATCTTTGGCCTTTGGTGGGTCCCACTCTTAAACCATAAACTTCCAAGCTTTACCATCCATAGACTTGATGAATTCCACAATGTGCATTTTCCAATATTCATAATTGGAACCATCAAGAATGGGTGGTCTATTTAACATTCCTCCTTCTTTATCCATTAACCTAGAAAGTATCGTCCCTGAATCAAACCCAGAAGCAGAGCAAGATGCCTGCTCTGATACCAATTGAAATTCTGGTACAACAGATCTCAGATATCCTGAGAGATGTCGAGAACTTGATCTCTGCTTCACACATAAGGATAATTAGGAATAGAATGCAAATTGTAGAAAATAAAGAACACACAAGGATTGTTAACACAGTTCAGTGAACAACAACACCTACGCCTGGGGGTTACCAAACCAGGAATGAAATCCACTAGATAGTATTAATTCTAAGCTAAACACCTCTGGTTTACAGCTTATCACTCAATCACTACCCGTGTTTAATTTCTACCTAAGACACTTTCTAGGTATGAGACTCTTCTCAATTCCCTTTCAATCACAGCAGTGAGAGAAATTACAACTTAATGTAAATTGTCCTGCTCTAGTATCAACACGACACAAGAAAGGCTCACAAAATAGAAACCCTAAACTCACTAGGCAACAATGTATTTTTCCACACTTTTCCTAGGTTAAATCCATCCTATTTATAACAATAAACATGATTGGATTTGGGCTTCAGAAACGCAGCAGGTCTGCTCCATAGAATCTGAAACTAATTCTCCTCTAGAATAGTTACTTAAATCCTAAGTTTCCTAAAGTGTCTCCACACTTAGAAACAACATCTTCAAATTATAATCAGAATCTCTGATTCTTCAATCTTGGACGCCAGCTAGGAAAGCCAAATAATCCTAGAATAATCTGAAATCTGGAATTAGAAAACAGTAATTAAAAACTGAAAAGTAACAGACAAAGATGTCGAATCATCATGATAGGACATCTTGTCCAACATCTTGATCTTCATTTAGTTCCTCATGTTAAGACATCTTGTCCAACATCTTCCTGTCAAGTTAGTTTTACCAAAATTGATGCCAACCTCAAAGGCTTGGACTCATCATTGAAGTTGAAACCACAAAGGGGATATGGTTTTGTGCTTTGAATGAAGTTGAAAACTTCAAGGGGAATCCTAATGTTTTATTAAAGTTGAATTTTGAGGGGAATTCTAATGTTTAAACTAAGTCTAAACTAAGGATGAGTATTGAAATGCAAAATTTGTATGAATGCAAGTGTTATAAACATAAATGTCAAGAGAAACTTAATAAGACAAAATTGATTAAGCTTTTAAAGAAATGTAGTCATCAAGGATGAAATGAACATGATTGTGATCAAGCATGGTATATCAACATGTGAACGAGCATCAAACAAGTAGATATGTTCATCATGGTGAGATTTTATGAAGGAAATACTTGAATATGTGAGCAAAGATTTAATCAATTGAAGCAATCACAAATAATTTCAAGTAAGCATGTATTCAAGATGAATCAAGGACGGATGAATATAGCAAAGGGTAAACAAAACCCTAATGGAAATGTATTGATACAAGCACATGAACAAGACATTTAAACATGTTTGAATCAAAGTTAAAAGGGAAACCAAACTCAAGTGGAAGCTTTTAACATGTATCAAGATGTTTTAAAAAGAATATTTGAACAAAACCCTAAGGTTTCAACTAATAATCAAAGTATTTTTCAAAAGAGATAATACTTAATCATGGTATATTAATGGTGTATAAGTTAAGACAACATGTTATGTACATTAAAGAAGACTTACACAAAGTATGTTATGACCATACAAACACATATGTACACTTAGGTCAAGAGAATAATTAAAAGGAATCATGGAAAGTTATGAAAAATACTTTAAAAAGCAGTAGTTTTCAACCTAATAAAAATGACAAAAATAAATATTATTTTTGGAATTTTTTGATGGATTCTCAAAATATACAAGATAAATGAGAAGTGTGCAAAAAATAATTAAAAAATAATGATTTTTTCTTAGTGAAATAATTTAGAGAAATTGTGAAAAAAGCATGAAAATAATAGTGATAAAAAATATAGGGAATGCTCCCACCAAGGCTTGAACTTGCGCCCTTGGGCCTGCAGGCTAAAAGTCTTACCACCAGGCCAAGCACCACATGGTGCCAAGTAACGCACGTGGATGATAATATAGGAAGCTTCAAAGTGAAAATGTTAAAAAAAATAACATCAAAAGGTCTGGGGCGAGGGGGATTCGAACCCCAAACCTTGTACAAATAACACACTCCAAACCAAACACTTAACCATTATGGCGTAATGCCCAAATCGTTAGTAAAACCAACACTAAATGATAATATATTATGAATGCATTTAAAATGGATTTTTTACGCCCCACCACCATGTTCATATTCTTCCACGAGCTTCATCTTCTTCATCCATTTTTTAAAATTTAAACTTCTTCATTTATCAATGGAATTGAATGAAGTAAGGATGAAACTTGTGTAAAATTTCACCAGGAACTCAATGATACCAACCAATTTCATTTATATGGCCTAGATTTTAAATTAACACGTATGAACACATAAACTCTAAAACTGGAAAATTGAATATGAAATCTTATCTAACACAGTTTATGTACAATTAACATAGGGAAATCATTCACTACATCATGACAAATAGATTGGTAACTCAAATGATAAAAAATGATGCATGAATCATAGAGTTCAGATTTTGAAAACTTACCTTCCAAGTGAAAATCGTGATTTACTTAGGAGTTGTTACAAAAGCAATGTAATGATCCTAAAAGCTTCCTTGACCTCCAAGGAATGTGTTGATGTGTTTAAATTGACCTGAAACCTTCTGAAACTCCCTGGTCAACTCAATTTGCAGCTTGAGCAAAGTGGTATTTAGAATGTGATTCTGGTGTTATAGAATGTGTATGAGTGTTTGGATCACTTCTATATGGTGTATAGGAAATGTTTAGATGCTTGGTTTGAATGGAAATTTCTTGGAATTGAGAATTCAATTTTTCACTTCTTTGAAACTTTGAATTTTGGAAGGAGGAGGATTTCTTAGAAAATAAGATTTGCAATGTTTTAGGGTGATTTGAATGATGCAAAATGATCTCTATTTATAGAGAAACAATTCAGATTTTTGGAGAAAGTTTGGATTAGGATACATGCTATTATCCAATGAATAATGACATGTACCTATTACTTGAGTGCTAAGGTACACATAGTCTATCTCTCACATGGCTAGAATCATGATCTTTTGAGATTGAATTTATTAGATTGCATCTTGATCCTTGGTGTTTTGATTAAATCTTAACTTGTTGTGGTATTTTTTGATCAATTAACTATTTCACTTAATGCTTCAAAACAAAACACAACTTCATGGTTTTGCAATGATGTTTTTCACATGCAAAGGGATAGATCCTTGAAGATTCTTGTATTATCTTGTAGAGCACATGGGATATTACAATATTGATGTTGATCTTGTGATGAAATGAGGCTTGCAAAGTCATCAAAATCCATCCACAAAATCGTGTGGCACCAAAATGTGTAGAATATGTCTTGCAAAATAGTTGCATCAATTCTTATTGTGAAATTCATAACTTCTTGCTCAAGTAAGGTAAATGGATGTTCTTGGACATTTTGGAAAGCTGAGATAACATGCTTCAATTTTGATGATGAAAGTTTGACTTGAATCAATGTGGATCATTGAGAAAAATGGCCTCAAAGTTAGCTACTTTACAAGGCAGATTTGTATGAAAATTTTCTAAGTGTCCAAACTCAAAAAGTGTGGAACCTCCAACTTCATGGCTTCATATCTCCCAATCTATGCACTTTTTGAGAATTCATCCTCAAGGACAAAGTTGTAGTATATAATAAGCTCTTCAATCTGGTCTTTGGAGCAAAGAAAATGGTTACTTGGATTGGAAGTTATGGCCTTGGCAAGATGAGCAAAAATCATTGTATTTCATGACTTAGAAAATTTTCAATTTCTCCATTGTTGCCCTTTTTGCAAGTAACCTCACTTTTCTTGAATTCTCTTGATCAATCATGATCCAAATCACATATTATCATCATTCTTGACTTGAGGAACCCATGTTTGACCAAAAAAAGTCAAAAGTCAAACTTGACTTTGATCAGTGGTTGACTTTTCATCAGATGAATTTGAATTTTGTAATCTTCAATGAAATCAAACCCTTGGTATATTTGAACATTATGGATGGAATCCAAAGGTACATTTAAGTTCCTTGAATCATGTCTTGAATCATAGAATCATCCTCAGATAAAAAGTCAATTGTAAGCCTGATTAGATCAAAACCCTAATTTTAATGCACTGAGGATCTTGAGGCTTGAAATGATGCAATCTTGCACTTGATAGTTGATGAAGGGAAACTCTTGATCTGCATGGATGAATAAGGAACTTGAGATGTGGAAGATCATATAAATCCTTGGTTAATCATTTAGCTTGATTCTCTTGAGACACCACCTAACTTGTAAAGCAAGTAAGCACACACATCTTGTACTTGTAATGGGTTAGTGATGCCTAAAGACACACACATGTGTAATGATGAATGTTATGCAAATGATGTAAATGAGGTGGCATCTTAGGGGTAAAAAATTAGGGTATGACACAGATTGGAGGGAGGATGATGAAAATGTAATACCGATAATTGATGTTGGTATGCTTTTAAATCAAAACTTTGCTGACGTTTTAAGACATTATTTCAATTTCCCAAACACTGGAGAAATAAGAAAGTTATTCCCTTGTCAACCCCTTCGAGCCTAGAAGTTGGAGTCCATTTCTATACAAAAAACCGCAACCTTAACCTAGGGATGGGTAGTTCTCAGTTAACTTAGTTGTGCTTTCATGTAAGACACCTTTCAATAAAGGTTGCATGCACAAGTTTTCCTTCGCACACAGCAAGCAAGTGTCAAAGATGTCTTTCAAGTTTAAAAGCCAATGATGGTTCACCATAATCATTAAGCCAGATAGTCACCTTCTTTCTTAAAAAGAAAAATATCAAAAGAAAAAGTCTGCTAAGTCAAAACCTATGAAGGAAACTTAGGCAAAAAACTAGGGCATCCCGCTGACTGTAAGCTTCAAAAGAAATAGTTCAGGAAAAAGTTAGGGAAAACAAAAAAAGAAATCTTTAAATTCTCACTATGAAAGTCCTCAATGGCAAAAACAACTAAATGTTGAAAGGAAGTCGTGACTGTCATCGGTCCCTTGACTTCTGAACCATCATCATTACTATCATCAGTACAATTCCCAACCTCCGGGAACTTGAGCATATAGTCTGAGTTAACTGAGCGTAGGACTAAAGATCATCACGAAGATTGTGTGGGTACAAATAAACTTTGAGCCTTTATCCTTTGTTTCTTAACTGTGAGCCATGCCACGTTACAACCCTCAAAATACCTAACTGAAGCAAAGTTATTTTGAAAGCATATTAGAACAAGGTTGCGTAAACTGACTCCAATAGATTATTGCAAATCATTTGTTTTGGTACCACACCTTTGCTTTACCTTCCACTTTGAATTTCTTGAACCGCCGTGTTTTGACTAGTGACTCATATGTCTTGCATCTTTTCAAAAATGATTTTGATTTCAAAAGTTGCATGATTTTTGTATTAAGATTACCATGTTTGAACGAATGCTTTTGTTTGCAAACTGGCTTTCCTCTCAAGGAATTTTCAAACAGTCGAGAAACTGGGTCGATGATCCTGTCAGGGGCAAGTTCTTTCCAAATCCTATTGAGAATCAGTTTAAGATTTGTTGTTCAGTGCAAGTCCTTCTCAGAATTGGTTTATCCAGAAGACTTTTCATGACTCATACTAGGGTAAGCCTTCCAAGTGCACAGTAAAGCATTCATTCCCAGAATCAGACAAGCTGAAGCAATGATTAGTTCATCTACAACAGTCAACTAATTTGGGGGAACTTACTTACAGAATCCCTAAACAGCTCTCTATCCTTCTTCCAAGGATCATTAGCTTGATATAGCTTACCAGTGTGGCAGAGATGTGCTCAACAACAGTATCTTTAGTCCCCAAGTAGAATGGCAGTGATCTCAGTGTTAAAGAATCAGTCTTCTAATCTTGTCCTCTCCCCAAAAGCGTCAAGCCATGTCATCGACATTTTCATTTGATCATACATCATAACAAATTTATATACCATGCATAGAAAGAGTGTTTCATCCTCATTTGCATTCTCCAAAGGCCGTGTTGCTATTCACGTCTTATCTTGTGGTCAAAGTCTAACTTACTTGGCACCTACCAAACAGATACTTTTATGTTTTATTTGACGTATTTCCATATATTCCTTTACAATTTTTATTACTTTCCAGAGTTTCGTTACTTTCTATCTGAGGTATTACCGGATGTGTTTGTCTCTCTGACGATTTCCCAGATTGAGTCTTTTATTCTGATTCATTTCCAGAACCTATCTGATGTATTTCCAGATGTTTCCTTCGTGATTCTGATGCACTTCTAGAATTCATTTTTTACTCCCCAGTGTTTTCCAGATATTCCTTTGTAATTCTTGTGCATTTCCAGAGGTTCGTTTCTTTTACCCTCTGATGAATTTCCATATGTGCCTCATCTTTATCTGATACATTTCCAGAATTCATTTTTCAATCTCTGATGAAATTTCGGAATACCTATTTTGTCTCTCTAACGTATTTCCAGAGTGAGTATCCTCTTCTAATGTTTCTTCCAGACCCCTTTGTGTCTATCTGATGTTTCTTCTGAATACGACTTTACTTATCAGATGTACTCCCGGGTATGGCTTTTGCTTATCTGATGTTCTTTTGGATATGTCTTCAAAACCTTTTCCTGTACATTTAAAGTTTTTCTGAATGTTTCAGACGTAGCTTCAGAATCTTTGTTTTTATCTAATGATATTCTGGATGTTTTTAATTTATTTCTGACTATGGTTAATAGCTGCTGAATGCCTTTAAGTCTGTTTCCCTTCTTCATCCAATGCCTTTTTTGGATATGTTCCAGAGTTCATTCAATGTTTTCCTGAATGTCGTTGATGTTTTCATATGTTTTGGAGTTTATTCAATATTTTTCTGAATATCTCTGATGTTTGTTTGTGTTCCAGAGTTTATTCAATGTTTTCCTAAATATCTCTGAGGTTTGCTTGTTTATCTCTAATGTTTGCTATGTGTTCCAGAGTTCATTCAATGTTTTCCTGAATGTCTTTGATGTTTGCTTGATTACCTCTAATGTTTGCTTATGTTCTAGAGTTCATCCAATGTTTCTTTGAATGTCTCTGATGCCTGCTTGTGTTCCAAAGTTTCATTCAACGTTCTCCTGAATATCTTTGATGGTTGATATTGTTCTTTCCTAGGGTTTATTCAATGCATTTCTGACAAAACTATGATGACTATGACTCTTTCCCCAGTAAAGCTGCTTTTGCTTTCAGGATGTTTCTGTTATTCCACATTAAAGTTAAGTGTTTTATTTGAAGTTTCTGTTGTATCCTCAGATTTGGTCTCATTTCACATCTAATATTTTTCTAGATGTTTCCCGATATGTTTTCCAGATTATGGTACTTTTTACATCTGATGCCTTCCCGGATGTCTGTATCTCTGTTTAGGGTTTGTCTCTCTCTCTTTCCAAGTATTACTAGATACTCTTTGTCACCTTGACAGATTTCCATAATATCTTGTATTCCTCAGATGTCTCTCTTTGTTACTTTTTCTCTTATGGTATTCCCTTTGTTTTCTGCTTGCATTAGTTTGTCTTCTGTGGTTTTGTTCCCCACAGAACTCGGAGTCTTGCATTCATATCATATCATAAGCATCTTTGGTGTATCTTAGGGCCAAAAATTGTGCATGTTTGTATTTAAGTCTCCAACTTTGTCGAGACAAAGATTTCAATCTTCATATCTCTGGATTAAAGAAACTTAAATGGGGATATCTGTTATACCCTAATTTTTATCCCTAAGATCTCATAGCTCTTTGCATCATCTGCATATCCTGTGATGTTTATCATCATGCATAATGCCTGAATTATCATCTAAAATAAATTTGTTGGATTTACAGCCGAAACGGTCAAACTAAAAGCCAACTGTCGTAAAATCAATGGATGGAAAATTTCAAAATCGAGCTTGCAAACGTCAGTCATATTAATCTATGTTTCGCGTAGTTTAACCCGGCGCGCTCGTTTGAATTTTTTGACTACTTTTCTGTCGCATTTTTGATCAGTTTAAGCCTTTTAACCGGGGAAAATTATTTCAAAATTTGACCAAACACTGTATTTTTTCGAGTCATTTATATTGCGCTGATCATTTTGGTGTATTCGTTTTATTTTTTTGAGCACTTCGATTCCAGTCAGATTACTCATTTTTAACCGATTTTATTTTAATTTTAGTTAAATAATTTTCTTATTTAATAAGATTTTTTATTTAGATTTTTATTTTAAATAGTTTGTTTTATTTTTTATTTTATTTTTTTAATATTTTAAAATTTCATTTTTATTCATTTTAAGTAAAACTTCTTAATTAAGTTATAAAAGGCATTTTGTTTTTTTACCACACTTTGTGAAACATAGCATAGCATGCATGCACGACCCTCTGATTCTTTTTCTAGAGCAGTACACACACTTGATAAAATATATACAACACGATACCCTCTCTTTTTTTTATTTTCAAAAGAAAAAACCACAGTTGAAAAGAGATACAAATTCTAGGAAAGAGAGAAGGATATCTCAACATACCCTCGCCGTTTTTCCCACACGGACCTCACACGATGTAACTCTCTCCTTCACCTTTTTTTTATGTTCTTTTCATATAGATCACAAAAACTTTTCCATATCTCAACATCACCCCACCTGCATATTTCTTTTCCGGCTCACTCTCACAAGACAAACCGAGGGAACATATCTTCCTCACTCCTCAGCCATGAAAGCCGCTGCATAACCCCAACAAAAACGCTTGATACCTTCCTCCATAATACAACAAAAAAGGTAGTAGATACACAAAAGAGAAGACCTTTCTTCCAAACCTTTTTTTTCTTTTCATTAAGCTTTCTCACACTATCCATACTACACACGAACAAAACCAAGGACACCATCACTTACAAAGGGTTCACATAATCCAAATCAACATGACTTTGGAGACTCTTCATTTTTTACCAAAAACGGATACTCCTGCACAACACACACGTTGCACTTCTTCCCACTCTTGAGATCACACTTCAAAAATCCATCTTCACCTTTCCAACGAATTACTCCAAAACCTTCAACTTTCATCACACAAAATAACCATCAACAACCTATTCAACATCATGGACCTTTATTTTCCTTTTCATTATCCATCTCTCGCCTCACACAAACACTTCAACCTTCTTCTTCATGTGAGACCCTCCCTACTGCGCATGAAAAAAAAAGTCATGTTCAACCTTCATGAAACATCACTTTCACATTTTCCACTTTAACATACTGCATAGTACATTTTCAGAGCCACAAACGCATAACACACCATTGCTACAACCATTCTCTTCATATATGCCACACGACCAACTTTTACCACCACCATCATGTAAAGAGGAAACACGTACAAAACCTTGTTGCTATGTGGGAGTTCAGCTATGCTGAGACTTTTCATTGGTTGAAGTTGAAGCTAGCTATTATGCTTATGGCACGATAACGCGAGCGGGAGAGAGTTCGTGAAGCTGGAGAGAAAAGGATAGGGGGTGTCTTTTGTTTCTGTCTTGCACAAGGAGAGAGGTCTCATGTTTTTCCCCTTTTCTTTTTTGTTTCTATTTTTTCTTTATTTCCATTTTTCTCATTTTTATTATAGGGTGAAGTTTTGACTTATTAGATTATAATAATGTGAATCATTCATTTTTTTTTACTTTATTAGTTTATCTTTTTAAAAATAAATAGTGTTTGTATATTGATTAAACATGTTTCTATTTAATTTTTAGGTTTATGTTGTGGTGTATTTAATTACTTATTTAATTATTTTTATTTTTAATTTAAAAATATATTAAAAATTACCAAAAAATATGTTAATTATTAATTGATTTAAATATTTATATTTAATACTGATTAATTAAATTATTAATTAATCGTATTAAATATTTATATTTAAATTGATCAATAATTCATTTGTCGCCCGATTCTATTTTGCGACTTGCTTGCTCTCATGTTTTTGGGTTTGTTCTATCTAATTTAATCTCGATGCTTTTCCTTGATGAATCTGATTAATTCCTGTTGATCACATGCTGCTTTGTGATGTGTGTTTATAGATTTTACACGATGCTTTGCCGTGAATATTGTTGATTTCATATGTTAGTGTTACATGATGTTCTTGCCATGTACGTGTTGATCACATGATGATTTTCCATGTATCTGTTACTTTCTTTCATAACACTTTGCCTTGCGCATTTCTTGATTCCATTTGTGGTTTGATCATACTTTGATTCTTGATGGCTACACGATGTTTTGCTGTGTACCTTTGTTGATTTTTGTTGTCTTAGTTCGTGATATTTTGCCACGTATCTTCGTCGTTTTATGCTACATGATACTTTGCCATGTACTGTTGTTGATTTTATCTTTTGGTTACCATGATGCTTTACCATGCGTCTGGGGATTGTATTTGTTGAATCACATGATGCTTTGCCATGTGTACTCTGTTGATTTTATGTGTTGATGATACTATACATGATGTTCTTTCCATGTGATGCGTACCTTATTGATTGTTCATACATGACAATTTTCCATGTACTTTGTTGATCATATCCGTTGTTCTACACGATGCTTTTCCGTGAATGTTGTTTATTTATTTCATGATGCTTTGCCATGTATCTTTGTTGTTTTTATATTCGTGATGTTTTGCCACGTCTCTTTGTCGTTTGATGCTACACGATGCTCTTCCATGTACTCTTGTTGATTTTTTCTTTTGATTGCCATGATGTTTTACCATGCGTCTGAGGATTGTATTTATTGATTCACATGATGCTTTGCCATGTGTACTTTATTAATTTATGTGTTGATGATTCACATGATGTTCTTGCCATGTGTGCTTTATTGATTACATGATGATTTTCCATAAATCTTTTAGCTTTCTACATGATACTTTGCCATGTGTATGTTATTGATTGCGTTAGTTGATCACACGATGCTTTGTCGTGAATGTTGTTGATTTTCTCTGTGGATTTCACACGATGCTTTGTCGTGAATCTTGTTTATTGATTACGTGATTCTTTGCCATATACCTCTGTTAATTTTGTGTCTATTGGCTACATGATGCTTTGCCATGTATTTAACTGTGGATTTTATATCATACCTTGGTTATTTTCTTGCCATGTGTGTTTGTGGATTTTTACGTGATGCTTTGCCACGTATCTTTGTTGTTTCATATTCATGATGCTTTGCCATGTGTATTCTATGATTTCTTGCTTGTTTGACCATACGTGATGTTCTTGTCATGTACTATGTTTTCATCTCTTCATTTCATGCTTGATTTACATGATAATTTTCTGTGTATCTGTTGCTTTCTTTTGATCCATGTGACCTAACCCAAGGGAAGGGATTATATGTTGACTTATTGTTATTATGCATGACCATTGTTTGTTTGTTGCATTGCCTTGCCTGTCTTTGCCTTTTCTTTTCCCATCTTTATCCTTTAGCAAACAATTTTTAGCTAAAAACACAAATGTTTCAAGAGGTTCCTGTAGGATATTACAGATACTTAAGGTGCTAGTACATTCCCTTAGTATAACTAACCTCCGTACCTTTGATCTCTCTTTGCTTAGCTTTAGGCCTTGCTTGTTTCTTTGAATGTTTACTTAGGGTTTTTGTTCGATCTTTTCTTCCCTCCCTTGGAAAAATAAAAGTTCGGTGGTGATATCTTATTTTTGCGAGTCAAGCTAATCCTATAGCTTTGGTCTCCAATTCTCACTGCGACACTAATGAGTTAAATCCAACTTACCTTTGGCATTGTCGATTAGGCCACATAAATGAGAAATGCATTTCTAAACTCCATAAAGATGAACTCTTGGACTCTTTTGATTATGAATTATATGAGACATGCAGATCTTGTTTAATTGGAAAGATGACAAAGTCCCCATTCACAGGAAAAGGTGAAAGGGCTAATGATTTTTTGGCCCTCATACATACTGATGTATGTGGACCACTAAACATGCCGGCTAAAGGAGATTTTCAATACTTCATCGCATTTACTGATGATTTCAGTAGATATGGGTATGTGTATTTAATGAAACACAAATCTGAGTCCTTTGAAAAGTTCAAGGAATTCAAGAATGAAGTATAAAACCAACTAGGTAAGAATATTAAAACTCTTCGATCAAATCGAGGCGGTGAATATTTAAGCCTAAAGTTTGATGGCCATCTAAAAGAGTGCGGGATTCTATCCCAACTTACTCCTCCTGGAACACCACAATGGAATGATGTATCTAAGAAAAGAAATCGAACCTTGTTAGACATGGTCCGTTCCATGATGAGTCACGTCAATCTTCCAAACTCCTTTTAGGGACATGCACTACTGACAGCAGCTTACACACTTAATCGTGTTCCATCCAAAAAGGTTGAGAAGACACATATAATATATGGAGTGGTAAGAAACCACATATGTCTTACATGAAGATTTGGGGTTGTGAATTTTATGAAGAAGGGAGAGCTAGCAGTTCTTAGATACTATGAAGAATCTAGAATGCTTCTATCAGAGTCAGATGTTGAAGCAAATGTCTTGGTCATTGTGTTCAACATTCAGAAAAGATTGGTCAACAGAGTAGTGAAGAGGATATGGGTTTCAATAAAAGTTTTTACATGTGAATAAATGGCTCAACTACTAAAGGAAATATGTTTGACAGATAAGGAGAACCTCATGTTAAGTTTTTCTGATTAATACATGACCACAGGGAGTTGTTGTAAGAAATTACTCTAGGTGAAGAAAATGTTGAAAAAGTGTAATGTGGGACAAGATGTCATGACATGTATTTCTAACATGTTCACTAAGTTATTAGATGCAGTAAACTTTGAAAAAGGGGCTTGCATGTGTGAGAATCAATAGCAACCAATGCTAGAGAGGTGTGCATGGGAATCATCTACAAGGAAACAATGCATAATTTACTTGTTTCTAAACCTCCTTTTATATAGACCTTTGTGACAAGAAAGAATTTCAATATTCTGCTATATTTCTCTTGCTACCCTTTCTTCTCTCCCACATTTGATTGTCTCTTTCATAATGAGTCAAAAGTTTGTTAACTCAAAGAAGAGACCCTCTAATAAGAGAATCTCCATCATGAAAGTTATTGAAAGATTTCATGAGGACATGACGAAGAAGCGGATCGGTTCCTCTTCTGTTGTAAATGGTGGATGTGTGTCTGGTGAATCATCTACAACTGGAAAGAATTTTGTCAACAAGATGAAGGGCGTGAAGAAGAGACATGCTCAGAAAAATGATTCTGACTCAGAGGTGGATGAAGATTGGATTGCTGCAGAGGATGGATTGAAGAATAAGTTCAGAGGTTCTAGCTTAGTTGTTATGGGCCCTGTAGTTGTGTGGTTTTTTTAATTTGTTTTGAAAAGGGCATATAGCCTATTTGAACATATGTATAATAAAACAGATATGATGCTTGTGTATCTCCGTATGCTGTTCTAGTTATTCTACTCATGTTTTTTGATGTGTATGTGCTGACATACTAACCCAAGCATGACTGACATCTAGTTGCTAGTTTGAAAAACTAACCCTTTGCCAAATTATGGAAAAAGGGGGAGTAGTATGCTGATGAGGGCCGATGTAATAGGTTTTGTTTAGTACTAACCATCTCTGGCAAGTTCTAATGTTGTGCTCCATGCTAGAGCATCAGGCAAGACATCCGGCCCCTGTATATGTGAAAACAAATCTATGTTAGCAGTATTCCTTGCACATTCTGATATCAACTACTAACTACTTGTGTGTGCATGACTAAGTATATGAATGATTACATGCTGATATATATTAGTTAGTAGGATTATATGCTACTAATTATGAGCTAACTAGATTCATGCATGACTAAGTCTGTGAATGATTGCATGATTGTCTGTTTGATTTGGAGCAACTCAATGGATTATGTGTAAGCATATGAATGTTGATGCTTATGTCTTCTGCTGCTGCTAGTGACTAACTCTGATAATTGGAATATGGTTGTTGCTATTGATTGTATGGTCTTTAGTCTAGTAGTTCTACTGGCTGTCACTTGTTCTGATGGAAGAAATGCTATTTATCTTGAAGAGTTATTTTTCCATCATTTTCCAAAGGAAAAGATTGTAGTTCCTATTGGATTGGCTCTTTGGATTTGTAGTATTTAGAAAAACAACAACATGGAGAAGTGTACACGTGTTAAAGATTGGTCTAGCTTGCTTAAGCTGTAAAAAGGACACATGTTGGGCGCGATGCTCCAGCATGTTGGTACGTCATTCGTGCCTTGCTCAACAGCCGCCAAATTGCTGCGTTTTTATTGAATCTTTTGATAAGATTTGGTTATTTGTTGCTGCTTTTTATTTAGCAATATAGTTAACTGATTTGTTGGACAGTTGTAAAGATCAAATCATATTTAAAGAGATTTAAATTTAAATTTGTAACAAACTAAATCATATCTTATTGTTGGAGATATTCAAGGAATAAATCAAATATCCAACAGATTCTGCATTAATTATGGATGAAATTAAAGATATTATCCAAGGAGAAAAGTCCTGAGTTATTATTCTATATAAGGATCTCAAAACCTACATTTGAAGCCATCCAATACATTGAAGAATTTAGAGTGCTAGGGTTTATTTTGAGTCCTTGTTATTACTGTATGTACATCTCTATGTTTTAGTAATTTGACACAGAAGGTTTGTCTAGAGTTGAGTGGTAGTATTCAACATTGATTATTGAGTTGTAATCTCCAATCAGAGGTTGGGTGATTGATAAGAAAGTTAATAGGTCTCATATTTAGGGGGAGGATCTAAATAGAAAGTCATTAGGCAGTGTTAGAAAGAGGCATTGAGCAACATAGGGTTGGTTTTTCCTTGTAAGTCTAATTGTATTAAACTACTAATAGTGAATTTCGTTTCTTGGGTTATGGATTTAGCCCCCCAGACGTAGGTGTGGTTTTACCAAACTGGGTAAACAAGTGTAGTGCTATTTACTACTTTTTTGCTCCATCGTCTAGTACTTGCTATTATAGTGTTACTGGTTTAACTTGTCGAACCAGTTGTTGAAGCATCGTGTTCGATATCTATCCCATGTGGAACAAAATTTCAAACCTACTCATGCTTTATTATGATGCATGATGATCAACCATACATTAATTCCAACATAAATATAATCATACCATTTGATATTTAATTATGAAAGAAGCATAACATACAATTCATTAAGTTTCCATTATCAATGAAACATGGCATACAAAAACATGTAAATTCATGGTAAAATCAAAAGTGGAAAACATTCACATAAGCATTATTTTCCTTCACTATTGGATAGTTCTTTGAATTAGATTTCTAACACATCTAACTGTGTCTCATTCAAAGTTACGAAATTCAATATACGCTATCTTTGGTTCTACTTCAAAAAAATTCCATATCAATCAGTGGTAATCGATTATCAATATACGATAATCGATTACTAGCCCCCTGTAATGGTTTCATAACCTAATTTATGCATGTAATTAATTGGAAATATATGGTAATCGTTAACACAGTACCCAGTCTAAAAAATACTCATTTTTCTGCATATAACTCATTTTTAATAACCTCCCACATCAACCCTAACCACACACACAACATGAATTTCACAACCAAAACATAGTATGGTTAAAAATTAGACATGTAACCTAAAATCAAGCAATTAACACAATCTAACACAAGATCTAAGTACCCAATCCCCACATACATTGTTTCTAATGATTTTATGCCTAATCAAAATCCTAAGAACTCCACATCTAACAATAACCTATCAAATTAGGAAAAAAATCCCCACAAAGAAATTAGGTCGAAGTCGAGGTTTAAGGGGTACCTCACTACCCCAAGCGCTAAATTACCAATATTATAGAATAATCTTCCCCCTTACTTTGTTATTGCAGAAAATTCCTCTGCATAGCTCTCAACAATTGTGACAAGTCCCCTTTACACAATCTCTACCACGATCTTCTTGGTGAATTGAGGGATTTTCTCTTAGGCTTTTGGAGAAGAAAAGAGTGGTTAATGTTTTCTTTTCTAAAAATACATGTTTCTCTTTTGTTTCTCTCTTTTTATTTCTATATTTCTTTCCTTCTTTATTTCTCTCATTTTCTCCCTATTTCTCTCTTTTAAACTAATTATATTTTACTCTCTTTTATTTCCTTTCTTCAATTTTCCTCCCCATTATCTCTCCTAATTTTACATTATAAAATTAATTCCAAATAATCATATTAATCATAATAATAATAATAATAATAATAATAATAATAACCTTCTTAATAATAATAATAATAATAATAATAATAAAATCATCAAAATACCATAAACTTAAAATAATAATAACGATAATATTTTGAATTAATTTTTGGGGTTGTGAGTTATTGGATCGAACTCTAGTGTTGGCGACTGGGATGTAGTCAGCAGGGAAAGGTTTCATGTTTCGACAGGAGACAAGCATGAAGTCGAAGTTAGTTCACATGCTGATGTCTGAGTGTTACATGCTGTAGTCGAAGTTAGTTCTAGTATGTAATGTCAAAATGTATTGTCAAATTGGGCCTTGTGTTATGGATCCAATTGTTTAGGTTAACTTGTTATTTAAGTTAACTTAGTAGCTTATAAATAGGCTAGATCTCTCAAGTTGTTGAGAGAGGCCAATTGTTGTTATTCACTTATATTCATTTGTACCCAAATTGAGTAAGTGAATAGAAAAATAGTTTTCCCAATCCTATTCTCCTTCCTTCTTTCTTCTTCTTCTCTCTGTGTGTGTGTGTGTGTGTGTGTGTGTGTGTGTGTGTGTGTGTGTGTGTTAACCTAATTGTTTCATTGTTCATAAAGAAACTCCATTTGTCAATCAAGAATTTGTTAATTGGTATTGTTTGTTACAACAAACTAGTGCGGTGAGCGCAGAGGAAGATGACGTCAACAAAGTTTGAAATTAAGAAGTTCACCGGAGTTAATGATTTCGGTTTATGGCGCTTAAAGATCCGAGCCCTTTGTTGTGAAACGATGTCTTGAAACAAAGTATAAACGGTTTCTTTATGAACAAGAAACATAAAAGGGTTAGGGTTAACAAGGAAAAACAACAAGGATTGGTTATAACTGTTATTCTTTACTTTCTCTTCAAATAAGATTACAAGTACACAAGAATAACAAACAACCCTCTCACCCTAATTAGGATTTTCCACACTTAAGATGAGAGACTAGTATGCTATTTATAATAAACCTAACATACTAAACTAATGGCTTTTTAACAATTACCCATTACAAACTAACTTAGGGTACAAGCTAACTTAAACAATTAGATCCTTAACACAAGGCCCAATTCAACAACTACATACTAGAACACAATTCGACTACATCATATAGGTCTTCGACACCAGCATGTGAGCAGAATTCGACAACATGCTACACTAGAGTTCGATCCAATATCTCATAAATATCCACCTTGGATCTAACTCTAACATCAAGAAACAAACTAGTTTTCTTCATGCAGCTTTATCAACTGCATACAGTGGAAAAATTTGTAATTGGGCAACGTCTTAGTGATCATATCAGCAGCATTATGATCTGTCAAAATCTTCAGCACTTGGACTTCTCCACGCTCGATTACCCCTCTGACAAAATGCAGCCTCACATCAATGTGCTTGGTTCGCTCATGATAGGCTGAATTCTTCAACAGGTGTACTGTACTTTGGCTATCACATTTAACAGTGATAACTTGACCTTGAAGTTTCAGCTCCTTTGCAAAATATTCAAGCCACAATGCTTCCTTCACAGCTTCAGTTAGGGCGATATATGCCGCTTCAGTGGTTAATAAGGCAACAACCTTCTGAAGTGTTGCTTTCTAACTGATTGTTGTGCCAAATACAGTGAACACATATCTAAAAATAGATTTTCTGGAATCCATACAACTTGCATAATCAAAGTCGACATATCCTTCGATTACTGCTTTACTATCTTCACCCAAGGCTCCACCATAAATTAGGACTCTGTTCAGAGACCCATTTATGTACCTTAGAATACAGTTCAATGTTTGCCAGTGAGCCTTTCCAGGATTCTCCATGTACCTACTTACAAGACTTACTGCATATGTTATGTCAGGTTTAGTACAGACCATAACATACATCAAAGAACCCACTATATTAGCATATGGAATGCTATTCATATAAGCTCTTTCGACATCAGTACTAGGACACTAATCTATACTCAACTTGAATTGAGGGTTTGTCGGAGTCACAACAGGCTTTGAATTTGACATACCATAGTTTTCGAGAATCTTCCGTAGGTATGCCTATTGAGATAAGCATAATTTCAACTGCTTTCTATCTCTTCGGATGTCAACCCCTAGAATCCAGGATGCGCTCCTAGATCCTTCATGTCGAACTCCTTATTGAGTTTAACCTTCACCTTCATTACATCTTCGACATTATTGCTTTCTATTAGAATATCATCCACATAAAGCAACAAAATAACAAATGAATTACCAGGTCGAAATCTGAAGTAAACACAATGGTCGAATTGACTTCTAATGAAACTTATGTGTGCCATGAACTTGTCGAATCTCATATTCCACTATCGAGGAGATTGTTTCAATCCATATAAAGATCTCTTTAATTTGCACACATAATCTTCCCTCCCCCTTTCGACATACCCTTCAGGTTACCTCATCAGGATTGTTTCATCAAGATTACCATACAAGAACGCGGTCTTCACATCCATCTGTTCTAGTTCAAGGTCGAACTGTGCCACTGTGGCAAGCAACATTCGAATGGATATGTGCTTCACAAAAGGAGAGAACACATCATTGAGGTCGAAAGCTTCTTTCTAAGTGAAACCCCTAGCGACCAATCTTGCCTTGTATCTCTCCGACGCCACTCATTTGATTCCTTCCTTAACTTTGAAATCCATTTACAACTTACTAACCTGGCTCCAACAGGTTTCTTGATCAGTTCCCAGGTGTTGTTATCATGAAGAGATTTCATCTCATCATCCATGGCCTTCAGCCATTCAGTTTTCTTTCGACTCCTCATAACTTCCTTATAGTCTCTAGGTTCTTCGTCGAGAACCTCACTTGCAGATATTAAGGCATAAGCTATAAGATCTGCATACCCAAGTCTCTGAGGTGGCTTGATGACCCTCCTCGACTAGTCTCTTGCTAGCAGGTAGTCATTATCAGTCTCCTCATCTTTGACAGCAACTTTTGCTTCTTCTTCGACTTCATCTGGGATACGGAATTCAGCATCAACATGCTCCACCTCAACATGAATCTCTCACTGTTCCAGCTCTTCGTCAGCATCATCAGTTTTCTTGAAGGTCATCTCAGCTTCATTGAAAACTACATCTCGACTGGTGATACACCTCCTGTGACCTGGCTCTAGGCACCATAGCTATAAGCTTTGACTCCTTCAAGGTATCCCATAAACATACATTTTAGAGCTCTAGGTTCGACCTTGTCTTTCCTAATGTGAGCATAGGCCACGCAGCCAAATACTCTCAGTCTGTCGAGACTAGGAGGATGTCCCGACCAAACTTCTTCAGGTGTATTCATATCTAACACAATCGAAGGACATATGTTTATCAGATATGTTGATTTCGAAACAGCCTAGCCAAAAACACCTTCGTTAACCCAGCACTAGTCAACATGCATCTAACTCTTTCCAAAAAAGTTCGATTGAACCTTTCCGCTAAACCATTTTGTTATGGAGTGCCTGCAGTAGTTTTGTGCCTTGCAATACCTGAGGCAACACAAAAGTTATCGAACGCCTCATTGCAAAATTCAAGGCCATTGTCGGTCCTCAACCTCTTGACCTTTTTGCCAGTCTGATTTTCGACCAGAGTCTTCCAACCTTTGAAATTCTAAAAAGTTTCATCCTTAGTCTTCTGGATGAATACTCATAACTTTCTGGAATAATCATCGACTATGGATAGAAAATACCTTGCTCCTGAATGTGATGGACACCTTGCAGGGCCCCAAAGATCAGCATGGATGTATTCAAGGGATCTATGAGTTATTCGTTTGCCTTTGTTGAACTTCACTTTGCAAGATTTTCCAAGTACACAGGGTTCACAAAATTTCAGCTTTTCGACTTTGTCTCGTCCAAGCAGATTTTGTTTCCCCAATTCAAACAGAACCCTTTCACTGACATGGCCCAATCTCATGTGCCAAATTTTTGTCTTCGACAAAGGTTTCAAGGTTGCAACATTTGTCGAACCACTTACAACTTCAGCCTCAAGGGTATACAAGCCTTGTTTCTTTACGTGTCTCAAGACTTCCTTCGACCCCTTCATGACTCTTAAATACTTTTCTCTCCTTGAAAAACGTATCCCTTCTTGTCGAATTCACCAAGAGAAATCAAATTTCTCTTCAAATCAGGTACATACCTTACTTAAGTAAATAACCTTATTGACTCATCATGGAGCTTGAATCTCACAGATCCAATACCTGCAATTTTGCAAGCTTTGTTGTTTCCCAACAGCGCTGATCCACCATCTTGATCACATAACTCCTCGAACAATTCTCTGTTTGGAGTAATGTGCCAAGTGCAACCTGAATCCATAATCCACTCTTTTCTTGAGTCACCGCTTGAAACCACAAGAACACCATATGAGTTAAAATTATCTTGAACAATTCTCTGTTTGGCATCTCCCTTCACACTCACCGCACTAATTTGTTGTGAAACGATGTCTTGAAACAAAGTATAAACGGTTTCTTTATGATCAAGAAACATAAAAGGGTTTGGGTTAACAAGGAAAAATAACAAGGATTGGTTATAACTATTATTCTTTACTTTCTCTTCAAATCATATTACAAGTACAGAAGAATAACAAATAACCCTCTCACCCTAATTAGAAATTGCCACACTTAAGATGAGAGACTAGTATGCTATTTATAATAAACCTAAAATACTAAAATAATGGGTTTTTTAACAATTATCCATTACAAACTAACTTAGGGTACAAGCTAACTTAAACAATTGGATCCTTAACACAAGGCCCAATTCGACAACTACATACTAGAACACAATTCGACTACAGCATATAGGTCTTCGACACCAGCATGTGAGCAGACTTTGACGACATGCTACACTAGAGTTCGATCCAATATCTCACACCCTTCTTGTTCAAAAGGGTTTGCTAGAAGCATTAAAGGGAGAAGAAGCCATGGATGCTGCATTGACGGAGAAGGATAAGACAACGATGATCGAGAAAGCCCATAGTTCCATTATTTTAAGTCTTGGTAATAAGGTTCTTAGAAAGTTTTTGAGGGAGACGACAACAACTGGTGTTTGGCTGAAACTCAAAGTATTATATATGACAAAGTCCTTAGTGAATCGTTTGTACTTGAAGCAAGCTTTGTATTCATTCAATATGAATAAAGACAAAGCGTTGACGGAGCAGCTGGATACATTCAGCAAGCTGATTCTTGATTTTGAAAATATTGATGTTACCATCAATGACGAAGATCAAGTGTTGTTATTTATGTGTTCTTTACCTAAGTCGCATGCTTATTTCAAAGAAACCCTCTTGTATGGAAGAGAGTCTCTGACCTTTGTAGAAGTTCAAGAAGCCTTCTATTCTAAGGATTTGAACAAAATAAAGGAGCATAAACCATCATCAATTGGCGAAGGGTTGTCCATTAAAGGAAAATTCTCGAAAAGAGATGGTAGGTTCGAGAAGAAGAAAGGTAAAACTGAGCAGAAGTCTTACGGTGGTGATATTTCTGGTATTAAGTGCTATCACTGTAAGAAGGAGGGCCACACAAGAAATGTGTGTCCTAGGCGCCTGAATAATCATGGAGGTAAGGTTAATGGTAATGCAACTATTGTGCAAGATGATTATGAATCATCAGATGTCCTTGTGGTGTCGAGAAACAACTTTTGCAAAGAGTGGATTATGGATTCAGAATGTACTTGGGATATGACTCCAAACAAGAATGTGTTTAAAGAATTATGTGATCAAGATGGTGGATCAGTGCTGTTGGGAAACAATAAAGCTTACAAAATTACAGATATTTCATCTATGAGATTCAAGCTCCATGATGAGTAATAAGGTTATTTACTGGTGTTAGGTATGTACCTTATCTTAAGAGGAATTTGATTTCACTTGGTGAATGCTATAAGAAAGGACATGTCTTCAAAGGAGAGCAAGGTATCCTGAAAGTCATGAAGGGGTCAAAGGAAGTCTTGAGAGGCGTGAAGAAACAAGGCTTGTATATCCTTGAGGCTGAGGTTGTAATTGGTTTAGCAGATTTTGCATCCACGAAATCGGTGTCGAAGACAGAATTATGGCACATGAGATTGGGCCATGTCAGCAAAAGAGGCCTGGTCGAACTGGGGAAACAGAACCTGCTAGGTGGTGACAAAGTCGAGAAGTTGGAGTTTTGCGAACCTTGTGTATTTGGAAAATCCTGAAGGTTGAATGTTAGCAAAGGTAAACAAAGAACACACAAATCCCTTGATTACATTTATACTGATCTTTGGGGGCCTGCAAGGAACCCTTCACATTCAGGTGCAAGGTATTTTTTATCCATAGTTGATGACTATTCCATAAAGTTATGGGTATTCATTCAGAAGACTAAGGATGAAACTTTTGTGAATTTTAAAAATTGGAAGGTTTTGGTCAAAACTCAAACTGGCAGAAAGGTCAAGAGGTTGAAAACCGACAATGGCCTTGAATTTTGCAATGAAGCTTTCGACAGCTAATGTGTCGAGTCTGGGATTGTAAGGCATAAGACTGTAGCAGGTAATCCTTGAAATTAAGGCCTATGCAGACAGCAGATGTCCTAGCATATGTCAAGACATTGTGCTACATAATCATTTAAACTTGGAGGCACAACAGCAGACTGATACCTTGAATATCAGAACTCCACACACACAGATGTCACGACATCTAATCCAACATGTTTATCATGAACCCTAACAGAAAACATAAATCTGTAGAATGATAAAGAACACAGTAATTGTTAACCCAGTTCGGTGCAAACTCACCTACATCTGGGAGATACCAATCCAGGAAGAAGACTCCACTATCTGTAGACTGTTACAAAGTTAAACTCCCCCGTTTACAACTTTATACCTAACATCTACCCAATGAACATCTTTACCAAGGTTAAACTCAAACGTTTAGAACCCTGATATGAGATACCCCACTCACTTCCCTTAATCACCAACTCTGATTTCTACATCATCCCTATCAATACAAAATTATGTCAAGCATACTTGACAAACAAGCTAACTCGGATTTGCTTAAAAACTTCATCCAAGAACAATACACAATCAAATACCTCAAGGCTTATGGATCTGTGCGACACCTATATCTACCACAGTGTATCAACTGATACAAAGGGAGACTTACAAGAGAAACCTACGACTCTCAAACCTAAAACCTACTTCACAAAATAGGATTCCTAAGTCTATGTCGTCCTCTCTTGCTTCTGTCTAGGTCTTGGTCTTCTTTTATAATTTTCTGCTGAGTTGGCTTCATATTTTGATCCTTGATCCATTGCCAATCGCCTTGAATCTTGGAACAGATTTAACACTAAACACTTGTTGTAACAGTCATGATGTCGAATCTTCATGTTGTGACATTTTACTTGACATCTTCATTCTGGGGCTGAAAACCTCCATGTTGAAACATTTTTCACAACACTTATGTCTAACCAAAATTTATACAAAACACTCAGAGCTTTCAATCTCCCCCTTTTTGGCAAATTTTGGTTAAAACATCCTTTCAGCCTGATGGTACATGTAGTGGAAAAGTACTTGAAGCAAGTGCTGAGGAAGTGGAAGAAGATAAGATCTAGTTACCCTCCTCATTCCCTTGTGATACCGAGAACATAGTGAATGTAACTCAGATCACAAGACATAACTTGCTCTCTAACTCTGATCACAAAACACAAGTATGCATATATCAGGAATTTCGAGGCATCCTACGAGACATTTCGCAGATCAATAGCACAAGACACACACACCATACAAATCTCAGCAGTAACAAGCCATTTTCCCCCTTTTTTGCCAAAAATTGACAAAAATGGCCCATGCACATCCAGACCCAAATAATGCTTACCCACACAAAAAAAAACTCATTTTATCTTTCTCTAAGTAAGATGTTCTTGTTGGATCTTCCTTAAATATGAAGAATTTATGTGAGTAGGGCAGATCCATAGAAAAGACTAGTCAAGGAGTGCAATACCTACTGGTCAAGTTAGTCTCAAGAGATTCAACCTTTTCTAACATGTCTTTGAGCCTACTTCTGAACAGTGTTCTGAAGCCTATCCTTCATTAGTTAGGTTTATGGTCCCAACCGAAAGGATTTGCTTAGTTCATATTTAGTAGTAAAGAATACAGCAGATTTTGTTTGCCCTTCCTTTTCATTCGCAAAAAACCAAATTCTCCCAGTTAGCCCCCAATAGATTTCTGTATTGAATAGACTCTTCACAGTTTTGTGACTACAATCTGCAGAGAAAAATAAGTTCTCCTAGACTAATCGATGATTCTTAAGCATCCAATAAGAACCATATCACATGCACTGCCAAGTCTCCCACAACTTGCAACAATACAACAATGTCAAGACATCCTCCTTGACATCTCAACTTGCTTGATGCACAAATGCAAACTGGAACTTCCACTGCATCCTCACAGTAATTCATCTTAGATCAAGGGGCATCTCCCCCTATCTAAGGTAACTAGTGCTCCTCCACAAAACACCCAAGCTAATGAAAGGAAAACTCAAAACGCATCTTCATGTCTTCAAGAGCACACCCTTAGTCCAACTTACCAGCTGAACACAATCACCAACTCTCTTATTTCTCCCTCTGACAAGAAACAATAATCACTCACACATGATCACCATCATGCTACCCGTGAGGAAACATATACAAACTATAACAAACTCTTGTCTTGAGATCAAAGTCCCATTGATCCCCCTCATCCCGCAACCATCTTATACACCACACGAACTCCTCTTGAATTCTCATGTATAGACCTCCAGCTACTTGAGGCACAAGCCAATTGAATCAGAATGGTTCGTATTCCTCAAAGAGACGTGCAGGGCCCCTTAGTTTGTTATAATGATGTCAGCTATCGTATGCATGCTCCAGAACTTCACAGCTGCTAAACTGATCCATTACTAGCATGACTTGCACCCAAGGCAACATCCCCTTTGCAAGATTTTCCACTGACCCCACCAGGTCAGCATTAGAGATAAACACCCCGCAATCCAAGACAGTTATTCCTTATCATTCTCTCATATGATAACCTGGAATAATTCTGATTTATGGTGAATCTCCACTTCTGAACGCATCAGGAAACAGACCTTCGTGCAATCAACTTGTGATCCACTTCAGTCTTCCAAAACACTTACATCCAACTTCCAAGACAGTTTTTCTACTTCATCATTCTCCCATATGACAATGTAGATACTTCTTAGACACGATGTAAGTAACCAGTTCATCACAGAACCTGAAATCCTTCACGAAGGATAACTAACCCAAAGATGTTCTAGCATCAGTTAAGACATCTTCCACACATCACAGACACCACACACCATGGTTCTTGATATGCTTCACCACTGGACTTACTATCAGTATAGTAATCCACACTGAAGATCTTCACACAACACTGCGCCACCAGCTTGAACGAAGAAAACTTCAGAAACCCAGAGAGAAATAAACTCTCATCCACCAAAGAAGGTATGCTTTCATCCTCAACCCAGAACTTCTGCCACAAGCTCCCAGAGAATCAGAACCTCCTTACAATTTCAACTAACTACTCTTATGCACAAGAGCAATCAGTTTCAAGCATCCTGCTTGAATGCACATTGTGAAATCAATCAAATGCCACTTTTTGATTGACCTCACTTATCTTCAGAACTCCCACAAGATACACTGATCCACTGCTGAAATCAGATCTTCAAGTCACATGAACTACTTGCCCCATAGCAAGACATCTTGGATCCACCAAACCTCTTAGTCATGTAAAATCTTCCCATTCACAGCTCCCGCAAACTGCATAAGATAGAACTTTTTGAAGCATCCACAACTTCCATCTTCCTGTAGATCACCTTATCTTAAGCTGATGTGCCACATCACCAACTGAGACTTCTGATGTTAAGCTAGATGTCAGAACATTCTGATATGACATCCAACTGTTGAATTCAACTCCTCCTTCTTCCATTTAGAAGAACCTCCTCCCTTTGTAGAACAAGAGTTCCATGCTCTCATAGACTTGATTCAACAACCAAGTTTGAGTAGACAACCTCTATCCTACTTTGAAACTCCAAAGACTTCAAACCTACCACGTCTGAATCTTCAGAAAATAAGTAGTCCAAGACCACCCCATAGCCATACCAAAGAATGCCACTTCCCTTAGTAGAGCCATCAATAGAAAGCCAGAGATAACTGCCACTTATCCTCGACCTTCACAAACAGAGCAAAAAAAAACATGCTCCAAATCACCTAGATCAGAAATAAACTGATCCAAGCTGTAACCATCAAGATTATGATGTCTTCATCTTCATCTTCAACAGCATCAAAGTCCATACTAGTTTCTTGCCAGGAAACTCTCCAGAGAACACATGCTTCTGTCACACCCGACTGAAGCCACTTCTTAGGTCACCACCTAAGACTAAAACAAATGCTAAAGTGTATGCAGTACCCCTCTAATGATTCTGCACAAACTCTGATGATGAGATGTTCCAACATCTTGTTGAACATCAGCAATCTTGACTTTTCAAGGATAATCAATTAAATACTTGTGGACTCCACAAATAGAATTTGATCTTAAATCCTTGTCCAATAACCCTTCTTCAACTGTAGCTGAGCTCCACCAGATCATGTCATGAACACTTATAAAGTATTCAATCTTTTTGCAAGTATCTTCTTCAAAGGACAATGTTGAGATACCAAGGCTGCCACCCTTGACTAAAGTAACTAAGACTTTCTCTGAACAAATCTTATTTACCTCAACAACTCTTCAATCAGATTAGATCTACTCTTAGGGTCAAGAGAGATGAATCCTTCCTTGCTGTTTTTGGATGGTGAAAATAAATCACCTCTAGTTTCTTCAGATTGTGTTTCAAAGAAACACCTTCTAGTTAGAAGAATAACTAGAAGACTCCAGATACACGACATAGATGCCTTTATGAGTGGACTTGAGAGAATTCTCAAGTATCTTTGACAACCTAGCCGACCAACCATTTATCAACCTCCTAGAGCAAGAACCTGATAAACTTTAACTCAACTCCTTTCCTCTTCAACTGACTTCAACTGCACCAAGAAACCAAGCTTCCAAGTACCAAGTAACCATACCAGATATCTAACCACAACTCCTTTCACTTCATCTCTCCCGACTTTGGAATAAAAGAATGCAAATATCTTCAATTATATAGAGGCCGGCGATTGAGACCTTCCACCAACAGTCTTCAGTAACAACTCCAGAATCCCATAATTCTAGAGCTCTTCCATCAAAAACACATGCAGCGGAACCACCAAGGAACAGATCCTGCTTGCCCTAATAAGATGTCACAACATCTTATAAGACACATCAACAAGAGAACTAGCCATTTCTCCTGTAGTTGTTGTCGAATCTCCTCAGCAACATGAACAACCTCCAGGTTACTCCCTTTGATCCAGAACATCCATCTCATCCATTAATACCCTTGGGTATGTCTGAGTTGATTGATCTGATCTTTAAAACTCCTCCTTGTTTAAATGCTAGAAAGTATCTCCCAAAGATCTCATCCAGAACCAGACAGGATGCCTGCTCTGATACCAATTGAAATTCTGGCTTATGCAGACAGCAGATGTCCTAACATATGTCAAGACATTGTGCTGCATAATCATTTAAACTTGGAGGCGCAACAACAGACTAATACCTTGAATATCAGAACTGTAAACACACACAGATGTCACGACATCTGATCCAACATGTTTATCATGAACCCTAACAGAAAACATAAATCTGCAGAATGATAAAGAACACAGTAATTGTTAACCCAGTTCGGTGCAAACTCACCTACATCTGGGGGATACCAATGCAGGAAGAAGACTCCACTATCTGTAGACTGTTACAAAGTTAAACTCCCCCGTTTACAACTTTATACCTAACATCTACCCAATGAACATCTTTACCAAGGTTAAACTCAAACGTTTAGAACTCTAATATGAGATACCCCATTCACTTCCCTTAATCACCAACTGTGATTTCTACATCATCCCTATCAATACAGAATTCTGTCAAGCATACTTGATAAACAAGCTAACTCGGATTTACTTAAAAGCTTCATCCAAGAACAATACACAATCAAATACCTCAAGGCTTATGGATATGTGCGACACCTATATCTACCATAGTGTATCAACTGATACAAATGGAGACTTACAAGAGAAACCTACGACTCTCAAACCTAAAACCTACTTCACAAAATAGGATTCCTAAGTCTATGTCGTCCTCTCTTACTTCTGTCTAGGTCTTGGTCTTATTTTATAATTTTCTGCTGAGTTGGGCTTCATATTTTGATCCTTGATCCATTGCCAATCGCCTTGAATCTTGGAACAAATTTAACATTAAACACTTGCTATAACAGTCATGATGTGGAATCTTCATGTTGTGACATTTTACTTGACATCTTCATTCTGGGGCTGAAAACCTCCATGTTGAAACATATTTCACAACACTTATGTTTAACCAAAATTTATACAAAACACTCAGAGCTTTCACTCCTCAACAAAATGGCTTAGCTGAGAGATTTAATCGAACAATCCTTGAAAGGGTTAGATGCATGTTGGTTAGTGTTGGATTGAAAAAGGTGTTTTGGGCAGAAGCTATTTCGACAACAGCTTATCTAATAAATAGATGTCCCTCGACTGCCTTGGGAATAAAGACACCTGAAGAAGTTTGGTCGGGTCAACCACCAGATCTCGACAAACTGAGAGTGTTTGGTTGTTTAGCCTATGCTCACATCAGGCAAGACAAGGTCGAACCTATAGCTCTGAGATGCATGTTCCTTGGACATCCTGAGGGAGTCAAAGGCTATAGGTTATGGTGCCTAGAACCAGGTCACAGAAGATGTATCACAAGTCGTTATGTAGTTTTTATTGAATTCGAGATGTCGTTCAAGAAAATTGGTGATGCTGGTCGAAGTGCAGAAATCTATGAAGATGAGCTGGAACAGGTAGATATTCCTGTTGAGGTGGAGCATAGTGATGTTGAAGTGCATAACCCAGATGAAATCGAAGAAGAAGAGCAAGATACTGAAGAGACTGAGGAAACTCTCGATGACTACCTACTGGTAAAAGATAGGTCGAGAAAAGTCATCAAGACACCTCAAAGACTTCGTTAGGCAAATATTATAACTTTTGCCTTAATCTCTGCAAGTGAGGTACTTGAGGAAGAACCTAGAGACTACAAGGAAGTTATGAAGAGTCGAAATAAGACTGAATGGAAAAATAACTATGGATGACGAGATGAAATTTCTTTATGATAATAACATTTGAGAGCTGATTGAGAAACCTGCAGGAGCCAGGTTAGTCAGTTGTAAGTGGATTTTCAAGGCAAAGGAAGGAGTCGAATGAGTGATGTCAAAGCGCTTTAAGGCAAGGTTGGTTGCTAGGGAGTTTAGTCAGAAAGAATGTGTCGACTTCAATGATGGGTTCTCACCTGTTGTAAAAAATAGATCCATTAAAGTGTTGTTAGCCATGGTGGCGAAATTCGACCTGGATTTTGAACAAATGGATGTAAATACAACTTTTCTGTATGGTGATCTAGATGAAACGATCCTGATGCGGAAACCTGAAGTGTATGCAGAAAAATATAAGGAAGATTATGTGTGCAAGCTGAATAGGTCTTTGTATGGCCTGAAACAATCTCCTCGACAGTGGAACAGGAGATTCGACAAGTTCATGGCACACATTGGTTTCACTAGGAGCCAGTTCAATCACTGTGTTTACTTCAGATTTTGACCTGGAAACTCACTTGTTATTTTGTTGCTTTACGTGGATGATATCCTCATAGCTAGCAACCGTGTCGAGGATGTAATGGAGGTGAAGGGTGAACTCAGTAAGGAGTTCGAAATGAAGGATCTGGGAGCTTCCACCAGGATTCTTGGGATTGACATTCGGAGAGATAGAAAACAGTCGAAATTATGCTTATCTCAATAGACATACCTACGAAAGATTCTCGACAAGTTTGGTATGTCGAATTCAAAGCCTGTTGTGACTCCGATAAATCCTCAGTTTAAGCTCAGTACTACTTAAAATCCGAGTATCGAAGCTGAAAGAATCTATATGAGTAGCATTCTATATGCAAGTATAATAGGTTCCTTAATGTATGTTATGGTCTATACGAGGCCAGACATAGCGTATGTAGTGAGCCTTGTAAGTAGGTATCTGGCCAATCCTGGAAAGCCGCACTCACAAGCTTTAAAGTGGATTCTCAAGTACATAAATGGGTCTCGGAGAAGAGTCTTGATTCATGGTGGAGCCTGTGGTGATGATAGCAAAGTAGAAATCGAAGGATATGTCGACTCTAATTATGCAGGTTGTATGGATTCCAAAAAATCTATTTCTGGATATGTGTTAACTATGTTCGGCATAACAATTAGTTAGAAAGTGACACTTCAGAAGGTTGTTGCCTTATTAACCACTGAAGCATAATATATTGCCCTCACTGAAGCTGTGTGTAGCGCCCCAAAATTTTCCCTCCTTTTCTTTAGCATTTTTGGCTTATGTTTCATTTCATTTGCATCGTCATTTATGCATTGCATCGGTTTTCTAGGACATGGGATCAAGGTATTTCCCGCATTTCAAAGCTTTCTCCAGTTCAGGGTTATTTCAGCACTATTCAGAGCTAAACGGATTGCCGTCAAAGTCTTTTCGAGCATTTATTTTGCTCAATAGATAATTTGATTATTAGAGGCTCTAATATTTTCTTTTGCTCAATGATTCGGCACCGGACAATATTTTTTTCAGTGGGATATTTCGAGTGCGGAAGGAAATTCACAGAATATTCCAGGCATGGTTCAATGGTAATATCAAATGACAAGTTTCAGAGGCTTAACGTAGCTTAAAACAAGTGGCAACGGTCGATTCTCCAAGTTTCCCTCCTTTTGGCACAAAATTTGAAATTTTGAATGTGTTAATCGATTAACCATTTGCAGTGCAAATTTGGTTAATCAATTAACCAGTATAAAATTTGCCCAGAAAATTCAATTTTCAGCACTGCAGAATTTAATCCAAGTTTCCACTACTTGCATTCATTCTCACACCAGTAGAAGGGTCTAGAAGTGGTTCCAATTAATTCAAATTCCCTCCAAAGTTTCAAACATGTCCATTCCTAATTCCACTCCTAATTTCCATTCCTCTCACTAACCCACACTCCAAACCATATTTGGATTCCAAACCTAAGCCATATTTAAATCAAATTGCTCCAAACCTCAAGGATGGACTCTCATTTTCACCCTCATTTTCAGAATTTCCTCTCAATTCTCTCTCACATTTTCATTCTCCATCTTCATCTTCAACCTCTCACCAAAGCTCCATATTCATAGATTCACAAATTCTTTATTGGAATTTATGAATTCTTGAGCTAAACCTTTATCACATTCTCATTCGTGATTCAATTCTGTAATAGCAACTTGTTTGGATCTAGATTCAAGGTTTTGGAATCACTTCTTGGAGAGCTTTTGCTAATTTGTGGATTATTGCTTGGATCTTCAAGTGTTCTTGATAAAGCTTTATAGATCTCTAGATTTCTTGCTTTGATTCATCAATTTTCATTTGCAACACTTACCAAAGCAATTCTCAGCTTTGTAGGTTAGTTTTTCTTAGATCTATGCTTGATCTAGCTTAATTTCAACTTATGCAATGTAGATCCATGGTTTGCAATGTGACTTGATCCATTTTCTTGATTTGATTTGTGATCTTGTTGTTTGATTGATGCAATTGATGTTTGATTACTGATATTTGATGTGAATTTCGTGTATAATTGATTACATATTCATTTGGATGATTATACAAGTGATTTGCTGCTGAAAAGTGCTTTTGAAACTTGGTTTTTTGCAGCTGGAACAAAGTTAATCGATTAACCAATTACTGTTCAAATGGGTTAATCGATTAACCAGTGTAATTCTGCTATTTTTGAGCTATTAATCGATTACCCAATTTAAACTGTAATTGGTTAATCGATTAACACTGATGCAGAACGTGTTTTTTGTGCATTTTCAAGTGTGTTTTGGTTCCATTCCATTTTTAATCCTCATGGATTGATATGATGATGATTTGAGGATTATTCTTAAGCTGTTTCACCTCACGTGATGGTTTGAATGCGATTCTTCGACACGCGACTTTTGGTTTCCGTAACGCACATGCACGCTTCATTTGTCTTGCATTCTTGATGTGTTGTTCATGTTGCACAATCATTTGTTCCATGGTGATTGATTGTTCTTAATGTTTATCTTGCTGGATATATGATTCATGTTCATGTTTGCTTTCGATTCCATGATTGCGTGTTCGTTTCAAACGATTAAGTGTTGATTTGGTGAAATGTTCATGATGTTCTTGATGCATGTTTGGATATGCCACGCCATTGAAGTTGTTCATGCCTAATTGCTTGGTGCTTAATTGTATGTCCATGTGTAGCAATCGCTCTTGCTTGATGATTGTCCATGTTTGCAACCCATGCGTATTTGTTTAAATGTGCAGACATGTTTATGTTCGATTCTTTTGATGCATGATTGTGCTAGGATATAGGTCACGTTCATGGTGAATTGATGCATCTTTGATGCGTGTTCAATTTGAGGTTGTGTTGCCACATGATCATACTTGTTTGATGTTTATTCATGAGCATTTTCTTTGTTGCATTGCATGCTGCCTTGGTGAATCTATGACTGTCTTGCTGAATAGTAGCAATTATACGCTGTTAAATGTATACATGTTGGCCTGCTACCTTTTACACCTATTATGTGCTGAAAATGTGTGATGTTAAAAGCTGTATTGTTTGCATGCTGGATCTTATCGCTATTCTGAGCTAGAGCGTTGTTGTAGCTGCTGTTTTTTGGTTTATTTTCTTGGTTCTAGTTTACTTTTGCATCGAACGTTAGGATATAATTTCCTTTCTCATCCTCCACCTTAGGGCTATATTGCATGACAACATTTAGGTGAGTCCCTCTTAGATTTTCTTTTGCCCTTTGACTCTTCTTTCTTATCTCAAAAACAAAATCAAAACACCTAATAAATATGATGAGCATTGTGCGCCACGAGCCTTAAGTACATGGGAAATGATGAGTGAGGGGTTTCCTTTCACTTTTCTAGAGTGTTTAGCATACGTCTCGTTTGGGGGCGACCATGCGACACATTCGCTCCTATGTCATAGACTTCAGTGTAATGTGCATCTCAAACAAATTTAATTCACTTATTCGATAAGTTCAGAACATCTTCTCTCGCACCCGTGCGATCGAGATCCTGTTTTCCCGTAGTCTTGTGAACTACGGATGCTCTTATTCCTTATTCCCTAATGAGGATACGTAGGCACGAGGATCCCTATCCTTGGCGAGCACACTAACAACTAACTCCCCTCTTCTCTCGCACCCGTGCGATCGAGACCAATCAGTTAACTGAACCTTTTCTCTCGCCCTAGTGCGATCGAGACCTTTTCGACCCGTAGGTCGAACTACGACTGCTCTGATTTCCTCTCTCCTGTCCGATTGAGGATACGTAGGCACAAGACGACAATGTCTTGGCGAGCAACCTTCCTCCCATTAGTGCGTAGTCCGTCAAACTACGTCGACTCTGATTTTTCGTTCGTCCACGAAGATACGTAAGCATAGGATTGTGACGATCCTTGCGAGTCCGTTTTTATTTATTTCCCTTTCCGTTTCTGTTTAGCAGTAGGATTTAGATAACTCACCCTTTGATTAGACAACAAGCATGGATCCCATCGAGTACGATGGACGCGAGGGGGTGGTAATACCTTTCTCTCGCGTAACCAACTCCCAAACCCAGGTTATGGTTGCGATGACCATGTCTTTCCCTTCTTCAGGTTTTCCTCGATCATTTCCTTTCCCTGCGTCGGGATAAATAACGTTCGGTGGCGACTCTTCTGTTCTGTTTTCGTCGGTTGTTTTTCGCAGTTATGGCAGTTGGCGACTCTGCTGGGGACGGATGGTTCCCTATGTGAGTCAATCCTAGCGCTTCTCTGTTTCCGTTTAATTGGGTGTTTTGTGCATATGTATGTTGTATCTGTGCATTATTTGTTGTATATTACTGTATTTTACCGCATTTATTGCATTTTTATTATTGTTATCATATTGCTCTGCTGTTGTTGTGTTGTTGGGTGGGTTGGTTCCATGAGAGATAAGCCTAATACCTAGGCTTGAGTATACACTTAGGATTAGAGTGGAAAGTAGTGTGGCTTGTGTGGCGTCTGGCCAGACTTAGTGTACATGAAATCCATATTCAGGCGAAGTTTTCTTGGGAGATATTTTATCCTGTGCATTGAGGCAGACGATAGAATGTTGACTTAGAAAGCTTATGACTCTGGAGACCGTTCATGGGAAGTCAGTTGAGGCCTCCTCGATTGGTGATGACGCCAAACCAGAAATGGTGATCGTATCATCATTTCTCGACCTGGGAGTCCGTGATACTGAGGACATGCTAGGATGCCGTATCCAAGACTAGAACCCATATGTGAGAGGGGATAGGTTTTGCAGGAAACCGTGACCTTCATTCTATCTGGTATTCTGGTTTTCTTATCAGTGGGAACTTATCAGCCTGGTATTCCGGTATTCTGGTTATTTCGGTTATTTTGGTATTCTCGTCGGAGCAGAATTTTGAACTTATTCAGTCAGCAGCACAACAGTTGTTCGGAATTTATAGAAGCCTTGATCCCATGTCTCTGCATCCATATCATCATAACATGTTTGCATTCTGACATACATGTTCTTGTATTTCCAAGGATCTTAACTTTGAGACTCGTTGTTGAGCATTCCATCCATTTTTTGTGGTTCTTCTGTGAAAAAAACTTGAATCAAAGCAGAGTGATTCCTTGGAAATATTCGAACATGGCATTTTACATTGGATTTCCATACTCATTTGCATAGCAGGTGTTCGAGGTTGGTTATTCTTGTCTTGATATGGTCTTCTTCAGAATTGCAGACTTAACTTTTCAAGTCAGTCAGAAGTTGATCATAGAGCAAATTCAAGCAGAGTTGAGGGAAGTACGAAGCCAAATGGGGCAGTTTATGGAGGACATGTAAGCTTTGTTTCAAGAGCAGAAAATGTTGAGGGAGGAGGTCCATCAACTGAAGACTCAGATGGGCATGATCATGGAAGTCATGAGAAACGTGTTAAGAAAGGAAGGTAATCCCATGCCTGAGGCTGCAACAGAAATTGTTATTCCTCCCTTGCCTGTGGGATCTCTCCCAAAGTGTGATGTGCCTCGCGGTTCTCCTGCACAACCCGAGGTTCTAGAGCTTTTTCGACAGCAGCTAGGTCATGTCTCCCAAGAGAAGCCCAAGATTAAGAAGTACGCAAAGAGACCGAAGAAGCCTGAAAGAATCTTTGATCAACTCCCTATGCCTTATGCTCGGTTGTTGCCACGTCTACTTCAATTTCATTTGGTTCAGCTAAGGACTTTAACTCCTCTTGTTGGTAAGCCCCCACCAGGTTATGGTGCAAGTGCCCATTGTGATTTCCATTCTGGGGCACCGGGGCATACTGTGGAGAAATATAGGGCCTTTCAGCATAAGGTCCAGGATCTGATTGATGCAAAGGCAATTGAGTTCACACCGGGCAGCGTGAGTATACAAAGTGGTCTTACTCCTATTGCTGCAAAAGAAGTGAATATCCCTGTTGTCTCTCCTAAAGCTACATCAAGTCAGGGGCATATCTTACAGTCCTTGGTCTTAAAATCTCCACGTCCGCAACTGTTGCCTGTTCCTAAGCCAAGTCTAAGGATGAAAGTACCTGAACAAGAGGAGTACCCAAATCAGTATCAGCAATAAACTAGCTCTTAGAAGAAAGAGCAAGGACCCATAAGGCCCGAGAGAAAGTTTGATCTCATTACTGTTCCTCACAGTCAACTGCTTGCTTGCTTACTTCAGGACTATTTGATTCAGCTAAGGGACGTTATGTCTGTTCCATATCCCCTCCCTCTGAATTATGACATGAATGCTAGATGCGAGTACCACTCAGGGACATAGGGGCATGCAATTGAAAATTGCAACGTGTTCAAACACAAGGTGCAAGATCTGATTGACGCTGATGTCATTAATTTTACTGCAGATGGACTGCACATTAATTGAAGCTTCCCAAGTGAGCACTTGAGACTGCAAGGACATCATCAGAAGAAACCAGTCTAGTCAGAGACAGGCCTCCTCAACCATGGCAATCATCAGCTTTCTTTACTGCATTTTTCATTGTTTGTTAATGCTTTGTTTGCATGTAGAATTTGTTGTTTTTGAATGATAATCTTAATGCAATGAGTATGTTTTTCTTGAGGTATTCCATTCGTGTTCACTCACAATATTTATGTGCATTGTAATACCAACATTTTTACTTAACTCTTGGAGGGAGGATGATGAAGTAAAAATGCAAAATCTTTGGTCATATGCTTTTGAAATAAAACCCTGCTGATGATGTACATGCATTGTTTCAACTCCCCAAACACCAAAGACATAAGGAAGATAATCCCTTGTTAACCCCGTAGAGCCTAGAAGTAGGATTTTCTTTATGAAAACGAAAAACCCTCAATCTTAACCTGGGGCAGGGTAGGTGTCAGTTAATTTGACAGTGCGTTCAAATTTGAAAAAGAGTGTCTCGTTTGAGGGTCAATTATATCTATAGTTATCCCTCACCAACTGAAGAGTGAGCCAGTCACAACCTTTCAAACAAGTCAGACAAACTAGTGTCACACAATTTGTTCCGAAAAAAAGAAAAAAAGAATCAAAAGAAAAAAAAGAAAGCCTGCTAAGTCAAAACTTGAAAACAAGTGACTTAGGCAAAAGTTAGGGCATCCCGCTGGACTTCAAGAATCAAAAAATTCAAGAAAAGAATCGGTCTAGGTAAAATCAGGGGAATCAAAAACAAAAGCAAAAAGAAAGGATCAAAAGAAAAATCCTCGATAACAAACAAATCGTGTGACTATAGACACCAAAGACAAAAGGGGTGACCGTCACTCCGAAAACCGTGTGGGTTCCTTAACCATCACTCCTACCATTCATTAACCTTTTTGAAAGGTGAACACTTGTGCCGAATTAGCTGAATGTAGGACTGGAGAACATCAAGGAGAAGGGGTGGGTTAAAACAAAATTTTGAGCCTTAAATCATTTTTCTGAAACCGTGAACCAGGCCACATTACAACCCTCAAAAGTCCTAATTGAGGCAAGGTTTGTTCTGAAGGCGTACTTCAACGAGATAGCGTTCCTGACTCCCATGAGTTGTGCTAAAAGACTTTTTTGGTATTGCATGTGCATGCTACCTTCCATTTAAAAATCTGTGTTGCACCTTAATCAGTGACTCATTCACAGTTTTTAGCGACATCTTTTCAGCATGAAAACCTCAATATTAACATATGTGTTGCATTAGAATTCTCATTCTCGGAATAAACATTTTCTGCTTGCTTACATGTATTTGACGCCAGTGAGGCTTACATAGTCAACATCAGTCGAGAATTTTGATCCCGCCAAAAGGAGATGCTTGAAAACTCCGAGGGACAGGAATGTCATGGGACATATTTCCAGAAGACTCTGTTGAGTGTGGGCTTTCCCGGTTAAGTCGTGTTAAGAAGTTGCTAATCTGGGGCAGTCACGACAAGAAATTCCTATGAAGTTCAGCTAATCTGGGGTAGTCGTGTCGAGATTCATCAAATCTCTCGAAGTTTAGTCATACAGGGGCAAAGTCATGTTGAGGCTCATACTGAGGCAAGTTATTTCAGGAGCACGAGAAGTTGTCCTCTTCGGAGGACGGTTAATCAAAGTCATGTTACCAGGGTGTAATACATTGGGGCAGGATATGTTAGATCCTCATGATACCACTTGAAGACAGGCTCCTTTATGGATTATGTTGTATCAGGGCACCATTTAGTCATATCACATCTGCAAAATTCACGTTGATGGCTAACACGTGACATCCCCAGTAAAGTTTCTCTCTCCAGCAGAAATAAGCAGAGCATTATGAAGATTGTGATTATCCTCCCCAACAAGAGTTCAGGAGTTTGGTCTCGCCTAGTCAGGTTGATGAAGTTTGTTCATATTCCCCGTACAGGATAAGAGTGTCTGGTCTACGCTTCCCAATCATATTTGTGGTAAGGTTGTTTCCGTCTCCCCAACAGAGCAAGGGTAGAAGGTAGATCTCCAATAGATGAGTAAGCTCAATGTTGTCCCCTAGCAGAGTTGATATAGTTAACCATTGTTCCCCAAGCAGATTTGTTGGTGGTGGATGGTATTCCCCAGCAGGTCAAAGGCCGATTGTCATTGCCACTTTTCTTCAGTATATTCCTGGGATGTTTCCCCAACAGATGTTTATTATTCCTACTTTCCTGCATAATGGAGTTTGGTTGGGTTCTCACACAGAGTCTATGACTCTAGAGACAATTCAGTTTGTCATCCCTATAACACCCCGATTTTCGTAAGAATATTTATTTAAATATTATATTCGTGGTTTTCTGTGAATTTTGGTGTTTCGTGTCGATGTCGGTGTTTTTATGAAGTTTTGGTTATTTTAATTAAATAATAGTATATAATATGAATATATTAGTATTATTATTAATTTAAATAATATTAGAGGAATTACGGGTAAGATGGACATTTGAGGAATATTAGAGGGAGTATTATGGGAAAGCCCATATTTGAGGCCCAAGAGTTAAATTAACCAAAAAGGAGGAATTGAGGATAATTAGGACTCATTTGTGGAGATCGTGAAAATAAGAAGAAAGTGCAGAGCTCTGAGGAAAAAGGGAAAAGGCGAGGATTTTCCTGAAGGTTTCCAAAGGCTCAAGAGAGAACTCATCGGATCGACAATCTAAGGTATGAGGAGTAATTACCTTTCATTGTTTTCATTATAAGATTCGATGTGATTGAAGTGGATTTTTGGGATTTTGGGGTTTTTAAAGGGTTTATGAGTTATCGATGACTTTGAGGGCACGTTGTGAGATCGATTATTAAGAGTTGAAATAATCAGTAGAGTAGACCTTGGGGCTGATTTCCCCGTTGTTTTAGTTTTAACCCGGTGGCGAGGGATTTATGGAGTTTATATGAAGCTTGAGAGTTTTGAAGGTTTAGGGAAATTAAGGTTTCCCGTAGTGTCCTAAATCGACCTAACAGTCGTAGGTTTTAGGCCTTTAAATTCTGTGATATATTAGAACTGTTAATGGGATGTTTTGGGGTCAATTGGGACTGTAATCGCAGGTGCTTTGGAGGTTGTGGAGCTACTGATGCGTAGCAGCGATTTACTGTAATCGCAGGTTCGCTAGGCGAACCGTTGCTTTGCTAGATGAATGTTCGCCAAGGCTCGCTAAGCGAACGGCGCAGCGAATGCACGATAACGTGGGAGGGAGTACTGAGATGATTCTTGAGAGGAAAGGTGGGCTTCGCTGGGAGTTTCTCTAAGCGAAGGAATCAGCGAGTGGGTTCGCTACGCGAGTCAACCAGCGAGTGTGACAGATGATTATGTTCTGGTGTTGAGTGTGGGGTCTGTGAGGTTCGTCAGCCGCTTCGCTAAGTGAAGGCCACAGCAAACAGGTTCGCTAGGCGAACCCTGGAGCGAACGTCAGCTGTTCGCAAATTTTTGTTTATGCTGCTGTGCTGTTTTTTATGTGTTGATGTTGTGATGTATGATGACTTGCCATGATGTCCTTGATGATATTGAAGTGATAAATTGTGATGTTTTGATGAATATATGATGATATGAATTTTGTGAAAAATGATGAATGATGATGCACATTATGAAGTTTACTTTGATGATGATGATTAGTGATGTTGTATATCATACATTCATATGCATACTCTGTGACGACGCTTCATTCCCATTGTGCGGATATGAGGTAATTATGACGTGCTCCGGTTCCAAATGCGGGAACGATCCTATTGACGGGGATATTTGGAGGGTTGATGGCCTAGTGTCCATCTATTATGACGATTGGTACCACATGCATGAGTCTTGTTATGCATTGCATTTTATGTGGCATTGATGAATTTGTGATATGGTGCTTCCTGATATTTTCCTTGATGATGACCTTGATGATGTCGTTTATGAAGATAATGCCATTTTATGTATATCTTGTTTTATAATGATTATTATGAATTGTGATTACTCACCCTGCCTGTTTGAATGTTGCCTCCACGTGGGTAACGTGCAGCTGATCAGGTTTAACTGTGGATGCTTTCGAGGACTTGAAGTTTATTTGCTTTTGGTCGATTTAGAGGGTCTTGCTCTGATAGTGTAACATCGGGTTGGGGTCCTTTGAGTCGAACTATGTGGTTTCCTTATTTTTGTTGTCATGTGATGATATGGTTTTGTTTTGATCATTATGATGTTTATTGAAAACCTTTTATTTGAAGAATTTGAGTTCCGTTGCCATGGGAAGGCTTTTTGATTTATTTTGAGGAAAACCATTTGTTTACAGGGTAATTGTGTTATTTTGATTTAATGAGAAATGTGCACCCTTTGAGGGAGTTTTTATGCCTTACTCTGATATTTGAGTTGCTTCTGCTGCAACATTATTGGGGGTAGAAAAGGGTGTTACATTAGTGGATCAGAGCAGGTCGGTCCGTCCGGCCAGGTTTTTACTTGATGTCTTCCCCTGTCAGTCGACGAGTGTGTGTACACTGTCGATGTTTTAGTTTTTCTAACCTTGTTGGGGAAGTGCAGGATGGCTGGAAGAAATGATCGTGAGATTGCGGATGCTTTGGAATCGGTTGCTAATGTGGTGGCGCAGCTGAATCCAAATGGTGGAGCTCCTGATGAGTTTTGTGCGTTGGGGAAGTTTCAGAGGAACAATCCACCGACTTTTATGGGTACGCATGATCCAGTAAGTGCACACAAGTGGCTGAAGGTGATCGAGAAGATTTTCCGAGTGATGGGGTGTTCTGATGAGCAACAAGTTCAGTTCGGAACGCATATGTTGGAAGAGGAAGCTGAGGACTGGTGGGATAACACCCGTCAAAGACTTACGGATGTTGGCACTGTGATAACTTGGGCTGTGTTTAACCATGAGTTTCTGGGAAAGTATTTTCCATAGGATGCTCGTGGTAAGAGAGAAGTGGAATTCCTTGAGCTGAAGCAAGGAGATATGACTATGGCAGAGTATGCCGCAAAGTTCAAGGCTTTGGTGAAGTTCTGTTCGCACTATAATCGTGCTGATGCTGAGATGTCCAAGTGTCTCAAGTTTGAGAATGGACTGAGACCAGAGATTAAGCAGGGTATTGGGTATCAACAAATCCGCAGGTATACTGAGTTGGTTAACAAGAGCAGGATCTACGATGAGGACAGTCGAGCTCGATCTGCTCACTATAAGCAGTTGAGTGAGAAGAAAGGGCAATATAGGGGTAAACCTTATACAACTTCAGCTGACAAAGGGAAGCAGAAGGCTTCATATGGGAAAAAGACAAGTGGGGGAGCAGCTTCCGCTTCTGGAAAGTACCATAAGTGTGGCGATCAAGGTCACCATGCTGATGCGTGTACCAACAATGTGGTGAGGTTCTATCGATGTGGTAAGAAGGGGCATAGAGCTACTGACTGCAAAGATGAGGGTCCGACCTGTTTCAATTGTGGTGAGAAAGGTCATATCAGTACTCAATGTCAGAAGCCGAAGAAGACTGCGACTGCTGCTCAGACAAGTGGCAGAGTGTTTGCTTTGAGTGGTGCAGAGGCGCCAGAGAAGGAGAACCTGATTCGAGGTACTTGTTTTATTAATAATATCGAGTTGGTTGCTATTATTGATACTGGTGTTACTCATTCTTTTATCTCGCTTGAATGTGCTAATAGATTGAGTTTGAAGTTGTCTGATATGAATGGTAATATGGTAATAGAAACTCCAACTAATGGTTTTGTTACTACTACCCTTGTGTGTTTGAGATGTCCAGTGACAATTTTTTAGAAGAGTTTTGTGATGGATTTGGTATGCTTACCCTTGCATCAAATTGACGTGATCTTTGGAATGAACTGGTTGGAGTTCAACCGTGTTCATATCAATTGTTATAATAAGACTGTAGAGTTTCCTGAGATTGATGATAGTGGGGAGTTGATGTTCTTGTCTGCTAAGCAAGTAGAGGAACTTCAAGAAGATGAAGCTTTGGTGTTTGCAATGTTTGCATCGTTGCAAATTGATCGTGAAGCTGCGTGTGGGGTTTCCTGTTGTCTGTGAATTCCCAGATGTGTTTCCAGATGACATCTGTGATTTACCTCCAGAGCGTGAAGTGGAGTTTGCAGTGGACTTAATACCAGGTACGAGTCCAGTGTCGATGGCTCCTTATCGGATGTCAGCTTCTGAGTTAACTGAATTGAAGAAACAACTGGAAGAATTGCTTGAGAAGAGGTTTGTTCGACCAAGTGTTTCTCTGTGGGGTGCTCCTGTGCTATTAGTGAAGAAGAAAGATGGAAGTATGAGGCTGTGTGTTGATTATCGGCAGCTGAATAAAGTGACTATCAAGAATAAGTATCCGCTACCGAGAATCGACGATTTGATGGATCAGCTAGTAGGTGCTTGTGTGTTCAGCAAGATTGATTTGAGGTCGGGATATCCTCAGATTCGAGTTAAGCCTGATGATATTCCAAAGACGGCTTTCAGGACGAGGTATGGACACTATGAGTACACTGTGATGCCGTTTGGTGTATCTAATGCACCTGGTGTGTTCATGGAGTATATGAATCATATTTTTCATGAGTATTTAGATAAGTTTGTGGTGGTGTTTATCGATGACATCTTGATATATTCTAGATCTGAAGAAGAACATGCCGAGCATTTGAGGACTGTGTTGCAAGTGTTGAAAGAGAAGAAGTTGTATGCAAAGTTGTCGAAGTGTGAGTTGTGGTTGAAGGAAGTGAGTTTCCTTGGCCATGTGATTTCAAGTGGTGGTATTGTTGTTGATCCTTCTAAGATTGATGTTGTGTTACAGTGGGAGACTCCGAAGTCTGCTACTGAGATACGAAGTTTTCTGGGATTAGCGGGTTATTACCACAAGTTTATTAAAGGCTTTTCGAAGTTGGCATTACCTTTGAGTCAGTTGACTCGAAAGGGTCAGACTTTTGTGTGGGATGTATCTTGTGAAGAAAGTTTTGTGGAATTGAAGAAGAGATTAACTACTGCTCCAGTGTTGATTTTGCCTAATCCGAGTGAATCTTTTGTGGTGTATTGTGATGTGTCGAAGATGGGTCTTGGTGGAGTATTGATGCAAAATGGACAAGTTGTTGCTTATGCTTCGAGACAATTACGAGTTCATGAGAGGAATTATCCTACACATGACTTGGAATTAGCCGCGGTAGTGTCTGTGTTGAAGATTTGGAGACATTATCTGTTTGGCTCTAAATTTGAAGTGTTCAGTGATCATAAGAGTCTGAAGTACTTATTTAATCAAAAGGAATTGAATATGAGGCAGAGAAGGTGGTTAGAGCTGTTGAAGGATTTTGATTTTGATTTAAGTTATCATCCAGGCAAGGCAAATGTAGTGGCCGATGCGTTGAGCAGAAATTCACTGCATATGTCGATGCTTATGGTGAAAGAATTGGAATTAATTGAGAAATTCAGAGATTTGAGTCTAGTATGTGAAAAGACCTCGGACAGTGTGAAGTTGGGAATATTGAAGTTGACTAGTAGTATTCTGGAAGAAATCAGAGTGGGACAACAATCTGATTTAAAGTTGGTTGACCAATTGACTTTGATTAACCAAGGTAACGGAGGTGACTTTCGGATTGACGAGAATGGTGTGATGATGTTCAGAGACAGGGTGTGTGTCCCAGATGTTCCAGATATTAAGAAGAGTATTCTTGAAGAAGGACATCGAAGTAGGTTGAGTATTCATCCCGGTGCTACGAAGATGTACCAAGATTTGAAAAAGTTTTTTTGGTGGCCAGGTATGAAGAAGGATGTTGCGGAGTTTGTTTATGCGTGTTTGACTTGTCAGAAGTCGAAGGTTGAGCATCAGAAGCCTTTAGGTAAGATGCAACCACTGAGTATTCCAGAATGGAAATGGGATAGTATTTCCATGGATTTTGTGTCGGGATTGCCGAGGACTGCTAAGGGAAATGATTCAATTTCGGTGATCGTGGATAAATTAACTAAGTCGACTCATTTCTTGCTGATGGAGATTAATCATTCTATGCAGAAGTTAGCCAAGATGTATATTGAAGAAATTGTGAAGTTACATGGGGTACCTTTGAGTATTGTGTCAGATAGAGATCCGAGATTTACATTGAGGTTTTGGGAGAGTTTGCAAGATGCGTTGGGCACCAAGTTGAGAATGAGTTCTGCCTACCATCCGCAGACGGACGGTCAGACAGAAAGGACTATCCAATCTTTAGAGGATTTGCTAAGGGCTTGTGTGTTAGATCATGGAGGATCGTGGGATAGCCATTTGTCATTGATTGAGTTCACGTACAATAATAGTTTTCATGCTAGTATTGGAATGGCGCCCTACGAAG